>FNXX01000009.1:3345031-4605864 GCA_900108845.1 Iljinskaea planisiliqua
ATACAAACACTATCAAATGAAAAATAATGGTAACTGCACATTATGATTTTCATTTTTTCTGAATATTAAACCTAATCTAATATCATTGTTGTGAGTACAAAGATGAGTGATTTTATTGTTCTTCCTACGAAAGGTGAGAGAGAATTAAAAAATAGATATTAGATTAGGTTTATTATTCTTAATGGTTTTAGTCAAAAATTTAATTCATAATGGAGAATTTATAGAACGGTCATTTATTGAAGAGAATAGGTTTCGCAGATAAATAGAGTGCTTGGATAATGAAGTGTATCTGGACTGTCTATTATTCAGTTTTGATCAATGGATCACTATCTCAAACGATTACTCCAAAAAGAGATACGGGAGTTAGCTTTAAAAGAAGCTTCAACCACATATCCAAACACCTTTAGAAGCAGAAGCAGAAGCACTACGGCAAGCAACTACTAAACTTGGTAGGCTCGGCTACACAAATGTAACTATCTGTGGTGATTTTACAATCAGTCCATAGTCTTTTAAAATGTAACCGAGTCAAAGAGGAAGTACAAAGCTGGAAACATTCCCAATACCAATTTATTTACAAGACATAATCTCTAGTATGTGTACAAGCAAGAGTGTTGCTTGAACAATATTTCTCTTCATAGTACCAAATTTGGATTTTTTGTTCGATTAATTGATTGATTAAGAAATCTAGGGTTTCTGGTCGTTATCTTATCGCTCACTCAAGGTTACATAATTGAGTGGATCCGACAAAGAAAAAAATCAGGCTTTGGCTTTGGAGTTAAGTTCTGGTTTGTCCCTCTTATATTTAATAATTCAAGTGGTTCAGTGTTTCTACTTTGCTTAGAGTGAAAGACCTGTGTAATCTGAACCGGAGCTTTAGGTCAGGTTTGTTTGATTCCTTCTCAACTATGTAGTCTCAAATTTGTTCATTGTACTATGTGCTTCATCGGCGAGTACGGTTCATGAATTTGATGGGATCACGTTGTGTTTGGTTAGCCATAGCTTATTTATCTAGAAGTTGAGATGCGTAAAACTGTTTTTTTTTTTTTAATCAAAATATGGTAATTTGCTATAATTCAATGACAGGATACCTCTGAGCATGTGGGCCGTGACGGCACGGAAGTGCATTGTGCATTTGAAGCCCAAATAATTTCATATTTGTCTCCAGCCGCCAGGTTTCTTATGATAAAAGCTCCGGCAATGAAAATAGCGGGTTAAGTTTAAATTACCAGCTGGTTTGTGTTAGTTGTTGACCATAAACATTATCTTAAAATCTAGACTAGTAGTCCTTACTTCCACCAGCTTCTCCTGATGAACGGTGTGTACGACTTGTGTAGTCAAAACTCGTTATAAGCTACTTCATGTTCCATATGTAGCTAAGATTTGTTTTCTGTACTCTTTAGTCTCAGTATTGACGGTAAGTGATTGCAGGTTAAAGTGTCAAAGGTGAACTATGTGATGGCTCACGTCTTAGATTCTCAGATAAACCAAAAGCCAAAACCAGAAGCAGTCTATTATTAGATCTTCTACTCATCATCATCTCCTCTCTATTTGTAGTGTATATGAAGCTGAATGAATCCACATTGAAACAGGTTTATAAAGAAGTTTCGTTCCGTAGTTTTGAATGTTGAGTGTTCTTCGAAACTTTTGAAAAGTCATGGAAACAAAGAGTGAGTTTGAATATTTTCTGGAAAAAAGAGTTGACAAATTTACAGATTTTATATAAAACTCCTTATGGGGTTGAGGCCGGCTTGTGATCCAGTATAGGAAACCAGTTATTATTCTCTCATTACAATTGATCTATTCTTGATTTTGCAGAGTTTAACGAGACGAAGAAGAGTTCATGAGAGCGCCCCAGATTCGAAACAATGCTTCGAGGTGTTTTAGTTTCTCCTTTTTCTTGTCAGTAAGATTAAATGTTGGTTGTCTGTTAGTATGGTTCAACTGGTTTTCAGTCCAACTATAAGAAACAGTTAGGAGCTGTGGTCATTTATTACAGAATGTTTCTTTGGAGCTTATTAGTGTTCTTTTTTGTTATAAAATTATAAAATCGGATTTTGCTGTGGTCATTGATTACAGGATGTTTCTTTGGAGCTTATTAGTGTTCTTTTTTTGTAATAAAATCAGATTTTGTTTTGTTTCATTCTCGCTTTTTGTCTTGTGAGTGGATATTTTTGCTGGAATTATAAATACACATGCGAATATGCGATCCATTTTCAGGTGATAAAACTTACATTAAGTGTTTAGGACAACAAAAATGAAAGATACCTTGTGTAAGTCAATTTATATTAATATTTTTATAACTGGAATCTCACCTACCAATTGATTGATTATAAGAAAGGTCAACATGAGTTAGATAAGAAAGGTTTCCAATTGAAATTGGAATCACTCCTTTGAGATAGTTATACTCAAGGCTATGGTAACCTAGATGGTATAGATTGCTTATCACAGCTGCAATCTCACCTACCAAGTTATTACTAGCAAGGTCAACAAATGTAAATGTAAGATGAGAAATGTTTCCTATCGAAAAAAGAATCACTCCTATGAGATAGTTATGCTCAAGGCTAGGGTAACTTAGATGGTATAGATTGCTTATCACTACTGGAATCTCACCTACTAAGTTATTATGAGCAAGGTCAACAAATGTAAGAAGAGAAAGGTTTTCTAGTGAAGAAGGAATTTCTCCGTGTAGATGGCAATCCCTAAGATTAGGTGATGAAGATTTTGGAGTTTAAAAAGACTACTGTTAGTTCTGAAAGAGCTGTTGAGAGACGTTTCAAGAAGGTTGAGTCATATCACCTGACCAGATTTATCATCGCATGTGACACCACTCCAAAGACAACAGTCACTGTTCTAATTCCACCAACTTAGGGTTGACTCATCTATTGTAAACTCGTCTCTGAATTCCAAAAGAGTATCCTTCTGGTCGTGACGACAAAAGTGAACCGTAGGAGAAGCAAGAGTAGTGTGGATTAGGAGTGAGAAATAGATGGTAATAATACAAGAAAAGCAATAACAATGGCTTCGGATCATCATATCTCTTTTTATGAATTTGTATTGTAAGTTTTGTGTTATATGCTGAATGCTTCACTGGTTCTCTTTAAGAAGAAGAAGTTGGTTCAAGTATTCTCGTTTGCTGCTGTCTACAGTTAGGAATGTTATGCAGTTTGCCATTTAGTACAGAGGGAGCTTACATCGATTCCCTTTCTTCTTCCGTCTGTACTTTTTACACCTCTGATTTTATATGTATCATCTCTTTCCAAAAGAAAAAATATGTATAAATCATTGCTACCAAAACACTTTTACTACAATTACTACATTTTTACTAGACAGCTAAGGCTTGCTTTTACTAAATTAGTTAAAAACAAATAAAATTATGTTCTATAATAAATTTATAATATAATTTTTTTATATAATTATTAAAGATATCAAAACCAATATTATTATAATAAAATACAGAATTATTAATTTAATATAAATTATAATACATATAAAGAAATAAATAATTTATTTCATAATTGTTATTAAATACCAATAATCATCACCACCAACAACATTTGGGTTGGTAGTCAAATAACTGTGACCTCTTTGAATAAATACTATATGTAACAAAATATGGTTGTTTTGGGCTTACTGTAGGCCCATATAGTGGACGAGGGCTTATTGAACTTAAATTATCTAGTTGTTTCAATTTCTAATTGAAACACATTTCCCTAATTTTTGACGTTGGATTAGGTTTTGACTATCTGTCACTAGTTTCTGCCTGCTCGAGTACGACGTTAGGGTATGGTTTTGCGGAACCGAACTCCAGAGGTTTCGAGCTCCGATAGCTCCCTGACAAAACTTGATTCCGACACTAACTCCAGCTAAGTTATCCTTTGGGAAACGCCGCGAGTCAGTATGTCCCTCTCTCGAACGGTTGGAATATATATAAAAGCTTTTCTCTTAATTATTTTGTGTTCTCGAAAGCATATGTATTATTGCCTTGAAAATATCACTTATCGTATTTTGGAATATATGAAACACGGGAAATTAATCATACGGAAATCTATCTTAGTGGAAGTGGTAGTATATATGGAGATTCTTTATTAAATTTGGTGATTAAAGATCTCAATTCTCCATATACAAGAGAAGATGGCAGATCGATGAAATAGGGTTGGGGAAACATTGATTACCGTAAGTAGAAATGTAACCGTGGCTATAATTATGGTGAAGACTATCTTGAGTTAATTAATATTTATATTTTTAGGTTTTTATTATTTTGGCCATGCTTGATTTGAGTAATTTTTGCTTCGAAACTAGTGTATTGTGAGAGGGAGAGGAGTCATGTATGCACCTAAAAGAGAAGAACTTATTGTTGATTTTCTTTTCCTCGAAATTATTGTAGAAGGTATAACCCCTCAATTCCTTATGACTTTATCCTTCTCTATATCAAATTTTAGTTTCCCTGATGAGTATTGTATGTCGCTAGGTTTGGGAATATGGCCAATTCCCCTACAAACTAAGAGCTGACTGTTTATTTATACACGAAGTATTAAACAATGCCATTAACTTCACAAATTAACTAAATTGTTAATTTTTATACTTAAACTTTTAAAATGTGGCAAATTACACCAAAACCGTGATTGAATTTGGTTTAACGTTGACTAAATGGTGACATGATGGACAGGTGTACGAATGGTTCAGTTCAGTTTGAAATTAAACCAAAACTATTTTTTTGTATAACAGTTAGTAAAAGACGACGTCGTTTAGGTTTTTTTTTTAAATTGCTTGCCTGTATATACGATACGACGTCGTATAGGTCTTCTTCTCAAGATTGATTTGGGGATCTGATGAGAATGACATGGTCGTCATCGGCAGCAGTCCCAGCGGTTACATGGCGGCGATCAAGGTGGCTCAGGTTAGTCAGAAGTGTGGCGCACTTGGTGGCACTTGTCTCAACGTCGGAGGCATTCCCACGAAGATTAATTTCAAAATAAAATATCTTCTCGAATGAGATTTGAATTGTTTGTTTTGTGGATGAATCAATTGAAAATTTTAATTACTGTCTTTCGATGATTATTTTGTCCCAATCCCACTTATTCCATAATTATTAAATTTTGGGTTCGTCTCCTTACTTCCATGGAAATGAAATTGTAATTATTGAAAATAACTGAAAAGTTTCTGATAAAGAACCTGCCTCGTGGCATTGATGGTTTGTTCAAGAAGAACAAAGTAACTTATGTCAAGGGATATGGTCTGTTTCTTCCCGCCAACGAAGTCGACGACACCAAACAGAACCCAAATCAATCATGGCAAGCAATTTGCACAAAAAAAAAAAAAAAAAAAAAAACTTAAACGACGTCGTTTGCCTTTAATCGTTATACAAAAGATTAGTTTTGGTTTAATTTCAAACCAAACCAAACCATTTATACACTTGTCTATCATGTTAATATTTAGTCAACATTAAACCAAATTCAATCACGGTTTTGGTGTAATTAGCCACATTTTAAAAGTTGAAGTATAAAAATTAAAAATTTAGCTAGTTTGTGATGTTAATGGCATTGCTTAATACTTCGTGTATAAATAAACAGACAACTCTTAGTTTGTAGGGGAATTGGTCGTATTCCCCGCTAGGTTTTGTTACACTTCTAAAAAAAAATTATAACACGAAGGTTTTGTACTTTCCAGGGTTTATCTCCTGAAGTTTTTCTGGGGTTCATGCGGTTTGTGGAGGCTGAGGATACAGTCTCCTTTGGATATGATACTCTTTCTATCGGTAAAAAAGGTGTACCCTATCGAATATGATAATGGCATGTTTTTGACTCAATGACCCCTTGTAAGGAGTTAATTTATGCTAGATATCATTGCTTCATATAACACAATTGTGTATCTCTTCATATATCCTTCGACTTTTCTTCATTGATATATCTCTTATCTCTTAGCTGGCTCGCATATGTTAGGTATTTATAAGAGTTTTGTAGATATGAGCGTAGGATTATCTTCAATTAACTGTGACTGATAATCATATATGGAATGAGCTTCGGATTTCATATAATGAGTTATGCATCTAAAGCTAGCTAAGGACATATATTAATAAGAAATTGTGAGCTCTAAGCAATTTCACTTGGATGCTATAACTGTTGTAAATTGGATAATACATTTTAGTTTGAGTCTCAACTGATATAATATATAAATGACATATAATGCATGAGTTTGCATTCTAATACTACAATGCGTGTTTTTTTTTTCATGCGAGTGCATGCCCAGATTAATTAGCACAAGCATTTGCTCTTGTATTTCTTGACAATTTGTAAGATTTCCTCTTCTATCAGTTAGTTTCATTTATAATGTACTGGTTGCACTTCTTCAAGATGATTAATCTAACTGATTACACCATCATCAAGATTACTTATGTAGCATAATTTGTTGCACTATATATACCTTCTACATACATATTTGTTTTGTTTTCTAACAGGTTATCAGTTATACTGAAATCCATCATATGTCTCCCCCAAGCTGTTAAAAATTTGTATTAAATTTTATGGTATATCCAATTTCATCAAATTTCAGTATATCTCGTCACTTATACTATTTTGAGATAAAAGAAATACTTTTTAATAAAACCCAAACACATACATATAAGCGGAAAATGTGTAGGGTTAGTGTGAAGTCTTTCTTAAAGAAAGAATGTTGAAGAAAGAAGAACTGAGAATCAGAATTAAATGTGAAATATTAAAACAAACTCATGCCTGTATATGATAAGACAAACCCATGACTATAAAAAAAGAAATGCAACAAGTGGTTCAGATTCTGTAGTATTTGATTTGTAAAGCAAACTTTTTTCATATATAATAACCATGTTTCTTTACTCAACTGCTATCTGGGATGAAGACTCTTTTCGTATATGTGTCTTGTTCACGTTTTAGTTTTTTAGTCTAATATATACTAGATTATAATGTATTTGCTAGCTATAAGCCCGTACTAGTAAGTAGTAATGTTTTAAGGCTATTCAAATTGTTTATAAAAGATAATTTATTAAATTCAAATATTCAACGAAAAAACCCAATTATAAGGTTTAATATTTTTGCAGTGGTTATCTTAAACCAGTCAAATTTTGAATAGTCTATATATAGATATATAGAAAATAGTATTTAAAATTGGAAGAAAAAGATTTGTTATGTTTATGTCAATGAATTTTTTGAGGCAAAGCTGGTAAAATCATTAATGGCTACTAGATACAATGAATAAAAAGAAAAAAATCTAGGCTGTTTTATGTCTTAATATGTAGACGGTGGAGATTAATCAAGCTTAATCTAAAGGCTCTTATGCTTTTTGTAATCAGCAACATATCATCCTGAAATTTCTTTAAATAGAGGATTTCTCTCTATTTTCTTCTTCACTACTAAATATCAAAAGATCATTATATTCTGCTACTTCAACAATTTTTCATTATCAATTATCTTTTCTGTTTCTTGTTTTCTTTTGAAAACCTATAATACTGTCCTCAGTTCTTGCCTTTCAAAGGTACATGTTCATTTGTTGTTTTGATATTTTTTAAACTTAATTTTTAGTATTTGCTGAGCTTCTTAATTACATAAGTATTTTTTATGTTCATGAGATTGTGGCTAAATTTTTTCTCTTTCTTTCTTTTGGTTATTTTCTGTGGCTTTATTTTGTTGATGTTAATTTGAATTGAGATTATATGTATATAGAACAGACATGTTTTGTAGAGTGTATATTATTAAATACAACTTTTAGATTTATTTTTCTTGTATTTCCTTTTTAAAACATCAATAATATTTGATTTAAACAATTGTTTATAACAAAAAAATTTCCTTTATATAAAAAAATTACAAAGTGAAAAGAAACGATTATTCCTTAGTACAGTGGCGTTTACTACAGTTCAGATCTGACCATATTGTTATGCAGTTTAATAATCTGCAGTGGTGTGCGGTTAAAAATGTTGTTAAAAATTAGATCGAATATCTCACTTCTTCTGTTTTTCTTGTAAACCATACTTATCATTTCTAATCGTTTTCTATTCGTAAATTTAATCGGGGTTGTAATTAGATTCAATAAATCTTTCTCTCCACATTTATCAATGCAATGAGTGGAAAATATAATCTTATTTATAAAACGCTGCTTTAAAAAAATATCAGTTTTTTTTTCTAAGTAAAAAAATCACTAGGTTTCTTAGTTGGAGAAGAAATATCGTTTTCTAATCTGGTAGTTTTTTTACTAGGGCATCTCACTATGTAAGGGTTGTAATATCACATTTTCTTTTGGTTTAAATATTGACAAAAAAACAAACAGAAAAAGATGTTTCTTTTTCTGATAAGTTAGAACTAATAAGAGATTCAGTGGTGTTTTATGGTTTACTATATTGACATATAACTTGCATAGTGGTTTTAAAATTGTTGGGTTTTCTCATCGATTTGGTGCATTTGTGACAGTAAAATAGAAGAAGCAAATAATGAAGCATTTTTTCTTACAGCATATCAATTTGAGTTTTAAAAAAGAATAAAATTGATATGTATATTTTACATCACCGTATATAGGTTTTCACGAAATTCTATCTAATTAAATTTGGTTTATCATTTATTTAATAATTTTATTTTTAAAGTTGAGCGCATGAGGAGATAAAGACATTTTCATGAAATGCTTTTAATCATTTCTGTCTTGATAGATAAATGGTTTGTTGTGTCTTTATCCTAATTAATATCATGTATATAGGTCTATAAATCATAATTACATAGAAGTTTTACGTTTTAGATCACTAATACTTAGAGATTTTATGGAAGTTAGTTAGTGGACTGTTTCATAAAACAGTCTTGTATATAGACAATTTTTGAAAATGTTTTCAAGCGTTTTGTTACACTTTTCTCCACATATATTTTAATTTAAGTATGTATAATTTGTATAATTTAAATTTTCCATTTTTTAAAAAATAGTAATTATTTTTTTTTTTTGAATTGAGGCTTTTACTCAATGCCTTTTAATTTTTTGCATATACTTATTTTTTCGTGTACATTTTTTTCCTTCCTGTTATATTTTATATTGGTTTAATGGTTATTAACTTTCTGTTAATTCTTTGTATCCACAATGACAGGATTTGTTTTTTGCAATGGATCCGTATCGTCCAACTAAATGGCTCAGAAATTGGAGTATGGATGTTGATGACGATGATATTAATCAGTTTGAAAACATATCATCATCAGCGTTTTGGAATTTTGATGATGATATCTTCAACACAACAACATTTCATCATCCACTTGTCTCCCCACTTCAAACCGTTGATGAGCTACCTCCCAACACATCAACAGCATCTACTATGCTAGAAGTTGTACCCCTTCAAACCGTTGCTGGTGAAACCCACAACACAACATCAACACCTCCTACTGTAGAAGTCGCATCCCTTCAAGCCGTTGATGGCCACAAAACAGCATCACCTAATATTCTAGAGGTTGCACCCCTTCAAGTTGCACCCCTTCAAGCCGTTGATGTTGAAGCCCACAACACAACAGCATCAAATCCTACTCTAGAAGTCACACCCCTTCAAGCTGTTGATGATGAAACCCACAACACAACCGCATCACATCCTACTCTAGAGGTCGCACCTCTTCAAACCGTTGATGACAACACAACAACAAAATCTACTACTGTAGAAGTTGCATCCCTTCAAGCCGATGATGATGAGGTCCACAACTCAATGGCAGCACATCCTACGCTAGAGGTCGCACCCCTTCAAACCGTTGATGACGAAGCCCACAACCCAACAACACCTTCTCCTACACTAGACGTCATGTTGCTTCAAACCGTTGATGGTGAAACCCACAACACACCAGCACCTCCTTCTACTCTAGAGATCACCCTGCCTCAAGCCGTTACAGTTGAAGCTTACAGCACAACATCTCTTGCTATAGTGGTCTCACCAAGTCAAGCTATTATACCACTTGATGATGCCAATGAAGATTCTATTTCCGCTACTGCTGGTCCTAGTACTGAACTGATCAAAAGAAAACGTGGTCGACCGAAGGGTTCGAAGAACTTGAAGATGACCACAAAGATGCCGAAAGCTTATGATCCTAACAGCAAGGTGGTTCTATCTTGCCCAGGTTTCGACTCGGAGATAAGTGAAGTAGAGAGAGAAACCGGAAACCAAGAGATAGCTGATTCGTTTTTGATACGGTTTGATGCGGTTAGACGCCGGTTATGCCAGTTGAAGTGCGCAAAAGGTTTGCTTACAACTGCCTTCACTAATTGTCGGAATTTAGGTGTGAGGACCAACACGAAGAAGAGAATTGGCCCGGTTCCTGGCGTAGAAGTAGGTGATATCTTTTACTTTTGGGGTGAGATGTGCTTAGTTGGGTTTCACACACAAATGGTCGCCGGCATCGATTACATGACGGTTAAAGACGGTGCAACTGAAGGTCCTTTAGCTACAAGTGTAGTAACATCTGGTCACTACAATGATGAAAGAGAGGACCTTTACACTTTGATCTACACCGGGCACGGTGGAGTGGACAAGAATGGTCAAGCTGTTGATCAGAAACTTGGAAGAGGAAACCTTGCATTGGAAGCAAGTAGAAGGCAAGGGAATGAAGTGAGAGTAATCAGAGGAGAAGAAGACCCCATGGATATAAAGATGAAAATATACTTCTACGATGGGCTTTACTTGGTGTCTGATTACTGGAAAGCAAAAGGGAGTACTGGTTTTGAGGAGTTCAAGTTTAAACTGGTGAGAAAACCAGACCAGCCTCCTGGTTATGCAATCTGGAAGTCAACTAAAAGCTGGAGTAAGTATGGTTTAGATATTTCGAGAAAGGGTTTGATACTTCAAGATATTTCATATGGAGCTGAAACTTTACCAGTTCCACTTGTGAATGAAGTTGATGAGAACGACCAGGAAAGACCTCAAGCTTTCAGTTACAACAGCTCTTCGACTAGTTCAAGCATGGTGACTGTTCAGAATTATCAACCAACCGTATGCAGCAATTGTCAAGGTCAGTTATGTGAATCTCAAAATTGCCCTTGCGTTGAAAGAAACAATGGTGAGTTACCATACCATAACCGTATTCTAGTATGTCGTAAACCAATGGTTTATGAATGTGGTAGTATGTGTCCTTGTCCTCCTGAGTGCCACAACAGAGTAACTCAAACCGGTTTAAAAATCCGCGTTGAAGTGTTCAAGACAGAGACATGCGGTTGGGGATTACGTTCGTGGGAGCCGATTCGAGCTGGAACTTTCATTTGCGAGTTGGTTGGTATCTCTAAGAGAAGAGATGAAGTGGAAGAGGAAGATGAATATGTGTTTGATACTTCTCTTGCTTATAACCAGTTCAGGTGGAACTACGAGCCTGAGCTCGTGGGTGAAGATTGTTGGGATCAAGTCTCTGAAGTTTATAAACTTCCATGGCAAATGTTGATCAGCTCGAAAACTCATGGGAATGTCAGCAGGTTCATGAACCATAGCTGCTCACCAAATGTTATGTGGCAGCCCATTGAGTTTGAAGATACCCATCAACCGTCTCTTCGCATTGCATTTTTTGCAACGAAGCATATACCTCCATTAACGGAATTAAGATATGATTATGGAATGTCTTCTATATCTGAAGAAGTTGGAGAAGATGGAGAGAAGATCTTTAGAGGCAAGAAAATCTGTCATTGTGGTTCAGTCATGTGTCGAGGCACTTTTGGGTGATTTGGAATCATTGTATCTTTTCTTTTCTTTTTTTTGTAATGGCTGATTTTTTTCTCTGACTTTTCAATTGTGGTTGCCTTGGTTTTTATTTTTTTCTTTAATTTCATTTTAAGTATTAATTATCATTAATAAATTGGTTAGAGTTTCTAAACAATGACTTTAAACCAATTGCTTTTATTCAATTTGTATTTATCTATCTCATTGGTTAAAATAAATTGCTAGAATTTTAAATTTTGTGATACTATTTTTCAAAACTACATTTATTTAAAATGTTTTTAAATCTACAACTACTTAAAATTTTTTCAAAAATACAAATTTTTCAAATGGGGTAGATGACTATACACTTTTAATAAAATATGATCTAAAAGTGTATGATAGTTATATACCCCATTTTAATAAAATATATGATAGTCATCTACCAACAATATAAAATAATCTAACTTCAAGAATAGAAATTCAAGATTTATCACATACATCATGCACAATTCTCATGGACTCCATCTCTTGTTGTAAGAAAAAATATCTTAGCAATCGAGCACCTTTCATTACTCGAACAATAAATGAACAAAATGCATCTAATTGTAAGCTACACACTGTATAACATCGTCTAAACACCCAAGCATACAGACACCATCAATACAAATTGTGGTAATATCTCTCTTCTGAGATCAAATTCTATCAAAACTTTGTCCGTAAGAATTGGTTATCAAAGGATACAAACACTATCAAATGAAAAATAATGGTAACTGCACACAAAGTAATAATTATGGTTTTCATGTTTTCCGAATAATAAACCTAATCTAATATCATTGTCGTGAGTACAAAGATGAGTGGTTTTATTGTTCTTCCTACGAAAGGTGAGAGAGAACTAAAAATAGATATTAGATTAGGTTTATTATTCTTAATGGTTTTAGTCAAAAATTTAATTCATAATGGAGAATTTATAGAATGGTCATTTATTGAAGAGAATAGGTGTAACATCCCGATTTCTGGTATATGTGGAGAGGTTAAAAGAATTGATTTGGCTACCTATGTTACCAAAGTGCACTTACCTTTTCGGTTGCACATCCAGAGAAAACTCCAGAGTTAAGCGTGCTTGAGCTGGAGTAGTCAAAGGATGGGTGACCTACCGGGAAGTCATTCGCGGTTCCGTGTGAGTGAGGCCAAAACACGGGAAATGGTCACGTGGTGATTGCAGTGTCAGTATATCATGACTTTCAAATCTCCCGGTTAACGTTCCGACCGTCGGACAGGGGTGGGCCGGCCCATGGACCTAGTGAGAGGACATGGGGGCTCACTGGTAGGGGCGGTTGGGGCGTTATAAGTGGTATTAGAGCCGGTTAGCCGCCCCAGTGCTGACCTGGGAGGCGTCTTAGGGACTGGTCTTGGTGTGCAACGGGGACGTTGCACTCTGTGAGTGGGGGTGAATTGTAACATCCCGATTTCTGGTATATGTGGAGAGGTTAAAAGAATTGATTTGGCTACCTATGTTACCAAAGTGCACTTATCTTTTCGGTTGCACATCCAGAGAAAACTCCAGAGTTAAGCGTGTTTGAGCTGGAGTAGTCAAAGGATGGGTGACCTACCGGGAAGTCATTCGCGGTTCCGTGTGAGTGAGGCCAAAACACGGGAAACGGTCACGTGGTGATTGCAGGGTCAGTATATCATGACTTTCAAACCTCCCGGTTAATGTTCCGACCGTCGGACAGGGGTGGGCCGGCCCATGGACCTAGTGAGAGGACATTGGAGCTCACTGGTAGAGGCGGTTGGGGCGTTATAATAGGTTTCGCAGATAAATAGAGTGCTTGGATAATGAAGTGTATATGGACTGTCTATTATTCAGTTTTGATCAATGAATCACTATCTCAAACGATCACTCCAAAAAGAGATATGGGAGTTAGCTTCAAAAGAAGCTATGTAGCTTTAGGTCAGGTTTGTTTGATTCCTTCTCGACTATGTAGTCTCAAATTTGTTCATTGTACTATGTGCTTCAACGGCGAGTACGGTTCATGAACTTGATGGGACCACGTTGTGTTTAGTTAGCCATACCGATGGTTTATGTGCCACATTTCCAATCTATATATCCTGTTTTGTTCCTAACAAATATTGTGATTGTCAAAGTGTAAGACTTATTTGAGGATTGATGAGAATTCGATTCTGATTGCAATATTAGCAAATCTCAAACATGATTAGAGTTTGACTCTTATAAAATTTAGTACTTGAAAGGATTCTCAACTTGAGAAGCTTATTTATCTAGAAAAGTTGACATGCCTAAAACTGATTTTTATTTTTATTTTCTTATATCACAATTTGTTACTTTGCTATAATTCAATGACAGGATACCTAGTATGTGGGCCATGATGGCATGGAAGTGCATTGTGCATTTGAAGCCCAACTAATTTCATATTTGACTATTCGTCTCAGGCTGCTTGGTTTCTTAAGATAAAAGCTTCGGCAATGCAAATAGCGGCTTAAGTTTAAATTACCAGGTTTGTGTTTGTTTCAATATCTTAAACTCTAGACTACTAGTCCTTGCTTCCACCAGCTTCTCCTGATGAATGGTGTGCACTACTTGTGTAGTCAAAACTTGTTATAAGCTACTTCATGTTCCATATGTAGCTAAGATTTGTTTTCTGTACTCTTTAGTCTAAGTATTGACGGTAAGTGATTGCAGGTTAAAGTTTCAGTACGTGGAAAACGAGAAGTTTCGACAAAAACTCAGAGTAAGCTGTTATCAAACCTGAATAACAGTCTTTGAACCCACGATTCGTAGTATTGTTCTATCTTCTTCCAGTCACGATCAAACCTAAGGAACAAAGAACAGATACCATTAGTATCAGCGCAATCAGGACCTGCTAAGCAATGATGAGTCATCATCGTCTCCTCTCTATTTGTAGTGTATATGAAGCTGAATGAATCCACATTGAAACAGGTTTATAAAGAAGTTTCGTTCCGTAGTTTTGGATGTTGAGTGTTCATCGAAACTTTTGATAAGTCATGGAAACAACGAGTGAGTTTGAATATTTTCTGGAAGAAGGAGTTGATAAATTAACAGATTTTAGATAAACTTCATATGGGGTTGAGGCCGGCTTGTGATCCAGTATAGGAAACCAGTTCTCTCATGATCGATTCTTGATTTTGCAGAGTTAAACGAGACGGAGAGGAGTTCACGAGAACGCCCCAGATTCGAAACAAATGCTTCGAGTTCGAAGTGTTTTAGTTTCTCCTTTTTCTTGTCAGTAAGTTTAAATGTTGGTTGTCTGTTAGTATGATTCAACTAGTTTTCAGTCCAATTATAAGAAACAGTTAGGAGCTGTGGTCATTTATTAAGGAATGTTTATTTTGGAGTTTTTTAATGTTCTTTTTTGTTATAAAATTATAAAAGGAGTGGATATTTTTGCTGGAAATATAAATACACATACGAATATTCAATCTATTTCAGGTGATAAAACTTACATTAAGTGTTAAGGACAACAATAGTGAAAAGTACCTAAGAAAATTAATGTGTAAGTCCATTTATATTAATATTTTTACAGATCTTGCGGTCCCATTTTGCTATTCAAGTTTTATTCAAGTTTCAATCCTAAACTACAGTCTTTTTGAACTTGAATTTAATTTCTTCTAGTTAATGGAAATTTTGCAGATGTACGGACTGTGAACTTTGCATCTCATGTGCGCGAACAGTAAACATCAGAGAATAATGGGTATTAAAGTAATGAGATTGGATGGTCATAGTCATAGTCATAGTCATATATAGTCATGGACACCAACGGGTCCCACTTCCATCTCAATTATTTAGTCTGATCTCTTGACACATGTATTTGTGCAGGATGTCACCATGAAGCTACTTCACATTCTCTCAACAAGAATATCTCCATCCATCCTTACACAAATTATTATATTTCTAAGGATTATTTAAATGTCTGATTAACTTTAGTGTTATTTTTTCATTTAAGTAATCAAAGGTTCAATTTCGATTTTAATTCTTAAAGTCTTATTTTCCATTCAATAGAATTTATTTTAAAGTCCTCTAAAAAAATATAATTGTCTAAATTACTATATACAGTTCAATCATAACTTTGTAATTTTGATACTTAATCAATAAATAGCATTAAGATATCTAAAAGCAATAGTAATTTAAGAATAGTCACCAAAAAACTTATTATCACAAGGTTTTGATAAAATAAATAATTATTTTAATTTAATCACACAGACCTAAAAAAAAATTTTTAAAGGTAGTTTTTTAAAAACATTCAATGTTGTTTATTGATAAATGTGATTCTGAGAAGATTTTATATATTAGTTAAAACAATTAATTTTTTTAAGAAATTTTTTAAGCAAATTACATTGAATGGAAAACAAAATTTTAAGAAGTGAAATTGAAATTAACTAAACATGTGTTTTTGATTACTTAAATGACAAAGTTAACATTAAACAAAAAAAATCAAGAACAGTTAATCAAACCTAATTAAATAATTCAAATGATATCTACATTGATTTGATTGGTAGCCTTTTGAATATGAAAAATAAACGGATGAATGTAGACATAATGGTGGCCGGCTATAAAGTGATGGTTTTAGCTTTTTATTTTTTTTTTGAATGAGTGAAATATTCAATGGTAAACTTTTAACTTTTTTTAAAAAATGGTATTTGATGTGAATAATGTTTTGGACTGATCCATATGTTTTTTTCTTTCGCCTTGGTATGCTGACTTCTTTGGTCTTCAGTTTGGTTCTGGTATTTTGAAATGTCTAGTTTCGCTAATTAGTCTGTGATATCTTTAACCTTTCAGATGATCAGTGACTTAATGGCTTGATTAAAACTCTCTTTTAATCCTTTGATACCTAATTTCATTCTAGACGACTCACATATGGCTGCAACTGGATTAGCCGGTTGAATGTTAATTCTTGGGATTACATCAACAGATCAAATAAGTCTTGATCTATTGGACTCATAATGACAATTGCTTTGATAAAATACATCAGATTAAGTTCAAAATAAGAAATATTATTAACTTCCAATAAAAAATTTAAACTCAATCCGTGTTCCATTTTAGATTTATAAACATCTTGTCATTCAATCTTTGTTTCTTTTAGTGTTAATCTTCGAACCAACGAAAGAAATGCAACATATAATTTCTCAATTACAAACTTTAGGTAATCGAATCGGTGAGAGCCAAAAGTTTATTTTACACTTCTTGTATAACTTACAATGTAGTTTTTGTTTTGTTTTTTTCTGGCAAAATATTGTTTTTATTAGCTTAATTTTCAGGAATAGAGAATTATTCATCTTCTTTAATTACTACAATGAAATTTATAAACAACAGAAGTTAAAATAGATATATTCTCAAAAACTATTGAGAACAAATTTAAGACACTCAAATGCGTCCACTAGAACTTTTCGGTAAAACGAGATTGATGATTTTGAAGTTCAAAATTGTCATATATATGTAGAATAGAATTTAGGGATTGTAATATGTATAATGGGTTTTAGAAATTCTAATATATACAAAGGAATAAAGATTAGGATTGTAATATATGTATACATATTGGGTATAAGTTTCGGATTGTAATATAACATTAGGTTGGCAAAATATTAAAATTAATCAGAATGTGTTGTACATTAATCTAATATTTATTTAATATAGTTCAATAAAAAATTCAGATGGACGACAAACAACTTCTACACCTGGTATCTCTTTGCTTTCAAAGTTCTACACCTGGTATACCTCCAATACACGTGAGGGACAAATGGTACGAGAACACCATGTCCATGCATGCAGTTTCCAGACGCATGTAACGCTCAAGACTTGTCCAGGGAGATGCAAACTACACCACCGATTAGTGAGGCTTCTCCGCAAACGACAATTTAAACATATCTTATCTTTTGTTTCAAGTTATATGTTTCAAGTTCGGTGTTGACAGGCTGATGGTTTTATATGGCACCAAAGGTTTGGAACGTGTACAACTGTTCGATAACGATTTCAAAGAACCTCAAGCGAGCCATACGCTACGTTACCACCGTCGGTGCGTGACATGTAAACTCAGGAATTGAAACAGTACCGAACCTTTTCAAGTTAAAGGAAAATTGAAATATGCAACCTGAAAAAAACAGGACGACGGACATCATTTTCTAGTTTGGTCCCATTTGCGCCATTATTCATGCATAAAGGCATAGAGTCTGTCTTTATTAGCTGTCATGGGCATGTGAACTTGTTGGGGTCCACCATTTTACAAGTACTATGATTTATGTCATTCTTTGTTTTGTTTGCTAAAACAAATTATTTGTTTTTTATTGAACTAATTAGTGGTTACATTGATTTTTATTTGTTTGTTAAACCACGTGGGAATCATTTTTGTCACGTTTATAATAAATGTAGCAGTTAGCGAGGATCACAACTGCTGTCATTGTCACGAGAATGTAGAGGGTTTGTATTGGTGAGTCATTCACTTTCACATTAGTGTATTTAATTATTTTTTTTAGATTGTTTTTTTAATTAATGGGATAAATTTCAAAAATGATAGAGTTAACTTTGTATAGGGTAAAAAATACTAAAACTAAAACAAATGTCGGTATATAGCAAGTAGCACTACGAAGAATCCAATATTATTTTCGCTCACAGCTGTTCTCAAACCTGAAGGTCTCTCTCTTTCTATCCAAATTATAGATGGTTTCGTCCTTCTTTTGTTATTATGCATGGCTTTTTTTTTTCCATGCATCATTTGTTTTGTTTTTGTTAATGAATTAATAGCCATGAATCAATTATTTCTGTTACGACGTACCACAATTACACGTTATTATAATATCATAAGTACAAAAAGATATATATAGGAAACCCTTTGACAAAAAAAAAAGTACAAAGACGATATTACTAGAGTTTTTCTATAGAAATTTCTGTTCTGCAAATATTCGTTTTAATTAGTTGCAAATATCAGGAGAAGCATATTAAAAATGTCTTTAACAAAAAAAAAAACATAATAAAAATGTCAATGTCCTCCTCGGAACATATGGACAACCTTTTCAGAATTACAGACTGAATTAACAAAAAAGGAATTATTCCTTACAAATGTGCTCTATAACTTTCGGAATGCATCTGTTTCTATGTAATTGGTACGTGTCTCGTATATATACTTTGCTAAAATCCAGAATTTGTTTCTGATGAATTACCACTCTTTAACTAAGTAAGTATAATCATTCAAAGACTCGAAAGGAGAGGGATTAGAATTGTATTATCATACATTTAACCACGAGGAAATAAGAAAACGATAGGTTAGGATTAATATTGTATGCTTCGAGGGCAAACAAGCCAAGTATGCCCTTGTAGCCCTACATACAAGAAATACGATAAGTAAATGTTCGGCTACTTTTTCAAATTTATTTTTCAGTGATTTGCTTGTACATACTAATCTGGAGAGAAGAGTTGATGGTAAAAAAAAAAAAAAAAATCCTTTTTCTTTCTAAAATCTATCAATTTATAGGTCCAAAAATTTTCACAACTTGCACTGCCACGAGTCATATTAAAAAAAAAAAATCGTTTTGATAATTGAAAATCTAAAACTGTTTATAAAAGGGGCACCTTCACTACTTGCCTTTACATCATCACTCCACATTGGTTCATTAGCTCTTTTATCACACTCTATT
Organism: Iljinskaea planisiliqua; assembly: GCA_900108845.1. Taxonomy (NCBI): domain Eukaryota; kingdom Viridiplantae; phylum Streptophyta; class Magnoliopsida; order Brassicales; family Brassicaceae; genus Iljinskaea; species Iljinskaea planisiliqua. The sequence goes on from FNXX01000009.1 coordinate 3,364,353, forward strand.
CCAGCAAAAGAGGTAATCTCTCTCTCTCATATTTATAAACTACATGTTGCTTCAATTCTCCGAGTTTATCCTTCTCCACTTCTCCTCCATTAGAAACACACAATTATCATTTTGCTTGTTTTTTAATCCTTTATTTTAAATAATGGAAACACTAATTAGATAAATTTAAAACTTAACGACGACATTAACGAAGCGGTTGCGAGTCTCGTCTTTCCCTTTGCGAGGTGTGGAGAACTACGTGAGCTAATTAGCATCAGATAACTCTTTGTCTCTCTCTCTCTCGCTCTCATTTTCGAGCTTTTTCTTTATTATTTTATTTATCCGATCAAAACGAGGTAGAGTTTGGAGATAAACAATCCACGAAACTACAGAGACTTGGGTGTCTAAGATTTCAAAGACAAAGAAAGGAGTATTATTTAATAAAGACTTTCCAACACTTCTTAACATATAGACCCCCCAAAAAAAAAAAAAGAATTTCAAGAGTTAATGAACAAACCACTTTGTGGCTATGTTTATATCAGCTATGGTCTCAAAAATGTTACTATTATATATTTTAATCTTTTTTGGCTTATCAAAAAAATATGTGAAGTAGTCGTTTGTTTTTTCCTTTTACTTTCTCTTCTTCTCCTAGATATTTTATACTTTGTTTCTTTTACTTCTTTTGACACCGATCAATTTTTTTCTTGAAATCATACATTTTCACCCATATATTAGTTTTTCATCAGTTTTTCTTTTAAAAGGAATAAAATTATATGGTTTTTGCTTCACACGATAATGAATTGTCATCGAACGGATCAGATAGGTTGAATTTACACTGGATCCAGACCAGTTCGTCGTGGAAAAACACAGTAGTAATTAAGTGAATATATGTACTATTTATTAGTTTGAGTTTGAACTTTATAACATTCCTTAGTGGCTAACCAAAGAGGTTAGAGTAATTGTGTTTTTTTTCTAATTGTATATTTAATTTATTTCTATTACCAACCTAGTATAATCAAACTACCTTAATTATTAGGTTAAAGTACGTTTGTTTTCGTAGTATTATTTTTTCAAATATTTAATATACTTCCTTTTTGGGAAATATAATCTTTAATATAATTCTCATCAGTACATATCTGTAGGATCTTGACGGGTCAAGATGTCTTGGGACGACGGAAAGCACACGAAGGTGAACAGGGTTCAGCTGACGTTTGATGACGTCATCAGATCTATTGAGGTAGAATACGAGGGAACCAACCTTCAGGCCCAGCGACGTGGCTCCATCGGCACCAGATCAGACGGAGTTAGTAATCATGCTAACATCTTAGTATATCAAAGATTGTTCTAATTAATTAACTACATAGATTTAGTTAAACATTGTTGGTTCGTTAATGACAGTTTGTTTTTTTTTTTATTGGCAGTTCACACTGAGCACGGACGAGTACATAACACATGTGTCTGGTTACTACAGAACCACTTTTTCGGGAGACGTTATTACGGCGTTAACGTTTAAGACGAACAAGAAGACATATGGACCTTACGGAAACAAAACTCAAAACTACTTCTCCGCCGACGCACCCAGAGACAACCAAATCGCCGGGTTTCTAGGAACCAGCAGCAATGCTCTCAACTCCATCGACGTTCACTTTGCTCGCATTCCTCCCCCCGGCAGCATCAAACCAAAACCTGTTGCCCCCGGAACCGGAACAGGAGCCGGAGCCGGAACAGGAGCTGGAGCCGGAACCGGAACCGCAACAGGAACCGGAACAGGATCCGGAGCCGGGACAGGAGCCGGAGCCGGAACCGGAACAGGAGCCGGAACAGGAGCAGGAGCCGGAACTGGAGCCGGAACTGGAGCCGGAGCTGGAACCGGAACTGGAACAGGAGCCGGAACAGGAGCAGGAGCCGGAACTGGAGCCGGAACTGGAGCCGGAACTGGAGCCGGAACTGGAGCCGGAACTGGAGCCGGAGCTGGAACCGGAACTGGAACTGGAACTGGAGCCGGAACAGGAACAGGAACAGGAACCGGAACAGGAACCAACTCTGGTGGCCAAGGAGGCGGTTCTAGTCCGGTTGTCCCCGGAAAGGTGGGACCGCTTGGTGGTGAGGGGGGAAAGGATTTCAACGATGTTGGTTTCGAAGGTGTGAAGAAGATAACTGTGGGAGCAGATAACGTAAGCATAACTTACATCAAGATCGAATACGTAAAGGACGGAAAAGTCGAAGTCCGTGAGCACGGGACGGCTCGTGGGGAACTAAAAGAGGTATAAAATGAATAGTTTGGTGACTTGTGTTAATATACAATTGGTTTGCTACTAAATTTTATTTGTTTCTAACGTCAAAAAGAAAAAATGAAATGCAGTTTTCGGTGGATTATCCCAACGATAGTATCACGTCCGTTGGTGGAACCTACAAACATATTTTCTCGACTGATACAACGCTTATCAAGTCGCTTTACTTCACAACCTCCAAAGGATTTACCTCTCCGATGTTCGGTGAGGCAACAGGAACAGAATTCGAGCTCGAAGGTGAAAATGGAGGAAAGCTTCTTGGATTCCATGGACGTGGTGGTCATGCTATTAATGCCATTGGAGCTTACTTCGACACCGGTTCAAAAGGAGGTGATGGAGGCGACTCTAGCAAAGACGGTTCCCAACCAGATGTCCCCGGAAAGAAGGGACCACTTGGTGGTGAGAAGGGAGAAGAGTTCAACGATGTTGGCTTCGAAGGTGTGAAGAAAGTAACTGTGGGAGCAGATGACGTAAGCCTTACTTACATCAAGATCGAATACGTCAAGAACGGAAAAGTCGAAATTCGTGAGCACGGGACGGCCCGTGGAGACCTGATAGAGGTATACAATAAATGTTTTGGTGACTTTAATAATATTCAATTGTTTGGTTCTAATGGAAAATTGAACTACAGTTTTCAGTGGATTATCCGAACGAATATATCACGGCCGTTGGTGGAACCTACAAACATATTTACGAATATGATACAACTCTGGTCAAATCCTTATACTTCACAACCTCCAAAGGATTCACTTCTCCATTGTTTGGTAAGATGGAAGGAACTGAATTCGAGTTCAAAGATGAAGATGGAGGAAAGCTTATTGGGTTCCATGGACGTGGTGGTAATGCTATTGATGCCATTGGAGCATACTTTGACACTGGCAACACTAGCAAAGACGGTTCCAAACCTGATGTCCCTGGAAAGAAGGGACCGCTTGGTGGTGAGAAGGGAGAAGAGTTCAATGATGTTGGCTTCGAAGGTGTAAAGAAAGTAACTGTGGGAGCAGATGACGTAAGTGTAACTTACATCAAGATCGAATACGTCAAGAACGGAAAAGTCGAAACTCGTGAGCACGGGACGGCTCGTGGAGACCTGATAGAGGTATAAACTAAATATGTTGTTGACTTTTGTTAATATTGAATTGGTTCGGTACTAATACGTTTGGTTCTAATGGAAAAATGAAATATAGTTTTCGGTGGATTATCCAAAAGATTATATCACGGCCGTTGGTGGAAGCTACAAACATATTTACAAGTTTGATACAACTCTTATCAAGTCTCTATACTTCACAACCTCCAGAGGATTCACTTCTCCATTGTTTGGTAAAATGGAAGGAACTGAATTCGAGTTCAAAGATGAAGATGGAGGAAAGCTTATTGGGTTCCATGGACGTGGTAGTAATGCTATTGATGCCATTGGAGCTTACTTTGACACTGGTTCTAAACCTGTTGGCCCTGACTCCGGCGACGGTTCAGACAGTGGAAGTGGCTCTAAGAGCGATTCTAGTATTCAGAAACTTGACGCACAAGGAAGCAAGGGAGGCAATCAATGGGACGACGGAGGAGATCACGACGGTGTGACAAAGATACATATTGCAGTTGGTCGTGTAATTGAGCAACTCAGGTTCGATTATTTCAAGAACGGACAGACAAAGGAAGGACCTGCACATGGTGTGAAAGGAGCCAGATCTTCCATTAGAACAGTGCGTATTATATCTTTCTTCTTCTTCTTCTTGTTTTTTTGTTACAAAGAACGTTTTCTATCAAGAAAATATTAATTGAAGATTACTAAACATGTCCATCTTGGATTTCTCATGATCTTGCAGATTGAGATAAGTCATCCCAACGAGTATCTACGTTCTGTGAAGGGTTGGTCCGATTCATCCAACAAGATTGTGGGGATTCAATTCATAACCAACACAAAGACTTCAGATTATTATGGATTTGAAAAAGATCCTGATGAAGAAGAAGGTACAGATATTTCACTTGAAGTGAAAGACAAGAAGATTGTGGGTTTTCATGGCTTCGCAGACACTCATCTCAATTCTCTTGGAGCTTATTTTGCTCCAGTCAACAACTGAAAATGTTAGTTGTGTTTGGTTCTTGATTTCGGTATGAATAAAGTTATATCAGAGGCATACTTGTGGATTTGTCACCTCGAGGTCTCTTGATGGACTATGTTTTATGTTTGCGGTTCGGTGTGGACTATGTTTGCTGTTTGCGTTCTGGTTCCTGTGTGATGTTTGTGTTGTCACTTGTGGATTTGAATAAAGGGTGTTGTTCATTCTCATTTGGATCTGTTCTTTCTTTAACTCTTGGAAATACTACAAAAAGGGTTTTGTTTTAAATTGAACATGATTACTCATTCTCTAGTCCAGATGGTTGTACCATAGCCTCAGAAGCTGGAGACGAGACTTTAAGGTTGTGGAATGTTTTTGACTCGTATACGTTGAAACTGTGAAGAGCACAACAAGGAAAGCCATTGATTGTTATACAAGGAAACTACTTTTTCTTTTTCTTTTTAGCCATTGATTGTTTGGGATTTTATTCTTATTGACAAGTAAAGTGCACATTGTCCAGTTTTCTCATGAAATTTGATTGATTCTATATATTGAATTTTCCTTTTTTATTTAATCAAAGTATCAAACGTTTGAATTGATTATTATTCAATAGCGAAACAGAGTTTAGATTTATTTAATTGTTGGAACGAAGCAAAAATCAGAAGAAAAGTAACCATATTATTATGGGCCAGTAAATGTTAAAGTAATGGGCCTATGAGTTACTGATAGGCAACGAACTTCTTCATGGGCCTTTTGCATTTCTCGCACGTGACAACTCTCATCGTCGACGAACCACCTTCCTCAAACGGAACCACCACCGTGTGACTCTGTTCACACGGCTTCTCCTCCGCGATTTTAATCGCCTCCGTGAAACCCAGTCCAGCCGCGTACTCTCCCCACCGCAGGATCCGCCTCATCCTCTCCGTTATCTTCTCTCCGACGAGTTTCCCCGTCTCCGCCGCTGATCCTTTTCCGATGACGGCCCAACCCTTGTGTTTACTGTAATCGAAGTCAAGTAGCTCGGTAACTTCTTCAAACACGCGATCGGGTTTCGACGGTTCGATTCGTTTGAGTTTAGATCGTTTGATGCTCTCTAACCGGAGCCAGAAGAGCTGTTGTATAGCTGGACTGAACAAGATGGAGCTCTCTTCCATGGCTGATTCAGAGGCTACTGTTCGTTTACTGAGGTATATCAGCTCAAACTTGAACCCTTGATTTTGAAGCTTTCGTGCTAGTGACTTCATTTCGTCGACCCAATCCGAATTCTCGCTTCCGAATATGCAGATTTCTCTCCCTTCTTTCACCTGTGATTCATAAAGTTAGAAGCTTGAAGTATTTGGTTTCACTATCTGATCAAAAGAATGGAACTTTTGACAGTAGAAGAGAATTTTTGAAGTACCCATGTGTCAAATTCAGGATGAATGCCATCAAGCAAGAGTTGCAAGGACCATCTATCATCTTCTTCCCAAAGTTCATCTTCTCTGGAAACTGAAAATGGATATGCTCTAACACCCCAAATCAACACCATGTCCATGGCATTCATGTTCACAACCTTCCCATCAGTATCCAACACCACCACCATTGTCTCGCCATCTTTATACGGCCATTCTGTTCTTAGGAAACTCAGTACTGTGGAGCTCATCAACCATGGCCGCCTTACTGAGATCCATGGTAGGGAATTGGAGAAGAAAGTGAAGGTTTCCTTCTCGTATTCTGTCCATTTTTGGGACCTTGGTATTGGAATCCATATGATTTCGTAGTTTTGCTCTGTGGTGGTGTTGGATGGATGATCGTATAACTGTTGAAGCAGGAAGTGAAATGGCTCTATGGGTAAGAGTTCTGGCTTTGATAATAGCAGCAGTATTACCTTTTCTTTCAGCTCAGTTATATCTATCTGCCATTGGATGATAAAGAATATTGATTCAGATAACGTTTAAAAAGTACTGACTGTTCATGAAAGGTAAAGAATCAGTCTATGTATCGTCATACTAAATGCTGCACCGCATCTTTATTTAACAGTGGTGAGATGTATGTAGAGGATGAAATTATTTAAGATTTAAGTAAAAAACAAAAAAGAAGAGAGAGAAAAAAATAGACCAAAAGAAGACATGGAAAAAGAAAAAGGATGGTTCTTTTGTACCTGGCTAGAGTATTGTTGAAGTAGCAAATCATCTTGTAGAGAAAAAAGTAGTTGGAGTATCTCTTGGTTGTCTTGATGAGTCTCTGTGTTAATGTTTCTAAGCCTTTGATAGATTTCTTCCTCTTTAGACATAACAAAAGAGAAGCAACATCAGAGATGAGTTTTTTTGGAACTTAACATCAGAACATTTAAAACTTACCTATTTGTGTGCTGCATTCATGTACTTGCTTGCTGAGGCGGGTATGCATGTTGCGCAACTGATATCCCAAACTCGAAAGTTCCCCTGCTGCTCTCCTTGATTCGGTTGCCTGAGTATTTCATAGAATTCCTAGCCATGAGAAAACGCATTGTTGAAATGCTAATATGACAGGAACAATTTATTTGTTTTGTTTTTCATTTTGTAGGGAAAATTCACCTGTTGGGGCTGCTTGAAATAAGGGATCTGCTGCAGGCATGCAAGTGCACTTTTGATGACTCGGTAAGTAGCCAGATAGATGTTAGACATGGTCTCTCCCACAATGTTGTTGTCTAGCTTCGCTTGTTTAAATGGAAGTCTTTCAAACTCAATGATGCATTTGGTTACGTCCACCAGAACTTTAAAGAGCAAGCTTAGAGAGTTTAGCCATGGTCTGAACTTGGTTCTCTCGATAGGCAACTGGTTGAGTGTTGCAATTGATGCTGCGACGGGATCACTGAAGGCTAGATGAATTGGTAGCAATAGTCCTCCGTATTCTGCAGCAAGGGCTCCTAGTACTAACACAGCTTTCGCATCCCATCTGTATTCTTTCAGAAGATCAAACAAAACCATTGTTCTTGTATGGATCTCATTTTCCCCCATGCATGGACAAAGCATCTGCAACCTCAAAAGTTTCAAGATTTCCGGCCCCACATGCATTTTTGCAGGAAGAGTTGAATTGAGATGGAAGGGGTGGTCTGTTACCTGAACGGAGATTCTGGAGATAGCGTACGGCAGTGTTTCCTTTGATTCAAAAACTTCAATGTTGGTCATACAATTCTCTGTCAGAAGCGGCTTAGAAACCTGAAAATTAAGTGGTATTTGTTATTGGCGAGCATCTAGACAAGTTTCTGAAGAATAGAAGAATCCCAAGAGATGGAGATCTGACATCACTTTGCATAACAAAGCTCAAGATGGTTTCAACTTCTTGAAGCAGCATTTCGGAATCAATCCAGCGACCGTCTGGATCATGGATACGAAGTAGCTGCTCAACTATGATCTCTTCATTCAGAGCAGAGATGTTGCTTGTGGAATTCATGGTAATTGGTTCTGTTGAAAAGACTGTACTTGAATTTGGAGTTACTAACCACATAGGATGTCTTGTCTCTTGGTTTGCGTGATAAGACATAAGTAGGGTCTGTGAAACTGAAGATTGTTGAACAATCTGACTGGAATCTTAGACAAAGATTTGCAACAATAGCTTTATCTTTTCCGTTATATTTTCTTCATTTCTTTTTTCACTGTGGCAACACTTTTCGTGATAAGCACTAGATTACTCTGGTTAACCAAATGAATGAATGCAGAGGATAACCGGACATCTTAACCTAACAATTACTGTAAACCTGAAAAATTGATTGATTCTCATGAGCCCAGCAAGCTCCTAGTTCCAAGAAAAGGTCGCATTCATGGAACACTAAGAAAAGACTTGTGTTCAGGGGAAAGTATATCTTAACTTCTTACACAATGAACAGTGAAAAGTAATAGTTTGAAAAGCATTAAATACGAATAAAAAACAAAGGCAATCTAGTACGAGGCATTGAAGTGGAAACTGTACTCTCTTTGATGAAAGCTCATGAGAGTTTCCCTTATTTCGTTGAAAGTTCATGAATACAATCCATAAGATGTCGATTAGTTCAATGATTCAGGACCATTTACGGCTCCTGTGTTGAAGACTAGAGATTTCAGATAAGAAAGGTATAGGTGTTGTTTGAGACGTGCACATTCAGTATGTGAACGAACATTCAATAAGACTCTTCAAAGAAGAAAGATTAAATTCTTATATACAAAATCTGTAACACGAGCCTGTGGCAGCACATCAAGATCCTTTATTTACTTACATCTCTCGCGTGTCGAGAGAGAGAGAGAGAGAGTCTGCTGTGTGTTTTTCATGTGCAATGAGAATGCAAAACTGAACAGAATTATCTACAAACCTTTGAAACAAGCCGTGATTGATTGAAAATCATTCAACGGCTATTCTGCTCAAAGTAGAAACAAATGCTAGGACACTGGTCATAACTCCTCCACCATTGATGAGATCTAGTTCGAAAACTCACTCGAGTTGTGCTCTGAAAGATGTCAGATCACCTCCGGTTTCTTTAGCTCTTGAGAGAGTTATCTTAATAAAGCTTGATACGAACCGAGATTGAGCTTCGGCAAATGGGGCAAACATGGAGGTCTTCCCCACATTCTGAGCAAGTCTGTGGAAAAAAGAAGAACAGAGGAAAGTTAGAGGTTTTGTTTGAAGTGTAACTCGGGGATAGTTCTAGACCAGAAATGCACCTGATGACCACAGTTGAAAGCCATGTTTTTTGGTATCACTAAACATATCGGACAAAGCTGGCCATCATTACGAGCATTTGAAATTGGTGCAGTGGCAGCAACACCACTATCATATGGTTGTGGTGTTCTGTTCTGAAAGCTGGTTGATCGAGATGTCCTTGGACTGTTGCGCATAGATTGAGTAGCAGAAGTTGGTGGTGGAAGCGCAAACCTGTTTGGACAGTTTCCAGTTCTTCGTCTGCAAATTCAAAACAATGGAAAGAGATTGAAATCAGTTCATAGCTTGCTGCAGAGAGAGTACAGTGATGATGAACTCATATATCTGAAGCTACTCACCCGAGTAATCCTAGCTCAAGGGTGGCTTTGTACTGAGAAGGGATCTCCATCAACGCGGAAAGCGCAAATTCTGCCTCTTTTCTTGCTGGATCAATGTTCTTTGACATTATATCCGTGAAATTCACAAACTGAAAGGATTTAAATTATATAACCAATGTTAAATAGATTCATTTGCCAGGGCTAGACAAGGATCTACACTAAAGCAGTAAAGCTTATTTGGTATTATTACCTGGAAATTGTCAAAGGCACGAGCGGGGATGTTGTCATCAAACTGTCTCATGGTGTCCCAGGGGCCATCTCCGACACCAACAAGAACTATCGACAAAGGATACTCACTGCAACAGGAATCCATCACAAATTAGAAACACGCCAGATCAACAATAGAATGAAATTGGATTTTCCTCTTGAAGAAATGGTGTATATTACCTTGCTCTAACAATGGCGTCAATGGTCTGCTGCTCTTGTGGACTTACTGCCCCATGCTCTGTATCAACACTTCTTGTCACCTAACACAATAAAAAGCTCCAACGGTAACTATATATATGTCTGAGAATGTTCATAACTGAACTCGAATACGGTTCCTAAACAGTGTTCTTTACCTGCCCATCAGCGATTATGAGGAGAACATGGTACTGGCCTCCACTTTCTTCCACAATCGTCACGGCCCTTTCGATGATGGGTGCAAAAGATGTCGGACCTGTTGCAGAATCGTCATAAGAATCAAGAAAAAAGTAAAACACAAGCAGACCAAAAAGGTCTCTCAATCTCACTCAACCTGCAAGGCGAAGCTGGGGGACAATCTCTCTGTAACACATGAGAACTTCTTCAAACCCGTTACAGAACGTATCATTGGGATTGAAACTGAAAACATCCTGATCATGAGTTGTAGCTGCACCACCAAAACCGAAGAAACCAACCTTAAAATCTATAATCACAGACTAAACAACAACCTTAACAGTTACTTGAAAAAAGACCGAGTCTTTTATGTTCATTACCATCTCCGAATCCATAACATGGGATCAAGTTATCCTCATCGAAAACCGATAAAGTCTTTCCGATGATGGAAATAGCTTGCTGGTAAGGGTTTGGAGTTGTTCCAATGTAATGCAGGCTCTTCCTACCGAATGATCTCGCCCCTAAATCAAATCACCAGAGTCAGCTTTAAGATCAGAGCAGCATTTACTTAAACCTAGACTCAAAACATTGGCTATTGACATAAAGATTTAATAACTTTTCTAACCTGTCCACTCGTTGCTCTTCGTGACATCAATACCAACAATCAGATTCGAAGACTCCAAACCGGCGTGTGAAAGAGCAGCAGTAACCTGTTAAGAGATAGAAAATCAAACAAAACAGCAATAGAGAGAAACTCACACAAAACAAGTGATGAATTTCTGTGATTCAAACCTCATCGATGGAGCGGTAGTTATCACCAATCCGTGAATACTTCCTCTCCAGATTCTTCTGGGTTTGCCAGACAGGATTGTAGGAAGAGACAGGACTTGCAGATGGATGGTTTGGTGTGTGATAGGAGCTGTTCTGGTCTCCAAAATGCCCCCAAGAAGTAGCAGACGAACTCGCAGAGGGGCTACGAGAATACCTCCGAACGGTTCTGCTTCTGGTCGAGTCTTTTGAGCTACTTCCTCCCATCACAGAAAACCAAACCCAAAACAAGATGAACAAGACAATCGCCTGCAACAACACTTCAAGCATATGTCAAAATTCAGATAACACAGCAAAAAGTACCCTCCTTTATGAATGATCCACACACAAATATATATACGAGATCTTATTGACTTTAACTTTCTAACGGGTGTTGAGGAGATCAACAGGGAAGACTTTTATAAAAATCTAAATTTTGTTTTTTTCCTCATCAAAGTCTTCTACTTTCACATTGTTTAAACATGTTTGAATCGGTAAACTTCACATTAATTACACATAAACTAAACTAGTATTATCAGACAGTCGCTTTCAAGGAGGACTATAGCATCTCCGTGAAGTACAAGGAAACTCTGATGAGAAATTTTCCGGCTAAAAATGATAAATTAACAGGAAAACCCAATTCGGAAAACTACAGGAAACAAAGGGATTTGAGTTGACTGATTCAAACAACGCTTGTTTTCGAAATTTCCATTTTGGGGGTTTAAACTAATCGAGAGATGAAAGATTAATTGGTTACCTGCAAATGCAAATCGAATCCGCCAAAAGGATTTCTTGTGAAGTTGATTTTCAGTGGAGAGGAGATATTAAGATTTATATTTATGAAATACAATTGTGTCATTTATATACGTATCTGCTTCAGAGAAAAAAAAAAATATAGTTTCTTTTTAAGTCTGATATTCGCTTGACTGATAGTGTCACTAAAAAAAATGCTAAGTTAGAACACTTAGATTGTATCACAAAATTAAGTGATATTATTTTAAATTATTTATTGATAAATAAAATATATATAAATAATTTAGCATCAATTGTAATAAGTAATGTTATTATTAATTAGTTTAACATCAATTCAAGAAATTGATACTAAATAATTGTAATATGTATCACTTTAACAAAATTTATATTATTATATAATTTTTGTTTTTTTGAATGGCATAGAATTTTATTTACAAAAAGATTAAATCATTAAATGTGAAATTAATTAACTATTAGTATTTAATTATGACGAAAATTTGATATTTTTAAAATAGTTTTTACTTGTTATTATAATAAAAAAAACTTATTTATATATCAATTATATTATTTATGCAAATAAGTTTTATTTACTATCAAATATTTTAATTGATACAAATTAAGATAAGATAACATCACTTTTTATTTAATTGATGTTAAAGGAAAAAAAATAGTTACATTATTTTTTACAATTAAAATTAATTCACATAATTATTTGATAGAATTAGTATTTTTTTATTAGCATCATTTATATTTTGATGCAAATTTTGTATTAATTTAATAAGTGATGTTAACAAAAAAACTAAATACATCATTTATATAACTGATATAATTTTATATAATAGTATCAAATTTTTTAAAGTGATTCATATCACAATGATTTAGCATCAATTTCTTGAATTGTTGTTAAAATAATTAATAATAACATTATTTATTATAATTGATACTAAATTATTTATATTTATTTTATTTATCGATACAATTTAAGAAATCTAATTTAGCATTTTTTGTAGTGACGTAAGACTAAATATTTGAGCAAAACAATCATATAAGCTAGTTGTAACATTATTTGTTCCACGCGAATTATGACTCAACAAAGTTACAATTGCTTCACACAAAAAGTAAGTAAAAATCAATAAATTTCAGGATAATTAACCAGGTTTTTTTTTTTTTTTTGACCAAAGGTTTACTATTTAAATGCATAAGAAAAATTCAAACGTTTACAAGCCCAAAAGACTTAAGAAAATAAGAAGCCCAATTTCAGATTAGCCCAAGAACAGAAGAAGTCGAAATGTTTAATTTGTTCGTAGATTTTAGAGTAGATTTTGGTTATTGTTTTTCCAAAACTAAATTTTTAGCCAATCATGATTTTGAAAAAAATGATTCTCTAAATTTTAGGGAAATTAGTTTCTTAATGGTTTTATAATTTTCTACATAAACACCAAAATCTATATTTCTTGGGTTTTTGTCTTCATTTTGTCGTTATCTAATTTTTTTTTACACACATTTTTTTCTTTTTGAACAAAAATGTTTTCTTACACATATATTTTTTTATCTAAGGTATAAACTTCATAAATCCCCAATTCCTATCATTTACTATTAAGCACACAACAATTTATAAAATAATTTTATGTGCAAAGAATTTATGAAATAATTTTAACTTGTTGGTTTAAAAAAAATTATATATGAAATAATTTTATGTGAAATTTTTATTGATAATTTTTTCTGTTATTTTCTATTATTTCAATTAAAAATAATGTTTTTATTAACAATTATATATTTTATAAAAAAATAATATGTTTTCATTAGTAAGCTTATATTTTTATTTTATCAAGTTTAACATTATAAATAAAACCAATAACTTCAATATAGTTAAAAACCAAAAACTAAATAAATTACCATTCAAGTTTTTTTTTAAATTAAATCTATAGCAAAATCAAAAACCAAAAATTAAAAAACCAAAATCTAAAAATCAAAAACAGACGAACCGAGTGTTAGTCAGAGAGATTTTCTTTGAACTTCTTTAATTAACCAGGTTGTCCACCAAACTACAAGAACACACCTCAGAACTTGTCTTCTTTGAAGTTAACTACTAAAATCTGTTAGCCAAAAAAATCACAGATATCTTTAATTTTCAAAATATTAAAAATCAATGGATCACGTGTTTTTGCCTCCTCACATAAAGAGCTTATTTTCAATAAAAAAAATTTTGCTCGATATATATGGTGTTAGCAGGACTATGAACAATTAATAAACTATATATAGAGGCAGGTCGCATATCAGTTTAGAAGCTACACATCTTAAACAACAGGGAACATCATGTTGTAGCAGCAATTTAATTGCCTTGTTCACTGCTATCGTCAATACATGGGAAGAAGTGTATAATAACATGTAAGTCCAAAAGTCCATGCATAAGAGAGAACATCATTTCCTCCTACTTCAGATTTCTTAATTAGCATCATTGTGGAGTGTTCGAGAGAGTAAAACCATAACTTGGGTTTTTCGGTTTAATTAATTTTAAATTCATTATTATACTAACTACTATTGTATTGTTATAATGTTAACAGTCAGAACTCATATTTGTAATATATCATGTTGTACTACTATTATTTGTACTGCTGTCTTTTGTACTAATTATTTTTGATAACATCTGAAAATCTATAACACACTAATATTCATTAAGATAACACACCATCTAATGCTTTCTTGTACCATCATCTTGATTGGTTACATGGTGTATAGCAATATTTACCCTTACCTCAAAAACACCAATCAAAGCCAATATACATGATATGAAATAATTGGAAAATATACAATACACATATACTAAACAAATTTTTTTTTTTAAATTGTTTTTTTTTTTTCGGGACACTCGAGTGTAACCGTCAGCTATGACGAAAAGAAAAGTACTTTAGATTATGAGATGTCTTAAATTATTTGAATATGATTTCCCAAGTCTCTTTCCGACATTATGGGCTCCAAAGAATCAGTAGTCGAATCGAATATGCTTTTGATTTCTTTTCTTCTCCAAAATCATATTTAATTTTTAAGAAAACCTATAATAAAAGTTTGTATTGTGGAAATGGAGGGGGTAGGTTGAAAGAGAAAGCGATGCACGTGCCTCTATTCTCCCATTTAGATTGGTCACTCTAGAGGCAGCCTCTAGTTTCGTTCAACGTATCTTCTCCATTTAACATCATCAATCATCAAATGATCCAAAACATCAATCTCTTTTGTTTTTAACTCAGACTTAATATATATACAGCCGCTCTCTTTGAAAATCGGTTCTTCAGTTGACTAGGTCGTGATTGAATCATTGACTGAACTCAGACTCGCCCGCCTCTTCTATATCAATCCATTATTATAACAAAATATCAGTTAATATATATATTTTTTTTTATTATACCAGATTACCGAATACTAAAAAATCAGTCATGAACCGATCCAAACGGACAACCGACTAATCCTGGAATCCAGAAACCATGTTAAATCTCTGGTGGCCAAAAGTACTCGAACCCAGGTTGATAGGAGACTACTAACATAATCTTTACCACTGAGCCACGAGGCTTTGATTTCCTAGTTAATACTGGGTCCACGAACCCAAATGAATTCTTGATCATTTTATCCGAACTAATGTTCAAAGTATCAAAGTATAATCAACTCCATTGGAGTTTTACGAACGTAAGCATCCAAATACGTGGGATTTGGTTTGGACTAAATTAAAAAGAAAAAAATGCAAGTTGGTTAATTGAATATTCCAAAAAGATATGATTGGTATACAAATCTAGAGTGATAATTCTTTCGACACTTTATAGATTTTTAAAAGAAATTTCAGTAAAAAAAAACCTGAAAATGATGTACATATCTACCACTTATCTTGACTAATTAACTTCTTATTTCCGTTAAAGATCTATTAGCGGTTCTACTCCAACTCTCGAAGTAGTAACAAAGTCGTGATTTTCTAAGTCAATATATAGTCTATTAAGTCTTTGAGAACAATGATTCTCAATTACACAAGTTAATTATTCCCTTTGTTTTGTTTACAGAAAACTAGTTTTTCTGCTGGCCTAGTTTCTACGCAAGTAACTAAATATCTTCTCCTTCGAATTGAAATCTTACATGATAGTATGAAGAAACGAAACAAAACTCTGCACAATACGTTGGACCTAGGAAAAAAAACATAAAAATAATATATAACACTAAAAGCCACGACTGTCTACTAAGACAACAATTATTTTTCATTTTGCCATCGTTTCCACAAGCTAATTATAAAATGGATATAATTATTTACATAACAAAAACGATCACTTAATAAATTATGATCAATTGAATATTTTTGAACATGACTTTTGCAATAACTATTTTAAATTTTAGTGTATATATCAACGAATGCATTGCTTTCTCGATATATTTTAAAAAGTATCCAGAAATTTTAAAAAGTTATTTAACATTTTTTCTTATTTCGTGCATAAATAATATAAAAACATAAACTGACACAGACTGTTCGTATCCTTCTTTTTTACTATTTTTTATATAAACTTCCCAATTAGGTTTTCGAACCATTTTAAATGCTATATATTAGTATATTTGAAAAAAAAAACAATCACGTTTTAATACATAGCATCATACCTTTTTTTAATCAACATCAATTCATTGGTTGGTATCATTTGAGTTAACGCTTCAATCGTTTGTTCACGTTTGCATTTTTATTTAGTGTATATCTGTATGTATTCAAATGAACTCTCAACCACCAAATCTTTAATTAAGCATATATTTGTTAATTGTATATCTATTTCCTAAACGCAAATTATAGTTTTTGTTCGTTTGCGTTTAAAATTTCCATATATATATCCATTAGGCGTTTAATTTTTCAGTTTGTAAAAATACATTTGATTCAAAGCTGAAAAAATCTGATAGTTTTGAAAAAAAAAAATTAGGTATTACAAAACAAGTGTTTCAAAAATCTAATCTTAAAATAGCGGATCATTTTCGACAAAAATAGTGAATTTTTTTTTTTTTTTGACAAAAATAGTGAAATCATTTTTATATCACGTTTTGAGAAAGAAAGAAAAAAGATATAATAATAATAACAAAACAATAGTTTTGGCGCGTTATAGAAAGCTCACTATACTTTTTAATTTAATCGCCATCCTCTTCCCGTCGCGTAGTTTAAGGAGCTTTCCTCTGATCATCCATAAATATCTCTCTCTTTCTCTCTCCCTCCTCTTCTTCTACCTTTTTCCTCGCCATTTCTTTGTTTCTCTGTTCTTCCCCTTGTAACGGAGCATGAACACTTCATCGTCGTTGAAAGTCTTTGCTTCTTCTCCTCCTCTGATCTCTACCTCAAGATCGACTGTAAAAGCTTTCCTTAGCCCTAAAGTTTCTCACAAACATCCTAAAAGGATCATATGCATGCGCGATCACAACGTTAATCATAACTTCGGTTCGAAACCGAATCCAAACCATGAGTTCCCTGTTTCTTTCGCGACGGCTTCCGTTGAAGCTCCCTTGGGAACAACAACAACAACAAGCTCGGCCGACAAGCTCCGCCTCCTTGTGTCCGAGTTTCGGTCCTTAACCGAACCGATCGACCGAGTCAAACGTCTCTTGAACTACGCGTCAGTTTTGTCACCACTCGACGAGTCGTCTCGTGTTCCGGCGAACCGAGTCACGGGATGCACGACTCAGGTTTGGTTGGAGATCAAGATGGACGAGTTAGGTAGGATGAGGTTTAGAGCAGACAGCGATTCGGAGATCTCTAAAGGGTTCTGTTCTTGTCTTATCTGGATCCTCGACGGTGCTAAACCAGAGGAAGTGATGGGCGTGAGAAGCGAGGACTTGACGGAGATGAACGTTGGTGTTCACGGGAAGGTCCAGTCGAGAGTCAACACGTGGCACAACGTGTTGATGAGTATGCAAAAACGGACCATGGCTCTTGTAGTTGATGCTGACGTGGCGCACCGAGAAGGAGACAGAACAGCACCGCATCAGCATGATCTTTTGTTTGATTATGTTAATGGAAGAAGTTACATGGAATCTTCTAAGGTTCATCACGATTACTCCATCTCGCTGCTTCCTTTGGATTATGATTTTACGATATGAAATGTTGTTGGTACATGTTACCTTATAATGTTTTTGTAAAGCCTTCTGAAACATAAATTAAAAGTTTGTGTTTCTATATTCTGCAAATTGATGCATGATCTTTTGTTTGATTGTGTTAAACTGTTAATGGAAGAAGTCACATGGAATCTTCTAAGGTTTTATCATGATTACTCCATTTCGCTGCTTCCTTTGAATTATGATTTTACGATATGAAATGTTGTTGATGTTACCTTATAATGTTTTTGTAAAGCCTTCTTGAACATAAATTGAAAGTTTGTGTTTTAGTATTCTGCAAATTTAAAGTGTGATGCTAACCACCTTTTTGGTTAGTAAGAGTAAAAACATAAATGGTGATGGGTCAAACTCAAAGACCAAAAAAATGATTATTGATAGGTTACTCTTAAATTAAAACCCGGATCCTGTACAGCAGAAACTCAAATATGAATTAAATCGTTTGGGGATATGAGAGGAAATAAATGACTTTTAGATAAATATTGAAATATTTGAGGTAAACGAAAAAATAAGTGAAATAAGATGAAAAAATGGAAATAAATAAGTTTTAGTGTTGATTCTTTTTTTTCTTCAAAAATCAAGATAAAATAGAAGACAAATAAATAAAGAATTCTGTTAAGTATGTGTTCAAATTATTATGTTTTTCTTTTCATTTTATTTTATATTTTAAAATTATGTTTAATATTTTTCTTTACTCTGTTTAATTTGATAATTATTGATATTTATTTTGACAAATTTGGTCGTTATAAATTAAAATATCTTATTAACTTTTTGAATAAATTGTCAACACAGTTCAAAGTTGATCATTAGTGTAATCTTATAAATCCGACCGTGTCAATTACTTTATGTAAATCTGAATTTTTTAAAAAAGTAGCAGTAGCAGAATCTACGTCACATGAAAGAATAATTTACTAAACTCTTAAAATCAAAACAAGGAAACTGTTTTGATATTTCATTTGAGAGTAATCGAACTCAACCAGCGATTTTGGTTCTTGTTTAAGCCATGGACTGCGGTCTTATTTATTTATTTATTTTTCAATCCAAATCAATTAAAAACACGAAAGAAAAAAAACTGACTTAATAAATCCAAATCGGTTTGGCCATGATAAATTTTGGAAACTTGCATATACTTAAATCGAAACAGGACAAAGAAATCGTAAATTACATGAAGCAAATGGAACACATAAAAAAAAAAAGACTTTTTCCTCATTCCAATCAATGCACACATCTAAAAGTTTTAAACAACAAAATATATGATTTAAAAGTTCAAACTCAATTAAAAAAAAAATTATCAAATTCTTTTTAAAATAGATATATAAATAGATAAACAGAATATAAATGTGAATAAAAAAATATTTGAAAACATATGATAAAATTCAATTGAAAAATAGATAATAGTCTTATAGCAAAAACTATTACAACCAATATCTACAAAACAAAGAATATATTAATTTTTAAGACAATAATATTTTTTGCCCATTATTAATTTATATTTTTATGAAAATATGAAATTTACAAAATTTCAGCTTATAATAATCAAACCAAATCAAGAATGTTTGACTCCTAAAATTAATAAACGATATCATGTGTGATTGAAGTCGATGCTTTATTAGCTTCTATGCAGGGCCTCTTCTGATTTTCCTCCGTTCTGGTCCTCCTTTGTAACAGAACTATATTACATATTTATGTTCGGTTATCCAAAGACCATATATAAATTGTTTTTTTTTTTTTTTTCTTTCTCCAATTTTTCAGTTTGGCCATTTGAATGTTTGAAAATGAACTTTCTTCGGTTTTGACTGAGCCAAAACCCTAAAGCGTCTATACTTTTCCATTGACTTTTTCCGCTCACATTTTGTAGCCGTTGTTGCTCTGTGACAAAAGGTGTTTACACTAAGCGCAGGAGAAAAAAAATGGCGACTTTTTCTTCTGCCATGGAAAACAGACTAAGCATGGAGACACCCTCCTCTTTAACGGTCCCAAAGCTCTCGTCTTTGAAGAGAAAGAGACCTCCCCAAATAGAAATCCCCAATATCCTCCAAGAAATTCAAACTGATAATCTCAGATTCAGAGATTTAGCTCACCAGAACGACGCCGTGTGTTTCGGAGGGAACGGTTTTGGTGTTGTCTCAAGCAAGGGGAAGAAGAAGTTCATGGAAGACAGTCACAGAGTTGCTCCTTGTTTCGCCGGAAGCTCAAATAAGGTATGTTTCTTCCCCTTTCGGTTTACTTGTAGGAGATGCTGTGTTTGAAATCTTGGGTTGATGGGTTTTGTTGGGTGTTGATTTGTAGAGTTTCTTTGGAGTTTATGATGGCCATGGAGGTGGTAAAGCTGCAGAATTTGTAGCTGAGAATTTGCACAAATATGTTCTTGAGATGGTGAAGAATTGCAAGGAGAAAAGGGAGAAAGAAGAAGCCTTTAAAGCGGCTTATATGATGACCGATTGTGATTTCCTAAAAGAGGTAACTTTTTTTTCCCATACAAGCTTTGAATTTGCCATGAGTGATAATGACTTGTAAGATGACAATCTAACAACATATGTAGGGTGTAGTGAGTGGTGCCTGCTGTGTTACAGCTTTGATACAAAACCAGGAGATGATTGTCTCGAATTTAGGAGATTGTAGAGCTGTCCTGTCTCGAGGAGGAGTCGCTGAAGCTCTTACGACTGATCACAGAGCAGGAAGAGATGACGAACGCAGAAGAATCGAGAATCAGGTAACGTTGTGAAAGTTATAATTTTGCTGATTGTGTGTAGCTTTGATACTACTTCTGGCATTGTCTATATTAGGGAGGTTATGTCGAGTTCCACCGAGGGGCTTGGCGAGTTCATGGAATACTCGCTATTTCCCGAAGCATTGGAGATGCACACTTAAAGAAATGGGTGGTTGCTGAACCGGACACAAGAATACTAGATTTGGAAGAGGACATGGAGTTTCTTGTCTTAGCTTCTGATGGACTTTGGGATGTGGTTAGTGATCAAGAAGCAGTTGACACCGTGTTGCATGTTCTACCTCAGAGAAAGACGCCTAGAGAAAGCGAGGAAGAGAACTTGATCAAGGGGCTTGTCAATGTGAGCCCATCCTCGAAACTTCGACGAGTTTCACTTGTCAAGCAACAAAAAGAGTTGCAAACTCCCAAATGTGCAAAATCCTTAAGTTACTACCACTCAGAGAATGAATCACCACAGTGTGAAATGTTGAGTCCACCTTCAAAGTCACGGAAGATCACAGCGTGTAAGCGGCTAAAGATGAAGTCCGAGTCTTCTTGGGCCAAGGCGGCTTGCAAAGAGCTCGTGAGCCTGGCCGTGAGTAGAGGTAGTATGGATGATATCACAGTGGTGATTGTAGATCTCAACCACTACAAATGTTGAAACCCTTATCTCCCTTCATATACATATGCTTGTATTCGTATCTTTGCAGAGTTCATGTAAATTCTTGTTGACAGTGATGAACCTATCTCACCAAAAATCTTATTGCATTCTCAATAAGTTCATATCAATGACCACCAAAACATAGTAGTCTCAGTTTTTGAACAAACTTGTTTCCTTTCTTAGGAAACTTTGAAACAAACTCAGAAAAAAGAAGAAAAGCTTATTTATTCTTCTTGTTATTGTCACTGCCTATGACAGGCCATGCTCAATCCAGTTGCAATCTTATCGAAGATGAATTTGTTAGCAGCCTGTGTGAAGTGCACACCGTCCCACACGACAGCCTTGTCAGGCTCATCACACGGCTTTCCAATGTAAATCTCTTTGCCTTTCACAGTCATCTTCTTCCCACATCCAATGTTCTTGTTGTAGTTGTACTTCCCACCATGACCACAACATGAAACCAACGATCTCTTGAATCCGTGACCCTGTGCGTGAACAAATAACTCATATTTAGCAGAGTAGACGTCTAAGTAAGTGATGGCGGCTTCAGACAAGGAAGCTCTAAGCTCGACCACGGCTTGTTTCAAGGCGTAATTGAAGCGTTGAGCCAAATGGTTTAAGGGAGAGGCACATCCGTGTGAATCAAAGTCTGATGCTTTAATCGGAAACCATTCGATCACATACGCTAAACAACCGATAGGTCCTGTGTTGTGAATCCAGAAGTATCTCCCTCCTTGTTTGTAAATATTCTGTCACAAAAAAAAAAAAAAACCAATTTATGATACTCACCTTTTGAGCAAAAACATTCATTGGAACAGAGTATAAAACAGAGAGTCCCGACCGTGACAGCATTCTTGAACTGGCTAATGATCTCAGGAACATCAACTGTTCCAAGTTGTTCCACTGTTTTGTTGGCGAAGTAACCAGCGGTGAGATCGTTTTGTCCGATGTCAAAAGTGTACAACGCCTGAGAGAAACTGTCGGCTTCAGGCAGCATCGTCGTATAAACTCCTCCTGTGACATGTGACGTGGTGATGAACAATATACCACTTTTTCACGTCTTGATCATATAAAAACGCTAACTTTTTTACGATTCAAAACGTTTATCAAGTTTTGATCATTCGGACACTATTCATCTAACAAGATATAAGTCAAACACGTTATGTCGGTCTTATCTCACAATAGTGTCGTACCGCGAGTGCGAACAGTTTGGGATCTGTTGTGGAAATTAGAGAATTGTACGAACTGAACATCGAGTGAAAATGGACTGAACCCACTTTGACGAAGAGTGGAGTTGAGAGCTCTGATAGGAGATCCCGCCGTCGCGAAATTAGCGCCGTGGCTGAAGTTTGAACCAACCGAGTCTAGGAACGCGCTTAGATATGGCAATTCAAGACTCTCCGCTGCGTCAAGAAACGGAACACAAAATCACCAAAACGCCAACGCAAACGCAAACGCGTGGAAGTTTTTTATGTTGTTGATAAAGAGTGTTGATTAATAAACTAACCTATGAAGTCAATGACGAGGCGACCGTCGCAGTACCTCCCGGCGGGTGAGCCGAAGAAGGAAGCGCCGTGAGGTGGGCCAGCCTGGCCAAAAGCGGCGGAGAGACCGCCGGTGTCGGAGTTAGAGTCACCAAAGTTGAAGATTGCTGGGAACTGGCATTGAGCGTGCGTTGATGATAGTGAAAGCAAAGAGAGAGCAAACAAAGAAGATATGATTGACTTCATATTGGTAAAGCAGAACAAGTAAAAGACGATCCTAACGTAGCGTCAAGCATCCAACTCAGTCACGGGACTTTATCCTCTAAGAAAAAAAGAATATAATAGAGAGTTTTAGAGACACAAACAAAAAAGGTACGAAATCTGAAGAGAAAATCATATAGAAAGAAGAAAATACGTTACCCCCACTAAAAAGAAAATGAATTTTGTGAAAAAAAGATTATAAAAAAGAAAAGAACGAGAGTAATTCTTATTTTTCTTATCATTTCCTTTCTTATGTTTTACTCCGTCTATTTCACAAATAATGTCGTTTTAAGATTTTTTATTTTATTTTATAAAGAGTGTCATTTCATATTTTCAATGCAAAATTTTAAACAAAAATTCAGTTTCAATCCTATTGTTTTAATGCATTAATTAAAGAAAAAAATATTTAACATGTGAATAAAAAGTAAAAAAGAACTTTTAACTGATTTTTTAATATGTGTAAAAAATCCTCAAATGACACTCTTTCTAAAATAGATGAAGTTAAAGTTAAACCCAAATTTGAACTGAATGTTTCTTAGGATTACAGCTCAACATGATCCAACCAATGAAACTGAGATTTTTATTTTTAAATCATATATATATATATAATAAATAAATATCAAAGTATAAAATAACTTAATGTATATTTAGGAATCACTATTTTTCTTTTGGTTATCTTAATCTTTGTTTGTTATGTCAAGAAAACAATCAAAATAGGATGACATAGTTTATATTTATAATAGTTTTTAGAAGACCAATAAAAAAAAGTCTAAATGCAAGAAAATGAGAAATAATATGGTTCAATGAAATGCAAGCTTAAATTCTTTGTATTTTTTTTTGTTGCAAAAACCACAACCAAAAATCATTCTTCTACTGTCGTTTTTATTTTGGGTGACATAATTTTTAAGTAATTCCTATTTTTTTCTAATTGAACTAATTGACTTTTGAGGTATATTGGACCTATCATTTGAATCCATTGTCTTAGGAAAAAACAAAATATTAGCAACTAGTCAAAGATTCAAAGTAAAAATATTATATTAAAGTATTAAACCAACCTATCAAACGAACAATTTGAGTAGTAAATAAGTTATTTAAAATAACCAAACTTCAATTGGATTACAAATGTGATGTAAAATTGGGGCTTTTAAAAGTTTCAAATTTGGTGGTTTTCGGGTTTATGCTGACTTCTTATAAATGATTTATATTAATATATATTTTGATTTTTTTATTTATAAAATTCAAATAAGATAACTCACCAATTTCGATTCAACTGATTCGATAGAGTCCAATTTTTAACTATTGTCGGGATCTTAAATGAAAATTAAAACTAATTACAAAATTTATATATTATTAGATATCTTTGTCATTCAAAATATTTAAAATTATCAATTCTAATTAAATTATAACACTCCATATACCTGATAGAAAATCGCTGTAAGTAATAAAATTAGAATATGTTGATAAAAAAAAAACTAAAAAGGTATATTTAGTCTGAATTTTGAAATAATTTTTATTATTAATTTAAAATTAAATGTTATTCAAATATTAATTTTTTTTTAAAAAAAAGGTTCAGTTCTATTGAATTATTAATTTAAAAATTAAATTTAAAATTTCATTGTTCAATATTTTAAAAAAATAGATTTAAAGATTTTTTTTGTGATTCATAATATTTTGGTAATATTTCTTAGTTAACATATAACAATCAGAATCTCATTATTTTAAACAGATTCTAGAAACTTTGAATAAAAATGATTATAACTTCTCTCATTTACCAAGGAGCATCCTAAAACTCATTGAACTTTCAAAACTTTTCAAATATTAAATTGAATGCAGTATCATAAATAAAAAAATGTATTATAAAATATAATTTAGATTAAAATATTATTAATTCATTTAAAATAGAGATGAATAATTTGACTGATGCTTGTGAAGATTTCAAATCATATTGTCTTTAATTGGTGACTATTTTTTAGGAAAATAATCATGATGAATTTGTTGTTATTCAAAATATATATCAATTAAGAATAAATTTTTGTCAATTTTTAAACATACGGGACCCACACCATTCTTCGTTATTCTTCATGCTTTAATGAATTAATGAAGAAATATTTTTCTCCTCCAAATTTGATGATGAACAATTAGGAACATAAATTCCTATTTTTTTCTTACTTAATTCCACAAATGAAATTTTATTCAATTTTTTTCTCCATTCTTTTGATTTATTAAATGGTCACCAATTGAAACTTATATTATCCTCTATATGTTAGAGGGTGGATCAACTTTGATCACAATAATTTCAAACCTATTTACCACTGTGTGGACTGGAGGAATTATTATGCAATCTAACAACTCTTTTGGTTGAACAATTCTAGCACAAAGAATAATATTAGGACAATAGTGATATGATTGATGATTATAATGTTATTACATAATTTCTAATTTTTATATATATATATATTATGTGTTTGCTACATAATGACGGTAATTGAATATATCATTGAGGCTTGTGAATCAAACACGTGAATCTTTTAACGGCATAAGTATCATTAGTTCTACTAGTTTATCCTCAACCCAATAATTAAAATTACCATTTTGTCTCTGGTTCAATGCTTTCCTGTAGGCTGTAGACTTTATCATAAACATAAAGAATGAGACCATAAATATTAAGTGAACGTTCAGGAAGAGTATATTCCAGATTTGCTTAGTTTTATAAACAAACTATATCGAATGTTTATTATAGACTTGTAGAAAAAAAAAACTGTGAAATTTTTATTTTGTAGAAGGTATAATATATAGATTGTGATAGAATATATATTCCAAAATTAGTAAAATACATGACATATTTTGAAAAACATATTCTAACAAAATATATAATATAAAGTAAACACTATGCATATTTTATGATTAGTAGACTAGACAAAATGTTATAATTTACATTCTTTGATCACTAGATTATAAATTATATAGTAAACACACATATTTTATTCATGTTAATATATTTGCATGAATATTATTTTCTTATTTGTATTACTTTTTGGAATTTAGAAATATTTATTAAATATATTTAAAGATAATATAGTGTTATATTAACAGAAATGAAAAAAAAAATATAGATGGACAATATATTATTTTTTCGGCCAAATTTCCCAAAGAACTAAGTAGTAGTACTAGACATATAGAATTTGTTATAGAATATAACATAATTTATTTTAAAAATCAAATCAGTTCATGTGAAATAGGCATGGATAATTTTGGTTACGTTTTTCGGTTTTATAAAAAAATAAAACCATTTGTAATTCAGTTCGGTTTTGTATCGGTTTGATTGAACTCCAGTTTGGTTTAGCTTGATTTTATCCAGTTATCCACCTCCTAACACGACAACGTTTTAAGAGTTAGTCGATTTGTGTGTAAAAAAAATTTCAATCATCGTAATATCATTGTATCGTCTTCCTCGGGGAGTTTCAGTCTCAGCCACAAGTAACTCCGACTGTTGTCTTCCGTAGTGATGCTTCTTTCCGCAATCGCTTCTCAGACACTTCTCTCATCGAACCCTAACTTACTCTTTCCCAATTGTATTCCAAACCCTAGACCTTCCAATTCGTCTCTTAAGCTACCCAATGCGTCTTCGTCGTCATCGTCATCATCTCCTATATTTACCCTTCCCACACGCGGTCTCCGTTACGTGAACCAAACCGTATCCGATGGAGCATCAGAATCCGGAGGCTGCGTCGGAGGAGAGACCATGGTGGCGTCTGCCTCCGCTATAGCTTCCGCGATTCGTGGAGCCTCAACGACTCCGGTTGAGTTCACGCAGATTATCGAAAAGGACCATCTCAAGACGAAGATCATCTTGCCAAGTCCAGATTTCCAGCGTCTTTGCCTCGAGCAATTGGATCTCTTTCGTAGAATCGTGGATCCAAAGGCAGTCCTCTCGGTGCGTCTCTCTTCTTCTCTATCCATTTTCGCCGAGCTGCTCCCTAATTAGCTCGGGGTTTAGTTTTTTCTGTTAAAGTTTTATTCTTTTGGCAAAACCAAGATTCGAACTCGCGATCTTCAACACACCGGTCTACGTGATCGGTAATGCTGCCCAAGTGGTTTACTGTAACTAAATTTTTGTTTGCTGTTCACTTTTGGTTCAGATATATGTAAGACCAGCTGGTAGCTACGTGATGGATCGATTGGAGCTGCGTCGTGTCACATGTTACCCAAGTGTTAATGCTGGTGACGTTGTGATCTTAGTCGGAAACTTCGGTATACCCGCCGGTTTGCGAGCAGCTGAAGCATCACTTTCCAGTCAACAAGTATGTGACTGACTTCGTGTGTTCTTCTTCTTCTGCAAATTTTCCTAAAGCTCGTTTTTTTGACATGATATGATGATAGGTTGAAGTTATTAACAAACATAGAGCTGCAGTGTTTCCAATGGTGAAACATCCATTTGTTGTTGGTTTCTTGGTTGCTGAGTTACCAGTAGAAGCTGAGGAGGTGGAGGAGGAAGAGGAGGAGGAAAAATCGCATGGTTTAAAGCATTTTCTTTCACCTGAGGAAGCTTATGCTTTGCCTGGTTCAGCTAATGCAAAGTCACCAAAAGTTAAACTTCCCTCTGTTAAGGTTTTCACTGCAGAGCAGCGATCATATGCCATTAATATTTCACGGACTCTAGCTATGGCATATGTCATGGATCAGGTAGATTTAGATTCCCTTGGGTCTATGCTGCTGCTTGTTCGTCTTTGTTGACATTGCGTGTGTTTGGCTTTATCTTTAATCCTAATTGCTCTCTTCTTTTTATGGGTATGTTTTAGAAAACAATGTTACTTCAGCAGTCATCTTGGCAAAACAATGTTAGGATGAGTAAGCTAGTGGAGCAGGTACGAGCCTCCAAACTTGTTTAAAACGCATTGATCTTATGTTAACGCCTCGTTTAGTATATGTTGAGATTTTTCTTTCGTGCTTTTTGGCAGATCCGTGGTCCGCTATCTACCATCAGGACATTAAGTAAAATGCTCTCAACTCACACAAAGAGAAGTCAGGTCCTTGCACTAACAATTGACGAGAAGTGTTATTTTCCCTGAATCTTGCATTGTGGTACTGACTTGGGTTTTTTTGTACCTTGTAGATTTCACATGATATTGTGGACGACTTGATAGTTCAAGGCGAACAGATACGAGATACCCTTGAAGAGCTTCAAGATGCAGTTCACTTGACTAAGGTTCCACCTTCTCTTTTCTTTGTCTCTTTTGTTACTCGTTTTTTCAGTTGTCTTCATAAATCTGTCTTAGATGGGTTGATCGTGGGATTTCGTACAAACCAGTCCTCGAATTTTCTGTTGTGTTTTCATTAGCATTTCGTTTTCAGGCTAATATAGTCCGCCACAACGAAGAAGCCTTGAAGAATATAAACAAAACACATAATGAAACAACGAGATCAAATTATTCTGGTAACTATGAACATAAGGATCCCATTGATGGGTCACAAGTCCCAAGGACACGCCTATCCCTAGGTTCTGGATCTGATGATTCAGAAATGCCTATGCCACCTCTAGCCCTGGCACCCCTACAAACACACAGCATAAGGTATAAGCTCCCGAGCCATTAACTTAACGACTTGTTACAAAACTCAGCTTGAACCAAAGCGTTGGGAGGGCTTATCTCTTTCATTTATGTCAGGAAGACCGTGCGACATTTCTAATGTGCTTTTGGATATGGTGGAGACTGTGAGACCTCTTGCCCGTACTCAGCAAAGAGTGGTGGAGCTAGCTGAAAACTCAGCTTCCCTGCAAGTTGCTGTTGAAGAACCGGCTTTGAGGCAGGCTCTGAGCAACCTCATTGAAGGTGCACTATTGCGCACTCACGTTGGAGGAAAGGTTGAAATTTTGTCGACCAGAGCTCCTGCTGGCGGTAGTCTGGTAGTAATTGACGATGATGGTCCTGATATGCGTTATATGGTAAACAAGACCAAACTTATCTTCTGCTATTATTCAATTCCTGCTTTTATGTCTTATTAAACCTTAGCAGTCTAATATGAAAACTAAGGGTGGGCAAAAGTCACACTCTTGCTTCTTAACATTAAAGTGTTACATCAATGCAGACGCAAATGCATTCACTAACACCATTTGGAGCAGAGCTCTTGTCGGAGAACATGGTTGAAGACAATATGACATGGAACTTTGTGGCGGGTTTAACTGTAGCCCGAGAGATCCTGGAGAGTTACGGATGCGTGATCAGGGTTATATCACCTCGCATCCCCAATGCCGCCTTAGGAGGTGGTGGGACTCGTGTAGAGCTCTGGCTCCCTACCTTCACGGCAGCAGTATCTGAAGCCAATGAAGCATAGATCTCATTTACATCTCTTTGCCATGTGCATCTTTTAGCCTCGAGGATTTGCGTGCCTCTGTGTGGTGAAGCCAATGTATAGTGTATTTTTATGATTTATTGATCAGTGTGTAATAACAACTTAATATGTACATAACCCAAAGAGTCATATCTACGTAGGTAGACTTTGTATTGTAACGTAAATATATAGCTCTATTCTTGTGAAAGCAAATATGGGTAGACTTTGTAACGTAGACTTTTGAACGAAATTATTTATTACAGACGAGTATAACCAGAAACAGAACATTATAATTTGTTTTGCCAAACGCAATTTATAAATCTTGAATGTGAAAAATGGTTAAGGCAAATGGTACTTCTTTCTGTTGTGTAGCTTGTGTTTCGTATTTGAATGCAAAATGAACGTATCACTTCTTAGATATATCAAGTGATAAAGCCTTTCGAATCTATTTTCAGCTTTTGTCTCTGGTAAGCTAGTCAAAAATAAAATTTCAATGTTGATATTGATAGAGAATATTCCCAATTCCCAAAGCATAAAGGAAAGATAAATATTGGCAACAGAGTAAAAAGTAACTCGAGATAACAATATATATCTAAAGTTTACAAAAGTTTTTGGTGATTCGACGATGACATTAACACAAACCATTATATTATATGTTCTGGTCTCTCCAAATATTTCTCATCTTCCACTATATAGAGGTATTAGATACAATCACAAATCATCACAGTTTACTTAAGGAAAAAGAGAAAACACATTCCAATCTCAATCTCTCTTCTTCTTGTTTTTTGGTATAAAAAAGTCTTTACTTCCTAAAAATTCTAAGTACGGAAAAGTCTGACATACAATTGTGGCTTTTTTTCTTCTTTCAAACAGGTAAATATCGATTTAAAATTTGGTAACATTCTCATTAGTTGATTTAAATCATTTTTATTATTCTACAGCTGAAACATTACATTTTAAACTCAATATTAAAATCAAGAAAAGAAAACTCAAACTAAAATCAAGACAACTGTCTTCATATGTAGTTTTTTTATCGTCTCTAATCGTCAGTCAATTTTTTAACTCACCTGAAAAATAAAGTACAGAAAGTGTGGACCTCTCATATTTAAGAAAGTGGACTCCTCAGTTTGGTAAGAAATCCACATTTATTATAAGTTCGGCAACCCAATTAGCAACAGATTAGTCAAACTTCATTGGTCTTTAAATCCCGGAAAAATATAGAAATGTCATAAATTCGAAATAGTAATAATTTCATTAAATACTATTTGTAACAATATCTACTTTTGTTGCTTTCTTCCAGCAAAAAATCATATCTTCTAAAACAATAAAATCCAATCGTGATTTTCGGAAAATATCTCCCAAGCTAAGATTTCTTGTAAGTCACCTCTTGTTCTTATTCGGTTTATGCAACAGAGAATATGACAAAAATTACAATTTGGAAACTTCTGTAGAATTTGTTCAGATTCACATTTGCATATATATATGTGTAAAATGTCTTCTAGTACGGATATTCGTGCCGTGTAGCCATGTCGGTCATTGATGAGTTTTATTGTCGTGCGTACTTTTACGCGCATTTATGTTCAGCCAATCAGGTCCGGACACTTCTTCGCAAAAACTCTGTCGTTTTTGGGCTTAGATTTTTCAAATAATATCTTTTTTAATTTTAATTTTTTTTAATTCTTTTGAGCTTTTGAGTATTTTCGGTTTCTCTCCTTCAGCACCTAAAATAAAAACGCCAGAGAAAATTCCTTTTGAGTCACCAAACCTACGCAGCTTTTGAATTTTCTCAGGGAGAGAAAAAGGTTAACGAAAGCGATAAACGTTTTCGAGAATCTTTTGTTTATTATTGTTTACTCCTTTTTGATTTGAAAACGCAAATTTCTCTTTTTTGGCGTTCTCTGCGTTTGTCTGTGGAGGAGAGGCGATCACGGGGTTTAAACACCTCTTTCTTTGGTTGTTTCTGTGCGAAGAGGGCTTTGGGGTTTGTGTTCGATTTTCTCGTGCTTCACTCTTTTGTGCTTTTTGATTAATCCAGGTTCGATTTTAACGTGATGCTTTTTTTTTTATAGGAAAATTTGGATTGCTTGAGGAATTTTAGCGTTCATTTTGGGAGAATTTGGTAACGTTTCCTTTGAGACATGGCTCTTTAGTTTAAAGCTTTATGTATGGTTTGATTAATTTCGACATTTTTCACAGCTAGTGTTTGTTCTTAAAGCTGTGTTAATCCGTGGTTTGATTGTTAGTTTTCTGTCTTACAATCTAAGCAAAGTGTTCTGTCTTTTTTGTTTTGTAAGACGACTTGTTCTGTGATTGAGTGTAGTTTATGGTTTGTTTTTTGCGTTTGTCAAAGGGGAAGCACATGATTACTTGCTTGTTTGGTAGTATTTGCTTTCAATTGTGATAATCGAATAGAGAAACGATCTAATAACGGAAGTAAACATGTGTTTTTGACTTTTTTTTTTTAGATTTATTTTCTCATTTTAGGTTTGGTCAATAGTTTGGTATTGAAGCGTTTTTCCCCCAACCATGGTTGGCTTAGAAGCACTATATTGTATTCATCTGTAGGTTCTACGATAATGACTTAACTTTATTGAACAAAGACTGCTAATTTAAAAAAGTCTGGTTGATGACCAAATCTGCTATTTAAAAAGGCAAATCCTAGTGTGTGTTGTCTTCTTAAAACACTTCTTTTTGTTGCTCCAGATCACGACTCACGGTGTTAACTACAGCAGGTTCCTGGCTTCTTCACTGTCAGGAGGCCAGAGAGATACCTAGTGAGTGACTCCTGCATTGCATGCTGCACCTACAATCACAAGTTTTGAGAAGATATGAGAATCTTTTCACGCAGGTAAAGATCTCGTCTCGGGTTTTCTTAAACGAGGCCTATGTGATGTTGAATTCTTTTCATAGTTTTGAAAGTTATACTGACTAATTTGGTCGGTCTTCAAAGAGGTGTAGTGAAGCTTAGTCAGCTTTTGTTCTTGTTATTTCAGTTCGATTAGTAGGAAATCAAAAGATGGAATGAAGATCATTGCAACAGCATTTTTCGGAGTAACTTTTGGTTTTCTGATTGGAATATCTTTTCCATCATTGTCAATCACTAAGGTTGTAGAATCAAACCTTTATCTTTCTGCTCTGTGTTCTATTAGATTTTTTTGTTTTCTCTTGTTAATCTTAGGAAGATTTTGTTCTCATATTCTAGGTGAGTCTCCCAACAAACTTCCTTCCTTCAAATGATCTCTCATATATAGAGGAAAAGGGTTCAGCAATTGCAACTCCAGATAGTCATAAATCTTGGTCATCATCAAAGAGTAACGATAGCAGCACATCCGGTCCAATCGACAAATCAGAGGCATGTTTCCACTCCTTTAATTATGATTTGAATGGAATGTATTGAAATTTTACATTAGTTACACGAATTTGGCATACCCCTACCCATTCATACTTCATTATGAAACTGGTGTTCAGTTTTCTGGACAATAAGACTCTTTGGTCTCCTCAATGATATACACATGTTTGAGGACTTCAAAACAGGGGATAGGTGTAATGGATTAATTGAGGTTACCATATTAACAGATAACTTGGTTGTGGTCTTACATAGTTAAGTCATTTTGATTTCACCTTGCCAAACATGAAGCTATATACCATGGACATGTCTTTGTTAACCTTTCTTTCTGTGTTTTCCTGATTAATGGTATTGGATACACATTTCTCCGTCCATGTTTTCATGTTTCATTTCTGATTTCTGAGCTTGCTGCAGATATGGGTTCCTTCAAATCCTCGTGGTGCTGAAAGATTGCCACCGGGTATAGTTGCTGCTGAATCAGACTTCTATTTGCGCAGATTATGGGGGTTACCGCATGAGGTATGCGCTCAGCTCAAACCATGTTTTATATTTTCATTAAGTTTTGATATCATGAATTTTATCTGCGATACAGTCTTGATATACTAAAATAGAAAAAATCATGATCAGATATGGTATCTTTTCTTGCCTCTTTTGGCTTCTTCAGGATTTGACCAGCCAACCAAGATACCTCGTGACGTTTACCGTGGGTATAAATCAGAAAGCAAATATCGATGCTTGTGTCAAGAAGGTTAGTTCATTCCGTTTGTTTTATTGTTTTGGCTTTTAGTATCACGTTATATATGATTTATCGCCTTCTCAATAGTTTTCAGAGAACTTCACTATCCTCCTGTTTCATTATGACGGCCAAGTAACTGAGTGGGATGAGTTTGAATGGTCGAAGACTGCTATACACATTAGTGTGCGAAAACAGACAAAATGGTATCAACAGCATATCGACCTCTTTTTAGTTCTGTATGGTAGAGAATGATACTCTGGTGATGTTTATGGCTATTGACTCTCTTGGCACCTGGAAATATGTTAGGTGGTATGCAAAGAGGTTTTTGCATCCTGATATTGTAGCACGATATGATTATATATTCATCTGGGATGAAGACCTTGGAGTCGAGAATTTTAATGCAGAAGAGTAAGTTTTTTATAAACCTTCACATGGGTTCTTTCTCTTTTTCTTTCTTTCATTTGCATAGACAGTTCTTCCTTCCATTTCATATGATCTGTTGTGATCATCTTAATCATCTGTTTCCAGGTACATAAAGCTGGTGAAGAAGCATGGCCTGGAGATTTCCCAACCTGGTTTAGAACCAAACAAGGGGTTAACATGGCAGATGACTAAGCGAAGAGAAGACCTTGAAGTCCACAAGTATGATTGACAAAAATCCCTCAGACTCTGGCGCCATATTTAGTTTTCCGCGTAACGAATTTCACGAAATTTCGGGCTTTTGAATGTTACCAGGATAACAGAAGAAAGACCTGGATGGTGCTCAGATCCTCATCTCCCTCCATGTGCTGCGTACGTAGAGACCTTTCTTTCTGCCTGTTATGAGTCGACATTTCCTATAATAGAAGCTAACCAATTTAGTACTTTTGTGTCATTGAAAAATGCAGATTCGTCGAGATCATGGCTCCTGTATTTTCAAGAGACGCCTGGCGATGCGTGTGGCACATGATCCAGGTTCCTTATTTCATCATCTGTTTCTTCACCCTTCAGTCATCTTCCCTTTATATCACTCTTCCCGACAGTCTTACTTATATGCCTTAACTAATATAAACAGAATGATTTGGTTCACGGGTGGGGACTTGACTTTGCACTCAGAAGATGTGCTGAGGTACGAAAAGGACACTTGAATCTTGTTTTCCTGTCACGCAAAAGACATTTTTACTTGACTTTAGTTATCTCGTTTATTGTATGACTAAACTGCGTATATTTTACACCGAAATGCAGCCTGCACATGAGAAGATAGGAGTAGTAGATTCTCAGTGGGTCGTTCATCAAACTGTCCCTTCCCTTGGCAGCCAAGTAAACTCTCTCTATGTCCCATTTTTTCCTCTTCTTGATCTGATATTAGCTTCTTCTCTCAAAGGCCGATTCTCTTTTGCTTGTTGTATAGGGTGAGGCAACAGACGGGAAAGCGCCATGGCAAGGGGTAATAAACTTTTTAAGCTCTCTCTCGTATTGAGAATTGTGTATTGTGAGCGAAGACACATAATTTGTGCAACAAGCGACTTTAATGTATATCTTTTTGTGGTTTTTTCAGGTGAGAGACAGATGCAAAAAGGAATGGACCATGTTCCAGAGTAGAATGGCTAACGCAGAGAAGGATTATTTCAAATCGTTACAAGTTGTAGGCTCCTCCAATTCAACAGCAACCACCATTTAATAGGAGAATTGTTCAGTAGCCCAGGCCGACAGATTCAGCTTACATAGTGTCTTGCATTTACATATAGAGTCTGTATATGTTAATGTAGTGGATACTTATCTCTTCTTAGCCCACAACAAAATCTTCCATCGAGTAAACAAAAAAATGATGAATATCTTCACAATCTTGATCAACTAAAGCACTTAAGCATCCAGTGGCTTGTCATGTGTAAAATGTTTAAGATTATAGGGTTAATTAACCTACAAGTAAATTATTAGTTCAGTTAATATCATAAATTAGAGATTAGTGATAAAAATAAGTTTTATCCTTAAATATCATAAATTAGAGATCAGTGTTCTTAAGTTGTAGTATAAGAGGAACCAAATGAATCATGTCATTGTAGTATCAACAAATCCACCTAGAATGAATCAACACACCAAAAATGAATATATAAAACTTATTCCAAGTAAACTCAG
The DNA here is from genome assembly GCA_900108845.1 of Iljinskaea planisiliqua. Classification (NCBI taxonomy): domain Eukaryota; kingdom Viridiplantae; phylum Streptophyta; class Magnoliopsida; order Brassicales; family Brassicaceae; genus Iljinskaea; species Iljinskaea planisiliqua. The sequence goes on from FNXX01000009.1 coordinate 3,399,594, forward strand.
TTTAAAACTAAGAATTTCTACTAAGCTAAATAATAAAGCATGTAAGAAATGACTAAACAACCTAAACAAAACAAGCAAGAGCAATTGAAGCTAGCTAGGGATGGGGAAAGACCAAAAAAATCAGCCAGCCAATGATAATATCAAATATATTATATTTATTTATTTATTAAATTAAAAATATATTGTAGATCAGCCAGCTAATGATAATACCAACTTGAATATCATATCCAGTTTTCAAAACATTGCTTGTTAATATAGATTTGTATTTACTAGTCAACTAAATCGTAAAATAATACTAGAATAACACAAAACAAATCTATAATATTCACCCAAATGTTTTTTTTCTATCATTATTACAAAGACAAATTACGTTTGATTTCGATAAGTTTTACTTATCCAACATATATATACTTCAAAAACTCCGCATCAGTCGATAATTTTTCCATAACGCGAGACGTTAAACTCGTCTGAATCTCGATGTTTTCTTCTTCAATTCCCGGGTAAACAACGAGTTTACCATCGCCGGTATTCCCCGGTCCACCTCGAACCGTGATCGGTTTACCCCAACCGAAATCGTTTCCATACACATCAAACCGAGGAGAACTAGAAACACCTATAGAGTTACTACTCTTAGGCTGATCCATATGATTTTCTACTATGGGTTTCTTCACCCAATTCTCAGCGTATACTCTGAATTCTTCATCCGTTTGTGACCCCACACTTTTGTTTATTTGCAAAGCAGCCCAACCCAGCCCATTGTTAAGTATTTCTCCAACGGTCGTCGTGGCCGTCGCGAAACTGATCACGTTCCCGAAACACTCTTTCTCAAGCGGAGGGTTTAACCTTCGTCTCATATCCATCAACCGGCAATGAGTCACGTCCTCCGGGTTCGGATCACGGTTTCTGATTATCGACCGCCACATATGCGCCACAATCGATTGAAGCGACGATATTTTCCGATCATCTGAACCAACCTCGCCGTTGGCTTTCGCTTTAAGCTCAGTGATCTCCCTACTCGTGAAGCGAAAAATCTTATCTTGAAAATCAGGTGACGACGAAGAAACGTCTCGAGTCGGTGATAGCATTGTCTTTGAGATCGGAATTCGAATCGGGTGATCAATCCTGTCGAGAAACCACCCACGGAGATGCAAAGGAGGGAACTTTTCCCGACCAGACCCAGTAGAGCAAATCTCCGACCAAGTGTTGAAGAAACTCCAGAACGAAGTTCCGTCTGTAACCATATGGTTGGAACCATATCCGATAAAAACTCCATCTTTCAACTCAGTTACTTGAATCGCAAGCAACGACTCCGAGACGCCTTCACAGTTTTTAACTCCGTTCATTGGGAAAAACCCATTCAAGAAACCGGGGACAATGCCATCCGCCGGTTCAAAAACATCACTCACCGAGACAGTTGGAGCTGAAGCGTGGACGAACTTGACACCTGAGCCATCGCAGTCGATGAAGAACGACGCCGTTTCATCGTCTTCGTTCTCGACCTTGACAAGACGACCCGCGAATGGGTAGAAAATGTTCAAAGCGACGGAAAGAGAGGATTTAAGCTGAGAGATTATGTTGGTTTCCGGGTCGGGTTGTGGGAAGAGGAGTCCTCTTTGTGCGTAACTGGATCGGAGAAGGAAGAGGTCCCATGGAGTGAGATGGATCTTAACCCGATCCAATCCATCTTCGTAGCTCTCGGGTCGAACAATGCTCTTAGAGATCACTACGATATCTGCCATTTTTCTTATCCTTTTCTTTTCTCGTGGTGATAATAAGACACTTATATTAGTACTTTTTGATTAATTTTAAACCAAATTATTCATTTGTCATTACATTGACCTAATGTTAAACCAAATCTTTCATTAGTCATGACATTAACATACCACCAAACTACTCTAGGACGTGCTTTTCAACTACTGGACAAATTATTACAAATATTCATTCCATACAGAACATGTTTCCAAACATTCTATTGATTTTCTGCTTAAAGCTTATTGTTTATACATGATTTGCTTAAATAAATAAAAGATACAACTGAGTAGCAGAGAAACACGTGTCCTTAGCAGCATATATAATTGCACGTGATCCGAGCGCAGCAAATCTGTTATGCGGATTGTTCCTCTGTTACCGTTGCAGAACGAAGACGGCTGAGGAGAGATGGGGCTAAAACGAGATGGGCTTCCTGTTTTATTGTCGGCCCACTAAGGTTTTTCCAATTTTTTTTATTTAGATGATGGGGTTGAACAATCTCAGCCAGAACATACTTTGTTTGTGAAGCTCACTAGATCGGTTCTCATTGCTGTGTAAGTCTGTGTTAGACAGCAACAATGATGAAGCTGTCTCAGACTGCAGACTCTTCTTCATAAAGCGCTTTAATAAAGGATTGCTTCTTTTTTGGTCTTGAGAGTGTTAGGTCATCTAAAGAGATATCTGTTTACCAACGAGAGTATGTTTTATCTATCCTCGAAGATGCTGGTATGTTAAGTTGCAAACCTAGTTACTATTCACTCGTGTATTGATGATAGCATTCCATTGATCTTATTTTTATTAGTGCATGTTACAATACAAGTAAATTTAATGTAATTATAAATACATTTATTTTAGTTGATATGTATTTTGTCAAAAAAAAAGAAGTTGATATGTATAAATATGTGGTAGATTATATTTAGTAAAAATACTGATAACATTTTCTTTTTCTTATGTTCCTTACAAAATATATCACAATTATTCCAAGTTTAGCCCATATTCTTGAACCATTAAATATATAGAGGCACATGTCTATTGTTGTATAACTTTGTGGTTTAATATATAATTAAGGAAGAGCAACTGTTAGTTATTGGAGACCTCAGATAGAAAGGGGTTGTAGAGGCTGTTTACTAGGCTCTATAGGGTCAATAGAAAAGGGTTGTAGAAGCTGTTCACAATCAATTTTTCTTATTACAGTCTAATCATAAACTAATTATGCTCTAATTATAAAAAATGAATCTACAGCCAAAAAGTTAAAAATATATATTGGGTCTGAAAATTAGTTTTTCTACAGCTTTTATTTATTGCTTTAAATTTCTTTGGAAATAATTTTACAGCAAAACTTTTTAAATTCATAACCTAAATCAACCAAATCTTGTTTATTATAAAAAAACTGAAAAAAAAACTTGGAGATAAAATCTGACTTTCTCCAAGTTATTTGAAGACGATCCAACATTCAGATTTGAAAATATGCTCAAGATACTGAAAGGATAGTCTATCTCGCGTCCAAACGGAACATGCTGAAGAAGGTGAAAGTGACGGACCAAGTGATCGACCTACTTAGTCAAACACTCAAACGAAAGGTTCCAGAGACGTCGACGAGTGATCAATTAAACCGGTAGATCACTAATGCATCCACGTGTGTAGAGACTTTGATCGACCAAGTGATCAAACAAGTGGAGAAGTGATCGATCAAACACAACCACTGTTTGACTGATTATCCATCCAAGAACAAAATAGGAAACTTTCTAGATGTTGTTAGATTTGTCCATATATCTTTGAGAAAAACCCTAGCCGACTGAAACACTATAATTGACACAAAGGAACAACAAAATCAACAAACCTCCATAGTTACAAAGTCTCTAAAAGGTTTTACTTTCATAGTTATTTTTTCATGGATTTCGATAGTCTCTTTGTTTTGTAAGGAAAAGAATATCCAATTTATCAAAACAGTTCCAAGAAATAATGTTCCAAAACGGATACAAAGATGGTTTAAACAACAGAAAACAAAAACCATTAGGCCACAAGAATGAGCTCCAGAGACCTCTAAATGCAATATAACAATGCAACTAAAAGTGTCTTGGCTGGCTCTGCCTTCGTGTCATGGAAGTCAACTAGTTTATTTCAGTTTGTATGGTTTTAATGGGTTGTGTATCGATAGAATTGAACTTTTATAGTCCAATGTTTCCGGACATTAGATCAGCCAACCTTTTTTTTTTGTTTTAGTGGGAAGTTAGAAGCTCCCTAGGATAATTCTAAGAAGTAAGTGAAACTGAAATGCTGTAATTATATTTAGATTTCCGGTTTGGTTACACAACCAATAATAAAAGTAGATGTTACATGATAATTAGGACACAATCACATATCACACAATATACATATTCTAGATATTCTCCATGTTATCCAAAGATGAACAAGGAGTGAGTTTTCCAGGAGGAAACTAGATGGTAGTGGTCATATCCACTTGCTGAATTTCATGTGCTCTAGTTTGATGAATTTTTCTGCTTCTTTGTCAACATCCTCATCTTTTGCCCTCCTCTCACTCTTTACCTTCCTCAATTGATGAGATGACACCTTCATCACGTTACTCAAGTCTTCGTACTCCATAACTTGCTTCGGTTTCTGAGCCATCAAGCTCTTGTGATGGTGATGATGATGATGCTGAGGATGAGCTTTATGCTGATGATGAGCTTTATGCTCAAGAAAAGTCTCAAGTACCATTTTTCTAATAATAAGTATTTTTTGCTCTCCTCGTGTTGCTTGAGATACATTTTGAAATCATCAGAGGTACTACTATATATAAGACATTTTTAGGATGGAAGTATAACGATAAGGCTGAACCCGATACCTTTTTTTCTTATCTTCCCGTAATGCCCCTTTTGAAACAAATATATAGATTTATCCATATTTGGCCAACGTTCTTGGGCCTTTAAAGATATAGATCACGCACATGTCTATTGTTGCATAACTTTATGGTTTAATATTTAACAATAACAAAAGATTGTTACTATCTTCAACAAGGAATAAAAAGAATTTAACATAGAAACACAATTTAACATAGAAGAGGTGGGCCAATGGGATTAGAGGATAGTTGCTACTTGCTAAGGTATATATGCTCATGCACAAACCAACAAAAAAATGGGTAAATGTTGGTTATTCGAGGCACTAGATGCCTTAAATAATTGATTAAAATGGCGTGTCTTGACCGCAACTTTAGCAAAGAACATAGGAAAAGTACATGTGGCTATGTTTCAATCTAAGGCCTATTATTAGGAATGTGATCAATGCATGTAAGTAAATATATCTACCTAGATACGACTTACACACAATCCTATTATAAATAAAAAATAGCGATGTATATATATTGTATGATACGGTATTAGATAAATCATCCCGATTACAGAATGTTTCATAGTATTAGAATAGAAAATTCTCTGATTAAATTTCTTCTTTTTCTACGTAAAGCCGCCCTCGTAGTCGGCTGTTACATAAAAGCCGACGTCAAAATCTAATATTTATTTATTCTACTTTACTGCTGTCACAAATTAATCATATCTCAGGAAGTTGCCGTCGCTGGAGCAGCTGCTATTGTACCCTGCTCTATATAATATAAACTCAATTCATCCGACAACTTAAGAACATTATGTTATCTTAAAGGAAGATAATTATTCTGAATGGGCTACTAAACTGAGGAACTCTCTTCAAGTAAAACTGAAGTTGGGATTCATTGATGGAACCGTTTTTCAAACCAGAAGCTGATCACGAATTAAGTATGTGGCTTGCCACAAACTTGATGATCATGGGATGGATTTTAACTTCCGTAAATAACAAGATTCGTTCTACCATGTTGTTCATCTCAGAGGCATTACTCATCTGTGAAAGTTTCCGAGTTAGTTATTTTCTTTGTCAAAAATGGAGTTAGTCAACAGGTCTCGAAGGATGAGATGGCTTCATGCAAACAAGATAACCAAGTTGTGGGAGGAACTACGTACAGAGCTACAAAACAAGTCGAGCGTGTATGTGTGTAGTAGCTCTTGGTCTAGCAAAAGAGCGTGAAGACGATCGAGTTCACCAATTTTGTTTTGGACTCGAACTTCCCAGGTTCACCAACATTCGATCTACCATTATGGTGGGAGAGGACATTGGTGCGGTCCTGCTCATATAGGTATGAAACTACAAAAACATAGATTTTGATTGTTTTTCAGAAATTTGTAGTTTTCTTAAAATTTAGTTTTCCTATAATAGAATATATATTTTTTTAAAATCTTGATTGGATAAAAAATTGGGTTTTGAAAATAAAAACCAAAAACTATTTTTAAAAACTACAAATAATCAATTGCTAGAAGTACAGTTTTGTTTTTGTTTCTTAAAAGCCAATTTTTTATCCAATCATTATAGAGTCCAATACACTTTAAATATTCATTTTGAGTTCTAAATGCTGGAAGTGCCATAATATTTCTTAAAAACAAACTTTATTAATTTGTTCAATCATTCTCTCCACGTGCATGGGACAACCAATTGATAATACTTACATCACTTTTATTTAACATAAGCAAGAACAACAACACTCCGTAGTAATCATAAGTTCATCAAACAAGACAATTTCTTTCTTTCCTTTTTGTTAAAAGTCCCATGTTTGGTTTTAGTACGATATTGAAACATGTTCATCACACACATATCTTGATTACAATCTTATTATATGGTATAGATAATCATTACTTTCTTATATTGAACCGGCTGAGTAGTTGGGTGCATTTAGAGTCCCTTACTCCCCCACCCGACCTTGTGGCGGCCGCCGCTACTGTTGCTGACTCGCCAGTTCTCCGAAGCCTTGACCACTACTGCATGGCCACTGCCACTGCCATGGGTTGGGTTCATGTAGACATGATGTGGCTGAATGTGAGGAGCCATAAGCCTATCCTGGTGCTTCATCCCATGCACATCGTGGTGCTGCATCCCGTGCGCACCGTGCTGCTGCTGCATCCCGTGCGCACCGTGCTGCATCATCCCGTGCGCACCGTGCGGTTTCATCCCGTGCGCACCGTGCTGCTGCATCCCGTGCGCACCGTGCTGCTGCATCCCGTGCCCACCGTGCGGCGGCATCCCGTGCCCACCGTGCTGCGGCATCCCGTGCTCACCATGGTGCTGCATCCCATGCCCGCCGTGGTACGCATCTTCAGGCCTCCCCTGCCATCCACTACCCATCTTTCCCTGAAAATCATCATTAACAAAAGCAGAAACCATACAAAAATTATAAAACTGTTTAATAGAATGGACAATTGGTGCATTTACATATGACTTATCATATCATAACAGATCCCAAAATATATAAATCAGATTCCATAAATAAAGTTTATTTAACAAATTTTTAGCATCAAGTTTTAGTACTTAATATTTTCTTTTTTAAGAAATCAGTCAAAACATGTACGTAACCTAGTTAGTGGTGTGTACTACGGTTCAAACCCCAGTAAAAAAAATGGTTTAAGGCACTTTGGAAGAATATCTACAACATAACATGATTAGTTAGGTACCTTAAAATATAGCTTACATAGTTAGGTTGCGACAGTACCATAAAAGATAGCTTACATTGTGGTGAGGTTGACCCATCGGAGGTGGTGGCATGAAGTTCATATGAGGTGGCTGTTGGTGATGGTTCTTGCCGTGATGCGGCAACACAGTGTGTTGGCTTTGGCTGCTCTTATAGAACTCCACATCTGAGTCTGAGTCTTCTTCCTCACAGACAGGCATGGGTGGACGGCCGTGGTTGGCCGGAAGCCTCATGCGGTGGTCGTAGCGGGTTTGGCGGTCAAAGTAGCCACCTTCTGACTCCTCATGAGACACGAACTCCTTGTGCTCCTCGAAGCCGTAGCCGCTGCGTCTGTGATCCTTTTGGCCGTACCCATGCCCGTACCCTCCGCTAAGTTTTTCAAGCATTTTTTCTTTATATGTATGCTTGTTTTAGTTTTCTTTGATATTGATAAGTGATTAAAACCTTTCTGGTGTCTCCATATATATACAAATCTTGTAGTGTAGTGTTGATTTTAAAATAGAGTTTTTAATATGATTCCCTCTGGAAATTACTCCTATATCAAAATGATATTTAATTATCTGAATCTTATTCTCTCTTCTACCACCATCATACCGAAAGTTGAGTAGACATATTTGTTCTGATTCCGTTTCTTTTTAATTGATAAGTCCTATTCACGTGGGGAAAATTCGAATTCTAAATTGACTGAATACTAATGGAAGGATTATAATCAAACTGAGATTAAACCTACTCTAGTTCTGTTATTACGTACGGGTTTAGATTTTGGTTTGATTTTTTGTTTTTTGGGTTTTATTTCAAACTCGGCAATCACAACCTACATGAAATAAAAAACTAAAGATAATCCCTTTGAAATCTCTAGCTAGAACCCAATTTGAGAAAATACTTACAGAATAAATAAAACAGAAGAAAATGAAAAAAGGGAAAGACATCACAAGGTTAGGAAATCTTCTCCATAAAAAATTAACGATCATATATTTTCTTCCAAAAGCTTACAGTTTTTGAAAACTCTAGAATGAAAAATTTGTTCTAGAAACACAAAAATACGATTTTGAAGCATGTAAAAATCATTTCGGGTCAAAATCTGCAACCCAGCCAGACTCCCAAAATTTGGTTTACAAGTGACAAAACTAGGGCTGGGCATTCGGATACCCAATCAGATTCGGTTCGGGGTCAATTCGGATTCGGATTTTGAAATACCATAATTTTAGTCTCATTCGGATATTATGAAATTTCGGTTCGGATGTAATCGGGTTCGGTTCGGATGTAATCGGGTTCGGTTCGGGGTTAGTAAAAAATTGAAAACCCGATTACACCCGAAATACTTGCGGTTCCAGTTTTTATTCGGATTTCGGGACCCGAAATACTTGTTTCATACTAAAAAGTACCTATTTTAACAAACTTACAAGACTAAAATCAAACTTAAAAAAAAACTGATATTGTGAACAATAATTCTTAAAAATAATGCTAAAATCAAATTGTTAAAACATCAAAACGAAAACAACACCAACATTGTTCAATGCCAAAATGCAACAAAAACCAAAATTTTCAAACTTTAAATGCAAACTTCAAACCGTCAAGTCTAAACTCTAAACAATCAATTCAAAACTTCAATTGTCTTCAAGAGTTGCATTATCAAACTTTGGAAAAAAATGGTTGAGTTTGAATATAATTTGGTTGAATTTTGACAATTATAATTAAGTATTTTCGAATATTCTTTTTCTTATTTATTTTAATTACTTTTGTCATAAAATAACTCATAACTTCAGCTTATAATTGTATTTTTGAGAATTTTGAGTATATATATAATTAATATTTTTCGAAATATAATTATATTTCGGATATTATCGGTACCTGTTCGGTTCTCGGTTCGGTCCGGGTTCGGGTTCAGGTTTTGAAATACCAAAATTTAGGATCCATTCGGATATTTTATTGGTTTCGGGTTCAGTTCCATTTTTTCGGATCGGATTCAATTCGGATATTCGGATTCGGATATTTTGCCCAACCCTAAACAAAACTTACTTGTTTGGTTAGTGGACCATTAGTCCGTTTTTCTTGGGAAAAGTTTTTGAGACATCAAATAATGGGGCAGGCCAGTCCAGGGAAATGAACCAATCAGTCCCTTGTTCATTTAAGGTTTTCTTTTGAATTATATAACTCCCAATTTGAAAACTAAAGTAAATCATTTTTGAATTAAACTGTAAGGTTGACCCAAAAAACAATAAAAGAATACAACTCTGAAATAACACAGGCACACTAAAATAAAGAGAAACGAAATCATTAAACACACTCTTGTTATATTGTGGAATTCTTTAAACATATTCTTATAATCAGTTTTAATCAGAGTTATGTAACATCACATACTTGTCATTTGTAAACACTCTTTCTCTTTAATCTACCCAACCTTATTATGTACATTTCAACAGCTGCGTGTCTGTTTGTTCATTCACCAGAACCTTACACTCTTAGAAAACTCAACTTGTCATGCAGTAAACTTTCTAACACTGCTATATGGCATCATCCCACGGACAATACTCGTTTCTACAACTTGCGCAAAAGTTTTCTTCCTCTGTCAAGATCATCATCCCATCTATTTTTTACTCCATCAGATAAGCCTCTAACACAGTGGACCACATTCTCTTTTTTTTAGCTGTGCAATGTGTCACATCACCTGTTGACTTTTTTGCCATTTTCCTGTTTCCCGACAGGCTGAGTAACTTCAGTTTTTCTTATAGCATGCCAAGCATGTTTCTTTCAAACTAAAAAAGTGATTCATTTGTAATAAAGATTATATGCGTCAAATCCCGGGAACAAAGCAGGTTAATGTTAGACCTCACCGTCTATATAGGTCTAAAGTTTAATATAATGGATGGTTAAATTCCAAATAGTCAAATTCAAACGAGAGGACAAGAACATGTTGTATAATAAAGCATGCAAGAGAGAATATATGTGAGAAGGAGAGTATCATTTATATATATTCTTTTGCTTATTGTAAATCATGTTGTGTGCACACAAATATATCTTTAACAGCAAGTATTAATTCTCAGTTGACAAAGAACATGCATTCATTTGCAGCCAAAGACTAAAAGGTATTATCAATCATTTGCAGCCAAAATCTAAAAGTCAGTCTTTGGTATGATCAACCGATTCTTTTTTCTATTTACATAACGGATCAATCAATACTTCCTTTGTAACATCTAATCTTATACTCGATTTATTAGTCCGCTTATTCTTTCCAATAACGTGGCCATGTGGCACTGGCCGGTCTGGTTAGTGCTCATAAATAGAAAATACATGGCGTATTGTTCATTGGCTTGCCCGATGTGCAAGCATATGCTAAAACGTGGACTATTCCACACTCACCACCATGTTCAAGTTTTGCCGAATGAAAAACTTATTAGACAAATCCGAAAAGAAACAAACTATAAATCAATGTTCTTATGTACACGAAAGAGACCAAAATGAAATCTTTTCAAAAATAACCCACCAAAGAATTAATAATAATCATGAGTTAGTAGTAGTGTCATATCAATACATTAGTCACAATAACCATTCACTCCTCGTCTCTTAAGCAGTTCCCCGGAAGAAGAAACTTGTACCTCTCTGCGTTCTCCAGGAGATAAGCAGGAAGATGAACCGCAGAGTAAGAATGTGGAATCGGACCCATTTTCCCGATGATGTCTTTAAACGTGTACTCCTCCGGGATCATGTCGAACAGATCCGCTCCACTGCATATAACTCTCTGAACCCTTTTAGGGCTCAAGTAATGCGTGAACCTCACTCTATCGTAGTGACTATAAGCTTTCATTTTGAACACAAACTCACTGATCCTTCTGAAACAGAAGCTACAATGCCATCCTGAATCAGCCAAGATCTCATCAGATTGTCTGTAATGCGCGTACTTCGTTTTACCAGTTTTGTATCTATGTACTGAAGCTCTCCAGCTCTTATCATCGACCGGGAACTCAAAAGAGTACAAGTAGTTCTTCAGTCTGAGATGGAGTATTTGAGGTATGTCATCACACCAACGGAGAAGATTGATCGTGTGTCTGCTCGGGATCTCATCAACATCAGACATAATCAACAAGTCATCATCTGTAATACCCGCGATTCTTAAAAGCTGATCCAACGCGACTCTCTGGTACGCTTCTTCGTAAAAAGGGTTCTTCTCTCCTTTCTTGAACTTTCCTCCTATAGACCCGTAAGTCAACCGTGGCTCGATAAACTTAAACTCATCCTCCCTGTGGCTAGCGAAGACAAGCGGTTTTGGTAATCCGGTGAAAGTAGAATTCGACTCGAGGAGAACAAACTGAGTGACGTAAGGGTACAGCTCTTTCCACCGTATCGTGAGAAGCTCCACTTCGGTACTGAAGAGAACAGCGTCGTAGACACGACGAGGGTATTCACGGACTCCCCAACCGTGGAGTTTACAGAGTGACTCCATGGAAGCGTTCTCGTGGTGATAATGTGGAATGTCGTGGAATGGTTTTGGAGGTGATTCCCATAAAGGTCTCAAGAAGTATGATATCTTGAGGCCGTGAGTGTATACACCAATAACACACATTGGGATGATTACTAAGAGGAATAAGATCGATTTTAAGTCCACACCACGCAAGATGCAACAGAGTCTGGAGATGCCAAAGCCTCGATCTGATTCCTGTTTCGACACAAAGAAAAAAAAAAGAAGAAAATGTCAAAAGCTTAATCCGAAACATCAACTCATGTCATTAAGACAAACCCAAACTAAAACTTTCGACCAGAGGTTGTAAGATTACTTCCACTTTTGTTCTGCTTTTTTTTTAACAGATAGATCAATCTAATTCAAGAGAATAATATTCGTCCGATCAGAAACATAAAGATCTATATAGTTTAGATCGAGAGTAGAAGCCAAATGGTTGTCAGTTTACAAATCAAGAACCATTGACTAAAGAAGATCTTGCTTCAAGAACAAATCAATTTAAAGAAAAGATTAAAGAAAGAAGAGAAGAAGAGAACCTGTGTGCCACATAAATCATCGGATTTTTTAGAACAGTAGTGACCACCGTTTTCTCCCATCATCCACCACATCTTCTTCGACTTCTGTTTTTAAGACCGAACAAGAACTCGATCTCCGGTCGCCGGGAGTTAATAGATAGAAAAGAAACTCAGAAATTGATTCGACAAGAGATAATATTAATAATAAATAAATAAACACAGCTCGATGATTTCTACCGGCGATTATAAAGTGAAGAAGAATACAAACCAAAAGGGGGAAAAAGGGAAATTTAATTAAAGAATTAAAGAATGAAAAAAAACAAGAACAGAGCTTTTTCAGTGATTATGTCGTGTCTGTTTCTCGGAGCTCTATAATGAAAAAAAAAAATGAGATGCTTTCTGAGTTATGTGAGAATGGGTGATGATGATTATCTTATGCCTTTTGGCTTCAGACAAGTACGGTTAAGGGCAAATTAGTCAATGAAGAAAGTATCAACGTTCGGTTTCGCTTTGAGTAATATCATCTCACTCTGTCTCTCTCTCCACGCGTTGCGGCTTGACTCAGTCCCCCACTTACAGCTTTTGGCTTGGTCTTTTTGGTTGAAAAAGGCTACGGAATCACTTGTGCACTCTTCCTCTTCTACAAACACGTGGCTTCCACTGTAAAAAGTACAAACCATTTTATTAAACTTGAACTTACATTAGCATTTTAGTATATAAACTGCCATGTCCACAATTTCTCTATGTAACAAAAAAGGTCTTCTTAAGTTGTGGAGAAAAATTTCCGGATGGATGTTATATGTTTCAAATTTCTGATTTTGAAGGTAACTCACTTCTAACAAAAAAATGATAAGTTCCGGGAACAAATATGAATTTGATCTTATAACCTAAATTTTATATCAAATGTTTTAAATAGTACTTCTAATTTAAACCACATCGAATTGAACCAAAATTTTCGATTTTCGGTTCATATTTGGTTACAATTTTACAAAATTAATTTAGTTATCGATTTAGTTCGGTTCAGTAGTTGGTTAGTTAAGTTTTAAAAAAAATATTCATAACCGTATCATATCAATAGATACTTTATAACAATTATATTTATAAAATTGAACTGAACTAATTGAACCGAACTAAATTCGGCATAAATTTAAAATTTAAAATTAATGAAATACTAAATTAACGGAAAAAAATTAAACTAACCGAATTTAAAGAGTTGGTTTAAAATATTTAAGATATTTATATATCTATAATTTAATCTTTAATAAAACTAAAAACTTGAAAATAAAAAATCTGATTATATTATTTTTTATTAATGAAAAGCTTTTTTACAATGCGAATTTAAATGATATTTTTAGTGATAATTTATTTTCTTTCTTTAAATTTTTTTGGTAGGCCTTAAATTTTCGATTTTCAGGATCACTCTGTGCTTGTTTCTTTTCGTAAGCCCACGATTCACTTCGGTTTTTTCTTTTGTCCACTTTCTTAGTTGTAAGAGGAACTGTGAAGAAGTGATTTGAATCTTCTGTGTGTAAGGCTTGATCGGAGTCGAAAGCAGGTATTGGGCTAATAAAGGTCTTTTTTTATAGTCTAATTTGGAGTTGGGTACAGAAGCTATTGGGCCGTGAGAGGATTGGGCCTGGTTATTTGGTGCGTGGCCCAAAAGAAGAAAGGTTCGTTAAGTCGGTATAAGGTGAAGTCAAAGAGTGGAGAGTGAAGCGAATGGGCCGGGTCAGACGGTGGGATCAATGTTGTTGACAAAAAAATCGTAAATTAACATAATCAACTGGTTTAAGAAGGTTTGGTCAATATCTCGGCTGCACCATTGGTCGTGGATCAGGAGGTTGTGGGCGATCCTATATGAGTTATTACAGAACCCTAGGATTTTGAGGAACTTTGCTACCGTACAGTATAGAGGATGAGTTCACTGACATACTTGTGGTCGAGAAGGCAAAGGTCTCAACTCTTTGCGGGAAATAAGCAGTTGCTGTTTTCATCTTCTCCATGGCCAGTTCTAGCATGATATCTTTCTTCTAAGCTAATTTATTTGGTAAGCGAAAGCCGGAAGATGGTTTGGAGACCAAACCGATTCTGAAGAGACATCTGAGGATAGAAGGAAACAACGAAAGGATTTGCTGATGATCTCCAGCAGATCATAGGAAGGGTCGAGTTGTTGGAGACAAAATCTGATGAGCCTGATTTAATCTCAGTGAAGGTATCATTTTGGAAATTTGAATATTCATTTTACTGTCTGTTACATAGTTCGCACATATGCATCTTCTTCCTATTATGGCCACTCATGTAACATGAGACAGTGCTGCTAGCACACTTGGCTGCTAACACACTTGGCTTCAAAGATGTTGGAGAACTTGTTGGTGTTCGACTTATTGTAGACCACAAGTGCAAGGGCAACCATGTGAGCTATGGCTTTGTTGGGTTTATAGTAATGAAAAAAGTAATTATTTTGAAAGTACGATTGCTGATTAATAAGAGTTTTCTGTATGCGCTGGAAAACAAAAATGGTGATAATAAGAGTTTTCTTAACGTGGCTGCATATGGAGATGTGTTTCTCTAGCTTATTGCTATAGTCATAACAGAAGATTAACGTTATTATTATGTTAATTAGGTACAACCTTGCAAAGAAGCTATTGGTTAAGGATTTAACTACTTGCCTTTTGAGTTTTGTTATCAAGAGCACATCGGACGGGTGAAATTTTTAATATATTCCAGGTACGAAGACCACCTTTGACGAATAAGCCTTGATTTGGAGACCAAACCCAACCTGAAGAAACCAAAGAAGAAGAAGATTACCTTCTCTTACGTTGACTGATAGAAGAAGATGAAGCTCTTTGGTGTTTTTAAATTGTGATACTATGCAACTTAAGTTTGTGTCTTTTTATCGCCAATGAAGTATTTTTCTGTAATGTAAGATTTCTTGGGCCAAACTCACAGCCAGCATCAGACTTAGATGCTCTGGTTTCTTTATGTATCATAGGGCGTCTTCTTTTCATAGTCGCTCAACCAGTGACAGATTAGAGACCTAAGTGCTTTTTTCGCCTTTAAAAGCTAAGTAGTACTTAATAACAAACTTTCTTAATAGAAGCCAGAAACTCACTTTGGATAATCTGATCTCGATGATTCGTCTGCAAACTTAATTGCATATATGTCACATGGTAGGAGTACTAAATACCAAACTTTCTTTTATCTCCTAACCACCCAGCAAAAACCAGATAGTGAGCCGAGCCTGGACTGTTTGGACTCCAAACAACCTGTCCTACACTTATAGAGGCTCTGACTGTCCACTATCACTTGAAAAAAAATAAAAACAAAGAAAAAAAGAAACAACAATCACGGAAAAAAGAAAAAAAAACAAGAGAGAAACAGACAAACAACATGTCCAACACTTTGGTTTTTGGTTCCCACCCCATTCTTGTGGTATTAATGGGTTAGTGTGTTTCTACCACATCAATCCTGTGTAAGCGAACAGAATTGTCTCCCAGCTTTTTATCTCATTGTATTCGTTTTAATTTTACAATACCCGCACGTGGGTAGTTTTTATTTTTTACACTTACAAAAATCGAAAATTTCTCTATCTTTCTACCACATGAATGTTTTAAAATTCGAAAATTTTTCTCTACCTTTCTACCACATGAATGTTTTAAAAGTTGACATATTTCTATAGTAAAAAAAAAAAAACAGAAAACCTTTGAATTTCTCTTCTTCGTCTTTCTAATTTCCCTATATATAAAATTTTAAAAATATAACAATATTAGTTTTAAACTTCATTTTAAGAAATTACAGTTATATATTTTTATATTTTTTAAAATTTATAAAAGTTGAAAGTTTTCTCTACCTTTATACCACATAAATGTTATTAAAGACGACATGTTTCATAGTTAAAAAAAAAACCTTTGAGTTTCTATTCTTTGTGTTTCTAACTTTCCTATATATAAAATTTTCAAACTTTGAAATTTATATAAACTTTATTTAAAAAGATTACATTTATATATTTTTGTATAATTTAAAATTTTAGTTACTAAAAAATTAATTAAATAAAATACAATTACGTTAGATTTGTATATATTGTTTATTTATTTTTGCATATAATATATATTTATTTGTTTACTAAAATTTTAATAAAAGGAAATATAATTTTGTTAGATTTGTATATATTGTTTATTTCTTTTTGCATAAAATATATATTTATTTGCTTATAAAGTTATATTAGAAGTTTGTATAATTAGAGATCAAACCGAAAAAAAAAGAGAAGATGTAAAGACTTGCAAGCAAAAAAAAACAAAAAAAACTGACGTGTTACTCTCTCCAATGCCGATGTGTCAAGCAAAGAGAGAGTTATTCTACTTTCATAAGGTATATTAGATAAATATACCCGCACAGATTGATGTGTTATATATAATATAATAAAATAAGGTTTTCTTTCAAGAATTTTTTTGAAAATTTTCTAGTATTTTCTAAAAAAATTACATTTTTGTTATTTTAAATTTAATGATTTATATTTTTTTTTAAATTTTACAATTTATTATCTATCTATCTTTTGTGTTTTTATGTTTTCCATCTATTTAATACTCTTAGAGTTATTCTATCATTTGGTTGTTTTAATTTCAGATGCAACTCATCACTTTTAGTTCATATTAATTTAAAATTTGGACCATATGTAATTTTAAAGTTTAATATTAAGAAACATACAGAAAAATCTCATTTTCGATAATTGAATTTAAATATATTCAAAAGAGGAAAATAAATTCATAAAATATTTAAAATGTTAGAGTTATAAACTTTAAGAAGTTGTCATGTGTCTTCCAAAATTTTTACATTTTTTTACTTCTCTCTATCTATTTTGTTGTATCTAATTTAATGATTTGTAATTTATGTTAATTTTAAATTTTACAATTTACTATCTATCTATCTTTTGTATTTTTTTTGTTTCTATTTCATATTTTTTATATATTTAAAACTTTTACAGTTTTTCTATCACTTTACTGTTTCAATTTAAAAGAAGAAAAATCAATTCATAAAACATATTTTTAATATTTTTGAAATATTATAGTTAAGAATATGAGATATTATTTATTTTTAATAAACGATTAGTACTTATAGTAAAGTATAAATTTATTTTATTAATAGGAAAATATATGAGCAAATACAAAAATAAAATAACAAAATAAGATATTTTTAATTATCTTAACTGAAACTAAAGAGTTCAAAATAAAACAAAAAATCACTATGTATGTATACATTAATTGTTACATATTAAATTATATTAAAATATATAAAAGATTAAATCTATACAACCCGTGAATTTATTTCTAGCTTTTAGTATTGATGTGTTTTATTTTATTGTCTATGTAGAGATTTTTTGTTTTAACTCATTTGTATGTGAAAATGTTATAAAAAAACTTGAAATTTATAAAATAAATTATGTGTCTTTTTAATAATAATACCTGGACATATCTAGCGCTGTCATCAAGAGAATGTTTTTTTGTTCTCTCTCAGGAGAGATAATACTAGGCCGTTCCTCAGAGGTTCTTCTAGGAAGGCATCAATATTTACGCTCCTTCTAAGACTTGATTATTTGATTAACATAGGGTTTATTTCATCTTTGACGATAAATTTTTCTTTTCTTGTGTTAAATCTTCTTATGGAATGTGCACTCCGGAGCTTATGCAAAGCTCTGTAGTAAGATCTCGAGGTTTTCTAACTTTTTGTGATTGTTATTAGTCATGTTTTTGTTGGAATTTTTACGCACTGTGATAAGCGGAAGGAACTACCTTTGTTGCATTGATCCAAAGAGCGCATAAGATTGCGTTGTAGATAAAGAGAGTTTCCACCGGTAAAAAAACTCACTTACTATGTTCTCCCCTCCAATTCAATTGGTAAGACTATTAATCTCACATAGCTAATGGTTTTCCTAGTAAAACCTGATAGCATTTCTGTTTTGTTGGAGGACTTTTGAGTTCCTATCTTCGCGAGGGTTTCTACCAGCATAATATTCATATATAGAGCTTCCAGTATCGTCTAGGGCTTGGACGATCTGAAAATCTTCAACATCGATAATGATGACTAGGGTATCATCATGTGGCCTGTTTAGACATTTTGAGTCGTTTTTTTTAAAGGAAACCCTTGACGAATAATTCTTATAGGGCTTCATCAGTGAATTGACGACAAAGCTTATTATTTAGATAAAGTTCACTTCTGTTATAGGAATAACTTTTTTTGACTAGTTTCTCTAGTGAAAAGGTGGTACCATCTCTTTGAAATTGTCAGAAAGGTACTTCTTCATCAGTATTTAGTGAAGTTTCCAGCAGTTAATTTTGTTGTAGCCTCTTGTTTTATGAATTAAACAAAACGATTTTTCATTGCATTGATATTTCCTTATCCATCTGCGGGAAATGAGCTGCACTTTTTATGTTGTAGAATGTTTATTCATTTATTACGTTTTTCATATATTAAGGTACCAATTAGCCCAGTCTCTCTACAAAAATGTATACTGTAAGCTAAAATGATCAAAATTTATAAATATGAATAGTTTTAGGACCAACATCATCTTGGGATGTAGAGAAAAAGCGGATGACTTCAAGACAAATATTTAAGAGATTGTATTGAACGAAGTGAAAAGTAAAGTAAACTGGAAAAATAAGAAATTTGTGAGAGTAAACAGGTTTTAGTATTGATGATTTTAGAACATTTTTTATAGGAATTAATCTTTATAGGAATTGCCATACAAATTTAACGAAAAAACAAATTAAGTAACATTGTTAAAGTGTGTGAGAATTTTTTGTTCCTTTCTTTGATCTTTCTTCTTTATAGTTTGAAATCATATATATAATATTTTTTATTTACTCAATTAAATTTTGCATTTATTAACATTTATTCTTGTAGATTTAGCTTTTATCAGTCAAATCGTATTTATTATTACTTTTAATTAGTCATGATTTATTTCGGTATTGATAACTAGTCTAACCATATAAATATAACAATATCATTCATTTCCATTGAATTCGAGACCACCATTCAATTTCATTTTGTGTTTCTCTATTTCAATAAAGCTCTTTTTTTCATTATAATCTTTTTTAATGACTTCTTAATAAATTAATTTAATAAATAGAGATTTATTTCAAATATAAAACAAATTTATACATGAGAATAAGTATTTTAGTCATCCCATGGAAAAAGAGAAAAAAAAAACAATACTTATTTAACAATCTGCCCATTAAAATAATTTAACTAATTATACTCTTATCATTTGGTTGTCTATTTACATAACCGTAAAACTGATTAGAAAAATCATATAATCTTCCTCAAAAATAAATTCTTATCATATTTGAACTTGTGTTTTAGAACTATTCACAGTGTATAAAACAAAATTTTCACTGACATGGATGCATATATATCAACTATGTTTCATATAATAATCAAGATAAATATTTTTAAAAAAAAATAATAACCGTCATGTTACGAACTATGACATTTTTCATTATGGAAGTGCTTCCAAACAACTTAACTCATCACATATTATCCATACATTTCCTTTACAAAAAAGACAGCAAATTCGGCCAAAGCTAAATAAATAAGATGACAAGATCTATTGCAAGGAGTACAAAATCCAGCTCAGCTCCAATCGTGGAGGATATCAAATCGGGACGTAACGGGTTCCACATCCAAAGGGACCACCAAAAGCAGCCGTTGTCGGCTGGACACCCACTCGGGTTACACTTACAACATGCAATTCAAAACAAAATAAAATAAATCTTTATAACCTTTCTCCTCTTCTTTCACACGTAGAGTTGACATCAGGATAGGAACTTCTCATGCAATCCCCAAAACACCCTTCATCGAACAGTTTTAATTACGAAACTGCCATTGGACCTTGTTACCTTCGTCCTTAGGTGGCCACTGATTGATCCAAGACAGTCTCTCGTCACACTCATTGGTCGACAATACCGACCGGAGTCGTGACGGGTTTTATATTTTTGTTCCCTCAACCACTGGTGCTTGCTTGGGGAGTTTAAAGGTACCGATTCTGACAACTCATGGGACATTGTTGTTTGTATCATAAGTTCTATGTTTTTTAACTTAAGCCATATATATCAATATCTTTGGATCTATCAAAGAAAAAGAAAAAAAAAACTTCAGTTATATATATATACACACTTCTTCTTTGTTAATTCCGCTCAGTTCAACACACACTTCTCCTCATTTGGTAATAAAAACAAAGATTAATTATCCTTCTTCTGCATCATCTCTCTCCACACTGTAAGTCTCTATTTTTTTTTCAAACGTGCAAACTAGTAGGCTGAATGTACTGTTCAAGACTTTGATCTTGAAAATGATCAAACAAAACAAGTTTTCATATTTGGTTCCTGACTTATTGATGATACCTTTCGATGGATGACATTTTACCGGTTGTGTTGGGGAAACGTAATTGAGAAAAGGGATGTGAATATCTTTCTTCAAACCTACTACTTCTACTAAGATTGAAACTATGTATATGATTACTCTTTATCTAATATAGAAATAATGAAATAGTAACCTCGATGATTGATTGAGCTTTCTTTGTTTCTCTTTCCCGACCGTATATAATAAGATTCAAAGGAATCGGAGAGGTGATATATTATTGTATATGTGATCAGATGTATCATAGTATTTTTTAAATTAACTGAAACATAGGGAGAACTCCACTTAAACTGTTAAAGTGATCAGAACATCAAATATAGAACCTACTTCTCTAGACTACATAGTTGATGTTAGGCTCTCTAACTTTTAGCATTGACCAGAATTCACATAATTTTATCTTATAATTATGTACATATATTTGTTTCTTTTAGCAACTTCAAAAGAAGGTGTAAACTGCAATCTGCATTATTTCAGTCAAAAGTAATTATTTGTATACAGAGATGATCAAGTTTAACATTTTGTCTTTCTTTGAAAAGTAATCCTCTTCCAATGATTTGCTATTAGCAGGCCTCCACTTTTCTTTGTTAATAGTTAGCATATATGGGTAAATTTGGTATTTCCTATATATATAATACTCGAATTATAAAAAGTGTGAGGAAGACAATTAGACATTTATTATTCATCCTTCACCTTTCCTTGATGAATATATATATATATATGCATACATCTCTATATACTTATGATATTCATAAATGCATATATTTTTCCCTACTTTCTTTATAAAGTGTGTACACTCATTAAAGACAATACGAAAAAAGAGGTTATTGTCGATTTCATTGTCGCACTTTGATATTATAACCCCTTTGATAATAAGAGGTGTATGGACAATATGGCTGCTTAAAATTCAAAGTTTCTTTTAATGATTTCTTTATTTTAAATCAAAATAGTAAATTTAGATATATGAAATGTCAACAATTTCAAATGTATTTAAGAGGTAAGAACGATAACGTAAATGTAAACTATACTATTTGTAGATGTGAGGAAGAGAACGGAGATGGCAAAGTGCCATTAAGCCCTACTATGACTTGGACGTAAACCGATGTGGACCATATGCGATTTCATTATCCCACAATAGTATTTTATAAATTTACACTCTCGTTAATGTCATGTCATTTTCAAAAATATATGCGTTAGATATTTATATAACCACACTAATAAATACTCCAAATAATAATCACAAATAAATATATTATGTCTGTGGTCTTTTAGGTCTACAAAAAATTAGTTATCATGTCTGTGGGCATTAAATTATATTTATCTCGTACGTAAAACTTAAAACACGATGATTATTTTTTGCAACAAAAAAAGTACAAGATTTTAATTTATATAAGCTATATATATATCTAAGACTAAAACTTATAGCTATTTTGCATAATCGACATATATAAAAAGTTGACGCAAAGAAAACTTTTGTATTACCATATATATACAATACAAAATCTAACATATTAATATCACTATACAAATATACAATGAGAAAAGTATAACTACGAGTAAAAAAACTCTTAAAATTTAATAAATATACAAATCTTAAAGAATTCGTTTAACAATAAAAAATAGAAAGAGTGAAAAATATGTGGAGAGGCAAATGATGAGGAAGATAGAAGGTGGGATAAGCAGAGAGGCACGTGGGATTGGTGATTCTCCTTTGCACGCTGGCGAATGGCCTAAGCACCATATATTAAACCCCAAAATATATCAAAAAAAAATATATCAAAAAAGAAATTAGGAAAATAGTATTTTTGTATTCAGAAAAAAAAACCCAGCTTCAATATAAAATTAAAAATCCAAAAAATGCATAAAAAACAAGAAAAACAAAAAAGTTGAAAAGTAGATCGCTCTGCTTTCTTTTGTTTCTTCTCTCTTTAACCTTTGAATGATTGGTGAAGAGGGTTTCCTGGGAAACTGCCTCTTTCTCTGAACATTTGCTTTCTCAAAACACAAAGAAATCTCAAGGCTGATGATGTGAAGAGTGTTGTTCTGTTTTTCAACCAAGTGAGCTTTGCTTTTTTTATGTTTGGTTTATGCATGGGAAAGTGAAGAACATTCTTGTTATGGTGTGTGAGCTATATTAGTAAGGTGTTTGGTTATCTTTTGTGATTGATGGAACTTGGGTGGGTTATGATGTGTAATGTTTATGTTGATAAGATATCCTAATTCTATCTTTATCCTTTTTTCTTTTGTTACATTGATTTTGATTCTTTTTGTTTGTATGTCCATATCAGATTGGGTATAAGGAATTTGATTGAATGGACATGAACTTTAGTAGTGGCCTCAGTTTTTCTGGGATTTTGTTTTTTCTCTTTTTATTTCTTAACCCATTTTCCTTTTATCATTTATCTATATATCTAAGTAATTCACTCACCACAATGACAAAGTTTCCTACAGAAACATAAAAATCTTTTTTTCTCTCCCAAGAAAAAAAACTCTCTGACAAAATTTTCATCTGTTTTGTCCCATTTGCAGACAGGAGTTTTGTCAGGTTTGTTTGAGGAAGGAACTGTTCTTCAGGGTTTGGAGCCTTAGAAGAAGACGAAGCCCTTTTGGAAATTGGGCATTATGCAGACGAGTTTCTGAAGATTCAAGAACCTAAGTACCATTACAAAAATCAGCTATGAAGTTTATGAAACTTGGATCTCGTCCTGACACTTTCTACACTTCAGAAGATTTAAGGTAAATAGTATAAACAGAAGTAAATCAAATCTTTGGTCCTAATTGTTGAGTTAAAAAGCTGATTTGTTGTTTGTTGCAGATGTGTTTCTTCAGAAGTTTCCAGTGATTACACAATTGAAATTTCCGGAAGTAGATACCTTCTTCACAAGGTACCCTTTCTTCTACTTGCTTCTTTGAGATGATTCTTTTATTTTTCCCTTTTAAGAGTTTATTTATTGGTTTTCTTCTTTTCTATAGTTTCCACTACTCTCTAAGTGTTTGAGGCTTCAGCGAATGTGCTCTGAATCTCCAGAATCAATCCAACTTCCAGAATTTCCAGGAGGCGTCGAGGCCTTTGAGCTCTGTGCCAAATTCTGCTACGGTATAACAATAACAATCAGCGCTTACAACATCGTAGCAGCGAGATGTGCAGCAGAGTATCTTCAAATGTCAGAGGAGGTTGAGAAAGGTAACTTGGTGTACAAGCTTGAAGTCTTCTTCAACTCCTGCATCCTTAATGGATGGAGAGACTCCATAGTCACTCTTCAGACCACAAAGGCTTTTCCTTTGTGGTCCGAAGATCTCGCTATCACCAGTAGGTGCATTGAGGCCATAGCCTCTAAGGTCTTGTCTCATCCATCCAAAGTGTCTCTCTCACATAGTCATTCGAGGCGCGTTAAGGACGATGACGCTTCCTCTAACAGAGCCGCTGCTTCTAGCAGAGGATGGTGGGCTGAAGATATCGCCGAGTTAGGAATAGATCTTTATTGGAGGACAATGATTGCCATTAAATCTGGTGGCAAAGTACCCTCAAGCCTTATCGGTGATGCTCTTCGAGTTTACGCCTCTAAGTGGCTTCCTACTTTGCAAAGAAACCGGAAACTAGTTGGTAAGAAAGAGGGTTCTGACTCAGATTCGGACAAGGATACTTCATCAAAACATAGGTTGTTGTTGGAATCTATTATAAGCTTGCTTCCTGCTGAGAAAGCTGCGGTTTCTTGCAGTTTCTTGCTTAAGCTCTTGAAAGCAGCTAATATCTTAAACGCGTCAACGTCTTCGAAAATGGAGTTGGCGAGAAGGGTGGCTCTTCAGTTAGAAGAAGCAACGGTTAGCGATTTGTTAATACCACCAATGTCCTACAAATCTGAAATGATGTACGATGTGGACATTGTTGCGACTATCTTGGAGCAGTTTATGGTCCAAGGGCAGTCTAGTCCACCAACAAGCCCTCTGAGAGGTAAAAAGGGAATGATGGATAGAAGAAGAAGAAGGTCTCGTTCGGCAGAGAATATTGATCTTGAGTTCCAAGAAAGTAGGAGATCTTCCTCTGCCTCTCATAGCTCAAAGCTTAAAGTAGCTAAGCTTGTGGATGGGTATCTTCAACAGGTTGCTAGAGATGTGAATCTACCGCTCTCAAAGTTTGTCACTTTAGCTGAGAGTGTCCCTGAGTTTTCAAGACTTGATCACGATGATCTCTACAAAGCCATTGATATATATCTCAAGGTAAACTAATACTTCAAATTCTCATTCTTGTATCAGTTTGTAATTTATAATTTTAGACAGCCAATCATAGTCAGTGTTGTCTTGTTACAGGCTCACAAGAATCTGAATAAATCAGAAAGAAAAAGAGTTTGCAGAGTCTTGGACTGCAAGAAACTGTCAATGGAGGCGTGTATGCACGCGGCGCAGAACGAGATGCTTCCGCTGAGAGTTGTGGTCCAAGTCCTCTTCTATGAGCAGGCGCGAGCCGCTGCAGCTACGAACAATGGTGAAGTCAAAATGACAGAACTTCCAAGCAACATCAAAGCACTCCTTGCAGCACACAACATAGACCCTTCTAATCCAAAAGCAGCCGCTTTCAGCACGACTACAAGCATCGCAGCACCGGACGATCAATGGAGCGTCTCGGGTCTCAAATCCCCAAAATCAAAGCTCTCAGGGACACTGAGAAGCAAGCTAGCTGAAGATGAAGAGTTGGACGAGAGGTTTATGAACCAAGACGGAGGAAGAACTCCGTCTCGGTTTAAGGCTTTCTGTGCAATCCCTGGCCGGCCTAAGAAGATGTTCTGCAAGTTTTTGTCCATCAACAGAGTTTCAAACGACAAAAACTGATAAGAAAAAAAACAAAACTGTTATTTTTAGATCTTTAGAGTAAAATAAAGTCAATGTTAAAACCTCTCTCTCTATCTCTCTATCCAACTTCACCAATGTTCATTTAATCTCCAAAATAGTAATGTTAAGAATTCTCATTATAAATTCATGAGACACGTGTTTTGGATCCAGAAGGTCAAAGAAAATGTCATAAACATTTTAGAGTTGTCTGAAACAGAGCAGCCTGAAGATTTTCTTGTTTGTTTGAATATTATAAACTTGGAATAATCTGTTGTCTGCTACTGGTTTAATTAGGATATCTTAATTTATTCGTTGCTATGATTAGTCATATTCATTTACGGATTCGATATACCAAAAAAGATCATGTTCATGAATTAGTAGGGAAGATTTTTAAGAATTTTAAGCTCTTAAGTATTTTTAGCAAAAACTTTTATTAAAAAAGAAACTTGATCTTATGTTAGACATAATGAATACAGAATCTTAACAGCCTTGGATTTGATATGCAATTAAGTTTAGGTATCACGATTTTTTTGTATAATAATGTCACCCACTATACCTATCACATGGTCTCCCTCTCAATAAACAAGTGTCCAAGTTTTTATACTAACTTCCAATATATTTTCCAACAATCCCTGACATCAAATCATTCTTGTATGTCAACAAGTTTACTGTATAACTCCAACTTAATTTTTTCATATATCATCATGTTCATGATACTATACTTTTTTCGAACAGTATTTATGAATTCTTTTTTTTTCCAACAATATATATGCATAATACAAGTTTGGCATAACGACACACCAATACAAACTATTGGGCTACATGTCATCTTGTATGAGTTTCTATAGGTTACGTTTCAACAGTTCGTAAGGATACTGGTATAGCAGACTCGTTGATATGAAAAAATAACAAATGGAGAGAACGTTATTTCCTATATGCCAAACCTAGACCGTTTTCAAATCCATAATTCTCCATTTTTTCTAATCTTGCAACTGTTGATGGATTCTACGGTCGATTGAAACACATACTTCAAAATAAACAAAAAGGAATATTAAAATGAGTATAACAATAGTATTTCTAGTTTGTCGTAAATTGGTCCATCATAATCCCTTTACCACCTCCCAGATTTGAATAGAGAAACTACACTAAAAAATAAGTGACTCCTACTTCCCATTGGCTTGACATAAAACACATGAAAGGTTCACCAGTGCATTCTGTTGCCGCATACCATTTCCGATGAAAATTGTGTTGTGCATTTGTAATCTAAAGCAAGAAAGCAAACTTTAGGGTTGCATATGCAAAGCATACTCCCTGTTTCAGCTAACAGTTATTTCTTCTTTGTGAATCATTTTCTTAGTAATTTTAGACCAAAAAATATTCATGAAATTATTTTCCTTACCTTTCCACAAAGCTATATCATCTTCTTTTTTTTACATTTATTATGCATTTTTTGATAACTTCTTCCACTCTATTTAGCAGTCGCGCACTAGCTATGCATCTTTTTACACAAATCCAAAACTTCAAAAAAAAAAATTATTGAAATCTCTAGAATATATATATTGCAAAGAAGTTATTATTCTGTTGCAAATATAGTGACCAACAATGTTAAATGTTTTGTCACATACTTATACTATAGTTTTTTGCAAATAAATTACAATTCACGGTCATTAAAAATTCGTAATTAATTAATAATAAAAATTTGCAAGCAATAAAAAATTATCGTCGCTTTTTAAAAATATTATAATAAAGTTATGACATGTATTTATTATTAAAAAAAAAATGTAAAATTTGCTGCAAAATTTTAACAAAAAATAAAGTTGCAAAATTATGTTACAATATGATTATTTTCGTAGTGTATGTTTAATTTCTAAATGACTAAATCTTACTCAAAATCATATGTATGTTTGCTATATGTGATGCCACAAAAATAAAAATTTCAATGAAAAACTATTCCAGAACAGAGAAGCATTTTTCACAATCTTCTATACTTCAACTGATCTTTTCTTAATCAAAATTGAAACATCAAGATCATATTTTCATAGAATCTGTTTATTTTGAACCACTGAAATTTGTGATAATTTATTTTACGAAATAGTTGGAAATTAGGGAGTTTTCAGAGCTTGTGTGGTTATCGCAAATGTTGAAATCAACTATAAAGACAATAGAATTTTTTGAAACCGGAAAATCCTAAATCATTATATCACTTTACTTAAGAAAACATATCATTTCTTCTAATAATATATACTTAGCAGTTAAGAAAAAGAGTACTTCCAGAACCTTAACCAACCTGCATTATATGATATGCATTGCCTCTACCACATTTTATAACACCTCATCATTGTTTCTCTCTGAATGATTGATTATTTCTGTATCACGTTTGAGGAAAAAAAGTTCAACCATTCCTAAAGTTGTTTCCACTTTGTATTCTTTTGAAAGATGAGTCATGTCATTACTCATGAGTACTTTAACTGATTTGCCAATCTAGCACCATGCCATGTCTATATTGTAAATCTCTCATTAATTTGATTATTTGCCCTTTGATATGTCTTAAGAGACCAAAATATTTATGGTCAACACAACCTTTACATATATAATTGGGGACCTTGTTGTATAAATTTTTTGATCTTTAATATATTTTTTTCTTGACATCGCCATGTGTAGATATTTGAAAAAGCATCGTTGATATTGATCATATACGGTTACAGCTACGGTTCAACATCAGTCATCACTCTACTCGTTCAAGCTCGGATTATATATGCACTATTTCTATTTCTAATATGATCAGCTCCATCAAAGTTGCACCTTTGAAATATTTTTTGCCATTTCTCCAAATTTTTTACTTTTTTATTTATTTTTTGGATAAACATTAGATATCTCCCAATAAAATTAACCCAAATTCTAAGATTTCCCCCAAAATAGTGTTTTCCCACATTTCAACTTTGTAAAAAATTAGCCAGTAAAGTAAAAATAAAAAATTAAAAAAAATTAAAAAAAAAAAAAAAAAACTGAAAATACTACCGACAAAGTCATTAAGTTATTGATGCAACATAGAAATAAACCGTATTTGGGAGACTATTATATGTATAATTGTAGCCTAAATTAGAATTCTCTATAAATATATCTATTGACTAATCAATAGAAGTATATAACCATAGAAAAATTATAAGTTTGTCTTTCGTTTTCTAACAAGAGTTTTTCTTTTTTGACCATTTTTTCTAACAATAGTTGAGGCATAAAGCATAACATTGTTAAAATAAAAGTTATACATATTTTTAAGAAGCCTAGTTCCCCATCTATATTGATTAAATTACAAGAAGCAAGAGCAATGTCATGGATTCATCCATGAATCTATTTAGCGACTCTAGGGTAGTCCAATGGCTTAGGCGGAGGGTCCTGTAGAGCTCGCTGCATCGATACTCTTGGTACGTTGTAGCGAATTCGTACGGTGCATCCTACACCGAAAAGAACCGGGGTGAGTGGTTGGTGAGCATAGGCAGTTTGTCTTGGTGATGCTCGTTTGACGGGACAGCCGACCGGAGCTCACTTCCGGCCCGGACCTGCCATTGTCAGGAATCTCAATCTTCATGGTCACTTTGTCCTTTACCATATGTTGCACCTTCTCCATTAACTGGCTTTCATTAACAAACCAGGAACACTATTAAGAGTTGTAGTAATATTAGAAACCACTTACCAAGTCACTAAACAACATTTTTGTCTAAAATGCATTTTTATCGCAAAAGAAAGTTATTAACCATGAACTGAAAAAGAACACTACTAGACTCTGATTAAAGAGACACTAGTTTCTTCTTTATTTTAGGAAATATATTCTGTATTTTCTTTTTTTTTTTCTTTTTAAATCTCTTCTTCGTTTCGTGAATAGTATAAATAAAAATGAGATCTTGTTTGTGACACTCATTCAAGTGTGAGTGAGCTAAGATTGTTATCGATTTTCAAAAGAAGAAAAAAAATGTTTTGTGCTTTGTTCTTGGCTTTGCAAAGAACAATGTTTCAACATTTTTTTTCTTTCTAAAAAGAGTTTTCGCAATTGTGGTGTTATAGTTCTGATTTGTTTCTTCTTTTTTTTTTTTCAAATTAAAAGAAACATAAACTCTATCAATTTGTCCGGGCAAAAGATGAACTCCATAGAATATGACTAAAAGTAAAACATGAATAATACAGAAATCGGATGCCTTAAAGAAAGATCACGATATTTTTTGCAAAAACTTAGATGATATATAGGCAGGATTAAAGGATGTTATAGATAAAATTTTGAACCTAGCAAGAACGGTGTGGCTAAAAAGCATGAAAATCCCAAATGAAGAACATAATACGTTATAAATTGGGAACCAAACCAAGAAGAAATAGACATACCTCTTTGTGGATGATTAAAGTTGAAGCTGAAGCTGAAGCGATCGAAAATGTGTTAATGAGCTCTTCTGAATAGCTCTTGTTCCAACTTTATATTATCCTTTATTTTTTGGGTCATCACGAGAATGATGATGCACTACATCAAAGGCCAACTGTGTCAGTTTATTTTCCATAATGTTTCAACCACTCTTATCCCAAAAGCCCATCATTGAAGGGCCCCGCTCTTTTATTGTTTTTAGCGGTGTTTTTAAACCCGGAGGACCGGGTTCGATAATGAATTGGATCGTCCTCGGGATGGATTAGTTAATGAAATGAAAAATCAATTTTTGATGCATTTTGGTTTTAGGCTGTGTTCAAAAACGCGGTTGTGTATATGCTAACTGGACCAAAATCATGGCGATTAACGGCGAATCGGTTGATTAATTTTTGTGTTACACCGTTTAAAAACTGTGTTGGTTGTTTAAAATTCTCATTGAATCGTTTAATTTTTGAGTAGGTCTAATTTTTTTAAAAAAAAAACATTTTAGCCAAAAATATATTTAAACTCAATAAACTCTAATTTAATTTTGTATAAACTTTCTAATTTTTTTAATTTAATTTTTTGTGATTTTTAATAAAAATATTTTATTATATTTTAGTTATTTTTAACGTTTCTATCTACATTAAAACATTATTTTTTCTTTTTGTAATCAGTTGTATCCTAGAGTCTTTTTTCATCAGTTTAAACTGTTTGAAATTTGGTAAGTAAATTATTATGTTTTAATATAGCAAACACATAAAACTTCACCTAATTAATGTGATTTCTTAATTGTTATACAAAATCCGTAAACATCATTCAAGATGAAATAGATAAGGTTTTAAAATTCTATGTTTTTTACTCTCATTTGAAAACTTACAACCATAGAAACACGCCAAACTCTACAATTGTGTAGTCTATAACAATCAAGTACCAACTTCATGGACGTCAAAAACAAGGCACAAATTTTATGGAATGGACCAAAATGGAGATGAAAAAAAGGAAATGACAAAACGTATAAGCTTCTTATATTAATTTAATGCCAAAAAAAGGAACACGAGACTAATGCGTTTGCATAACGATTAACGACTGATTGAATGAAGGAAATGGTCTCAATAGGATATCCACTAGAATCTTCTAATTGACCAACGACTTGAGTCCACATGGCAGCCTTTTGGTCTTTCAACGTTCAAAAAACGACTCTTTCTCGGTTTTGTAATATCAAATCTTATTATTAAATAAATGGTCAAATTTTGTAGCAATGCGTAGGACTAGGAGGATCGTCACAAGTGTTTCAGCGTTTCTGACACGTAACCACATCTCACCGTAAACACCGTCCTTGTCTCATTCTTCTCGTTTGTTTATAAAGAGAGAGAGATAAGATCAAGAAAGAGTAGTAGTCGTCTCTCTGTGTAATATAATTTTCTCAAGCCAATTCGGCGTTGCTCACCAACCTGATTTCTCTCATACTTTCACACACAACACAACTCGTGTCGTCTCTTCTAGACAGAACAGAGTTATATAAAAGGGTTTTCTTTGTTTGTCTCCGGGTTTGTGTGGTGGAAATGGAGAACAAGACCAATAATGGAAACGAGGATGGTCCAAAACATAGCCAAGTGGTGAAGATAAAGAAAGAATTTGAGAAGATAAGGCAGCCATCGCTGAAGCAACCGGAGATGAGAAGGGTCCTCGCCGAGATCAAGAGGCGTCAACGTTCACGTTCACCACTCGGCTTAGGAGAGAGATCTATTTCCGTTGGGAACTGATGATCCATGTTTGCCTTTGTAATCGAGAGAGAGACAGAAGAAGAAGAAGAAGAGGAGGAGGTTCTTAATAGTTGCAGACGTTGTTGTATATATGTCTCCATGTAAATACTGTTTGGTTTGAATATGGTCAATGATCTCCCTTCTTTGTAGAGTAACCCTTTTCTCTTTTTAAGCTAAATCTTGTTTCAACCACCAAACGAACAATCAAGAACGTGTAGCCAATGGTTCGGTTAGTTCAAGACATAGAAGACCCAAGACCGTAGTTCAAGAGAGGGATGGATCTAAACATATAACAAACAAAAGCAAGAGCTTCCTCAGACAAAACAATAACATGGAATGATGTATGAACCTCGATTTACATGACATGTATGTGAGAGACATGTATTGTCACTATAACAGAAGAAAACTCCTTGGGACAACAACAAAAAATAAATTATTGATTCAACCTGGCAGAGAACTCAAAAGCCTTGAAAAAAAACGAAACAAAGCACATATGGAGCTTATAAGTTCGCTTCTGTCAAAGAAGAACCAATCTGAAGCATCAAAGGATAAACTGGACTAAACTCTTTGTCTCCTCTCGATCTGATCTTCACTGCATAGTCATCCAAAGTCGCTTTTATCCCTTTCCAGATTTGATCCTCTCTTTGGTTATCAAGCCACAGTGAGTACTGCTTAGGACTCAGTCTGTTCTTTTGCATAGGTGACTCTAACTCGCCTGGGCCTCTCGTGTAGAGATGATGTAGGACGATGCTCGGTGGTAGATCCTGGATGAGAGGAGATGATCCCATTTCAGATGTTTCCAAGAAAATCAATGGCCTAAATGCTCTAAGAGCTCTGTAGGGTGCACCGAGTTGCTCCACAGGGAACAGATTCTGTCCCACCGCGAGTTCCAGCTCGGCCATGTCTCTAGCCATCCTGAGTTTTCCCCATTCTGAAAGTGGTCGCACTAAGGAAGCATGTCTGATGTAGAAGATCAAAACACGTGAAGCCATTTGTCTTGCAAGTCTAGTGCAAATTGATTCTGTCCCTGCAGCGTTAGCCGTTGCTGCGGAAGGCAATAGTCTAGATAGGAACTCCCTGCGGAAGTGAAGAATCGATCTCTGCAACTCCTCCATGTATGGGGAAGTGTTGTTGTCCAAGGCAGCATCATCAGCACCAAAGTTTTGATCGTGGATTTGAAGAATGCATGACTCGAGCTGGTCTCGCATTGCTTTAAACAAAGGTGTAACTGGCTCGCATGCCGCAGCGTATATCGCACCCAGATGAGGAGACAATACATCAGCAGCGATACTGGGTAGGTCTGCTACCATTGATGAGATATGAGTATGGATTCCTTGCAGATGCTGACATAATGTGAAGTTCCTGATCTGTGTTGAAGTTGCAGGACCTGTAATCTGGCGAGTCTCAGGGCCTGTAGAAATCTGTCATATAAATGTAGCTGCGTTACATGTCAAACATAGAAGCATACATAATGGTCGAACTTCTCTTTACTGCTTAACCCCAATTATAATATCAGCCAAAGTAGCAGCTAACACATGTAAATTTTCGCAGCAGAGGTAAAAGTGAATCTACTTTCCTACATTTATGTCTGGTGTGTTAAGAGGAAACTATAGTAGCCGCACGAATTATAAATTTGTGCACATTCTACCCTTTACATCTGCATGCAACCTTATAAATTCGTAACTAATGAAACACAAATCGTATTCAAGCAGAACTTGATGCCATACTCTTCAGAGTTTATAGAATCCATACTCAGTGAGATAGAGCGAATAAGAAGAGGACAATGGGTACCATATACCACCAATTGATGAGAAAAATAGAAGAGGAAAGAAGTTCAGCATACCTGGCACTCGGCTCGTTGAGCTAGGTTACTAAGGGCCTTGCCTATCTCACGCAAAACTAGAAGAGTCAAACGAGCATCTGGATGAACAGCCTCAATCTCGTCTTGAATGTGTGATAATACCTGTGAGATCTGTTCTTTGGAAGGTAAACTCCCACGGCTCGACATAGGGAATATCGAGTTCACAAGATCTGACAAGCGGCCAAAGCATAGGGATAAGAAAGCAGTCTGGAATATTGCAATGCATGAAACCATTTGTTCTTTCCTTTCTGAATTAATGGCAGGTAACACTCCTTTCACATCGGTGTCGCGAGAAATC
Organism: Iljinskaea planisiliqua; assembly: GCA_900108845.1. NCBI lineage: Eukaryota > Viridiplantae > Streptophyta > Magnoliopsida > Brassicales > Brassicaceae > Iljinskaea > Iljinskaea planisiliqua. The sequence goes on from FNXX01000009.1 coordinate 3,433,404, forward strand.
CTTTCAAGAAGATTTTCTATCATAGACACGAGCTTTGGATATCCCATGGTGAATATTTCTTTTACAAAACTCGAAGCTGTGAACGCAGACTTCATCTGGCTAGTAAACGCCTTCACAAGTGCATCCCAGACTCTGTCTGTTAACATAGAATCACCTTCCTGTCACATATAAACATTTCATGTCACCAATTAAACCCACATGAAACAAAGGCTGAAATCTAACAGCCCTGACATCACAGAAACACATTCCAAAGGCTCCATTTTTATGAAAAAACATGGAAGGATCATCTCCTAAAGTTGATCAAACATGAATCATGCTCGCTAAAAGTGACAAGAATCTTCTCATGCCACATCCAAGAACACTCTCTCGTTCTCTCAATAATCTAATGCAACTAAGTAACTACACTCTGGGAGCCTTAACTTCCCGGAAAATTCAAGTTCCTTACCTTGATGACTTCGTCAAGAAGAAGGACATGCGTAAAAGGATCTCTCTTCTTCGACAACACACGCTGCAAATGCCACACGGCGACTACAAGTGAACACAACTGTTCCATACAAGCCGCCATCCTCTGCCACAGCGCGTCCCTAACCTTAGCCCCGCCGCCAATGTGCGGTGCTCCGCTAGACCTAATCCCTCCCGGCCCGAAGCCACCACCAGAGCCAGAAGAAATCGCCTTCATGTCCATAGCAACGCTCACACTCTTCACAGCCATGCCCTTGTACTTGTTCACCAATTGATCCACCGTATGCTTAAGCTCCCCAAGGTTGTAGAAAACCTGCAACCCAGTTCCCACTTCGGCTTGATTCAGCCCTTCCATGCCTCTCTCCAACACTTTCATCGCTTCGGATCTCAATTTCTCCCCAACCTCTTTGACGAACTTGATTTCCTCGTCGATAACGTCAATGCCGAACAGATCGTACTCTTTACACATTGTCAAGATCTCGAAATGGAGCTGCGCAGCTTTGGTGAGATCGATCTTTTCCGGATCCGAAGAATCCGTGAGGTCGCGAAGCTTCTTCGAGAGACGTAGCGTACGGACGGAGTGAGAAAGCAGCTCGGAAGCGGAGTGGAGATTCGAAAGCTGAACGGATTTGGATCGGATGGAGCGAACAGGCTCCGAGAGATCGGATCGGACACGGCGGATAGAGGATTGGAGGGAGGAGACGGAGGAGCGGAGGGAGGAGAGAGAGATCTCGGCGTGGGAGAGAGAGGAGAGCTGAGAGAGGAGTTCCGGGTGGCGAGAGACGACATCGTGACGGAGCTGAGAGTCGAGGAGACGGATGGCTTGGTGGAGACGCTCGGCGGTGGAAGCGGGAGATCCAGAGGCGAGTGCGGCGGAGGAGAAGGAAGCGGAGGAGAAGGAAGGAGAGAGGAATGGGGAGAGGATTGGATCGGTGGCGAAAGAGTCTAGAGGTGACGACGACGGAGGAGAAGAAGTAGACGACGGTGGTGGTGGTTGTGCTCCGGAGAGTGAGGAAGGAGGAGGATTCTTGAAGGTGGAGAGACGCTGAAGAGAAGGAGACGATGATGGAGACGAAGGAGGAAGTGCCATCATCTTTTTTTGCTTCTTCTACGAGTCGCGCGTCTTTGTTCCCTCACTTTATTTACTTATGAGTTTGGATTAAAAACTTGGGTTTAGAGGTTAGTGAACTTTATTTGCAAATTTTATGGATAGATTGATTATTAGATTAGGCTAAGTTCTAGAAATGTTCTATCAAATTTTACCATGATTTTTCGAGAATTTGTGAAGAAAATAGAACTCGAAATCACGAATTAAAGACTTGAAAAGCAAAATTTGGAGATCTAAAAACTATAAGAAACAATTTTATTTTATTTTGATGTTAATAATAATGATTATTAACACTAAATAAATATAGGTTAGTGTTGATTAAAATGATTTTATTGTCAACTATTTCTATAAATTAAATTAAATTTGGTTGGTTACAAAGTTTTTATTCGAAACTGTTATATTCATGAGTTGTGACTTATATAATAAACTAAAAAATCATATACACATGTTTTTTAGCTAGGACATCGACACAAACATTCAAAATTTTCAGAATAAATCTTAGAATAAAAACATTAAAGTTCTCTCTAAAGTTACAAAAATAAATCTAAATCAGTCATGCAAAGAAATCAATTTGTTGGTTACATGATTATCTTGAATTAGTCTGAAAGAGTATATCTTAAATCTCACTAAACATATTACCTTAAAAAATATTTAAATTAACCATTTCAATAGTATAAATTAGTGTTTTCGGATTTATTGAGGAGTTCATAACTTTTTTTGCGAAAAATATACTTTTAATTTAGTATCTTAGTGACCATTTTTTTTCATTTATGAACTCCTTTTAATTTTCAGCTAGGGTATTTTTATAGAGTAATTAATTTACTGTACAGTGTACATAGGGATCTAATTTTCCATCCATGGAATGTGAAATATAGGAGACACGTGTCACCATTCGATTGGCAAGCTTCGTCACCGTCTTTCTTTAATCGCGTCAAAGCGTACGGCACATGCTACGCATCTAAACGCCGTTTCGAAAACAGCGTTTGCGACTCGACGACAACAATCCCTCTTCCTCCTCTGTCTCTCTGCTTTCCGATTTCGTGAATCCATTTTCTTCTGAATTATTTTGCTTTGAATTTTAATTTTAATTTTATATGTATTCGCTTGGTCTCTTCTCCATCGTTCGTGTTGTGTATACGTAAGACAATGGCGTTTAGGTCCACCGGGAGGAAACTCTCGTTTGAGATTCTCAGCCAAAGCAGCTCCTTTGAGGATGACACACTTCCGTCATCGATCCTCCGATCCAGCTCAGATCCAATCAGCCGAAACGACGCTGCGGAGTCGCCTAGGGACAACGGGAAACGAAGGAGACATAGGAGGAAGAAGAAGAAGAACAACAAAGTCGAGACTATTCCGGAGAATGGCGACTCTCCATCGGCGGCGATCGCCAACGGTTCCGTCGACGGTTTGAGTTGGGCTTCCTGCGATTTCGGAAATTCCGAGATCGACAGAGAAAGTTCGGTTTTTGAAAACAGGTTGAGTTACTTCGGCGGTGGCAGTAGTGGCGGTTGCGTCGTCACGCAGACTGTACAGCATAATGGGTTCAATTTCGGCGAGCTAAGGCAGAGGAATGTTAACGGGAGTGTCGACGACGAGAGATTCTCTGAGACGGTGACTTCTGATAAGAAGTTCTACGCGGAGGAGACCAGTGCGGAGGTAAGCTCCTCTGAGAATCCACCGTTTCAAGAAGTACAGAATCAGTTTCCAAGAAGTGAGACCAATGGGAATGTGGTGACGAGACTAGACACAGAAGCTTCTTTGGACTGGAAACAGCTTATGGCGGATGATCCTGATTGTAAGTTTCAAACTTTCATTGTTCTCTTCCTTCTTATGCTTTTATTAGGCTTGCACTGTGTTTCGACTATCGTTTCTGTATGATAATGTCTGCTATCGGTGTCATCAGTTCTTAGTGCTGAGACGAGGTCACCTATGAAGTACTTTATTGGGGAGATTTATGGTGGGGTCTCATTACGGAGCACAACGACTTCTGGGAGTGATTTGGAACGTGAAAGAATATATGATACAATCTTCCGCTTGCCATGGCGATGTGAAGTGGTAAAACTGGATCTTCCCTTCTCTCACAGATTATGAATATTCTTAGTTTAGCTAGGTGCTGTGATATTGTGCTATCTCAGTACATAAGTTTGTCTATGTGGCGATGGAATCCATTATTTGAGGGGCTACGTAAATTAAAGTTTATTATGTATGCTTGTGATTTACACAGAGGTTTTACATTTGAAAGAATTTTAATGCAGCTTATAAATACTGGCTTTTTTGTCTGCGTCAACTCATTTCTGTCATTGTTGACAGTCATGCCAATAAGAGTCCTGCTGATATTCTGGGGTGTTCATAAGAACAGGTGAGTCATTTTTTTAGATTCTTCATTGATAATTAACACACTTAATATGCTATGAACTAGTCTGTGTTACCACAATGTGCATCTTTGAAGCAGGTGTAATATTTCTTGATCATACTGTTCGATGTACACATTATTCTGTTATCCCCATTGTGAAGAAGTAACTTAGTAATATTCGTGGCAGGCAGTTCAGGAGGCCTTCCTCATCGGAGCTGTCTGATCTTGCTTGTTTTCTAGTTTTGGCTTCCGGTACCATTCTTCTCGGGAGAACAGGTGTAGTAAAAAGGCTCTTTGATTTGGTTAATCTTGTGAGATATTTTATGTTTAATCTATCAAAACATCTGCAGTGATACAATGGGTTGCATAGGGGATTGCTTAATTTTTTAATTATTAGATGGACAAGAAAAACACTTCTGTGGAAAGAATTGACTTTTCTGTTCAACTCATCAAAGTGATGAGAATATGGATTCTCGAAACAGTTCTCTAATTTTTTTTTTTTTTTTGCGTTCACAGATATCAGCCTAATTTACCACATGATCCGTGGTCAAAGTACCATAAAACTATATGTGGTTTATAATATCTTAGAGGTAACGTAACCACTCTTTTAGATTTTTTTCAGCTCTGAATTCTCATGATCATTTTACTTTTCTTCCTTGTGTCACTTACATGATTTAGTTGGGTAGTTCACTACTTCTGTCCAGCTTAATCCTTCTCTATCCAATTGGTACTAATACAGATATTATGTTTCAGATATTTGATAGACTCTGTCAAAGTTTTTGTGGAGATGTATTTGGGGCCCTATTTAGTTCCGCAACGGGACTGGCTATTTCCCCTCCTGAGAAACTGAGATTTTGTACTTGGAGATTCGTTTCGGACCTGGCATTAACTATGACTGCGTCGAATATCCTCATTACTTGATTGCTAGTTTGATTTCTGTTAACTACTTTCACATGTTTATTCTGTTGTGTCCTTAACTGCCTTCACTTCTCCATTCATTCATTCTATTAGCTCAGGCAATTACGCTGTCAACTTGTATTGTTGCTCACAACAATGCCTTGTTGGCCCTTCTGGTGTCAAATAACTTTGCTGAGATCAAGAGCAGTGTCTTCAAGCGTTTCAGCAAAGACAACATTCATGGTCTAGTATATGCGGGTAAGCTTTTACTCCATTCCCTTTGTGGAATTTTTGTGTCTTGAATAATTATATGCCTCCTACTGCTCTGATCATCAGCTTAATTCTTTTTCAACCATCTTTGAAGATAGGGTCGGATTGAGACTGTAATTTCAGCTTTTAAATTTGGTTTTTGACTGGTATGATCTGGTTCTTTTACTATTTTTCTACCAGATTCAATAGAGAGATTCCACATATCGGCCTTCCTGGTGTCTGTTTTGGCTCAAAACATTCTCGAGGCTGAAGGTCCATGGTTTGGAAACTTTATCTATGTAAGTTTACATAGTTCAGTGATAGTCATAGATTTACATACAAGCGTCTTTCCAGGCTACTTATAAGTAATTTTACTTGGACTCTGCAGAACGCTACTATGGTCTTCTTCTGTGAGATGATGATAGACATTATCAAGCATTCATTTCTTGCCAAGTTCAATGGCATCAGACCAATAGCGTACTCTGAGTTTCTTCAAGCTCTCTGCGAGCAGGTACAGATGATATAGGCTTCTCTCTCTCTCTCTCTTGCTGTTCCATTGGCCCTAAAAATTCTAATACTGCGTCGTGGGGTGTTGTGTTTCTTACATCCATTTATCTTTCTCTGGTAATCTTCTTTGTCAGACTTTGAACATTCGTCCGGAAGCTAGAAAGACAAATCTCACCTTCGTTCCCATTGCACCCGCTTGTGTGGTATAATCCTCTTCCTTTTTGACCTTAGAAACTCGCTCTTGTGATAAGTCAAAAACAATAACCGAGTGTTTTTGGGCTTCAGGTGATCAGAGTACTGACTCCAGTATATGCAGCACATTTGCCTTACAGTCCCCTCCCATGGAGAGCGTTGTGGATGGTCATTTTATTTGTGATAACATATATAATGCTCACAAGTCTCAAAGTACTCATCGGCATGGGACTTCGGAAACATGCAACTTGGTACATTAATAGATGCAGAAAGCGAAACTCCTCCCATCTACACAACGATTAGCTTGACTCTTAAAACTACTGAGAATTGAAGAAAGGTTTGAACGTGGTAACACCTCAGCAGGATGGAGTTTGCAGGAGAGTGGAGCAACGAGTTCCACTCAACTTGGACCCAATTTACAACTTGGTTTTGGGCTATGAGATCATCGTTGTGATCTTATACATGTTTTATATTCGATGAAGCGATTTTGGTATCGTTAGGCAAATATGTACAAAGAGACCTCATGGATCATTTGGCAAAAACAAAAGCTATCACAGGACAATAAAAAATAGTGATACTCTTCATCTCATTTTCTGACTTGTCAAAACTTCCCATTACTCTGACTTGTGATGCAATGTGAATCAAAAAAAAAAAAAGGGTCATGAATCATTAGTCTTCTTTCTCTTTTGCTATGGTTACTTCCATTTTGACCCAGATAATTTTGTCTGTTTTTCATGTGACAGTCTAATAAAAGTGTTGTTGATCACATGAATTCGAATGGTAATAAAGTAAGTGGTGTGCGGGATAAGAAGATGGGAGGAAACATTCATGTTTTGTAGTATTTTACAAATGACTAGCTCATAGTGCTAGGTTGAAGTTATGAAGATATCTCTAAAACCTCAGTCCACATTCTCTCTTAGATGTTGCTACTTTCTTCCATGAAACCTAAGCTATTTTCACATCTGTTTGTTAATAGATTCCCAAACAATGCTGTCTTAAATATGTTCACAAATTTTATCTTCAAAAGTTATTGAAGAGTTTGGGCAAATGGATACTGTTTGGATGATCTGCCAAGAAAAAGAGAGAAACATTACCAAAAGAACGATGGAAAACTGAAGATTATGTCATGCTTTTTGTATATCAATCAATCTTGATATCGTACCAAAAATTTAAGTTGAATCAAAAAAATTGACTCAAGACATTTGATTGATTCAACAAAAATTAGATATGAAATCTTTGATTCAGTATAAACTTTACATGTAGCATTTGATTCAATAATGTTAATTAACACTATTTTGGTCAATATTAACTTCAGCTTAAATTTAATAATTTATGCAATTGTTTTATAAAAAAAACTTTAATCGAAGTTAAAGTCCATTCGATATCAAAATTAAAATATAAAAAAGTACCACGAAAGTTGTTTTTATTGAAGTAGGCCGTTTTCATTTTTGTATTCTAGTTTTTTTTTGTATCTCGTGTTGGACCCATTATTCTGAGAGATTCTGATGAAAACAAATTAACGATTACGTTAGTCAGAAAGAGAAGAAAAAAAAAAGAAAAAAAAAAGAAAAAAAAAACGTCAGAGATAATTTCTCTGGTTAAACTCTCTGACTTGCTTCCCTTTTCTTCTCCAATTTTTATTAGATTTTCCACTTGCCACTTTCCTCGATTCTCCGCCGCCTGAGAATCCCTGCGACAATGTCGGTAAGCATTCTCCATTCTCCCCGATTTTTTTTTTTTTTTTTTTGCTATCAGTTTCTTCGATTCGGTTCTCAAGTCTATTGTTTCGGACTTTCTTTCGCTATTTTCAGATCTTAATTAGATAAAAGTTGCGTTCTTGTTTTCCACTTGCATAAATGGATACGTTCTGCTGAAACTTCAGATCTCTGCTACATCATCAACTTCACCGTTTCTTGATCTTATGATTTCGATAGATGAACAAGTCTTGAGATCTCTTTACTGTGTCGGTTACCTAAAAAAGCAACCGACAAAAAAAGAAACTTTTGAATCTAACAATTCGAAGGAAGTCAATGGATTTAACTTACTCTTTGATTCTTACAATCAATCTCACTTCAAAGTCATTGGCTTTGGCTTTTTGTCTTTTTACGAATTGATCTCTCTCTCTATCTCCACAGGCTGCTTTCATTTATTCAGACCAAACTCAACACAACATTCTTATGGATTCCCAGCCAACTACCTCCCCTGTAAGAACAATGTTTTTTCACTGTTCTGAAGGATTTTATGAGCTTCATGATTCGATTCATTCTTGTACGTGTTCTCAGGTGAAAACTGTGAAGATAAGCAATGTTTCACTCAATGTTTCAAAGAAAGATGTCAAAGAGTTCTTTTCCTTCTCTGGTGACATTCACTACGTCGAGATGCGAAGGTGAAGATTCAATGTAATTCTATCTTAGTGTGAAGATAGCAAATCTTTACCATACCAACATCTAATGTTAGTCTCTTGTCACAGCGAGACGCAAGAAACTCAGCTTGCGTATGTTACTTTCAAGGATCCACAAGGGGCAGAAACTGCAATGCTCTTAACGGTACTTCTTTTGTGAGCATTGGAATGTAAGGTGTCACCATGAGTTTACACTACTTAACAGTTTCAAATTTTCCTTTAGGGAGCTGTCATTGCAGATCACCGTGTCAGTATCACTCCTGCTGTGAACTACGAGCTTCCACAAGAAGCTCTTGCACTTGACACGGTAAAGCCCAAAATATCTTTTGCTTTATTGGTTTATTTCAGTTGGTCATGTTTGTCTCCTCTGTTGCAGCAGGAAAACTCGTTTAATGGTTTCACTGTCAAGAAAGCTGAAGATGTGGTAAACATCATGATGGAGAGAGGTTATGCTGTTGGAAAAGATGCGTTGGAGAAAGCTAAAGCGTTTGATGACCGACACAACTTGGTGTCAAACGCTTCAGCAACTATTGCCTCGCTTGACAGTAAGATTGGCCTGAGCGAGAAGCTAAGCATAGGAACAACTGTGGTGAACGAGAAGCTGAGAGAGATGGATGAGCGGTATCAAGTGAGGGAGATAACAAAATCTGCTTTAGCAGCTGCAGAGGAGAGAGCAATCAGTGCAGGAACGGCTTTAATGGCGAACCCTTATGTGTCAAGCGGAGCTTCGTGGTTTTCAAGCGCGTTTGGTGCAGTGACAAAGGCAGTTAAAGAGAGAGCTGAGAACGGAGAAGGAAGAAAGGAGATTATCCAACTTGGTGACACTTCGCCTAAAGCTCCTGCTGTTGTTCCTGTTAGTTCGGTTGATGCAGATTTCGCAAAACCAAGTTTCTAAATTTGCATTTCAGACTCCATTCTTTGATATATTTGCTGTGCATATATGCTTACATATTCATTTGTTTCTTTCATTGCTCAAGAAAAGATAAATAGACATAAACATCAAGAGGTGTTGTTGTTACATTCAGACAGCATTTGTCGTTCCGGATTTAAAAGATAAATCGATTCATATCAAAAACCAAATGGCTTGCAAGACAGTGAGAAGTAGATTCTGGTGGACTCTCAAGAACTGAGTTGAAGAAACCTCCTTGCCATTGGATGAGTAGCTTGAGAAAGCTCATTTGGTTTAAGAACTTCAACAATCTCTCCATCAACAACAAGACAAACGATATCAGCAACTCGCTGGATCTGCTTGATACTGTGAGAGACAATCACAGTCGTAATCCCTCTCTGCTTCTTCAGTTTCACTATAACATCCTCAATGTTCTCTGTCGATATCGGATCCAAAGCGCTCGTTGGCTCATCCAGAAGCAACACCTCAGGCTCGTTAGCTAGAGTCCTCGCAAGTGCCACTCGTTGAGCTTGACCAACAGATAACTCCGAACCAGTCTTCTTCGCTAAAGAAACATCGAGATCGGCAAGACTTAGCAGCTTGTAAACATCTTCTTCACTGAGCTTCTCCCCTCTCAAATTCGGACCATATCTCACATTATCCGCAACAGTCCCTGGTGAGAACCAAACATTATCAAAAACCAGACATCTCAACAACAGTTGCAACTGTTAAGTCAACCTATGAAACTAGAGTAATCTCAGTTGCAATCAAACTTCAAGGATCCAAACTCTGACTTCTTTCACACAAAAAGCAATCAACTTTTTAGATTTACAGTGACCGTTGTAGAAGAAAAGAAACAAAGTTTTGATTTTTACCTTCAAAGAGAACGGGAAGCTGGAACAGCATTCCGACTCTACGGCGGAGAGTGATGACGTCGATGCTCGTAATGTCTTCGCCGTCCAAGAAAACAGTCGTCTCCGGAGGCTCCCAGAGACGGTTAAGAGATCTTAAAAACGTTGACTTTCCGCTTCCACTTGGACCAATCACACCAACGATCATCCCTTTTGGAATATCAATGGACACTCCTCTCAGAATCAGAGATCCGTCATCGGAGACTCTGGTCAGGTCTCTTACCCGAATCTTCGGTTCCTGACCAGACAAAGCTTCCACGTCAAGTAGATGCTCTCGCAACGCACCATCTGTTTCACCAGACAAAAGTAAAGGCATCGTCTTGAGTTTTTTCAATTTGATGAGCAAATTAAGAAAACCACTTGTCTTGCTTTATGACATTTTGAGCTATATATGTTACAGAGATTGGGAATCAGTCAATTGATAACGACAATTTAATATTCTCCCATTCACAATTTGGCTAAATTCAACGTTTTGAGAACCAATCTCTTCGATCTTCAAAATTCTAAAGATACAATACCATTTTCTTAAACAATAAATCAATTAAAGAAATTTTCACAGAATCTTCAGTTCAGGTCTTCAATATTTTTGCAGCACATATAAAAGCTCAGGAGAATGAAAGATTAAATTTTAACATCATCAGAGTCAAACTGAGAAGACACACTTCAAATAGTAACAGTTCAAATATTTTTGATATCATAAAAAGAAGTTTATAAGATATATAAACACTTTTAATACTATCATTTCAGAAGTTTTATAAACTAAGAGATCAAATCTGTTATACTCGATTTTTTATTGGTTATCATTTTTCTGATAAAACTTCAAAATGCATTCAACATTACTAATTTAAATTTTGTTGAAAATAAATCTGAATTTTGTCTTTTTCTTTTCATATCAATCTTGATATGATGTTAAATGATTTTTTTTTGTAATGGACTAATCTCTGTTTAGTGTTTAGGTGTTTAGTGACTGTTAAAAAGTTCTCAATAAACATGCAATGTTCATCTTAGAATTTGCAATCGATAGCAAATAATCATGACATAGTTAGAGTAATCATAGATCTTACAAACCATTATTTTAATTTACATAACCAGAAATTAAAATAAAGATTATTCGATTAAATTGGCTAAATTTAATTTAAAATGTTTTAGAAAAAATATATATATATAAAAAAATAATCGTTTAAAAGAAAAGAATGAAACATAATTTCACTATCTAAATTAATTATAACTTACGCATAAAACCAATAGATTTATAATACTTTATATTTTCAAACATTGAAAAAATGAAACTGAATTTCAAACTATTGTGATATACGTAAACCGTACATTAAAATTTATTATTAATTGATTAAACCACTTGTACACTTTTGAACTAGATTTGTACAAAGTCATTGATTTGAAAATGTGGTGCAAAATTACAAACTATCTCTACAATATTGAACATACCACTTTAACTGAATTTTTTACACCATTATAATTTACTCATATCAAACTCTAAGATTAAATTAAATATAAATGTATTATTAATTTATTACTAATAAATTTTATATATTCATAAAATATTTAATCCAGTATCAACATTGAAGTTGGTTTAACATGAATTAGTTGAGATTTTATTTCAATGTGAATATAGAATATACAATTATATCTACAGCGCTATGTATGAATATTGGAATCTTGCAAAACATATTTGTTTTGTGGAATGGTGAGTAAGGGAGAAATCTTACCTAATATTTTTAAAATAAAAATACAAATTATTATTTTTATACAATTCTTTTTATGTTAATTTTTTTTTTTTTTCAGTTTGATGATTGAGTATTTATAATATTTGAGACACAGAAGTAAAATTGTTTTCATTTTATAACCAATTGTTATATTAATCTTAAGAACAAAGTCAATAACTATATAAAATTGATTCTCAATTAAAGAAATTAATGAAAATCTTTAGTTCATGTTTTTAATAATTATTTTCAACACATATAAAAGTTCAGGAGAACTAAAGTTTTAAAATCATTATAGTCAAACTGAGAAGACCATCTACAATCAAATGATTGAAAAAAAAATAAAAATTTGATATATATATGCCTCCATTCAGTTCAGGTCTCCATAATCTTTAGTTCATGTTTTGATTTATCTCGGAAGAACGAAAATTATGATTTTGATCATCCTCAGAGATATATATATATATATATATATATAAAAGTTACTGATTTCAAAAGAAATTTTCAAAACAATACAGAACGAAAGAAAAAAAAAACAAGATAACTATGGAGTTCAGCTAATTGAGAGAGAGATACTACAACGACGAAAGATAATGTAGATTGTCTTCGCTAATGTAGTTTATATAGACAATGGAGGAGGCTCATAACTAATGGTTATGAAATTAACCCTAGCTCTGTATTTGTGCTAATAATGGGCCTTAGATAAACCTCTATACCAATATGGTCAAGGCCCATCTTATTATTCAACTTTGCTGCCTTACTTTGTTTTGTTTTCACCACCATTTTCAATTATAAGTGGAAATCTGTAACAGAAGTTGATAGTTTGGCTCATAGTGCTAAGACTTAGCAATGTTTTTGTCTTGTTCTGTTTACCGAGTAGAAAGTAAATTCTCAATAGACTTGAAAAGTCTATGTTTTTAGTAAAGACGTTATAGCATCTTTACGAAGCTCTGGTCAAAAATAATAATACTCCCAGAGAGCTTACTGTTGTTCACACTAAGAAGGTACATAACAAAAGCTTTGATATGTTCAAAAAATTCATCTCTTTTCTGGTTAATGTTCTGCTATTTATTTGAAGCCAACAATCCCATCTGCTTTGTCATAATCTCAAGATGCCTAGACCTCTCTGGACTAAGCTGTCCAAAATCAAAGTCATCTGCTTTCTCCATTTCTTCTTGTATCAGCTGGAGAGTATGACTCTTGTCTAATTCCATTCTTCCATCATCCTCCTCCTCCTCCTCCTCCTCCAATGTCGCATCATCCTTTCCTTTCTTCACATTCTTCGTCTTCTTCTTCTTCGAAGGGCTCAACAACAAAAGCTTCTCCCATGCCCCATCATCATATAGATCAGGTATGATCAACGGCACATGATTCTCATCCAGGCAGAACTTCAACATATCTGCGTTTCTCAAGAAATCGTTTATGTCGTTCGGGCTTGACTTTGCTGTTCCCTCTGATGGTGGCTGGTATGTTACTAAAGGAAGACCATTTGAGTTTGATTCTCCTTCATCTGTAACTTCTTCCAAAATCGTTGCTCCTTCAGCCTTTCTCCAACTGTTTTCCTTTGGTTGAAGCAACTGAACTAAGAGGCTTGGGTTCTGCATAACCATGACCAAAAACGAAAGCATCTCCTGCTGACTCTCTTCCATTCCTTGAACTCTGTCTTCCAAGTGTACCATTTTCGTGTCCGTGATCTCCTGGTACTGTCTCACTTTGACCAACTCCTGCGCCAATGCGTTCTTGTCACCTTTCAAGATATCTACTTCTTTCCACAGTTCACTCTTGTCAGGCTTTTCCTGAGAAGCATCGGTTGTCGTTTTGCTCTCATGCTCACTACTTTGAACATTCTTCCTCCGTATAACATTCTTTAGCAAATCCTTTTGACCTCTGACAAACCCGTCATTCGCAAACTCCCAACGATCTGCATCAACTTTTCTAAAACCCTGTAACCAAAAACAAAAAAAAATTCACAAACGTTACTCTCACTACACCACAATCTAGAATCAAACACATGTACACAGAGATCGTATTGACCCTTGATCAACCAAACTCTCACTATATTGACATCCAATAAATTAGAGAAAGCTGAACAAAACATCTTTGGCTTCACACACATTTCATCATCTAACCAAGAGATTGACATACAAGCAATCAAATTTCTCTAAAAGCTATCCACTTTATAAAACCGAGAAACATAGAACTTAAGCCCACGATTCCCAGATTTCAAGAAACAGCACAAAAACACCAAACGGGCAATCCAAGAAAACAGCATGAAACGTATGGATCATTGATTCTAGCAAAATTGAAGACTGAGAGAGAGAGAGAGAGACTAACGTAGATATTGAGCTGACGGATAAAGCTAGAGAGATTGCTATGCTTGAAGTATTTAGGCAAGAGTTGAGCAGAGAAGACGGTCGTGTCTAAGATAACGAAGCTGTTATCTCCATTACTACTCCACGAGATTATGGAATCAGTAGAAGAATCGTCAACCATCTCGTAGCATTTCCTCAAGAACGGAGCCACTGAAGAAGACGAAGACTCAACACCGACGTCCGATGATTTGACCATACCTCGAGTTTCGAGAAACCTCAAACTCTGATGAAATTTTGAATTTTGAATTCTGAAATCTGAATTGCTTTGCTGCAGGAAAAATCTGAGGAAAGAAGGAAAAAGGAAGAGACTTTTGGGGTTTTGGGTACAGTGGGAAGGCGATGAAACTTGTGCGCAGGGCAAAGAGCGATGCTCTCTCGCAATCGAAAGGAAATTTCAAGGAAGAGAGACGATTTTGTCGCCCCAAGTTTAGATATTTTGTAAAGTCTTTGGCCCAATCTCTAATCCTTTATAAGCCCTCTTTTTTTGGGGGTGTGCAAACCCTTATAGGCTTATTTAGATCATTACATATGAAAACAAAACAAAAAGACCTGACATTTTACTACAGTGATTTTATATTTACAGTTTAGACCTGGGGTGTTCGGTTTTCTCGGTTCGGTATTTTTGTTTTTTCATGGGTTTTTTTGGGTCGGAAAAAATGCTGCCGAACTAAACCGGAAAAAATCAGTTTGATTTATTCAGAAATAGGTTTATTCGGTTTGCTTGTGAAGCAATGTAGTTTGGTTTTTGCGGTTTGATATTTTGGCTAAAACCAATTTAATTATTAGAAATTCAGTATATTTGGTTAAATTTGGTGTATCTTGGGAATTTGGTTTTTGAATTTTTTTGGTTATTTTGGTTAAATTAGTAAAAAAAAAGAAGAATTATTTTTTAAAAACATAAACTAATAGTTTTTAGCTGTCAAATCAAACTTAATCAAAATCAAATTCAAATATCAATGAATTTAAGGTCAAAATCTAATAAAACTAATAATCAAAACAAAATCATTTTAGTTTGGTGGATTTTTCTCAATTCGATTTGAACGGAATACTAAGCTTTTTTAATATTACAATTTTATTTATAATTAATTTAAACGGAATATTAAGCTTTTTTAATATTACAATTTTATTTAGAATTAAAAAGGTGGTAACTGGCAAACCAAAATGAAATTGATAAAAACATCAAATCAAATCCCTATAATCACATTTAACGATTGTGGATTCAGATGGTAAAAACAGTTAATTAGTTGTAAAATATGCGAAAAATGTAGAATATGCATATATTTTATATATAATTTTTGAAAAAATCTCCAAAATATATTAAAAGTTTTTATATAATCTTCCAAAATCTGTCTTGTCGAAGATAACTGATGATTTTGTATACATATGAAGCATATGAATAATGAATGTAACCATTTCGTTCAAAAAATTAAGAGTTTGTACATTTTTATTTTTGTAATCTAGAAAAGTATAAATATATAGGGGCAAATGGTTGTACATATTTGATACTTTAATTGTATGCTTTTAATACTCCAAGAAAAAGAACAACGAATCAATCAATCTGATACTTTTAATATCTTTAATTAATTCGATATACATATTCTTTAGATGATATTCCTATATAACTTTGTTTAAAAGAAAGTTGAAAAAAAAAAGAATCACGCGTCATGCCGATTTATATGATTAGTCAATAAAATTACATTGCATATTGGTCATCCACTTGTACTGCCCCCACAAACATCTTTCAACACTTCTAACTTGAAAAGAAATAAAAGTAAATATATTCAATCGAATACGATCTAACTAATTGAATTTCATAACTAGCCATGGTTGAAAAGTCGTAGATAAGATCCATAGCTTCTTTTTTTTTAGGACAACAGATAAGATCGATAGTTTATTGGTCCCTAATTCTGGTCTTAGACTCTTTTACCCTTAGCAGCTCAATTAGTTTGACTAGAAGAAGCCAATACTGACCAAAGTGTAACGTCTCTCGTTTATAACAAAGACAACACTCCTCACAATCACGAGACTAAGAGATGGCCAATGAAATACCTTCTAAAGGGATCCTCAAGAGCGAAGCTCTGAAACAGGTTTGTTTTCTTTCTTTCAAAACTTTTTATGATCGAAATATAAGTTATGTATAATCTGCAAATGTTTGGATTTGGCTGGATCAAAAAAGTATCTTTGATATAGTTGGCTTGTGTTCGATCTTCACGTACAGTACATCTTGGAAACTTCAGCGTATCCAAGAGAGCACGAGCTGCTAAAGGAACTTCGCAAAGTTACAGTCCAGAAATATGGCAACTTGTAAGTCTTCTTGATCAATAGGATCCTGTATAACCAGATTATTAAATAAAGAAATATTATCTTTAAATAGTTCGAGAATTGGAATGAATAATAGAAATACCAATGATTTGTATATTTTGAATAGAAATAACTAAATAGCTGCATTGTTATAGAGTTTTCTTGTTTGATGAAAACGCAGAAGCGAGATGGAAGTTCCAGTTGATGAGGGTCACTTTCTATCGATGCTTTTAAAAATCATGAATGCTAAGAACACTCTCGAGCTCGGTGTTTTCACCGGTTACTCTCTTCTCACCACAGCCCTTGCTTTGCCTGAAGATGGTCGTGTAATGTTTCTTCTTCTTTGCTATAATCATATTGTTAGCATCATACGTACTTTAACATGTGCAACTAGAACAATTAACAAAAATAAACATAAGCTGATTCTAAATAAAAATATAAAATGAGTCCTATAACTTTTTTAAAAAAAATATTCGTTTGACAGATCAACTATATATACATTTGATAAACAAAATATGCATAGGGTCGACAATTAGGTTTGAGATTGAACGGTCCTGATTAAGGTTAAAACAACATTTTGGATGCAGATTACTGCAATAGATATTGACAAAGAAGCCTACGAAGTGGGACTAGAGTTTATGAAGAAGGCAGGTGTTGATCACAAGATCCATTTCATCCATTCCGATGGTATTAAGGCCTTGGACCAATTGGTGAACGACGTACGTGAAGAAGATGTGTTACTATTATTTAATAATTAAGCTTAACTTACTATTTTTGTGGCTAATCATTTACGTATTCCACATTTGACAAAATCAGAATATGGAGTTTGATTTCGCGTTTGCGGATGCAGACAAGTCAAACTACGTCAACTTCCATGAGAGACTTTTGAAATTGGTTAAAGTTGGAGGAATCATTGCATTCGACAACACCTTGTGGTTTGGTTTTGTGGCTGAGGATGAAGAAGGAGTTCCTGAGCATATGAGGGAATATAGAGAGGCTCTTATAGAGTTCAATAAGAAATTGGCTTTGGATACTCGAGTCGAAGTCTCTCAGATCTCCATTGGAGATGGTGTCACGCTCTGCAGACGCCTTATATGATCAAAAGGCTATTTAAGAATTAAGATCAAAGTTTAAGAGTCTGGAATAAAACTGTTAAATGCTTCAATAAACACTTTTCGTCGGGTTTTTTTTTTTTGTTACTAACTTTGCATGTAATTATGGTGTGTGTGATTGATTATCACTCCATATCTTGGTCACATACTCATATATATGTGTTGTACGATGATAGTAATTGGATATGTGTATCATTTTCTATCGACATGCTTGTAAAGATTTTGAACGCTAAAAGCACTTCGACCTCGGTGAAATATCACCGGTAACTAGGGATGTTAAAATGGGTAAGTCCAACCCATTTAGACCCACCCTATTTAAAACCCAGCTCATTTAAAGTCCGAACCCGTTTAAACCCATTTAATTTAAGATCTATTAGGGTTACCCATTTAGGCCCGCGTACCCATTTAGACCCGCGAAAAAATTCTCAAAACCCATTTAGACCCGTTTAGTGTCTTTTTTTAGTGCAAAAAATCAAAAAACAATTTAAATGGGTTTCGCGGGTACCCATTTAGTAAATGGGTTTTATATGGGCTTTTTTATTTAAACTCTCTAACCTAAATGGGTCTAAATGAGCATTTATTTAGATTAAATGCCCATTTAAAATCCACTTAAAAAGCCCATTTTAACATCCCTACCGGTAACTCTCTTCTTACTACAGCCCTTGCTTAATTTGTCTGAAGATGGTCGTGTAATGCTTAGGTGCAGGAAAAAATCTAATAAAACCGCATTTAAGAAAATATATATATATATATATATATATATATATATATATATATATATATATATATATATATATATATATATATATATATGATATGCCTATAAAAATCTATAATTTGTCGGAATAAAAAAAAAGAAAATCTTTCAACATATCAATTATATAACTTTAATAAAAAAATCTGAGTATAGTATCTACAAATAATTTGAGGCAGTTCTAGTCACAAGTATTTGTTATAATGTTTAAGGTTGTAAAAATTGTATTTGAGGCAGTTCTAGTCACAAGTAATTGTTTTCATTTTTTATTATTTACTTATTGGATTAGACTATTTTTTATAAATGTTTTTAAAGATTATGAACAGTAACAACATCTCCGACTCTGCTCTATTGTTCATTATAAACTCTATTTTACAATAAAAAAAACTTTTCAATTCTATTCCATTTCTAATTCTAAAATAGACTACAAAGTGATATTATTATAAATTTTAAACAATTTTATTTATTATTCGAAAAAAACAATTATATTCATTATTTGTTATTTATTTATTACTTTATTTTATAATAAAATTTAAATTAGAGTTAGGGTAAAATTCAATTTTATTTTAAAGTTACTCTATTTTCAAGTAAAAAATAAAATAATACATTGAAAATGCTGTAAAAATATTTTTCATCTCTCTGTATATTTTAATTTTTTGTAGTCTTCTTGCGACCGCTCTTGCTTTGCCTGAAGGCTGAAGCTGGATTCCCTTTGCAGTTTATTTGTAGATCCTATGCAAAAAACTGGATTCCCTTTGCAGTTTACTGCAATAGTCAATAGATAAGTCAAGCTTACGAAGTGGGACTAGAGTTTTTTCAGCTTTTTTTGAGGTAATGTAATATGTGTGTTTCAAATATATATATTTCTTTTTATAAAACACATGCATATGCACACTGGCGTTTTTCAATTCCTTATTTTCTGCCCAAAATTACATATCCACCCAAATGATATGACCAAGTTATTTTATTTTCCAGTTAGTTCAGCTGATATGTTAAGCTACTATTTAAAGCCAAAAGATATACATGGATACTCAAGAGAGAGCTAGAGAGACAGGCTAGGGAGACATGGATCATGCATTACCTAACAAAGGGATTCTCAAGAGCGAGGCTCTGAGACAGGTTTTAACTTACTAGAAAGGATCTGTGATTTTAATATGTATATGTGCTTCATTATGCGATTGCAATACTGCATGATATATGCTTATATATATTTAAATGTTTCGTGATGGTGACAGTATATCATGGAAACGACAGCGTATCCAAGGGAACCCGAATTGCTCAAGGAACTTCGATATGCTACAATCGAGAGATATGGCAATTTGTAAGTCTTATATGGTCCATGAAAACACTATGAAACAGCCTCTCGGTTTCTTAGAATGATTGTTTTTGTTGAATACACAAAGATGAAGAAAATTTGCAAAATTTATTAATTACTTATATATGCTATAAAACATGTTAAATTCTTATATTGAAAACACACACATATTAAATAATAAGAAACAGAGAAAATTTCTCTAAAATATTGTCTACTTAAAGTACGATTCGTAAATTTATAAACGCAGAAGCGAGATGGGAATTCCGATTGATGAGGGTCTATTTCTATCGATGATTTTAAAGATATTGAACGCCAAAAACACTATAGAGATCGGTGTTTTCACTGGTTACTCACTTTTCACCACAGCTCTTGCTTTACCTGAAGATGGTCGTGTAATAATTCTTCTTCCTCTTGTTAATCATATTTATAAAAAAAAACAATGGTTCTTGTTATCGATCATGTCGTGGCTAATAAGTATCAAAAGGGGACTTTTTGGATGCAGATTACTGCAATAGACGTGGACGATGCAGGTTATAAGATGGGAGTAGAATTTATGAAGAAAGCAGGTGTTGATCACAAGATCAATTTCATAAAATCAGATGCTCTTAAGGCCTTAGACCAACTGTTGCAAGGGGTACGTAAACATTGTTCTTACTCCAGATTTGGCTAATATGCATTTGTTCAACGCGAATAATCACTTCTTTTTATGTTGGCTAATGGTTAAGGAGAAACAAGAGTTTGATTTCGCATTTGTGGATGCTGACAAGAGGAACTATGAGAACTTCCTTGATAGGCTGCTTAAGTTAGTGAGGGTTGGAGGAATCATTGCGTTTGACAATACCTTGTGGTTCGGTACTGTTGCTGAGGAAGAGAATGATGTTCCACAATTTATGAAGATATATAGAGAGCCTATTATGCAGTTTAATAAGAAAGTGGCTATGGATTCTCGAGTTGAGATCTCTCAAGTCTCCATTGGTGATGGTATCACCCTCTGCAGACGCCTTGTGTGATGAAAGCACAAACTTAATATGTAATCATATACCAAAGTTTGTATTAAACCAAACAAAAAAAAAACTGTTATATGCTTCTTCGTTTGTAATGGTGTGTGTGTGAGTGTGACCCATCTTATTTCACAATAAATAAAACTGTTTATTGCTACATTTCCAATTTACAAAAGAAAAAGGTTCCAATTTGGATGCGTTTGTCATGTTTCATTACCTACGGCGAAATATCATAAATGTTTAAACTATGAGGGTTTATTTGATAATCTTTAAATAAATATTTTCACAATTACCGGAAGAATATTAAGATTGTTTAACTTTGAGGGTTTATTTGATAATTGTAGATAAAACATTGACAATTCCAAATCAGAAATTTTCACTTTTTTGAATGTTGAAAGCGGCCAGATTGAGAATACCTGGCAATGGCGGCGAATCTGATTCGATTTGATTTGCATTGAAGAACTTGAGAGCCTCCTTTGGACTCTTTCTCTACAGATCTCATTCTTCTCCCACTTCAAGATCCCCACAACTCTTATCCGTTTCCAAGTGAGGAATCGTTCGATCTCGACTTTGATTTTGTACTGATTTTCAGATTTCTGGGTTCGTGTCTATTTCGCATTTCCGGTGATGGGTTATGTGAAAGATTCCTCCTTTTGCTCTGTGTAGGTGGATCGTTAAAGATTGTGCATCTTCTTGGGGTAAATTGAATTTGCAAGTCAAGAGCTTCAGATGGCTAAGAAGGAGAGACCTAGACCGGAAAAGTTGTCTGTTTACCTTTATATACCTAATATTGTTGGTGGGTCTTTCGACATATCGTCATCTTCTTTTTCTTTTTTTAGCGTGAGTGTGATTGTTGTGATGATTATTGAATTGCTGCTACAGGGTACATGAGAGTTCTCTTGAACTGTGTTGCCTTTGCTGTGTGTTTCTCCAACAAAACACTTTTCTCGGTGCTTTATTTCTTCAGGTGAGACTTAAATCTTTTGATTTCTGCATCTTATCATGTTTTGGGTGATGGTTTTAATCTTCTTCTTTGATCAATTTGGATCTACAGCTTTTGTTGTGATGCTGTGGATGGCTGGTGCGCTCGTAGATTCAACCAAGGTTTAACAACTTCTAATTTTCTCGTGTTTTAGAACCACATTTTCATTGCATGCCATAGCTCAAAAGATCCTACCTTTGATCAAGATTGGGACTGTAATAGACTATTTTCTTGTTGCAATGACTTCATTGGGATTCTTATTAGTCAAGACATGCCATTATGATAACATGTAGGAAGCTAGAACCTTACTCGCTTTTCTTTCGTTTTTTTACTCAGTTTCAACATTTGGAGCTGTTCTCGACATGGTGACAGATAGGTGAATCTTCTTCTACATATATGAGAGGATCAACCTACCTATCTTTTTGTTGAAATCTGACCTTTTTTGGGTGGTGTTTTGTTATAGAGTTAGCACGGCTTGTCTACTCGTGATTCTCTCTCAAGTCTACAGGTTGGTCATTTCTCTGTATCTTTTTCCCTAGCATCTCTGGAGTTGGAGTAGACTGGTTTCTTCTACCTTAACGAGTGCATTTTTCTTCCATCTTTAAATAGGCCTAGCTTGGTCTTTCTTTCATTGCTGGCTTTAGATATTGCTAGTCATTGGCTGCAGATGTACAGGTAAGATAATTCACTCTTTCTTTTGTTGTTGCACCGTGAAATCTTCTCTATGCTTTTAAATTCTCTAGTTTTTAACCAAGAACTTTTAATACTCTACTTGCAGTACGTTTCTAGCAGGGAAGAGCAGCCATAAGGATGTGAAAGACAGCACAAGCTGGCTTTTCAGACTCTACTATGGAAACCGGATATTTATGTGTTATTGCTGTGTTTCTTGCGAGGTGATTGATTATGTCTCTAGACCGAGTCTTTATATCCACGTTTACCCTTTGAGATCATGTCTTCTTAATTGCAAAATCTTTTAACAAACATGCAGGTTCTGTATATCATCCTTCTTCTCATTGCAAAGAACCAAACCGAAAGTCTCCTCAATGTTAGCTCCTTCTTTCTTTTTTCTGTTTAGTTTAGTTTAGTTTTAGCTCTTACTTCCTACTCAACTACTAAGCATGGCTCTCATTACAGGTCGTAGCTTCCACTTTGACTCAGATTTCACCTCTCTCCTTTCTCTTGGCTTTGACACTGTTCGGTTGGTCGATGAAACAAACCGTCAATATCATTCAGGTAAAGCTTACTCTTTTTCTTTTACATTAAAAGCTGTTTTTGGTTTCTAATTGGATTTGCGTATCTTTTCCAGATGAAAACAGCTGCAGATGTCTGTGTACTGTATGATATAGAAAAACAGCAGAAGCCTTGATCTTCCTTTTTTCTGAACCTGCAACTCTGTTTTTTATTACTGTGTTGTGTAGAAACATTCTCCTATGTTTTTAAATGACATGATGAATGAATATTGATTTGCCTTTTGACATAATTTTCGTTTGTAAATATATCAAATCTGATTACAAGTTTAATCTACGTTCTATATCTTTGATTAAAGTCTTTGACGCAGCAGTGAGTCGGATAATGGACACGTCAGCATTATCTCGTTTCCGGAAACGTAAGGTCGAAACTCAGATAATACACACGAAGCAGTTCTTGTCACTGATCGTTAGCCATTGAAATTTATGAACCACACCAAAAACAAAACAAAAAAACGAAGATAACAATCATACAAAACCGACCGTTGGATCTTCTGTTTCGATTTCAAACCACAAAAAATTCTGCTGAGTGAGCTGAGAAAAAAACTGACACTTTTTTTAAAAGCTAAGGTCCTCTGTTTCCAGATTCTCTCCACAGAAACACTTTTTTTTCTTCTCTCTCACATGGCGAAACCGGTGGCGATTGAAGTGTACAATCCTAATGGGAAGTACAGAGTTGTCAGCACGAAACCGATGCCGGGAACTCGATGGATCAACCTCTTGATCGACCAAGGTTGTCGCGTCGAGGTAATAATGTTCAACGCATCAAGTATATTACAGTTTTGATTGATTCCAAACTAAAAGCTTGTCTTTTGTGAACAATAGATATGTCATTCGAAGAAGACGATCTTGTCCGTAGAAGACATCATTGATCTGATCGGAAACAAGTGTGATGGAGTCATTGGTCAGGTAATGAAATGAAAGAGATAAAGACAAGTGTCTGTTTTTTATACCGTATATGAGAGTAAAACCGGTTTAAGTTTTTTGGTATAGTTGACGGAAGATTGGGGAGAGACTCTGTTTTCAGCTCTGAGCAAAGCTGGAGGGAAAGCTTTCAGTAACATGGCCGTCGGTTACAACAACGTCGACGTTGAAGCCGCCAATAAGTATGGAATTGCCGTCGGTAACACTCCGGTAATGAAACTAGATTTTGTTCGTTTTGTAACCGAACCAGTTAAAGGGTTTATGTTCATATTGTTTTGTTTGAGTTGGATAGGGAGTGTTGACTGAGACGACGGCCGAACTAGCCGCTTCGCTTTCTCTTGCTGCCGCAAGAAGGATTGTTGAAGCCGATGGTTTCATGAGAGCTGGCTTGTACGAGGGATGGCTTCCTCATCTGTAAGACCAATCAATAACTTTTGTCATTTTCTTCCTCATTCTGGTTTTTTTTTGTAGCTTCTGAAGTAAATCAAGAAGCCGGTTTTAATCAAGTCTTTGGAGCCTATCTAAGGCTAAGCTGGTTTGTTTGGTTTTGGTAGGTTTGTGGGGAACTTACTTAAAGGGCAGACTGTGGGAGTTATTGGAGCTGGACGTATTGGATCTGCTTATGCTAGGATGATGGTAAAGCCTCTTGCTATGACATTTGTAAATATGATCCACAAAAGCTTTTTTTTTTTTTTACATCTTGATTTCAAAACAGGTCGAAGGGTTCAAGATGAATTTGATTTACTTTGATCTTTACCAATCCACTCGTCTTGAGAAATTCGTGACAGGTATATACTGTTTCTATGCAATATTCTCTTCTCTGTTCTTGAAGTTTATATATTTGAGGTAATGGTCATTTTGCAGCTTATGGACAATTCTTGAAAGCAAACGGGGAACAACCTGTGACATGGAAACGAGCTTCGTCCATGGAGGAGGTGCTGCGAGAGGCTGATCTGGTAACTGAACTTCTTTTGGTTTACTATTGTTAGTGTATCTCTCTTTAGCTAGAAACTGAACTGGTTTGTGTCTGAAAAAAAACAAAACAGATAAGTCTTCACCCTGTGTTGGACAAAACCACTTACCATCTTGTCAACAAGGAGAGGCTTGCCATGATGAAAAAGGTGGCTTTGGTATCTATTTTCTCTTGATCCCTCTTATTAATGATCTTGTTTTGATTGAATTTAGTTGCTTTCAGGAAGCAATCCTTGTGAACTGCAGTAGAGGTCCCGTGATCGATGAGGCAGCTCTTGTCAATCATCTAAGAGAGAACCCAATGTTCCGAGTTGGTCTTGATGTGTTCGAGGTACGGTCATATTGCACCATGATCAACCAAAAAACATAAAAAGAAATAACTTCTTTTTCTGAGAGCTTACAAGTGTTTGTTCAGGAAGAGCCTTTCATGAAACCAGGGCTTGCTGACATGAAGAACGCCATTGTTGTTCCTCACATTGCCTCTGCTTCCAAGGTTGCCAACGGAAACGTTTCTTTGTGTTCGTATCAATAGATAAACAGAACTGACTTCTTTTCTTCTGATGATGATGACAGTGGACTCGTGAAGGAATGGCTACGCTTGCAGCTCTCAACGTCGTCGTATGCATTCCCTTTCCTAAAACTTTTTGTTTGTTTTTATAAGATTCAAATGACACAACTTTGATCATCTTCTTCTGAAAATGTTTAAACAGGGAAGGATCAAAGGATTCCCAATTTGGAGTGACCCCAACCGGGTCGACCCGTTCTTGAACGAAAACGCTTCACCGCCTAATGCTAGCCCAAGCATTGTCAACTCAAAAGCCTTAGGTAATGAACTCAATACCGAGACTTAAGATTATTTCAAGAGCTAATCTCTGCGTTTGAGAAAAAAAGTTTCATATGCAAAACAAACACAAACAAACAAACAAACCATATCTTATCCACTTGTACAAATTTTCTCATTCGCTATATTACTCTAATGTATATTCTTTGGGGGTTTTCAGGATTGCCTGTTTCCAAGCTATGAGTTAAAAGTGTGAAGAACTGGAGATTTGGAAGAATCATGTTAGTAGATATCTGATGGTCTCAAGTTGTGTTCATGTAATGTATTGCAACAACCATGTTGGATCATAAATAACTCTCTTTTTTTAAGTGTTGTTTGGTGTTAAGTTTGCTGAGTCTTTTACCCATCATGCTCTTACATTTTGCATCACCCACTTCTTTATTTTTATTCCACAAATTTGCTAATATCTATATTGGCAGTGTATCACACAAAGAGTACATCATTTGATGTCAAAGTCGAAGGTTCATCTATCAGCTTGTATTCATCTAATCTGATCTATATATCAATCAGATGTTAAAAGAATTGTTCACCTAAATGATATAAATCTTGTGTTAGTCATGTGCTTATATCATTTTCGTTACATTCAAATTTTTATATTTTTTTTGTCTTATTTTTTTTTAAAAAATATTTAAAAACCATAACAAATTTCTTTTATTTTATGTCGAATCTGAATGTGATTCTATAAACATAATATTAGAATATAACACTAGTTTTTTGCAACTGTTATGCTTTCTTTCGGTCCATCAATTATCATATTCATCCACTACTTAAGATATATATCTGAAATATATGAGACAACGAAAATAACTCATTAAATCTTACATCATTTGGTATTACAGCCGAATTTGTCCATCCATCAAATTGTATCCATCCAATTTGATCTATTTGTCAGTTGGAGATTTGAAAATGTTTATATCATATAAACTTTATGTTAAAACATAGTTATTTGATTTTAGAGTTATTCAAATTTTTTTTTACAGTTCTATTTTGATTTATTCTTTTAAAAATTCTAAAACCTATAAATTTTTGATTTTGCTTTTCTAATTTCTTTTAATTTTTCAAAAAAACATAAACATTTTACCTCATTTGCATTTTTAAAAATTAAAGAAACTCAACAAAATATTTCAGAGTTATTTCTGTTTTTTACTTTTTTAAAAAATGAGTTGCATGGAAAAAAATTATGTTTTAACTATTTGTCTCCTTTTCATAAGGTTGAAAAAAAAAAATCAATTTTCAGTTTTCTATTCAAAAGAAACACATGGCAAAATCAATGTCATACCAAGTTAAACGGTCTTAAGAACAAAATAATTTGAAAAGAATGTTGGAATATTGAAAATAAAGATTCAAAGATTCTTTAATACATAGATTTAGGTTTCAATTAGTGACCACTTAATGAATAACAAAATGAAAAAAAAATTGAATAAAATTTCATTTGAGGAATTGAATAAAGAAAAAAATAGGAATTTATGTTCCTAATTGTTTCTCATCAAATTTGGAGGAGGAACATATTTCTTCATTAATTCATTAAAATATGAAGAATAATGAGGAATAGTGTAGGATCCATATGTTAAAATTTTGACAAAAAAATTCATCTTAATTGGTATAAATTTTGAGAAACAATAAATTCATCATAATAATTTTCCTAAAATATGGTCACCAATTGAAGCTTTACTGTCATAGTCTCTAGATTCATCATCTATTTTGAAAAAGACAAATAGAGATTTTCATTCAAATGAAAATGCTATATTGATGGTAAAAAAACCATAAATTAATTAACTATTTTTTTCTAGATTGTGCATAATTTTCTTTCTCTTTTTATATATATTTATAAATTTTTACCCATAAAATTTTGTAAAAGAACCTGTAAAACTTGAACTTATTTCTGTGTAAAAATACACTCTTAAATTGGATTTATTTTTTTCATATAAATTCCCCTAAATTATATCCTTTTATCACTCATTTAATAAATTTTAGTTAAATTTTAGTAGTATTAAAAATATATGGGAAAATTGTGTTGATAAATTTTTAGTTGAAATTCTTTATTATTACAAATTTAGCTAAAAGTTCTAAAATCAATATGGTGATAATTGAGAAGAGTTTTTTTAATAATACTTTTTAGTTCATAACTTTTTTGTTGAAAATTTTAAATTAGATCTGTTGATATTTTAACGATTTTTTCGTTATTTTTTCTTTAAAAAAAACTCTCGCATTTTGGATGCCACAGCTAGATTTAGCACCGACGCATAATTGAGCTTTTCTTTGTTTCTCGTTATTGACTGACATGCGTTTCACGCTGATTGCACCAACAATTGGCTTGTCTTCTTTTAGTTGCACCAAAGTCTCTCATCTCTTTTCAATAACAACAACTCTTTTGCGGTGGATAAGACGACTTCTGTCTCGTAATCATCTCAAACCAATAGCTCATAACAACTCTGATTTCATAAGCTCTTTCAATTAGCTCATGAACGTCGAATCCTAGTTTTTGTTCACTAACCCACGTCGTGAGGTTACTTTTAGAGCTTTGATTTACATGTATACAAAGCTTCGGTCTAATTAATAAAATAAAAGACAATTTGCATTAATTCCCTAAATATTTATGCAAGTTTTTGAGACCTCAACTTAAAATTTCAAGCGGTATATTGATAACATGAAAAAACTATTAAAAAATATATATATGATGATTACTAATTATCAAAATTATTAGATAAAATTATTATATAAACCAAAAACAGTTTTAATATAACTCTAACAATTTTTCCTTACAGTCTTGTATTATTTATTATAAATTTTAGTTACCAGTTAAAATATCCATTTTATTTTTATACACTAATCGACAATAGATCCAATGATATATTTTTTAGTTAATTTTATTTCAAAGATTAAAAAGACAACTTTAGGTCTCGAGTTCATTTTATTTCATAGATTAAGAAGACAATACACTATTTAAATTTATTTACGATTTTTAATAACAAAAAAAAATTACAACGCAAATTGTTATATCAATTACCAAAATTATT
Source organism: Iljinskaea planisiliqua (assembly GCA_900108845.1). Classification (NCBI taxonomy): domain Eukaryota; kingdom Viridiplantae; phylum Streptophyta; class Magnoliopsida; order Brassicales; family Brassicaceae; genus Iljinskaea; species Iljinskaea planisiliqua. The sequence goes on from FNXX01000009.1 coordinate 3,461,932, forward strand.
AGACAAAATTATTATACAAATAGAAAACAATTGAAACAGTTTTAATATAACTAATAACTTTCTTTATTACGGTCTTGTATTATTCAAACTTATGTTAACAGCTAAAATACTATTCTATTTTTATATACCATTAGGATCCAATGATATTTTTTTTTAGTTTATTTTATTTTATAAATTAAAAAAACAATTTTAGTTTCTGGAGTTCATTTTATTTCATAGATTAAAAAGATAATTTAAGTTACTTCTAATATTACAATACACTATTTGAATTTATATACTACTTTTAATAACAAAAAAAAAATTTACAACGCAAATTTTTGTTGCAAAAACTGTGTGAATCATCAATTTTTCTATTCGCTTTATAAGTTTTCAAACCCTAGACATGCCCCAGTGGCGAGTGGCCCTAGACTAATTTATATATAGTCTATGTTACCGATATTTTCGGCAACATTAACTTCTTCATTTAATAAAAATAAAGTTAATCGTTGTATCATTATATGTTGGGACTGCTTCTATTTTGTTTTTGAGAGAATCGATATGAATGGATATAGATGATTTCGTATAGAAGGTGATGAAAGTTCGTATAAGGTTTTTGTATTATTTATTTATTTGAGATAACAATGAACACTCTCTCGTTTGATGACAAAAAGCTCTGAGATCTCGCCACGTAGTACGCTGAACAATCTATGGGGTAAATAAACATACACCACGTGGTGCTTTGCTGAGACCAAAACCCCATGTTCATTTTCAATTAACTTCTTTGCTCGGACAGCTGCTTTTGGGTCCCACTTTGGTCTAAGCCACTAACGGATAAGATCAAATTAATTCTCGACTTGAGTATACATCCTACTTTACGTGCTCTTGCCTTTTTGACCGTTCGATACTTGTGTACTCTTACCAAATCATCTTCGATCTGACGATTCAAATACTTTTTATTAAAAAACATTTTTATATATTTGAACCACACCACATTATGAAAAGTTTAGAGAATTACTCTAAATTATTTGAATTCCACAGCAATAGTCACGATTATACAGTACAATGTGTTTTGGCACTAAAGAGCAAAGTTAACATGCGCACAAGCTTGTTGTGTCTGAGCTAAAAAAGGAAAAGCTTCTTTCTTCGTTCGTTTTATAGTTTTTAATTCTAATTCCAAATCTCAACTCTTAAACATTTTTATAAAAAAAGGAGAACTCAAATTGTCCATCTTCCATTTTGAAGAAGAAGTGCTGGTAACAAGAATCCTTTTTTTCTTATTTGTTTTAATTTCCTTTCACTCAAAACCGCATAAGCATTTCTCATCAACAGTCAAAAATCTCTTTTTGTCTTCCTCTGCTCTTTTTAAACCTCACGTTTAATGTTTTTAGCTGCTTTCAAGCTGTGATATTCTTGAATCTATTCCTTTTTTCTCCTTTAAAACCATGGTCGATCAAGCCTTGCTTTTTCTTTAACCTTTCTACAACCTCTACATCACTTGTCTGAACCAAAAACCTGATTTCTTGAAGACACAATCCAAAAGGGTACCAACAAAATTCTCTCTTTGTGTTTTTTTTATCAGTTAATCCCAAGAAAGAAACAGGGGTTTCTGAAGATTTTCTCCAGCTATCACTTGTTTGGTCGGAGTAACTAATATGGTTTCGAGATCGTATTCGAATCTATTGGAGCTTGCTTCAGGAGACTCTCCAACGTTTGGGCGCATGAACCGACAAATCCCTCGTATCATGGCGGTTGCAGGAATCATGTCCAACATCGACAACGATTCTAAAGAAAGTGTTTCATCTGATCCGTCTCCAAAAGATCGTATAATCATTGTAGCTAACGAACTACCGATACGAGCTCAGAGAAAGCTAGAGAGCAACATTGGTAGTACTAGTAGTAGTAGTACAAGCACGTGTTGCAGCAAAGGTTGGAACTTTTCTTGGGATGAGAACTCGCTTCTCCTTCAACTGAAAGATGGGTTAGGAGACGAAGTGATTGAAGTTATCTATGTAGGTTGTTTGAAAGAAGAGATTCATCCTAATGAACAAGAAGAAGTGTATCAGGTTCTTCTTGAAAATTTCAAGTGTGTTCCAACGTTCTTACCTTTGGATTTGTATAGCAGATACTACCATGGATTCTGTAAGCAACAGCTTTGGCCTTTGTTTCATTACATGTTGCCACTCTCTCCTGATCTTGGAGGCAGGTTTGATCGGACTCTGTGGCAAGCTTATGTTTCTGTGAACAAGATTTTCGCGGATAGGATCATGGAGGTGATTAATCCGGAGGATGATTTCGTGTGGATACATGATTACCATTTGATGGTTTTGCCTACATTCTTGAGGAAGAGGTTCAATCGTGTCAAGCTCGGTTTCTTCCTCCATAGTCCGTTTCCTTCTTCGGAGATTTACAAAACTTTGCCTATCAGGGAGGAGCTTCTTCGGGCGTTGCTAAACTCGGATTTGATAGGGTTCCACACTTTTGACTACGCACGACACTTCTTGTCTTGCTGTAGTCGAATGCTCGGTCTTACTTACGAGTCAAAGAGAGGATACATTGGACTTGAGTATTACGGTAGAACCGTGAGCATCAAAATCTTACCCGTGGGAATCCACATGGGTCAGCTTCAGTCGGTTCTGAGCCTACCTGAGACCGAAAGGAAAGTCGAGGAGCTCATTGAGCTGTATTGTCGAAAGGGCAGGACAATGCTGCTCGGTGTGGATGACATGGACATTTTCAAAGGGATAACCTTGAAGCTATTAGCTATGGAGCAGCTGCTTATGCAACATCCTGAGTGGCAAGGGAAGGTTGTGTTGGTGCAGATAGCTAATCCAGCGAGAGGGAAAGGGAAAGATGTCAAAGAGATGCAAGCTGAGACATATTCAACTGTTAAGCGGATTAATGAGACGTTTGGGAGGCCTGGATACGATCCTATAGTGTTGATCGATGCACCGTTGAAGTTCTATGAAAGGGTTGCATATTACGTAGTTGCTGAGTGTTGTTTGGTAACAGCGGTTAGAGATGGGATGAATCTTATACCTTATGAATATATAGTTTCCCGTCAAGGAAATGAGAAGCTGGACAAGATTCTAAAGCTGGAGCCGAGTAATCATAATCACAAAAGCATGCTGGTGGTTTCTGAGTTCATTGGTTGCTCTCCATCGCTAAGTGGAGCCATTCGTGTTAATCCCTGGAATGTTGATGCAGTGGCTGATGCAATGGATAGTGCCCTTGAAGTGGCTGAGCCGGAGAAGCAGCTGAGGCATGAGAAGCATTATAAGTATGTGAGCACTCATGATGTTGGTTATTGGGCTCGTAGCTTCCTCCAAGATCTTGAGAGGAGTTGCGGTGAGCATGGACGAAGAAGGTGTTGGGGAATTGGGTTTGGTCTCAGTTTCAGGGTTGTGGCATTAGACCAGAGCTTCAGGAAGCTGTCAATGGAACATATAGTATCGGCTTATAAGAGGACAAAGACGAGAGCTATTCTTTTGGACTACGATGATACTTTGATGCCACAGGGCTCTATCGACAAAAGACCTTCGGCAAAGACTATTGACATTTTGAACACCTTGTGTAGGGACAAGGGCAATCTGGTGTTCATTGTTAGCGCTAAAAGCCGAGAAACACTGTCAGATTGGTTTAGTCCCTGTGAGAAGCTCGGAATTGCTGCTGAACATGGCTATTTTCTGAGGTAATGAACCAAAACTTCTTATTTCCCTGCATTAATCTTATAACTGAGGCTCTAATCTGACTAATACACAGGCTGAGGAAGGCAGTAGAATGGGAAAATTGTGTAGCAGCAGCAGATTGTTCTTGGAAGCAAATTGCAGAGCCTGTGATGGAACTTTACACCGAGACAACCGATGGATCAACAATTGAAGACAAGGAGACTGCTCTGGTTTGGAGCTATGAGGATGCTGACCCTGATTTCGGATTATGTCAAGCTAAGGAACTTCTAGATCATCTTGAAAGTGTTCTAGCCAATGAACCTGTAACAGTCAAGCGAGGACAGAACTATGTTGAGGTCAAGCCGCAGGTTTGTGTCACTGTTCAGTCCTCACAGAAACTTTAGCATTTGTTTCCACTTGTACCATCATAGATCTTTTTTCTTGTTGTTTGTAATGCAGGGCGTGAGCAAAGGACTTATAGCGAGAAGAATGCTTTCGATGATGCAAGAAAGAGGAACACTTCCAGAGTTTGTTCTATGTATTGGAGACGACCGGTCTGATGAAGACATGTTTGAGGTGATATGCAGTTCCACTGAAGGTCCTTCGATTGCCCCTAGAGCTGAGGTTTTCGCCTGTACTGTCGGTCAAAAGCCTAGCAAGGCCAAGTATTACCTGGATGACACTACTGAGATTGTCAGGTTAATGCATGGTTTAGCTTCTGTTTCAGAACAGACGACGCCTGTTTAAAAACCACAGAGAAGCATGAGAGAGTACTAGAGATATTTTGTATGTATATTACCACGGAAAATTGTAACGAAGAGAGAGAGAGACCGAGGGCAAATGTAATTTTCCTTTGTCGAACAATCTTAAGAGTTCAATGAGTAAGGCTTTACACTACAAAGACTAGAACCATCAATGGATTTCTTCTTGTTAACCCTTGACATTAGACTAAGAAACGAAACTAATTTCTCTTTTGCTTTAGCAACTTCCTCTTGAGATTGGAGATACTCAGCTGACACACAGCTAAAAGCACAGAGAGAGCAGTAAAAGTTTCCAGCCTCATCGTACACCGGCGGTGAATCCACAACACATTTCTCATGAACCATGACTGTACAGCCATCGCTAGAGCAAAACAAGAGCTTCCCACTCTCTCTGCAATGAATGCACCTGTATCTATTCTCTGATGGACTTGAGTCACTTGACACATGATCATCACTTCCGTTTTGTAATCCTCTTTCAAGCGACGTCTGGGATCTACTAACCTCAGCTCCATCTCCAGGGCCATGACCAAATGGTTCTGGATCAGCCACTCGTGATGTGACATGATCAGTCTCATTGCCATCAGTTCTCATACCCTCTTGCCCCTTACAAGGCGATACTCCAGTATCATTCTCACTTGATGTTTCAATCATCTGATCACACAAGACAAATGCACAAACATAAACCTTAAAAGCCTTCACAGTGCTCATCTAAAGGGAACTTCAAAGCCTAATAATACCAGTTCCAAGGCACATTTTGGCAGGCAAAGAAGCTTGCTTTTAATAAAGGGTAGAAGATTCCACTTTGATAGTCCCGGCGCACCTGGTTTCAGTTCCGACAAGGGTATCTGCAAAAACAAGGTTCGAATCGAGCAATCTAAGTAGTAAGACAAGAGCAACATCAATACACAACATGAAGGAAAAAAAATGTAGTTTTTTAATCATTTGTACCTCATCCAAGATACACTGAAGTACATACTCACAGCTCTCGGACGAATCAAACTCTATCTTCGACTTAGCCTCAGACATAGAAGAATCAGACAAAGACGCTAAACATCTGAAAGCTACCATCTCATTGGTATGTTCACCAAGATAATCAGGAAGCTTCGGACCCATTTCAAATACATCTGCAAAGAAACATAACAGAAACTGAAAAAAAAAACATAGGAACCAAAGAAACTGAAAACTGATTTGAAAGTTTTTCAGTTACCATGAAGCATCCATAGCTCAGTTTTGAATTTCGCAAAGTACTCAATAATCCAAATCCAGATATCGAGTTCTGGATCCTCGGTCACGAAGCGATCACATAAACTGGTATACGTCGACGGATCTTTACCAGTGGGAAGCTGTTCTGTAGACGCCATCATCGACGACGAAGAAACGAGTGTAGCTTTTCTCGAGGAGAGACAAGACCGCCAAGTTGCAGGCTTTAAGCAGATTGTATGGGGGAGAGATAGATGGAAAGTTTTTCATAATGAGATCTCATAAAGCCCAGGCCCATGCACAGGCCCAAATACTCAAACCCGAGAATATTAGGTAAACTTGTGGGCTCTCCATTAATAAACATATTAGGATTGATTTTGGGGATATTGTATTTCAATAGATTCTTGATGTTGGTGCTTTGAATATGAGGAGTTTGTGATTTGCGTTCCTAAGATAGACTCCACTGATGCAGTTTATCTAGCTATTCGTGCAAGTCTTCGAACTTTTCAGACAATCATTGATGCTCTTACCAAACAGTTCTGAAGTGTTTTTAGCTTAGTTATACTTTTAAGCAGGGTGAAGAAGCGTAGTGTTTGTATGATATATGTATGATAGGAGTGTTCTTTTCACGGTTTAAAGCTAACATGGAATTAGGGACTGGTGTCTAATTCAAAGGGAGTAGCAGGTTATAGATTTTTTTTGTCTTAGGTTTCTTTTTGGTTCGGTTGTAAGAACTCAGCTTAACCTTGCATGGTTATGTAATCTGCAAAACTCAGTTTTTTTTATAATGTTGGTTTATATGAAATCTTTGTCAACATATCAGTACATCTATTTGGATGAAGTTTTAAGAATCAAACTAAGTAACAAAGAGGAGGTTGTTGATGTAGCAAATTTAAAGTTCAACACAAAGGGTGTTAAATGAAAATTTGCAAAAGCTTACATCATGTGAAATTATCTTTTTGGATCATAAGCTGATTTAATAATTAATAAATAAAAGTTTAAGATATTAAAAAAGAAAAGAATATATACTTGAAGCATTAAAGAAAAAAAAATACTTTAAAAATCAGACATAAAATTAGTGAAAAAAGAAATATGCAATTAACAAAGCAAAAATAATTATTAATATCAAAGAATTGAAAAATATTAAATCGTTATAAATAGATATTTTGATATACTCTTTAAATAATGTGTTGTAAATTTTATTGTTCCATAAATATGAAAAGAGTTTTTTATAAAGAGTTTTGAGATATTAAATTTTAAAAGTAGATATTTATAAGTTTTTTTTATTCTAGGTTTTCTGTAAATTATATTTAATTGAATATTAAAAGTAGATACTGTATTTTGTTATCTTTTACATCACATTATATAATTTTATAGTTCCACGATCACAAAACTGGAAAAGAAGAGAAAAAAAAGGAGCTTTTACCACTTGCTTATGAACATCAAATTATATAATTATCTTGCTGAAAACATACTCAGCTAAAGTACTTTTACTATTTCTCAACTCTTTTTTTTTGTCAAACATTTATCAACTATCTACCAAGTTCATCGCTTACTACATAGACTGTGGAGGAATCAACAAAAACGCATTGACGGAGATCAAAGCAAAACAAATCAAAAAGTTTAGTAGGAATGAATAGAGACATTGATTGAGATATAAACAAACTGATTTTAGTTTATTATCATATATTTTGGCATCTTTTGATTTATTCTTGGATATTAGTCCAGAGCATCTCCTTTGAAGATCAATGGGCATATATCATAGTACCTATTATTAATCTACTTATTTATTTGATTGGCCTACGATTACGTAGGTTTCTCACGCAAGAATTATAAATTATAATTAGCTCAACTCCAAAGAAATAATTGACTTTTTCTAAAGGAAAAGTATATATTTATTGTAGTTCTGTAGTAGCTAGCTACTAGGACCACTGTAATAATAATCACTGATAATTCATTATTAGCTTACATATTTTAAAAACATATATGTAGTAGTAGTCCATTGAATATGGTCCTAGGAGCTCAGCTGCTTCTCAGTGAGTGAAATCAATTTGAGTAAAGAGGTTATAGTTTGTTAAATACTGTATTAGTTTAAAATCACCAATAATTATTATTGCCAAAAAATTAAATTAATGGCACTACAATGAAGTTTATGCCTAGTCTATATCTTATAATACTAATTACGAAGATTCTTATTTCTTACATAGATGACCATTAACAATAGAAATTTGGTTACAATCTTACTCTTTTTTTTTTCTTTTTGATAAACCATTACCCAATTTTACCATCGATATATCACTACCTCGATTCAACCCACATAACATATGTTATTGATAAAAATTAATCGGATATATATATATGTTATTCCAATTTAGAGGGTTTCTATATTCGATTCCATAGTTTATCTCTTATATATGCCATCGATCTCCAAATAAAAGTTTGAGGCTAAAATTTGGTGTAGATGTTTTTTGCTACTGCATTGATATATATATAGCTAGGGACTCTAATAGTTATCTAATTAACAAGAAACATTTGTATGATGGTCATACAAAAAGGAAGTGACACATTTCTTTTTACATAAATATTTTGGGTCTTTGGTATATAATCTTTTTAAACTAGGACATGGTGAACCTGTTCACCCTATGGAAGAGTGATTTTGACACTAATGGATATAAAATAAGCACTTCGTGTTAAGTGCATGGCCTATATAAATGATAGGCATCAGAGTCTACACCCAAAGTATAGAAGAAAAGGGCCAAATTATAATGGGGAGATTAGAGATTGTTCTTAATTCACTTCCTATGAGTGGTGGAGATGGCCCCGACAGCTATTCTAAGAATTCTCATCTGCAGGTTTCTTTTTCAGTTTATCTTTCTGTCTTTTCACATATATTTTTGTTTCTCTTATTCGTATTTCATAATCCTCTTGTTTTTTTTCTTTTGACAAAAGGGTTTGCGAATACTCCTCTTTTTCATCCTCGTAAAACAACTCCAAAGAGATGTATTGTGAATTGGTTTGTTACTTTTGATTCAACAAATTGGAATAAAAACATTAATGGACTTGATTGATATATCAGATAGTTAGTGAATTAGCATAACAATTGAATTAAAAAACATTTTAGCTATTTACAAAATTTGTGAAGAATAAATATTATAAAAAAATTACAATATGATTTCGGTTGGTCGATGATGTTTCATGTTTTTAATAATTAGGAGTGATTAGATATAGGCATATAGCAATACTAATAGGTGTTACTGGTACATCATTCTTAGGAAAACCCCTGAACAAAATGAAAAAAGAAAAGTTACAACTTTTTTGAACTGATAGCTTTTTTTATTTTTAATAAAATCATTTTAAAACTACTTGGAATTAATGTTATTAATGATTTTGCAATACATTTATATTTATATTCACGTCCATTTATATTCAAAATGTATATTTAATAAAATTTAAAATTTTGTAAAATATGAAAATGAAATATTAAAATATTTTATTTTATATTCTGAACACGTTAGAAACGAAGTATATAATCTAAGAAAATTGATCACACGATTTTTGAATAGACATAATACTTGGCTGGCTATTCGGATCGATTGGAAGCCCATTACTTCAAAGGAAAAAAATAATTTGACTTCATTTTCATAATCTCTTACATGACATTTTTTATAATCAGTTCCTTGTTATGTACATTATTTTGTAAAGAAACTTCAGTAAAAATATTAAAATGTCCAGAACTCATCGAGCCACGCAAAAAAAACACCGAATTACTAGGTGGCTTCATTGTCTTACGAAAAGCTAATCATTAATTAGCTAAATATAGAGGATACTATATCAGTTTTACTAAATCTAGCCTCGAGCATGGTTTTTAGGTAAAAAAAAAATAAAAAAAGTTTTATCTTTTTGTCTGTCGGTTTTTATTAGTTTGGATCTCATCTCATCAGTTGCAGCAAAATAGTAATTATCAGAAAGCTTTGGTTATAATTTTAATGAAGAAAAGTACCAACTGATCAAGTGAGTTTGTTTCGAATCAAATTCGACTTTTAACAAAAATTAGTATTGATTAAAGGAACTAAAGAAATCTGCTTAGGTTTGTTCGGACATTGAAATGTGATTTAGTTCTGTCTTTTAATCGTTTTCAATTGGAATAGCACATCTTATAATACGAAATATCATCAAACTACAATAATCATTCGACTGCTTTTGCTGTGGTACGTGTGGACAGAGAAGATCAGCAAGTTTGTTGAAAGAGACAATAGACAAGTTGATAACGGAGAAACTCAATACAAAAACCCTAATCTCTGACTCCAACACATTCCACATAGCCGATCTAGGTTGTGCAACTGGACCAAACACATTCTTTCTTGTCGGAGACATCATCAAATCTGTTGAAACCAGCTTAGAATCAAACTCCAAAAAACCAGAGTTCCTCGTCTTCTTCAGCGACCTCCCAAATAACGACTTCAACACTCTCTTCACCTCTCTCCCTCAAGACCGGAGTTACTTTGCGGTCGGTGTCCCGGGTTCGTTCTATGGACGTGTTCTTCCTCAATCCTCTGTTCATATAATAGTGACGGTGGGGGCCACACACTGGCTTTCAAGTGTTCCAAAGGAGGTCTTGGACAAAAGCTCTAAGGCGTGGAATAAAGGAAAGGTTCACTACTCAAATGCCACAGAGGAAGTGAAGAAGGCTTATGAAGAGCAGTTTGGTCGGGACATGGAGAAGTTTCTAGAAGCTAGGGCTAAAGAAATAGTGAGTGGAGGTCTTTTGGTTGTTGGAATGTGTGGGATTCCTCAAGGAATGCCTTTCTCCAATCTTGCCGACAGTATCATGTATACTTCGATGGCTGATGTTCTCATTCAAATGCAATCCCAGGTAAATTCTTCATAATCAAATAATCTCTAACATATGTATAAAGGCTATATATATGAGATTCATTTAATATTGTCTAAAAATAGTGATATCACTATTTTACCACCAGAAGTATTCGGCAAAAGCAATATCCCGAGCAAACCTCCTAGATGTAACTAGAGCACTCGAATATAATTTTAATACAAAAAAAAGAGATTTTTTTATATATTATTATTATTATTATTATTATTATTATTATTATTATTATTATATATATACAAATTGGGATCCTTAAAAATAAAAATACAGTTTGACACATAAAACATAGATTTTGCACATGACATTCAGATACAAGTTTGAAACAGTCCTATGACAACTAGTACATTGGTTGCAATTTTCTTCTTTTGATTTACATACTCCTACATGAAGAGATAACAATGTCACTGTAACTTATACATGTCTCTCGAGTTTATTACCAATAATGGGTTTATTGAGTTTAATGAGATGAGCATGTATAGGGTTTGATCAGCGAAGAGCAAGTCGATACCTTCAACATACCCATCTACTCAGCATCGCCTGAGGAGGTAGCAATCTTGGTAGAGAAAAATGGCTGCTTTGATGTCGAAACGATGGAGCTGATGGACCCCACGGCCTGGCTCAAACGGCCAATGGACGTGGAGGATGTGAGGCAATGGATGGTTTGCATAAAGGCCACAATGGGATCTCTCTTCATCAATCATTTCGGCGACCATCTCCTCAATGATATCTTCGACCGTCTCACGGCCAAACTCGTTGGACTCACCGAGAAGGTTGAATCTAGCTACCGTGAGAAGGTCATGTTGTTCTTTGCGTTGAAACGAAAATGAATTTTTTTTATTTGGCAATAAGTTTTTGTATGCATGTGTGTTTTGGGTTAAAGGTGCTTATTGGTTTAATCCGGTCGAGGGATCAATTGAGTATAGTTGTGTGATTCCCTCTTATGTAATGTTGGCTTTTCTAAGTCTTGTATTGTTTGTGTGATTCAATTCCAATAATTTTCATTTATAAATTTTTTATTATTTCTTAAGCTAAACTATGATACCTTCATGTTCATTGATAAACGAAAAATTAATTTAATAATAATCAATAGTTTTGGATCGAAACAAACTATATGGTTTTCAAAATTCATTATAACATGCAAAGTAAATTAACGTGATTTTTTTCCCAAGACGTAATATGCATTTGGTAAATTTCACCAATTAGTTAGGTGATTGATAGAACCTTATAGTCGAGTTGGTTGTACTAGTGTTATCCATGTACCATCATTTTGATTGAAGCTCAATGATATGTTTGTATGAGTTGTGAATGCCAACAAAATGAAAAAAGGTGGTCCTTGTGGCAAGGTGGTCCCGAATATATATATATAGTTGACGAACATATATCATAAGTTAATAGACCTACAAAACTTATTAATATATACAAATCAAAACAGAAGTGTGGAGAAGAATTTTGCATCATAAGGACCACCTTGCCACAGTCAAAAGTATTAATAACCCTGACAGTGAAGAGATAAATGGCTATTGGGTGAAATATATGGACATTAAATGTTGGTTCGGAAGGTAAATATATAATTTTTACCAAAGAAAAACGACCTTTAGTTTTAAATTAATACTCTTTTAGTAATGAATTTTATATCCTCGGACATGTAGGTGAGCTATAAACATCAGATAAGATTATCACATAAATTTTAAGGGTGTTTTTAAAAAAAAAAAATTGTATTTCTTTCTTCTCTCAAAATTGTGATATATTTAGAAAACATCAGTATATACATATTTTGATATTTAATTAGAAACAAAAATGCAGATCATATTCTCTAATATTTTAGGAATTTGTAAGCAAGTTGTATATATCTTTTTATTTACTTTACAACTGATGAGTGGTGTATGTTTGAGTTTGCATATAGTATTGCAGTTGCAAGTTGGTAGGTTTTCAACTATCTTTCTTTACTAAATCAAAATCTGAGCGTACTATAATTTATTATACAGTAAGTAGCCTTTTACAATTATCAAAACCTTCTTTAAAAAAAAAGAAAATAATTATCAAAGCCATTAAGTTTTGCTTCTTAGTTCTTAACTCATATTTAAATTTGAGAAAGATTAAGTGCATATGTGAGTTATAAAGAAAAAACATATATATACTGTATATATATATATGCTTTCATTCGAATCATGTATAATAAGAACATGTGAATGCCAGATTAGACAAAAGAAACTGTGAGGATCATTATACATCCTAGCCTCCTAGGCATCGATCCTGTTACACTGATTTTTTGGGTCAACTTGGGTTTTATTTATTTATATATTTGGCATGTTTTGGTACATATATATATATACACTCACTTATCTTTTTATAATGATTTGTCTCTTTTAAGGAATCGTGTCTCCATAAATCAAGTCAGGCAAGTAAAATTAATCACATTCAAAACAAAAATGATAATATATGTAACATTTTGTACAATGATAATTGTCTCTTCTTATTAGTAAAAGATAATTTTACACAAAATTTAAGAAAATACTTTTATTAAGCAATAAAACGAAATTAGAGAAATAATAGTATATATCCAATTTTCGTGTGAGCTTACACAAATTTCAAATTGGAAAATGAGCTAGATTTTAGGGGTGTATTACGTGAATTTACCTTCTTTCTTGTTAAAGTCATTCTATAGTTGTATTTATAAATATATATTTACTTGTGGTGGAAACCCTAATTCTCAGTTTATACTGTTCACGTTATAGCACATGCAGTGCATCAATCATTATATTATTTTGTTTAGCACGGTTTTAAATCTATTCCGTAAGAGAGAGAGAGAGAAAAAAAAATCTAAACATTTTATTAATTTGATAATTAGAAAGTTCAGATCCATAGAACCTAAACTTTCATAAAAATGTGATCCACCATGATACTTGCAGTGACCAAAAGTCAAACTTGGCTATCTTGCACTTCAAATGATCAGTTGGATATCACCACTGGTTTTAATCTCGCTCTAGTTTGTCATTAATTCCTATTCATACATTTAATTACACAATGATAATTACCATCACGAATCAATAATTAAAAAAAAATACCGGAATTGACTAATATTGGACTTGGACTAGTGGATGATGTTTTGGTGACAGAGGATGTAATTACCGTGCTTTTAACAACCGGAGGATTTAAACCGAAGCTTACATTAATCTCTGAAGTCTATGAATCAATGGATTTTTTTGTCATTTAAAAAATCCTTAGTGGTCAATCGTTAATTTAAATTTGCAGTATGAATCCATATCCCTCTATTTCATGGTGAGTCTTCAAACAGTGAACCACGATGAATCAGACCGTTTCACAAATTATAAAATTCGACAGTACATAGTAATCGACTGCGTTTAATTAACTATCTTTCTTCTCTTAAATATATTATTAGAAAGTATTGTTTCGTGCATTATTTGTCATCATAAGCTCAGGTTTTGATTCAACATAAAAAAAAAAAAAGAATTTGCGTTGATGAAACGATGATGAATGTAGTAGCTATGTTATTGTTGAAACTGTGTGGCATGAACCAGATAAATCTACAGTTTAAAATAGTGAATAAGCGTCACAAATTCATTGAAATGTTGGTATGATAATGCTATGATGTTTGGTTCTTGTTCCTCGTTGCGCTAACTATCTAATATGGGCCTGGGGATTTTGTAATATTTTGGTGGGCTAGACTTGTTCCATCTCTTTCAATTATTAGAAAGTTTTTACTAAACAACTTTTTTTTATCATGGTATATGGGTCTATTTTCTAATTTGAATTGGTTTTATTTTCATGGAATATGACTGATCATATCTTTTTTGTGCATAGTTTGTTAGTTTGTGGTATCTGCATGACATACTAATATTTGATTTCAATATTATCAACACATAAGCTTCTTGTTCATTAGTTTGTTTTTCTTACTCTGCCCTATTGGATCACATTTTCTGCCCTATTGGATCACATTTTACTCCACAAGGTAGAACTTTAATCCAACCCATGACAAGTAGATACTAAGATGTTTTGGATTATGTTTTTTTTGTCACTTCATCTAATTTAATTACGAAGGTCTTGTCAAAAAAAAAACTAAATAGATGATGAGATGGCTAGATATTTCCACAAGAGAGTTTTAGTTATAGAACTAGAGACCCTTGTACATTTAAGAAAATGATTGGTCACAACAAAATAATCTAATCTACACATATATTATATTGAGAAATTCAGAGAAATCTTTTTAATATTTCAAATTATTTTTTAGATGTTGTAGACTATATTTGTTTATAGTTTTAATTTTTCAATTTCTTATCGTCCATTATTTTTTTTGATAATTGTAACAAACCGTTAAAAAAATTTATTATTAAGCTTTTCTATCGAAACAATCAAATATTAAAAAAAAACTGATGTGAAAATACAAAAGTAGTAGTATATCTTGAACAATTAATTTGTTGTTTTATATAGAAATAACTTACATATTGAAACCTCTAACTATTATAATTCATAAAGTTAACATTTTTCACACATGTTAAAATTCCTATTTTATACCTATTTCTGGCATTAACTTTAATTAATAAAAGTACATAAAAATAAATTGCACAAATTTTGCCAAAAGATTAAGACTGTATCTTTGTATACCTTTTATAAAGCCTTTAATTTTTAAAAAATAATTCAATAATTTTAGTTTCAAATCAATTTTAATTGAAATGCTGGATCAAAGGTTATTATAATAATTATCAAAATTGTTTGTTCATTATGTTATAATAATGTATATTATCAACCTCTTATATAAGATTTGATCTGTTAGAAATTTTGATTGTTCAACTTGATCTGTTAACAATCAAAAGATTATCTATCAACAATTATCAAATTTTATGGTATGGATTTTGCGATTTTATCGTAACAAGTCAATGTTTTGGTACTATGGTCAATTTGAACGATTGATATATAAAACATCTCCTAAAAAATATATTATCATAATATATATATCAAAAAAACTTTTTTCAATCACATAAAAAACCATATTCATTTGTTTTAGAATATTAGTAAAATACTAATGATGAAACAAAATTTATAAGTATTTGCAATAAAAAATTTTGTTACAAAGTACCTACAAAATTAACGAAATGACGCATAATAACAAAAGTCATATCCATAAGGGATATCATAGTATAAACAATTTTATTTGCATTTGTGTGTAAAATGATAAAATGATAAAACTATATATTGTATGGTATATATATATATATATATTGTAAGAAAATGACAAAAATGTCAATTATACACATTCTGCAAAAAAAAAAAAAAATCAATAACTTTTCTTATCAGTCGAATAATTTCAATATAAATTAAATAAACATTCTAATTCTGAAATTTTTGATGATTAAATCATTTTAATCCAAATTTTTATTGACTATTATTGTGGTAAACGCTATAATTAAAATGGTTTAGTTAACAAACCTTGAAATTTTTCATAATAAAATAAAAAATTAGTTTTTTTAATAAACTTCTCAAAATACATAAATTTTAAATATTCTAGATGGTTTTATTTAATTCATTTGATTATTTTCTTAACATTATAATGAGTAAAAAAATAATATAAAGTTTTACTTTAATATATCATAAGGATGAAAAATTAATATAAGTATTTGGATCCATTAAATATTTAAAAAAAAAAAAATCAAATCGATCGATTCAAATTTTTTTACAAATTATATAAATGAATAATAATGTTTGGACTATCTTTAACAATTATGGAAGATTCAACAACTTTATGAATTTTTTTCTTATAATGTTATCAAATAATATTTTGAAATAGATTTAGTGAAAAGTAAAACAATAATTTCGTTTTTGATATATATAATTTTTCCAAAAATAAAAATTTATTCTTATTATATATATATTTTTTTTTACAATTGTTTTTTTCTACCTTTACGATGTTACTGATAATTATTTTAATTATTTATTCTAAAAATTAAAAAGAAAAACAAAAAAAATAGATGTTAACGTTTCATTTACCAAAAAAACTTTAAGTTTTTATTAATTAAAAGGTTTGAATTCCAATGTTAGTCAGCAGTAATTTAAAAAAAAAAAATTACTTTAATTGTGGCTACTAAACAGTTATATAACCGATCTATAAACAATTTGCCCAGAACCTGATGATTTTTTTATGATTGCGTTTTGTTCCATTCCTCACGGTAACACTAGAATTTTTTTTTTGTAACTATATGTTTGTGGTCTGGTCTGATTGTTGATGGTTCGTGTTGCACTCTCGTTGTTAGCTAAAGCTAGACTAAATTATTACTAAATGTTTTGTGAGGTTCTACCCCAGAAAGCCTAGGAGGATGCAAATATTTTGTGAGCTTCATAGACGATTATTCAAATAAGGTATGAGTTTATTTTCTAAGGTCTAAGGATGAGGCATTTGATAAGTTTAAAGAGTGGAAGCAGTCTGTTGAAAATCAAACCGAGAAAAAGATAGTGTGTCTGGAGACTGATAATGGTCTAAAGTTCTGTAACACTAGGTTTGATGAATTGTGCAAAGCTTCTGGGGTTAAACGACATAGAACCTGTATCTATACTCCACAGCAGAATGGTGTATCCGAGAGAATGAACCGCACTATTATGGATAAAGTAAGGAGCATGCTAGCAGAGACAGGTTTGGGTCAAGAATTTTGGGCAGAAGCAACATCTACAGCAGTCTACCTGATCAATCGGACACCTAACTCATCTATAGATTTTAAACTTCCTGAAGAGATGTGGTCATGATCTAAACCAGATTTATCACATCTGAGATGGTTCGGATGTTCTGCATATGTACACACGATTCAGGAAAAGACAAGTCCTACAGCTGTGAAAGGAGTCTTTATGGGTTATTCTTTTGGTGTAAAAAGATATCGTGTATGGGTTTCAGAAGAAGGAAAATGTACTACGAGCCGGAATGTGGTATTTTAAGAAGAAGAAGTGTACAAAGACACCTTGAAAGATACCAAAGTTACTAAGGAAGTATCGGAAGAAGTTAAAGGCAAACTGAAAAAGATTGGAAGAAAGGTTACATTCAGAACAGACTTGATAGAGAGACATACTTCTAATATTTACGAACACGGGGAGTCATCAGGTCAAGGTGGAGTAGATTCAAGTGAGGAAAACACAAGTGATTCAGAAGTTGGACAAACCAATGATTCAGATGAGAAGTCTACAGAACCAAATGTTAATTCTCAATCTTTGGATGACTACATGCTAGCTAAAGATAGAGACAGAAGAGAAAATGGCAGGTCCCCTTCAAGATATGAAGACACAAATCTGGTGGCTTATGATCTATCAGTCGCAGATGACTTAGAGGTTAATAAACCTAAATCCTACTTAGATGTTATGAAATGCAGAAAACGAAAGTACTGAGAAAATGCAGCTAATGAGGAAATGTCATCTTTGAGTAAGAATGAGACATTGGTCTTAACTGAGAAACCAGAAAATCAAAAGCTCGTAGGATGTAAGTGGATTTTCAAATTGAAACCAGGGATTCCAGGAGTAGAAAAGCAGAGATACAAGGCAAGGCTAGTGGCCAAGGGGTTTTCAATGGAAGAGGGAATTAATTATAACGAAGTGTTTTCACCAGTTGTAAAACACGTTTCAATTCAAATTATGTTGTCTATAGTGGTAAACAAGGATTATGAGTTAGAGCAGATGGATGTGAAGTTAGAAGAGAGAATTCTCATGGAACAATCAGAAGGTTTCAGTAAGAAATGAAACGAAAACAAAGTCTGTCTTCTAAAGAAATCTCTCTACGGTTTGAAGCAATCACCTAGACAGTGGAATCTTATATTTGATGAGTTAATGAAGATAAAAAGTTTTATCAGAAACAACTTTAATTAATAAAAGTATATGAAAAAATTTACTGCACAAATTTTGCCAAAAAGTCAAGATTGTATCTACCTTTTACAAAACCTTTAATTTTTTAAAAATAATTTAGTGTTTCTCGTTTCAAATCAATTTTAGTTGAACTATTGGATCACAAGTTATTATAATAATTCAATATTGCATGTTGGTTATGTTATAGTAGTGTATGTTATCAACCTCTTATGTAAGATTTGCTCTGCTAGAAACTCTCCTATACTAGAAACTTTGATTGTTCAACTTGATTTATTAACAATTAAAAAATTATCTATCAAACTATTATCAAAATTTGTGTTGTGGATTTGCAATTTTATAGTAAAGAGTCAATGTCTTGATAATATGATCATTTTAAATGAGTGATAACAGTATATAAAACATCTCTTAAAATATTTTATCATAAAATATATATCAAAACAATTCTTTCGAATCACATACAAAATTATATTTATTTGTTTTTAAACATTAGTAAGGTATTAAGGATTTTTTATGTTTCATAAAAAAAAATTATAATAATTTGCAATGAAATTTTTTGTCACTAATTACCAACTATTAATCTTATCAAAATTAATGAAATGAAGCATAACAACAAAATTCATACCCATAAGGGATATCATAATATAAATAAATTTATTTTCATTTGTGTGTAAAATGATAAAATTATATAATGGATGATATATATATTGTAAGAAAATGCCAAAAATGTCAATTATACACATTCTACAAAAAAATTCAAGAATGTTTTTTTTATCTACCGAAACAATTCAAACTTTTATTCAATAAACATTTTAATTCTGAAATTTTTGTTGACTAAATCATTTTAATCTAATTTTTTATTAACTATTATTGTGACTAACGCTAGAATTAAAATAGTTTGGTTAACAAACGTTTAAATTTTTATTTGGTTAACAAACATTTTAATTTTTTTTACTATACTAAAAAATTAATTTTGATATACTCCTCAAAATACATAAATTTTAACTATTATAGATGGTTTTATTTATTTCATTTGATTATTTTCTTAACATTATTATGAGTAAAAAATTATATAAAGTTTTACTTTAATATATAATAAAGATGAAAAATTCATATAAGTCTTTGAATCGATTTAATATTTTTTCTTTAACAATTTAAATAGATCGATTCAAATTTTTTTAAAAATTTTATAAATAAATAATAATATTTAGACTATCTTTAAAATTTATCGAAGATTTAACAACTATACGAACTTCTTTTTAAAAATTTTATCAAATAATATTTTGAAATAGATTTAGGGAAAAGTAAAACAATAATTTTTTTTTTGATATATATACTTTTTCCAAAATTAAAATTTTATTTTTATTACATATTTGTATTAAGGATTGGTTTCTCTACCTATGTTACTTATAATTATTTTAATTAATTTAGTCTAAAATTATTATAAAAAAATAGATGTTAACTTTTCATTTACCAAAAAAAACTTGAACATTTTGAATTCCATTGTTAGTCAGCAATAATTAAAAAAAAAAACCTTTTAATTTACTATGTATAAACAATTCGTCCAGAATCTTATGGTTTGGTGATTTTTTTCTGATTGCGTTTTGTTCGATTCCTCACGGTAGAGAGAACACTATAAATCTTTTTTCTAACTATATGTGTGTGGTCTGGTCTGATTGTTGATGGTTCGTGTTGCACTCGCGTGGTTAGCTAAAGCTGGACTAAAGATTCAATCGAAAACTTGGGTGAATAAGATATTTATGTTGAACAAAGTAAAAATAACAAAAGCGCATTTCACAAACTATCTTCGATCTGACCAGAGTCAACAGTTAAAAGTGAATCTGATTCCAAGTTTTGTTCCAAAACACTTTCATAAAATATCTTCTTCCCGTCTCAACCAACAAAATTAACACAAATAAAATATCTTCCTTAAAGAAATACAATGACGTGGAAGAAGCAGAGTGGCGAAGTAGGTTAGATATTTTCTCGGGATATCTTATGGCGACGTGTCCTGACCGAACAAGGAGTAGACTTTACTTGTGTTATAACTAGCCTCTGTCTCTACTTTTAATTACGAGATTACCACTTCCTTCTCTTATCAATCGTCTCGAAGTTCAAGGGTATTTTGGTCAATGAGAGTTTCCATATAAGTGGAGAGATATTTTAATAAAGTTAAAGCAGACGCGAAAAAAAAAAGAAATATCGAGAAGATATTTTTCTGAGAGCTAAAATGGCGAGAGAACATTCCAATGAAACGATCGGAAAACGGAAGAAACGTGGCAGAGTTGAAGAAGAAGAACACATCGGCGATGGAATCGGAAAGGAAGTAGAAGAAGATGTAGAAGACGAGAAGCTTCCATTAGAGGTTGGGATGTTCTATTACCCAACGAAGCCACCTTCCTTTATCGTATCCGATGCTCTGGAGCCAGATTTTCCTTTGATATACGTTAACAAAGTCTTCGAAGTCGTCACTGGCTATCGAGCTGATGAAGTTCTTGGTCGAAACTGGTACTTATACTTAGATTTCAATTTTTTTTTTTTGGTTTTCGTCAAAATTTTGAATTTATGTGAGAATTGTTTGTTTCTTGAATAATAAAGAGTCTCTGTTGGTTTCAGTCGATTCTTACAGTACAGAGATCCTCGTGCTCAAAGGCGTCACCCATTGGTAGATCCTGTGGTTGTGTCTGAAATTAGAAAATGTCTTGAAGAAGGTATCATGTTTCAAGGAGAGCTTCTCAATTTCAGAAAAGATGGTACTCCTTTAGTTAACAGACTACGGCTTGCTCCAATACGTGACGATGATGGAACCATTACACACGTGATTGGGATACAGGTCTTCTCTGAAACGACTATAGACCTTGACCGTGTCTCATATCCTGTCTTCAAGCAACAGATTGACCAGACATCTCAAGACTTGGCTCCAACTGGAAGTCCGAGGTTCAGGGAGGATCATCAACATGTCTGTGGGATACTGCAGCTGTCTGATGAAGTCTTGGCGCATAACATCTTATTCCGGTTAACTCCAAGGGACGTTGCGTCCATTGGTTCTGCTTGCAGGAGGATGAGACAGCTGACGAAAAACGAAAGCGTGAGGAAGATGGTTTGTCAGAATGCGTGGGGAAAAGAGATAACCGGAACGTTGGAGATCATGACTAAGAAGCTAGGATGGGGCCGGTTAGCTAGAGAGCTCACTACCCTTGAGGCTGTGTGTTGGCGCAAATTCACTGTTGGAGGGATTGTACAACCTTCGCGATGTAACTTCAGTGCGTGTGCTGTTGGGAACAGGCTTGTGCTGTTTGGTGGGGAAGGGGTTAACATGCAGCCACTGGATGATACTTTTGTTCTCAATCTTGACGCAGAGTTTCCCGAGTGGCAACGTGTGAGGGTGAAGTCATCTCCTCCAGGACGTTGGGGACACACTCTCTCGTGCCTCAACGGGTCGTGGTTAGTAGTATTTGGAGGGTGTGGAAGCGAAGGATTGCTTAATGACGTATTTGTGCTTGATCTAGACGCTAAGCATCCGACGTGGAAGGAAGTAGCTGGAGGAACTCCTCCATTGCCAAGATCTTGGCACAGCTCTTGCACCATCGAAGGCTCGAAGCTGGTCGTCTCAGGTGGCTGCACAGACGCTGGGGTGCTTCTTAGTGACACCTTCTTGTTGGATCTAACAACAGATAAACCGACATGGAGAGAGATCCCGACATCATGGGCTCCTCCTTGTAGACTTGGACATTCTCTATCCGTCTTTGGTCGGACTAAAATCTTAATGTTTGGTGGACTTGCGAATAGCGGCCATCTAAAGCTAAGGTCAGGGGAGACATACACTATAGACCTGGAAGACGAGAAACCGAGATGGAGAGAGCTCGAATGTAGCGTGTTCACAGGCGAGGTTGCACCGCCTGCAAGACTAGACCACGTGGCTGTTAGCATGCCGTGTGGTCGAGTCATCATCTTTGGAGGGTCTATCGCAGGGCTTCACTCACCTTCACAGCTGTTTATTATAGATCCTGCAGAAGAGAAACCATCATGGAGGATCCTGAATGTCCCGGGGACACCGCCTAAGCTTGCTTGGGGACACAGCACTTGCGTTGTTGGAGGGACTAGAGTATTGGTTCTGGGTGGTCACACCGGTGAGGAATGGATACTCAATGAGTTACATGAACTCTGCTTGGCTAGTCGCCAGGACTCAGATATGTAAAGCAAGCTGCAGTTTTGTGGTTCCTTTTTTGGTCTGTGGTATACTTTCAGCTAAAAGAGTGTGTACATAGTAAAACCAGTGATCGTTATACGTTTTAGATATTCATGTAATGTTAGTAAGATTTTGCTGTGTTACGGTCCTATAAATATACTTCCTCAGTTAACAACCAAAAGATAAAAAAGATCATATATATCAACAAAACCAAAAGTAGAAATAATCACACAACACCTTAAGTAGAAACCGAAGAAGTGTAAGTACACAAGCTCCAAATACAAGGCTAAGAACCTATACAGCCCAGACAAACTACTTCCGTAGGATAGAAAATGTTATACCAAAATGTCAAACATCTCTCCTCCCTCCCTCTTTTCCCCGTCATCATCGCTAAGTAGTGTAAGCCGATCTAAGTCAGAAAGCATACTCATCTCTCTCTCTCTCTCTCTCTCTCTTTTAGTGGTTTTGGTACCATAGATAGCATTTCTGATGAGTTCTATGGTAATACAATAAATCACAAGAGGATGTAACGAAAGCAAGTGAAATAAGAAGATATAAGGTTAAAAAAAAAAGAGCTTCAAAAGCACACGGGTTTTACTTGTTTTGAACTGATACGTCCACGAGAGCCAATCTCTTTACTCATCTCATTGTGTGCTCCTCGTTAACCCACTTCGTCCAGCAGCTCTGCAGAAGAAGACCAAGTTTAGTCTCGATCTTGTTTCAATCTTTACTACATATTGATTTGTAGAAATGGAGGAAGTGATATTCAACATTGATACTATACCTTCCAGCAAGAATCTGGGCGGTGTTGGATGAGTTCTTGGTGTTTGAAGACCTTTTAGCTCTGTTATCCTGATCTTTGTCCACGCGCATTGCAGCAACCTCTTTCTCCATTGCAGCTACTTCCCTTCTCATCTTCTTTGCTTCAACCTCCATTGCCTTTGTTAAAGTTTCAACCTTTTTGGCTAACATCTACAAAAAAAAAAACTTCCATTACATGGACGTCTTTTTAGCAACATGTTATATTGAAAATTCAGAGATTTACCTCTATGGCATCATCCTTATCTTTGAGGCTTTGATCCTTTTCATGTGAAGATTTTCTCAAGGCAACTACTTCCTTCTGTAGTAAATCGTACAAAACCCCTGGGACATTGTCTTCAGTTGTTGGTGCTGGGAGTTCACTTGGTGGCTTCTCCTCTGAATCTTCTTTCCAGGCATTAGGTGACTCTGATTCTTTAGCTTCGTCACAAGCCTTGTTGAATGAATAATTCCCAGGTCCGTTTAGGAGTGCCTTGCCTCTGTCCAGTGATCTTGTGCCTCCATCAAATGACTTGGATGTTCCTTTAGCGTTCTTCAATACCGAGGTGGAATTAGAAGTAAATGAATTTCTCATCTGAGAAGATGGAGATTTCTTCGATAAGAAGCCATTCGATCCGAACTTTTGTAAATTATCTGCTCCACCAAGTGACTGCCTGCGAGAAGGTCCATTACTCATGCTTCTTCCCTCAGGTGTGTTCCTTACGCTGCTTGAGGTGCCCCTCAGTGTCTCTTCAAGCACTTTCAGCCGTAGTTGAAACTTGTCCTGGAAATGAAATAGTTTATTTTTCGTTCAGTTAAACACAAGATCCAATTTTAGAATGACAATCATATCAAAGATGTATACTTTCAGTTGTGCTTCAGATTTCGCAGCTCGATCTGATATTGCAAGCTTGTCGCGAAGTTGCTGCATTTCTCCCTGCAAGAAGAGAGTTAAGAGTTGAGAATGTAAGATTTTGCCTTTGTCACTGCAAAGAATCTACATTTCAAGAGTTTTGGAGAATGACAATCATATCAAAGTGAACCTGTAGAAACCTTCTTTCTTCAAGCCATTGCTTCACCGGCATTACTTTATCATTACCATCCTTCCATTCATTTGCAACCACTGTCGCAACTCTATTTGCTGTAACCTTTGCACGCGCAAGTTCCCGGTCAAGAGTTTTTCTTTCTTCCTAAACAGCAGAGCAAGAAACATTCCTACATCAGTTGGAAATTTCACTGACAAAAAAAGAAAAAAGATCTGAGATTCTATTCTTCTTCAGTCATCTTATTAAGCGTATAAAATTACATTCATCTCTTGAAATTTCCGCTGGTAATCCCTCACGGCATTAGCAGCCGCGCCACCAGCAAGAACAGCCTCTTCCAGCTCCCGTACAGTTTGAGTAAGCTTTTCCACTTCAGCAACCTTTTGCCTGTGCATTTTGTCTAGAATTTTGTTTTCTTCCTACAAAATGAGATAATAGACAGTTGATAAATAATGAGTTATATAAGTAGAAGGCATCCCAATTGTTACAAAGAAGAGGATGATGAGTAAATCACCTGACAGATTTCTATTTGCTTCATCAACTCTTGGTTCTTATTTTGAAGATCATCAACTAAAGCAGCTTTCGCCAAGGCAGTTTGAACAGTCCTCTCAGCATCAAGTAAGGCCGCTTCTTTTGACTTAGTGAGACGATCCAAGGCTCTGTTATCTTCTTGAAGCTTCCCAATCTATGCATAAAAACATCATAACCGATCAATGTCTTATAATAGAAACTAAACAGTACTAAAACGAGCAGAAAATACCTCAGAGCGCGCAAGCTTAAGTTCAGCTTCTAAAGGAGCAAGAATGGCTTCAATTGGAGGCATGTCATCATCTTTCTGAGCAGCATGGACCCTTCTTAAGGTGGCTTCAGCAGCAAACTGAGCAGCCATGGAGGCCTTCTTTTCCTCATTGATCTTCCTGATTTCTAGATTCTGCAACATAGTCAGATAATCAGATAACCATCAAAAACAAAAAAAAAACAGTAAGAGATAATTTCGGTTAATTACTTTGCCATCCAGAAGCGATTCAGTCAACTTGAGCTTCTCCTCCAACTTAGTAAGCTCATCGGTAAGCTAAAATTCCAAAGAACACGAAGGAAAGATCAGCTTACGATAAGGAACTTGAAGCAAAGTGATGATTCATAAGAAGAAAACTCTGAATCTTCTCTAGACAACATCGCCATTAAAGTCAATCTCCTGAATCTATATAAATAATTCTTAAAATCTTCCGAAATTATCAAACAATCTAAATATGGAAACAAAAAAAATTCGAAGAATACAGCAACACAACACCTCTTCAACAGCTTTCTCTCTTTGCCTCTCAGATAACCTCAACGCTTTGATCTCGGCGTGTGCTTCGCCCAATTCTCGATCCTTATCTGATAACGAAACAAAGTGCAAAAAAAAAAAAAATTAGATCTGAATCGACACGTAAAAGCACTAGATACAAGCAGCCATTTTCGCACCTCTAACTTCATTCTCAAGCCGATTAAGCTCAACCTTCACTGGATCCGAGCCATGGAGCAGAGTGATGAACTCATTGTCGGCGGCGGCGTCGAAGCTAGGCCTAACTGGTCTCCTCCTCGACGAGCTTCGCCCTCCTCCTCCGCCGCTGCTCTCCTTGTAAGACGCCGACACCGTCAGCGACGGATAAGACGTTGGAATCGCAGTCGTCTCAGTCGACGACGCCGAGAAACCTCCCTCCGCCGAAACATCCGACATCTCCGATCTGATGATCCCTCACAAACACATCCAAAATGCGTACAAAATTCTAGAGAGAGAGAGAACGAACTTAATAATGCAGATTTCTAGAGAGAGAAAGAGAGAGTTCTTCGGGATCCAAATGCTTTTCTCTGGTTTTTCAAATCAGAGTCTCACGGAGAAGAGAGAGAGTGTGTGTGTGTGTGTGTGATGCTAAACCTAGAGAGAGAGAAAATGAGAGATAGTTTCAGAGAGATCTTTTCTTTTTTTTCTTTAGTGATTAAAAGAAACAAGAGAGAGTGAGATTTGATTTAAATGCTGTCACAGTTTTGTTTCTCTCTCTCTCTATCTATCTTAGTATGACATGACAAGGGAGAAGAAAGAAGACTTGATTTAGTGAATTTAATTAACCTTTCACTTTAGAATCAAACCACTTAGTAAAGAATTTATGTTTTTTATTATTCAGATTAATTAATAATCTGTAAAGTATTAGCAGATATAGACACTATTACATGATCTATTCTATTTCCTTTGGTTTTATTATAGTGAAAAAAATGGTTGATTTATACATATCGGTGGAGAGTTAATTGTCTTTGGTTGTTTAGTGATGTGATTAGTGAGAATAGCTGTGATTAGTCAAACAGATTCTTTGCGCGTGAACGTGTAATACGTCCTTTTTTTTTTTTCTTTTTTTCGGCAACTACGTGTTCATTGTCTATTGTCTAGTGTCTTTGATCATCTCTTTGTTTTTCTCTTTTCAAGGGATATTCAATAATGTATGTTTTTGCTTTTTTATTAATTAAAATTACAATCAAAATTGAATGTAGTATTCTGACCAAAAAATGTTTTTTTGGGAAAATACTCGATATAGTGGAATATCTATATTTGATATATATATATAAAAAAAAGGGAATGACAACAAAGTTATAATTTATATCTTACGGCTTACAAAATGACAAATCATTTTCGATTACTCTATTCTCTATATACAACATAAAAGAAACAAAGGGCCAAACCAAACGTAAAGAGATTGAAAATGTTCTTCATTCTTGTTCATTACCTTTGAGAATATTAAACTTGCACAGTGGACATGTCGCATTCATTTTAAGCCATTTCACGATGCACGTCGAATGAAAATGGTGGCTGCAAGGAAGTGCGACCAGCTCTGCTCCATCTTCATATGAACTCAGACATATACAACAGTCCTACACAAACCATATTAAAGAAAACTTCATTTCGAATTCTCTAAGAAGAAAAACAGCCACGAGATAACTTTCGAGATGACAACTTACTGCATCTTCTGCCAAAAGGACTCGTTCGTTTCCTGAATACTCAGTGCCTGCTTCCATAGGTGTCATTTTACCGCCACCATCAGTTTGCTTTTCGCCATTGTTCATCATCTGAAACTTGTACTTGGGAAGGATGCTGAGATCTGCTTCTGATGCACCCTCCTGCACACATAATCAAAGGCTGTTTATTGATTTTTTGTTTCTTTTAAAGAGAAGTCAAACTTTTGTAGTTGAGGGCTTGCTCTCTCAGCCTATACCTGTCCGGCAACGGCGTAAAGTAGAGCGATAATACAAGGGAGGCAGCAACAGAGTGCGATTCCGATAAGACATGCCAGCACAACGCAAAAGACGGCGAAGAACACATCAAATGCCAGGAAAACAAAAGTCAACCTGCAAGCATCAAACTTTACATTGTCATATCTATACAGAAAGGAAAAGGAAGACATGAGATCAAACGAAGATGCGAGTTTTCAGTAAAAAAAAAAACATTGAGCTGATATCATTGTATACCAGTACAAATGCGACGCATTTTGCAAAAGGATGTCACCACCAGATACAAGCCAGTAGAAGCCAACGATCCACCAGACAAATGATATAATGGTGTTCATCGATTCACAAGTCTTAGTGCTGAGAAATTTGATTGTGAAATCATTAGTAAACAAAACTTCCTGAAGAACAAAGCAACACAACAAGAAATTGATGAACCGAGTGCAGAGCATGGCTCTTTTTAAGTTAGAATTTTGTAGGTTCCAACCATGAAAAGGAAAGTAAACAACTTTGACAATATGGACTAATCTTCTTTTCTTTTTTTTCATTCTTTCACATCCTAAAAGCACTCTTCACAATAATCATGACACAGGAAAGACAAAACACATTGTCGGGTCTAGATATTGTCATAAATTATCTAACTTTTAGCTATAATGATAGTGAAATATTGATAGCAAGTACTAATAATAAACCCTCAATCACAAACTTCAAGAAACCAAGAACCAACTTCAAGAAATCAGATTATACTAAATCAGAGAGAACTAACCTGAGGATCCTCTCATCACCATCTTCATCCTCGCTATCATGACCAACTCCATTAACAGAACCTTCACCAGCTTCCAAATCCCCACCTCGCCGGCTCGCGTTCCTCTTCCTAAACTCCAACCACACAAGCACAACATGAACGAGGCACTGAAGCGCGTACCCACAGATCCAAATCCTAACCGGAACGTTGGGCTTCTCGTCCTTCGAAATCAAGAGCATGACAGCAGCGGCAAGCACAAAAGCCGTGTTCCAAAGCATGTCAAGAGCCACGACAGGTTTCGAGTAACCCCAATCGGCTCGTCGGTCTTCGAGCTCCTGTGCAGCCGTCTCTCTTACAACCATCGAAGCTCCTCGCCGACCGGAGGCTCGGCCTAAGAGTACGGCGATTACAGGCTGACGGCGTCGCGGAGATTGGCGGGAGCGGAGAAGAGGGGTGGTGGAATCAGACATGGTTGGTGAACCGGAAGGAGATTCAGTTGAAGAAGACATGGTCGAATGAATCTGTCGGAGAATGGAGAAAGTAAAAAAAAAGATAAAATCTAGGGATTGTTTTCTTCGTACCCACCACTCAAAAAAAAAGTTCAGAAACTGAAGGTCAAAATAGCCAAGAGCTACTTTCTTTTCTTCGCTTTTTTTTTTTTAAGAGAGAGAGAGATTTGGTGAATCGGTGTCTCATAAATGTGTTTATAGTTAATTGAATTTTTTATATAAACAAATGTGTTGGGTCATTGAGTTTGAGACATTTGGATAGTCAACAATTGGACTAGTCGGTAGGAAATTGAAATATGCCACATTTGTCGACCCTCTCAATTCTCAATGAGTTAGTGGTAATTTCATATAGCTAAAAAAATTAATGGGGGTAAATTGTAGGGATCCAATGTTTTTTTTAGCTTAAATACGACCATTATATTGAATTGAAATATGTAAAATACTAAACCCGGTTTTACTGAGAGAACAAATAAATGGATAGTGGTACAGCTTAATTCTTTTTCAATGCAAAAGTTGGAGAATCTTAACATGTATTACATCGTATGCTACTGATAAGATATGTTTATGTTTTGAAGTTTGCAGCAATCCTTAATCTAGATTATCTAAATTGAGTCACTTTTTAAAAGTAAAAACTTTAATATTACTACTACTATTGGACTTTCAAGCACTAGAATCTACTCCATCATGTTTGAAACAGAATAATTCTTCCATCTCTTTGTGGAATCTGGAAGGATCCATGCACTATAGTTGTCTGTCTATTAATTTGTTAAACGTATAAAATGAAACCTTCTCTATGCACTAGAGTCTCTGTCATCGTCTTTAGATTCGTTTAGACCTCTTTCACCGCCGATATATTTCTCCGATACCGATTCACTCACACACGCCCCATAAGCAAGCTAAAAATCAGAAAACCCAAAAGGCCAACACTTTCACATAGCAGAGACCCAAAGCGTAAAACCCTAAACAACCAATCGATCCGGGTTCGTTTTTCTCGGAGTCCGATTTGGATTCATACTCGAAACGAGAGAGGAAATGTCAGAAGGAAAGAGAGAGCACCCGAGGCTGATTCTACACAACTTCCTCTCTCCGGAAGAGTGTAAGGAGCTCGAGTTCATACACAAGAGTTGCAGTACGGTTGGGTACAGACCAAATGTCTTCTCCACCACTCTCTCTCACCTTCTCGCCACCAATTCTCCTCACCTCATCATCCCTTTCGTCTGCATTCGAGGTCAAACTTCCTCTACTTCTCTTTACGTTTCCAGATTCCATGTGATGATTGGGTTTGTGTTTGAGTAAACAGAAAGGTTGAAAGAGAGAATGGAGGAAACATTTGGGTGTGAGTATGAGCTGTTTATTGAATTCACAGGTTTGATTAGGTTAGCAACTAGTTTTGTCTCTTCTCCTTATTTAAATAGAACAGCCAAGAAAGAATAAACAGAGGTAAAGAATGTTTTTTTTCTTCTTCTTGAATCAGCTGGTGTAGAGGAGCTAGCATTGGGTGGCACAGTGATGATAACAGACAATATCTGAAACAAAGAGATTTCTCGGTCTGTGTTTATGATGGTGCAGTCTATGATCGTTATATGAGGTTTATGTAAATGACTTTGGTTTTTAGTTGGTTTCAAGGCAGTTTGTTACTTGAATAGCTACGGTAAAGACTTCAAAGGCGGGCTTTTTCGTTTTCAGAGTGGCGAACCAGCAACTATTGCTCCTTCAGTTGGAGTACGTATGTTCTTTTTCAGTTGGCTCATGACTACTTCTCAGATTTTCAAGATTCTTGATTGAATAATGAGTTTGGTTTCTCGACCAGGATGTTATCATGTACACAGCTGATGACCGGAATATTCATTCTGTTGATGAGGTTAGGTCACTAATAATCTCCCGAGTTAGTTGTTCAATGCAGATGTCATGTAAGTAACTAATGGAAGCTGTACAGGTAACAGATGGAGAAAGATTGACTCTTGCAATGTGGTTTAGCCGAGATTCATCACATGACGAAGATTCCAAGCTTGTTTCACGTCTTTCTCAATTCACATCACTTGAATCTTGCCTCCCTTTGCCTGCATCCGCTAACATGTACTGGTTCTCTCCTCATCAAGATGCTAATCAAAACATAGGTTTTGATATCTGCGTTGCGAGGTTGCATCTTCTTGGTTTCGGCGTACATAGCTTGCAAGACGAAGATCGTTCTTCCGATGCCTTTGAACAACTCATGGGGCCAATACAAATAGCTAAAGGACGAAAGCTGCTCAACCGGAAATTTACCAACATTCTTCATGCTCTTCAGGTGCTTTCTCTTAACCATATGTTAAGCTGATCTTTACATGAGTTATGAACTCTGCGCTCATGGCTATAGTTGATTTCTAGTTAAACTGGCTTTCTTTCGTCATATATGATCTCTATTGTCTTTCCCATTTGTTGGATAACAGGTTGTTCAGTTCTACCATTGGAAAGCTTCTGAGCTCAAAACTTCAAATGTCGAAAATGACACCGTAGAAGAGGTGAAAGCTATGTCCCGACGTCAGTTAGAAACTATCAATGCCCTGAAATCAAATTTTCTGCCAGATGAGGGCCTTGTAAGCACAATCTTTGGATACTCATGCTCCAATGGGGATCGGAAGGATTCACTTGACTTGACGGATATATCACCGGCGATTACCTCTTGGGAAGAGTATACTCGTAAGCTACTGAAGGAGCTATTATCATCCTTGCCTCAATGGAAAACGTATCAGACTATACACAAAGTCGAATCCAGTTAGAAACTAATCTCTTTTTCTAAGCTGCTCTTTGTGTGATCTGCTATTGGATCACTCTGGCCTTTCTAATTTCTATTATAACTTAACATATACTATGATATGAACATTTTTTATATTTGCCCTTCCAAGAATTATTGTATGATACAGATACATAAAAATACGCCAAGAATCTCAATGTGAATGTTTGGGTATATATAGATAATATCAAGCGTTGGGACCTAAAAGAGAGAGGAGAAAAGTTCTGTAGTGACCAGTTGTATCAGAATGAACAGCATTGTACAAAGTCTTCTTGTATCTCTTGCGGTACTCTGTAATGATGTAGTGCATATCCACCTCTGCTCTTGTCACCACCATTCTTATCAACGCCGTGTCATCTGTTCCTAACCCTTTCATCGATTTTCTCAGCGCCTGCAGTCTCAGTTGTCATGTTTTAAGCTCTAAATTCTTTAAAAGAAAAAAACAATGGCTTGTGGTTTAAGAAACATGAGATTAGGTTTACCTTTGCGAAATAGAAAGAAGAGTTTTCAGCACATTGTAATATTGTCAAAAGGACGTGCTCGAAGTTCCCGCGTGTCTCATCCCTAATGGCCTATCAAGATCAAAGAAAGTTGAACAATGAAGGGTTTCTTGAGTAAGAAGTTTCTGGTTCTTGATTACTACCTTTCCAAGTTCTTTGCCGTGCATTGAACGGTAAGTAGATCTAACAGCGACCAAATGACTCCTACTTCGGTCTGTGAAAATCTGAATCAACGTCTGGTCATCTGATTTATGCTTCCTCGCAACCGCCTTCTTGAGAACCCTAGCGTCATTCTCCACGATCTTGTCATCGATCTCTGGTCCTTCGTATCGCGTAGTGTTCAAATACGCGAGCAAAACCTGTTATATACATTAACATGTCAATGTCTAATACTACCTCAATCAAAAGAATCGATCAGATAGAGACATACTCTTTTGTGATTGCCAGAAGCTTCAGATTCAACGTCTTCTTCGAGCTTGACACCGAAAGTGTTGAAGTAAACCTGTTTCATCTGACGAAGCTGAGAGCCAGATCTTGTACATATGATCTCAGCGACGGCTTTGTGATCAGTCACGGCTCCTCTCAATGCGTGTTTTAGTATTGAAGCGTCTCGCTCCACTGCTTCAGGCATCCACAGAAGAACAGCTTTCTGAATTTTTTTTTAAAAACGTTTTCAAAATTTGTGAGTTAATCATATTTCTAGATGAATAACGTTTTATGTAAGTCTCGGATTTACCTTGAGATGACCGTGAAGCTCGGATTGGAGACGTTTACGTAGGTCATCTGAGAATTTGGTTTCGTATTCTTGTTCGATGAGAGCTCGTTGCGTTGCGTTGCGATGAGCTAAGATGTTGATGATCACAGAAGTATCGCAACCTCTTCCTGAAAATTGCATAAGATTAATTAAACGTGACAGACAGTTTGATATATAATCATAATACAATACCTTTGAAGGCCTTAAAGAGCTGGTCAGCATCGACTCGAGGAGAAGGTACCGTCATTGGTATTTTCATTGTTGCCATCTTTTTTCTTTCGTCCTCAATAAGATTCAGAAGAAGCTTTTGTATAGTTATAAGATCTTTGTTCTTCTTGATTTCTTGTGTTTTTTTTTTTTTTGTATTTTCTTGATCTTGTTAATTGGTTTTTGTTGTTGTTGGTGGTGATGGTAATTTGTGGATGTTGAATAGTTTAGGGAAAATGTGTTTTGCCTTGAAATATGCCAAGGAAGTGGACATTGGACCTTGGTTTCAGGAGTAGAATTCTCTGTTACGTTCAGTTAAATGTGAAGATGAATGCTTTGATGCATATTACACAGAGAACTTTTTCTTGGGTACAATGTATTCATGTTTTAATAAGTACAATCAATTTGTTTGGTCCGAGTTGAGTTTGTCCAAAATATAATTTAAATTAATTGATGAAAGAATATTAGAGAATAGTAGGAGGAATTGACAACATAATTTTATTAAAATCTTGTGTCAGTTGGAGATTTTGTGCTTAAGAAAATCATTATTATTAGTGTTTTTTTTACTAATAAAAATAAAATATTTAAAACAGTTCAGTTAACTAAACTGATGGTACAAAATCAATATAAACCACTGCTAAAGGAACAGTAAGATTATACGAAAGAGATTAAAAAAAACATGAGTACTACCATGTGTTTTGTAATTTTGTGAGAAACAAGATAAAAGCCACTTGTGAACACACAAAAAAAAGAAAAGAAAAAAAAAGCCACCAGAAGTCGAGACCTTCCAACCAATCCGGAAGGTTTCACCTGGAGAGTCAACAAGTCTTCTAAATCCATTGAATCCCATAAAACTATAAAATGGGTTTTCTATTCCATTTAGAAACAGAGGGTCAAAATTACAAATTAAGAAAAAAATAAGATTCTCGAGGTTTATTACACAAATGGATGTGCTCACTTTCGGGATCATAGTCGGAATTATCATTCTCTTCCTCTGCATCGTCTGCTTCATCACCATCGAAGGCGTCTGCTGCAGCAACCGCCGCTCGTCTTAGTCTCACTGCATTTGACGGAAGACTCTTCCTTTAGGTCAGATGTCTTTGTCGCTGATAAGACTCGTGGTCCCGTTTCTGGTTTTGGTGCTGTTTCTGGATCTGTGCGTAGAATCCGGATTCTCTCAGTCAACGCCGGCGAGTGACGACCACGTGCATCATCACGGAGGTGGGTGTAGTCATTCGCATGATCACGATCATCATGTGAAGAAGGAGGCAGTGAAGATGAAGCTGCCGGAGGAGCTCGCCGAGGAAGAGGATATGAGGTTGTGTGGGTTTGGGCCTTGTCTTCATCATGGTCATGATCACGACCACGATCACGAACCCAGTTCCACTCTTTCTGGATTTGGTAATTGATTCATTGATTTTGCAATTTCATGCTGATTCGTCCCATTTAAGGGATCTTTGTGGATTGAAAATATTTGGTGATGGTTAAAGGTCTCTTCTTTTTCTGCAGCACTGTGGCTTAATGCATTGGGATGCTCTCTTTTGGTTAGCTTGGCGTCACTCATTTGTCTGATTTTGCTGCCAGTTATGTTTGGTAAGCAAATCTCTGCGGATACTATGAACCAAAAGGACGTTGGTGTTGATTGTCCCGGAAAATTTATCTCTTTGTTTATTGATGGTGCCATTGTTCATGAGGGTAGCTGTTTAAGTCTTTCGTTGTAACTAGTTTATGCTTCACATTACAGTTCAAGGGAAGCCAGCGAAATGGTTTGTTGATGCCTTGGCTCTGTTTGGGGTAAGCTGCATTAGCTTTTCTTTGCCAGTGGTGGTTCTGAATCTGTCGCTTGAATGAGTTTTTGGCATGTCTATATATGTGCTCTGTTACTACTTCAAATAGTTCTGATTAATTCTATTTGTTTTGTTACTAGGCAGGAGCTATGTTGGGGGATGCTTTTCTTCACCAATTGCCTCATGCTTTTGGTACAGTAATGGACACAATTGTGCTATTGGTTGCTTTGTATTCTCTTTCTTAATCCTTGTTGTTGTACAATTGACCAGTTCCTTACCAATAGATATATTTTGATGTGTAAAATATTTTATGGTCTGGCAGGTGGTGGTCACTCTCACTCATCTGATCACCATGAAAGCCATGGCCATCATGATCATGATCACTCTCATTCGGATTCGCCTTCGCACTCACATTCTTTACAAGATCTGTCTGTTGGATTATCTGTTCTCGGTATGTATTAAAACACTTGCTCTTGTGTTTATTAAACAAAATAGTTTGACAGATCTTACAATTCAATTCAATCATTCTTGACTGTCTAGCTGGGATTGTGGTCTTCCTTCTTGTGGAGAAGTTGGTACGGTATGTCGAAGAAAACTCGTCTGGATCTTGGGGACACCATCACCACCACCACCATGCAGGCAGTAAGAAACTGAAGGATGAAGCCGATAACAATGTGGACAAACAATGTCCCGCTGATGCAACTGAAAATTCATCAGAGAGAGTCTCTAGTGGCTCTAAGGATAAAGCTCTCCGTAAGGTGAGAACCAGCACTTCCATTTAATATATCCATCTGCAGCAGATGAGTTTGAGTTAAATCCAAAAAGCATGCAAAGAACAAAAACATGGAACACATTCATTTTGGTAGAAAATTTTCTGTTTTATCAGTCTCGGGCTTGAATGAGAGGTTTAGCATACTTAACTTGATCTTTTAAGCTATGAGCTTCTGTTTCTTCTGTTAAATGCAAATGTTTATTCTTTGAGCTTCTACTTGGACACTCGAAGTATGATTGATGTATGTTATGGTTACTTGTTATTTAATCTACTTGGACTTGTTTGTTCATTGCAGAGAAAGACTTCAGCTAGTGATGCTGTTGATAAACCAGATTCAGGCGCAGAAATTACTTCCAATGAAAAATTGGACAAACCTGAACAGGTGGAGAAGAATTCAAGCCTAGTATTTGGTTACCTCAACTTGTTCTCTGATGGTGTTGTAAGTACGTGCTCCTCTGTCATTTATTACAAAAAGAAGCTTCCTTTGGAGAAAAAAAGATTGCAAAAGAGATGCTTCATCTCAGAAGATGACATTTCTTTCCCGTTTTTCTTGTGCAGCACAATTTTACTGATGGAATGGCGTTAGGAAGTGCGTTTCTCATCTACGGATCAGTTGGTGGATGGTCAAGAACCATGTTTTTACTTGCTCACGAGCTTCCCCAAGAGGTCCCTACTCTATTCCCTTAACAAACTTGAGAATGTGTATAACAACAAATAATAAAGATATCACGGAAGCTACTTGCAGATAGGTGATTTTGGGATTCTAGTTAGATCAGGCTTCACTGTAACAAAAGCACTCTTCTTCAACTTCCTCTCTGCACTCGTCGCACTTGCAGGAACTGCATTGGCAAGTCTTTTATATCTGAAAACCTGGCAGATCTCTAGAAATATTGAAACTGAACTAACTCTAGTGATGTTCTTTTTGTCTCGGCCACAGGTTTTGGTCTGGGGAAATGAACCGGGACAGTCATCGTTGATTGAGGTAGTAAATGACAAAATCACATTGGTTCGGTCTAGTAACGTTAATCTAAATGTTTATATAATAATATAGTGGGTTACTGAAATCTTGTAGGGATTCACAGCGGGAGGATTCATATACATAGCGGTTGCAGGTGTTCTTGCGGAGATGAACAACTCGGCAAAAACGACAGTTAAAACCAGTGTGTGCCATTTGTTGTCTTTGATGCTAGGCATGAGTGTTGCTCTTGGCATCTCTCTTATTGAATGATCTCTCATAACAATGGCTTTGTAACCGGATATAGACATGTCCCAAGCTGAGGTTAAAGGAATATTTCTAGACTTATGGCAAATTTTCTGTGGTCAGGTCGACGTAGTCTCTTTATTGCAAAACAAAACGAGCCAAAAATGCATCACTAGAACTAGGTATAGCTTTGCTCACACGCTTCTTATAAGAACATGCACACTAAAATGATTTATCACTATTAAAAACGTACTTTTTGGAAAAACTTATTCTAAACTAAAAGATGGCCAAAATGTTATGTATTTGACTGCCAATAACCTAGGTCATAAGGTACCATGTTTACTTTCTCGTATCACAATATCATATTTGATCTCACAGAATATCTGACATGGTCAAAGATGAACGTTGGATGGTTGCAGCAGGTCACTAATTTACGGGAAGATGAAGGGTAACAAGGAGCTTGTGATCGATATGATAAAATCCAACCCTCATTTAATTAATATGGGAATTTCAAGCTGAGTACAAAAATATATTTCAGTCTGGTGTGTTCAACACTGGAACTCTAAGACCATGATTAAATGTAAGAACTTCATAAAGGTTCTTACCAACTTTTTATTATAAATTTTAGATAAAAACCCTCCACAACTTTAGTACTTTTATCTTTTAATGGTAGAACCTTATTAGAGGTTCTTAGCTTAATAAAAAAAATTATGAAAATTATTTTATCTTTAAAATAGTTTATTTTCTTGTGTAAAACATAAAATATATTGCATTGAATGAAATTTGAAACATACATGATATAAAAATATTTTAAACATAAACTTTCAAATCATAAACGTAAATGAACGATCAGTTATAATATTGATTTACTCCAAATTTTTTCCATATATGCTCAACCAAATCAATTTTCAACCAAATCAGTTTATCACGAAGTTAACAAATTTTTTTTTTTTTAAAGTTGCAATTAAGAAGAATTTTTTTGAAAAAAAAAAGTTAAGAATTTTTTTTACACATTATAGAAAAACAAAACGTTGTATAAACGAAATTATATGTTGCATTGTGCATATGAAAATTATTTTATTTTTTAAAAAATTATTTTATTGAACAAAACATAAAAATATATTGGATTGTTATTTTTTAAGTTAAAGTTAATTTTTTTTAAAGTTAAAGTTAAGAAATTTTTTTTAAAAAAAGTTAAAAAAAAAAAAAAAATCTGGTGAATTAGATAGTGACATGTGGCTAAGAACCTCATATAAGAATCAGCTTTTACAGTTCTTAAATAAAAACTGATTCTTAGCTTATTAAACAATTTTAATTTATTTTAATTCTAAAAAAGCTAAAAACTCTATCTAAGAACCCTTTAAGAACTCCCTTTAATCATGTTCTAAGATCTTTGTCTATAGGATAGATGATAGAAAGAAAATAATGCTCAGTGAAAAAGACAATGAAAGCAAACACTGTTCTTCAAGTTGATGGAGCCCTTTCCCCTTCTCATGAATTCTCTAAGAGCA
Source organism: Iljinskaea planisiliqua (assembly GCA_900108845.1). NCBI lineage: Eukaryota > Viridiplantae > Streptophyta > Magnoliopsida > Brassicales > Brassicaceae > Iljinskaea > Iljinskaea planisiliqua. Next base: position 3,500,320 of record FNXX01000009.1, read on the forward strand.
TGTTTAACGCAAATTTTTAATACAGATTTTTAGTATAAATAAGGATTAAATAATTAAAAATAGCTAATAACTAAAAAACCATTTATTAAATAAAGCTTTAATAGACATATCTTAAGTGCTACGTATGATGATGAAAAGAGATAAATCATTCTTTAGTCATTATGTCATTAGTCACGAGATAACTGGTGAAATAGTTGACCATGGTCCACTTACTGATCAAAAGATCTTAACAAATTTAATAATTAAATATTAACTAAGAACTATTGGTGAGTTTCTACCATCAAACATACTCTAAAGTTTTTTTGTTCTACTCTCAAAATGAAGTTTTCAATGATACAAGGCAAAACTTGTTTTTTTTTTTTTTTTTTTCATTCTAAACTCTTAATTCATCATTCTTTGGAACATTCAAAATTCTGTTTTTTTATTAAAAAAAATTATATATAATGAAAAAAAAAACTATTAGTAAGTAGAATATGGTTGGTTTAAGCAACTACAAGATTAGCCACTAGGGAAATTCATTATCTTCTTCATCTTAACATTATAATTGAAAATTGGAGAGCTCCTTTACGTTTATAGTGAGAGACTGAAAGTAAGATTGATTGTCCAATCCTGTTTTGTTTCTGTTTTTGGGTTTTAGGTTTTTTATTTGTTTTCGAATTACAAAATCAGCTACTATTCGGTTCGGTTTGATAAACTCATTAGATTCCACAAAACTAACCACTCGAAAGCTATAAAAAAAAAAGTGAACTTCAAGTCTTCAAGTCTCTAGATAGGTTTTAGGACGAGTCAAACTAGCAGTACGAACCAGTAGTCGGTTTTGCTATTAGATGCTGGATATAAAAAGACAACAAAATCGGTTTTTTGTTTTTGGGTTCAATTTGTTTTTTATCAACCATATTTCATTTAAAATGAAAAAGCTCATAAAGGCATTACATATCGTGTTAGAATTATATAGATTTTGATGTTAACATGAAACTATATTTTGAATAAATAAATATATTTTATTTTGGTAGTTTTTTAATATATACATAATTAAAAAAATATTTTGTGTAAAAATAAATTTCATTTTAAAACGATAATTGGTTAACTCTAAATAGATTTGTAAAGTTAAATGTTTGAGTTGAGTCTAATATGCACATATTTATAGGATAAAATGTACATGTGAAAAATAACATATCAATAGAATATAATGAATTATTCACAAAAAATATTAGTGTCATAAAAAATGTTAGAATTATATTTTATTTAATCCATAATAAAATAAAAAAATATTTTATATCAGGTATATATTATATTGAACGAATAAAAATAATAAATTTAGAATATATTGTTATTAAATATACTGGAAAGATAAACTATATCTTATTTATCAAGAAAATTATAATAACATTAAGTAAATAATATGTCAAATAAAAACATTTTCTAATATCTAAAGATTTTATCATACATAGTAAACATAAAAGTATATTTTAATATACATAAAATTCTTACCTACTAGAAATAGCCAATAAATTGATAAGATAGTACAAAAGCACACAAATATATAATATACAAATTATTGACTATCAATAATCAATTTAATCTTTAAATTTACATAATTATAAATTTTTTAATATAACTCTGTTTGTTTCTAAATGATAGATTTTTTTCCAGATTTTCACACATATTAAGAAAATTTATTAAATTTTGATTATAAATGTCTCTTTTTCAGTCATTAACAATTTCAATAACCACAAAAAAAGCATATTAACAAAATAACCAAAACCTCCTTATGTGGCAAGATCCTCACCACTAGATTTAGGTTTTTTTGGTTACTTTTTAAAATTTTCTTTTTCTTTTAGTTATTCACTTAATTAACCCTAAATGTAAACCAATAGTAATTCAGTAAGTTTAAATATATTTTTTGAAGTTTAAAATTTTTCATTAATAATTATTGAAAAATGCATAGAAAACTTGAAAAAATTATCTTTTTGAAATAATATATTTTTAAAAATTATCTTTTAAAAATGGAAAGAGTATATTTTATTTAAAATAATTGATTCATTGGTAATATGTAAAGTTTAGTGATTGAATATGCTATTATATATATAAATAAATATCATTATGAATATAAATATAAATAAGTATCACGATAAATATTATTTATGAAAAATATATTATGATAATCTCATGTAGCATAGAAAAACTTAATTTTTTAAAAAGGTTGTTTTATTGGAGGTTTTACAGGAGGACAACGGCTATCAGAGTTACATTCATCTTGTCTTCGAAAACAAATCTGTCGATCTCTCTCACAGCACCAACAATTTCTTTTGAAAAAAGTTTCTCCACATTGTTCATGGACACAGTTTGGAATAAAGAGGTTGCTTGAACTCTCTATTTCTCTAACATCCATATGCATGCCTACACATTTGAAACCACACATCATTTATGAAACATCGATAATTAAAAAAATAAAGTAGTTATTATACACACGTGAAAAACCCTACACATACAAAGAAGGAGAATATGAATATGCATAGGAAAGTTGTCTGTGAACTCATTTTTTGTTTGTCTTAAAGTATCTTCTGATGTATTTCTCTTTTTTCAGTTGCCTTATATTGTTTTATCAGTCAATTCACCATATATATATTATACTAAAATAAAATAAAAAAATTCTTGCATATATAACTATATATATTATCTTAAAGAGGTCACATATATTGCAGTAATAAATAAGAAAAAAGTAAAGTATCTAAGACCATGTTTAATAGTTAGATACTTTCATTAAATTCTTATGAATATAAGATTATTTTTTTTAATATGGTTTAATTGAATTAAATTATAAATAAAAAATAAATCAATTATATCATAACATGTGGCAAGAAAGTTTTTTAAGTTTTTTAAATAAGATACAGATCTTATTCTCTCTCGATACTACCTTTAAAGATGCTCTAATATCATTCACTATTACTCAAATGAACTTTGGTTCAATTTAAAGAGATGCACGGATGTACCCGTAAGCAAATCGGTCACGTGCCCACTCAGCTTTTGTTGTTTTTCCTCTTTTTGTTTAAAAAGTTTTTTTTTTTTTGAAAAAAAAAAAACGGTTACGACGGTGTAACGGATGGTGAAAGGAAGAAGAACTCAAAATAGAAAGATTTAGAGAGATAAATAAAAATATTTTATAATATCTAAAGATTTTTTCATACATAGTAAATATAAAATTATTTTTAATATATATATAAATCTTCCCTACTAAAAATAACTAGTAAATTGATAAGATATTTTAAAAGCACACAAATAAATAATATATAAATTATTAATTATCAATTATAAATTTAATTTTTAAATTTACGTAATTATAATTATTTTAATATAACTCTGTTTGTTTCGAAATGATAAATTTTCCAGATTTTCACACATATTAAGAAAATTTATTAAAATTTGACTATAAATGTCTCTTTTAAAGTGATTAACAATTTCAATAAATTTAAAATAATAGTAATTCAATAAAAAAAATTTAAAATTTGTTTATTAATAATTGTTAAAAATGCATAGAAAACTTCAAAAATTTATCTTTTTGAAATAATATTTTTTAAGAATTATTTTTCAAAAATGGAAAGAGTATGTTTTATCTAAAATAATTGATTCAGTGTTAATATGTAAATTTTAGTGACTAAATATATAAATAAATACCATTATGAATATAAATATAAATAAATATTATTTATTAAAATTATATTAAAATAATTTCATGTGTATGAAAAACTTAATTTTCTAAAAATTTAGTTTTGCAGGAGGGTTTACAGGAGGACAACGGGGACTAGAGTTACATTGTTCTTTTTTTATATAACAAATCGACTGATCTCTCTTACAACACCAACAATCTCTTTGGAAAAAACTTTCTTTACATTGATCATGGATACAGTTTGGAATAACGAGCTTGCTTGAACTGTTTATTTCTCTAGCATCCATATGCATGCCTACACATTTGAAACCACACTATTTATCAAACATTTGATAATGAAAAAAAAAGTAGTTATTATACACATGAAAAGTCCTACACATACATTGATGTAGAGCAAAGAAGGAGAATATGAATACGCATATGAAAGTTGTCTGTGAACTCATCTTTTGTTTATCTTAAAGTATCTTATAATGTATTTCTCTTTTTTCAGTTGTCTTATATTGTTTTATCAGTCAATTCACCATCTATATATATATAGAGTGTTATACTAAAATCAAAACTTTTCTTGCATTTATAACAAAATATATTATCTTAAAGAGGTCAAATATATCGCAGTCAAAAATAAAGAAAAAGGTAAAGTATCTAATGTCATCCACGAATGAATTTTAGTCAAATGAATTTTGGTTCGGTTTAAAGAGATGAACGAATGTACCCGTAAGCAAACCGGTCACACGTGCCAGCTCAGCTTTTGTTGTTTTTCCTTTTTTTATTTTTTGAAAAAAATAGCGGTTACAACGGTGTAACGGATGGTGAAGGGAAGAAGAACTCAAAATAGAGAAAGTAAGATTTACAGAGATGACTTTTTGTTCTTGAGGAAGACGAAAGGTACAGAGAAGACGACGAGAGAGAGGAGACAGAGAGGGAGGGGGCTCGTACGATGAAGCTGTGGAAACGAGCTGCCGCCGCAATAAAAGACCGGAAAAGCTTATTAGCCGTGGGATTCTCACGGCGAAGCTCATACCGGAACGCGGATCTCGAAGCAGCCATCATCAAAGCCACCTCCCACGACGACTCCTCCGTCGACTACTCAAACGCCCACCGCGTCTACAAATGGATCAGAACTTCTCCTCTCAACCTCAAGACTCTTATCCACGCGCTCTCCTCCCGCGTCAGCCACACGCGTAGCTGGATCGTCGCGCTTAAATCCCTCATGCTTCTCCACGGTGTACTCTGCTGCAAAGTCCCTTCCGTCGTCGGAGAGATCCGCCGTCTCCCTTTCGACCTCTCCGACTTCACCGACGGACATTCTTGTCTCAGCAAAACCTGGGGCTTCAACATCTTTGTCCGAGCTTACTTCGCTTTCCTCCATAACTACTCTTCCTTCCTCTCCGACCAAATCCACCGCCACCACGTGAACCGAAGATCTTCCGACAAAACCGATACAGTGAATCAAGAACTCGACAGGATCCAGAAACTCCAGTCTCTTCTTGACTTGATTCTTCAGATACGTCCCATTGCTGATAACATGAAGAGGACGTTGGTTCTTGAAGCAATGGATTGTATCGTACTCGAGAGTATCAACATCTACGGCAGAATATGCAGCGGCGTTATCAAAATCCTTCCGACGGCCGGCAAAACAGACGCCGCCACGACTTTGAAGATCATCAACAAGGCAACATCTCAGGGAGAAGATCTCGCTATCTACTTCGAGTTCTGCAAAGGATTCGGCGTCTCTAACGCGCGAGACACTCCTCAGTTCGTAAGTATACCAAAGGCGGAAGTTGAAGCGATCGTGAAAACGGTCGAAGAAGAGGAAGTGGTCGAGGAAGAGAAAGCTATGGTAGTGGTGGAGAGACCGAGATTGCAGACGATCATTACAGACAAATGGGAGATTTTCGAAGACGATTATTGTTTACATGAAAAGAAGACGATTCAAGAATATCAAAATCATCCTCTGCCTCTTTTAGTATCGAACCAACAACCAGTTTATATCGAATACACAATGCCAGATTTGATTACGTTCTAGCGGAACACACAAGTTTGTTTTTGTTTTGTCTTGTCCCCTGGTTCTGGTTCTGTACATAAACACAATTTTTACCAGTAAAATTCAAAAAAGAAAAAAAGAGGTACATTTTGGGATACATACCGAGTTTGATTCTGAGTTCATACCACACAAGCAAAATTTGAATCAGAATCTAAAACAATAAAAAGGAGAGAGAAAGATTGTTTCTTTTTCATCTGATGGTGACAAACTTATTGGTTCCATGTTTAGCCCAATGAGACTTCAAATCAATAGGGTTTGAGAAATCAAAACCATCAGCAGAGAGTTTCTCAAGAACTTTCCTAAAAGCACCATGGCTCATTTTCCTTCCAGCGATACGAGCACCACGCCTTTTGGTGCTCATTGGCAAAGGATACATGGACACATTGGTGGTACAGCAAGCAGACTGCCATCCTCCACAACCCCACCTGTAACACGGTTGAGGCAAACCGGTACAGGAGCAAACCGGAACCGGTAAACAACCGATATCCATAGAAACACCATTCACCACCATCTCTATACTCTTCCTCAACGGACTTCTTTCTCTTTGCACTCTCGGAACATTACTCTCCTTCACCTTCCTCTCTTTCTTACCACCTCTCTCCCCACCACTACAATGCCTTCTCTTTAGCGACTCATCGACGACCTCTGGTTTAGGAATCTGAAGAAGCTGCATTGGTTGAGTCCTGCAAGGGGTTGGAACAAGAAGGGTGTGATGATGATGTGAAGGGTTAGGTGAGTTGCTGAAGAACTTGCTGTCTTTGTGCTGGTTTAACCAGCTATAGCTCATGAATGGTGCATCAGAGACGGTGTTATCTCGTGGAAACGACATGGGGTTGTTGCTGCTGCTGCTGCTACCACCTCGAAAGCCAAGATTTGGAGTTATAAAGTTTGGATTTTGAGGACAGAGGAATGGCTTCTCGTTTCTGTTTACGATACTTGGTATTAGTTGTAACCCTATACTCGGCCTGAACTGAGACGGCTCGTAATATCCCCAATTTCGATTGGTCAATCCATCTTCATCCATCATAATAAACTTCTGCAAACAAAACCAAAAAAAGACACTTTTTTGGCGAAAGATCTTAACTTTATCATCTGGGTTCGAGTAACATTCCAAAATCTAAGACAGTTTCAATCAACATTCCTTCAAGAACACAACTTTTTGAAAATGGAATCCAATATTCTAAAACTGGAATGCTAGCCAAATTCAAGGGTTTGAACAAGACAAGAGCAGAGATTTGGTCAGATTGGTGGATATGTTTGATTAGGGTTTCGCAATCTAACATTTGTCAAGGTGCAGAACAAAAGTACGTGAACAGAGATGTATAAAGTCGACACTGGAGAAAAAGAGGAGGCAAAGAGTAGAAATACGAAAATATTAAAATCAAAAGGGGAGAGAGGAAACTTACCGAGGATGGTGAAATGGATCTTTTAGATTTTTTTTTCCTCTTTGAGAGAGAGAAGGGAGGGGACGGTGGGAGATGGTAGAAACTAGAAAGGATGAGAATGATACTATTTTAGTATCTTTAACATACATATACTTCTTCTTTCTTTCTTTTTTTCTGTTGTGGTATATATGAATATTATAAATATATTATATTTTGTTAATAAATAGTTAAATACATTATATTTTAGATCAAACAAGAATAATTCAAAACGAATTCTACAGTAAAAAAATATATAAACTAATAAACATGATAATTAATAAATTTTTCTGTTTTCGAATATGATCAATTTAAAATCATATATATAATAGTTGACCAAATTTTTAAATCTTTATGATACATCACTACTCTAAAAAATTTTTATTGTTTATAATTAAAAAAAATTAAAATATTTTTTACTTTTTCAACAAACATTAATTATTTTCATGTAATTATTTCTACTTATATTCTTTCTTTTAATCAAAATTAATTCTATTAATTAGTTTCATAATTAACAATTACTTTAAAAATATATGAAATTTAGTGATGACTTTTATAATTTTATATATATATATATATATATATATATATATATATATATATATAATTTTCAAAATCTGATAGCAATAAAATATATAAAAAATAATTAATAATAAATATTAAAATATATATAATAAAAATTTTCTTATGAATAATACTAATTTTATAAATTTTAAAAATAAAATTTGTTCGCGGATAAAGTGGGTATTCACCTAATATAATACAATAAGATAGTAAAATAATAACCTCCTGTAAAAATTTATATAAATTTATGATCTCACTAAAATCATAACTTATTAATTACAATATATAAAACTTGTAGAGATTTCATGGTCGATAACATCTTATCATCAAAGACAAATGAAAACCAGAGTCTCCATTCTCTGTTTTTGTGCGTTTGTACCACATTCCTTTGAATCATCTAGTCGAAGAAAATGGGAAATATGGTGGTCTCTTTCCCTTCTCCTGCTCTTCTTCGCTTAAGCTTTAATGCGATTAGGGGACAAGAAGAGGCAAGGAACGTGAGTAATGTTAATGCTACAGGAAATGAGACAATCAACTCTGGTCGAAGCTGTGGTGTTGGAGGTATGATTAGATTTGGGAGAGAAGTAATAGCCAAGTTAATCAGGAAACGCTCTTGCTTTTGTCACTTCAGTTTTATGAATACAATCTTGTACATCAAGAGAAGATTAATTATCAGACAAGACGGTTGAGTGTGCTGAGCAGAAACGCATCACTTGGCTTGCTTTGCGTTCTTTTCTTCTATCAGATGTCATATTTAAGGCGAGATACACAGTTCATGCAGATAGTGGGCGATCCTGTTCGACGCGAAACTGAAAAATCAGGGTTTAACAGTTCGGGAGACGTTGATGCTCTTACACATGCATGGCGTGAGTGTTTGAATGGGTGTTGTCCTACGGAACGGAGTTAACTACGCCTTACTACACGGACTGTACAAGAGTACACGAGAGAAGAGAGAGACATACATGCTCTAGTCCCAGTGCTCGTGGCTTTCTTAAGACCTTTTCTTTTTAACGATGAACTTAGCTCCAATGAATTCACTAGAGGATATCACTAACACCAAACCTTTGATGTTATCACAGAAGACATCCTTTATCAAAATCACGCCAGCCTCCGACTTCTTTGATTTGACGCCAAATGGAATCTTCTATCTCTTCTTTAAACTTGAACCAAGGTCGTCTCTACCGCTACTAATTTCTACCTTTTGTCAGTGAGGAATCAAATGTGCTTGGACAAAAAAACGAGATGTGTAAACTGGAGAGTGATGAGGAAAGATCTTGAGGCTTGTGATTGGAATTAACTTGGTAATCATCATGTTAATGTCGTTGAGATATCTCGACAATGAGTTTATAAGAGCATCCACATCAATTAAGTTTGTCAAATGAGGTAAAAAATATTCATATTTTAATATAATTGAATTATTTAATTATATTTTAATGTTTTTTATAAAATTAAACCACTTAAACACAAGCAAATGGCATATTAGTTTCTTATGAGTATTTTGCAGTAATTGTTTTGAGAAACTATGAACCATCTTTCTCTTATTTTTCTTAATTGTTCTTTTCTTTTATTATTTAGATACTCAAAGAGTATATTCTGATGGAGATGCTCTATACTTATGGATATTTTAGCCATCAATCATTCACAAAGTAACTCACATTTACGAAGTGTCTATACATGTAATTGCTTAGTAATAAAGTGACTTTGAATGTAATAATTTCTATATGATATTTTGTTTATGCTACATGATAATCTATTATATAATCAACCACTCCATTTATACCATATGATATCGCTATTTGCTTATATACGATACACGTTATTCGTTAAATATTTTGGGGTCTTATTATTGACACCTCGTATCTCCTCTACAATTCAAAATTAAATCCATAATATGGATCTTGGCATTGATATTTTAGTTCCTATCTCCATATAAAGTCATGGGCCTTTATAGGGTACTTTGAGTTTTCTGTATAGGCCTAGTAGTGCCTTAAGATGTATCAAATCTTGGATTTGTTCGATGAGCTTCAATAATGGTTTACAACTAGAAAAAAACTATCTTCCTGCAGCTTTTTGTATATTGTTAATGTCTACTATAATCAACTGTTAAGCTTTTAATCTGATTTAAGATGTAATGAGGCGGGAGATTTGGCTGCCAGTACAAAATTTAAAATTTAGCTTATGCTAGTATTGTTACAACATCCTTCAAATTCAAACCCACTTAATACGTATTGTTGAAATATAATAAAAAATTAAACGTTTCTTATTTACACTTTTCAAATTTATTAAATATATCCACTTGAAAAGCATAATTTTTTGTTTTTGTTTTGATTAAGGAAGGCTAATGATGTTTTATCCATATGTATATGTGTGTGTTGACTTCTTTTGATATGAAATGTTTGTAACGAAAGCAATAAGACCGATGGGATATCGCTATCAATCATAAAATGGTATGGCCAAAGCAAAGACTTTAAGGATGTACCATAAGTTTCCAACTTTTTAGAGATTATTACTTTTTTCATAGTACGTCCTCCCGAACAAATATATTATTAAGCAAAATAAAAAGATTAACAAGTTATTATATGTTGCCAAACACAAAGTATTCTAAAACTTATTCGACAGTGTTGTACAAGCATCAATCCAATATTTCCCATTGATACAGTGGATAATTTAGTAAATGCTTTATAGGAAACAAAACACTGTTATTTACTTACAGCTTATAGTATTCAACTATAACAAAGTTGATTACAGCAGAACACTTTTACAGTAATTTTGTTTCTCCAATCAAGTTTAATAATGGTGAATGGGTTGCACCTAAAGCTCACAATCTTGGTTGCTCATTTATTTATTTATTTTTTTAATAATTATTTTAAAATCTAGAGACCGTGAATTGTTCCACATACAATAACTTAAACCACATATAGTCCTCGTAGATTGGACACATAAACCATATTAATAGCATGTTGACAAATAAATACCATATAAACAATAGAATTTTTTTCATTTTAGACAAATAGAATAATGGATTCCTAGTCACTCTAATTTACTGTAATTTAGATTTTATCGGATTATTTTATATGTGTGTCTTTATGTCTATAAAAGATTTTTCATTCAAATAAAATAGACGGAGAAGAGAAGGTAGAAATCCATCCACCAAAGAATGAGAATTAGTCTTGCTCGAGCGAGCTTCCTTAGTTGGTTTAAGTGAATCACTTTGGTGTATCTACACTTTGCGCATACAAGAAGTTTCATTAAGACCATACAGAAATAAAAAACAAAAAAAGTTTTTTTTTTAAAATTATCTGATACTTAAATCAGATATCGATAAACTGCGAATAATGACTAAGAAAATAAGTGTGATTTTAGGTTAAGGGATGCGTCTAAGAATTAGAGATTTTTTTTTCTCGTGAGTATATACCTGTGTTTGAGAATCAAGAGAAACGGGTTAAAACTCTCTTCTTGATTTTCCTTTTAACTATTCTAGTGTAACAACATACTTACATCGCTTAAAATGGAAATGCATTTACACAGTACTATTACTCGACTCAGACTGTTTTTCTTTTTTTCTGAGGGCTAAAACCCCTTTTCGAAGTTTTTTCTTTGATTTTAAGCCTTGAACTGGTATGTTTTTCAGTCCTTCACTTTTTTTTTTACTATATTTTTCTTTCGACGACGCATTTGTCTTCCTTCTTTTTTCTAGCACCAACTATTCGAAACAATTTCGTCGGGTCATTTCATATATGTAATTTTTGCATCAGCCAAAAAATTTGCAGTCGAGTGAAATAATCGGTGAGTGAAAGATAGGAGTTTATCCACTAGGTGGATGAGGAATAGCCTCTCCCCGCATCTTAAGTTAGTTCGAGTGTATCACTTTGGTATATCCACACTATTCACATAAAAGAAATGGCATTAAGGTCACTCAAGAAAGAAAAAAATGAGTTTTCTCCTGAAATTTTTCTAATGTCTAAGTTATACATTGATCAATTGAGAAAAATGATTTGGAAAATATGTACGGATTTATGTTAGGAGCTGTGTCCGAAGATCAAAACTCAATTCTACTCGTGAGTATTTAACTATGTACGGAAAATAAGAAAAATAGAATCGGAGTTCCTCTCTTATCTTACCCTTTAGTTATAATAAAGTAAAAATATATTTACATCAGATTAAAGGGGAAATACATTTATGAAGTGCTACCATTCGACTCCATCCAACTTTTTTTTTCTCTCTTCCAAGGTCGAAACCCCTTTCTTTCGAGACTTCTTTTTCATTTTATACACAAGGTGATGTGGTGGGATGATTTTCCCTTTATTTTTACTCTTGTTAGTTCCGAATTTTGTGGTGGTGATACTTGGCCACTTGCAGTGGCTAATAGACTCTCGATCATTGTTTTAATTAAATTTATGGATAAAGTAATGGCACGGCTATTCACACTGAATTAGTAAATTTACAGGATCCTTGTACCATTACGAATTGGATCCCACTAAAATTTTTATGAAACATGACAACTATTACAAGTTAGTATAAAACTATTCTCCTAATTCGGTCAAGTATTATAATGGAGCTTTCTTAAATATATATAATTTTTTCTAAATATTAAAAATACCATGAAATAAGTTCTGTAACATTTATAAAGACTTTTGAACTCAATTGTATGAAAATTAAAAAAAAAAGGTTTAGAAGATATCCTAAGACTTTTGAACTCAATTGATGTCGACAAACAAAAGATATCTTAAGGAGGGGTTAGTGGGAGTTGGATTTATTGAGAATTGTTTGATTTTAGAAATTAAGAGATTTGTTAAATTTGTAAAGAGTTATAAAGAGTTGTATATTTAGAAAATCTTTGAAAATATTCTTACAATAATGATTTTAAGAATTTAAGGCATATACATGATATTCTCAAAGTTTTGTTTAATGAGTTAAATGGTTTAAAATCGAAGTCTCAATAACACCAAATTTAATGAAATTATAAAATCTTTAAAAATCAAACTTTTTGAATAAGAATGAATTTTGTATAGAATTAAAGAATCATTAAACCAATAACAATAGATTTTTAATAAGAATGTCAAAATTCATAAACCAATAACAATGAAATTTGAAAATTTTAATAATCATTAAAAATCTCACTTCCACTAACACCTCCTAAGATTTATTAATCGATATTCTAATTTTTTTTCTCTCTTTAAGATAACATAAAAATAGCACTTGGAGTATGAATTACCATATTCAATAAATTCCAAATTTAAATGCAGACAAAGCGTCGTCGTCCATGGTTGAGCCACTTAACTGGAGAGTGCGTCCTTTTGCCACCAATTGATTGTCGTAACCAGTTGCAACTTAACATCACAAAGCATTCTAATATATCGAAAAAGGAAAATAAAAGTAGGGTTCATGTTCATGTACGTATAGATCCGTGAGCATTAATAGGCTCAGCCTATTTTATGAACAAATGAACAAATCCATAATGATGACAATTTATAGAAAAGCTACATATAAGAGATGTAATAATGAAGAAAATGTAAAGACACTAGATGAGAGTAGCGAGTAGGGTAAAGGCTTACACCGTCCATGTGGCCATAAGATTTGGCAATGCTTTCTATGAAGATTATGACATAGAGACAAAGTCACTTTTTTCTCTCTATAAATTATTTTTACAAAAAAAAATTATAACTATTTTATTTAATTAGTCTTTATGCGTTGTCAATAGAAGTTTTCACTTCTTCATCATTACTGCTTGGAAAGCAAAAAGCCAAAGGGTCCAACTCCCATGTTGTCATCACTATTCTCTCCCCCTTAATTAAACCTAATTAATTAATACTTTGTTTTCTTGTACTCCTCTCCTTTATTCGTACTAGTCTTTTTCTAAAACGAATCTCGCATCTAATCTTACTCCCTAAATCTTGCTTTTCTTTTATCACATCAATATCACCCAATCTCGGGGAATACCTCAACTTCGATCATATTAAGTTATCTAATATAGTGAGATCATTTGCATTAGTGTTCATTCAGAGGATCCGATCCGTAAACAATTAGCTTTTTAACGGTAAAAAAAATATATATATAGCGCTAATATGAATGCATTAATATATAGAAGTAGTAATAGATAGTGTTAAAAAATAAAATTTGTTAGTTTTTTTAATACTTTTGTCTTTTGTGATTGATAACTATTACAATAACTATTTAAACAATCTATTTTTTTAATTAAAAAAATAATCCACTTTGTACCGCTACGGTAGAAAATTACCAATCAATATCTATAAATTAATGGGCATTCGTAGTTGACAATAACATAATATATATATATATATATATATATATATATATATATATAATATTTTTGCAGTGATCATGCATTTTTTTATAACAGGAATCAGAAAGAAAAACGTTTGACAATATGCTTTTGTTGGTAAAACTTATGCAGATTTAGTTTATACATAGACTAAATCTTTTGGGTGGGTAAAAGAATTAAGAATAATCATTGAAACTAGTTAAACTTTTTGTGTTCGGAAATTTTAAGCTTAACATGAACACGCACTACAGTTACATGTATGTTAGTATGTCTGTAGTAAAAAGCGACTTATGGTCATTTACTCTCCTTTTGGGTTTCAGTGAAATCTGAAAAAATGCCAATTAACTTTTCAAGTTGCAACTTTCAGATGGCAACAAGAGCGAACGAGACAAATGCCTCAGGTTTCAGTGCACAGCTCCACTAAAGGGTTTTCGGGTGTTATTATACATATGCTCTTTTGTAGAGTATACTAGTATATTACTTTTTACTCGTTAAACAAATAAAAATAAAAATGTAGATGCATATGATGCTAAATCTAAAGACCGGTTTTTATTCAAGGTGTTAAAATGGTACAAGTCAACAAGTAAAAAACAAGTAATCACGGGAGTACTTATTGCAGTCAAATAAAGTAGTAAATATTCGCTCAAAAGAAATAAAATAAAATAAAGTAGTAAATGAAGATGAAAAATATGGTGAGTGTTTTTTTGGCCGTAATTTAACCAATAGACTGATTCAAATAAAATAGTGTTTTTTTTTAAATAAAGATAAATAACCCAACTTAATTACAATCCGCTTACCTATTTATTTAGTGATATATTCTTTGAATAAAGGAAAGAGGTGCTTGTTATAGTATTATAATATGTATGTATCTCAAGCAAGAATGTGATTGTGTGAAGGATTAATATATCCAACTTCCAAAAAAGCATTGCATGTGATGAGAATCCATTTCCCCCATCCTCCCACCCATTCTTTCCAACTCAACCCTCTCTTTTCTCTTCTTATTAAAGTATCATCTTCTTTTTGTTTCTCTTTTTTCTTTAAATGAAAAAAACAAACTTTTAAGCTTTTGTATTTACTTCAATTTTTTTACAGTTCCACTAGGTTAGACAAATGCCCTTTAATGAGATGGTGGACTTTTATATATATGTTATTTTATACCTACAACACACAGACACTTACACTTTATAGACATGTTTTTTTTTTATAAAGATAAATTCCTTCGAACATATTCTAGATCTAAAATTTTCCTTTGTATGTAATGTTAGATAGAATTGGTCTCAGCTGTCATTCGACACCCAGATCTGACTCTAGGGTTTTTGTTTGTGTAATTACTAGTTTCTTGTTAGAAACACTCTAGTTACTGCAATGTTTCTGATGATTCGAGTCTCGCTTATAGACACAATATATATTCATCTTTAATTAGAATCTATATATCTTATATAAAAAGGCATATAAAATATGTGAGATGATGGCAGCACATTGTATATTTGTATATATACGGAAACATGAGTTGGGTATATGCATGTGTCTTATTTTCCAAACAAATATTCTCATCATGTCCCTCTTTTATATATAAACCAGTCCCAGAGGCTACACATACATTTGTCACCATTAAAAAGCATGTACTCGAACATCAAATTTCCAAGATTCCCATTTAAATTTTCACCAATGTTTTTGTTATTTATCTTGAAAAAAAAAAAGGAGAAAAACTCAATCTGATCGAATATTGTATGATATGAAATAATAATGACTTGTAATTGTTTTGTTGTGAAAGGGGATGTTTTTTTGTTTCTTGTCCAGATGCTAATGTGGGCTCCAAACCTCTTGTCCCACTCTCTTTATATGGATACAACATTTCTCTGCATATATATGTTTTGTGTTTGTAAATAAACAGTGTACAGATAGAGAAGAGAGAGAAAGAAAGGTTCATAACTACTCTGAAGAAGATTGAAGCACCAAAGACCATACAATGCATTTCTCCATCTAAGGTGAGAGGTCAATGAAACAATTAACAAAAAGTTGAAAGTTTTCATATTATCTTTTTTTTTTTTTTTGGTTTTTCCCAGAAAATTATAAAAAGATGGAGAGTAAAGGGAAGAGAAAAGCTTTTCCCTTTATGTGATAAAAAGATGATTTCAGAAAAACAAAGGGCTTTGTTTCTCTCTCTTAACTCATCTTACTTTTCTTCCTCTATTAGTAAAGATGTAAAACACAATACTCTCTCCACCATATAAATAAGGAAAAAAAAAAAAAAAAGAACAATCTCTCCTTCTTTCTCCTACATGAAAAACAAAAGATTCCTCAATTTTGTTCTTATTTTTCGTTAGTCACAGTACTCTTCTCTTCTCTATACACTATCACTACAGAACAACACTGTCTTCAGATAAAAAAACAAAAAGAGAGATTAAAAGAACCTCATCCGATGATAGACTACGAGAGAAGCAATAACACCAAGAACATCAACCATCATCGGAATCCTCCTCCGTCTTCATCTTCCTCCGATCTTCTTCCCGACGGTCATGGAGCCGCCGTGACCCAAAAGAGGAAACGACGACCCGCCGGGACACCAGGTAACTACCAATTGTTTCTTTTTTTTTTAAAGATTTTTTTTCTTTCAGTAAATTCTTGAAAGTAATCATATTTTCTGTTGAAACAGGTTGACTTTGGTCATAATTCAGTTCAACTTTTGATTTGTCCAAATGGGTTTTTCGATCAATATCCGACAACTAATAATATTTTTTTTTCCGGCGGTGGCAGATCCGGAGGCGGAGGTGGTATCTTTATCTCCAAGAACGCTACTTGAATCGGATCGGTACGTGTGTGAGATCTGTAATCAAGGGTTTCAGAGAGACCAGAATCTACAGATGCACAGGAGAAGGCATAAAGTTCCATGGAAGCTTTTAAAGAGAGAGACCAACGAGGAAGTGAAGAAGAGAGTCTATGTTTGTCCAGAGCCGACGTGTCTTCATCACAACCCTTGTCACGCCCTCGGAGATCTCGTGGGAATCAAGAAACACTTTCGAAGGAAACACAGTAACCATAAGCAATGGATCTGTGAGAGATGCTCAAAAGGCTACGCTGTTCAATCTGATTACAAAGCTCATCTCAAAACCTGTGGCACTCGCGGCCATTCCTGCGATTGCGGCCGCGTTTTCTCCAGGTTCCATTTCTATGAAACCCTAGCTACTGGCAATACTTATATATATTTAATTTTATTAATATATTTAGGAGATTTATATATTTATATATATCTGAATCCTTAAATATAAACCAAAGAATGTTTTTTTCTAGTATGGCGTGTACATGTTTTGATTATAGATAATGCAGACAGATCTTGAAACAAGCTTACTAATGGAAGCTGAAGTTTGTTTGGACTGTTGTCTGAGATATTTTAATTACTTTAATAATTAAGAACTATGTTTTGATTATATATATGAACTTACGTTGACCCCATCGCAGATTTCATTATCGCACTTTGTTAACTAGATATATTGATAAAGTATATACCATACCAAAACTCAAAGTCTTGCATCTCATACTCATGATATATATAATCCAAAAGATACCTAACTCCACTAACTTAGTTAATTAATTTTATATTTTATTTATTTATTTGATTCCTTTGAGCTTTCTATTTTTAGTTAACTATATATTTGCACTCTTCTCGATTCAGAGTGGAGAGTTTCATAGAGCACCAAGATAATTGCACCATGCGCCGATCTCAACCCTCCAGCCACCGTTTACAACATAACGCAAACGCTACACAAACTGCTTCAACCGCCCAAAACGTTGACCTCTCCGTTGGTTCTGTATTGCCAGGACATCCTTTGCTACGACAATCTCCACCGTCCGATCATCAACCATCCGATTTGCACTATCCTTTCGTTGGCTCATGCGCTACTACTGGTAGTAGCATCGAGCTTCAGCTACTTCCATCGCGGGCTAGTACTGATGAGACCAGCCTTAGTTTGTCGATAGGGATGGAGACGACAATGTCAAGCTACGAGAAGGGAGAGACGAGCTTCCTATTGGGACAACGAGAGGAAGCGAGAAGAGAAGCCAAAAGGCAAATAGAGATTGCGGAATTGGAGTTTGCTGAAGCCAAGAGAATAAGGCAACATGCAAAAGCTGAGCTTCATAAAGCTCAGCTTTATAGAGAAGAAGCAAGCAGGAGGATTAGTGCAACGATGATGCAAATCACTTGCCATAATTGCAAGAAACACTTTCAAGCTGTTGCAGCTTCGGCTCCTCCTCCTCCTCTTCCACAGCCGCCTTGTACCGATGAGAGTACATCACTTGCTGTGAGCTATGTGTCTTCGGCGACTACCGAAGGTGAAAAAGCGAGTGATAGAGCATCGTCATAGCTAGAAGAGACACAAAGAAACCAATTATTCTTCCTTTTTTTTGTTCTTTGATTGAAATTGAAGATGATCTTTTGATATTCTTTGTTTTTTCTTATAAATTCGGTTTGTTTTTTGTTTTTTTTTTTCTCAAACAAAAACCAAAGAGGAGAAGAGTTTTGTATGAGTACAAAATATGTGGTTGGGTATGTTGCTGCTTGGTGGTTGCTGGATATTGTAACTTTGATTAGTGTAATAAATTATCAGGTTATATAACTCAAGAACGGTTACCTTTAACAGAAAAAGAAACAAAAACGATGTATTTTTTTTCTTTAATGTTAAATCAGAAATAACACATATATCCGCACTTTTTAAAAACACACAAGTATTTGCATTAAATGCGAAGTAAAGTGATGAGGTCAAATCGTGCGCAAGATTCTCAGGTGGACGGACTATCTTCTCTCCATATGTCACGGTTGTAGTGTATATAACTATATATCGAATGGTAAATTTTAATGTGATTGATTTTATATTTTATTTTGATTTTGTGAGTTTTTGGTCTCAATGTGACCAAAAAAGAAATCATATATTTTCATATAAAGACAAAAAGATCTCGTAAGATAAGTTATATTTTTACCCTAATATTATGATGTGTACTATACATCAACACATAATAAATTGGGATATTTATCGATTAAACTTTAGGGTCAATATATAAGACAATAACTTCTAATTTTGGGATAAAAAACGAGGAACTTGAAGCTATAGACACTATGTAAGAGCATCAACCATGCAAACTCTAAAAGTTCAACTATATTCTAACACCAACTTCAAAGCTTTAGAATTCGAAATTTTAGATTTATGTTTGGCATTTCAGTCTCTACAACTATATATCACACAAATAATTTCATTAATTTGTTATTTATTATTTTAGTTCCTATAGTTTTATTCAATAGGTATTTCACATGTATATTTTATTAATTTAATACCTATAAAATAAAATTTAAATTAATATATTTACACAACAATAATATTACATCAAACAGATTTTAACCAGCATAAATTAACAAGAAAAATATATTACATGAACACATAAGTATTAATTAATATTATATATGGTATTTCTATAATGTATGTTTCATAGTTATTATAAATATGTTATGATTTAATTATTATCAATAGGATTGAAGATTATATTGTAAAAATTCTTTTGAAGTTAAATTTGTAAGCTTCAATTACAATTGGAGAAAAACACTTTCAAACTTTAAATATAAAATTTTAAAAACTTTAAATATAATATTTTGAAAATTTTAAAAATGAATTTTTGTTAACTTTAAAAATAAAAATTGCAATATAGATGCTCTTACAAAAATGGAACCACCTGCATGTCCGTTTCTCTACAAAATTAAGATGATTAAGTTCAGAATTCAAATGTCAAATAATATTTATAAAAATAAAAGTTTTTTGTTCTGTAATCAATTTGTTTTTTACGTAATGACCTACCTTTTTTATTTTTGTGAGGAAATCAGTACTTACACAAACAAATTAATAGAAATTGATCATGGCCGGGGACAACAAAAAGTTAGTAAACAGTGTTTATGAGAAAGTGGATTAGGCAAGTTGTATAAATTTCATTTAGAGTATCTCCAATATATTACTTCATTTTCTATTGAAAAATGGAGTTAAATTTTTATTTTTAATGTTATACTATTTTAAAGTAAAACATGGAGTAATAAATTAAATTATTCTATTTATCTGAATTAATTTTATCAGTAATTCTATTTTAAAAGTGAAAATAAAGTAAAAGTAAAAAAGTTAATTTCGAAAAAAAAGAAATTGAAATGAAAAATGGAGGGAGAGTGAAGATATTTTTAGACATTAAAATTTTTTTATCATAGTGATTAATTTTAATAAACGATTTTTAGTAAAAAAGTACATAATTTTGAAGATGTATATATGGAACAATTAGAATTTACATATAAATTTTTTTTATGATACTGAAAACCAAGAAAATGAAGTATATTTTGGTTTTCTCATAACCAAAATGATTATTTAGAAAACAATTAATATAATATGATTTTTTGGGTCAAAAATATAATATTATTATAAGTTTTTTTTTGAAGAAATTATTATTATTATTAATTCTTTAACACTTACAAACTGTACTTATTAACTCTACTGTTTATAGATCATGTTATTTTGTTAGTATTGTGTTATAAACTGTGCTTAACATGTAATATACATTTAATTTATAAATTTCATGTATATTTTTTATCGAGAACCTGCATAATACACCGCCTAATTTCTCTCTAGATATTGCAGGTTGTTGACGTATTACACTATTTTGTATGATAAACGTCTTTTTTTTTATTTCTCGACCATATGATAAATGTTTACATGTACATCGCTTAAAATCTTCCTGGAAGTTGTCTGCACTGCATATGTATATATTTTAGGTTCAACTGGTCTCGCGTAAAGTTCTAAAAATAAAAAAAAATCTGGTTTCACGTAAAGATACAAAATCGTATCTAACAATCAATAATTATTAGAATCATGCACTTGCCAATACCTTTAAAGATTATCTGTTAACAAAAAAAAAGACCTTTAAAAATATCGAAAACTGAAGGACGAGATATTATTTGGTGCGAGTCATAATTACGAATTAAACGCTTGCATGGTCGCCATGTGGGTTTCTTGAATACTCTAATAAATCATTTCCTCTAAGGTTATAATTATGCCTCACTCTCTGTGGTATTTAAATTTACCATATGATATTCAGTATAAATGTCGTTTTCTCACAAAAGACTTAAAGTCTGGGAAGGCGAAACATTAGAAAGCATGAAAATAATTTGTTAAACAAATTTAACACGTCATTTTAGGAGATTTTTGGTTTTTTAGTAAATAAGTTTTATGTAAAACCATCAATGATATCAGATTTAAAAACTATAATGGTAAGATGTTTTCGTAATTTTCAACGCGTAAATTATAAAATAATTATATATATATATATATATATATATATATATATATATAAGTGCATTAAATATTAAAAAGAAAATTAGAAAATAAATATTAAAAATAGTATTTAAGCCATAGGGTTAGAGTAAAAAAAATCCAATTAAACTTTTAACTAATAATTTTTATAATAAAAAAAGAAATAAAGTATAGATTTAATTTGAAATAATATGATAATTCATAGAATTCAAATGAGCTAAATTATTATTGATACAAAATTGAGATTCTTAATTAACTAAAAGATATAACTATTTACTTAATAAACCCACATTAAAATATTTTAGTATCCAATAAATTATTATAAATTTTAATGATTTTTTGAATTAAATTTGTTTGTCGTAAGTAAGTACTATTATTTGTAATGAAATAAAATAAAAATATATTTTTAAGAAGATGTAATAAATGATAAGAAACAAAAATTAGGACAGTAAAAAATATTGCAAGATTTGATAAGTAAATTTGAAAAAAAAAGCACTATTTTTATTTTATTTTGGAAGGTCAGATTTTGTTTTCGAGACAGCAGTCAGATGGGTCTGCTAAAAAGGAAATCTCCATATTTTACTGTAATTAAAATTAACAATAAAAATCAATGAGTTCTTTTTAATATACAGGTCGTATTTATATTCTTTTTGCTAATTGTGTGTGTTGTAGTGCGTATTGACTGAGCAGGGTTGGTGAAAGAATATTCAGAGTTAAATAGTTGATTGTTGATAACGATACTAAAAAGAACAGTTAATTTTGTCAACTAAAGAAGGGGTCTTCAGTTTTGGCGTGTGATACAGAAGAAAATGGACTGCTTCTGATGAAGCATTACTGCTTCACACATGTATTTCGCTAGTTCAGATTCAACTAAAGCTATGCCTTCACAATATTTTAGTTACTTTTTATATCTTCATATATATTATTATAAAAACTTTTGTATTTATGGTCAAGGCCATTTCTTTATGGCCGGCCTCTGCGCTAATTTCTTAAAATGATTCAAGTACATAACTGTTATAAAGCTTATGTAGTATAACTTATAAGATATCAAAATGAGCCTATAGACTCATTTTGGCTCAAATTTTATAAATACAAGTTGTATTTTTTAGGTTCATTTAATAAATAATTTTAATGATCTAACTTAAATGAGTTAAATGACCGAATTTTAATGAATAACGAGCTAGTCTATGAATAAATTTATAAAAAAATTCTATTTCTATGCTATAATTTAAAAATATATTAAATAGTTTTAAGTACTAAAATATAAATAAAAATATAATATTAAAAACAAAAATTTTAAGTTTTAGTTAAATCTATAAGTCTAGAGGCTAGAAAACATTATATAAACACAGTAAAAACTCATATAAATTAGATCTTAAATTACATATTTGTTTTTTTTTGTAATTTTTTTATTGATTAGAATTATTAATTTTTTTAGTTATTATATTTATTTTTATATTAACTTATAAATTGACGATCATATGAATTTGAACTAAGGTATATAAGTTAATATATAAATAAGCTGAGCTAAACTGAATCATAAAATTCTTGAGCTTCTGATGAACTGAGCCGTACGTGTTGAGTGAATTAGTTCATTTCAACACCCATACTTATGTAACTTCGCATAAACATATTTTAAAATAATGGACTGATAAAAAGATAATGGTGGACCGATGAGCACTATAAAACCTGTGAATAGTCTTTGAAACAACTCAGATTTTTAGTTTGAAGCTACTAATTTCAACAAGATTAAAACAAAATTTCTTTGTAAAAAACTTTGAGGTATTTGATTTCATACAAATTTGGATGTTATTTACAATGAGAATATAAAAAATCTTTTAAAGTTCATTTACAAGACTTTCATAGTCAAAAATATTATATATGCACAACTTAAAGAAGAAAATAGAAGATAAATCAGCTATATAACACTATGGATTTTGATAAGAACACAAAGATCACACAAGTTGATGTATTACATTTTGTGTTGTTTCTCTTGTTATAATCATAAATACCGTACATGATTTATAATACAATAAATGCATCTTCTTGCTTAATAGAATCCTCTGATAACTACATCATGATCTCATATTCGTTTGTAAGAAGACGCGAATGAGAGTTAAAATGTGATCAGCATACAAACCTAAATTACAAACCGAACATGTGATCCAAATATTTAATATGAAGGAACTTGTGGGTAAGTTTTGATACACAAATGAACGAACTCGTGAGATTATAGAAATAGGCCAACTCTTGATACACAAATGAAGGAACTTGTGGAATTATAGAAATAGGCTCTTTTAGACCAAAATTAAATATAAAAAAAAACTATTTGGCAGAGTTGAAAAAATCGAGGGGACGTGTGCTATAAAATGGGAGGAACAAATGAAAAACAAATGTTCACCCATTCATGTAAAAGAGAAATAAATGTGAGAAATACAAGGATGTAAATGTATAGAGGTGGAGAAGAGAAGCAAAAGTCATTTTCAGAGCAGAGGAAGTAAGTGTCGTTTCCTTTACACGAAAACAAAAAAAAAGAAATTAATAAAAAAAAACGGCATGATTTTCAGTGCCAAAGTTTGAAATGGTTAAGAGTCAGTCATCAGTCACTTTCACCAGACCCTCTTCACTCACTTCCATGATTTCCTTCTTCTCCTTCCTTTTATAATCATCTTTATACGTCATGTCACATCGTCACGACACAATTCTTAAATATTACTATTATATGATTTCATTTTCTTCTTATCAGAAATATTTATACTCATTGGACCACTCTATTTTTCCTTTTCCAAACGATTTCATTATTTATGCCCAGCCTTTTAATTTTTTGTAAGTTTTTTTTAAATAAGTTAATAAGATATGATCCGATTATTACCTCTATCTACAACTGTCTATGTCCATCTTCCATATCGTCTCAGTGAGATATATAACAAAAAAACGGTGTAACGTCACCAATAGAAGACAGTATAACTTGTACTCCATCGATAAAATGTCACAAATTGAATATATATATATATAACAACACGAAAAAGCAAAGGTATGGAAATGTAATCTTCATATAGAAAATGGAGAAATGTTTTTTTTCTATATTGTGTAGAACATAATATCATAGTTTAATTGTTTATAGAAAAAAATAGATGATTCATTGTTATCATTTTAACTAAGAGAATCCTAGACCGAAATCAACCAATCTAGACCTAAGAAAATTTGATTTTTTTTTTGTTTTTGTCACTTAAGACACCTACAAGTGGCTATGGATTTTTAGTTACATACAAACGATATCAGTCTTATATATAAATGATTATAATTGTGTTCGTCATGTAAAACGTTATTTTGCCAAAAAAAAACTTTAAAAGAAGCTGAAAAAAAAGGGTTATAGAGATAATCACTATTAAAATATTTCTGAAAAATGGATTTTGTTTTGCTGTTCTTGAAAAACTTCGGTAAAATTATACATCTCTAGATCATCAATTAACAAAGAATAACAATCGAACTGAAACTTAGCCATACACTTACTATATTCATAATTAAACAAAACATATTCTCTTGTTAAGAAAAACAAATCATTTCTGTTATCCATTTTCAAAGTAAAGTTTGGTCTATCAACTTACTTTTCGGTGTCAAAAATATTGTATATATTTGGTGGTGTCAATCACATGGAATGGTTCTTTTAGGTGGTTATATCACATGATGCGACATAATAATAACAGTACAAAAACTGTTTTATCATTTTTTCTCATGCATATCATCTGCCTCGCAAAGTATTACTATATATATAATGTTTAATAAGACGAAAGTACGTACGTGAAAAAAAAAGAAAGAAAAACTTGTAATACGATTAAAACGATAACGCTAAAGTCTAAACTGTACAAAAAACAAAGAAAAGCAACAAATAATGATAAATTTTTCTCAAAGATACCGACATGCATAAAAGTAAGCTTTATTCTACCTCAAACTTTTAAAAAGCCAAAATGTTTTTTCCTCCTTTTTCGGGTAATAATCAATAAAATGACCTTCTTTTGTCTCTCTCTTCTTGATAACGCTTTCGGCTATACATCTTTTAGTAGATTCGAAACTTATAATGAATTGTTTGTCAAATGAAATAGATAAAAAAATTTAAAGCTTTTATTATATATCCAAATGAGAAGTGAGATTCATTTCTTACATAACACTTTTCTTTAATATTTTTCATTTCCAATTTGTTCTTTTTGGTGGATGCAATGCAACTATTTTTGCTCAATTCCAAATCCAAATCTCTTTCATTTTTTTTTGTTAATTTGTTCACAGTTACAGTCACCCTCATCCATTTATTGATTCTGTAATTTGCCTAAAATATGGGGACAAAGACAAAACTCGATAGCGACGAGTTAAACAAAAAAGTGAGAAGGATAGTAAGAGTAAGGCCCCCACCATTTTATTTATCGACACTTCATGCCCAAATAAATGATACACTTAACACAAAGATGAGATCATTGAATTCAAATAAATCAATCTCAAGAGTATTGGTGGTGAATCTCATAAATTTACTGAATACTTTCATTAAACTAAGGGCACATAAAAATTTATAAACATAACGAGTAACCAAGGTAAAAGTTACATTGTTCATGGTTCCTGAAGAGGGTGATCACTGAGAATTACTCATGATCATGCTTATTCACAATGATATATATGTAAAGTTACATCAAGGTACAGTAAAAACGAGTAAACACAAACCTGCTTCTTTTGACCATCAGGAGCACATGAAAACAAATCTGAGTCAAATTCCCAAATTCTCCGATGGTGAAAGCAGATGTTTTGAGCTTTGTGGGTACTAACATTTGTAACCTAAAAACCATACCATAAGACTTACCTGAAACCCATAATCAGACAAAGGGTTTTGTTTTGAGCTTTGTGTAATCTCTCTCTCATCTATGAGGACCTGAGTTCTGGTTAGCTTCTCTATCTCTACGTCTCCTACCTGATCGTCCTAGTAGAACACGTCCTTGTCGCCTCATTCGACTTGCCAGAGAGTTACTCTGCCTATCTTCCTCTTCCTCCTCTTCTCCAGACAGATTCACCTCACTTGTTCCACGGTTGAGTGTCAAGTCATTCGGATCTGAATCAGACCGTCTTGTCCGGTTCCTTGCCGCCTCAACAGCGTGCATCATAAGAATAACATTAAAAAAATTCCTACCAAATCCAAGATCGACCCCTGCACCCTCCTCTGAATCTGAACCGTGTGCGTTGCTGTTCCTTTCTATGACGTAATCCCCAAACACCGTTGCACCAGGCATTGTCGACCTAATCGTGCTGATAACATCGTTCCGGTCATGCTCAATCTCGAGCCTTCTCCAGTTCTGCTCCACATCAGGATCAACTTCACGTGGCCTCGCAGAAGGATGGTCCATTTTCATGTGTTTCCTCAGCTCTTTGAAGGTTCCAGCAAAAACACAGTTCTCCTGCATACAGATCCTCTTCTTGAGATTCAGAAAGTCCCGTGCAGGCTGCACGATCGTCCAACCTTTAACCTGGCCTCTACAAAGTGGGCATGTGAGATTTTCAATCTCGGACTTATTGTTCGGTGGACGAGTCGCTGACTTTAGCTTAGCTGACGCTTTCTTGTACTGATCTAAGCAATTGGAATATCGGAAACTGGTACCACACATGTAAGGACGACATCCTTTGTCATGAGATGAGCAGAGGAGAAGAACAGTGTTGTGCGGACACTCCATGCAAACCGAACATATAACATTCTCCCAGTCGCTCTTCTCTAGACACTTCGAACAATCTTCTGCAAACACGTTCCTTGCCACAAGCCGATTAGAAGATTGGAACTTGTATGGTCGTGCTCTGATCCGTCGCGACTGAATGCTGCGTCTTGCCCTTCTAGCTTTGGCCATAGTTTCAAAACCACACCTGTACAAGTACTCATACGATTAGCAAAAACAACAATATGGAAGTTCGTAACAATACAAGAAGATGATGTTCCTGGAAATTGTAATAACGATGAAACTCCGATATCTATGACAGATAGTTCACATTAATAGCAACAAAAGAAGAAAAAAAAAAACCAAAACTTTCACAGAATCACAGCGAAAAAACAGGCATCAATGGCAACAACATCTTCATATATCACTGGAATTGCATAATGAACAAATCAACCATGGTTATACAAATAAAAATCTAATGAAGCTGAGATCAAAACAATGAAGTTCATTAAGTAACTGATGCCAAAAAAAAAAAAAAAAAAAAAAAAAGAGATCAACTTAACGAAGCAATGTACCTCTCACTCACAAATTTGTAAGCCTACAAACTCTAAATTGTCATGGAACAAAACAGATGGAGAATCAACGTATAGACCAAGAATAAATGGAAAGACCAAGTCTGATCTAATCATATAGAAGCTAATAAGATAAACATATAAAAGTCCAGAAGCTGTGACAACGTGTTACAGGACAACCAAAAGGAACATGCTTCTTCACCGAACACACAAGCGACATGACAGTGCATCAATTATAAAAATCATACCTTCAATCAAAAATCCACATGGAGAAAATCACTCATTTAAACATCAGATCCACAAAAATTTATATAAAATGTAAACCCAAGATTAATAAATAAAAAAAAATCTTTTCGATAATTCGATCCTTAATTCCCCAGAAATCACAATAAGCAATTCAACAAAGTTTCAAACTTTCCAGACCTAATTGAAATCAAAAAGTTACTAAAATTACAACTACACAAAATACAAATTCAAAGCCGACATCTAAACTCGATTCCGAAACCCCAGAAATTTAATATCCAGATCTCAATAATCAAACACGAACCTAGAAAAAAAAAAAATCTAGATCGCTAATTTTATACGAAGTGTAGAAACGAACACGAAACAGAGAGAGAGTTTCACCTTTAGGGATTGAGGATTAGGGTTTTCAAAAGCAGAGACCTGATCGAGCGATAGAGAGATAACGAAGGTAAGAGGGACGAGGAAGACGAGGAAGACAAGGAAGACGCGAGTGGGGCTGCGAGATTCGCGTTCAAGCGCCACCAAAGCTCTCGATTCGGAGTTTCTCTTTCCCTCACGCCACGTGTGCTTTAGCTTTCACCTCCACGTGTACTCCGAGTGCGTTAGAGTGACGCGCCGATGGATTTAAGCCTTTTTAAAGGCCCATTATGATTTACGATTGGGCCTGAACCACGAATCAGACAACATACAGTATAATTTTCTAAGCATTTGAACTCGGTGCATTGGATGATACAAATCTCTCAAATGTAATTTATAATATTTTCATTGATTATATGAAACTTTTAGGTTCTTTGACTTGTTCTCTCAGAGTCAAAATGCTGATGACAACGGCTAGAGATTAACCATAAATAACAACAATTTGGTAAGAACGCAAAAATTATTATGTTTGACTAATGTGGTTTAATTAGACCCTAAAATGGATTTATAGTAGACACAAAGATACCTCGAATAACGTAGTTTGATGAGATTATGACTGTTTAGTTTAGTCGTTTTAAAGCAAGCAAACAACTTGAGCGCTATTTGCATAGCTTAGAGCTTCCACAAGGACCACAACAATTGGGATATTAAACCATTAACTTGGGGCTTCTTGGGAGATTGTAGCTGGTTTTGGAGAGTCTTACATCCTTTTTCCCAAGAATCAAATCAATCCTAAATGAGGGAACTATCGAACCTAGATGGCTAGATCCTAAGTATTTTCCAATAATATTAACATTGTATGTAGAAACTACAATTCTTTCTTTAACACTTTAAAGGTTGACTCAAGCACACAAAGACAAATGTGAAATGAGAGAAGAAATCATAATATGCATACACAGGAACAAAGGGAATTGCATTTGACCTTTTTCTTGCTCGTGAATTATAAAATTCCAACGGAAAATATGGCTGCGGCGCCGCTTACTCTCTTGTCCCACGCTTCCTCTGCCAAAATTTTCATTTCTTTACTATACTATATCATATGGTCCATATCATATGATATTTTTATATATCTTAGTAACAGGAAAGTTCTTTTATGATAAGATAAGTAAAACACATGCATGTATTTTTTTTTTTTTTTTTGACACATATGCATAAGACTAGCTAGTTAGATAATACATGGATGTGGAGCATCATATTGTTATGTTGAAATGTTAATCCAACGTCGATAAAGTTTATTGGTGCTCCGATATTATATTTAAGAGATATGGGTTTATTTATTATCAATTGGTTCTGAGATTTAAAAAGTTATATAGTAAAGCTTCACATAGTCAGCTAATTTATAATTTCGCAACTGTGTGTTGGCTATTCAATTTATATTATCTTTAAAAAAAAGTTATAAAAAATCCGTTGAAAAATAAGTACCTGGTTATGAAAACTGTTGGCTAGATATGAAGTTTAACATTATATACTTAAAAGTGTAATGTGGACATTAGCTATCTTAAGAAAAAATGTCGTGTAAATAACCAATACGCAGTTATTAATTGAGTTTATAATAAATTCACGAGTTTGATTCGGCGCTAGAGCGATGACTACTAAGCTTGCTCTTAATTCTATTCCAACAAAATTATGGACCAAAGCCTACGGTTTGGTAATGAAAATAAGTTTATAAAATGATGCGAGAAAAGACTATATGAAAACAATAAAAATTTAAAGTCTTCTAGTTGACTTTTTAAGATCTGATCCCAAGGCAACTAGCCAACTAGTATCTTGTTCTGGATTTTTTCGTACGAGTTTAATAGTTGCTAATTTAATATTCACGTTAGGAAAAAAAAAAACATAATAATGACGGAACACATACAATCGGTTATATTAACGCAGTACTAATTAAATAAAATGATACGGCTTTAAATATTTAGCAGAGGGACAAGGCTTTATATACTGATTAAATACATCAATAATCCGACGTTCTCGCCATCAAATTATGCACCAACACGTACAAAGCTTAAAAGAATACTACTATATCTCATACATATATTATACTATTTACAATTCAAACCAACATCAACTGTATATAGATCGAGAAACAATGTAAAGAATATCTTAGGTTAGCTAGTCGGAAAAAACAAAAGAGAAATTAGGCCAACGGGAAAAAAAGGCAATATAAAAAGAAGAGAAAATAGAAAAAAAGCCAAATATAAGAATTAGAATATACATAAAAAAAAAGTAAACTGACTTTTCTTAAGAAGTTGCACAAATATCGTAATTAATATCCTCACTTCCCTATCGCGTATGTGTAGCACGAGGGCTGCGCGCGAATACAATTCCATAAACACAACATTTTGACTTCAAGAAAATACATTATGAACTTGAAACTTTCAAAACACCTTCGAGAGGAAATTTAAGATTTATAGACTGTATTATATATTGATCCAACTCATTACATGTTTTTGGATGCTTTGATTTTAGGCCTCTGATGCTGTATTTAGATAAACATATATATATATATATATATATATATATATATATGTACTAATCTCACCATTTTTCTTCTCTTTTTAATCTCGATCTTTATAACACTAAACGAAAAAAATTAACGACGCATATAGTTAGTTATAAACACATCATGACAAGTTGAAAAAATATACACACATGCCACATCCATGGTCTTCTGTATTTCACATGGTACCATGCATGTGACTGGAAATTTCCTCGACCCTAATGCCCAAATGTTGATAATATATATATAAAAAATGCTTTTAAAATGTTAAAGAAACTCCATCTAATGTATCCATGATTCCATGGTAACTCTGGTTTAAATTATTTTGAAGGCTAAAATTAAGCGCTTTGTTAATTAAACATGGACTGGTTTTATCTTAACGATAAACTGATTATTTAAAGAAAGTCAAAGCTCGCTTTAGATGCGTACTAAAGTGAATCATACATATAGTAAACGAAATTCTGATCAGAAAATGGAATTTGACTTTAGCACTTCAACATCCAAAACTAACAAACAAATACAGAGGTTTGATTTCCATCTCCATTAATGGGCATGGATCTTTCTCTCAAGCTCGAGAAAGAGAAAGATGAAGAAAGATCAAAACACAGCTGTGAGAAGAAAGAAGAAGAAGAAGAAGAAGAAGAAGAAGAAGATGATGATGCTAGTGAAGCTAAAGATGAACAAATGGTGAAAGAAGACGAAATTGAAGATTCTTGTTTAAGTTCAAGAACCCGACAAGAAGAAAAGGAACGTGAAGAGGTACTTACGATACGTTTAACTATATATTCATCAGAACATTTTGTGTGCAAATATGTTAACATCCGTGGATGGTGATCAGCTCTTGCAGATGCAGATCGAGATGAAACATGTGAAAGAAGAGAATTCGAGGTTGAGGAAGCTTGTAGAGCAAACCCTTCAAGATTATCGTCAGCTCGAGATGAAATTCCCGGTTATCGATCAAACCAACAAGATGGTGAGAGAATCTTGTCTTTTCATATACGTTAATCACATAGTGGTGATAACTAGTAGGTAAATTAAAATATAACCTGATGTCTTTTGTAACTTAGGATCTTGAAACGTTCCTTGGGGCACAAGCCAAGGATCGAAAAAGAGGTCTCGAAAGATCTGCTTCCTTGACTTTGGTAGACGGAGAATTAGGGCTTTCACTTTCTCTGCAGAAGAAGCAGAAACAAGAAGATAAGAAAGAAGCTGAGTCTCATAACAAGCAAAGATACAATAGTAGCAGCATAATTCAGAGACAAGACATAAACACGCAACCTATCATAACGTCTTCTCCGGGTAATAGAAAGGCTAGGGTGTCTGTGAGAGCCAGATGTGAAACCGCAACGGTGAGTTTCTTTATATATCTGATCTTTGACTCAATTTGGAGACTGTGGTAACGTGAAGTTTAGGAATAATATATTGTGTATATGTATGTGTCATGTGTGTATAGATGAATGATGGATGTCAATGGAGAAAGTACGGTCAGAAAACCGCAAAAGGGAATCCATGTCCAAGAGCTTATTACCGATGCACCGTGGCTCCTGGATGTCCCGTTAGAAAACAGGTAAGCTCTGCGAAGGGTGCAAATGCATATGATTTTGTCACTCATGTGTTTTCTACCAATTTTTAATCCGAAAAATGGTTAAAACATCAGTATAAATCAACTTAAATACATGTCATGATCCTATTTTATGTCTATACAGTTTTTGTTTTTACATGTAATGTGTATATAGTTATTTATGATTTGTTACATTTGTGAAGGTGCAAAGGTGTTTAGAAGACATGTCGATATTGATTACAACCTACGAAGGAACACATAACCACCCACTTCCGGTCGGTGCAACAGCCATGGCTTCTACTGCCTCCACTTCTCCATTCTTGTTACTTGATTCTAGCGACAACCTCTCTCGTCCTTCTTATTTTCAACAAAATGACCGCAACAATGGATCCATAAGAAGCTTGATCAACTTTGATGATCCATCATCTAGAGGAGGAGATCATGTTTCATCTTCACAAAACCGATTAAATTGGATGATATAGAATTTCCTCGTCTCTCATCATTTTCCTTTGGTCCCATTATTTTTATATAATTGAAGTCGCCATCATGGATTCTTGTATTTTATTGCTCTTGTTTTTAAACATTTATGTCTCGTATATACAAAATTGAAGGTTGAAGATTGTTTGTTTAGTTTCGTCATGATGTTCACTTATTTATAAAAGTAAAGGTCAATTTAGCTAATTGACCGAGTGACAAAAAATGTTAACCAAAATATATGTCACATTATGCATAATCATTTTATTAGATAGCACATTTTTAAATAAAATAACATAATCAGATGCCACATTCTTTACAATAACACCGGTTAGAATTCTATGAAAATATCAGCGTGGATTCAGATGTTTAGAGTAATTGGTGTTTTTTAATTGTAGCCATATTCTTAAGATCTCTGAGTGGCCGAGTTATATAACAACATAACTTAAGGTTCTTTCTTGCCTACATTTTGAATATGCTCTGTTTTATTTGCTCAGCACATAGGAAGAATGCAAAATGGGTCTCTGCAAAAGCAGCCTTTGTACTAATTTCCATCTTCCAATGTTACTCTTGTAGATAAAAAAATATGGTGCTTTATTTTCTTATAGCTTTACTTCCCTTTTGATGTTCATGCTATAGCTTTCTCTTGTTTTTTTTTCTCTTTTGGTTACAAGAAAAACACACACGACATAAGGTCCCTTAGAGTGAGCACATCCACTAAAACACTTCATCTACCCGACTACCCGGTGGAAGATTTAAACCCAAATTAAGCATACAATGACATAGCCAAACACTCAGATAGAAAAATAGCTTTTGAAGGTGTCATTGTTGGTGGTACAACCGGTGAAGGCCAAATCATGAACATTTTTTTTCGTCGGAAGACTCAAAGTCATTAAAAATACAAGAATAGCAACTCAATGACAGAAGCTACGCGCCACTAAACAAGGATTTGATGTGAAAAAGCACGTGTCTTTGCACATAAGCCCTTAATAGCATCATTCAAGCATGTTGATCATGAGTTTTTCGAATCCAAAATTC
Organism: Iljinskaea planisiliqua; assembly: GCA_900108845.1. NCBI lineage: Eukaryota > Viridiplantae > Streptophyta > Magnoliopsida > Brassicales > Brassicaceae > Iljinskaea > Iljinskaea planisiliqua. The sequence continues at coordinate 3,534,119 of FNXX01000009.1, forward strand.
GCTGTTTATACTTTGTCCGATATGTAGAATCGAAAAGTAAAAAAAAAATATGCCATATTCAAAAATAAAATACAGAGACAAACAACAAAAACTAAGATAGGGAGACATGAAGAAAATAATATCATTAACTACTTTGGTTCCTATGCTAGTTCAACTAGTTTACTCCATATGCCTTTCAATTGTCCTTGCTGCATAGATCTCCCTTCTTTTAGCTAGTTCAAACCAAATAAAATTGTCATTGGTGTAGTAAATAGAGCAGGTGACCGGACATTACCAACTTAATATGCCAAGAATATACCCTCTCATTCTTAAAAAAGGAATGGTGTATGATGGTATTCATTAACCGTACATCTTCTTTATGGAAACAATATTATTCATGTGCCATTATTTCTACTTCTGCAGCTATTGGTTTGCATTTTTATCCATTATAGGAAGCTACATCTGGTGATGAATGGCTACACAATGGTTTTTCTTATGAACTAATTGTTCTATATTTATTTTTATTTTTTACATGGATTGTGAGTATAAACTTAGTTTCAGTGTAGGTATATGTCATTAGATTGATGTTGCATATTCAGAATTTGTTCCAGCTGACATTGCTGTTTTTTTATATACCCAATTAGTCAAAGAAGATTTTTTTAATGATATACCTCTAGAAATTTGGTACTTTCAATTCTTAGCTGAACACAACATTTTTACGCACTCATTTCACATGTTAAGCGAAGCTAGTATATTCAGTGGGTCTCCATTTAGTGCTATGCATGGTTCTTTAGTAATTTTTAGCTTGATCAGGGTAACCACACAAATTTATATATAAGGATGTGTTATTAATACGTGGACTGATATTATTAACCATGATAACCTTGGTATAGAAGATATACATGCACAATATTATGTTCCCGATTTCCCACTACACCTAGGTGTTGATCAGATTCAATCTATAAATGATAAAAAAAAATTAAGTTATTCTAGACCTAATTTAATAAAATTAAAAAGGAGAAATATAAGCTTTTGTATATATATATTTTAAAATTAACTTATAAAATTACACTCTGTCTATTCATACATGCAGAAAATAATATTCATGTCACTAACATCTTTATCTAAAAAAATCCATATAGTTGAGGTCAAAAAAGGTTTATCTGGAAAGTGAAAATATAACAAACAAATGCTTTAAAAAAAAAGTTTAAAGTTTAAGGGCTAAACTATGTGGTCCTCGTATTATGATGTCTTGTAAGTGTTTCATTGCATCATTAATCAAAGTAGGAATACCAACTTCAATTTCAAAAGCCTCACTTGAGATGTCAGGTGTATGATTAGTAAATGCAATGAAAATTTTGGTGTAAAAACAATTACAACAACCTATGTGCTTAATATTATTTTGAATTTTTTTCTTTTAGTATATAGTATGTCATATACCATTATCTTTGGTAAGTGATTTCAAAGTTTAAATTATTTTGGACAATTTAAAAAATGTGTTCTACCTATTGCCAAAACTCGTTTTCCAAATTTATTAAAATTTTATTTTTATAAGATTGTACTACTTTATAGTTATCAAGAGTTTTTCTCTTTCAGCAACATAATTTATTATAACCATTATTTCAATTTTCATCACGTTTAATTTGTTAATGACATGTTTAATAATTCATCTTCATATCTTCATATTTGTTGACAAACAGATAGTATTTTACTTTCTGTTCAAATTTCATCTTCGCAGCATATTGACGAAGAGAAATGAATTATTTCCCACACACGAAAGGAGAAATGAATTATTTACCACTCATGAAAGGAAAAATGAAAGGTCATTGCTATTTTTAAGATTGGGGTCTATGTACACTAAATGCACATGTGTAAAGAAATGTTTGGATCCACAATTTCCATCAAATTTTATTGGCATTGTAAGTATGACTAAAAAATCAAATTAAAAAAAATGTATAACAATTTTTGAGCCACAAAAGTAAAAGTGTAAACAATAGTTGATGAAAAAGGATAAATGTGAATAGATTTTGGTACTACGAATATTTACCAACAAAAAAATATGCATACTAGAAAATAAAACATATAAAAATATGTTTGTGTGTTTTACTTAAATTAGAAAAAAAAAATTATTGTCAAAAACTGTGTTTCAATCAGATTATTTGCAGAATCAACTTATTTCTATTATTTAATTATATAATTAATAATATTTTGATTGGTTAAATCAATACTAATAATTGTTTTTAACTATATAGTGATTAACATTACATGGGCTTTGTAAAACTATTAAATTTTTATATATTATTATGAATGTTTTTAAAATAAGTAAAAAATAATTAGTACAAGAGATTAAGTATTTTTCAATAATATTTAATTTATTATTATAATCAGTCCAATTATCAATAAATTTTATTTTTTATAATGTATAAACTATAGTGAAAATTCATTTCATATAATTTATATTTTGTCATTTTTCAAAACTTGTCTAATCATATAAAAAAAATATTCTGCAAACAAAAACATTTGACAGCTTAATTATAGTTACCAATTGGAGCCATTCTAAGTTAAACTCAATAGTTACTCTAATTTTAATAAAAATCCATAGTTATTTAATATGAATGCTCTTAAGAAATAAAAAAATTTGGATTCTAATGAAAAATCTCATCAAATATCAAAAGATTTATTTAAAAACTCAACTAAAATTTTAATGAAATAAATCTTCAATTTAGAGATGGTAATGAAAAATACCCTCAAATATACCACATCCATTTTCTAAAAAAATCTTTAACACAAACTTTAATGATACAATCCTTCAACAAAAAATTGCTAGCAAAATTAGCCCCATTTTTCTGTTGGTATTGATTAAATCATAAATTTTAATATGGTAGCTCGTTATGCTCTCTTACGAATGTGAGTTATGAAAACAAAGACACCACATGCAGTAACGAAAATCAACATGGTTGATTTATCAACTTAATAGTGTCCTTATTAGATTTAATTAAAATGAATGGCCATTTGTTGATTTATTAGCATCTTTTTAAATGGTAGCGGATTGTAGTTAAGGGTTTTAAAATAAATCCACTTGAAGTTTTATCATTAAAATCCCTAAAACTTTTCTCTTTTCCTTAGATGAAAAAACTAATAAAATTATAAAATTCAAGTAGAAAACTTTGATCTTAATATGTTAAAATAGAAATGGATACCAAAATAACACACCAAACGATCGAAAAGATTACGGATACAAATCTCAACACGCTCTTCTATCTCCCATAGAATCATTTTTATACACATCGCTTAGAATTCTCCAAGAACATTTTAAAACTAAGTTGATCAATCTATAAACCTTGTCAAGAGGGTTTTGAGTTTGGAGCCAGGACCAACCGACCAAGATTACTCCTTCCTTAATATTATGCACTGCTTCAACATCTGTCGTGGCCATAAATAGATCTTTGGTGTTACGAAAGAATCACATTTCTACAAACTTCGCAACGTGTGACGAGATGAGGTCGATGATGAAGAAATATATATAGTGAGCTCTTTGTCTCTTCCTCCAGCTTCTTTAAGACAATGTACAGGAAATAAAGAGAAACCAGATGATTTCCTCAGTCACCCTGAAGGCTCTTGCTTCATATTGAAACCTCCATTTTGCATTGTGCTGAATGGCATTGCCTGGTACAAATCGAGGAAACCAAAGTCATTGTTATCTCCAAAGAGACCAAGTGAAACTAACAACATGTGTAAAACTAGTTTATGAGATGGAACAGACCAACTCTTAGTTCTAAACTGTTGTATGCTCTTACCATCGAACCAAAACATTCAATACGCAAGCTAGTAAGATACTCAGCTAAGTTTATTCTGTTTTTGGAGCCCTTTAATACAAAAGTGAGCAGCATAACTTACCAAAGTTGAACTACTCAAAATGGTAGCCGAGAGATCATCGTTGATAGCGACCGGCAATGGTGGCATCTGGCTCATCAAGCCAGGCATATTATTCATGCTGCAAAATTAAGTCATCAGTTGACCAATCTCCACCAAATTTATAGGAAATCTTTAGAAAAAAAGTATCAACTTACTCATTTTGGATGGTGATAAGGTTGTTCCTTGTCTGACAAAAGAGATCTATGTTATCATGTACCTGTTCATAATCATGAGGGAGCGATTTCAGCATGAACGCATTTGCATTCTATTAAACCAGATAGTCTGGAACTTACCTTATATGAGGATAGATTAGCTCTAATTTCACTAAAAGCTCTTACATTCTGTTCTAAGAGACTGATTGCATGCCCACTTAAATCTGAGACAGAAAAACGAAAAAATCAGTACACAAGAAGAAAGTTAAGACTAAAGATTACTGCAACTTCAACTAAACGCCATATGAAAGAGAAGTTAAGGGAATCATCTTTACAAGTAATAGGATCAGAGAGAGAACTCTAATGAAGAAGTTCACCCAAAAAAAAACAAATAGACTAGGCATTATACTCTACTAGATGCATGACATAAATAATCTTCAGAAGTTTCTCTTCGCATCAACATGAAAAAATACTGGAAACATTTATGGAGCATCAGCTTGACAAGAATGCACACTAGAGAAGAACAATGAAGTGAAGAAAATTCACCAACTTCACTATCTTAATCACCTCCCTAAGAGAGCAGAAGCTTTGCTGAATTCTAAAAGCCACTACAATCTTATTTATCTAACATAAAAAAACTAGATATATACTTAAACGATATTTGAATCATCATTAATACACCAAGCAATAAGAACGTATTGCCTCCTTTTGAAAACAAAATAGGATATGGGTGTGTGCATATTAATGAAAATAAAGACTTAAGAGTTGGTAAATTCGGATGGAAATTTCTCAGATAAAGATAGATACTACCTTCACATGTAATATGTTTACTGGAGCTCGTAAAGGGCATCAAGAAAGGGTACGAAGCCATGGTATCAGGCAAAACAGAAGGTAAGCTCGAAGGCAATCCCGCCTGCTTGTCCTGAAGAAATATAAATCTTTTAGAAATTTGCCTTCTAGAAAAGACACTTTAGGACCAAAACCTCAATTTATCAAGATATAAGAGTTATTCAATCTCATTTCTAGCAGCATCTTTCAATTTAACTTGATGTCAAATAGTAAAAAAAGACAAACGTAGACTCGCTTTTCTTTATGTATTCAAGATTGCCACTCATCAAGTTGAACAAAACGGCAAGACTTGCCAACATACCTTGCTAGAACTTATTCTTTTTCCACAATTTAATTCTTCTGCTTTTCTTCTCTTTCTCTGCGTAAAACAAAGTCAGTATATTAATGGAAAAAAGACTAAAGGTAAAAAGTAAGAAAGCATTCTGCAGATAAGAGAAGCTTTTGCTAATAACTCCAACCCAAAAGACTGTTATGCTCCCTATTCTCATCCCAAGAACTCATTTGATACAATATCGCACGATAATAAGACTAAATTTTCCATCCTAAGGCAAAGTCCACCCCAAACAAAACTTAACCATCTCATTCTGTTTAGTTTAAGAATCTCTCTATGCTCTATTCATATATGTATGAAATCTAATTACTACGCCCTGTGTGTCATTCCCCTAAAGGTTCTACATCAAAGTGTCAATAAACTTAACAAGAGTGAATACTAGTCCAAAACTAGTTACTAAGATAGGCAAAGTGGTACTGCAAGTTTAACACTTTCTTTGATACACATATAACATGGCATAACCATAGAACTATATGATTGCAAAATGGTCACAAAAACTCCAAAACCCGTCGAACAAAACCTTTAAAACGGTAGATAGACAAGTGAAACAGAGCATTACCGTCATCCATCTACAACGCAAAGCAACATCTCGAACGGTTTTATCAGGTAAAGTGGCTGCAATCTTAATATACTTCATGATACTTGGCTTATCCTTATATCTACAAAACAGAATCAAATCCTTCAGTAAATATCAACTTCAACAAAAAACAAAACCCATCTCAGCCTCATTGATAGAAAGAAATAACATAAACACTCACTTCTCAAGGCCATCCTCCAATTTGAATTGTTCTTCAGTTGACCATTCACTAGCCAAGGAAGTATCCAGCTTGAGCCCAGAAACGGAATCAAGAGAAGAATTTGACGAGTTCCCAGTTTGAAGCAACCCAGAATTAGCGACATTACTGATCATATTCATCCCCAACAAGGAACCACTTCGACCCAAGTAAGGACCCATCGGAACCATCTCGGAAGAACTCAAAGACTGGAAATTTATAGCCTGACGGCTCATCATAGAACTCAAAGTCTCCTCGTGACGGAACCCAGAATCAGATCGTGTAGCCATCCACATAATCGAAGCAAAAGCCCTAAAACTAACATACGCAAACTCTAAACCCTCACCATCCCCTAAGAATCAAACTAAAAAGGAACAAACTTTATAAGAATCGAAAATCAAAAACTATCCCTTAAACTAATTAAACAAAACCCATCTTTTTAAATCCGAGCTTCCTTGAATTGCCGGAGATCCAAAGCGAGACCCGAAACCCTTTTATCGGATATAAAAAGACAAACTTTGAGAAAGTGAATCATCTTACGCCATTGAAGAAGAGGAGAAAATGAGTAAAAACTTCACCTTTGTTTTAGCCGCAGTCTTTTTTTATTTTTATTTTATTGTGTGTTTGTGTTTGTGTGTGTGTGAATTGGCTCACGAAACCAAAATTGAATTTTGTTTACCAAATCACACCAATTATTTGCCTCTCTTTAAGTTTGTGGAATTGCTTTTTAATTTGCTTCTCTCTCTCTAGCAGCCTTCTATCAATGGAGAATTGTTAGAGAAATAAAGATAGAAAATGGGAAAAAGTATGTCTCTATTGTAGTCTAGTGTTTTATATACTTAATGAAAACAACGTCAACTTTCCACCATTTTCATGGAGAAAGAAGAAGATAAAGTAAAATCCAAAATTAATATTTTTCCAACATTAGAGGAATATTATGTGAAATGTAAAATCGAAAAGGGTTTTGACTATAGGCAAAAGAATGGAATTAAAAATTAGATTCCCTCCCTAGTTGAAGGGAGGTAGTAGACCAAGAACATATATTCATTTAGTTTTATTTTATATTATTATTATTGTTTTGGCATTTTACAAATTAGAAAGAAAAAAAAATGTAAATAAAAAGATGGTTGGCAGATCGTGGAATTAATCAACAGTGCGAATCCCAATAACAAAGCATTTGATGCCTTTCTTTCTTCTACCACACTTTTTTTATTCCCAAAGTTTTATCAACTAGGCACGATTTTTATTTTATTTTTCTTCTTTTAATATCATGTCTCCTCGTTGTCTAAAGTCGAAACTATTTGAATAGATTCATGGTATTTTTGATTTTATGCTAATTTTCATCTTAGCATCCCAATAATTGTGGTATAAACTCATAAACATAACCCTTCGTTCAATGCTTCAATTATATGCGATAAAGGGTTTGCAAAAAGAAAAGAAAAAAAAAACAATAACTTTATGTTCAAGTATATTGCCCAAAACGAATATTCAAAAACTCGGTGAGTTTCCGCCTAGGTCCTTAAACATATACAATCAAAACGATTTATTAAAATTTTTTAGTTAAGTCGAAAATCCGGCTTAATAGTTTATTTCAACTAAATTTTTTTAATAATTTACATTTTTTGTTGACTTTTTAATTTTTATTTAATTTTTTTATTTAAACTTTATTATATTAAATTTTTTTGGTAGATTAAATTTAAATTTAGATATAAACTTTTATTTTTTTCTAAAACGGATAAAATTATATAATATAAAACATATAAATTTTAAATATATTATAAATTAATGTAATAGTTTTTACCGAATAGATCCCAATTAGACTTTGATTAATCGTTTTAGAAGCTAAACCCCTATCAGACGCGTAGCTACCAGCTAGATTATTTGAACATTGCCCAAAACTAACTGAACTTTTCTTTAAACAAATAACGCTGATAACACTGGTTCTTGAAAATACCATTCATAAGCATCCTTAATTATAAATAAATTCACTGAAGTGTTCGTTCGTTTCGGTCAAACATCGTCCGTGAAAGATAGATAGTAGGTTCCACAACTCAACAGTGAAGTGTTGTTGTGTCATGATTCCTAAGGATGCGTATCATGTACTCGTTTGAAAGACATTGGTAATAATAACATGTTAGAAACGTTTTCTTCCATGATGGAGCCATGGACACTGACTCACATAAACGGGGGTGTTAAACGCATTATCAGGCCCAACTCACTTATAAAATATATATTATTGGGTCCTCTCTGAAAGATTTTCATATGCTTAATATAGTTTTCAGCTTTTATTAAATTTTGGGCTCTAATATTTTATAGTTTTACTAAAAACACTATGGGCCAAGAACTGGGCATGGATATTACACTTGCTCAATTAACAGTATTTTGATGCCATGATGACTCAGATAATAAAGAAAGAAAAACATCATGCAGAAAGAGTTTAATTATGGCAAAGTGAAAGACGTCTCACGAAGGTATATATTGTGCGTTTTCTAAATAGATATCCATATATTCTGAATTATAAATTGCTGAAAATTTTACCACATTTGAACTTCGACAGGTTAAAGAATGATTTAAAATGTTATGTTCTTAACTATATATATATACTTTTTAGTTGTTATCATCCCTCAACTAAAAGCTGCTTAGCATCTTGTAGTTCCCATATACCTAGCTATATTATTCTCTAATTAACATATTCTCGCTTTTTCTTTGATTATTATTATTTTTTTTTTGCTAACTCGAAAATTCCAAAGTTTTGGTCGGTAATCTCTTTGATTTGAATTTTCTTTTTATAATATAAATGTCTACAAATCATTGCATCATAATTGTCATCGTGATCTCTATCCTCATGTGACCGAGTCTTAGCTAATTTTCTGAAACCACATAGATTTGTATGGTACTTATATATTATGAACTTCAAAAAACAAAAAAAACAAAAATACAGTCAGAGCTAGATATAAAGTTAAATCCACTAAAGTAAAGAAGTAACCAAGTGGTGTTTGGTGAAGATTCTCCTTGTGGATCAATGTTAAGTATCGATTTTTCACCATCCACAACTATCATTTAAGATTTTCTATGATTATTCTAAATGTTTTAAATGACAAGAATATTCGGTTTTCGTTCGACATGCCTTCGGTAATTATTCTGAATTTTGATTTATCATCTACTCGTCAGATAATCTAAAAAAAAAAAAAAAAAAAAAAAAAAAAACTCAGAGTGTAAAACTGTCAGAGAACAAAAGAGAAAACTCATTTGTAACTTTAAAGTAACGGTGTATACTGATGGTATATCAAAAAAATTGACGTACGTTATAAGAATTGTGTTCGTGAACAGAAATAAAGATGAGATTCCTTAAAGCTGGATAAAAAATCAATGGCCAAGGTGAAGCATATTTTCAGAAGTCATACCCTTTTGATCCTAATGCATGAACTTAATTAACCCTCAAACAATTCGTAACACTTCATATTAGGAAAAATAACACAATTAAAAGCAAAAAAGAAAACCATTTGTTGGAATACAAAGCTTTTGTACACTTTGTTTGGCGTACGTACGTTATGGAGAACCACAAACCTGAAAGCATGCGCCGCACGTGTCAACAGCATCTGAACACGTTGCTGGATTCCTTACGCATTTCGGTTTGTATATAAAGGTAATACTATTTTTGCAACAAATTATAATTATTTGAGAAGAACAGTAGTATTTTCTTTTTTTTTATGAAATAGTACGTAAGTAAAATCACACACTTACACGTCTGTTCTCTACATAATGTGGAGTAAAACTGTTCATACGTGTGGACGTCTATAATTTGTTTCAAGAAATTGACATATATTTTATCACATTTTTTTGTTTTTCCATTCGGAAGGTTTCATAAAAGTATTCAAACTAATTTTGAATCTGCGTTTGTTATGTAACTTTTGCATTAGCGAAATACAAAAAAAAAAAGAATCTAATTCGTCAAGACGATATAGCTGCTAAACTACCATCATTAGGTTTTCTAATTTCAATATCTTCCACATCTCAAGTCCATAGTCCTTATTAAAGGTTTGTACATTCCATTTTAAATAAAATCTTCATTATTCGAGGCTTTTTGGGTCACTATTCGCAAGATTCAATATAGTGTTTTCTATATTATTTTGGATGATTTGGGTTAACGTTTTAGTGTGGTTTTAGAGTACGAAACACTTTACATTATACTCTATTATATGGTGGGATATGATAAATCTACAATAATATTCCGGAAACATATATTACCTGAATTTGGCATCTACTTATATCACATAACTCATTTATGGGACTATAAACTTTAGTGGACCATAGCGATTAAAAATGTTGGGGGAAGAAAAAGAAAAGAAAGAAAGAGAGATATGGGTGTAATAAATATAACTCAGGGGCTCAGGAGTGTCTATCTCACTTTGCTAGGTGTTCTCTCTATTTGCTCTCTATCTGTCTCTCTCTCTCTCTCGATTGATAAGTAAACAAGAGTTCGGTCGGAAACTAAAAGAAAGAAAGAAACAAACAAAAATGGTCGGGAAAATATGTGAAATGTGGAGAGAAATGAAGAGTATAACGGCAATGGTGGTGGTTCAGATAGCAACCGCAGGGCTGAACATATTGTTCAAGCTTGTGGTCGAAGATGGCATGGAGCCAAGAGTTCTTGTGGCCTATCGTCTTTTCTTCGCTACACTTTTCATGCTTCCCTTTTCTTTCATCTTTCAAAGGTTGCTTTTCTCGTAAATATATGGTTTGTTTTTCTATGTCTTGTTATTAAGTACTTTGATCGACTTGTCTCGTTGTTTAACTTTATGTGTGATCGGCTAGGAAGAAGAGGCCAGAGTTTACATGGATTTTGTTCTTACTAGCACTTCTCTCGGGATTACTAGGGTACGTCAATCTTCACACACACACACACACACATGTGACATGTTTCTGAAGCTATCTACATGTATTCAAAGCTTCGACTTTTTTCTTTTTCCTTTCTTCCTTGTTTTCTTCAAACTGATTAATTGAATAAACATATGGATGAGTCTTACACAACTCGCATAATCCTATGTTCAATTTTATATAGATGCAATTTTTTTTTTCAAAAACACCTAGCCATTAGCTAGCTAGGTAAATCAAAGGGTGTTTTAGCTTAGCTAGGATTACTTCTAACAAAAATCTGCTCAACCACAATCAAGAGTAAACTGATTATACAAGTGAGACTCTAACATATATTAAACACCATATATTATCAATATTATTATCAACTGGTGGTTTCAGATTTAAAAGTTAACATGCAGCACGTCGAAAACTCTAGAATACGTTCCAACGTAATCAATATGATCAAATAACGTTTAGTTGGGATGCATGGTACTTAGTAGTTTCAACCATTTTAATCAATATCTTCAACAAATGGTTTTGCACCAACATTTACCAAAAACATAGAAGGCTAAGTTTACGGAAACTAGTTGTTGACAATATTGATTAAATTGTACAAATAAAAGCCAAACATATATATATATATATATATGTATAAGATTAAGCAAGAGCGAGTGCTCCAATGGTCTATTCTAGTGAATTGAAGATTCGTCATTAGATTTAGTCTAGGGATCACGTTTTATCATCTATGAATTTCGATGTGGTTCTTTTTTTTTTTTTTTGGTCAGTGTTGATGCTTTAAATATCCTTACAGGCCTAACATTTATTACAATTATTGATGATAATTGAACAGTGCGGTGATACCGAGTATCTTAACCATAACGGGTCTGGCTCTAACATCAGCAACATTCGCTTCTGCTGCTTCCGTTCTCACTCCCTTGATCACTTTCATATTGGCTGCACTTCTTAGGCAAGTCTGATTACTTAAATCACAACATTTTAATCAACAAACCAAATAATCCGTTCATTTTCTGTTGGGTCCCATAGGATGGAGAATGTACGGCTTGGATTAAGCGAAGGGAAGGCTAAGGTCTTTGGGACACTACTTGGTGTTGGTGGAGCTCTTGTCTTTATATTCTACAGAGGAAAAGAAATTCATATGTGGTCGACTCACGTGGACCTAGTGAACCAATCACGTGACTCCTCACCTGATGCTACCTCCCACCATATTTCCATCTTCGGGGCTCTTTTAGTTTTTGGTGGTAACTTCTCTTACTCGCTTTGGCTATTATTGCAGGCAAGTTTTTTTCATTTTCTCTTCTCCATGTTTTCATATGTGTGTGTATCTATATATATATATATATACTTATGCACGTAATTTGGTTTGAATTAACTAAAATTTTCTAACTATTATACGAGGTTTTACTTTGTGTTATATGTGAGAGTTACATCAAATGGTTTCTCATTATGCTTACGGTTTTTGGTTTATAGGTTAAAATAAGCAAACAATTTGGAGGGCCTTATTGGAACGCGACGCTAATGAACATGACGGGAAGTGTAGTGGCTGTGCTAGTCGCTCTTTGCTGGAACATAGATTTGGAGGAATGGAGATTAGGATGGAATATCAGGCTCTTAACCATTGCTTATGCGGTAAAATACACACACATATGTAATATATATATATTAGAGTCGTCTTAAACTATTTGAAAGAAGATTCATTAAGGTTGGCCTTGAAATATACATTCTTATGTGGTCTGTTGCAGGCAATTGTGATTTCAGGGATGGTAGTAGCAGTGAACGCATGGTGCGTTGAGGCTAGAGGGCCCTTGTTTGTATCGGTATTTAGTCCTGTAGGACTTGTGATCGTAGCTCTTGTTGGATCATTTGTTCTAAATGAAACACTTCATTTGGGGAGGTACAAAAGCTTATATATATTGCTTTGTGGAGATGGATTTGATGTAATGTATATGTAATGTTTTATCTTTACTTGGCGACATTACAGCATAATTGGTACAGTGATTATCGTGGGAGGATTATACCTTGTGCTATGGGGTAAGAACAAGGAAATGAAGAGTATCACTCCGACTTCGGACTTTATTGAAACAATTAAGACTAGCAAAGACATCCCTCTCAAGAATCTCCCCACATTAAATACAAATGTTCCTTGAATACACATACTAATCAACCATTACGTTTTTATGTCTGTTCTAGGCTTTACTTTATATACATGGAATATTTATTTCTCTATGTAAGCTATGATGAAGATTCCTTTAATGTTGTATGCAAGTTATGATGTACCACATCAAAATTACAAAAAATTTTAATGTTGGATATAGTTTTAAGAAAATCTTAATAGCTTTAATTAATTGGAGCTCTGAGGCATATATTTAATTTAGGAGAGGAAAAAAACTTCTTCATTTGTATACAAGATTTGAGTGAAGCCGTAGAAGGATAAAGGAAGAAGAAAGACAAAAGTAAGCTCAGGGTTTTTACTAATGGGCCAAGAATGGGCCGTTTAAATAACACTTCCCTTTGCTAAACTTATACCCTTTATCATCATAATTGATTCTCCAAGCATCCTTTTAATGTTTGATTCGTACAAGACAAATCACCAAAGATTCGCGAGTTAACAAAAGCAGAAGCCACACGACACCATTCTTCCTCTAGACAGAAAAGAATAACTCACTCGTACAGGCTTCGTCTAACCTCGTCTTTAAAACATGTACACGTACGTAGGTATAAATGCATATGTTTAGACCCTAATCTAGAAAAAAGACTAAATTTCACGTGAAGACAAGACATGGCATCTGAGTATCGTCCAAGAGTTATTGTGAATGGAACAAGAAGAACAAGAACGTTCCATTACTTCTATTGCCGTCATTGTAGCCGTACCATTAGACTCCGAAACTATGGTCTATATGGTCCTTTATGTCCTTTCTGTTCTAGAGAGATCAATCTTCACGACGAGCTTGACATTATGAGGCTTAACCGACCATATTGGGATAGCGATACCGATTGGATCACTCTCCATCTTATCAACTCAACGAGAAGTAACCGGTTCAATCGTGAGCTAGTTACTACCAATGATGAGTTCGTTGATGTCATGCCTAACGAACGGGTCGGTCCACCACCAGCCTCTTTATCGGCCATCGAGGCTGTAAAGACGGTGACAATCTCGGAAGAAGATTTGGCCAAAGAGAAGGTTTGTGCGATATGCAAAGAGGAGTTTGAAGTTGGAGAGGAAGGAAAAGAGTTGAAATGTTTACATTGGTACCATCCAAGTTGCATTGTGTCTTGGTTGAATATTCATAATACTTGTCCCATTTGTCGTTTTGAGGTTCACTTAGGCGTTTCCGAAAGTAACGTTGACGAAGGAGGGTCTCACCACGTCGAGGATGGACGGTCGAATCGTTTTCGGACTCGGGTTTGTTCTTTGTGGCCTCTCCGAATGATGTTTGATTGGGTACATAGTCTCATCGGTAAGATTCCTCCTCCTGATCTTACTTTCATGGCTATACTATTATGTTTTCATATTTTTTAATCATAAATATAACTCTTAATTAAGAATAACAAACAGTTGACAAAAAAATTTAAAGGAATTTCGAACAAGAATATTGTATGAACGTAGGAATTACATACTATATACATATTAAGTTAATTATGAGAGAGAGAGAGAGGAGTAAAAAATTACACACCAAAAAAAACTATAGAGGCAAGGAGGACAAAGGCGAAGAGCGGCGTTTACGGAACATTGTGTAAAACAAAGCTTGGCTTTAACAGAACTATGTTTTATGTAGAAATCATAGAATGACCATTATCTTTTGATTCGTTTGCAAGTTGTATAACTCGTATTAATAAAAATCATGGTGATAAGTTTTCTAGTAGGAAGATCTTATAGTCGATGAAACAGATAACGTGACAATAATAAGCGAACATCGCCCACAACAAAATCAAGAAATCGTATCAAATTAGATAATAATCCATCCCCCAACTTGTAATATAATAACAATTTGCGTACTCATATAAATACACTGTCTTTATGTTCTTTGCAACACAACCTTATTCCAATTAAAATCAACCATCATATCAAACAAAAGTCTTGAAAAAGAAACAAAAATCAATCTGGTGAAGACGACAAGTGCTCTTTTGATTACTTATAAACACTGATACAATAACATTATAAACCATTTCACGTATAAACATAAATAATTACTTAGGTTTAGAAACAACATCTAGAGAAAAAACATTTACTTGTCCTGACACTGATACATTAACATTATAGAGAGCTGCTAATAATGAATTTTAATTAAAATTTATAAATGTTTAAATTTTATTTTGGATTCATGTCTTGGTATTTTTAATCTGAAAATCCACTAAATTTCACTTTAAAATGAAAGTACTATATAAATGTATTAATTTAAATTACATAAGATTTAAATAAATTATTTATAAAGTATTAAATAAATAACAGATGATTTTAATAAATAAATTTAAAATCACTAAAACATAATTTTACTTGGACTTCTAGAATCCACTAAAATCAAATCCAATAGCCCAATCAGACAATAACCACACTAAACACCGCTCAAATTATTGGGCCCAAATTACAGGCCCAAACTCAATATGCGTAACCCCACGCGCGTATACATGGAATCGCTGATGCCTCTTCAACTCCTCCATCTCAAAATTCAAAATCACTCAAAGAGTTCCGTTCCTTAAGCTGCTGATCTCTTCCCAACAGAATATCTGCCAAACTTATCTAGGGTTTCCGATAATCAAGCGAAGAAGATAGAATCATCTACACGATGGTGAGAATTTCTCTGTTTCAGATATCCAAATTTCTAAACCCTAATTTTACTACTGGTTTCTGAATGCATTACTGTATGTTCAGGGAGGTGACGGAGAAGATCTAGAGCCACTTTTCGATTATCATCGTGTTCAGCCATCGAATTTCGTTTGCATTGACGGTGAGTTTCAGTTATTGATTTTTGTGACGGAGCGCGAGAATGTGAAGATGAGTTCTTCTTATTCCTTCTTCTTTGATTTGAAAAATCTCGCAGACGATGATTCTGATGTCTCGGAGGTTCCGGTTAAGAAGAGAGCAAAATTTTCTCAAACGGTAAGAAATTGATCTTTTATGATTTGCTCTCGCTCACTGAGCTCTTTGTGTGAATTGAAAATTCTCAAAGGAAGGAGAACAAATTTGGGAACTTTTTGTTATTTGGAAGAGTTGAGATTGTTTCTTTGATTTAATTATGGTTTGTTCTTAGTTTTGGTCCGTTGTAATCGAAGACTCAAACTCAGTGAAGAAACAATTCGATTATGTTCTTGACACTTCAGAGTCTGAACTACTTGAATCTTTTTATGGCTGTGAATTTATGTTATGTTTTGGCTGAGTAAAAATCAATCCTTTCTTTCATTTTTCTGAAACATTAAGGTTTTACTTTTGTATATAGGTTGTGAAGGAAGATGAAGACTTAAAGGTGATTGAAGTTGCGGCTGATGACGATTGGTTGCCTCCTCCACCAAAGGTTATCTTCAGTAAAAGCAAAGAGTCCGGTGAAGATTCAACCATTAAAGCTTTGAGGTAGTTTTATATGTCGAGTGTTTCTCATCTCTATGCTTCCCCATATTGGTATTCGTTTTTGCTATTCTAGAATAGTCCTCTTTTTTTTTATTATGCAATGTAGGTCGAAGAAGATGGAGCTCATGTCATACGCAAATATTGTAGATGTGATGCAGGAAGCCGAGGAGTCGGCTAAAAAAGAAGCTCAAGTATCACTCAAACCATCTTCAGAGCCTGCTGCTCAGGCACCATCAGGGCTTAATAATGACAGGACCAAGATTGTCATTACAATACAAGATAAAGATGAACAGAAGCAATTCCGGGTGTATGCGGTAAGTTTTCTCACTGCCTCCAACTTACTAGCCATCCTTCCCTTAACAAAAAGCTTACTATCGAAACTTTACATATCTGATAAGTAGACATAAGAGTTGGCTGCTACATTACCCTCGCTAACATCCAGATAGCTAGATATTTCGAGCTTTCAAGGAAAGTATGAGTAATGAATTGGGAGTTAAAGAGATCAGTAAATGGGGAAGAATATTTGAGAAGTGTCTCAGGGTCTTAGATGCGTAGTTAGGGATTTGCAAAACCCTCTTTGTCTTTGATATCATCTAAGCAACGAGTGATTAATCTCCTGTTCTTATCAACGTGTCATCATAACATAGTATTTACACACGTAATGGATATTGCTTGATCTTTTTCATGTACGATGAGCGGCACATTATGAGATGCGTATTCTGTTAAAGCTTGTAAAATAAGAGACGCCCTTGTATACTGATGTTGATTCGGTATGATACCATTTTCGTGTAGGATGAGAAGTTTGAGCGAGTTTTCAAAATGTATACGGATAGAGAAAAGCTTGACCCGAGCAATCTTGTATTTACTTTTGATGGTGACAAGATCGATCCATCGACCACTCCTTCCAATCTTGAGATGGAAGAAGGTGATATGATTGAAGTACACACCAAAAAAAGATGACAAACTGGTAACTACTGATAATGAAGTCGTCCTCATCTTTTTTTGTTGTGATATGACTGTGAAGCTCATTATCTTCGACTGGATTTTTAAGTCAGGATCTAATCGGACTTGGTGGTGAAGTTTTTAGCAGACTTAAAGGTTTGCATTCATCTGCCAAATCTGGAGTGTGGATCCATTGAACTGTAGCGTAAACCAGAGTTTTGTACATTAAGATGGGCATGGAAGTGGATATCTTCTAAACACTCTGGTGTTGTGTCTGTGACCTTTCCTCGTTTTGTTGGCATTTTTTTCTTTGTTTTATCGGTTAGATTAATAGATTCAGCAATGTTCTTAGGAGTGTCCAATATATAGATAAAACCGAACCGTCATAACTAAACCGGAAAAAATCCAATCTGAAAACCAAACTGAATTTTAGTTTTGTGCATTTTCTGTCTCTTGAAAAACTTCCCAAATCGAATCGTGCTGGAAAAATGAAAAACTGATTTGAAGGTTAGTACGTTGTGGAATGAAAAAATAAACTATTTGACCTAAGTTTCAAATCTAAAACAAAGTCAATGCTAATTTATATTAGGTCTATACTTTAAAACTCTTTCCGAGTTGACAAAATCTTGACGGAAAAACAGCTGATCCGGTAATGAAGTGTTTTTTTACTTTATACGAGTTTGTTTTTTTTACCAAATATAGCCATACTTTTTGGTTTAATTCGGTTAAATGTCTTTTCCAAATACAAGAAGTATCTTGTTTGGTCAAGGTTGGCTACGACACGTGGCTGGAACTTATTGGTTAGGAAAAGGTAAGCTTTGAGATAATGGGTCGAGAGGAGAAGCTGTCACAGTGGAACATACGTCCGTGGCTTCCCCATATCTCACGTGCATACGGATAACGTAATCACCAATATGTAGGTCCCACCAAAAAACCTATGTGGCATTGCCACGTCAGCATAACAAAAATATAAAAAAATGCCAAACCGACGGATTTTTATCAGATAGGAAGTTTCTAAAACAGAAAAGCTGTGTGACGAATCTCCTTGATTTATAGTTTTTTCTTACATAACTCTACGCTTCTCTTACAGGACCTCTTCTCTTACAGGTTATTATTTTGTTATCTATTGCCTTCGATCTGTGATCTCTGAGAGATTCTACAGTAACTTTTGCTATAATTTTTGATATTTTGATGGAACAGGGACGAATCTTCTTATAAGTTATGGATATTTTCGAGAATCCAAAAGATTTTGGGTAATAATTGAGAGAAATGGAAAGATTATGTGAGTTTTGCAAAGCATATAGAGCAGTGGTTTATTGTATAGCAGATGCAGCAAATCTATGTCTAACATGTGATGCAAAGGTTCATTCAGCTAATGCACTCTCAGGGAGACATTTACGCACACTTTTATGCGATTTTTGTAAGAATCAGCCTTGTGTCGTTCGATGTTTGGACCATAAAATGTTTCTGTGTAATGGATGCAACGACAAGGTCCATGGTATCGTCTCGTCTAAGCATCATAGACGTGATGTGAGCTGTTATACGGGTTGTCCTTCTGCTAAAGATTTCGCGGTTATGTGGTGTTTTCGAGTTGTTGATAATGATGATGTTTCGTTAGAGCAATCTTTTACAATGGTTAAACCTAAGGTTTGAATGCTTGCTTCTGTATATATATTGTTTTTGAGGTTTGGAGATGAATAGTTCTCTCTGTTTGCTGATGTACTTATGGTTTTTAGGTCCAAATAGAAGCTGGTTTTATCTTGGAACAGATTCTTGAATTGGAGAAGCTTCAACTCAGGGAAGAGAAGAAGAGTTTGTCCTTGACAGAACAAGCTGTTCCATCTCCATTAGAGCTTCCGAAGCAATCTGACGAACGTTTGATCGATCTTCCACAGACTGGAAAAGAGCTGATTGTTGACTTTTCACACTTGTCTTCGTCTTCCACACTTGGTGATTCCTTTTGGGAATGCAAAAGCCCATTTAATAAGAACAATCAGGTTTGGTTCAAACTAGTATCATACATATAAGTCTTTGTGGGAACCATTTAGTTATATGGTTTAGCTCTGTTTCTTCAGTTGTGGCATCAAAATCTACAAGACATTGGAGTTTGTGAAGACACAGTTTGTGATGACGATGACTTCCATATTCCTGACATTGACCTCACTTTCCGAAACTTTGAAGAACTTTTTGGAGCTGAACCAGATCCAGTTGCAGACAAGAACAACATCTTATTTGCTGGGACATCAACCCGCAAATCGCGTGAGGTTTGAAAAAATCTTCCATCTAGTATAGAGTCTAGAGATATTTATATATTGTTGTTATAACCTAAGGTCTCTCTACCTTTGATGTGTTCAGGTGAATACATTTTCTTCACCATTCAATAATTCCATATTTACACCTAGACAAGCTTCCTCATCTCTTTCATTCTCAAGATCCAATGGAGGAGGAAGTAGCGAAACTCATTATCCTCACAATCACTCAGACGACGTAATCTCTTTCTGTTCCACTCTCTCTAACAATGCACGTCAAAACGCCATCTCAAGGCTCAAGGAGAAGAAGAGAGCAAGAACGTAAGTATTTATTGAGACAATCTTCCAATTTACTGTAGAAATGAGAGTATATATTAACTTTTCATAATGTAAGTTGCATTTTTTTTGGATTCAGAGAGGAGAAACAAGCTTAGTATGGTCTCAAAAGTAAAAGAACAGAAGATAAACGCGGGAAAACGCGTAGCTACTGAATTGCAATTCTTTCTTCATCACCATGCCTATGTACATAAGACACTAATCTAGCTTTTCACTCTATTTTACATGATTCAGTTTCTTGCATGTTACTGTAAAATGAAGCCTAATCTTGTTGATTATTTGCTTCACCATCCAATTTGTAATCACAGGTTTGCACCAGAACTTTAACTTTATCCTTCATGTTAAATCAAAAGGTTACTTAACAAACAATGACATTGACAATGATAAGATAGGAACAGTGGAAATTTGTAAGACTTTGTGTTACCAAAACCATAATTATTGTTTTGATGAATTTTGACAAGACCACTTAAAAAAAGGGGTTAGTTATAGTTGTGATAAATAAGCAAAACCCTCTTTTTAAGTTTTTCTTTTTTTGGTATTAGCGAATTAAAATGCGGAAATAATGATAATTTTTTTTGCTTAAGTTCCACTATCTTGCAAGTGTTGCTAAAAAGACCAATCTTATCCCTCCAAATAATCTTCAAAATCAAGCAATTAGTTGAAACAAATGATTCTCTAACCATAACTGGGCCTTGGTTATTAGTATTTCCAGCTACTCTGACTTCTTCCTAATTATTATCAGAAAAGAACACTTTGCACTTACTATTTACATCCAATATTTTAATATTTCAAATCATTTACATAAAATGGTCAAAATATAGTGGCATAACCGTAATTATAGCTGCTTTCTTGCTCTTCATACTGAAGACCTTTTTTTTAACCAGAGGTGATTCTTTCTGTTAGTTACTGTAACAACCACCACATTTTTCCTTTTATTTAATTAATTAATTATTTTTTTAAATGCAAAAATCTTTCAACGTAACTTCCCTCCAAAGAGGCAAAGCAAACCCAGGCCAAGTATAAATACCCTGTAGCTTCTTCCTTGAAATCTCTCTCTCTAGCGAGAAAAGTTTCCTCTCAATTTTCTCGGCATTTTCTCTCCATTTTCTCCGTTGTTCTTCAGCTTCTTCACTACTCCAGGTAAATCTCTACTGCTTTTTGATATCTTGATTTCGCTCGTATGAATTCGATTATCCCTCTTGAAGAACTAGATCTGATTTTCTTTCCAGTAATTTTCCGCGATTTGTGATAAACGAAAACGGAATTCGAAATGATTGTTGTTTTCTTCTTCGGCGAGATGTGTATACTTGTTCCGTAATCAATTTTCGAATCTCTCGTGCTTTCTTCTCAGCTGATTACTCTTTTCTTTTCTGGCGATTGTGAAACAGAAACCGCCGATGGAAAACGAAATCGCGCCGTTTACTTACAGCAGCAGCTCCGCCGGAGTCGTTGGGATCATGAACTCTCACGGCGAACCGTCCGGTGGTGGTGGTGGCGGCGTCGTTACGCCTTCTCTCTTATGCGATCAACTCTACCACTCCAGCCGCAACGTGATGCAGCAGCGCCAAGATATGGTGAATCGAGAGGCGTTGTGTTACACGCGCCTCCACGAGGCGTCGCTGGAAGCGGAAGTGCTCCGTCTAGAGAACACCGAGCTCCGATCGGTGAATCGTCACCTGAAGAAAGAGCTTGACCAGATAATCAGATCCTCTATCCAGAACCGCCTCAATTACGATAGGGTTCCGCTTCGGATGCTTAGCAATCTTTCCATCGGAGGGAATCATCACGACGCCGACGAAGCGGAGAATCAGAACCGTGCGGTTAATAATCGAGATGACGTCAGCGATGAGAGTCCGACGAGCGTGATTGCGAATGAGGATCTGAACCGTTCTTCGCTTCCGAAGAGCATCTCCGTGAGATCCAGCGGTTACTCGAAGGCGAGCCAAGGAGGTGGTGGTGGTGGTGCCGCCGCTCAATGTGGAAAATCTCGTGGAGCCGCCATAGCTAAGCCTGGGACTTGCGGTCAACAACTCAGTACGACGGTAATTACCATCTCTTCTTTGTTTTCTTGATTAGAGGAATCAATCATTGAGACTACAAATTGTTGAACTAGCTGTTTCTTGACACATGTGATTAGAATCTGCCTTCTTTGAATGATTCCACGATTCTCTACTAGAAAGTTAGTGAATGTTTATGCATTTGTTGGTGTTGGTAAAAGATGTTTTCTGTTAAACTAAGTTTCGATTTACTTCCATGAGCAGGAGTAAGAAACAAATGAAGAGAACTGTATTGATGCTGTTTGCTTTCTCTGAAGTCTGAACTGTAGATGTAAAGAGTAATAGTGATGAACGAAGAACCATGAATGAATGAAATGCAGGAAACAGTATATCTGAGAGCAGTCTTTAATTAGAGTCGATATTGGAACGGTTTTGGTTTTAGAGTTTTGATAAATAGGTAACCATTGGGACACTAGAGACTTATTTAACTGTTGAATCTGAGCTGTATATCTGATGCTTTCATTGAACTAGAGATGTAAAGAGTAATGGTGTTGATCTAAGGGCCATGATCTGAGAGGAGAGGCTTTAATTAGAGTCGATATATTATAGTGTTTTGGGAAATAAGTAATCACTGAGACACTATAGACTTGTTGAATCTGAGCAGCATATATGATTCTTTTTATGAACTAAAGATGTAAATTAAGAGTTAATGGTGATGGAAAGTGCAGCAAAAGGTGTATGTGCGAGGAGGGAAGAAAGAAGAGGAGGAAGAGATAGAAGTGGAGGTGTACAATCAAGGGATGACAAAGACGGAGCTCTGCAACAAATGGCAAGAGACAGGGACGTGCCCATATGGTGACCATTGCCAATTCGCTCACGGGATAAAAGAACTCCGCCCAGTGATCCGTCATCCACGCTACAAGACGGAGGTTTGCAGAATGGTTCTTGCTGGTGATACATGTCCTTATGGCCACCGTTGCCACTTCCGCCACTCACTATCTGAGCAAGAGAAGCTCATGGCCGCTGGTTGCAAATCCAACAAGTCCTTCAAGCTACAAGTTAAATGACCAACAAAACAGAAAAAGGTTTGAATCATCCATCATATACCTATAATTGAACAGTACCTATACCTACAGAGATATTCAAAGGATTTGGCAAATAGTATACGGGTTAAAAAAAAAAAAGTGAATAATGTGCATTCGTAAAAGCGTGTTACAAACTCTTTGTGACTAGTGGGTTTTGTTTGACATTTTTTTTCCTCGATTACTCTGAGACTCGAACATCTTCCGGTTATTGTTTTGTTAATACATAGAAGATCTCTAAGTCTTTTTGGATATGTAATGTAAAATTGAAAATAGATTCACCAATGTGCGCAAAACAGAGGTTGGTTAAGACTGTTGAGCCATACTTTACTACTCTTCAATTTTCACCACATCACCATAAATATTTATATAATTAAGTTTACAATTTCAAAGAATTGAAGATGTAAACTTTGCTTTAAAAGATCATCCTTGAGTCATCATGAGTGGATCCTAAGAGTCACAATCACCTTTTTCATTTTCTAGTGCTGGTTGTATATGTGAATGACGTAAACACCATTCTAAAAGTACGATTCAATATGCAGAAATGGCATTTTTTTGCATAAATTCTTATAATTTTCATCATATATTCAAATCATAAAAATGTTACCAATTAAGAGTTAAGACTATTGAGCCACAGTTTTACCACTCTTCATTATATGACTATATCTAGTTTCTACGAAACTACAAAAATTACCCGAACTACTTGGCTTCTAAAAAAGATGGTTCATGAGTTTTCTTGATAAGACTCGATTACTTTTTATTTTGTTTTGTAGCGTTCGTTGCGTTATGTAAATGACGTAAACACCATTTGAAAAATACAAATCACAATATGCACACAACACATACACCACATGTCCGCACCTATAAATAAAAGACTTTGCTTCTCTGCTTCTCATATTCATTCGATCATTTCTCATCTAAAATCCCAAAACACGACCCGAGATCAGACAGAGACAATGGCAGAGCCCTTTAGCTTCGTTCTCAACTAAAAGCCCTTTAGCCCCTACAATGCCGTGTCGGAAAACATCTCTGACCTTCTCGAGCCGCGCCATAACGGCCTCAACCATTGTGGCCATATCAAGTGCAGGGCTCTAGCGGCGGCGAACAGATCGTACGCGCCGTACACCAACGTTCCGTCGGGAGTGGCGCTGAGGGATCGCGATGGGAACGTGTACATGCAGTGGATGCTACATTGAGTCGGTGGCGTATAACCCTAGTCTTGGGCCAGTACAAGCCGCGCTGGTTGACTTCGTGGCTAATAGTGGCGCCAGAGACTTCGAGAATATCTTCGAAGCGGTGCTGGTGGATTACACTTGTCTTACTTATTAAAAATACTAATCATTATTATTAACATGTCTTGATGATTGACCGATAAATACCTTTTTGTATCAATACTCAAACACGTATTCTATATTGGATTTGAATATGTATAAATAATAAATCTATATATAGACTGTAAGTCTGTAACACCACGAAGTCTTGAGTAACCCACTACAGTAACTACAATCCACCGTTTACATTTGAACTAGCACTTTACTAATAAATATATATATATATATTTATCTCTAGTCTTCATCACATCTAGTTTCTACTAATATACATAAAATAATCCTAGCTACTTTTGCTTAAAAGATCATTCGTATTGGTCATAACATGACTGAATTCTAAGAGTCACAATCACCTTTTTGATTTTGTAGTGCTGGTTACGTCTGTGAATGACGTAAACACCATTTTAAAAGTACGATTCAACATGCATGAAGTAGCATTTTATGGATAACTTTCTTATAATTTCCATCTATATTACTATAAATTCTTTTTTTTTTTAAACCATCAAAATGTTAGTACTTAAGAGTCACGACTATTGAACCATATTTTACTTCTCTGCTTACATATACAACTATCATTTCTATCAAACTAGAAAAATAGTTCTACATACTTCGCTTTGAAAATAGTTCTACCTACCGTTAAGCGTACCAGGAGATCCTGGAGACTTAAAAATTTCTGGCAACATGGGCTTTGATCGGGTGAGTTAGTCGATTCACACTTACTGTGTCAGATACTGGGTTATAAAAAAAAATGGTTAATGAGTCATCATGAGTCAAGACAGGTCACAAATCACTCTTATTTTGTTTGTACTGTCTGTTGCGTATGTGATTTACGTAAAACCCATTTTAAGAAAGTAATTTTCGCTATGCACACACCGCACCTATAAATAAATTAAAAGATTTTGCATCTCGATCCACTTCTCATTTCATTTCCAATCTCTTAATATAAAGCTAGAAAACGTAGGGTCTTCTTAAGCGTCAATGTCGAGCTTCCAGGTCTTCCTCTTCACCACTCCATCAAGGCCGAGTAGTTCCTCATAGCCAACCTTCCACTCAATTCCGAGCCAAAGCTCACTCACTTAAATATTAAGAAAATTATTATTTAAAATTTAAATAAAAAATTTTATAGAGTAAAATTATAAATGCTACCAATTGTTTTCTATGAAAAAATCATTAGACATATATAAAATAATTATATCTTCCTTTGTTTCAGTAATCAATTAATAAATTTCCTAAATATTATATTGAAAACAGACGACCGATAGTTTTTTAGGTCAACATTTTCATAAATGAAATAACAATCTAACTATATACGACTTTTCTTAGTTGACGAATATTTTTGTAATTTTTTAGAAATTATGACAGTCAAATGAATTATAGTATTCCCAAAATTTAGTTAATTCTATTCAATGTCAATAAAAAAAACTAATTACAAAATTTTTTTGTTATGATTATCAAAATAAGTTTTTCTAGCTATTATATTTTACTCTAGGTATTTTCTATATAATAGTTTCTCTCTCACAGCTCTGGTCATTTTTTCAAACTCTCATATCATATAATTTTTTGCAAATTTGCTTGAAAAATGGCTGAAAAGTTAACGATAAATTTCATCCCAAACATTGTTCCTGAATGCATTGGTGATATTTCAATTCTGCTAATCGACCATGAGGCTATATCAGTCGCATGTCTCACTACAATGCTTAAACAACGATTGTATAAAGGTAAGGAACAACTATTCTTTACGATTTTATTTATTTCAGATATTTATATGAGAGTTGATCATTTTCATTACAAATCAATTATTCCACATTATTCCAAACTATTGGATTAGATATGTTACATTTTACCATTTGTTAATTTTTTCTGATGATAATAATTTGAAATATTTAGATCTTGTGTCTTATGTATCATATAAATCAATCATTGAATAAATTTGAAAAAAAAATTCATAAAAACAAAATTTATAATTTTATTCAAATAAAATAATAATTTTAGACTATTGATTGGTCTTAGATCCTAATTATATATAATAGTTATAGGCTATTGATTCGTCTTAGATCTGAGTTATATATTCGAATATGAATTTCTTATATGCATTTTTTTATATTGAGAATCCTAATCACATAGGTTTATGTGGGTTGATAAATTATCACATATATTATGTGTTATTCAAAAATATTTGATTTTTAATAATATGTATATATATATATATATATTTGTTGAATGATATGTTTTTTCTTATGTTTAGTGGTATTCGTAAGAAAACTTGTTGAATTTTAATATAATATATAATATTATAAATAATTGGATTGTATATATTTAGTTTTTTCGGAAGAAATTTTTTTAGTATTAATATAATTTATAATTTCTATAAAGTTTTCAGATTTTCGATGTTAGCTTAAAAATACTTTCATTTATTCATTTGTATAATAATAAATTATTTATGAAATTAGCCAATTAAAAAAACTTTCATATATTAATTTGTATAATAATAAATTATTTATGAAACTAGCCAATTGTCTAGTTAACCATGAATGAGTTAATTATTTTTAAAGTTTTTTTAAAAAATAAAAAATTTAATAATATGTTTGAACATGAATTGCTTATAGATCATTTTTTTATTAAATATGCTATATATTGGGTGCTTTCAAGATAATTTTTTGTTTTGTTTTAATATATTTTATATTAAGACAGGTAATAACTTTTTTAGATATCCGGGGTTATTTGAATAAGGCTTTGAATTTTAATATAATCTGTATTTTTGCCTAATATAAGATTTTTGGATGGCTTGGTATCAAATATTAATATATATACAATATGTAAAGTATTAGATTAGCCTAAATATAACCGTGATAAATGTGAATGTTATTTACTCTATTTGTTTTGATTTTTTAAACATCTAATATATAAATTGTTGTATTAGTGATAAGTGTGAATGCGACCAGTGAAGCTGTATCGATTATCGAAAACCAAAAGGATATTGGACTTGTCATAGCCAACATTGAAGTGCCTCACATAGATTCACATTCCTTTCTCAATGCTATGCTCCACACAAAAATTCCTCTTATACGTAAGTAAATTTTGAAAATCCTTCTTTTACTTACCCTTTCCACTTTCGTTTCTCAGACAAACTAATCTATCTCTTTTTATTTGTGTTAAGTGATTGGTCCAGAAATAAACCTGAGGGAAGCATCAGATCTTTTGACAAAACGAGCATGTTTTTGTCTCAAGAAGCCGATTTCTGAAAATGTCATCAACAACCTGTGGCATCATAAAAGCCAAGAGATAGAGAACATCAACATGGCTGAACAACAAGACAACATTGTGGACGAAAGTATGAAGCACATTGAAGGTTTTAGAGAAAACATAAAGAGACAGAGAGTAAGCCAGTCATCTTTGCTAGGAAGACGACCATCCATCAAAACATTCACAACTTCTGAAATGTACCAAAAGAGAAAAAGCATAGCAAATGACGAATGGAAACCTAAAGCAATGTGTCCAATGGAGATTGAGAACAAAGGAAGTACACTGGGGAACATTGTTGCAAGACGCAAGACTTTATGGACTCGTGACCGTCACATGAAATTTTTAGCTGCTATCACCATTTTGGGCGCAAAAGGTAAGAATTTTATTTTATTTTTGGCCAATTATTCTTTGTTTTTTGTTCATTTTCTTAGACTTTTTTTATCCTGTAGGTTCTCGTCCCAAAGCTATATTGAAGATCATGAATGACCCAAACTTGAATCATCGTCAAGTTGGTAGCCATCTTCAGGTTTGTATATGTACATTTGTTCAACATATAATATTGTTTGGTTTCCTTTAAGTAACATTTTTATCCTATAATTTTCAGAAATACAAAACTCAAGTTGAGCGAGCGAGTAAGACAATGAAGAGGAATGAATGTATATCGACAGATGAAACATTTGAATATCCTTCAGACTTTGAATATCCTTTCAATGCATCAAACTTAACGGAGAATCTCATTGAAAGTAACTCTTTGTGGTATTCCCTTAGAAAGAAGAAACCCTCCTCTTCATCCACTGTCCAATGTAAGTGTTCTTTAACTTTATGGATACTTTTCACCATTCTATAATTTCATATCATGTTTGTGTCAATATTAATGTTCTTTTTTATTAAATGCAGATTCATTTAAGAAACCTGATGCCGAGAGGGAGGCAAAAATGCTCAAGTTTCATCTTGGTGGAAAATTCGATCTGAGTATTGACTCACTTTCTGGTAACATATTAGATAATTCATCCATGAAAGGCACTTATGTTCCTTCAGCCACAAGTAACCACCCATCTTACAATAGTGGCTTAAGTAGTGATAACCCTCATGTCCTTTCTGGTTTACCATCAAATGTTGGTGCATCTGCCGAGATTAATATCTCTCAGTCTAATCCTAGCCCACCTCAACCATCTAACTCTGTTCTTGAAACCAATAGGAACCCCTTAGATTTTGGCCCTAGCTACATACCGGATCCTAATATTCCTCAAGATGATCTATGCACTATGGGAGAAACTTATTTTCTTCCAGATGCTACCATGAACCCTCTAGAAACCCATACAAACCAAATGGATTGGGATTGGTTTTTTTCTGATGAAACTTATGCTCTTCTTGAAGATATGAACTCTTCTGAAACCAACACAACCCAAGTGGGTTTGGTTCCTCTTGAAACAAGTTATGCTGAGGAGTTGGGATTGGTCCCTTCTGAGGAAGGTAATGATATCCCAATTGAAGATCTGATTTCGTTTGATACTGACGTCAACGAGATGGACTTGGACTCTTGGTTAGAGAACTATGATGCTTCTCAGAGAGATGTTCCTTTGCCGGTGAGTCACAACGGCCAGGGCCTTGCCTTCACCGCGACGAACTCAATCCCTCAAGTTAGTATGGAGGACCATGATCCAAGTGAAGCTTTGGAGGGAGGAAATCATTTTGATGATGATTTTGATCAGAACATGGATTGGATCGACGAGATGCTAGATCAAATTGCATGACATACATATGTTTTCTTGGTTTCAAGGAGAGGTGAGAGGTTTATAAACTTGGTACTTTTCTTTTCTTATGCAAATGAAATAAATACATACATATGTATGTAAGTCATATACAATAATGTTAAAGATTCTGATTTTCATTTCATTCAGATTTTTTAGCGTACCATATGTTTTGAGATTCCATTTATGTTTAATTTGTTTTGGGTCACCAATTTTCATACAATAAATTAGTCAAATGTTTTTAGTTTTACCAAAATTAATCTTTCCATTATATGCAACTTCTGTAAGACCTTTGACCAAGTAATAAATGCTCCAATATTGATTCTGAATTTAATAAATAAATAAATATTTTGTAATTTCAATATTTAATCTCAAAATGGGTACTAAAGTAAAAATGTTGTTATATATATAGTGCCTAAATATTTTCTATATTATTGAGAAAAGTTTAAACATCGGCCTGTACAAGGATTCTCTTGTCCAAACATCATCCAAGGATCAATAGCTTTAGTTTTTGAACTCCATCATTAAGAAATCTCCTTATACGTACGAGACCTCAGCTTCTCAAGTTTTAGAGACCGTGACACAGTCAGAAACAAAACTTGGTTCACAAAGAGGCATGAGCAAGAAAAAAAATCACGATCAATCAACATAAAAACTCATCCCAGAGATCCCAAACATATAGGCTTCAGTAAATTTAGACATAAACAATAAAAAAAAAGAAGAAAGCAATATCTAGTCTCGTCAAGGTTTGTCTAATCTTTCATATTAAAAAATTTCAAAGGCGAGAGGGACATCTGACATTAATACCACTGGATGGTTACTTATCTCTTTCAAAAACGACATAGAAAAAAACAAAGACAAAAGGGAGAAGCTAGCAATGATGGAGACACTTTGACATTTAAGTCCAAATATTACCATTAGAAAATCGAAAAATAAATAAAGGGAAAACAAATAATCGTGGTATAATAAGACAGACACTGCTTGAGTGTCTCTTCACACTTGGACCAAAGCTGTAAAGAAAAAGACAAAAGAGTAAAGAACTAAAAAAAAAGAGAGCAGAGAACGAAATCAATGGCGGTTTCCGTTCCCATTCTCGCCGTCGTCACTTCCCTTCACCTCCTTGCTTTCGTCTTCGCTTTCGGCGCCGAACGACGCCGTAGCACCGTACTATTCTCTCTCTCTCTCACTCTCACTCTCTTTCTATTTTTGTTTTGTTCCGATTTATGATTTCTCATCACTCTATTATGTACAAAGGCTGTGGCGGTGCCGGATAAGTACGATGAGAAGACTTTCTGCATGTACGGAACAGAGGCGGCGACGGTGTACGGTATGTCGGCGTTCGGGTTGCTTCTCGTGAGCCAGGTGGTGGTTAACGGCGTTACAAAGTGTCTCTGCTTCGGAAAGGGTCTCGTTACTGGTACTTCTTACACAGTCTGGGCTATTGTCTTCTTCGTCGTCTCTTGGTATAAATTTCAACCCTTTTGTTGTTTGATTTAAGTTAGATTCTGGCTTTCTTTAGCAACCAAGATTTGGAATTGGGTGAACTAGAAAAGGAGAATTTTGTGTTTAAATCTTGATTTAGGTCTCTTGATTCCCATTTCAAGTCTTGAAGAAAAGCTAAAGAATTGAAATTTTGAACTGGACTGTTTCTTATATTTTGAATCTGGGCTAAGAGAAAGTTATGATTTTTATTATATATCTCTATGAGTTTCAAACTCTGAAGCGAGAAAAGATAGTTTTTTTTTGTTTCTTCTCCCTTATCTCAATAGCTTGTTCTGATAGATTCTTCCAGTTTTGTAGGTATCTGAGTTTGGTAATGTTATGATTATTCAGTGATAATGATTAAAAAGTCACTTTTGTTGCAAACTTTAATTCTTAAGGTCTTATGTCCTTAACACTTACTTGTGCCTTGTGAATAGCTCGATGGGCAGATTACTCTTTTGCAGTATGTGTACTTGTTCCAAGATTTGGGATTCTTTGGTAGCACAGTATGTGATCTAACCAAACTATGTAGATTCTTAAGAAACTTCTCACAACAACATGACTAGTTAGTTCATCTCTATATTAGAGTAGCTTTGTCTTAATCATTCGTATTGTGGAAGTTGTGCTTATAATCAGCATCCTTGTGGATGAAAAAACACTTCACAGGGTAAGCTTTTTAGGTGCTGAGGCGTGCTTGTTGGCTGGATCAGCCAGGAACGCTTACCACACCAAAAGTCAAGGCATCTACCAAGGAAAAGAGCTTTCGTGTGCTGTCTTGCCCGTTGGAGTCTTTGCAGCTGGAGCTGCTCTGACGCTCATTTCTTTGATTGCAACCATTCTTTACTACTTGGCTCATTCCAAGGCTGACACTGGTGGATGGGAGAAGCATCAGAACGACGGCATCGCCATGACTTCCCCTGCAGATGCTCCAAAGCAACACAACAACACCGACTTCGACAAGGTTTAAGCATTGTCTGTTTGGTCTTATAATAGCTATAAGCTTTTAAGACAGAGGTATAAACTATAAAATGTTGGTTTGTTATAATTGTTCATATAAACTTGTGTTCTCAGATGTAATGTTAGCCTTTATGTATGCCTGTCTATGAGAAATTTGGATTGGCTACTGTTACAACGGTTTGGGCCTAATCTGTTAGGCCCGTTAGTAGGCCCAATGATAACATTCCTAGCCTCAACATGGAATATACTTGTATTGCATGAGAAAGGGTTTAAGTTAACACAGAGCTATGATCAAAATGTTAATTAACTTTTTGGAATACATTTTCGATCATTAGTACAAGTAATGAAGGAATCTCCACAAGATCTTAAAGAAAGTTTACTCATGCAATAAAATAACAATGTGAGTTTTGCAACATGCTAAAGCCATACCTTTCCCTTTTCTCAAACCGCTTTCTTCTTTATGAATCCAAGAACAAATCCTATTCTTATCCTCTGAGTATGGTTCTGTCTATATAAACCTTGAATCTTAGAGCTTAGCTAACAAAAAGGCAACTGTTGTTCATTACAAAACGCGAAACCAAAACAATCATGGCGTTTTACGGATCCCAAAGAGATGGACATGGAGCTTCTTCATCGAGAAAACGAAGATCTCTGTACCACAATCTAGGAGGAGGACACTGTAACATATATATCTTTCTTTCTTTATCTACATTCATTCTTCTTTCTCTAATCTTCCCGTCTGAACGAGACTTGCTCTTGAAATGTTGTAGTTGCTGATATAATGTTCTGGAAAAACAAGAAAGAATCAGGAACGATCTTGGCGGTATTCACA
Source organism: Iljinskaea planisiliqua (assembly GCA_900108845.1). Taxonomy (NCBI): domain Eukaryota; kingdom Viridiplantae; phylum Streptophyta; class Magnoliopsida; order Brassicales; family Brassicaceae; genus Iljinskaea; species Iljinskaea planisiliqua. Next base: position 3,566,755 of record FNXX01000009.1, read on the forward strand.
TTGATATGGTTCTTGTTCGAAGTAGTTGAATATCCTTTCATCACTTTCCTCTGCCAGATCCTCTTGATCTCCATCTTCATATTCCTCATTTGGTCTTACATTGGCTCTTCACAACTAATCAAGGGGTAAAAACATTAACAATTTGATTCTTGTTTATGAAACCAAGTACTCAAAGAACACGCCATCTCTTGCAGGAAACCACCAAGTATCCACGATCTAAAGATTTCGGAATCTACTTGGAGAGTCTTGTTCGACAAGATTAATTGGTTCATCATCGAGTTGTATGAGATTTCAAGTGGAAAAGACTTCAGACTCCTAGTTTTGGTAAAAAACAATATATGTACCTTAACTTTTAAGAAATATTAATTACACTTCAAGATTGTTTGGATTGAAAACTTGTGTCACATTCCGTTTCAGGCCGTTGTTTTACTGTGGATATTATCAGTCGTCGGAAACTATTTCAGCTCTCTAACTCTGTTATACATTGGTGAGTCTTTATGATTTTATCTACGTATAGACTTTGCTATATAACATCAGGAGTCTAAAATCGTAACTAAATATTGAATATTTTTCTGCATGTGTTTAGCAAATAATGATAACATAAAAGATATTAACTGTGTCATCGGATAAAACACATGATTATTGTTAAAAGCACAAACGAAATCCATACTGTTGAAACACACACACACACACAATCAATAAATTACTTATTTACAATTAATAGATCTGTGAACTTATTAATATGATCATGCACGTACGTAGTGGATTTTCTCTTTTATCCAAACACACTCTACATTTTACGACTAGATCGTTATATGTTAATATTTAGTGTTTAAGAGAAACATGTTAATATTTAGTGTTTAAGAGAAACATTTAGTCTTTTTCTTTTTTGGTTATATATATATCCTTTTCTGTTTATATAGAGTATGTCTTTATTTTTAGTTTAAAAAAATTGTTTTGTTTAATTTTTGGTGAAGTATTTGTGGGTCTGGAGACGATACCGATGCTGTATGAGCAATACGAAGAAGAGCTGAATTATGCAGCAAGTAAAACCGGGATGAACATGAAGAATCTCTTTAATAATTTCAACTCTAAAGTCGTTAGCAAGATCCCTAAAGCTAATGGTAAAACTAAGAGGCATATGTAACTTTATGTTTATATCAATCTTCTGAATCTGCACATGTTGCATCGTAAAACCTTATGTCTTTGTTCGTGTAATCATGAATGCTCTTCAGGAATTCAGTATTTAATGGGTATAGTTAATTATAATATTTCGCTGTTATGAAACGTGACTTAAAAAAGTGTTGGTATGATTAGAAAAATCTTTCATATGTATATTTATTTATGTAGGATTACGATGATCTTTTCAAAAAAAGTTCATTGTATGGCTTAAAGCTACTATTGTTATGTTAAGAAGAAAAAAAATAACAAACTATTTTCAATGAAGTCCTCAAAATTTGGATATCTATTTCTTCAAGAAATATATCCTAATAGAGAAAGATTTTTTAAAAATCGAGTCTTAGCTTTATCTATTTTGGATCCAAACTCTATTTATGTAACATATTTTAAGATTTTTAGCATCATACACTGTATAATTAGATTTTTCTCAATAAATATTATCTTCTTTTTTTTTCGTGTGCACATCTTAAAATATGATATCTAAAAAACATTTTTTATGACTTTGATTACCTTTAATTGCGGACTGGTAGTTCCACGTTCTTAGATTCTATGTTAGAGATTTTGTTTATATATAAGAAAAATGATGATTTTATGTCAAAAAGTACTCCGAATATATTTAGAGCTGAACATTCGGTAATTCGGTTTGACTCATTCAAAAATTTATATAAAATCCATTCAAAATCAAATTATAGTCAAAATCAGTTGGAATTTTAATTTTTGTGTGTCTAAGTTCTTCAAAATAAAAAAAAAAATATTTTTTTGACAAAAAATATAATAATGAAAAATGATTAACTGATTTTAGAAATAGCTGTATAATAAATACAGTAATACTCTTATAATGATTCAGGCTTGCCTACTTTTACACAGAATCAAGAGCTTTATTTAGTAAACAAATATGAGATCATTTAAACATATGGTTTGAGTTTTCGTAACTATAGAATTAATTTATATACAGTTCCAAATTTAAGCAAATAGATAGTAATTTGAGATATCTGCTAAAAAAAGAAATATATATATATATATATATATATATATATATAGTTTTGAGTCTTTGAGATACTACCTTTTTTTTAGGAGAGAAAAAAGGTGAATTCTGCCAGTTTTCTGAATTAGCCCATTAAGGCAATCTTGAATTGGGCCAACACATCAAGACCCAATTGACCCGTCAATTAATTGTCTCCACTGTTACTGAGCTCGACTTGAGATACTACTATTTATGAGTTCTCACTTCTGTTTCCCCAAAAAAATAGCCCAATCCAAAAATTATTATTTTAGTGAGAATGAGATACTTTTGGGTGAGATTCTCAACTATTTGAGATACTTACTTACTAAAATAATAATTTTTGAGTTGGATCTATATTTAATATACCCAAGTAAGAACTTGTTGCTGTTACCCAAAAAAACTAGATAAGTGGAGGATAATTAACCATAACTGTAATTATTTGCATTGAATCTCTTTTATTCTCCCAGTTTTGATCTCTTATTCCGTATTGAATATTCAAAACTCATGGAAAGATCATTATCTTACCAAAATTATGAACGAAAACAAAAAGCAATAAACTTATTTGCTTGTTGTATATATCTGGAATCTTATTTTTAATAAATTTCTATATATATATATATATATCTGATTTTCCGTAAGATAACGCAAATACTTCTTTGGCTTCTTGAAGGTCACAAGAAGTGTTGCTTCACAATCAAAGAGCTCTTGATTTTTCAGAATAATGACAAAGCCCTCCTCTATGCTTATCTATTTGCCTTGTGATACGGAAACATTTGACTTTCATTGGGTTTGTCTCTATTACTTAGAGCAAACAAAATTTAACTCGAATTCTACAATTTATCCATACTCTTTTTTATTTTTGTAAATCAAGCTTTATTGTGACAATTCTCTTGTTACTACTCTATCTTGAGTTATGACACCAAATCTAAGTTCCATACAAGAGTCTAGCTATTTTACATCACATCTACTTCATTTCAAATCAATTTTTGGAGTCCATAACAGTGGTCTCTTAACGTCTGTTTGTCCATCCATACACCAAAATAGCCATCTCTTTTACCATATCAATCATGGCGTTATTTTTATTAAAAAAAAAGAAAATTAAATAAATGTTGTTTTACTTTACGGACCATTATTTCTTAAATTCGCTCTTAAACTATTGTGTGTGGATAACCATAAAAAAAAAGGTAAATGATTTAGTGGTGAGATATGACGAAAGGCCACACACACAAAATGGTAAAACAAGTTTGACCCTAGAGTTAAATTAAAGGCCAGATAAAACAAAGAGTCAGTCGCATCTTTGGTGACTTCTGACTCGAAAAACCAAAACCACACATTTGAAAGATGCCAATAACTCTCTCTCACTCTTTCTTTATCAACTAGTTAACATTTGTCAGAGCGATGCACAAAGACTTGCACAATGGCGAGAGGAGGACTCGTTATGGAGGCGGCGCAAAACGACGAAGGCGTCACTATCTTACTCTACATTTGGGCAGCATTTTTGGCTCTCTGCGTCATAGCCACCGTGACTTTCACTTGTAGCGATGGAGCTTCTAAATCTCAAACTAACGACGTTCATGGCTCCGCATGTGCCGCCGGATGTGGCGGTGGTTGTGGAGGTTAAATAGTTGGCAGTTCTTTTTTTTTTTTTTTTTGGTCATTTATCGTGTTTTAACCAGGTGGTGAATACAACGACGACAACGATACAACTCAGTAGGTTATGATCATTTACAAAACATTAGGTCATGATCATTAAACGGGTCTGTTTTAAGAGAAATTTGAATATAAATCATATTTGGTTTCTTGTCTTAATTAATAAGAAGTTAAAGCGTGTATTGATAACGTGAAAGCCGTAAATATATCCTGATTCTTGAATTTAGTCATTTATTGAACTTATTTACTCCATTAAATTCAAGGTTATAAATAGAAAAGGTACGTGATTGTAGAATATAGTATTTGTTTTGTGTATTAAATTTCCATATCGAAATGGGAGACGTTGAGCAAAACAGAACAAAATAGAGGAAGTAAGTGTTGTCACACATTGGAACATCAAGTAAACTTTATATCTGAAAGAAACTCATTCATTTCAAAACTACATATATTTTTGTATAATACATGTAAGTTTACAACGACAGTATCTACATGAAAAAGGAACGACTCCAAAGCAAGCAGGATCTTCAAGTATAAAAAAAGCCCATAAAGCTTATATTAAGGTTGAGCTTGATCAGGCCGTGCGTTGTCATGCACCTGCGATACAAATTGAAGGCACAAATCAGAATCTATTGAATGCAATAAGGTTAAATCAGAGTAGGAAGGATATATAACCTGATGATATTGCGGGTTATAGGGAATGTTTTGGTGAGGCATCATTGGGATTCCTGGTGCATAATAACCCCAAGGAGTGGTGTATGGAGACATACATGGTGCTTCAGCTCCATAAAACGGTGACATGTAAGTGTAACCCGCAGGCTGTGTGTATGCCCTAGACATAATCTGGATCACATTACACATAAGACTTCATTAATTCATATTGTCAATAGTATGTTTTGTCGCAACTTGAGTTCAAACTCGGGAATGTGCGTAAATGTAGACGAGAGAAAAAGAAGAAGCTTACATCTTTCTGTTGTTTTAAGCTTTTAATGTATTCTACTATGTTTTCAAGCTTCGCGGCAAGGTCGGACTGTTGATAATTAAAGAAGCATTAGAAACTCAATACTGTATTCGATTCTAATATATGTATGAAGTAATGATAATTAACCTTCACGCAATTAGGCGTCATACTCTGCAATATATCTACTCTATCTCTTATAAGCTTTCGTCTTTTCTGCAGAGTTTAGAAAGCAAGAAATATAAATAAACATGATTTAGCTTGGGAAGCACGCAAGAGAAGAGAACATAAGGATTTTTGCAAGTTGTAACCCTAGATAGATCCTCCTAACCTTCTCCATCTGCACACGATACTCCATGGAACGTTGTCGTTTCCCCGTACGGTTACTCTTGTTGCAATGATCCCTTTTGTCTCTGTGATCCCTGTTCTTGGTAACATCCTTAGGCTCAGAAAGGACAATGTTTGAAGCACTCGAGGGAGCACCGAATATCTCTTGCAAAGGGTTTAATTCATTATGATCTTCTGAAGTCAACGAAGAGAGTATCTCTTGCAAAGGGTTTGATTCATTATGACCTTCGTTGATGTTGTTTATCTCCATTGATGATCAATTAGATTGAGTTTTATGAGTTTATGATAGACAGAAGAGGAAACTAGTCGAGCCACAAGCTATAAATAGGGGGAAGGGAAGTCTAATGAAGAAGCTGATTTTCAAAGTTGCATCAAGTGAGCGGGAAGAAAACAGATGATATTTCCTTCGTCCCTTGGTTTCCTAACATAGATTATCCACGTGAAATTACAGTAATCTTATTTTTATTATATTATATGCATGTTTTTATATTTATATCCACATTTACAGAAGAAAACACATTTTTGTTGTTGTTTTGTTCAATATGGTTTCTCACTCTTTCTTGGAATTGTAAGCACTAACTTGAAGACGACAAGGAAACAAATAGTCATCCTCGTTCATGAACGGCAGCCCTTATTTAAATTAATAAATAAGTTATTTATGTGTTGGGGATACAAATTTATGTTTGCTGGAAGAACCATGACCCTATATATATTCCATATAATATATAGAATGATGTAGCTATTAGCTAAGGAACTTGATGAATATATTATTCACATTTAATCCAAATAAAGGTTGATGAATATATATATGCCATATAATTTAATTTAAATATATCTACAGAAATATTTGAAAACTAAAGGGATAAACGGCCTATATAATGACACGAACTTTTGGCGATTTAGTCTTTTGTCACAAACTAACAACGTAAAACTCCGCAAAGTATAAGAAACCTAATTAAAATGAAATTATAGCAGTTTCTGTTAATTGAAATCCGATAACGAAAATGAAATTAGAGTTGGATCAGGTCGGGTTATCAATTTTGATGTAACATAAATCTTTTAAAAAATTAATAGCTTACTGGATTTATACAGAATTATGGTATTTTGTAGAGTTTAACGGTGTTAACTATTAGTTTGTGTGATTAGACGAAAGTACTAGACATGTCATCCTAGTTCTACATTTCTTGTTTTTGTTTTGCTTTATTATACAATCTCGTGCAATTTCGATCATATATCTCTCTTATGGCTACTAACTTTGGTCCATTTTGGATAAACTTGCAGATTAACATTATTTTTCAAGTTCCCACATTTTCTTCAATTTTGGCTGTTTACATATGATCACGTCAGATACTATGTCCGCGTGAGGGGCTTGTATTTTTTATATTTTTCATACTGTAATTGAACTAGAAATACATTTGAGAGTGACGTCAACTAACTGTTCAAATTATTGTCTCTGTGTGATTCAAGAATCTTATAATATATATATGTCCTTACACTACAATATAAGTAAAACGACTTTGATTAATTTAAAGTGAATATATAACACGACTTCGGTGTAGTTAAAAGTCCCATGCATTTTTAACACGCCCTATATGCATTTCCAAGTCTTGTCCAGACTATCTGAACTTTCACATGCATCTTTAAGATGTATTGATGGCTATCTCATTACCAGTTTCTCTGACGACTACCTAAATTAATAATATAATGAAAACTAAAAAAATAGAGAAAAGAAAAAAATATATGAGAAACTATTTGTTAGACTACAAAAACTTCATAAGAAATTATGAAGATACATGTTACTTTTTAAGTGATCAATTTTTTTAAAAAAAATAAACTGTAAATATATTACTAATTAGTATTAAAAATATTAATACTTTATTATTGAGATACTTTTACAATAGGAGATTTTTTTAGAGTGCTATTAGTAGGAATATTTCCACTTAGACATTTTAAAATAAATTTCAATGTAAATATTTAAATTTATTTTGAAATACTCAATATGAGATATTCCCACTGAAAGCATCTCATATGGATATCTCACAACTATAAAAAATAAAAATAATAGAAAAAAGAGAAGTTAAAAATTTGTTTAAATGAGAATTTTTGGACTTATAAGAGATTCTGTAGACATTTTTTTTTATGAGTAGTTTAATTTTTTCTTTTGATGAAAATTTAATTGTATAACTAATTTACAGTAAAATATCGATTTTTATATATTTGAGAACTTAAGCTTAAAGGTTCTTAAGAATGAAGGTGTTTTAATGGTGCTTTTAGTTAGCTAGAAAACTAGAATATATAATGTTAATTTTGACCCTAAAAAAAGAGCATATAGTGTTGATTATCTTTTGATATTATCAATATGCTTGTCATTTTAATCTAGATATAAAAACGAAGATTGTTTTTTGTATTCTTGTTATATAATATGTATAATATTAGTTATGTTATGTGAGGATTTCACACTACAGCACGACCACATGGTGACATTCCTTCACCGCTTAGCTCGTATATACTCTGTACCTTTTGCAATCCGAAGTGTTGTTTCTACCTGTTGTCAGTACTCAGTAGATACAAAATTAGTATAGAAATTGAAATCGTCAAGGGACACCAGTTTAAATAAGATTAGTATGGAAATTAAAATCGTCAAAAGACAAGTTTCAAGCAATGTTTAAACAAATATTTAAATGTTTGAGATTAATAAAGTAGAATTAAAAAACAATGGAAATACGAAAGTAAATAGTCTTTATTATTGATAATTTCACAGTATTTTATATAAAAGTCAGAATAATTTAATAATATTTTAAATATTTTGACTTTTTTATGGATCTAAATATATATTAATAAATCCGAATCTAAATAATAATTTCACAGATATAAATTCAGATGATAATTTTACGGATCCAAATTCAAATATCTTAATTTTTTTTACGGTATTCCATCATTCTTCACTCCTAATAATACTTACTTCAGTTAGACAATCCTGGTTGTGTCTTATTTTCCTAAATAGGAGAAGAGTTCACATGTACAAACCCATTTAGTAAGTGATCAACACGTTAAAAGATATCTAGCTCAATCCAAATCACATCAATCGTACACATTCAAATCATTGTCAACTAAAAGAAATATACCTGGATTGGTTTTGGGATAAGTGACTACAGAAATAACAGCTAGTGTCGATACGGACATGGTACATGTGAGAATTAACTGTGAGAAGAAATGGACATTGTACATGATGTCAGGTTAATGGACAACAAGATAAACTAGCCGATCTATCAAACCACATGCAAGGATAAGACGATGGCACTAGTCAAGACAAAAACTTACCGGTTTAACACAAAGTAAACCTGCTTCTGACACGATATAGCATATAGCATGCTTATGCTTACACATGCAAGTATAAATCCATCGAGCTACGTGCGGCCTCAACCTCCATATATATATTTTAAGCCACCACAAACTTTCATTTATACATGTGCTCATATAGGTCTTCAACTCTAAAATAGCTTTCCATCATTTCCCAAACCTATTTCCTTCAGTGTGAAGGAATGTCTCTTATGTAATATAAATCGCATTGAGGATTTTTTTTCTGTTCTCTGAATCAGTACTTTAAAAATTTAACATTTATCTAATATAAAATGTCTACACTTACCTCATTAAAACCAATATGATACTAAAATACATTTAATATGGTAACAATAATATGATTCCAGTCAGATGCTGATTCATAACTTTTAACTGAGGACATTATCATTGATTTTAGATTCGTAGAAACTATTATTATGGGTTTTGAACTAATTACTTAAAGAAAATTAGAAGTTTTGAGCTAATTTATTAAGAAAATCAAATTTTAGGTGAGGTTACGCGACTCTGTTGATCGAAAGGTATGTCCACCCTTGATTCCATTATCATTCAGTTTAATATACTAAATCTATGAAATCATAAAAGCCTCCTAATTCCAATATCATTCAGTTTAATATATTAAATCTATGAAATCGTGGAAACTTTTTTAGTGCAGTGATTGGTTAAAAGGTAAATTTGTTTAAACTATTTAAGCAAAAAAATAATAAAGATAAACTGTTGAATTTTTTTATAATATTTTACAAAGGTTAAAAAAAGATGTGTTTAAAGATGAAATTCAAAGTAATAAACACTCCATACTATTTTTAGTAATTAAATTTAAAGTATTGAATTCTCTAAAACCACTTTTTAAAATATTATATATTGTATACATATATACATTATTAATATTTAATTTTTAATAAAATATAACATTTTAATACATTGTCACTGTTTGAAACAATATTTAATCTTTGACTTCGTAAAATAGATTTTTTAGTGATTAATATGAATAAAAGATGATGTTATACTTACTTGAACTGAAAATAAAAACTTTGCACGTAAACATCTTAAGATTTATTTATATGTTACAACATAGATAAACTGAATAAACATCTTAACTTATTTATAAGTTTACGATGAACAATAATATAAAGTTGCAACATAGATAAACTGGGACGAACGAACAAAAGAGCCATGCCACAATCTTGAAAACTTGAGAGAACAACTCCAAATTACTAAACATATGTATAATAAACGAACTTGAGAGAACCAAACGTCCAACCTTATTAAAACATCACTAGCTCACATAGATTTTGACGAGTGCGGCTACTTGTTGAAATCCTGTAAATTTTTCATTTTCAAAAATAAAAGAAGGAGAAAAGGATAAATAATATAACAGTAATTTAAAAAAATATAAAACATGAAGAAAGAACACAAATGAAACCTTGGTTGTAGGAGTAACATGTCCAATTTGTTGATTGTCACCGGTAGTTCCTCCTGGGAAATAACCATTGAACGGCGGCATGACGTAGTTGGGAACGGGAGGGTAATAAGGGAACCATGGTGCCGGAAAATCCATGTTCATTCCAAGTGGTAACATGGGACCCATGCTCCGACTCTGCATCGTTACATTTTTGTAGTTTGGTCATGCATGGCAAGTTTCTTCATTAATTTGTGTCTTGTGTCTCATGCAACGTGTAGACATATATATGACATTCATTTTATAACTATATGTTTTTTTATTAAAGTTTTCTGATAGACCCAACTAAACCAAACCAACGCAAACGAGAAAAAAAATGATCCAAAACCAAACCAAAATGTAATTGTTCAAACTGTGTATACTTTCGTATACGAGGTAAAAAAAAATCAAACCAAATCGAACTGAAACATAAAATTTTAGTGTAAATATATTGAAAACATGTCATTACATACCAAAAATTCGGTTCCCCTATTTTGTTTAGTATAATTTTTTTTTTCTTAAACCAGAAAATCTAGATGAAACTTTAGGTATTCATGTCTCTCTCTATATATATCAAAGTAATGATTGAAACTACTTACTTCTACATAACTCTTCATCCAGCGTATGTGATCGATGATACAATCAAGGGACGAGGCTACGTCTCTCTGCAGATTATATATATATATAAAGGGTTAAGTAACATCAACACAATCGATCATCAGAAAAAAAAAAAATCAACATAATTATCTTTTTTTCATTAGAGTTTGTTGTTACATTTGCATGTCAATTTCTTTTGTTTCAACACAATATTTTAGGTTTATAATTAGAAGGTATACTGATAATTTCAACAGATGCACATAGTTGTGAAACAGTCTTTTTGTTTTTTTGAATAAATTTAACATTTAATTAAAAAAAAAAACAGATACTGATAATTTCAAGCTCAAATGAAAGAAATAATTTTAGTAGCTTTTTCTATATGTAAGCAACATATTATAACTAATAAACGCGAACGCGAATATTTCTATTCAAAATTACAGAGCCAGATATGAAAACTAACGATGCAAACAAATGATGTGCACCTGATTGCAATTAGGTATCAACTCCTTCAGTTTCTCAAGTTTGTTTCTTATATCGTTGCGTCTCCTCTGCGTTGTGAAAGATAAAAGATTAAATAACTTGTTTTATTAAGAAACATGCATCGAACAAACAAAAACAAACAAAAGAATCTCCTCACCTTCTCGGTATTATTACGAGCTTCATTAGTACGTGTTCTCTTACCAAGAGTCTTTATTTCTTCTTTTGCACCTTCGTTCTTTTCCTTACATTTAATAAGATAAAGTTCGTATCAAGACATAACTCATATAGACATACGTATATCCAAGAAATCGAACTTACCACCACAATCTGTTTTCCAGTAGATCTCTGCCCACCCTCATTAACGTCCTTACCTCCAGTTGTGGCTATAGCTTTCCCCAGTTCAGACATACCTCCATCTCCAGTTGTGGCTATAGCTTTCCCCAGTTCAGACATACCTCCATCTCCAGGATAATACGACGGTTGAGGCGGCGGAACAACTGTAGCCATCGATGTAGACATCACCAATAACGGGCTACTGATCGCGGGACAGAGGTCATCCCTAGGGTTAGAATCAGAAAGGGATTGGAGAAGTGTGGACCAAAACTGAAGGCTATCTTGATCGCTGTCCATATTAGTCATGATAGTGAACTAACTAGAGAGTGGTGAAGAGGTTGTATGAGTAAACAAGAGGTACTTATAGGGTGAGATGTTGGAGAGGTGCTTTGAAAGGGAACAAGAGCGGGAAAGTCCATTTGCTTAACTCAAAGTTCTGTCGGAACTTGATCGTGTACCATTTTGATGTATAAATTCTGCGCATTCTATTTTGCCGATAAAAGACATTGATTATTTATCCATATTCTTGTTTTTTTGTTAATTCCTTATCCATCTAATTCATTTTGCAATTCCAGTGTATTCGTTATAAGAAGCTTTCCCGCTGTTATTTACTCTGTAGGTTTATACTACACCTAATTGGGAACTCGATTAATGAATCAGATCCAGAATATTCACACCAAATTATAAATACGACGAGAAGTTGTACTTATTTGAAACAAAAATTAGCAACGATGAACCATAGAACTACTACTAGAGATTATGTTTGGGTGTATAAATTTAGCTTAATGACTAGTACTCTAAACAAAAACTGTAAAACACAAATAAAAGAAGTAGATGTGTTTTTAAAACAAAATAATATTGCAGTAAAAATTAAAAAAAAAATAGTTTAAAAATACCGTAATCCAATATGTACGGAGAGCCCTATCACCTGATTTGATCCAAGATATGAAGAGATTTGTTTTTTTTTTTGTCTTTATTTCATCTAGACTATTATAATAAAAATAGAAAATTATCATTTGAAAATCTTAACAGAAATTGAAAAAAAAAAATCTTGATAAAAAATATTTATTTATTTATTTTTGTTTGTTAAATAACCAATTCTCAGAACTAATAAAATAATAAATTAGTTGCCGTTTGGCAAATTCCATGAAAACAATATTTATATAATTCTTTTTCTTCTCATAACTAGAAATTCTACATATTTGAAACAAAAATTAGCGACCATGAACAATAGAACTACTACTAGAGATTATTTTTGGGCAACTATATGGTGTATAGTTTAAAATAAAATTTTCTATTGAAGTACATAGCGATTTCTCGAGCAATAGTCTTTTTATGCCAGTTTCAAGTAACCATCAACTTCATTTGTTCAGCAGTTCAGGGTGTTAATAATAGTCAATCTTATGATTTAGCTTTGGACATAATAAATGTTGGTTTTAAAAAGAAGCCATCTTCTTTGACAAAAAGAAAAGAAAGGAAATCATCTTATATGCTAGTAAATTAGAGCTTCTCAATCTGTACGAAATTCCTGTGTTATTACTGTTTCAGTGAGAAATTCAGATCTATAAAGGTAAATTTAAATATTATACTGTAAATTTAAATTAATGACCAGTATTCTAAGCAAAAACTGTAAAACACAATAAATAAATAAAGTAGATGTGTTTTTAAGTGAAAATAATTTTTTACACTAAAAAGTTATAAAAACAAAAGTATAGATATGAAAAAATATTCTGGGCAGTAAGAGATAAAATAAAATAATTTTAAAGTAACGATAATCCAATATATATGGAGAATCTTATCATTTGATTTGATCCAAAATATGAGGAGATTTGTTTTTGTCGTTACTTTATTTAAAATATCATAATATAAATAGAAATTATCATTTTAAAATATGAATAGAAAATATTTCTTATTTTTATTTGAAAAATAATCAATTCTCAGAACTAATAAAATAATAAATTGGCTGGCGTTTGGTAAATTCTATGGAAACAAGATTTACATAATTCTTTTTCTTCTAAAAAAGATTTTCATAATGACTCAATAGTTCTCTCGTGTTACTTTTCTTCTACCGCATGATTTTAACATTACAAATAAAATTTGTTTCTAGAGTTTATTTTTGGGTATATATGTGGGATATAGTTTAAAATAAAAATTTCCATTGAATTACCTCAGCGATTACTCGAGCAATAGTATCCTTATGCGAGTTTCAAGTAACCATCAACTTTCTTTGTTCAGAAGTTCAGGTGTTAATAATAGTCAATCTTATGATTTAGCTTTGGACTTAATAAATGTTGGTTTTAAAAAGAAGCCCCCTTCTTTGACAAAAAGAAAAGAAGGAAATCATCTTATATACAATGTTCAAAAAAAAAAAGAAATCATCTTATAAACTAGTAAATTAGAGCTTCTCAATCTATACGAAATTCATGTATTATTACTGAGTCAGTGAGAAATTCAGATCTATAAAATAGTAACTAATTCTTATAGGTAAATTTAAATATTAAAAATTAAAATTAATGACTTATACTCTAAGCAAAAACTGTAAAAACAAAATAAATAGAAAAAGTAGATGTGTTTTTTAGTGAAAATAAAAATTTTACAATAAAATGTTAAAAGCAAAAATATAGATATGAAAGAATATTAGTAAAAACTAAAATAAAATAGTTTTAAAGTGACGCTAATCCAATATAAAAGGAGAGTCCTATCATTTGATTTGATCCTATATATGAGGAGATTTGTTTTTGTCTTTATTTCATTTAAAATAGTATAATAGAAATAGAAAAATATTATTTTAAAATATTAATAGAAAATATTTCTTATTTTTGTTTGTAAAATAGCCAATTCTCAGAACTAATATAATAATAAGTTGGGTGCTCTTTGATAAATTCCATAGAAACAAGATTTACATAATTCTTTTTCTTCTGAAAAAGGTTTTCATACTTATTTTGAATATAGTTCTCATGTGTTACTTTTCTATTACTGCATTTTTTTATCATTAAAAATAAAATGCGAGTACTATATTGTTATCAAGAAAATCCCTTAGATTGAGGATAAATATTAGGGGGAAGAACTAAACATTAAGATTAAATCCAAAATAAGCGACAATTTTAGATTTTTTTTCAACAATATATAAAAAATATTAAATCAAATATTATCTTTCTTTTTAAAAGATTTAAACTTTGTACACGTAAATTTTAGGAGTACCATTTCACAAGAACAATAACTTTTTAAAGATACCTAATACAATTCAACTACTAAATATTAATCAAAAAGTTAGAGGACAAATCCAACAAATAGTAGATGTGTTCTCTAGTGAAAGAAATAATTTAACATTAATATATGTAAGTAAAATATGAATATTTAAAATATTTTAGTAAACAGTTATGTAATCTAACTTATATGCAGAATTTTACAAGTTGATTGAGGATATTTATTTGTTTTTCATTTTTTTTGTTTGTTAAACTATTACACTATTATTATCATTAGAAATATTATTATAAACCTTCTCCTACTCTATTTGAAAAATAACCATTGCTATGAATTAATAAATTTATTAATCGGCTGACGTACTATTTCAAGATAATAATTATCTTACAAACCTTGCTGATAAAAAATCTTATGAAAACCATACAGAAAAAAAGAATTATTGAAAACCAAAAATTTCATATAATAATTAATTCCAAAATTTTTATTTTTTTCCAGGATACTTAATATTTATTAAATTATGAGAATCTTAGATATAGGATAAATACTAGAAAATAAAAGAAGATACCATTACATATAAAAAACAATGAAAATAAAAATAAAATAAAGAGGTAATGTGTATGAATCGTAATTTTTTTTGGTAAAAATAAATGTATAAAAATATTAAAAATAAAAATATATATAATATATATAGAAAATTAGATGCCTTTTTGTAAACAGATAAATTTGTATTAAAATAATATTTAATGATATTTTAGTAACTTAATAAAAAAAATTAATAGTAAAAAAAAATATATAATAAATTATACGTAATCCAATATATGTAGAGAATCTTATTAGTTGATTTGATCCAAGATATATGGAGATTTGCTTTTTCTTTTTTTACTAATATTTTTATGGGAATAAAATAAACTAAAATATAAATGTTTATATTGTAGTTTTATTTTTACTAATCAATTCTTTATAAAAAATCAATCAATTTTTTTTGTTTTGAATTTTAAAATCAATCAATTTTACAGATTAGAATTTGGTATTTTCATAAAAAAACAACATACCAGAAATATTATTTTAGATACTAAGTTATTATTCTTTCCAAAGACTTTATTTGTTTCTAGATTAAGTCCTCTGATACTTAATCAACAATGAATGTCTTCATAGCTAGTAAGATAACTTGTATTCGTATTGTAGTCTTACGTGCAATTATTCCCAACCGCATATGCCTGGGGAGCAATACGATTTGGATGTTTCCAGCATTAAAATATTTCAGAGAAAAAAACAAATATTGCCGAGATAGTTTATATTTATAAAACTAACTTATTATAGGATATATACTATGAAACGAAAGGAACAAAACAATACATTCAAAAAATTTTAATAAGAGGATAATTAAATACTTTATCAAAAACAGTTAGACATTTACGCTTAATTAAATTTTAAAAATGTCATTTCAAATAAAAGTAATATTATCCTATAATAGGTATAGAGTTTCGTGAAAATAAACAGTATTTTTATATAGGAATAAAATAAATTAAAATATAAATGTTTAGTTATTCTTTTTTTTTTCTTTTCAATCTCTTAGAACTTAATTAATGTTTTTTTTTCTTATCTAAAAAAAATAATCAGTTTTTTCTTTTTTTTTTTGTTATTTCAATTATACTGATTTTTTAAAAAGAAATAAAGAAAAATCTGGAAATTTTCTTATAAAGACGGTTGTAAAAATGACTAATGTTAAGAATTCATAAATAATAGAACAACTTGCAAAAGTACCTATTTTGACTAAAAAAATATGCTATATGAATGTTCACCCCAAAATGGTTAAGTAAGTAATATTTTAACTGAATTATTCATTTTATGTAAATAAAATTATTCTCATAAAAATATAGTTGAATTTGATTATATATTAACAATAAACGCCTAATTAAAAATATAATATATCAAAGCTAATTTTTATAATCTAATTAGTTTTTTTTTACCACATGGCTATATATGCTTAAATGGGTATATGAACAGAAAGTATTGAATATAGTAGTACATTGTTACAATAAAAATCACAAGGTGAAAATATCTTATACACCATCGACAATGATCAATAACAGGTAAATAACGAGCAAAAATTACAGAATAATTATTAGATATATTTACAAATAACTATGAAAATAATAAGGAAATAAATGTAATTATAAAAAGGAATTATGTGACTGAAATCTTTAACTTTAAATCTTTAACCATAAATTCTAAATGACAAATCTTAAACCCTAAATATCAAACCTACATCAAAGATTAATGAAGCAAATTTTTTGGTGTACCATATTTCAAAATAATTAAAATCTAAACTTTAAATCATAAATCCTAAACTATAAACACTAGATCTTAAATCTTAAATGTCAAATTCACATAAAGAATAAGTGAACCTAAACTGATTATTGTACAATATTTTGAAATAACAAAAATCTAAACCATAAAGAAATTCAGATCTATAAAATAGTAACTAATTTTTGTAGGTAAATTTAAATATTAAACTGTAAATTTAAATTAATGGCGAGTACTATAATTAAGCAAAAACTGTAAAACACAACAAATAAGAAAAGTAGATGTGTTTTAAGTGAAAATAAATTTTTACAATAAAAAGTTAAAAGCAAAAATATAGATATGAAAAAATATTGTGACAGTAAAAACTAAAATAAAATAGTTTTAAAGTGACGTAATCCAATATATAAGGAGAGTCTTATCATTTGATTTGATCCAAGATATGAGGATATTTGTTTTTGTCGTTATTTCATTTAAAATATTAAAATGTAAATAGAAAATTATCAATTTAAAATTTTAATAAAAATATTTCTTATTTTTGTTTGTAAAATAGCCAATTTTCAGAACTAATAAAATAATAAATTGGCTGACCTTTGATAAATTCTATGGAAACAAGATTTAGATAAATTTTTTTTTCTAAAATAGATTTTCATAGTTATTCGAAAGTTCTCACGTGTTATTTTTCTTTTACTGCATGATTTTAACATTAAAAATAAAATTCATTTCAAGAGTTTATTTTTCGGTATATATATGGGATATAGTTTGAAATAAAAAAATTCCAATGAAGTACCTCAGCGAAATAGTCTCCTTATGCGAGTTTCAAGTAACCATCAACTTCATTTGTCCAGAAGTTCAGGTGTTAATAATAGTCAATCTTATGATTTAGCTTTGGGCTTAATAAATGTTGGTTTTAAAAAGAAACCACCTTCTTTGACAAAAAGAAAAGAAAGGAAATCATCTTATATACTAGTAAATTTGAGTTTCTCAATCTATACGAAATTGATGTATTATTACTGTGTCAGTGAGAAATTCAGATCTATAAAATAGTAACTAATCTTTATAGGTAAATTTAAGTATTAAACTGTAAATTTAAATAAATGACGAGTACACTAAGCAAAAACTGTAAAACACAACTAATAAAAAAAATACATGTGTTTTTTAGTGAAAATAAATTTTTACACTAAAATGTCAAAAACAAAAATATAGATATGAAAAAATATTCTAATAGTAAAAACTAAAATAAAATAGTTTTAAAGTGACGTAATCCAATATAAAAGGAGAATCCTATCATTTGATTTGATCTAATATATGAGGAGATTTATTTTTGTCTTTATTTCATTTAAAATCGTATAATATAAATAAAAAATTACCATTTTAATATATTAATAGAAAATATTTCTTATATTTGTTTGTAAAATAGCCAATTCTCAAAACTAATAAAATAATAAGTTGGCTGTCATTTGGTAAATTCCATGGAAACAAGATTTACATAATTCTTTTTCTTCTGAAAAGGATTTTCATACTTATTTTGAATAAAGTTCTCATGTGTTACTTTTCTTTTACTGCATGTTTTTAACATTAAAAAATAAAATTCGAGTACTATACTGTTATCAAGAAAATCCCTTAGATTTTAAGGTAAATATTAGGGAAAAAACTAAACATTATCTTTAGAAAATATTAGATCCAAAATAAGCCGATAATTTATTTTTTTTTTTTTAAATATATAAAAAATCTTAAATCAAATATTATCTTGCTTTGTAAAAGATTTAAACTTTGTACATGTAAATGTTAAATATACCATTTCACAAGAACAATAACTTTTTAAAGATACCTAATACTATTCAACTACTAAATATTAATCAAAAAGATAGACAACAAATAGAACAAATAGTAGATGTGTTGTCAAGTGAAAACAAAAATTTAACATTAATATATGTAAGTAAAGTATGAATATTGAAAATATTTTAGCAAACAATTATGTAATCCAACATATATGCAGAGTTTTTTCAATTTATTTAATTTAAAATATGAGGATATTTGATATTAAAAATATTTTAGCAAACAATTATGTAATCCAACATATATAATTTATTTAATCTAAAATATGAGGATATTTGTTTGTTTTTTATCTTTCTTTTTTTTGTTAAACTATTACAGTACACATAAAATTATCATTAGAAATATTATTATAAACCTTCTCCTACTGTATTTGAAAAAATAATCATTGGTATGAATTAATAAATTTATTAATCCGCTGATGTTCTATTTCAAGATAAAAAATACCTTACAAACCTTGCTGATAAAAAAACTGATAAAAAAACTTATGAAAGCTATACAGAAAAAGAATTATTAAAAACCAAAAATTTCATATAAAAATTTAAATTTCCAGAAATTAAACTATTAACATCTTAGATAGAGGATAAATACTAGGAAATAAAAGAAGATACCATTACATGTAAAAAGATAAAAGAGGTAATATGTATATGAATTGTAATTTCTTAAATTTTTTTTTTAATTTTTATGGTAAAAATAAATGTTTTAAAATATTAAAAATAAAATTATATATATATATATATTATATGCCTTTTTGTAAACAGATAAATTTATATTAAAAATAAAGATATTTTAGAAACTAAAATAATAAAAAAATTAATAATAAAAATAAAAATATACAACAAATAGTACTAATCCAATATACGTGGAAAATCTTATTAGTTGATTTGATTCAAGATATATGGAAATTTACTTCTTCTGTTTTTACTAATATTTTTATGGGGGAAAAATGTAAGTTATCATAAAAAATACTAATAGAAATTTTTAATTTTATTTTTACTAATTAAATCTTTATCAAAAAATCAATTGATTTTTTTTGAATTTTAAAATCAATCAATTTTACGGGTTAAATTTTGGTATTTCCATGAAAAACAACATACCATAAATATTATTTTAGATACTAAGTTATTATTCTTTCCTAAGACCTTATTTGTTTCTAGATTAAGTCCTCTGATACTTAATCAACAATGAATGTCTTCATAGCTAGTAACATAACTTGTATTCGTACTGTAGTCTTACGTGCAATTATTCCCAACCGCATATGCCTGGGGAGCAATACGATTTGGATGTTTCCAGCATTAAAATATTTCAGAGAAAAAAACAAATATTGCCGAGATAGTTTATATTTATAAAAATAACTTATTATAGGATATATACTATGAAACAAAAGAAACAAAACAATACATTCGAAAAGTTTTAATAAGGGGCTAATTAAATACTTTATCTAAAACGGTTAGACATTTGGCTTAATTAAATTTTAAAAATGCCATTTCAGATAAAAGTAATATTATCCTATAATAGGTATAGAGTTTCGTGAAAATAAACAGTATTTTATATAAAAATAAAATAAACTAAAATATAAATGTTTAATTATTCTTTTTTTTTTCTTTTGCATCTATTTTTTCTTTTCGATCCCTTAGAACTTAATTATTGTTTTTTCTTCTTACCAAAAAAAATTAATCAGTTTTTTTCTTTCTTTTTGTGTTGCTTCAATTATACTGAATTTTTTTTAAATAACAAAAATCATGAAATTTCCTTATAAAGACGGTTGTATAAATGACTAATTCTAAGAATTCATAAATAAAAGAGTAACTTGCAAAAGTACCTATTTTGACAAAAAATATGCTATATTAATATTCACCTAAAAATGGTTAAGTAAGTAATATTTTAACTGGATTATTCATTTTATGTAAATAAAACTATTCTCCTAAAAATATATTTTTTTATAGTTGAATTTGATTATATGTTAATGATAAACGCGTTATTGAAAATATAATACATCAAAGCTAATTTTTATAATCTAACTAGTTTTTTGACCACATGGCTATATATACTTAAAGAAAGTATTGAATATAGTAGAACAATGTTACAATAAAAATTACAAGGTGAAAATATCTTATACATCATTGACAATGACCAATAACAGGTAAATAATGAGTAAAAATTATAGAATATTTATTGGATATATTTACAAATAACTATGGAAATAATAAGGAAATAAATGTAATTATTAAATAGAATTATATGACTGAAATCTTTAACTTTAAATCTTTAACCGTAGACTCTAAACGGACAATCTTAAACTCTAAATATCATACCCACATCAAAGATTAATGAATTAAAAATTTTGGTGTACAATATTTTATAATAATTAAAATCATAAATCATAAAGTATAAACACCAGATTTTGGGACTAATTAATTAGTTTCAGTGAGAGTCTAGATGTCATGCCACAAAAAGAATGCAGTGTAAAACGAAAATTTTCAGTGAAATGGTTACGGGGGATGGACATAGTGTATTGTCTTAAGGGGGGATTTGCTGAATAACAAAAAAAACTAAAATTAACAAACTAACCAAAAGCTTAGAGAGAGATAAGAAGGAAAGGAGAAAGAAAAAGGGAGAAAAATGGTTAGTTTGCTAATTTTAATTTTTGTTATGGTTATTGCTTCAAATTTCTCTTGTCTTAATAATAATTGAATTAGCGAAATTTAAGATATAAAAATTTAGAAAGTATGGGAAGAAGATGAACAATTAAATATTGAAAGGAAGATATATATAGAAAACG
The DNA here is from genome assembly GCA_900108845.1 of Iljinskaea planisiliqua. Classification (NCBI taxonomy): domain Eukaryota; kingdom Viridiplantae; phylum Streptophyta; class Magnoliopsida; order Brassicales; family Brassicaceae; genus Iljinskaea; species Iljinskaea planisiliqua. Next base: position 3,588,221 of record FNXX01000009.1, read on the forward strand.
GTGAAGTAAAGTTTAAATATTAGGGCATGAGAAAGCAAATCTAAGAAAATAGCCATCAAAAATGTTATGAGGGGTAAATAGTAAAAACATAGAGCAATTTGTTTTTTTTAGCTTTTCAATGTATATTCTATATAAAAAGAGAATTAAATAATATAATTGCTTTAAAAAAAAAGTTATGCTTGTTGATGAAAAAATATGATTTTTTTTTTTAATTTTAGCGATAAAATGTGATTTTGCTGTTCTAGGTTCTGGTAGAAAAACAACATTCATATACTCTTGATCATCCATTATTATTAAGATCAATGCTTATTTAAAATTTAAAAATTACTGTCTTTCGATTAAATTTCTTAAATTTTGATTATTTAATTTGTATTTCATGGCTAAGAAAAATACTTCGAGACGACAATTGAAGCTCATGCATGGTGATGGCGTAAAAAGTAGATATATTTTAGTTGGTAAAAATTTATGATAAAATAGATTTTTCTCATCATTGATGATAAAATTGTACAGAGACAAATCACGAATAGCAGTTGAGTTTCACCTGATGAAAACATAAACCTGAAATATTTCAAGTTCCCATATTTTTTTCTATATTTATCTATTCATTGAGATCATCCAAACACCTAAAAACGAGATATATATGGTGACGATGACGCATTCTAATCCATATGTTTTTATTTTATGAATCAAAGAATATAACATTTTGGTTTCGACATAAAAGACAAAGATTATGTTTAGTGAAGATGTCAGTGTTCGACATCTAAAGATTATCTTTTTTGTGGTTTAAATGTTTTTTTTTTTAATTTTGTTACTGCTATAATTTGTATTCTTAAATTTCAAGTTTCTTTCTGAGTCATTACAACACAAATTTTTAATTATCTTGTTTCTTATATATTTTGTATTAAAAAAACAAGAACGTACAAGATGATAAATTTTCGAGCCGCATGGCTCACCCTGCGGCTCACCCCACTTTAATCACAAAAATTACATAAATTTGAATTCAGAAATGTAATGTATATTGATCTTTAAGATATATATATATATATATATATATATATATATATGTATGTAAATATGTATGATGTATATCTGTATTTTTATTTTCTTTTTCTATTTTGTTTTGTTAGAAGTAACATTTTTGAAGTGTATTTTGCAGTTATAGCACTTTAAAGTTCTAATTGGAGAAATAATACTTTTCTTATTAGTTATAGTTTTACTCTAAAATCAAGTAGTCCCATATCAATTTGTAAACTATATTTATTTATAGTGTGTGTTACTTTCTATGTTGATAGTCGTTTTTCTAAAACATATTTTTAGTTCTTTGAACACTTTTAAGAAAGTGTTATCTTGTAAAATAAACTTTTAGATTAAAAATGGTTTATCAAATAAATTAAAGGATGTAGCTAACTAATAATGTTTAATAAATGGGTACTTTTCCTATTTTTTTTCTCCATGATAAAACATTGTCTTATACATTAAAAAAACACAGATTTATCCATAAATACATGGAGTTCTGTATATTTGTTTCTTTTTATAAATTTATAAATAATAAATAAATATTTGGCTAAATAATAAGAAAAGAAAACCCTTTTCTCAAAAAGAAAAAATAAATCATTTGCTAAATACTAAATAAAGTAACTCATTTGTAAGAAAAACAATTTAATAAAATCATTTCAAATTTTAAATTCATCATATTATGTATACTATTTAGATGGTTGTTTGATTTTTATAAATATTTTTAATTCATTTTTCTTTGTGTGCTGCTTTTTCAATTGTAAATTCGCTGTTATTAGCTTAAAACAACTTTATAACACTAACAAAAAAAATAAAAGGGAAAAATAGAAAAAATATTTCAAATAAGAACTCATAAAATATTTTTCCATATGCAAACTTTATAAATAATGTATTTAAAAAACTTAATTATTTAATAAATCATTATTAATTATTTAGTAGAGAGGATTTTATAAAGAAATTTTTAGCATGATGCAAATTATACTGTTCATCATGGTGTGATGCAAATTAAATTTGAGCTATCATGTATTGTGGTGGAAGGGATAAAATTATTCGTTGAAAAACTTGTCATTTTAATTATTTAAAAATTGTAATAAAATTGTAATATTTTAGATGATAGAAGAAAAAATATGTTTGATCTTTTTCATCAATCACAGTAAAAATATATTTTTGCAGTTTGTCATAAAATTGAAAAAAAATATGCCACTATTTCAAAGATAAATTATTATTATATATAATAAAAAAATTCATGATAGATATTTTTAAAACATTTATAATAAGATTTTGTCGAAGATGTATCATTTACAATAATACTTAATTTTATAACTAAATTAAATAAATTTTCACCTATTATTTTTTATTATCATTTACAATCAAACACATATAAACATCAATTAGTTTATTTGGTAAATGATACGTAAACCTTTTGCTAAATAAAGTGTTTCATAATTTATAATCATCGTGTTGCGTATACTATTTGGATGTTTTAGCAGTAGTTTCTATTGTTCTTTATTGTTTTGCTTTGTTTTCTCATGTGCCGCTTCCTCAGTTGCTTACGCGCAGTTCGGTGGCTTGTTATGGCGGGAGAAACCCAAGGTTGCATTTTCTTCTCTTTTCTTGTCATTTTTTTTTTTGTCGTCTTCTCTTTTCTTGTCAACATTCAAGTTTGCAACTTGCATTTTCCAAACATATTATAATATATATATATATATATATATATATATATATATATATATATATATATATATATGTTTTTTTTCTTTCATATATAAGTAGGCCCATTAAGCAACTTTGATCGGGCTTCTGAGGCTCATTAAATACAGTAAAAATCATGAGAATGGGCAGGAGTCAAACGATGTTCTCATGGCGTTGGAACTGAACAAATTTAGAGCGTATGTGAGATGGGATTCGAACAGGACGGTACTTGTTGTCAAGCCACACAGCTGTTCTTTTAGCCTCCAAGATAGGCTGTTTTGTATATATATACACAAACGGGTCCAAATCAGTAGAAAAATTTTTAAAATGAAAAAAACTAAACAAACCAACACAAAAAGGCTTAATGAGAATGATTAACCTCTTGATTTGGAAGTTTAAAGATGAAATGATCGAAGTGAATACGAGCAGTAGATGTTCCAGATATCCTCGCTTTCACCACAAACTTGTCTCTGCTCTGCTCAAAGCAGATGATATAAACATACAAATATAACAATTTTGATGAAAATTGTTATGAATAAGAGAGAAATGAGAGAAGATTTCTGTGTGTATCATTCCAAGTACAATGAGTCCTTTTTATATAGAGACTTATGCCTAGAGAATATCTAGGATATATACAAATATACTCAGAATATACTTAGGAATATTCTAGGGATAAACCTCATAATGTACATCCATATCTAGAATATATAGGATATCGAGATTATCCATAACACTCCCCCTTGGATGTCCATTATGAAAAATGGTTTGTAATGCGCTTAAGATGTTACCTCATTAAAAACCTTACTAGGAAAACCCAATGGGAAAAACCATAGTTAAGGGAAAAGAGTGCAACACGCATTACTCCCCCTCATAAAGACATCACTCTAAATCTTTGAGACGAAATAATCTAATATGATGAAATAGCTTCTCGAAAATAGCGCCTTGGTAAATATGTCTTCAAAATCTTCACTTGAATGAATTTGTAGAGCATTTATATCGCCATTTTCTGCAGTTTGTTGAACTTGTTGATGATTCATCTAGATCATTCTCTTTTATTCTTTTGATCTCATTAATATGTGAAAACACTTTAGAGGGGTGATAGATATTTATTCTCGAAGTTATAGCATTCTTTTTAGGTATCTATCATTTGTGTGTTCTTTACTTGCCTCGTTAAAACCTTGTCATGGAAAAACCCAATGGGATAAAAACCATGATAAGGAAAAAGAGTACAGTCACACACATTATCATATTTCTCCCTTCGAAGTAACATCTTCAGGATATGCATTCTGATCATAAATATCATCTTTATTTATGATCAGATATTTATGATCGAATATATATCATTTACAATAATACTTAATTTATAATTAAATTAAATAAAATTTCATTCACCTGTTAAATTTATTTAGTTTTTCTTCGACTGTTTTACCATACTATTTTTAGTTCTGAATTTTTTCTATTACACTCCCGTTGATTCATATCCTGCTCTATTATGTAGCTGGTATATTAATCGAACCCATGTAAACATCTATTAGTTTATTCTTGATAAATGATACGTAAACCTTTTGCTAAATAAAGTGCTTCATAATTTAAACTCATCTTGTTGTGTATACTATTTGGATGTTTTAGCAGTATTTTCTATTGTTCTTTATTGTTTTGTTTTGTTCTCTCATGTGCCGCTTCCTCAGTTGCTTATGCGCAATTCAGTGGCCTGTAATGGAACCCAAGGTTGCATTTTCTTCTCTTTTCTTGTCAACATTCAAGTTTGCAATTTGCATTATCCGAACATATTTGTATATATATTTTTTCATATATAAGTAGGCCCATTAAGTAACTTTGATCGGGCTTCTGAGGCTCATTAAATACAGTAAAAATCATGAGAATAGGCAGGAGTCAAACGGCCGTTCAAAAAAATAAAAAATAAAAAAGAGGCAGGAGTCAAACGATGTTCCTAGAGATGGCAATTTGGACCGCGGCCCGCGGGCCAGGCCCAAGTAAAGCCGCAGCGGTGCGGGTTTGGACAAGAAAATTGAGGCCCAAATAATAGCGGGCATCGCGGGTCCAACCCGTGCGGTTTCTGGTCTTCGCGGGGCAACCCGCAATGGGTCAGCGGGTTTACGGGCCGACCGCTTAAACACATGCAATTTTATCAATTTCTCTACTTTTGACCAACTGATCCAATTTGTTTTTTGTGATTGCGATTCCGAAGAGATCAATCGTATCATAAAGATCATCTGCTATAAGGATCTTGTGTGTTTTGTAACCCAGCTTGTCTCTACTATCAATGATTTTCTCCGTATCGAGTCTGTCTTGTTCATGGGATCGTTGTTCCTGGTTTGGTCGAACTAGAGGATTTCTCTTCGGGAACGTCTTTGTGTTCAACCAAACTAATTCACGAAAGTAAATAGGTAATCATACATTTTTTGAATAAGTTTTTTTATTTTTATTTGTAATTTTTTCTTGTTGATTTTCTCAATTTGTGAATGCTGATCTTTATTTGTTTCATCAATTGGTTCTTCTTCAAATTATAACTTCTCAGATTTTGCGGCAGCTATTGTCTTGGTGGTGATAATCTTGACGACAAAGGAGAGGCAATGGTGGAAGAGGCTATATCAGGTACTTGAGCAAATATTGCATTCTAAATTCACAGGTTTTGTTCTTCGAGTGTTTGATTGTTTTTAATTTTGTGAAACTTTAAAACTTTCGAAACAGTTTTTTTTTTTTAAGGTAACTTGTTTAAAATGTCTAACTTTGTTTTTAAATTGGTTTTCCAGGTGAAGATGATGCATCTAGTGAGCCGAACTTGGGAATGAACCAGTTAACAACGAAGACGTTACTAATTGGAAAACAAAGAACTTTCGTCTTCATGTCAAACCTGTGTTTATCTCTGATGACTTTGATGGAGAGCTGGTGAGTCTATGTTCATACTGTATAAATTATTCTAAAATATAGAACCATGTCGTCTCTCTAACACTCTAGAGTACTTGGTGATGGTGGCTGATATTTCTTTCATGCTTCTCTCTCGTCTGGATGGAATTTTAATTCAATTGGTGTTTCAATTTTTTGATGGGAGAAAAAAGGTTATAACTTCGATGCCAAATTTTTTGCTATGTGAGAGAGATTTGCTAATTTTCATTTCACAAAGATGAACAATCCACCGTTCATATATCATCTTCTATCAATTAAGAAGTCATTTAAATTGAACTTCTTGTTACTATGATTCGTTCCTAAAAGAATTTTGTTCAGTCAGTCTTGTCTCAGGATCAACTAAAAAAATGTTTTTTTTGTTGTTGTTGCTGTTATAGCTAAAAGATGCCACTGTATGTTGGCCACTTGTTGTCTCAAACACGGACACGTGATGTTGAACGGCTTCAGTAAATGGTTCTCATGACACAATTTCAGCAACAAGGTAAGTTCATAAGGCTGTAAGTTTTAAATTTTCTCTTGTTTAGAGGACTGTATCAGTGTTAAGTTATCGGAGTAGTGATAATTGAAAAGTATTAATAGGATATCGAATGATATGTTTGGAGTTTTGTATGAATATGACTGTTTATAGTTTATACATATTAAAACTTGAGAATATTATAATTTAAATTATAACTTGAAACCTTCTACTCTAATTAGAGTATTTTTTTCTTAACAAAAAAAAACAGGGTTTTTAAAACCCTATTAACTTAATTTAGCTTACGCCTAAAGGCAACTACTTTGTTCGGCTGAGAATCTGAGATAAAGAATTTGGGAATCTGAGAGAGAGTTAGGGTGAGTGAGTCGTGATCATCACATTGAGGCAGAGAGTTTGAGATACAGAGAAGTGATCATCGTGAGAAGTGATTGCGAAGTGATCATCCTGAAGCCGTGAAGCATGACTCCTTCAGTAATGGACATGGTGAGTTTAACTTGCTTTGATTATGTTTGATGTGCTTTATTTTTTTTGTATGATTAGTTAACTTTATATTTTAATACAGATACTGATTATAAATTTGTGATCTTAATGACAGAATTCTGAGGACTTTTCCCATCTGCAATCTATCGATGTTGAATCTCAAAGAGTTGTTGCATCTCTAACTGCTGAAGAAGAACGAATGAGCTCTGATGGATCACAGCAGATGCAAGGTCGTAAAAGAAGGTTCATTCAAGTTGATGATGATGAGGTTGATTCTGATATCGAAATCACCCCTGAACCGAGACAAAGAAATCAGTTTGTTGAGGAAGTGAATGATGGCAGAAACAGAGCATCTCAAGCTAGTAAGTTGAAGAAACCTATGTTTCAGACTTCAATAGATGGTGGAAAAGGAAGGGCTTCTAAACTGAATAAGAGAAGTACAACATTTATTGATGCTCAAGAGGTTAATGATGAAGCTGAGACTATCCATGAACCGAGGAAGAGAACTCAGGTAGAAGTTGCTAGAAATAAGAAAAAGGTGTTTCAGGGTGAGTCAAGTCAGCAGAGTAAGAAGAAGAAACAAGATGTTCTGAGTGAAGATGAATCTGATAAAGAGAAGTCTTCAACTCAGAAACCAAAGAAGGAGAGTAGGCAATGGTCAAAGGCGTGGAAAGATTTTGTTGTGGTTACAAAGCAGAATGGTGAGCAAAAAGCGGTCTGCAAGCATTGCAAGACAGAATATGCGCATGACTCACATACACATGGTACAAATGCTTTATTAAGGCATCAGAAGAAATGCAGTCTTATTCCAAGAAATGGGAATGTTGGAGATATGTTGGTCACAGCAGATGCTAAACTACAAGCACGTAAGTATAATCATCTTGTATTTCGTGAGATGATAGCAAAGTCTATTATCCAGCATGATCTTCCATTTTCTTATGTTGAATATGAAAGAGTGAGAGCAGTTTGGAAGTACTTGAATGCTGATGTTAAGTTTATTAGCCGAAACACTGCTGCAGCAGATGTCTATCGCTTCTACGAGAATGAGACATCTAACTTGAAGAGGGAATTAGCTAGTCTTCCTGGAAGAATTAGTTTCACATCTGATTTGTGGACAGCAATCACACATGAGGGATACATGTGCGTGACTGCGCATTATATTGATCGCAACTGGAAGTTGAACAACAAAATCATAACATTTTGTGCTCTCCCACCACCACATTCAGGTATGAATTTAGCAATGCAACTTCTTGATACATGGAAGTAGTGGGGAATTGAGAAAAAGGTTTTCTCCATCACATTGGACAATGCAACTTCCAATGATTCAATGCAGGATATTCTGAAATCTCAGCTGATTTTGAGGAATGATTTGTTGTGTGGAGGTGAGTTTTTCCATGTTAGATGTTCAGCTCATATACTTAATCTCATTGTTCAAGATGGCCTGAAAGTTATTGGTGATTCGTTGCATAAAATCAGAGAGAGTATCAAGTATGTTACAGCATCTGAATCTCGTGAGATACTTTTTGGAAAATGTGTGGATTCTGTGGGGTTGGTCTTGAAGGCTGGTTTGATATTAGATGTGCAGACAAGATGAAATTCAACCTACAACATGCTTAATAGGGCTATTAAGTATTGTGCAGCATTTGCTAACCTTAAGAAGTTTGATGGGAAAAACTACAAGTTCCTTCCAACTGATGAAGAATGGTACCAAGCAAAGGAGATTTGTGATTTTCTTGAGCCATTTGATGAGATCACTCGTCTTATGTCAGGGGCAACATATCCTACTTCGAACTTGTACTTCATGCAGGTTTGGAAGATCCAAAATTGGCTCAAAGTTAACGAGGCAAGCAAAGATGAAATTGTCAGAAATATGATTGTACCAATGCAGGAGAAGTTTGATAAGTATTGGGAAGAAGTGAGTGATATTTTCGCAATTGCAACTGTTTTCGATCCAAGGCTGAAGCTTACACTTGCAGAGTTTTGTTTTGGAAAGCTTGATCCGAGTTCTTGTGAAGCAAAGATGGAACATTTGCGTCGTAAACTTCGTGTTCTGTTTGAATCCTATGATACAAAGTCTAAGTCCACATCACCTTCTACAGAGACACAGTCTCGGGAAGTTTATCAACAAAGTGGAGCTAATGAAGGACAAAAAGGAAGTTTTACGAATTATGATGTAAGTGTTTTCTCTTCGTAACTTCTAAAAAACTAGAAAGTTAGGCATCTTTTCTTCATTTTTATTTGTATTTGTTTTCAGGATTTTTTTGCTTTTCGCAAAAAAAGTGTTGCAGCCAGTGGGAAGACTTATCTGCAAGCATATCTTGATGAACCTGCTCTAGACATGATGAATTATCAGAGTTTGGATATCCTGAAGTACTGGAAAGACAACTCTCATAGATATGGTGAGTTATCATCAATGGCTTGTGATCTCTTGAGTATTCCAATCACAACTGTAGCTTCAGAGTCCTCTTTTAGCATTGGATCCCGTGTTCTCAACAAGTACAGAAGCCGGCTACTTCCCAAGAATGTGCAAGCTTTGATTTGCAGTCGCAATTGGTTAAGAGGATTTGAGGCATATGAAAATGGTAAATAGATCCATATTAAAACTTTTAGGTTTGTTTTATCATGATTTTTAGTATGTTTGCTTACTTTAATTATACACATTTGCAGAGGATGAATCTGATGGTGAAGATGAGACACTTCCCTCTTTCGAATCCATTGCCAATAATGAAGATGATGAAACCGAAGATTAATGAAGAATGAAGTTCGTTTTGTCTTGTTTTGCATTCCATTTCATGACTTGACTATTTGAGTTTATTTTGTGATTTTTTCTTTCCAGTTTGGTTTGAATTAAACTTGAGGTTTTGTTACTTTCGTTGCATTTCTTGTTTTTGGATTTGATATTTTAGTTTTTTTAAATAAGAAAACTATTGTTTTTGGTTTTAATTTTTTGAAAATCGGATATCAAGTTGACAATTTGGTTCGAATCTTGCAATATTGTCATTTTGTTACACTGCCATTTTTTTTTATATTTGAGCCCGCGGGCCGGACCGCTTAACCGCAAATTTATAACGGGGCGGGATTAGACATGTCTTTTTAAACCGCAGCCCGCGACGGGCCGGACCGCACCGCCCGTTTGAAAGAAACGACCGCAGCGGGTCGGGCCATTTGGACGCGGTCCAGCCCGTCTGACATCTCTAGATGTTCCCTTGGCGTTGGAACTGAACAAATTTAGAGCGTATCTGAGATGGGATTCGAACAGGACGGTACTTGTTGTCAAGCCACACAGCTGTTCCTTTAGCCTCCAATATAGACCGTTTTGTATATATATATATATACACAAAACGGATCCAAATCAGTAGACAAATTTTAAAAATGAAAAAAACTAATCAAATCAACACAAAAGGCTTAATGAGAATGATTGACCTCTTGATTTGGAAGTTTAAAGATGAAATGATCCAAGTGAATACGAGCAGCAGATGTTCCAGATATCCTCGCTTTCACCACAAACTTGTCTCCGCTCTGCTCAAAGCAGATGAAATAAACATACAAATATAACACACATCGAGATAATATAGAATGTGAGCAATGTTCAAGGAGAAAATGGGGCAAGAGTATTACGCGTAAAGGTGCGAGGTCCTTCATTGTCAACTCAGAAATCGTTAAGGCTTTACCAGAACGGGCCACTTCATCACAGTTGATACTAATACTCTCCAGAAATTCGTGTCAACCTTTAGTAGATAAGATGAACACAAGAAACAAAAGTTGGTTATAAATTTGGGATAGACAGAACCATCATCCACTTCCCTTGAGTTACAACTATATCTTGTTTAGATTCTTAGGTTATTTTATATCGGTAGAGGAATGTGGAAGTATACGCCTCAAAATACGACTCTAAACGTAGTAGCAAAATCTACATCAAAATATTGCAAAGAAGCTGCATGTGGTCAGATAAATGTAAGAACAACATCTTAAGTCCAACACTCTCAGGTTCTACTATAAACCCACATACACAAATGTTCCCAATTAGACTCAGAAATGATGAAGTAACGAACTTTAGACATGCAGACAAGAATTCTGAAACACCTCGTTGATGTTCAACAATCTGAAGCAGCAAGCAAACATTGTACAAAACTAACCGTGTTGGCAGTAGTTTGCGTAAACAGCATTGTTTACAACTGATCCAACTCATAATCACGAACTTTGAGCTCAACCTCATGGAACTCACTCATTCTAACCTTATCAAATTTCAATTGGATCAGAAAAAATGGTTTTAGATCATTCAAACTCTTTATCAGGCTTTAAAGTAACAACCTTTGCAAATATCTCAATTCTGAGTGATCTTTGTAGAATCATTACCAAGAATAAGATGCACAATTACAAGAAAATAACGCATTAAGCAAAAGAAAAAAATGATTTTACGAAAAAAATATATTTTTACAATTTTGGTAAAAATGTTATTATGATGTTTTTCATAAAAAAAAATTTTATTTTGCAATTTTTATAAAAATTATTGTTTTGTAATTTTGATGAAAATCATGATTTAAGGCGTTTTTTTTAAGAAACAATAACATTTTATCAAAAAAAAAATTTTAATTACAATTATAATTTATAGTGTTTTTTATTTTTGTAACTTTGTAAATATTTTCGTGTATTCAAATGATTGTGTATAAGATCATTTTTGTTATTAATAATTTTTTAGAGACTGACTTTTTACCTGAAGGATCTATCAAGATTCACCCAATTTTTTTTTAAAAAAAATTTCAGCTGAGTTTTGATCCATATATATGTTATGTTAAACAACCATCAATTCTCATATTTACGACTGAGCAAACGAAAATGGCATAATAAATATTAAATGTGTTTCCATGGAAAACAACATTTATATACTCTTGATCATCCATTGTTATTAAGTTCAAGCCTTGTTTAAAATTTAAAAATTATTGTCTTTTGATTAAATTTCTTAAACTCCGATTATTTTCAAGGCTAAGAAAAATACTTCGAGACGACAACTGAAGCCCATGCATGGTGATGGCGTAAAAAGTAGATATGTTTAAATTGGTAAAATTTTATGATAAAATAGATTTTCTCATCATTGATGATAAAATTGTATAGAGACAAATCACGGATAGTAGCTGAGTTTCGCCTGATGAAACTATAAACCTGAAATGTTTCAAGTTCCCCTATTTTTTCCTATATTTATTTATTTATTGAGATTATCCAAACACCTAAAGACGACATATATATAGTGACGCTGACGCATTCTAATCCATATGTTTTTTTTTGGTTTAAGAATCAAAAGATCTACCATTTTGGTTAACCATGAACCATTACATGTCTTTTTTTTGGTTAATGTGTTTTCTTAATTTTCTTATGGCTATAATTTTTTTTCTTAAATTTCAAGTCTTTTTCTGAGCCATTAAAAAATAAATTTGAAATTTTTTATTTATTATATATTTTGGATTCTAGAAAACGAACACGTACAAGTCTCTTTTTTGTGGTTTAAGTGTTTTCTTAATTTTCTTACGGCTATAATTTGTTTTCTTAAATTTCAAGCTTCTTTCTGAGCCATTACAAAACAATTTTTTTATTTTTTTTATTTATTATATATTTTGGATTCAAGAAAACAATCACGTACAAGATGACAAACTTGCGAACCGCATGACTCAGCCCACCTTAACCACAAGAATTACATAAATTTGAATTTAGAAATGTAATGTAGATCTTTAACATAAATATATATAAATGTATGATTTTGGTGGAAGAGAAAAAATTATTCGTTGAAAAAACTTATCATTTTAATTATTTAAAAAATTGTAATAAAATCGCAATATTTTAGATGATTGAAAAAAAAAACATGTTTGATCTTTTTCATCAATTAGAGTAAAAATTATTTTAGCTGTTTGTCATAAAATTGAAAAAAAAAAATGCCTCTATTTCAAAGATAAATTATTATTATACATAATAAAAAATTCATGATATGTATTTTTGAAAAATTTATAGTAAGATTTTGTCGAATATATATCATTTACAATAATACTTAATTTTATAATAAAATCAAATAAAATTTTCATTTACCTGTTAATTTTTTTTTTTATTATTCTTAAACTGTTTTACCATTCTATTTTTAGTTCATTCTGAATTTTTCTGATACACTCCTGTTGATTCATATCCTGATATATCAATCGAACCCATATAAACATCTATTAGTTTATTCTTGATAAATGATACGTAAACCTTTTGCTAAATAAAGTACTTCAATATTTAAACTCATCGTGTTGTGTATACTATTTGGATGTTTTAGTAGTAGTTTCTATTGTTCTTTATTGTTTTGTTTTGTTTTCTCATGTGCCGCTTCCTCAGTTGCTTACGCGCAGTTCGGTGGCCTGTAATGGCAGGAGAAACCCAAGGTTGCATTGTCTTCACTTTTCTTGTCAACATTCAAGTTTGCAACTTGCATTATCCGAACATATTTATATATTTCTTTTTTCATATATAAGTAGGCCCATTAAGCAACTTTGATCGGGCTTCTGAGGCTCATTAAATACAGTAAAAATCATGAGAATGGGCAGGAGTCAAACGATGTTCTCATGGCGTTGGAACTGAACAAATTTAGAGCGTATGTGAGATGGGATTCGAACAGGACGGTACTTGTTGTCAAGCCACACAGCTGTTCCTTTAGCCTCCAAGATAGGCTGTTTTGTATATATATACACAAACGGGTCCAAATCAGTAGACAAATTTTAAAAATGAAAAAAACTAAACAAACTAACACAAAAAGGCTTAATGAGAATTATTAACCTCTTGATTTGGAAGTTTAAAGATGAAATGATCGAAGTGAATACGAGCAGCAGATGTTCCAGATATCCTCGCTTTCACCACAAACTTGTCTCCGCTCTGCTCAAAGCAGATGATATAAACATACAAATATAACACACATCGAGATAATAGAATGTGAGCAATGCTCAAGGAGAAGAGAGGGCAGGGGCATTACGCGTAAAGGTGCTAGGAACTTCATTGTCAACTCAGAAATCGCTAAGGCTTCACCAGAACGGGCCACTTCATCACAGTTGATACCAATACTCTCCAGAAACTCGTGTCGACCTTTAGTAGATAAGATGAACACAAGAAACAAGAGTTGATTATAAATTGGGATGGTTACAGTCTTACAGAACCATCATCCACTTCCCTTAGGAGTTACAACTATATCTTGTTTAGATATTTTACAATACATCAAAATATTGCAAAGAAGCTGCATGTGTTCAGATAAATGTAAGAGCAAGATCTTGACTCCAATACTCTCAGGTTCTACTATAAACCCACATACACAAATGTTCCCAATTAGACTCAGAAAACAAAAAAAAGTAACGAACTTTGGACATTCAGACAAGAATTCTGAAACACCTCTTTGATGTTCAACAATCTAAAGCAACAAGCAAACATTGTACAAAACTAACCGTGTTGGCAGTAGTTTGCGTAAACAGCATTGTTCACAACACCAAACTGATCCAACTCATAATCACGAACTTTGAGCTCAACCTCATGGAACCCACTCATTCTGACATTATCAAATTTCAATTGGATCAGAAAAAATGGTTTTAGATCACTCAAACTCTTTATCAAGCTTTAAAGTAACAACCTTTGAAAAAAATATCGATCTTTGTAGAATCGCTACCAAGAATCAGATACACAATTACGAGAAAATAACGCAACAAGCAAAAGAAAAGCTTGACAATGTGCAATTTACCCTTTGCCACCTTTGAGATCGAGAAATGCGAGAGATTTCAAGTTTCTTGCGCTCCGGAGAGGCAAAGTAAGTGGTCGCCTCGACGAATAAGGGAACACCACTCGCCGAGGAAGTACATTTGGTGATGATGCCTTCATAGGCATAACCGGAGCCACCGTGCCGGTGACCTGAAACATCCCAAAATGTGAAGTTTTTCTGAGTGAAGACGACTTGTCGAATGTGTGGTGGGTTTGGTTAGGTGTGAGAGCTTTTAGTTCGTTAAAAGAGTTTTCTTTTTGTGAGAAAAAAAAAAACAAAACAAAACAAAACTGGTTTCAGTTTGAAAAGCTAAACCGAACAATCAAATCAAGTAAGAAAATTATTATTATATAAGTTACAAAAGGCCTCTAATTTAATGAGCAAGAACACAGATTCACAGATGAAAACTTAAAGAAAACGAGCAAAGAAGTCACATTTGTTTCCATGTGAAGCCTTATGGATTCACACACGATCCATTTCCTAAACAGATACATATAAAAGATTCCGTATCTACCAAAATATAATATGCCCATTTCTTACTTTTGACGTTAATAAAGCTTTTCACACCAATACACACACATCTTCGTCGATCCGAAGAAAAAATCTCCGGATTTACTTCCTTGTACGTCTCCGTTATCCATGACCATATAATATACAAGAGCCAAATGAAAACTCAACCATCTCTGAAGTAAAAAGAAGTACGTTTCAAAGAACTTTTAAATGGCAAACCAACTAGGTTCATTACATGTAGTGATGATCATCACTTCTTGGTTTCTTTATTCGGCAGTTCACATCCATGGCTGGGGAATAGAAGGTCATACCATCGTCTGTAAAATCGCACAGGTTTTGTTTTTCATCTTCTTCATCTTTCGGTTTATAATAAAAAAATATGCAATAACTAATAGCTAAGGAGAAGAACAGGATAGGTTGGATGAAACTGCAGCGAAAGCAGTGAAAGAGCTGTTACCTGAATCTGCAGAAGGAGACCTGTCAAGCTTGTGTGTTTGGGCTGATCGTGTCAAGTTTAGATACCATTGGTCTTCTCCTCTTCACTATATCAACACTCCTGATGCATGTTCCTACCAATACAATAGTGAGAGTTTTTTTTAATAATCATCAAAACATAAAACTGAGAAGATTCCAACCACATTTTCTTATGGGTTTTTTTTTGTTTTGGGCTCTAAAAGGGGACTGCAAGGACGAAAATGGAGAGAAAGGAAGATGCGTTGCAGGAGCCATCTACAATTACACTACACAACTTCTTAGCTACAACACTGCAGCTACATCAAAGTCACAATGTATCCCCAATACTTATCCACACCAATTACCTCGTCTTCTATCTCCCTTACATGTTCTCTTTTTATCTCCTTTTCTTGTTTTCAGACAACTTAACAGAGGCTCTGCTCTTCCTGTCTCATTTCATGGGTGATATCCATCAGGTATAATCCCATATTGGATAGAGGTAATCAGTTTCTTATCTCGGTATGTCTGAACAGCATAGTTGTAAACTTGCAGCCTTTACATGTGAGCTTTGCATCGGACAAAGGAGGGAACACCATCGAAGTGCATTGGTACAGGAGACAAGCTAACCTTCACCATGTAAGAAAGAAAAAAAGTTCTGACTAACGCATAAATCAAACATAAGATATCATATTACAAAGTTCTAAGCTTTAGTTGACACAGATTTGGGATTCCAACATTATTGAGACCGCTGAAGCAGATCTCTATAGCTCCGAGCTAGAAGGAATGGTGGATGCAATCAAAAAGAATATTACGGTACTCCTAAATGGAAGAAGATAGTTTTTTTTTACCTTTATGCACGTTTCTGACTTGTTGACACATATTCAATAAAATGCAGACAGAATGGGCAGATCAAGTCAAGATGTGGGAGACTTGCACCAGGAAGACAGCATGCCCAGACATGTAAGCCAGATACAAAGATTAGAGTACCTTCGAATAGAAGTGATTGTTCTTCAAGCCAGCAAGAAACCAGATTTTAACTTCCACTTGCTTTCTTATGCAGCTACGCATCCGAAGGTATCAAAGCAGCCTGTGACTGGGCATACAAAGGGGTAACTGAAGGAGATAGTCTAGGAGGTAAAGAATTCACCCAAAAACTATTGATAATTCACAAAATAAAGAAGCTAGGTAACAAGAACATAATAATATGCTTCTTCGCAGATGAATACTTTTATTCACGTCTACCAATAGTGTATCAGCGCTTAGCACAGGGAGGAGTGAGACTAGCAGCTACACTAAACAGGATTTTCGGTCAAAGCTGAGTTTATTAGCATGTGATTGTTTTAAGTACTGTTTCCTGTCTTCGTATCAGATCATAAAAACAACATATTGGAACAATGAAATTGTAGAGAAGAGCACGGAAAGGCTCATTCTTTATCAAACAAATTATATATTATGTGCATCCACAACGTTTCTTCACACAGTATGACAGTAGTATACAAATAGAGCCATTATTATCAAATATGTTTACAACACACATACAGCAAACCAGGTTGTTCTCGAACTCCGAAGAGACAACAAGGGTCTTCAAGCCTTTGTCCTCACGACAAGAACTGGGCACTTAGCCTTGTTAACACAGTAATTGCTAACACTTCCAAGGAAAGTCCTGTCCACACACAAAACACATAATCATCTTCCAAAAGCTTAACACAACAAAGCTAAAAGAAATCATCTTTACGTTCTTGGTAAGAAGTTAAAAAATTATAGTTTGGGGTACACACACCTTTCTAGTGTCCCTTTTCCATGGCTCCCAACAATAAGCAAATCAACACCAAGCTTCTCAACAGCATCACATATCGCTTCTTTAGGATTTCCAGATTCCATCACTAACTTTGGAGTAACCTGTTACACAACCAAACCAGGTACTTCATGTAAGTACATAGAAACAACGAGCTCTAATACATAGAGAGAGAGAGAGAGTGGTGTTGAGGTGACCACAAACCCCACTCTCAGCACAAATCTTGCTCCCTTCATGAAGTCGATTCAAGGCGGCGTTTTTATAATTCTGTTGCATTGAGTTCATCAGCTCCATCGCTGCAAAAACATAAGACAACACTCAAAACCCAATTGCAACATAAACAAGAGATGAAATCGCCGACAAAGATTGCTAAGATTACTAACGAGCAGCGCCATAAGAGGAAGCATAGACGGAGCTGAGATCAAGCGGAGGTTGGGCGGTGAAGAGGATGATCTCGGAATCAGCGAGGCTATCTTTGAGATACACGAGCGTCCATCGGAGAGCGTGTTTACTGCAATCGCTCTCATCTATCGCCACCATCACTTGCTTCTTCCCGCTTTTCTCTTCTGCCATTGCTTCGATTGACCAAAAAGTTGAGAACTTTTTTTTATTTCTTCTTCAGATGAGAAAGTATGAGAGGGAAGCAACGAGCGTGGAAGCACGTGCTGATGACGTGTCGATCCATAGAGAAGCCCACGAGGCTCTTCTGGAGAATTCACTTACATGGGCCAGCTCCAACTCAGTTTTCGTGTACACTAGAACCCGGCATTTTAACCAACTCTGAAGAACCGAATAGAAACCGACCAAAGAAATTGGATCGGTTCGGATATGGATTCTTAGAAATAACCAAACATATTTCAATATCGAGTAACTTCGGATATCGGGTATTACCTGAATCAAATCAATATTGAAAGTAGTATCCGAAATAATTAAAGTTTTTTTTTTTTATTTTTTATTTTGAGGTATCGATTCACTTTAGTATTTATAATTTCTAATTTTTTGGATAAATAAGTTCATATCCGAATATTTTACATCTTTTCAATTTGGGTTATAAAATATCTGCAATAATAACTGAAATAATAAGAATCGCACTCTTCTCCTTACTTCTACTTCGGATATTTTGATTTATATTCGAGTATTTTATGCATTTTTGGCTATATTGTATACAAAATATTCGAACCAATCTAAATCTAAAAATATATAGGATACAATTTGGATCCTTTTGCAAAATATCAGAACCAACTCAAATCTGGTTAATACTAAACCGAATCGGACCCAAATTTTTAAAATATCCAGATAGATTTTAAATTTCAAAACCGAAAGAACTTACCCGATTGGGTATCCCAACACGAAGGCATAGACAATTAGGTCTCGGCAAAATATCCAAACGAGAAGATCCGAAGAGAAACACACCATCGTCTTCGTTCTCAATCAACGGTCCTCTATCTCATAACGAATTAAAGTTTTGCTCCACAGTACGTTCATAAGCTTCCCTGATTGATTTCCATTTATTGATTTTGATTCGATGCTTGCTTCTCCCTTGAAAACTTATGCTTTATCAATTCTTGTGTTTGGCCGGTTAGTGTTTTCAATTCTCAATTGAAATTTCTTTTGTTACTTTGGCAGGAGGAAACAAAATGGTTTCTGGGTTAATCAACGAGAACCCAATTGTTTACGAGAAGAAAGAGCGTCGTTCTCGTACTGATCCGAGCAATACAGATGAGCTTTCTGTAGAAACAATCGACCAGCTCGAGATTTTTGATATCCTTTTTTTACGATTTCACTTTTCCATCAAGTTTATAGATTCTACTTGCAAGGTCAAATTGAGAAATGGGTTTTATTGTACTTGTACTTAACATTGAACACATCATATAAGAGATATCAAAGATCCAGAGCATCCTTATTCTCTGGAACAACTCAAAGTACTTACAGAAGACTCAGTTGAAGTGGATGATGGCAAGAGTTATGTTAGGTAATAAAAAAGTAAACCTTTTTGTGATTTCTTTTGTATGAATTTTTTTAGTTATAAGGTGGAACATTGTAGCATGGTAACCATTATCGGTCTTGTAGCATGGTATTAAGACAGTTTGTGCTGAGCTCTGCTATTTTTTGTTCAGGGTTACATTCACTCCTACTGTGGAACATTGTAGCATGGTGACCATTATCGGTCTTTGTATCCGCGTGAAACTTACGCGAAGCCTTCCTCCTCGATACAAGGTACAAGCTTTTCTGACTTATTGTGCATTACTGAGACTGGTTTGAACATGATTAAAGTAAGAACTTTTGTCGAGAGTCGTGTGCGCTAAATCAAAAGTTCACCACACTTATTCTCCTTGTTATATGTGAGGCAAAGAACCGTTTTTTTTAATTGTTAAGCTATTGTTCTGATAGTTGCTAAGAGAATATAGATTTGAGCCTCTACTATATGTCATTACACTGCCTTAAAACCAAACATACAATGTTCTGTCTGCCTCGGTCGTTTGAAAAGACTCTTTTCTTTTTCAGGTTGATATAAGAGTAGCACCCGGTACTCATGCAACAGAGGCTGCAGGTATGCCATTTTTGACCTTGTTGTCGCGAATGAAGTAGTAGAGTGACAGAGCAAGTTTCAGTTGATTCTCGAGATAGCAAATGAAACATAAAATTTGCCTTCTATGCGCAAAAAGAGTAGATCCATATTTTGTTTTTGAATCACTTGTACAAGTGCGCTTGTTTATAGACATTTCTTGTGTTCTTGCTCTGAAAATGCAGTTAATAAACAACTAAACGACAAAGAGCGTGTGGCGGCTGCACTAGAGAATCCAAACCTCGTGGAGATGGTCGATGAATGTCTGTTTCCATCATTTGAATGATGTTTGATGCTCTCAAGGTACAATATCATGTATGTCTGCAAAGATTTTGATCGACTAGGACTTGTGTTATGTTCAGTTTCTTGTTTCGATCCTGTTAAAGACTGAGAATCTATCAACAAAAAGATGTATTGGTTTGATCCTCTCCTTAGGCTTACCCTGTCTCAGAAAGGATTACTTCAAATACTCAGTGTTCCATGTGTTTCTATCTTAAATCACATTCCGCTTCACTACACTTGTTGTTTTACACATTTGTTGCCATCTTAAACTAACAGTTTGTATATCTTTAGCTCCTTGATTATCCAAAATCGTTTTATAAATCTTACCTTTTAACATGAATTTGTGTTGCAACTTGGTCTCGTCATTATTCCATCATCATCTTTACCGCTTTCACCACCATCGTTTTAACATTTTTTCGTCTATCATCGAAGAAACCTTTTTTTTTTAATGTGTGATCAAGCATATGGCAGACCTTATGATTGGACATTTGTATTTTATGTGATTTTGTGTTTTATGGTTTGTTGAGCATTTTATTTATTTTAATTTAGCCTAATCAAAATCAATTTATCTGATTTAATGAATCAATTAAAAAAAGCTGATTAACAAAAGAGATTCATTTCATTCGGTAACAATTATATATTTTTGAATCTAATAACTGATTGTTTTATGAAAAATCTAAAGACTTAATTCAATAAACGAACTATTGTTTTATTTTCTTAACAAATCAGTATATTGATATTAAAGAGAGCATACATGATACATAAACATTTTTATCACTTTTTTTTTGTCACAACATAAACATTTTTACTACAAGTGTTGATACGAATAAACAAACCTTCTTTATTTTGGTTGAATTTTTAAAAATTCAAGTTATCCGAAGAACAACTAAAACCTAATCGCAAACCAAAAAAAAAAAATCTAAAACCTAATCCAAATCGAAAGGAACTGCGGCCCAGTCGCAGTCCTAGCTATACATCTATTCTATAGACCAAAAATGAGTATCACTAATACTACACCGATTATTTGTCACAATGTTATTGCAGATTATTTAGTAAAATGATAATCAGGACACGCATGTCAAATCGACTTTACTTTCTTTATTCCTGGTCTTTAGGCTTTATTTTTAATTTTTTTTTTTTTTGGGTGAGTTATCATATCATTATCATCTTCTGAAGATTGGTTTGAACAGTAAGTAGGTATTGTTACCAATACCATATATATGTTTAAATACATGCACATAGACACTTTTGACTTCTCCGTTTAAAGCGACACCGACCTTTCCTTATTTTCCCAAAATTATTATTTATTAACAAAATAGTTAATAGAATACACAATTGAAAGTTTACTGACAAATAAAAAACTTGGGAAGACTCTTTGAATATTCAAAGTTTTGAAGGATATATGCTATTAGAAGTCAGGATAATTAGCTGGCTTCTAGAAAGTGGCGTTTATAAAACAATTAGCTGTCTTCTATCTTTACCATTTACATCAACGATGCAACTTAACTATATAATTCTACTATTTGTGTAAATCCAATATATACGTCGATGATAGGGTTTTTCCACAGTAACAGTCTGGAATAGATATATGGTACTGAAATGGTTGAAAGCATTCGGGTGTGTTTATTCCAGAGTTTGGATTGTTTCGGTTCAATTTTCTGTTGTTGTTATTTTATTTTTTGAGTTATCTTCAATTAAGTTTGAGCTACACCCGGACATAAGAACTGAAACTGAAAAACCAAAAGAAAATCCTATTCGGTTCGGTTTTGATTTCAAATATATTATTCATTGGATCCTGAGTTAGAGAACCATGAGTATCGGTTCGGTTTCGATTTCTATCCAAAAACCGAAATTAAGAACCGAAGAATCAAATATATATAAATATATTATTTTATTACTGGATGTTACTTATCAAACATCAACTATGTGGTAACTATGTGATTTTCATTTTGGTTTTTGAATTTTTATTGTGGCTTTTTTTGAATTTTTGTATTACACTTGAATTAATCCGAGTACTTAAGTTTTATTTCAGATAATTTTAATTGATTTTGGGTATAAATTTTTATTTCGGGTATAAATTACCTAAAACCTATGAGAACCAAAAATTTTGGATATTTAACTGTTCTTCAAATTATAGAATCGAACCGAATCGAACCAGAATCGATAGAAATCAAACCGGAACCAAACCAAAAAATATAAACACTTATTTTATCTTAAATCATAAGAACCGAAATATTCAGAACCAATTGATTACTACCTGAAACTGAGCCAAATGCCAGAATGCCGACAGCTAGTTTGATCTTTGATTTCTTACCATGTTTGGCTCAGTTTTAATTCGCTTTCAGCCTTTTGGTTAGGCCTGGGCAAATTATCCGGATCCGAAGATCTGAACCGGATCCGATCCAAAATAAGAGGTACCGATCCAAACCGAATCCGACATAAATATCCGAACGGTACCATAATTCCTATATCCAAAGAACCGGATCCGAACCGAAAAATTTCGGGTATCTGAAGATATCTGAAATATAAATATATACCTAGAAAATATTAATCATATTAACACTTATAATAACTAAAATATCTAAAATTACAATTATAAGCTCGAATATAATAGTTAATTTTCATATAACTCGGATATCTTTGGATATTTTCGGGTATTGTGGATATTTTTGGATATGTTTGGATATAAAAATATAAATCTGAATCGGATTCTTTTGGTTACATTCGGGTATTTGGTTACATTTGGATACATTCGGATATAAAAAACATGGATTCCGAACCGGATCCGAAAAGATTTCGGTTCTATCCGAAAATACCCGGATCCGAAGGGTACCGAACCGAATCCGAACCGAAATTTAAAAATACCCGATCGGTACCAATTTTTGTATATCCGAAATACCCGATATCCAAAATACCCGACCCGAACCCGATCCGATATCCGAATGCCCAGATCTACTTTTGGTAATTAGTTTTGTTTTACACTAACCAATAATTTATGTCGCATCACCCTTTTTGGGACAGTATTATTATTATTATTATTTTTTTTATCGAATTGGGACAGTGTTTGTTTTAGCCCGAATCGGTCATGTATGAGTATGACTAAAAATGCTATCAAAACATCATTTTTAAATTAAAAACCCCCCGTGATGTGGTGTAGAAACTAGGCTAAATCTCAATATTCAGGAAATGAATTATTGTATAATATAGAAAAACCGGTTTCTTACATAATAAGGCAAAGTAGTTTGGAGTTGAATCAATTCTTTGGCATATTGTAAGAAAATAATCAAGAGTGACTATTGTTAACTGCTTAAACTTTACCAGTAAAGTTAGTTTATTCAAGAATCTAAACTACACGTCTTCTTCTTCCAAATTTCTGTTCCATATTCTTTCCACGTGAACATCTAATCCATATAGTTAAGTCATTATATTCCATATTGCGTTTCATCATCACAAGAAAAAGTTTATGAAACTGTATCGTTATATTCTATACTTCTCATCAATCATATATACCTGGTTCATTTCAGGATTCTAATACGAAAATATAGATAGTTTTTCTAAAACAATCTTTTTAAAAAGTAAATTTGAATGTGTTATCTAACTGAAAGCAAAACCAGATAATTGTAAAATAAATTGTTTGAATATATCTATATATACAAAAATTACTTGCTAAAATAACTTAGAAAAATCTGATTTTGACTAAAATAAGATCAATCTTTCATAATTAGTAAAACAGTCTTTATTATTTTACTTTTTTGTTATTCCTTTATTTATGAAAACATTATTTGTAAATGCATAACCCCATTTCAGTTTCATTATCACATGAATGGAATACGTGATTAGATGTTTTCGACTAGTCCACATACCAATATAATTTTCTACAAAAGGCCGTTTTCTATAGAAATATCATTAATGAGTTAAACTGAGAAGCTAATTAAGGAATAATTTTAAATGAAATTGAAAACGTGTGATAGTTAATTCTTCATTGGGAAAAAGCAAGCCTGATGGCTAAAGTAAGAACATTTTCCAATACCACGAGTCTATAAATTCCCAAGAACCTGTGGATTCACTTTCACTTCTCAAAGCACTAAAAGCCTCTCAATCTTTTCTCTCTCTCTCTACACAGTCATGCATGCATAGTACTTAGGAGATACCAAAACCCACAAAACAATATATACAACACATAAATAACATAATAAGGATATTGAAAGTAAGGATGGAAGATTCCATGAAGAAGAAGAGCTTCAAAGAAAGTGAGGAGGCAGAGCTGAGAAGAGGGCCTTGGACGCTAGAGGAAGACACTCTTCTCACCAATTACATTCTCCATAACGGTGAAGGCCGTTGGAATCTCGTCGCCAAATGTGCTGGTAATTAACTAAATTCATGATTTTGAGTTACTATAAATGGATACTCGTAACTTTATTATTATAACAACTCTCTTTATCTTCTTGAAAAAATGAAAACAGGGCTAAAGAGAACGGGAAAAAGTTGTAGATTGAGATGGTTGAACTACTTGAAACCTGACATCAGACGAGGGAATCTAACTCCCCAAGAACAGCTTTTGATCCTTGAGCTCCATTCTAAATGGGGTAATAGGTGCGTCACTCTCGATCTCATCATCAATTCTTGTTTTTATATTACCAAAAAGGTACAGACCTTTGACCTTAGTGTATTAACTTAATTTGTGTGTGTTTTAAGGTGGTCCAAGATTGCACAGTACTTGCCAGGAAGAACGGACAATGAGATCAAGAATTATTGGAGAACAAGAGTTCAGAAACAAGCTCGACAGCTCAACATGGAATCTAATAGCGACAAGTTCTTTGACGCTGTTCGTAGTTTCTGGGTCCCTAGATTGATCGAGAAGATGGAGCAGAACTCATCCACTACTTATTGTTGTCCCCAAAACAACAACAACAACAACAACATCAATAACAATAACTCTCTTCTTCCTCCTTCTCAATCTTACGACCCCATGAGTACACAAACATATACAGATTTTTCGGGTCAGAACCCGGGTTTGAGCAACGTGGATGGTTTTACTTCGAGTTCCACTTTCATGCCTGATCTCGCGACAGTTCCATACTTTGTGGATCACAACACCAACAACGATGGTTCGATGTGTTACCAAGAAGGCAATAATCATCAAGAACTCAGCGGATATATTCCGGGAATGGAGGAATATTATTACATGGGAAATTCAGACATAGGAACGGAATGCCACGTGGCGGAAGCGTACGAGGATGTCACACAAGATCCAATGTGGAACATGGATGACATTTGGCAGTTTAGGGAGTAATTAATTAAGTCAGTCAAGTGATCATGCTTAGGGTGGAACCCACTACCATGGTTTTATTTAATATAGTATAGTTATATATTTTCCATTTTAGTTTATGATCAAAAGTTATTGGAGGATAAGTATTTATGATGCTAGTTTCCTATAAGTCTTTGAAATCATGTCTTTTGTATAAGCCTATTTTCTCAGATTAATATATTATGCCGATTTGTTATACTACATATGTACAAACTTGTTTGCTCTGAATACATGCACTAATTAATCAGGTCAAGTTTATACATGACTAAGCTTGAGGGTAAAATAGAAAAGAGTAGTCTCTTGTCTTGAATTCTTTAGGACTTATGTGGATTTTAGTGAAAGGAGAACATATCTAATTTCACCTCAGCATGTGAAAGAACCCAAAAACTAGGAGAGACTCTATCCAAGAAATTTAAAATTATGGGGCCGGATAGGTGATAATTCAAGGACATAATAATCTGTCTCTTCACCAAAATTGATGTCTTCTTTTGGAAGATGCATAAGTGCAAAGTTGACGATATTACAGGAGAGTTTGATTGACATGTATCGTTTCTGTGGAATCATAGAAAAAGTTAAACGAATTATAACTGATGGTTACATTTGATAAGAGTTTACACATGTAGACAAATCCTTGTTGCTATGCAAGAGATCATTAACATTATGGATTTGGATTGCGCTCTATAATTTGTAGGGTTAACCTAAACTAAAAGAGTTATATTTTGGTAATGCCTTATGCTTTTGTGCACTAGCAATATCCAATGTGGGTTCAATATAGGATAATAAAGACAAAGGACCTAATGATAGAGAAAGGTGGCTTTGGAGAAGTCTTGTTAAAGAGATGGAATTATTGGAGGTCACTTCAAAAGCCTTTCATAAGTATATGGAAACTCCACAATGATTTGAACCCAAAGGTACCACTAAAAGGTGGAACAAACATTGATGCACTTTTGAGAGGTCAAGAACAAAACATCACACACATTATTGTGTATGCAAATGTTTATCTATTTCATGTGACTATATGGAATAATACTCGGATTTTCTTGCATGTAAATTGCGTATTTCAAATAATAAATTAAGTGTTTTTACATTGTTATTGTCGAATCAAGAAACGCAGATGCTAGGCCACGAATATAAAAATTTAGTATTATGTCGGCTCGAATGGTTAATATCTAAACTGGTGGACTAACCTCAAATAGAATTCAGTAGAGATTGTTAAACCTTAGAAAAGACATGAGTAAAGGTGGAGCCAGTTTAAACAAAAGCAATACTGTATAGGTCAAACGTTCATTAATAATTGAAATTAATATATGTAAGAACATCAGGTTACCAAAATAAATTGCTAAGAAGTGTTGAAAGTATTGAACTTGAAATCGAAACGCGTTGTACTCAAAATATGATTTAGGGAAAAGAACACATGATTTTGAGTAATATAAACAACAGAAAAAAATATTAGAGCATCACTAATAGTGGAGATATACTTAAAGATCTCAACAAAAAAATATTAATATTGTTTAATAATATTATTTAATTATGTATTTAAATTTATTTTTAAAACAAAATTAACCATTAAAAGAATGATATGTGTATATATATAATATCATTTGTTGGAAAACTCGCCTATCTAACTGATTATATGTCCGAAAATACGGTTGGCGGTGGTGGAGTGTGGCAAGTTAAGATAAATGATTACATTATATGGTGATTCGCATTTCATCCGTTTAAATTGTATATTTTGAAAAAATGACATATAAATATGAAATTGAATCAATCCACATCACTTGAATCGATAATAATTAAACAAATTTGTTTTACTTTACTCTAAATAAAAAAAATAAAAAATTGAAAAAATTATGTAGTTTATGAAATAAATATTTAGGGATGTAGAAAAATGAAGAAAATCACTCGAACAATGATCACATGTTTTTTAATAATTTTCTAACCATAAAACTATGTTATTCTATCAATATCATTTACCAAAATAAATTTATAAACAATATTATAATAAAATATCTTAAAAATTACTTCTCAAATAATCCTCGAATAATCTCTAAATAATCAGTAACTCGCTAAGCGCACACCAATCGTAACGCTTAGCGTACTTTTCAACATGGATAATATCTAACGGGGTTTTTAAAATTTCTGTTTGAGATATCTTACATTTATTTTTATCTCTCCTGTCTTTGATTTTTTTATTACTTTATTAGTTTACATATTCTCCCAAAAACTTTCTCATGGAAGTGGCCTTATTCTAACATGTTCAACTCTTTGGTTTGAAAAAAACTATGGGTTCTTAAGGCCAATACTTTTTGGTAGAGTGTATAGTGGTATGTTAATTTATGTTGGTATGGCTAGTATGAAAGACTAGAGAAGTCAACAGTCAAGATAACTGTTTGTGAAGAGACAACAACTTAAGACACCAGCTGGTTTGGTTCATGAAACAAGACATATTTACAACAAAAGTTATGATCATGTCTTAAATCAAACAGTGCTATATTGGCACCAATCCCACAACCACACGTTACGTGTTATATGTATAACCCGTTTAGGACTCCTGCTTATATACTCATTTTCTTGTTCCGTGTTTCCGAGTTAACTTTGTCAACATTATTTCAAACAAAATCAAATCCTCACTTCCATAACTAATTTTATTTTAAATTGAAAGTCTGTCAAACCTAAGACATGAATAGCAAAGCAAACCTCATGTATCTGACATGTGGACTGTGTATTGGCACGTGCGGTTGTATAGATTTACAAGATTCAAATATTAAACTAACTCATGAATTGACAGTATTAAACTTTTTAAAATATATGTTAAGTTGGGTGGGTAGGTAATATATTGTTAGTTTTAGCTAGTTACTTATTTTGATATAATAAAATCATGTGAAACAATTTATAATTTCCCATTTCAGAAAAATATAAAACGAATATAATAAGATAAGTGGTACTGATGCCATATGCACTAAGTACACATGCATGTTGAGTATATAATCGAGCATAGACATAGTGAAATAGTACAATAGTTTGAGCAGTATTATCCATTTATCCTTAAATTCCAAAAGCAAAGAGCACCTTATTCCTTCCTAAATCGGTAATATTTCCATGTGCTTTTTTTATTCTCTATAGCATATTCATACACACACAAAATTCCAGATTCGTCGAACCAATTATTAAGCTTTTGAGCAATGTATGTAGATTTAATTATGTGAAAGGCAAAGCATAATAGAAAATAAAATTTTTTTAAAAAAGCTGGCATATACAACAACAATCACTTTCAATTATTTTCAGTCAATCAAAATCACATGCGTGAAAAGACTAAACTCTCTTTAGTCTTTCATACCACGTACAGAGCTTTCGGCCATTTTGTAGGACAGTAACTATCAACATCACACACTATTGTAGTCGCAGATAGAGAAAGAGAGATCCAATGTTTATGGTTCGAATATGTTGACGACGAGCTTACATTTTTGACTAAAGACTTTTAACATACTTCAATTCAAGATAATGAAACAAAAACAAAGGCTAAACAAAAAAAAGTTGTTGTGTTACGTGCATATCAAGGCAAGATATTTTGTCATTGTTATCACTTCTTAGCTTTACCGTAACACTAGGTTTTCCCCAAAATAACCGTAGCTGTCTCTCAGTGTAGTATAGTCTTTGTCATCCGCAAAATAACCTGTTTTACGAAACACCTGTTTTTTCCCTCTGTCTATGTCATTGAGGCAGTTCTTCACTAGTCCACTTATGTTGGGTTCTGTTATTACTTAAGACAATAGACGGTGACAACTCTGGCCGATGTTCCAGAAAAACACGAAAAGAAACTAGAAAGCATCAAAGCACATACCTATTGAGTTGAAATATATGTCGAATAGTTGGTTTTTCTATATTTATTGGCTCTTTTCGAGGGGCTGATTCAGCTACCGAATGTGAAACTTCCTGCTAAAGAAAACACTATTATAAAGATGCTGGAGATTGAATCCTTGATTAAATCCTATTCAAGAAACAAGCATCAAGTGGATAAGAAGAAGATGAAGAAGAGAGAAGAAGCAAAAGCAAAGAAGAAGAAGAGTCAACAAGAAGGAAGCAAAGTCAACAGAAGGAGAAAGTGGGCTTTGTGCGGTTTTGTCTTTAAGAGACGATTGGGCCAGTGGGGATAATTTAGGCCCAAACAAGGAATTGTGTTTTATTGGCTTACAACTCGAAAATACATATTAATAATATCTTTCTTTTTTTGTTTTGCAATACAAATGTCTAGTTTTATGAGTTCCTGATGTCGTTTACAACAACTTATAAGCCGATTTATTCCGGTATCACCACCACCAGAACTCATAGAATACTCATGTATGTATGTTGCATTCATGTTCTTATGCAACCTCTACTTGGAAGTATGAAGGAAAATATTTTAAAAATGTAGACAGTTTGGAAAAGAAGCTTCATAGGAAAAAAATAAAAGTACACTTAAAAGCAATAAAGTTATCATCTCCAAGCCTCATGAGAAGAAAATAAACCAGTGTGTTTCTTGAAATTAGTGACATTAAAATAAAGATATACAATTCAAAGCTCATAGCTGTATCTAAAAAAATTCGTACCAAACACAACATGCTTCTTTCAATTCATTCAGGTTCAAGTCTTGAGGACCATTAGACCAATATTTTCAAAAACATAAAAGAACTTGCAGCATCACTGTAATGCAAATGATCAAACCAGGTTAGTGTTTCACACTAAAGAAAAGAATAAATGGGAGAAATCAAAAACGGGTTTCAAATCAACCAGAAACTAACTCACGGAGTGAAGTAGTTTCCCAGTTTCACCCATCTGCACACACCAAAAATTGAGCAATATCCGATCAAGATATTGAAAGAGAGAGAGATGTGGTAGAGTGTGAAGAAGCGAGCTCGGTTTACCTTTTTCTTGGTTTAATCTTCGGTTCACTTCTAATTGTTGGTTTTCCTTCTAATGGGAAAACCAATTTGGTTATAAGGAAAACCAAATTGGTTTAATTAAAAAAAAAAACCAAGTTTGGGTCAATTTTATTGTGGTCTTTTGCATTTCAATGGTTAGTTTATTGCAATTTTTTTGGTATCTGGTGATTTCATATTAATTTATGTGTATGTGAGTGTTTGAAAAATCTGATAATATTTCATTTTTCAAGAGTTGAAATTTTGTTGAAGTGTGCTAAATTCGTTTATCAAAGATTGGAATAGTGGATATTACAAATGTGACAGAAATCGTCTTGAACTTATACTTTAAGAATGATGACCGA
Source organism: Iljinskaea planisiliqua (assembly GCA_900108845.1). Lineage (NCBI taxonomy): Eukaryota > Viridiplantae > Streptophyta > Magnoliopsida > Brassicales > Brassicaceae > Iljinskaea > Iljinskaea planisiliqua. Next base: position 3,618,746 of record FNXX01000009.1, read on the forward strand.
AATCTTAGTTTATACCGTTTGGGGTTGTATATTATAGATTTTTTTTTATTGACTTCTTGTATTTGGAAATTGGTTCTTAGTATTTTCAAGTGACATCTAATCTGTGGGAACACAGAAGACGTTGATGTAATTCAAATAAATTTGTTATAGTGATTTTAGGTCGACTATGATTTCAAAATGATTCCACGTATAAATTGCTGTCTCATGTATTCTGTGTATTATTCATGCAATCTTACACATGAACACAAACATCAGCATGATTAACATTCGAACCAAAATCAAAAAACAAAATCGAAGATGCATGCTATTCTAGATCTTGTACGATGTTCTCAAATCTTTCTTTTAGAGATCCGATCAAACCCCACAACACATGCTCCATAGTCGCATTTAAATAATTAAAAGCTAACGATTAGGATGTGATCTATGTTCGCTTCACATGATTAGAGCGAATGACTTCAATTAATTCACAGAAACATCTCCTGCATCTTCATTTATCATTGATATTGGTGTCACCTACAATAAGTATTAATTTATACAACTTGGATGCTATTATTGATCCAACGATGGATCTAGATCATTTAGTTTATTAAAAATGTTTCAGATCACTGAGCGAGTTTGCAGCTGCAAATTGCAATGTTTCAATCCAGAAAACATGCATTGCTGATTAAATTATATTTTTAATATGCGGTTAAATTTTTCTAAGAGGATATTATTACTGATTTACTGCCCTTATGATATATATACTTCTGTGCAATAAATAAAAAAAACAATCTGTGATATATGTAGTGATATGGCAATGATCAAGTACAATGAATCATCAAATGATTCCCTCGGCTATTAATAATTATGGTACTATAGATTCAAATTTTCAAATACAGACACTATGATCAGATGTCATTTCCAACAAAAAGGTAAAAGATAAACAGAAGGAATTACTTGATGATATATTATTACTTTTCTCGAAATTCTACAGCCGAAGAAGAAGTTAACACTTGTTTACAAAAACAACATTTTAAAAAGAAAAAAACAATGCTCTTTTTATTTTATTATTATTATTGTATAGTTTTAGTTTTTTAATTCGAGGACCTCAAAGTGATCGACGTTCAGTGTATTCGTGCGACGTACAGCATGATTGTGGACATTCATGGTTTTAAAAATGTAAATATAATTTAGCTCAAACGATTTAAAACTATATTTTTCTTTCACTGTTCAAATTAACAGTTACTAAAGTTGGTTAGATTCGGCTCATCATTAACCGTTTGATTGTATATTTGTATCTATCATTTGTTTTATATGTATTATGCTGAACACATCAACAATAATTTATGTCGTATGAACTGCACAGCTACGTTTTAAGCATCTTTTACGAACGAGGACAAAAATAATCGGTATCTTTTTATATTGGTTTGTGCAAATAGATCAAAATCTCGACATTACTTTTTTATTTAATGTGTTCTTTACCTCCTCCTTTATCTTTTCTTTAGCTAGTTTTCTTCTTTTTCTTTTTGTTTTTTTTTTGTGAAAACCAAAAGGCTAAACAACAGCTGATTAATCCTTCCATCTCCTATTGTCTCTATTATTCTTCTCTTCATAAGACAATATCTACAAAAGAAAAGTTGAAGCTGCCATTTTTGACTTGAGAATCTTCATCTTTCTTCCTCTTTACTTTGACCTCAAAATCTTCTTCATTCTACATTCTTTAAAGGTCTTTTCAAATCTTCAGAGTCTCTTTATTCTTTTCCCGGGCATTGGCTCTTGAATGATACCAGAAGAAAGAAGGTTAAAGAGAGAACGAGCAAGAGAGCGAGGGAGGTTATGGCTATTGACGTTTGTTGTTCAGAGGCTCCTGGTTCTGGAATCAGCCCAAGAAACTCTTTCTCTTATGATCTTGACTCAACGGACGGTGAAGTCAGATTAGACTCGACACTTCTTGATTCAGGTTCGGAGTTTGATTTCTGCTTTGGCTCAAGTTGTCCTGTTCAAGAAGTATCTCCGGCTGATGAACTCTTCTCCGATGGCAAGATTCTTCCCGTCCAGATCAAGAAAGTAACCTTTCGGGTTCAAAGATCAGCTTCTCTCTCATCATCATCATCTTCTTCCTCTTCCTCTTCCTCTTCTTCATCATCGTTCTGCAACCAGAGATCAGCACCAGAGAAGAAGATCATGAGACTTAAAGAGCTTCTGTTAAACCCTGAATCTGATTTTGAAGACAAGCCAAAGGGATTGTTCTTGCAGTTCAAGAGAAGCATAAGTGTCAACTACGACAAGAGCCGAAACAGCAAAGGGCTAATCAGATCGCTTCAGTTCCTCTCACGAAGCAACTCCACAGGCTCGGCTCCAAACCCTAAACATAACTTGCTCCCCAAGGACACTCATGTCCCTCCCAAAACCCACAATCTTCCTAAACAAACGTCTCTTAGAAGATCATCTTTGCTCTCAGCTTCAGTCCCTTACAAGAAACCACTCGCCAGACACAGTTTTGGTAACGGAAACGGTGGAATTCGAGTTAGTCCGGTCTTAAATTTCCCACCGCCGGCGTTCATCTCGAACGTCGCCGGCGGGTTTTTCAGCATTGGATCACTCTGTAATGGTAAGACGAACAGGAAGACAAGATCATGAAAACATCTTTTGTCTTTTGTGGCCGGACAGGAGAGAAAAAATTTGAACAGAAAATGTCATATTTTTTTATATAATTTTTTTACTGTTTGTTGTATAATGATGGAATATCGACAGCACATGTGAAGATTAGACAGCATGTGAGTCTTGTCTGTATTTTCGAAAATCAAAAAACAAGAATAATTGACGAACCAGGCGTAGCATGAGAATAGGAAAGCCTCGTCTAATTGGATCTTTGGGGTAAGATTAGCGTATTTTTAATATTAACACGTGTAAGTAAATCTATCCATAATAAATGGATTGTCGCAGACAGTTTGTTTCTTCTTCCTTTTTTTTTGTTAAAGTAGCAGACAGTACGTTCAAAAAAAAAGAGTAAATTTATCAAATAAGATAATATGTAAACAAAAATGGATCGTTGCAGACACAAGTTGGGAACCCCTTACCGTGAGAGAGAGAAAAAGTAAAATAAAAAACATTTGAGAAAGTTGTAAAATAGTAATAAGTACCCCTTTACAAGGCAGTAGAAATTACATATCAAAATATATAATAAGAGATAGTTACGGGACTGAAATTATTTTGAGATAAAAAAATAAATAACTTCAAGATAAATATTTTTGTGTTGAGCAAATAAAGCAGGAAAACGAAGATAATATGAAATAAACTAAAGTTAGTTTGACGATTTCAGAGTATTTTAAAATACACTTTTAAATATAAAAAGAATTGATAAATATAGTAAGAATGTGTATAAAGAATTGGCTAATCCTTTTTACGATCTTTTTCTGTTTTTATAGTTTGAAATCACATTTTTAATTTATTCTGTTGAATTTTATTTTTTAATTTTTTTACTTCAATAAATTTAGTTGTTATCAGTCAAGACGAACTTATTCTATTTGAATTAGTTGTTGTTTCACTTTGGTGTTAACAGCTGGTTGACTAAGTTAGAACCTCGTTATCTATTCCATTGAGTCTGAGACCGCAACTTGACTTCACCTTCTTGTTTCTCCAATTCAGTTTAGTCTTCTCTTTGGTTATAGATTTCTCTCAATAACTATTTAATAGCCAGATTTTTTTTTCCAAACAGTTAGTACTTGAAGAATTCAACTTGAAGAATTCTATTATTTTCTCTAATTAGAAATTATGAGTATCGATCCAATCGGCTTTTTTTAATTTCATCTTTCTCCTTTTCATGGTGTAACTACTTTGCAGGAGAAAGAATTATTGACTCTTCATCCTGATTACTCAATCATGGAATCAGTCGAATTTCGATTTGCGGAGCTCGACAAAAATCTTGAACGAGTTTCTTTTGATTTTTATCGTGTATTTATGAGTAATTTTTTCAATCTTGTGGTCTTTGATTTCTCATTCTTCGAGTTCTCTTTAATTATTTTGATAATACCATCATCTACTTTTTTGATTGTCTCCGAATATGGTACTACAATTATTAAGATTTCTAATCTATTTTGCAATGTTGATATTCCTTTTCACATATTGAATATTTAAAATCTTGTTGATTTAAAAAAAAATTAAAGTAAACAAAAATAAGATAAAAGTTATTTGTTGTTGTAAAACAAATAATATGAATATTTCATAAGTTCTTTAAAAATTGATGTTTTAAAAAAAAAAATTTGTTTCAAAAAGTTTGATTTTTCAAATTTCAAAGTGCAGTTATTACTCTTGTCCTAAATTTATCTTTATAATATCTATACTATTAAAACATGAAACATTATAGAAAAAAACCTTTTGTATCGTGTTATATTACGATTTTTGCCATTGATCCTATTTGATTTTTTAAGAGTCTTATTAAGGGCAAAATTGTCATTTGCAAATATGAACAAATATGCAAGATATTGAAAAATACAAGTGATTAAAAAAAAATCTATTAATTTCAAAAACCAAATATCTATACTATTAAAACATGAAACATTATAGAAAAACTTTTTGTACTGTGTTATATTACAATTTTTGTCATTGATCCTATTTGATTTTTTAAGAGTTTCATTCAAGGCAAAATTGTCATTTTCAAATGTGAACAATTATGCAAGATATTAAAAAATACAAGTGATATTAAATTTTTTTACCAGGTACCTAATTTCAAAAACCAAAAATATATTCTTAAATTTTATTTTCGAAATCCAAATACTAACAATCTTTCAATAAAAATATTCTATTGATTTCAACTCTTAAGATATATAATAAATATAAAAATCTTAACAAAAAATAGTAACTACAATTAATACATTTAAACACGTCTTAAATAATTAAAAAAAATCATAATATTTTTGATTATGCATTTTTTTGAAAAATTGTAATTAACATTAATTAACAAAATTATCAATTAATATTAATATATTGTAATAAATTAATGGTTTAATTTTGATCTTCTAAATTTACAAATATAAATTATTAAAAGATTATGAAATATATAATAACAAACCCCGTCCTTAGGACGGGCCAGAATCTAGTTTATTGTTTAAATATAAAACCTAAATAATATTTAGTAAAAATAATATTAGAAAAATTATTGTCAACATTTCCTTAAAATCTGTGAAAATCTTAAAACATTTCCTTAAAATCTGTGAAAATCTTAAAACATTTCCTTAAAATCTGTGAAAATCTTAAAACATTTCCTTAAAATCTGTGAAAATCTTAAAACATTAGTCAAATTAGAAACAGAGAAAAACTATATCTGTGTGTCTAGCAGATATTAATCTAGTAATATTAAAAAGAAAGAAGGTCTTAATATAGATATTCATACCACATTGCACAGAGAGTAGAACTTGTTTTGTATGTTCTGTTTGAAACATGCAAATCCTACAAATAGTGAAGGAGAGAACCAACTATTGAACCCGACCGGAGAGTGGTAAACCGGTAGGGAGCGAGTCAGGCTGATGGAAACAATGAAAATGAAACGCGGGAAAACGAAAAGTCCACTTTTCTTATAGCACACTCTCCTTGAATTATTGACCGTACACGTTTTTGATAAAGCTGATGCAGCTTCTAATATAGAATGCACTAAAAAAAACAAGAATCATGACGGCAAAAACACACATAGAAGTCGTCTCTCGCAACTCATTTTGTGTCTTGATCAATCGAAAACAGAATCGCGTTAGTATCTGAATGGATCATGGCTTATATACGCAAGCGTACGGTTGCAGTAATTTAAGGGAAAGCATCAAATAACAACAACAGACCCTAAATCTATGGAGCTTGGATAGTCACAAAAGGCAAGATTATATGAAATATTAATGCTTTCACTGATTATTATTATTATTATTATCGGCTGTTCCGTTGCTGATTCACTATGTTCTAATAACATGAGAACCTACTTAAACTAACAAAAGAATAGCTAAGAAACAAAACAAACTTAAAAGCATCTTTAAGCTTCAACATTCGCACTCCAGAGATTCCACAAGTCAAGCATTGTGAAACTTGAACTAGAACTTATCATCCATCATCATCATCTCTGCAGAATTAGTAAGCAAACAGTTACAATACAAAATAGGTCAGAAAAATCAAATAAGGAGATCGTGAAAAGATCATACCTTTACTTTCACGGCGTCATCAGGGACTTTGTAGATATCTTCAGTAATTCTTTCAGTGAAATAAAAAGCTGGAAGCAACAACTGTACAAACCATGGAGAAACAAAGAAAACTCAGAACTCGGAAAAAAAAAAAAACAAAACTTTACGAAGAAAAATCAAAACTTTATCTATCAATGACTTACATCGATCTGTTTCTGAACAGTTCTGGGACGTTTCTTGGGTCGTCGTGGTGGTCGATGACCCATCATCATCATGTAATCATCTTCAACCTCTTTCTTCCAAAGCGTCGAGATGAATCTGGGTCTCATCGACGGATTCTCCTCACCAACTCTCTCCTTGTACTGATTAGCCTCAGATTCTGCAACCGGAGCATTCCAAGCGGCTGCTCTTCTCTTCCTCAGATTCCACGGCTTCACCTCCGCCGTTACTCCCGGCGCTTCCGGCGGAGAAACCTCCTTCTTCTTCCGTGTCTCTTCTTCCTCTTCGTAATCGAGAACTTGTTCTCTCAAAATCGATTCTTTCGCCGTCCTAAGATCCGACATGATCTTCACCCTAAACTCCTCGATCCCTTCCTCGCCGCTCTTCTCCGCTGATCTCCACCGTCCCGTCTCCGATCTTCGGTTCCGGCAATCTACACCGCCGCCGAAGCATAACCGAGTCGTACCGTCGAGTTTGGATCGGCGTCGAAGTCGTTGATCAACGGCGACGGAGTCACCACCACCACCACCGTCAGATTCGACCTTCATGCACCTCAGGTTCCTCTGAGTCCCCCACTTCAAGTTCGGGAAGGAGAAATTGTGACGAGTCTTCTTCGCCCTCTCATGTCCCGTCGCCATGTACTCTTCTTCCTCGCCGGGAAACACCATTGGATTCGCCGCACTTTGCTCTTCTCAATCCGCCGCCATCGTAACTTACCAGAGGATTTTTCTCAAAAACGGAATATTTCAATTTTCTCTCTCTCTTATACGAATTTGGTTTGGATGCTGCGAAGAAGAGAAACGGAGAAGGAAGAGAGAGTTTAATATATAGGGGAGTGTTTGGGGGAGAACATAAAAAATAAGGCGAGAAGGGGCCGTTTTAATGTTCAGGGATTTTGGAAATTCTATAGTGGGGTCTAAGGGTATTTTTGGAATAATTATTGCTAAAACTCACCACCGTTGATTTTTGGTGAATTTAGTTTAGATTAACCCTGATATATCAAAATGTCGGTTTGGTCCAAAAAAACAAAAAATTATACTGTCCGTTTTAGGTGATGAGATTGCCTAACAGACGTTATTTGATTTATCGTTAGAGTCGAGCCTTATATCTTAACTCATTGCAAAATTTCATGAAATCGTTTATTCTAAAATATGGCCACTTAACCGATTAATCGGCCATTTAATCGATGTTCAGTGTATGATCATGGCAAGTAAAAGTAAATCGGCTATTTTAGAAATTCTAAGATGGGTCTAAGGGTAATTTTTTATGTGATGAGATTGCTTAACAACCGTCGGATTGTTTGATTTATTGTCGGAGTCGAGCTGTATATCTATGATTCATTGCATAATTTCATAAAATTGTAACTATATATATTTTTTCGTATATTTGTTTATTTTTCTTAACTATAAATAAAAGACTTATGAAAAGTTAGTCATTCATTTTGGGGGAACTGAATCTACAGAGACCATTGCTGAAGAGAAATTATGAGCAACTCTTTGTTATTGTGTCCGCTATCGAATTATTGACTCGAAAGATAAGTTTCATATGAAATTACATTTTAGTTTTTTGATGTTTTAGATAAAAATAATTATAAACAAAATTGTAGTTATAAAAAATGATTACAAATGAGAAAATATACAAAATAAAAATAATAATTAATTCTTTGATTTTGTTTTAAGAAAATGGTGATGTCAAAATATGAAATCACACTTTAGTTTTAATCTAAAATTTATTAATTTTTTTTTTTAACTATAAGAAAAATTCATAAAAGTTGGTGAGTCTTCCACAATAACATCAATGTTTTAAAAAAAAAACAATCTATAGATAAACAACATCAACATGTTTTCATACATAAATAAAATCCATCAAATCATCGTAAGATATAATAGAAAGAAACAACCAGAAACACATATAACCACCTTTTATGACCCCTTTTAAAGAAACCAACTGCATATGGAAAGCACATCCACAAATGAAATTATATAATCATTATTGAAGAACTGGTTTTTTTACCAATCTGACTATTATTGGAACAAGAAACAAGTATCTGTAATTTGAAATTGACAAACTTCTCGGATACAAAAGATGATACCATATGAATATGTTTCTTGTATATATTAAATAGAAGAAAAATACACAATATATGTACAAATGTGAGGACCTATATCTAAGGGATTTCTAAGGTTATAATTTATAAAGAGATTACAACAAATATATCTTTAGTATATTCTAACAACCTAATAGAAAGAACATTACCTCATTTTCTACAAATCAAGTGAACCCCATAACATCTCTGCAACCCAACAACTATCTATTCATGACAAATCAGCTTCCCGAGAAACTCCTAAAATGAGAAATATGTCATTGGATTATTGATATAGTCTCAACCTACTCGGCACTTGTTGAATACTACGCATGATCATAACAATGCAGAATTAACAAGTCCCCAAATCTATAAGCAATATATATTTGTTAGGATTGTGATAACCGATAAACAATATATATTTGTTAGGATTGTAATAACCGATAAGCAATATATATTTGTTAGGATTGTGATAACCGATAAGCAATCTATATGTTTTTTAATTGATGTCAAATGTATTTGATTGTATCTTTTAATCTTGAGTGGTTGATTTTTATCATTTACCTTTATTCAGTTTAGTCTATAATCAAATATTTTAATTATAACCTAGATTCTGGATCGGGATTTGTTATTATATATTTTGTAATCTTTTAATAATTTATATTTATAAATTTAGAAGATCAAAATTAAATCATTAATTTATTACAATATATTAATATTAATTGATAATTTTTAATTAATTTTAATTACAATTTTTTAAAAAAATCATTATCGAAAATATCATGAATTTTTTTTTAATTTTTGATAATTATTTAAAAGATGTTTAAATGTATTAATTGTAGTTACCATTTTTTGTTAAGATTTCTAGATTTATTATATATTTTAAATTTTGAAATCAAGAGAATATCTTTATTGAAAGATTTTGATCATCTATATGGTTAGTATTTATATTTTGAAAATTAAATTTAATAATATATTTTTGGTTTTTGAAATTAGGTAACTTTATTGATAGATTTTTTTTTGGATATCACTTATATTTTTCAATATCTTGCATATTTGTTCACATTTGCAAATGACAATTTTACCCTTAATGAGACTCTTAAAATATCAAATAGGATCAATAGCAAAAATCGTAATATAAAATAGTACAAAAGATTTTTTTCTATAATATTTTCTATTTTAATAGTATAGATGCTAAATTGAAATTATTATGAAATATAATAAGGTATTAAAACGAGAGAGAATAAATGTAGTGGGCTATATATCTGGTTTATAAATTGTTAAAATAAGTTTTATAAGAGAAACATGATAGGTTATTTCTCATATTATATACCATAAACTAAAAAAAAACATACTTTATTGATATAGAGTATGATCAATGACATTTTCTATTTTTTTATAAAAACTTATTTACATATATTTAAAATCTAATATTAAATTTGTGTAGCATACATGCAGATACTGAAGTAACAACGCTAAAAAAATGTTATTTTATATATATAATATAATAATAATAATATAAATTATATTGCAAAGGTTCCTCCAACGGCTACTTAATACATACATACATATTATCTAAAAGGTAGGTTGTAAAAAGGACAACCGACCATGACTTTCCACAGGTTGGCTTGGCGCTCCTGACTATATCTAAAATCTCAAACTTTTCATCTCTTATAAATCTTGAACACTATTGTCCCTTCTAAGAAACCCTTTAAACGTTTAAATGAAAATGTTCCAAAGACGAAGACCCATTTTCCAGAGGGTCTCGAAAATACTAAAAGTCTCAATCTTGAGAAGACCAATAATCCCAAGACTCAGGCTTCCCATAAAACAAAGAAGATCAGCCAAGAGGCTCAAGCTCCTTAAGCAATACAACTACAAGTTTCTTCAAGAGTATCAGTTCTCGCCTTCACGCACATCTCCTATCCGATACCCTAGGAAGCGGATTCGCATATCTAGATCAGGTCTTAAACACATTTACAGTTTATTGTTTCTTTCACGGTGCATTGGTGGGTCCAATGATGAGTGTGTTCTTGACACAATAACACAAAGTTGGATGGAGATGGAGCCTCTGCATTGTGTCCAAGGAGTTGCTTCTCCATCAAGGGAGACTTTGGATTACTTCAGTGGAGATGATTCGATTGACCTGAAGGCTGAGAGATTCATTGAAAAGTTCTACGATGAGATGAGGATGCAGGAGCGGGAATTTGCTTGATTGAGTGTTATAATTAGTTTTTGGAATCTTTTAATCCTTTATTTATGTATTATTTTTCATGTTTCACGTCATTTTTGTATTATTAATTTTTTCCGGATCATATTTGAGATGGTGGAGAATCATTATTTTGTTCTATTTGGGTATTTAGTTATCTAAATTTAAGTTTATGAATTGTTTTAGGTGGTTCGGCCATATCACATGCTTTTCAAGAATTTAATATTGGGCAAGCTTGAGGCCCATATTGAGTGTTTTTCCAGTTCACAAACCTTTATGGGCCTATACCTATTTACCCTTAGCCATTTTATTCGGCCTTCCAATTGTTGCATCTTCGCATAGAATCCATATATATATTATACGCAGGCTATATAACATGCATACATGCAGCAGACGATGGTGGTAAATAAAGGAGAGATGATGAAGCAAACGAATGAGAAATCGACAAGAGTCAGACTCAGATATGTTTTGTTAACCACTTTTGCAATCGTGATGTGTAACATGTGTTCTGAAACTGTTAGTGGTAGGACAGTCTTGTACGCTAGTCCACTTCGGGTGTCTTCATAATTAATCATATATATATATAACATAATGTCTGTCTCGAAGATGTACGTGCACTTTTGTTTTTAGTTTTCTTGGGTCCTCAGGTCACTTCAATTGCAAAGGATATCTTTTTGTGGACCAACGACGTAAGAAATGTACTAAAACGAACACACATTACGCCCCATGTGAGTTAAAGTCATAGAGATTCTTCTTGGATTGTGTCTAAATACATTAATCAATGTTTTTTTTTTGATAAGCTCTATCGGCTGATCCGGCCAACCCCGGTAGAAACGTACCGAGGTGTTATAGAGTGGATTTCTCTCTTACTTCAACGGTTCAACGGTTCAACGGATACTACATCACGGGCGGGACCATGAGATCCATGAGTTCCATGAGATCCAAAGTAAGCCATCACACTGCCTATTTCGAGTTTGGAATGCCTTCCGACAAATGTCAGGGGGTAGTCAGGCCGCCTGCATTTCCAATTATCATGTAAACCAATTGGGTTTATACCCAATTGACAGACTTCTTATACAAAAATGTTTTTATTTCCAGGAAAAATCGAATCCAGGTCTGGAAGTTGCACCCTTCACCAAAGTTTCCCGTACCACAGAATCACAGATGTGTGAACAATATTTTTAAATTTTTCTAATTACGGGTCATCAATAGCTCTGTACCAAAGTTTGATCTTAAACCAAAGATAATACGTTTAGCGTTTTAGAACGTATGAAAGCTCATTTGGGTTGATTTCAAATACATAGTACATGTAATTTCTTCGTTGTTAATCATATTGTGTAACTAAGGAGAATCTAGAATAAAAAGGGAAAAAGGCTTATCCCGACAAGATCTAGTACTTTATGCTTATCCTAAATGGAATTACTCCATCGACATCATAATTGAAAAAGGTTTAGAAAGTAAAGAACTTTCTTCGGGTGTACAAGTTATAGACTCACTGGGAACCAACGAGACTTCGACAAACGCCCAAAGCATCTTTCTTCTCTTTCCATATTTCACGTCAAGGAAAGCCAAACCCTAGGGATTGTTTTTCTTTCTCATGTCCTATCACTTTCCACGCAAGCCCTATCATGTTTCTTAGTGCTTGTCCCTAATCTACGTATACCAAAACCTCCAACGTACTTTGACATTACCTTATCTCCACATTAGGGGTTAATTTCTGATGACTTCGCTGTGATAAATCTAATTTATGCATAAAAATATGAATACAAATTGTATCTGCAATAGATCTGAAAAAGGAGTTAAATGTATCAGATCTAGATATATGTACTATGTTGAAGTATTTAACCATAACATATATGTATGGATCATAGCTAAGTTTCGTATATATACTATTAAAACAGGAAACAATATAGGAAAAAACATTTTGTATCGTGTTATATTACGATTTTTGCTATTGTTCTATTTGATTTTTTAAGAGTCTCATTAATAACAAAATTATCATTTGTAAATGTGAACAAATATGCAAAATATTAAAAAATACAAGTGATATTAAAAAAAATCTATAAAACCTAAAAATATATTCTTAAATTTGATTTTTCAAATCTAATTACTAACCATAGATATTCTCTTGATTTCAAATCTTAAGATATATAATAAATCTAAAAATCTTAACAAAAATAGTAATTACAATTAATACATTTAAACACATCTTAAATAATTATCAAAAAAAAAATATCATGATATTTTTGATTATGCATTTTTTTTAAAAAAATTGTAATTAACATTAATTAACAAAATTATCAATTAATATTAATATATTATAATAAATTAATGACTTAATTTTGATCTTCTAAATTTATAAATTATTAAAAGATTATAAAATATATAATAACAAATCCATATTTTTTAGGACGGATCAGAATCTAAATCTAGTTAAAAGAGTTAAAAATAATAACCGCATGTCCTCTTGTAAACCCACATTTAATTTCGTGGAGTCTAAGACGAGGGAAAGGAAACAAAACCCATGTTAAAGACCCACACAAACAACCTGGCACTTGCTTCCATAATCCACCATCAACCATTTTTTTATTAGCATATGCATATACTTGTGATTAATCGACTGCATGCTATTATCATTATTTATTTATTTTGGCCTGTGTTTATTTGAGTTTATATGTTTAAATCTTATGTTAATCTTTGAAAGTGGACATAAATTTTTAGTGTTTGTTTTTCTTGGTATCAACCCATCAAATTACAAAACGAAAAAAGAATACACGTGGAAGAAGAAAAAAGTGTTTACGTGTTTGTGTTTATCATTTTAAAAAGATTCATGATAAAAATATATTGCAATATGCTAAGCTTTTTTTTTCTAATGTGAACAAAATATCAACTAATAAACGCAGTACTTAGCTTCGACATACAAAATCGGACCCCAAGTGTGATGAACACGATAAAGACCAAACGCTACACTTTCTTTCTTTTGTATATATAATATTTTACACATGCAATTCGAGATTTTGGTATTGCTATGTCTAAAGTCTGGACTACTATCCTAACTGTTAAAAAAAAAAGTAGAAATCATTGTTTTGGTATATTAGTTTTTGTGTAGAGTACATGGGATGCATATATCAATATTGAAGAAACAATGTTGAGATTTGATATCGTACGGAGATGAGAGTATATGCAATGTATAATGCGTAGTGGTCAGAGTGGTAAAGCAAAAGCAAATATAGACGCATTCTCAATAGTTATAACTTTTTTTTTTTTTTTTTGAGAAAACAACGAGTTATAAGTTAGTGGGTGTCTTTTAGTTTAGGGTATATACATTGCATGATTGATGGTGTGATGGGTACTTTGATGATTCCTTAAAGAGGACACATGATGCCGCAAAAGAACACGTTTTGGGACTCTGAAATAAAAGTTTCCTCTCCAAAAGGGTACCTTTTACAGATACGCACATGTATGTAGTTCGCCAGATCACCATCATTAAGGAATTGGGTTTCTACTATCTAGATTTATACGATAGATTCATAAACATTAGTTCTCTTTTATTTTTTGTATTCATATCACATGAATGTTACTTAGACGCATTGGATTAGCGGAATCAGTCAAAGCTGAGAGGACCACGTAGCTACCTGAAAGCTAACCATGAGCTTTTGCGATTTCTTTATTTCTTTTCGAAAATTTGTGGGATTGTTTTCTTTTTTTCTGAAAAAATGTAAAATCACGTATGGTTTTTGCAGAAAATTACAAAATTGTGTCCTATTAGGAAAAATGACGCAAAACAAACTAAAAAAAAAAATTTCATACCACTTTTTTTTTTATAATAGTTAAAGGTAGTCATGGACATTCGGTTTGTATGGATTATTCGGTTCGAATTAATCGATTTGTTTTTTTGGTTTTGGATAAAAAAAAATCAGAATGTAATCGAATTATATTTCGGTTCGGAACTCGGTTTATTCGATTCGGTTTTATATATTATTATATATGTGTTTCGAATAAAATATAAAAAAATTTATATCTCGATTAATTTGGTTAATTTGGCTAAAATTTTTGATTATTTTCGGTTAATTATGGTTATGGACTCCAATTCTACTCCAATTCTTATTTTCATAATGGGGTTTAAAGTAAAAATCTTGGTTAACTCCATTTCATTTTACAGTTAAAAATAGAATATGATTAAAACAAATTTACTAAAAACTGCAGTTTAAAGTAAGAAACAAGAGTAGAATTGAAAATAAAACTGCAATTTCAAGTTCACTATCTCTAATTCTATTCAATTTCTTACGTTAAATTGCAATTTTTAATAAATTTGTTTTAATTATATTCTATTTTCAACTGTAAAATGAAATAAAAATAAAAAACTTTAAATATAAAGTAAAAAGTAAGATTATTCTAAATGTAAAGTAAAAATTAGAGTAAAGTTAGAAATTTCAACTGTATTTTAGAATTACTTTATTTTGAAATAACAAATGTAATGCCCTTCCCAACTACGTAAACGCCAATTCCCCCAAGTGCAACGTAGGTGTCTACGTGGAATGCTCTGCTACGAAACTTAACCTGATCGATCCAGTCCTCTAATTCTCCAACCAATCAATGTTCAAAAGTACTTTCTAAAATTTTGTTTAAGTTTGAGCACAAAAATCTTACTGCCCAACTGCCCCAATTCCCTTAACCCATAACATATATACAATATAATATAAATGTGCCTATTGCATTATTAAAACTCCTAAAACAAAGATACTTTGTGTCTTGTATATAAATTATTGGGTCATGGTGACTAGGATCCCATTGCATGTTCAGACATGAAATGCGCTGGCCTACCTCCCTACATATTTAAATATCATATGGTCGATTATAATAATTTTATCATCTCAAATTCCGGTATCCAGGGACTCCCTACCTTGTGTGACATATTATATGTTCTAAATGTTATGTTATGCCATACATTTTGTAATAAAAAAAACTTTTTTTCCTTTGCAATACACATCGACATTCATATGAAAATATATTTTTTTTCTGTTAAATGTCAGCTTAGTTTAAGATTCCTCCACTTTATCAGTGCTTGCATTTTAAATCGTAGACTTTAATTTTTGTCATATGGTAGCTTTGTAATATTTATTGTCGCACTTAAACGTATCATCATCACCTCTGGTCACACAACCATTTAACAAATTAGTATCTTCCGGCTCGTGTACGTTTTATGCATGCACATTGCTCATCCGTTAATACACAACTTATGTTATGTATATATGTTTAATATTTCGATTCGCAGTATATTCACATCTCTGTTATAGCCGTTGCTAGTGTATAAGCTTCAAAGAGAAATAGTAATTAAAGTTACGAATAGAGAGGAATTGACTTTCATAAGTTGGAGTTAAATCATATCTAATGCCCACAATTGAACAAAAGATTCAGTGGTCCTACAATCCCCAGATATGTTCTAACCAAATTTTGTAAGATTAGTGGGTAATCAACAATACCATTGACCGAATTTATAGGATTTGTCATTTCTTACTTTCATTGTTGTTATGCAGAGGCCTTTGAAAGTTTTGAAATATAAATTAATAAACATATTACTTTGATTCTAATATAATTAAGTACCATAAATGTGACAACTCCAAAAGTAAAGACACCAATTATAATTTGGTTGATACAGAATATAAAATATATTGTGCATAGACTTCAGAATCAGCTTTGGAGCCGTATCAATTTCAAATGCGCACCGAAAAGGTCGTATGTGGCCTTTTGACTACATTAACATTCCAGGAAACTTGTAAGAAATATTTTCTTTTAAAGAGTTTTCATACCCACCTTTGTATTTAATTGGCCACTATAAAATGGTGGATACAAAGTTTTTTTAAAAATTTGATCCATGGATCTGAATTGCGAAATTCTAAAAGTTTATACTTTAGTTTGTACTATTTAAAATTTCTATGAAATCACTTTCCTTTTTTGTTTAACCATCTGCTATGCCGGAATTTTAATAGCAAATATAAAATAAACTACAATATGCCATGATTATGTAATTTTTTTTTTTAAGTATTTAAATAATTTTCATATTTTATTCGAGATTCTTTTTACTATATTTCTGTTATTACACCGTCATTAATCATAATAATATTTAATTTTCTACAATAATCTAAAATTAACTATTAATTTATACTTTTTTTTTTACCTTGTGTTAGATCGGAAAATCTATGTCTATTACCGTATGTTACCTGACAATTTGTCCTATTGTTTATTTGTATCTTTACGTCTTTGGTCTTATTGTTAAATTATATTGTTTTCTTGGAGTCTCAACAATACAAATTACCTTGTAGAATTTTTCTTCACGAATTGGTTAAGCATTTTGAGACGACGTACTTCTTTTGGGTAGGAAACATAATTGGAGTCTAATCATATTCTTTTTCTAGACAGACAGTTAAACAGAATTTATAAGCACTAAAAATAAATAAAATCAATTCAAATGTAGCAAAAATATACACGAGCTAATTACCTCCTGCAATATACTTTGCAGGGGCATGATGAAACGTTAATGGCCAGCTGGCGCAAGACTCAGATGCAAATCCAACCCTAATCCATCATCGAAAGTGGGTCCCACTTCTCTTGAAAACCCATTCACCGAAGGTCTCGGCCCATGGGCCTGACCGTGTCTCATCTGAGGCCCATTAAACCCAAATCCAGAATCATACGAGAACCCAACCGCACCTGTGCCCCCACCCACACCATCCTGAATCACGCATCCGTGCGACACGTGTAGCTGAGAGGGAGACACACGTGGCAGATACATCCAAGAACCTCCTCCTCCCGGCGGAGAGACGGCGGATGATAGGAGATGAGGCGGAGGAGCAAAGGCGGAGACTATCGGATTCCGTAAAAACGGAGACGCTGCTCCAGCGTTAGAGAAATTAGCGGCAGCGTTTCGTGTAGCTTGAAGCTGAGCGCGTTTGAGTTGCTGACGTTCTTTCTTGTGAGCGTTTTGGTGACCTCCCAAAGCTTGAGAGTTACCAAACTCTCTGCAACAGTATTGACACTCGTACTTACGTTCTCCTCCTCCTCCTCCTCCGCCTCGGCTTCGTACTCCACCGCCACTTCTTTCCGAGGATCCCGCCGGAAACTCGCTATGCTCCGGCGACTCAGATGACTGGTTAGTTTTCACCGACTGATCGGAGAAATCTTCTTCTCCCTCGACGCTGAACCCAAACAGTTTTAGACGAGAAGAAGATGTCTTTGAACGAAAATCAAGATCCTCCATCAATGATGTATTTAGAGAGATGGAAAGAGAGAAAATGGGTTTTTAATAAGAGGAGGTGGATGAGTGAAGGCATATATATATATATATATATATATATAAGAAATGTCGAAGAAACTGAGATGTGGACTTTGTACAGTAACATGGGAGACACTGTGCTAAACTGCAAGTGTGTGTGTGAAAGATATGAATTGTTTTCTTTTTACTTTTTATATATATAAAAAAAATTGTATTGTTTTTGTTATCGGACATCCCAAGAAGTTAAAAGAACAGTGAAAGTGGGAGTTTGAGGAACACACGAACCAAGACGACATGGATAATGGGACCCACTTGGATTTCACTTGTCTCCTTTTTTTTATATTTCAGTTTTAGGAATTTCGAGTTCGGCTTATACTTTTATGTGTGTTATTTCTACTTGTTCTCTTCGAGTAAAATCATATGTTTCCACCTACTTTTTTTTTTTTTTTCTCTTTTATGTGATTCTAATTAACAGGTCTCTGTTTGTTTTATTTCCATCAAATCGTTTACGTTGGTTCAGGTTTTCTCAAATTTACAACCACATAACTAAGTATTTTCCACAGTCCACACGCTTCCAGATAATACTTCTAGTGCTTTCACTTCGTATATAAGGATTGTACTATTTGATTTTCTTCTAAAATTAACAATTAGGTTAGAAGTGAAACTGAAACATTTAACCGGTCGATTAGATAAAATGTTCATATGCTTCCCTACATCTCCACTCAAGAATCTTCGATTTTCGTGGTGGATCAACGTCATCTATAGTGTTAGTTTGGCAAGAAAATTCTGATTTTCTCTTCGATTGTTGGATTGATGAGAGATGGATTTCCCTCGTAATTATCAGAGATTGCTGCGTAATTATCAGAGATTGCTGTCAAGCAATGATTTTAGTTGAGTTTTCTCCAGTGAATTTTCTCTACTATATTTGTTTTTTTTAATGATTTTTATATCAAATTATAATGGCATTATTATGGAAATAGTCATTATCACATCATTATCAAAATGACTGAGGAAATTGTTAAGAATTTAAAATGTATTTTCTTAGTTGTATAGCGGTATAAATAAAAATTAATAATTAAATTTTATTTTAATAAAAATAATAAATTGATTTTTTAAATTAAAAGAATCTTCAAATTTAAAAAAAAATTTAGTTAATTTGGTACAACATAGTTTACAAATGTTTAAATAGACGATAATCAAAAATAAAAATCACATCAATTCCAATACAAATACGAAAAAAATATAACATAATTAATATTTTATTAAAAATAAAATAAAACATCATAATGATATTGTAAAAAAAATTATGTAAAAATGATACATTCAAAACTTAACTATTTTACTATATTTTGATGTTTAATTATGATTATACTATTTTTATTTAAATATAAAAATATATAATACTTATTTTTAATATTAAAAAATAAAGATACAATCTTACACATATATATATATCTTGATTTGTTAGAAACAAAATATCTTAAAAAGTTATTTTACTTTTTTTTATTTGTCATATATAATATAATGCATATTTTTCGTCATTTAGAAAATATATTCTAAGTATAACAAAGAGTAGAAAATGTATTCTACATTTTGCTCTGAATCTACTTAATTTACAATACATATTTTAATTATTTTTTTATAGTTTACGATGCATTAGAATATGTTTGTTTTTATCATAATTTTTTTTTTTAATTTTATCTGATTCAAAATATATATTCTAATTTTTCTCAAGGTTTTACCTATGCTAGAATATGCTTGGTTATTTAATAACATTTATTGTACAATTATTTTCTTTATAATACTTATTTTACATTATTCTAATTGTTCCAATATGTTCTCTAATTTTCTAGAATTTATATTCCATACGTCTCTCTTTATTTTACTGACGACTTTAGAATATGTCTGTCATGTTCGTTATTCAATTATCAATCTGAAAAAATCTATGATCTACATTTACAATAAAAACTGAATATTCTCCTATATATCTTGTCTTTTTCTTTTCTCTTTTCTCTCTTCTGTCTTCTCTCTTCTTTGTTTTCTTAGTGGTTAACCCAAATCAACCTAACGCACAATCATTAAACAAGGATGTGAAAAGATGAAACATGAATTATTACTAAAACCTTTACAGATAACAAACCTAAAGAGAGTAACGCCATATAACACCAAATGCATTGTAATGAGAAAGTGAATCATCTTTCGGGTACCTAAGATAGTATTGGAGATTTGTAATATCATTTTATCAGTGCCCAAAAGAGAATTTCTGATAATTATTTATACATTCATAGCGAATTAAAAAAATAAAGTACCTAATATGATATACTGTTAAATAATATCTTATTCAATTGCAAGGATGAAATCAAAGATAGCAAGCTAAAATCAAGCAGATGAGGACAACACTGAGAATATGAGACTAACAACGTCAAAGAAATACTTTGGAGCAAACACCCCAAACCTACAAGAATATGAGAGCAATGTTAGTCACAGAAACAACACAAGAACCTTTGGTCTGAGTGAATATTGTTGTGTATACCATCAGATGTCTTACGTAGATCATGGTGACGCAGATGATCGTAACTGTGACGGTATAGAACTCCATAAAGCATATACACTTGATGAAAATGAAAAGAACTATGATTTAATATCTTTTTGGTAAATCTGTATGATATAATTCACCAAAGATGAATCGATATAAAGATATCTTACTTGAAACAGCTGGTGGCATTATAAATCCAAATGATTCAATCTTCACAAGGATGGCTTTTCATACAAGCACAAACTCATCAAACCTAAAGAGAAGATGTAAGCAAAACCATCATATAGAAAGAAGAGTTCATTGTAATACGATTTTATGAAACTTGGACCTCCCAACAAAGGTAGCACCATAACAGAGGCCATCAAAGGCACACTTATGCCCGCTGGCGAAAAAACATGCCAATACAAAGAAGACACCACTATACAACACGATTTGGTTCTTCTCTCTAACCCCATTATACAATAGCTTATGCATGAGTTAAAACTTTAATGACCTTATTTGCCATCTCTGTTATAAAACTTTTTGCTTGGTGAATCTTCAAGTCAAAAGAAAAAAGTTACCAGCCTAGGGCTGAACATTCGGAAATTCCTTCGGATTTGAATTTTTTTTTTTTTGGATATTTGATACTAGAAGGATAAGATTTATTTGGGTAATTTTTTTTTTTGGTCAGGTTGGATTCTTCTTCCTTTATGTTTAAGAAGTCAAGTTCATCAATACCTTCTAGCCATATTAGAGATTCAGATCTCAATTTCACCAATTGATCAACGACTTTATTTCGTCATTTTCATCATAAATATTTTCCTTGAAAAAATATATCTTACGATCTGTTACGGATCTTTTTTGTAATCATTGGATCATATCCGACCCTGATCTTTGAAAGTGGTCTCTTCAATCTTTTGTCACCACCGATCCTTGATTTTGATCTAAATTCTTAAGATCTCTATACAGATTTAATCGTAATTTTTTGTTTGACTACGGAAAGAAAAATAAATAAAAGATTTTTTTTTGTTTTCTTATAAAAATAAACAATAAATTGATAACTTGGCAATGAATTTTTTTAACATAAATCTATTATTGAATTTATTGAAATCACACATTATTTTCTGTCCTCACGAGTAATATTCTTTTTTGTTCGACTTCTGGCTCTTGTGAGTTGTTTTTCTACTTTGCAATCACGATTTATTTTTGAACAGCACATCAATGATGTCTCAATATTCGGGTGTAGTAGATTTGATTCTACAATATGAAATTCTTTTATTTTACCACATATGAGTTTAGAAAAAAAAATAGAGTATTAAAAAATCCGCGAAGTCGATCATATCAAAAATTATGAAAATATAAAAAAAAATTAGAAAAAATCCAAACAATATGAAATATTTTTAAAAAGTTTAAAAATATTTGAGAATATAAAATTAATATTTATCTTGCTATACTATTTTCATAGTTTTTTCATAGTTTAGGTAATTGTATATTTAATAATATTATATTCTTAAAAAATTATAATAACTTTTATAAACACATAAGTGTTTAATATTCTCATGGTTTTGTTTATTGAGAAGAAAGGCACTAACATGTAATGTGGGATGTGATCTGATGTGACCCTAAGCGAAGAGTTTGAAATGTGTGAGAAAAGAAACATGAGAATCTAACCGAAGATGTGAAAACTAAAAGGAACAAAAGCGCCCCTCATCTCACTTCTGCGTGGCCCACGTGTCCGCGTTGCATTATCGTGCGTATCTATATTCAGATACGATCTCAAAGTTAATCAAAGTCAAATAACTTACATTTTATGGAATATTAGTACAGTTCTTTTCTTACGTATAGACTATATAGAAAAAAATGTTTACATGTAGCATACTTTGAAGTTCTAAATAAATAAATAAAAATCAGCAATCATTCACCAAAGTTCAGATTAGTCATGAAACCTATAGATTGCCATATTTCCTTGTCACGTAAACAGGGTAAACTCTTAACCAAACATTATGAGCTTTGTGTAATTGTGAGTATTTAATTTCAATATAATTGATCATTTACATAATAATAAAAGAACTTATGTTACATATTTCATCCGTTTTAGAAAAAAAATTGTTAAAAAAATATATTTTTGAAATTTACTATGCATTTTAATTAATAATAAATTATAAACTTTAAAAAATATTTAAATTTACTGAATTATTGATTTTGAAAGAATATTCATTATAATAGCTGAATAAGTAAGATGCTTTTGGAAAGGAAAAAAAAAGTATATGTAACTACAAAGCTAAGTAAATGAAATTAAAAAGAGATTATTGGTAAGAACTTCAAAAATATTTAAAAATATAAAATATTATTTTTTATGTTTCAAAAAATATAATATTATTTTTTCTATTTTCTAAAGAATGTCATTTAAAGGTTTTTAAAAAAATAAAGAATATTGTTTTAAATTTTTATTGCAAATTATAATGCGAAAACCTCTTCTTTTTTTTATTTCTTATATTTTTGTTTTTGCTTTTAAATCATGAGATACTTTTTAAAATACATAGACGGAGATTTCTCACTCGGTCAATCAAAAGTTGTGTTTGTTGAGGGGAAAAAAAAAAAAAAAAAGAAAGAGGAACGACCAAAATAAAGTCTCAGATGTTAACATGTTCTCCACAAATTACGTGCCAAATGACGAATCCTTGTTTCACGAGTACGTTTGCGTGATTAACGTTAGGATTCACACACACCTACACACACTTTTCATTGAATACTCATACTTATATACATATAGTTACATAAATATACATATAAAGAGGGCTCACAGATCTGCGAATCTTACTAACTCAATCAAATGCTAATTGGGTGGTTTCAGATTTGATTAAGGCTTTTCTTTGTACAAAAGTAATAATTGTGTAAACCCTTACAAACTAAAGTCTTCGTTAGGGGCTGGAGAAATGTCCCATCTTGTCTCCTTATTAATTATATATTTCCACGCAAATCTGCATTATTCATTTTCATTGGTTGCTTCCATTCGTCTAATCTCTTCTCACACCAACAATCACTTGCCATAAAACCCTAGTTTGAATTGAGCTTGGCACTCATATGGTGACATGACATGATAAAATTAATTCAAGACGTGTATATTACATACTAGATCGTTATAGATGATTATCTCACACTAGTAAGCGTTATAGATGATTATTATCTCACACTAGATCGATTAGTATATTACATAATCCAAATTTTGTAAACTAGACCTAATTTGTTATGATATTTTTTAAGACTAAAAACATGGATAATTAAATATATTAGATGAAGATGAGAATTGATCGCTAAGAATCCTTAACCGTACGCTCCTCGATATGCAATATACATGTCATGTGGACCTACAATTATTTATGCTCACAAATGATTTATTAAGATGAGAGTTGATCCCTAAGAATCCTTAACCGTAATTTATGTCACTGGTTTGTTTCTTTTTTTTTTTTAATTATAATCATGTTATACATCTTATTGGAAATAACTAAAAGCAAAATGATGTCCAACATGTAATTAACTTTCTGCTTTTTTTTTCTTTTCTTTAGCGGATCCAATGAAACTTTTTTTTTTTGACTTTTTGTTAATAATGTTTTGTGCATCGAGTAACATGTTCCTTCCTCGTTTTTTGATGGAACTCAAGGTATAGTTTAAAATCACATACAAGCATATATAGATTGGCCTATCCTATGACTAAAAAAAAAAACAAAGATCAACCTATCCTATGAGGCTATGACTAAAGAAAAGGATTAATTGGCCTATTCTATAATTAATTTAAAAAAATGTAATCTAGGAGCTAAAATATAAGTCATAGGTTTTTTTTCTTGAGAGGGGACCAGATCTGCTTGGTGACCACTTCACATAGTCATTTAGTTCTCATTCTTGTTTTCATCATAACTTTTTTTTATCCGTCATGTTTATTTGTACGAGAACTAGCTTAGGTTCTATGGTATTCATTGAATCATTGTCCCCATGTGTTGATTTTCGTAATATAAAATGTGTCGGATTATTTTTAATATTAAAAGTTAGAATTTAGTGTTCGAGATTTTGTTGTTATTCAGATATTCAAAAATAACAGACTATAGATGGTCCCTTTGAAAACATCCGATATAGTGATTAGTGAAAGAAGTTAAGCGACATGCAACGAGAGAGCGATCAAAATTTTCATTTGCCGGTCCACATCGAGATGTCTATTTACTAGAAAACTTGATCTCATCATCATCGTCATTAGCCATATCATCATAACATGAGAGATACAAAGCTTTGATTGGTGAACGACGATGGTGGTGAGGATTGTAACGTTGCGATAAGACGAGGTGGTCCAGATAAAGTGATGAAAAATTAGTGTACAAAAATAACAACCGAGTCTATAAACTTTTGAACCGCCAACATTTTGAGACTAGTAAGAGCACCTTTAATTGCTTATAAAACTCATATGAGTTTTTCAAGATTTTTATATTGATATTTTAATATAATTTTATTTTATTTTAAAAAATATTCTAAGCCATTGATAGAGTGATACTTGTTAATTAAAAAGTATATAGTGATATATATATATATATATATATATATTAAATTTTATAGGATATTTTTTTATAGATTAATAGGTTCTGCCAATTTTAAAGAAGTAGCAAGATTGGAAACTAATTAATAAAGTGAAGATGGAAATAAGAGGCTACGAGAAAGGTTGTAGATGTGAGAAAGTGGGTGGACATAGGCACTTAGGTTATTACCTCCACTAATGGAGGATTACACATGTGATTATGTATCCATATGTCTATTTATCTTTCTAACTTTTTTCCACAGCTGTTTTCTTAAAAATGAATTTGTTTTATTTTATTTCTTAGGGATTGTAGAAACCATTCCTAACCCATGTTGGACCCACTTCGTAGAACACTACTGCAAAATTTCCAGAATTTTTAAATAAACATACATCTCCTTGGGATGGGAGACAAGACTCGGTACTCTTGAGCTTCAGTTTAGACCTGGGTTCACCAGAAATTGTCCAATTGACCAAAGATATATGGCATAACGTTTACTTTCTTTAAGATTACTTCACAAAACAACTTTACTTTTAGGCTAAGACTTAAGCACTACAGAATAAAATATACTAATGAAAACACAGTTAAATAACAGGAAACGAGGAGAAAGTATTGGCATTTGTTTTGGTTTTGATTGGTGATTATGAAAATGAACAATGTAATATATAGAAAATGAATAAAGAGAAAATAAATAAATAAATTTTGAAGAATAAAAATGATTTTTTAATAAGTTGTTAGAATGATCGGTGACTATAATATGAAAATATATTTAAATTTTAATAAAAAATTATATAAAAATTGAAATGATTTTTCGAAAATAATTTTTATAAAAAATTAAATACTGTTAAAATAATTTTAAATTATTTAAAGATAAAAACTGAATTTTAATATTTTTTCCTTCTATAATTTTAGTGAGGAAAAAATTGGTTTTATATTTTTTTTAGAGATGAATTTGGAAAAATGAAAAGAAAAAAAAAATTCTAAATTTAAATGGTGTAAATTTTAAGGAACTTTATTTTTTCTTCAATTTTTCTTTTTAGAATACTAGAGGATATTACGATATTTCAAATGTAAATTTAAAATTTGATTGAAATAAAATATTATTCCTATTTTTTTTCTAGGTGGTAGTAAAAGGATACCAATGGAACTTTAATATTTCATTCCACAATTTCATATTAGTCACAAATCACAGTTATGAGATTCTAAAACATTACAATCAAACCTATTTAAGTATGAAAGAGAACTTTCTTACCCCATGTTATAAAGAGCAATGAGCATAAATCAAAGCTAGTAATGGTTCCAATATAAAGTGATGTTTATAGACCAAAATTGATGACAGCCATTAACCAAAAAGTTTGACAATCTGATAATAGTGATGTTTAATCTCCTGAAATTCATAATTAATCTCGAACTTGTGAATAAAGCAGTTAAACTCTTCTTACAATTGTATACAACATGTCCCGGCAAAAGTGTTAATTTTTGACAAATAGAAAGTACCAGCTGTCTATCCCTTGATGCTCCTGTCTAGCACCATTTAGGTATCCTTATCAAGTCCATCAATTTTGACATAAATGATGTTTATTATCATTATAAGATCTCCAAGATCAAAATAATGGCCCACCCGAATTTGATAAGCTGCGAAAATTCAACCAATGGGGTTTATAATAAACTAATACTTTAATATAAAGTCGCTCCCGCAAAAGGGTTGATTATAAAAACTATAATGTAGCTTTTGGTTCACAAATAAGATTAGTTTAGCCTTAACCCACACATCAGGAAGACTCCACAAAAGGAGACTTTAAATTTCAGAATACAAAAGAAGAAAAAACCAAAATTAGACATTTGATTTTTCAAATCCAAATCTCCTTTAACGGATATCTCGTAAGTAGTTTTATGAAGCCAACCAAAGATGGTGGGGTGTGATGATTCATCACAAAGTCCCATCATATGTTCCAAGTGACACTTATATTAAATATTCTATTAATGCTACTAAATATACCTTTTCTTAAAGCAGAGGAGCTTTAGGCTACAAACTTACAAATTAATCGAAGTGGGACACGTCAAGTGGTTACATTAACATGCACACACTGTCACACATACATCTAAACTCTTAATGCCATGTTAATATTCGCTAGGAAAGTTGAGAATTATAATATTTGCTAGGACGCATCTGGCACGGACATGAAAAGCATAAACTGTTTTAAACTACTTTTGAAACTAGAGTACATGGAAAATTTTGTTCGGGATACGTTTTTTGTTTGAAAAAATGTTTTAGGCGAAATTTTAGAACCACCGTACAAATAAAGTGAAAACACGATTTTTAAAAAAATTTGAATTTGGAAATGCAACAGAAACTTACTTTTTAAAGAAATAAATAATTAAAAGATATCAATATATATTTGTTATTTTAGTGACTCAAAAGCCTAACTACTATAAAAATATTTTGTTTTTCTAATTGATTAACATAATTTAAAAACAACATTGCTTACAAAGATAATATTTTGTTTATTTCAAACTTCGAAATTTTAAATAAAATTCATTACATGACAAAAATAATGATTTTAACCATATAGAAGATATTGTAAGTCATCAATTTAATTGGGTAAATGAATTTCTCACTAAATTCCTCAATCGTTTTAATTTCCTCTATTTGAATAGTTTTAAAGTGTATAGTAAACATATCAAATCTGGATTCCTAATTCACATTGGATGTACCTTCATATGCTTTCTTTAATTTATCCCAGACTACTTTCCCAGACTCACAACACTGAATGAGTTTGATTTGATCCTTGTTAACATCATTAAAGATGGTGGATAAAGCTTTTACATTGAATTTTGCCAAAAAAAATTTCATCATCAGACCAAAGAGACTTATCCTTAGCCATGTCTTATCATTAGAAATCTATAAAATCTATACAACACTCTTATTAGAAATATACACACAGCCTAAGACAATCTCTTAGCTTGTGACTTTGGATTTCTAATCTACAGCAAAAATAGATACACACTCATGTATCTCTCTGCATTTTCGTTCACCGATTTAGAATAATCTTTACTCTCTAAACAAAGAAAGCTTATCTCCACTTTCTCTTTCAAAACGGCTAACTCTAACAATGACTCTCCTAAGTTACTCTTGGTCGTCTGACTCTAGCTCAGTTGATTTACTTTTTCATTATTGAACCACTCAAGTGTTACTGATATGTCGAGCTATTTTTCAAACGTTAGTTTTGTTACATATCTCTTCTAGGCTACTTTTCCATATAGAGAATCTCTAATGCATTAACGAAAACTTGACCACACCAATCAAATCCAAAATTGTTGTTAATCCAATGGCTTCAAAAGTCAAAACAAGTGATTCATTTTTAATGGTCGGCCTTTTTATATTAATAATATGGGATATCAGCATAACCCAATAATAACCCTTTTACTTTCTGTCTTGATTTTTATATAATTTGACATCTTTGCTACATATTGACGAGTTAGTTGAAATCTAGTCATTTGACATTATACTTCATAAATATTTTCAATAAGAAAAAGGTAATTAACTTCATGCATACACATAAAGACTAAAGTCTGAGAATCATATAAAACATTAGCCCCACTTTGCTCTCTACTAGACTTAAAATAACTATTTCTCCATAATTTATTGAATCAATGGAACGTTTCACGGTCAATCCATTTGTCCATCACTACATATACGAATCATAAACTCATTTTGAAATTGGCCTAATGTTTGTAGTTGTAGTCATTTTTAAAAAGAGGAGATTACTTCAAAAACTTAATATAAATCAATGTTGCATATTCCAAGTTGAAAAACTTTCCTATGACTACTACAATCCTTCTGCATTAAAAGAGCTTATGGATCATTCCAATGAACATATTTGCCTATATAACAACGGATCAGTTCCCACGAACGAATGCACAAAATACCGATGAGACTTGAGATAACGACACAGGAACATATCCACCATTTGGTCAAACAGGCTTCTTATCAGATCCTTTCATGTTTAAGTTGAACCATTTTCTTTTCGATTTGTCTCTACTCTCTGATCCGCCTTCTTCTCCACCACTATCACCATCGCCTTTTGATTCCTCTCCCTGAGCTTTGCTGCTACTTCCATTGCTCAAGTTATTGCCGCTTGGTGTCTTGACGACAGTAAAGGATGAATGAATTGAATCCCGTTGCTTTAACAGTTCATCCACCTTCACCATCATCCAAAGAAGACAAAATACACTTTAGCAATGGTGGCAAAGAGAAACAAGAATGTTGTTAAGATCAAACCAGAGAATATATAGTAGAATCAATAAGGTTTTCCTTTATTTCTTAACTGTGATACGTCAAACTACTGTGTAAGCAACAACATATGAAGAACGCAAAACAAGAGTAAACAAGAGATTTGTTGTCGATATTTCCGAACTATGCCAAAAGCCAAAAGGGTTCCCAGAAACTAGATTGTTCATCTGTGTATCAGACATGTTATATTCTATTGCCTATCAAATGCATATCACCTCTAGAAACATTGCGTATTAATCACAGCAGACGATGCAATAAAGAATAAAAGCGATGAGATTTATTAACATACAGTTTGCTTCTCCTGGGTGTATCTGTTGGTAACTTCTTGAAAGCGCGCCAAAGCCTGCAAACAAACATAGCAAATCATCAGTTTTTATATCTCCGTAAATACTGACTGTGCTCTCAATAGTAGCAAGTTACTTTTCGGTACTCTGTTTCAAACTGCCGCAACTCGTTTCTCTTTCTTAAGATTTGAGCTTCAATCTCCTTCAACTTCTCTGTCGTGTCCTCATAGGTCCTGGCACAGAGTGCCTCAACCGTGTAAGATGCAGTCTTAAAGAAGTTATCACCTGAAAATTAACTAGAGACTAGTTAAACTAAGCTCTCAGAAAACGACTCAGCTAGTGTTAAAAGAGTAATAGTTCATACCATAGACTGCAAATATATGAGTGCCAGCTTTCAGTTCCGAAACCTCACAAGGTTGAAGACCTTCCAATCGCTTGAAGAAAGCAGATTCTGGGTCCTTAGCTGCAGCTAACTGCACCATAACCACAATGTGGATTGTTTTAATACCTCTGCATATTCTAAGATGTCAGTTAATTATAAAAGGTAAAATGTTCAGAACTTGCATACCGCATTGACTGTCGAATCCATCCGGTACACTTGAAAATGTAAGAAATACATGCCAGCTGACGTTACCTTGCCTGTTTTCTCACTCTCTTCCTGCAAGAACAAGCAAAAGGCAGATGCTGTTAAAGAATCACCATGAGAACAAGGGAAACGCGTTTTGTACCATTTTCCTCATCTAAGGACACTTCAGTAAGAGAGTAATTCTATGAGAAATATTCTTTTATACCTGTAACGCCAATCCATAGCCGCCACTTGAATCTTGCTCAAAATAAAGTAACTGGAGATAAGACATATATCAAAGTTAGCCATGGCGTTAATTAGATGAAAACAACTTACAAGTTAGTAATAAAGAGCATCGCGAGCATACTTTGAATTTACTTTGTGCTTTTGAAGTTACTCTAACAACAACTCCTGATTCAGCTTGTTGTTCGCTTATCGTAACTCCAAAAAAATGAGCACATTGCTTCTCAACCTGATATGAGATGATATTAGATAACTCCAGTTCCAATAACACAATGAAATGAGGTAAGACGAAAGCCGTGTCCTCACCTTCCCACTAACAGATGTTCCAATAGGAAGGGGCCTAACTGTAACAGTTCCGTTCATAGCCTCTTCAAGAACATTGGCAGACACAGTAGTTTTGATAGGCACACCTAGTTTGCTGAATTTTGACATTTTTTTACGGAGAAGGAAAGGTTAATAGAGTGGATTCAAAGCAGATTGCTTTCTTAAGAGAAAGGTAACAAACTTCACCTGAATAAAGCAGCAAACATAGTATTTACGGTTCCTAGGTTTGACAAGTCGATTTCCATTTCCATTCCATCAGCATCGAGGGCCTAATATCACAAAACAACTCTTATTGTAGCTACCATGTGGAGAAATCTATAAATAAACTTGACAAGTGACACGAAGCACTCAGGGAAACAAAAAATAACCATAAACGAAATGGTCAATGTTCACTTACTGGTATGAGACATCCTATAAAGTGAAAAAAATAGAACTGACAAACATATTTCGGGACATTTAAGTACGAAACGAGGGAGTGCGAGTGTGTTAGACAAAACGCTTCCTATTCATTCTGCTTAAGACAGACAAAGAGACAGGCATCACCTCAAATCCTGCATTGTCATATTGCCTTCTCTTTTCTGGATCAGACAAAATGCTATAAGAAAATGCAACTTCCTTGAAAAGTTCAGAAGCTTCGGGATTATTGGCATTCTTGTCCGGATGATACCTATCCATTGTTTAAATCCAATAAAGGCAAAATTTTAAACATAAAGCACCATACACGAACAAAGGCACAATTAGGACGCAACAGATGAACAGAAGAAAGACGAAAAGGATCAAAGACAGGAACAGGGATAATGCATTATACTGATAGAAGTCTCTTAACTCTAGACCAAACCCCCCAAACCAAGATCCTATACCAATCCAGAATCTCCAAGTCTCCAACCATAGTTGTGTTGAGCTATCCTAAAATTGCCAAACGAGCAACCTAAGGTTCATAAGAAATTGCATTAAAGGCCATGGCTTTGAGCTTAGATCTTACGAGGATCTTTTGCTATCATTATAATTCGAAATTTGAGGAGAAGCTTACTTTAGAGCTAATTTTCTGTAAGCGGATTTGATTTCTTGATCATTAGCGTCTCTTGATACCGAAAGTACCTCGTACGGGTCCCGTCGAATCGCCGGAGAAGACGACCCTTCCACCTTTTTCGAGCTCATCGTCTAACTTTTTCTTCTCCTCTCTCTCAGTCTTGTTTCGATCACAAAACAAACGGACCTAAACGAATTATCTTCCACCGAGGAACTGCACGAATTTCAGAGCACCACTCAAATGACCAAAGTGATCCAAATAGAGGATTGTGTAAGAACCCGAAACAAGGGTTTCCGAGAAAATGTCCGATTTTCCTCTGTTTTTTTTTTTTTTTCCTTAATAAAATTTCTAAAAAAGACCTCAAAGTTTCAAATTTTTACAAATTTACCCCCACCTAGAAAAATTACAAAAATACCAGTAAACTCACCAAAAATCCACAGCATTGCCTTCTTGGTCGACCACAACATAATAAGGTGAATAGAGAAGTGTTGAAACAATGACAAAATCTGACAATAATAAATATAACAAACAATGAATCAATGATGCATTTGCATACACTTTAAAAACCACTCTTAAGCTTTCTGCATCTCTCTCTCTCTCTTTCAAACCATTCCGATGAACATATATATATATATATGCCTACACATAGAGCCCACGCCCAGTGACACAACCAGTCACCGAGTCAGTTCTGTCCAACGAATAAACCAATGAACCCACAACAAACCCACCTCTCAACCAAGCTTCTTATCAGATCCTTTTAGGTTCAAGTTGAACCATTTCCTCTTCGACTTGTCTCTACTCTCTGATCCGCCTTCTTCACCCGCACTGTCCGCATCGCCTTTTGATTCCTCCCCCTGAGCTTTGCTGCTACTTCCATTGCTCATGTTGTTGCCGCCGCTTGGTGTCTTCACGGTAGAGAAGGATGAATGGATTGTATCCCGTTGCTTTAGCAGTTCATCCACCTTCACCATCACCAAATACAGACAAATCAAACACATTTCAATTAGGTTAAATAGTATGTCAGGAAATATCTGCACGAGTTCCTTTGTGCTCCATGTGCAGAAAGTTCACAAAATATCATCTCTTCTCTAGAATCATTGTGTGCTAATCAAAGCAGAAAATTTGCAGTAAGGAAAGAACTGTAATAAAGAGAAAAAAAGAGATTCATCAACGTACAGTTTGCTTCTCCTGGGTATATCTGTTGGTTACTTCTTGAAACCGCGCCAAAGCCTTGCAAAAGAATTTAACAAGTCATCAGGTTACATGTCTCCCTAAATACTAACTGAGCTCTCAATAGTCGAAAGTTACTTTTCGGTACTCTGTTTCAAACTGCCGCAGCTCGTTTCTCTTTCTTAAGATTTGAGCTTCAATCTCCTTCAACTTCTCTGTCGTGTCCTCATAGGTTTTGGCACACAGCGCCTCAATCGTGTAAGATGCAGTCTTAAAGAAGTTATCACCTGAAAAGTAACTAGAGACCAGTTAAACTAAGCTCTCAGAAAACGACTCAGCTAGTGTTAAAAGAGTAATAGTTCATACCATAGACTGCAAATATATGAGTGCCAGCTTTCAGTTCCGAAACCTCACAAGGTTGAAGACCTTCTAATCGCTTGAAGAAAGCAGATTCAGGGTCTTTGGCTACAGCTAACTGCACAATAACCACAATATGAATTGCTTTAACACATCTGCATATTCTAATATGGTACGATGTAAGCTAATATTGCAAAAGAAAAGAGCTCAAAAGTTGCATACCGCATTGACAGTTGAATCCATTCTGTACACTTGAAAATGTAAGAAATACATGCCAGCTGACGTCACCTTGCCTGTTTTCTCACTCTCTTCCTGCAAGAACAAATAGAAGCTTGATGCTGTTACGGAATTACCATGAGAAAAACAGAAACCTTTTTCAAGAATTTTGTGCTTCTTTTCTCATCTAAATACAGTTCAGTAATAGTGTAATACTAAGAACAATATTCTTTTAATACTAGGACAAGTATTGTTTGTAAAATATACCTGTAAAGTAATAGTGTAATACTAAGAACAATATTCTTTTAATACGAGGACAAGTATTGTTTGTAAAATATACCTGTAAGGCCAATCCATAGCCGCCACTTGAATCTTGCTCAAAATAAAGCAACTGGAGATAGATTTCGAAGTAAGTCATACCATTAATTAGGTGAAAAAGCTTATAAGTTAGTAGTAAATGCACTGAATAAACCAAACACATCATGATGATCAGTAATGGAACTCGAGCATACCTTAAATTTACTTTGTGCTGTTGATGTTACTCTAACAACAACCCCTGATTCAGCTTGTTGTTCACTTATCGTAACTCCAAAAAAATGAGCGCATTGCTTCTCAACCTGATATGAGATATTAGATTGACTTCAATACTAAATACACAAGGACATGAGGTACGAAAAAAGTGGTCAAATCTGAGGTCACACCTTCCCGCTAACTGATGTTCCAATAGGAAGAGGCCTAACTGTAACAGTTCCGTTCATAGCCTCTTCGAGAACATTGGCAGATACGGTAGTCTTGATAGGCACACCTAGTTTGCTGAATGTTGACAGTTACAAGGAGAACAAAAGGTTAAGAGTGAGGATTCAAAACAAGTTGCTTTCTTAAGAGAATCCGGAAAAAAGGTAACAGCTAACTTCACCTGAATAATGCTGCAAACATTGTGTTTACGGTTCCAAGGTTTGACAAGTCAATTTCCATGTCCATTCCATCAGCATCAAGGGCCTAATATCATAAAAAAATTCTTATTGAAGCTGCAAGAATATATAGAACACTTTCTTATGGACACTAAGCATTTATCAAAAAACAACATACAAGACATGATCGATGTTCTCTTATTGGATGGTTTTACTAAGAAACTACTTATGAGCAGACATCGACAAGAATAGGACATTAAATGTGACACCGACAAGAAACCAAGCATCACCTCAAATCCTGCATTGTCATATTGCCTTCTCTTTTCTGGATCAGACAAAATGCTATAGGAATATGCAACTTCCTTGAAAAGTTCAGAAGCATCAGGATTGTTGGCATTCTTGTCTGGATGATACCTATTCATAGTTTGCATCCAATAAAGGCAAATCAATGTAAAGCACAATCCGAGAAGAATAAGGATCTTCAACAAAAGTCAAAAAGCATGATACAGATTCTCAACACCTCAAAGTCAGTAGGGCAAAAACTCAACAGGGTTAATACATTCAACGGACCAATCAACTAAAAAAGCTTAGATCTTTATGGAAGAGAATCTCAGAGGTCTATGAAACAAAACAAAAAAACACAAACTTTTGTGGAGAAGCTTACTTTAGAGCTAATTTTCTGTAAGCGGATTTGATTTCTTGATCATTAGCGTCTCTTGATACAGAAAGTACCTCATACGGGTCACGTCGAATCGCCGGAGAAGACGACCCTTCCACTTTCTTCGAACTCATCTCTCAAGTCTCACCTCCTCCGACCAAATCAACAACGTCTCAAACTCGAAGCAGTTTCTGGGGGAATTCAAACGGAATTTGCAGATCCAACGGCGACAATATATGAATGTCACGTATCTTCAACCGAGAAACTGCACGGATTTGTGGATGAACAAAAGAACCAGAAATGAGGATCTGAAGCTCACCAAATAAGAGGGAAGAAGATCGTGAAAGAAAAGGAAACAAAGGTTCCAGGAGAAGTCAAAAAACAGAAAAAAAAGTTTTCCGTGGAAAAGAAAAAGATTTAATTTGTTTTGCGTGAATTTGGTTAATAACCAAAATGTAGCATATATTTAAGAATATAGTCATACAAAATAAATTAATTACCAATTTCTATAGTGTATGACTGTATGACATTATTTGAGAAAAACTACTATCTCTTTGTTTTTCAATAAAATCATTCTAATCTGTTTTATAAATAGAACAATTTTGCAATAATTTGTAGTAAGTAATTTTTGAATTATGATTTAGGATTTTGGGTCTAAGTTTGAGATTTTAGATTTAAAGTTTACTTTGACAACTTATATCTTAATATCTAGGGATTAAAATTAAAAATTTGTATTTATGATTCAGTTTGCATTGTAAATAACATTTTATTCTAGAATAACTAGGTATTACTTTTTTGGGATGTAACACAATTTTTGGTTATAGTTCACAATTTCACATTTGAAATTTAACTAGTTTTTAAGATTAAGTGTTAAATTTCTAGGAGTTATGTACATCAATTTAAGATTTATGATTTAGCATTATATTATTTTGTTTGTATTAAAAATTGCATTAGTTTGTATTAAAAAAAATTGCATTGATAAAAATAACATCTATTTATTCTATATTGAATAGAATGTGAATCAATAAGGAAGAAATGAATGTAAAAGCATTTTGGACTTAAACTATATAAATTTATAATAAAATTGTCACTATGGTTAAAATAGTTATTTTGTGACTTAAATTTTTTTTATTGCATTTGATTTAGTAATTAGTTGGGTTTTTCCACTTAAGACTTTTGGTTTAGTCAGAGATACCAACTAATCTACAAACTCTTTTGAACCATTTGCATGAATTAGGTCCTAAGTTAAGTAGTATATGATAACAATTACAGACTATGAATATAATTGCAAGATAGTTAAAGGCGTATGAAAAAGAAAATTTAAGTACAACTTTCAAATTATACATATCCACCAAGTATAAGAACTTTGCACACCTATACAAATTTGAAAAAAAAAATGGACGAGCTAAAAAAGAGTGATCAGAAATGCATGACGGTAGATGCAAATAGGAGCAACTTATCCAAAGCAGTGTATGAAAACTTGCGAGCAAAGAAAAAGCAAGGCCTCGTCCTATTGACTCCATTGTGTTCACAATACTCTTTGTCACTCCTCCTAAGCCACTTCAAGAACTCCACAGTCACCTCCGGCCCACCAAACGATCTCGGATGGGCCCTATGTCTCCCCCAGTCAGTCCACGTCAGCGTCCGGTTTGAGTTTCGTGACCCGAGGCTCGGCGTCAAGTTGAGTAGCGTCTGGATGTAGTGCTCGTCGGGGCAGCGACAGTGTGCCTTGAAGATGGGCCAGTAGAATGTGTCGGAGACGGCCTCTAGGGCCATGGGTCGGTCTAGCTCGAACCACTGAGAGCCTTTACGCCAGTGGTGGAGGTGGATGTGTGGATACATACGGCCGTTGTAGCGGACGCGGCCGATGGGGAGGTCGTAGGAGTCTACGTGGGTTTGAGTGGAGTTTATGAGGTAAGTATAAAGAGTGGTGAAGTTGAAGAGAGGGATGCATGATTCGGAGAGAAGAAGGAAACGCTCGTTGTTGATGTCTAATAATGCGTTTGCTAGTAACCTACGTTCTGCGTCTACCATGTTTGCGTTTCCCCAATCCACTCTCTGCATTTAAATATAATGACTTTGGATTTGTGACTTCTAGTGAGTCTTCTTCGTTCTCTTTGATTAGATACCATCACAACTAATTTTCTTAATATAAAAAAATATCTTTAATACTACATGAATACATGTAATGAGGGAAAATGAGCTCAGCTAAAATATGCAAGATGAGCATATATAACAAGTTTTATGCCGTTTAAATGGAATAAAAGGTCATTAATCATAATGTTATCATTATGGTCTCTTTTTGTGAATGGGTTAAACGTTATTTGTCTTTTCTCCAAACCTAGATGTTATTACAACAAACCAAAATGGAAAGAAGAACTAAAAGCCAGAAAGGTAATATAATAAACGATGGTGTTGGAAACTGACCTTGCTTGGAATGCGGCGGCCATGAAACACAGAACCTTGGGGCATGGACTCGTTGTAAGAAGGATTGGTATGAACATAGATAGTGAAAAGACCTTCATACCCTCGGAAGTACCTTTCCCATAGAGGAGCCAGAGGTAAAGGTCCTCTTGTCAAGAACATGAAAGCAACCTTCGGGGTTCGAGAGAAAGGGTAACTCTTGATCTTGGGATCCATTGAAGCTCTCCAAAAGAGCTCGTTGTCTTCCAAATTGTGCATGATGTTCTTTGGTGGCCTCAGAAACAGTTCAAGCTCGTTGTTCCGAGACATGTTCCGAGACAAAGGAGAAGGAGAAGGATGAGGCGGAGGAGAGGTGACGAGGAGTAGTTTGGAAACACTTTGGACGGTTGGTGAATAAGGCGAAGATGATGCTTCTAGAGAGGAATGAACAATGATTCCAACTATGGCTCCCACGCAGAGGATGAAGAAATACAAAAGGAGTTTGAGGAAATGGTGGAGCAGTGGATTGAGAAGCTTTATTAGTAGAAATAATGACAAAGATGATGAGTTTGGGTCCTTTTGTGTCGGCATCTCCGACTAGAGATACATGTGTATAAAAGATTTTTGTTTTGAAAATTTTAAGAGGGTTACAAGTGGAAGGATGAATCTTGATTTTTAGTTGGAATGAGGTAAAGAAGTGGAGAAGAGAAAGTAATACTGAAGATCTTTGTGGCATGAATGACATATTAAGACGTAAGTAAAAAATTACACACGCAATTGCTGATTTAATTTGTGAATAATCCAAACAAATTTCACTAGTAATCTCCACTTATATATTAAGAAAATCTTAATTAAGCTACTTATATATGTAAATTTAGGCATCAAATTTCATGATAGAAAAGGAGATTGACCAATCTTAGTAAATTCCCTTCTCCGGATCTTATTTGGTCTATTTGAGAAAAAAACAAAAAAAAATAATTTTGAGGTCTTTTGTTCGTCTTCTCAAACCATCTTTTGTTGTTATATGCGGATATGTTTTTAAAATTGTGATCTGAATGTTTTACTAGTAGTTTCGATATATAGTTGGTTAAATTTATTGCTATTACGTATTATCTATGTACATGGTTGATTGCTTTCTTTCTCCTTTGGCAATAAGATACTGTGATTGATCATGTCTAATCTATTCAATAATCTATCCCGAAGTTATTACTTTCTGGTAATCGTCAACAACACATTCTTAAAACGTCCAAGTTTAAATTGCTACATGCACGCTTGCAACAACTCCATTGGATAAATAAAAACAAGATCGTAATAAAAGAATGAAACTTAATTAGCAGTACAAGTTAATCCTGAATTGGGATTTCTTATAAAAATTGAAGTGAGTTCATTACAAGAGTGAAAGTGACTTGGCCATAAAAGCAGGGTTGTTCAGATTGGTATAAACAACTAAATGTTAATGTTTATATATAAAGATGTGAATTTCATCTACCCGACGTTTATAGTATGCAATGCATAGACATGATACCAACTCTTATAAAGAATTTTTCAACACTTGGACAGTAAAATCAAGAGTTGAACTGAAGAAACGATTACATTTATTAGTGGGTTTATTCTTTGCGAAGAAATCTTTTATGTTTGTTTTTTTTTTAAATGAAGGTAAAAAAACATTGTTTATCTTGGAATTTACCTAGAAATTTTAATCTCATGTAACTCACAATTACAAACTAGTTTTTTTACATGGTTTACCTCTTAAGTGACTTATCTTATAAAACTTTAATTAGACGTTCTCTTAAAATCTCATGTGGCTATAGAGATCCTCATGATTTCTAATGGGTTCTTAAATGAGAACCGATCCTCAAAACTTTTATTTTTTCATTTTTTCATTTTATTTTATTTTTTAGATGTTAAAAAAAAAAATTGTTGGAGATGTTTAGATGTCAAATTTATGTTTAAAGTTGGTTGCACACTGTTTAAAAGATATAAAGCAAAAAGATAATAATTATGTACCAAGTTCCATCGTTCCCGGAAAGTCCTGAAGCCTTGTTGCAAGCTTCATCCCATTTGGGATGTAAATATTTTGTTCGTCTCTTAAGAATGTAACTGAGTAGAATATAGAAGTCAGTTGGAAATCGTCAGATTAAACGAAGACTAAAAATGGCTAAAAGTTTGTGGCCTAGCTCCTCTCATTAGCATAATTGAGTAGAAGTTGTTGCATGAGATTTTTCAACTCATCTTTACATTCTTTTTAAAATCTGTTTCTGGTCTTGATTTTGCCTTAACTGCTTTCTTTGAAAGCCTTGAGAATTTTTTTTATAGAAGCCATGATTCTACATGTTCAACGTTGATGGTTCTGTAGGACATTTGAATGGTTTCTGTAATTCTGGTTGAATTTTCAATTCTATACATATCTTTATTCATTCACAAAGTTCATTTTTTTCTACACTTCATTCTCTTTCTCACTGAATTACTGATCAAAAATTGTTTCTTACAAATTTTCAGAGAGTTACACATTCTTGTGATTTTCTTTTAACAATAGATTTACTTTTGTAGTAAATTCATCAATTTTCTAAAATTCTACACTATTAACTCTTTTGCACCTATCATACTTAGTATTTTGAATGCTGGAAATTGTAACTAAATTATCTATCAACTGATATGCTCTCCCCTTAATCTTAGTCATAAAATCTCCATTAATGGCAGTATTGAGAACATTTTTGTAATTCCAATTAACTTTATCATATAAAATACTGGAGACTTGCTCATCTGAATACCCATTATGCAGACACGCTCTGCAATACTTTTTAAATCGTTCATATGTCTGGCAGAAAGACTCTTCAGAACATTGTTGGTACATAGTGATTTTGTTCTTTGAGAATATTATCTTGCATTTACTATAGAAATGATATAAGAAAGTAACTAGTCATTCTTTCCATTCTTTTCAAATGATTAGTGATCCAGAGAACAATGATTTAAGTCATCTTAATCCTTTGCTTACCGAATAGAATATAACATTTTACACTTGAGGTAGTCAAGAGGTACTCTATTTGAGCTGGTATTGCTGTAGATTTCCTCACAATTTCTGATTTGGTCCATCGGATTTTCTACAAATATACCATAGAATGATGTTGCTTCGCTAATGATAATTCTACTTTTTGATAAAAAAAAAAAAAACATAATATGTATATATCTTTAATGGCATGATGTGGTTATTGATATTGTTATAAATATATATATATATATATATATATATATATGAAAAATGTGCATTATATTAACGTTTTACTAGTTAGTTAAAATTTATATAATTTATAACTATTTTTCTTTTAAAATTCTAACAACAATGGTAATTACTTTTTCATCAAACCAAAAAAACAACTCTAATTTAGAGTAGTCTATGTCATTTTTGATTAGTATGTAATTTTTTTTTATATTAACAAGTTTTTAAAAATATTTCACAATTACAGAATCCGTTCAATAAATTTCAGTAATATTCCCTTGAATATATTGTCTGTCATTACTATACACACCAATCAATTTTATAATGCGAATGACACTAATATTAAGCATTCATTAAAAGTCTGCCAAAAGCAATTTATAACAGATTCTTTCATTAGTAGTTAGTATTTACACTTTATATAAAGTATGACAGTACGAAAATTTCACTAATTAATAAATAATCAATTTAATAAATTTCAGTTATTCCACTGGGTATATTATCAATTATTCTACTAATTATGTAATTTAAAATTCAAATAATACCACCATTAATCACCCGTTAAAATCTGCCAAAAATCAATTTTCGTCTAACAGATTTTTCCATTACTATTTAATATTTACAGTTTCAATAATGTTTTTATTTTGGTAAGCAGATTTCATCTTTGCAACCCAAAAATTTTCAATTTTGACAAACAAAATGGAGACTCAACGAAAAATAATATAAATAGAACTCTCCACTTGTAAAGCGGTATCGTATCTCTTGTCCTTAAAGCAAAGAACTTGTCTCTTCTTCTCCATTCAAACTTTGTAGATCCATTCACTCATCTTTTAAACAACAACACAAACACAATTCTCTCCTTCTTTCTCTCTAGATGATGACGAACCAAAAAGAGCAAAACTCATCATTGTCCTCTTCATCACCATCTATGGTAACAAAGCTTCTCAATGCCCAATACCATCATTTCCTCAATCTCCTTTCTTATTCCCTTATTCTATGTTGCGGCATAATCATTGGTATCCTTCTCCATTCCTCTCTACAAGGCGTCTCTTCCACATCTTCACTCAGCATCCAACGCATCTCTCAGCTCTTCCTCGTCTCCCCTACCTCTCTTCCTTCTCCTCCTCCTCCTTCTCCTCCTCCTTCTCCTCCTCCTCCTTCTCCACCTCCTCCTTCTCAGCCCGTGCACGTTGGCCTCAAACAGTTTTTGAGGCTGTCGAAGAAGGTCATGCACGATATGGAAGACGAAGAGCTTCTTTGGAGAGCTTCAATGGCACCAAAGATCAAGAACTATCCTTTTCCTCGAACACCAAAGGTTGCTTTCATGTTCTTGACAAAAGGTCATTTACCTCTTGCTCCTTTATGGGAGAGATTCTTTCGTGGGCATGAAGGTCTCTTCAATATCTACGTTCACTCTTACCCTTCTTATAACCAGTCCGATCCCGAAGGTTCCGTCTTCCATGGCCGACAGATTCCAAGCAAGGTCAGTTTCCTACACACTTTGATACTTTTCTTTTCTTTCCGATTTTCATTTTTAAGTGAAATTATACATTCGATACCAGAAACAAAAACGTTTTAAAATGATAGTTTTGTTACATTTCGTAGTCCTAATAAATATCCAAATCATCAAATTGATATCAAGCTGTCAAAGTGACATCAAAAAGGTAAGAACAAATATCAAACTGATATCAAAATCATGGAAAGTAAATAAATTTATTGAAAACTGTGTGCTCTTGTTGTAAACATGCTCTGACTGTGATTGAGTAAATATTAAACAAAAATCTCATATTAAAAAGATCAAAATTCATATATAAGATATTGTGAAGGGAATGTAGATTATCTTGCACAATACGGTTGCTTTTGTTGAATAAATTATTATACCTTTCATCAAGCAGTTGTTTGTGGTCCGTCGTCGGTGCCAGTATGCTACCATATTATATAATAACAAATATACAATATACAATGCATGGTTTATTCTTTTCTTTTTTTCTTTTTTGGTCAATTATTGCATGGTTTCTTGCTTTCTTCATTATAGTTTTTTTTTTTTTTATTGTCCGAAAGTTTCTTCACTAGTTAACTTAACGGTTTTGCCAACAAGAACTGGAGGCACAAACGCATGTACCCGTAAAAGAAGAGGGTTCCTATCAGTGCTTAATTGAACTTAATTAGTTGGCACAAACGTATCTGTCTTAAATGAAAACCAAATCCCAATAAATTATTTCGCGTAACTTTCTCAAATTTAGATTCATCAATCTTCTCTTGTGATATGATATGACCTCTTGAGGGAGACTATTGTGCTTCTTTTAGAAAGATATATCTACAAAAGGTGGTTAACAAGTTAGAGTTTTATTCTAACTCAATCGATAGCGAATGTTTTTTTTGGTCCATTTATTACACGCGGTCAGTTGAATATAAATTTCCTTTTATTTTAGGAATGTATTGTTCCCATATTTAGAAACTTATGATAGTCGTATCCGATGTATAACTGAAATTGAATAATATACGTAAGAGCCGTGTCTAACTTATGTTAATTCGTTACTTGATCTAACTCAGACTTTGGAAGCTTCCAGTATTCGGAATTTTAGGCGTCATCATATATTGACTTTACACTTTTATAAGATATAGTTGCAATATTGTACGTGAGACATTATTTTCTAAGTGAAGGCTAACACATTTTAAGATAAATATTTAGAGTAAAAACTTTATAAAATTAATAACATTAAAATGTTGATATATTATTAGTTTAGAGAATTGTTAATTTATAAAATAATTAAATGGGATAAAAAAAAATTTAAAACCGAATTTCTTTATTAATTAATCAAGTTAATAATTTACAGAATTTTTACTATATTATATTCTATCGACTGCCAGTCAAATAACTAGACCAAGTTATGTTTCTTATAAATTTTTATATGGATCTCGTAACATTTTATTTTTTTAAAGAATTGTTTATTGATAATGCAGAGAGTTGATTGGGGATATGTGAATATGGTGGAAGCAGAACAAAGATTACTAGCAAATGCATTGTTAGACATATCAAACGAACGATTCGTACTTCTCTCAGAATCATGCATCCCTCTCTTCAACTTCACGACCGTTTACTCTTACCTCACTAAATCAACTCAGACTCACGTCGAGTCCTACGACCAACTCGGCGGCGTTGGACGTGGACGATACAGCCCTGAAATGAAGCCACGTGTCCAGCTACGCCACTGGCGCAAAGGCTCCCAGTGGTTCGAGTTGGATCGTGCCATGGCCCTCGAAATCATCTCCGACAAAACCTATTGGCCTCTCTTTGACCGTTATTGCCACCACGGTTGCTACGCAGACGAGCACTACATCCCTACCCTTCTAAACATCAAACAGAGCC
Organism: Iljinskaea planisiliqua; assembly: GCA_900108845.1. Lineage (NCBI taxonomy): Eukaryota > Viridiplantae > Streptophyta > Magnoliopsida > Brassicales > Brassicaceae > Iljinskaea > Iljinskaea planisiliqua. Next base: position 3,662,780 of record FNXX01000009.1, read on the forward strand.
TGCTGGGTCGCCGCAACTCGAACCGGACTCTCACGTGGGTCGACTGGTCGAAAGGTGGGCCTCACCCGAACCGGTTCATCAGATACGAAGTGACAGAAGAGTTCTTGGTGAAGCTGAGGAATGGTGGTGGTGAGAATAGGCAGTGTTACCACAATGGAGAGAAGACTAATATTTGTTATTTATTTGCTCGCAAGTTCTTGCCCACTGCTCTCGACAGGTTGCTCAGGCTTGCACCAACTGTTCTATATTTCTGATAATTAATTCTTCTTTTCACATAAATATTTCTTTTTTTACAATTTGTCAACGGTATTGTTGTATTCTTTTTATTCTTCTTCCCAATTCATAAATAATCATTTCTTATAAATTTAGAGAGAAATTTGGTTTGCCGAAATTCAGACTATTTGTAGTGGTTTATGAAAAGTGTTACAGAGATTTTGGGTGATTCGTGTACACATTCCATTTAACTGTTTGTTATTCCGTGATATCAGCCGACGAAACGAACTTTAACGACTACATATATTCGGTATTTTATGTTTCTATGGTTGACTATCGTGTAACCCTATGTACTGCTATATAATATGAAACCGACAATGTTACATACTATGCGATAACACAAGCTCACATGCTTCCCATACTCTATAAAGTCCTTTCTAGTTTCTATCGTCCGAGAAATCAGAAAGATTAATGGACCGGACTTTAAGGCATCTCTAGTGGGCGGCGTTACATTCATTTTAGGTATCACTCACTGCTCACTACTTTCTTCCTTAGTTTAATACTTGCGAGTTAGGCAACCAATATTTCCTAACCTAAAACACAGAGATTCTTGTTTGCCCTGGTTTTGATATTACATAGTTATACTAATATTAAAGTAATTTATAAAAACTTGTGCTGGATTCGAAAGAGAAACATATAGAAACCATTTGATGATATCTGTTTTGTTTAATTTTACCGTATTTTTTTCATAAAATTAAAAGATTAATCTCTAAAACACCCGAGACCCACATAACTCACATTTAAACAGAAACTAGCAATACTATTACAAAACAGATTAAGAAAAGAACACAACAACAACAACAAAAAGAAGCCTAGAACTCTAGAAGTGTTATGATTCATTTTTGCAGAAGAATAGCAAAAGGTAAGATTCTGATCACGTGATTTACAGACTTTTTAAGTAAACAAACAACATCTTGCTACTGACTAGTAGTCACGCCACACGTGTCATCAGACAAGCACGGCGAGGACTCCGCCGCAGAATTGATCCCGTCGTTGCACGGCGACGCCTCTGAGCCACCACCACCACCACGTATCTCCTCTATCATCTTCACCACGTGACTCATCTTCGGTCGGTGATCCGCCGTCGCCGCCGTGCAAGCCATGGCAATCTGCAGCAGCCCCACCATCTCTTCCTCTATATCCTTATACCTCATCAGCTCCAAATCGAATACCTCCGCCGTCCACTCCTCTCTCACCACCGACTGGACCCACTTCGGTAAATCCACCGCCCCGCCCGAGTGACCCGTCTCCGCTAAGTTAGGACATTTCCCGGTGAGTATCTCAAGAAGTAACACTCCAAACGAGTACACGTCGGACTTTTGAGTGGGTTTACGACCGTCGAAAAGCTCCGGCGCACGGTAGCCGTTGGATTTACCGGTTGTTTGCAATGGTGCGAAGATAGAGAGACCGTAATCAGAAACTCGAGCGTTGCCGGAGCCGTCGAGGAGGACGTTGGTGGATTTGATGTCACCGTGAGTGAGCTTCAGGGTTTTACATGAGTTGTGGATGAAAGCTACGCCACGCGCCGCCCCCGCTGCGATCTTGAGGCGCGTGGTCCAGTCCAGTGGAGTCCGACCCGGTCCACGGTTTCCTACACCAACGGGTCAATAAACTAATTAGACACTGTAATCTCATAATATTACAAATTTGACACTTTACCTCGAGAAATGTGGTAATTAGTCGCTTTATTAGTTACTAAAAGTCTAAAACAATGAATAAATTATAATGGTGGTTATTAGGTGGAAGAGACAAAACAGTAGAAGTCGAGGCAAAGAAACAACAAAAAGCGATTAAATGAGACAGATCAGGACTTTATTTGTCCAACTTGTTGCCAATGGTTGTGTTGTGTCTATCCAGAGAGTTAAATTCTCATTATCTATTTAGTAATAATGATAAATGCTCACATGAAAGTGATTTTTCAACAGTTTATATCATAAAATTTTAATATTTCACTAAGTCCAAAGAATTAACCCTACTCTACTTATGCCTTTTGGCGTTACACTAACGTCATTTCCTTCCATGTACCAGGAATTAGGAATCATCTGTTTTTGGCCCACACAAGAAGATCCATAATTTCTCGTCCTATGGAAACATAAACCTAAGCCAACTTTTTGGTAATAATTGATTCCCTAAATCTCTAATTAGACTAGTGATTAATTAAGGAAAGAATCGAAAAACGACGACGTACCATGGAGAAGCCAGAAGAGGCTACCATTAGGCATGTAATCAGAGACAAGAAGCTTCTCTTCTCTAGCAAAGTAATAAGCTTTCAAGGTCACGAGATTAGTGTGACGAAGCCTTCCTAAAACCTCCATCTGTTGCTCAAACTCTTTCTTTCCGGCCACATTCACGGCGTCTTTCAACCTTTTCACCGCCACCTCGTTGCCATCGTCGAGCACCGCCTTGTACGCCGTTCCGAATCCTCCTTTTCCTAGCATCTCAGCCGAAGCTCGGAGAAGATCTTCCAGCTCGAACCGCCTAGTTCCTTCGAAAAAGACCATTCTACCCCTCTCGCCGCCTTGTTGTTGCTGGTTGTTGTTGTTGTTCTGCGCCGCCGTTGGGTAAGCACTTGATGAGTAGACAATCTTCTCTCCTTCAAGAACCTTCGAGTGTTTCTTCCTGTTTGTGGCGTATTGTCTCCAGAAGCAACAGTAGAGAAGGAGAGAGACGAAGCTTAGTATAATGACGTCTCCGAGGATGATAGCTACAAGTGCCAATGTACTGATTCTCGTCGTGCTTCTTTTGTCGTCGCCGTCTTTAACGGAAGAGATTGAGGTCGGAGACGAAGGTACGGTTTCTGGTTCGTTTAGAGGAGAAGCTGTTGCTCCGTCGGGTTGACCCGGTTTCGATGGGTCGCCGGAAGGTTTAGTGCATTTAAGCAATGGAGCTCCACATAGAGATGGGTTTTGTCCGAAGACGGAGTTTGGGAATTCCGACAAGGAACTTGGTATCTGACCCTCTAGGTTGTTGCCGGATACGTTGAAATCTTGGAGGTCGGAGAGATTGATGTCTGGTAATAGACCGGAGAACCGGTTTGTTTCTAACCGGAGAGTGAGAAGATGTGTTAAGTGGCTTAGCGTCGGTGGAATCTCGCCGGAGAAGTTGTTGAAGGAGAGATCAAGACGATAGAGGCGAGAGAGTGAAGTGACCGACGCCGGAAACTCTCCGGAGAATTGGTTTTCCGATAAGAACAGTAGTTTCAGTGCCGTGAGCTTCGAGAGATCAGGGACGGGACCGGAGAAGCGGTTACGCTTGAGGCTTAGAACTCGGAGCTCAGTGAGGGACGCGAGTGGTTCGACTGACCCGGTGAGTTCGAGGTTCTCGAGGACGAGTCGCGTGACTCGGTTTCTGATGCAGGAAACTCCGGTCCATTTGCACGTGTCGGTGGTTGAGTTCCACGAGTTAAGTTTTCCGGTGGAATCAGCGGAGGATTTGAAGTTAAGAAGAGCCTCTAAATCGGAGCTCGAAGAAGAAGAAAGGAAACAACAGAGAAAGAGTAGAGAGAGAAGCAAATGCTGTTCGAAGAAAGAACGTTTCTCCATCGTCGCTCTGACAAATTTTCAGACAGACAAGAGAGAAAGAGAGTGTATAGAAAGAAGAGAAGAGAAGTGGTATGGTCGTAATTAAAGCCTTTATCATGTCCCATAATTTTTTAACTAGTTATGTAATGAAAATGTAACGCAAACTTACTGTGATGAAGTGACTGATTTACCCTTTTTTGCTATTTCCATACCTGATAAATTTGGACCGTACGATCATCTCAGATTTGACCAGCTTAAAAAGAGTCAAAGGGTATTCACGTCCTATTTGATTTTCCCCGTAACGGTAAGGTAAGTAATAATGATAAATTTGGGGATTTTGTTTCTGCCCACACGCGTGCCTGAGATCTCACGTGTTAACTCTGTTGATTTTTTTTTTTCCACGTGAAGAAGATTAATGCTCATAATTACAACTCCTAAACCAAGAATTGCCAACATCTAACAAATTACACAACCCTCTTCTGTTCTTTTATTAGTACTGTATCTTTTTGCCTAGTTTTCAAAGAAGGGACAATCTGGTAAATAAAGCGAAAGTGGGGGCCTTTCAACGATTCTCGAGACTCTTTTTGTTTTGTTGATTTACTATTATTGCTGGAGAAGCTGAGCTTTTTTGCTTTATTCATAATAAAGCAGAGAAGAAATCTGAGCTTTTGCTTCAGCAATGTCTTTGCTTGTTTCATGCAAAACTGTTCCCCATCAAAAACATTACAAATTCGATTACTATTTATAACTAGTACTAAAATTCTGACAAATCGAATGTTTTCAATTTAGTAATTTTATAATCTAAATATTAAAGTCCCTTAATTTCATGAAAAAAACCTTTAATTATTTCAAAATATGTTTGGCAAAAGAAATCTGGTATAGAATAAATCTTTTGGCCTTTTCCAAACTTCAGTAATAAGTAAATATGCTAACGGAGCGTAAGCTTGAGGGTAGAATTCAAATCATACAAATCTCGTGTCTTTTCTTGGGTCCACATTACGACCATTAGATAGTTTTGTGATAAAAAAAATCAATCGATTTGCTCCAAACGAATCGACAACATTTTGGTGTTGTAGATGAATGGAACACAAAATCGGAAATTTTAGATTAGATTAATATATTTCTTATAGTCACACACATATGTGTACCGATTCATTCTTAATCAAGACGAGCATTCTCTGATTGTTGCATAGTTATGAAATTTAATTAATACAGTGAACTCTTAGAGATAAAAATGGATGTTTTTAGTCAAAAGCTTTACATTCGAAGCCAATACTTTTCGATCTATCTCTCGAATCATTATAAACAAAGATAAGGATGATTTATAGCCTCGTATGCTTTTAACAAAAATATATTCAACATATCTCCACTCTAAAATATAGTTTTTAATAATACAATTATTTTTTTCGTAGAGTTTGGATTTAAATCGCTATCAAACAATAGTTCTAAACATATTTTTTTCACAAAATATAGTTCCAAATTCAGTTACCCACGAAATCATAGTTTGAAATTTAGTTACCCACGAATTTCGATTTTCTCCATTTTCTTTTTACCAACCAATAGTAAACCAGTTAAAAACGCTACAAAACCAAATTAAAATCAAATTACAACCTGATCTAGAGTCACAGAGTTTTTTTTTTTTTTTTTTTTTTTCAAATGTGAAGTTGATGATGGAAGGACATGATGCAAATAGAGAGACTCATCTCTTAGCACAAAATGTTACGACGCACGACGCATACGTGGTTGCTCATCATCTGAGTTGGCTTCAAAATCTATAAACTGGTGAGAGACTTGTTCCCTCTTTGTGATTTTCTTTTTATATTTTGCGTAAGTAATGGTTTTGGTTATCTTGGTTAGGATGTTGATCGTTGTATGGCCTAAGTGCTTTTTTTTTTGGGATTTAAGTGGGTTTGGGCCTTTGGGGTGTATTGTTTGATTCCCTATTTGGATTAGCTTTGTTTTCTAACTTAAGATATATATGAAAATACCAAATGATAGAAAAAAATTACAAGGAAAAAGAACCATAAAAATAAGAAACAGAAACAATTCGTTGAAATCTTAAGAATAAATTGAAAGATCGTAGACTAAAGAAACCACTCTGGTCAAACATTCATATACAAAACATATGCGTGTGACTTATGTCGCCTGATTAAGGCAACAAATAAAAACTTTCATCAAGTTGCATAAGAAAATCTAATAAACAATGGTGAAATCGCTAAGTTATATGGGACATATCTAAAAAACAAAGTTATTTCTGCAGAACCTTAAATTACTAGGCCATTCTTCTTCTTAAAATTAACTTCGTTTTTTCTTTATTCGTTTTTTTTTGTTTTTTCTAGTTTTGCAATTGGGTATATGATGTCTTCTCAAGCTTTTGCGTGCATGGAAGATGTCTACGTAACTTTCCTGAGCGACTTTGTTAAAGAGTTGAACCGAAAATTGATCACTGTTTTTAAAGACAATGAGATGAAGAGAAGTTCCACCAATCCCGCGCTTAAACATGCAATTAAGGATTTGAGGATTAATGTGGTTGATTTCGAAAATATCTTTGAAAATATATGCAACAACAAAACAAAGGAGTGAAAATTCGATGGAAATAAGTTTTGACCAATGTTAAATATATCCTTGTATATCATTATGTGACAGGGTGCGAGATTTTATAAATCATTATGTTTATAATTCTGAAAAAGAAATTTGATAGTTAAAAAATGTTTATGAAATTTTTTAATAACCGACTCTCTCACATTTCCAAAATAGTTTTTATATAAATATGTGTTTTATATATGATGGTGATGGTGATGGTGAAATTATTGGATGTCAAAGTTGGCCCTAAAAATCTAAAGGACACAATTGTTTATTTTTAAAATAAAAAAATTGGGCCACTTTTTATTGATATTTTGAATTCTCCAACCCTTAACTATGAAGCCTATTATCAACTCTTCTAAAGACATACATCAGAATCTTGTCCGCAACAAAATTATATAAAAAATTTGGGACCGCAAGCCTAAGGTTTTTCTGCTTGGATTCATGGTATAGTAGCCTAGGCGATATTGAACACTGGCTTAGATTTAATGTTAAGATATATAGATTTATATCTGTTTAATAGGATAATCTATTTGATATGTTAAAAACATACTTCGTGGAAGATATGTTAAAAAAGTAAATTCACATATTTTAATTATAAAAACATTAAAAATAAACTTAAACTAACATAAAATAGATTAAATAAATAGATTATCTTATTTAACACATATAAATTTATATTTATATAAAAAGTAAAAATTTAGTCAGAAAAATATTAGAAATAAAATATGTTATATCAACGTAAAGCAGATTAAACTTAAATTATATAATTGCTACAATGATTATTTTAATAAAATAAAATAAATTATTTTTAAAATCGTTATCCTACACTATAGCGTGGATTAGAGTCATAATCCGAATAAAATAAGTTTTGACTAAAATCAACACATATTTTGATTTTTACAAAATAAAACACACAAAAATGAGTACTAAATAAAAAATATTGTTCATTAACGAATTAAAATTTAGAGCTTTTAAAAAGTAATATATCTATATTAAAAATTGAAATTGTTAGCATCTCTAAATTTCATATTTATAAATATATTTTGTTCAAAAAAAAAATTCACAAATTTTTTTAAAAAAATTCAGAAAATTTTAAAATTGTAAATATGTTGCAATTAAAAGTTAGAATATGTTTTTCATCTTCTGATTGTTAGTTTACAATATAATTACTAAATATAATATACAGTCAAATACTCAATTAAATATGCTTTGATTAAATTAAAATTTTGTTAAAAAAGTCTCACGCTTCAGAATTGCGGGTCAAACTCTAATATATAAGGAAAAACTATACATGTATTTTTTCACGTTGAAAAGTAGACACGTGTAAATCATCTAATTGGAAAATCTATTATGTAGTCAAATAATAGAGTAAATATGTTGCAATTAAAAGTTAGGATTCGCTTTTCATCTTAGTTTATAATGTAATTACTAAATATAAGATACAATCAAATAGGCAATTAAATATGTTTCGATTAAAGTTAAGATACTTTTTTCTGGTCATTAGTTTGCAACCTACTATAATTTAAAATTTATACTTTTGTCTTCTATATAAGTCCATGCAATAGCTTCTCTCCTTCTCAACTTCTCAACTAGATCATTTTCTTAAACTTTCTTCATATATTTTTCATAAATCATTTATACAGTAAATGGCTGAAAAATGTGCTTTTCAATTGATCGGAAACAAAAAATTGAAAAGCAATGGTGATATTTTCATCCTACTTATCGACGATGACACTGCATCAATCGCTTCTCTCACTTTAATGTTTAAAAAACTTTCATATAAAGGTAAAAAATTAAATACTTACTGTAAAATTTTCTTTATTTTATTATTTATATAAAATTGATCATTTTTTCATTTTTATATTGATTCTTCTGTTTTTATAAATAAAAAAAAATTTGTTATGCTGAGAGGATTATTCAAAATCTCTGGTTCTTATGGTTTTTAGATTATTATTCTAAGTTTTTAAATTAAAAGTATATTTTTATATATTATATATAGAAAAGCAAAATTTTAGTCTATTTTTCTCAATTTAATTTGTTTATTTGAAAAATAATTTCTCATAAATTTTTGATTCACAAGTTTATTCGCCAAAGTTTATGCTGCAACATATAATATATTATATATTCTTCGATTTACAAAGATCTCTTAAATTTTAATAAAACTTGTAATTTTGTTGAATAAAATTTTGTTTGTACATCATGTACTCCCTAGTAAAACCTTGTCAAATTTAATTTACAAATATATTATATTAGATATTTGGTCTTTCTTGTTTTTTTTTCAACATTTGGTTATGGACTAAGCAACTAATAGAAAAATTGATGTACTAGTGATGAGTGTGAATATGGCGAGTGAAGCTGTATCAATGATGGAAAGACAGAAAGATATCATACTTGTCATTGCCAACATTGAAATGCCTCATATAGATTCACATTCGTTCCACACTTCATTGTTGACCAAAGATGTTCCTTTCATATGTAAGTATATATAATACATTCCCTTTCGATTAACTCTTTTTGTTATTTGCTTATTCCATAAGTTTAACTTTTTTATTTTGTACACATTAAAAAGTGATCAATCCAGAGATGAAGACAGATAAATCATCAAACTGTTTGAAAGAAAGAGCGTGTTATTTCCTAACAAAGCCGATTTCCGAGGAAGACATCAACAACATGTTACAACATGTGTTACCTGAAACGAGCCAACAGTTTCAAAAAATCAGCTTAACTGAAAGTGAAGAGGACATTAATGAGGAACATAAAAGGCAGATTGAAGCTTTCAGAGAAAATCTTAAGAGGCCGAGAACAAGTCTAACATTCACAGGTTATGAAGAGTACCAGAAAAGAAGAAATGTAGCAAATCATGAATGGAGAAACAAGCCAGTGTGTCCCATTAAGATTGAAAATAAGACAAAGGAAGTGGGCAAACGCATGAATGTATGGACTAGTGAGCGTCACATGAAGTTCTTGTCTGCTATACGTACTTTAGGTGACAAAGGTAAGATTTTTGTTTCATTGTTGATCATTGATCTTATTTGTTTATGATCATGTTCTTATGCTATTTTATTCTACAGATTCTACTCCCAAAAATATATGGACGATTATGAATGATCCAAATTTGACTCGGCGGCAAGTCGGTAACCACCTTCAGGTTCATATATATACTTTTTATTCAACATATTAAGTGATCTTATTATATTTTTATTATGATATTTTCATCATATATATTTTTTTCTTTCTAGAAATACAAAGCTCAAGTTGATCAAATGAATGCTACAATGTTAAGGAATGAATTAATAGCTAAAACATTCGAATCAGGTAACTCCATGTGGTAATCTATTAGAAGGAAGAACTCTTTATCATCATCTATAGCTCAATGCAAATAACTTTTTACTATATACTTCTTGAATTTTTATCATTATGTAGCATTGATGTGTTAACTTTTGTAATGCAGTTTCAGCTGAGAATCCTATTAAAGAGAGGAATACAACGATAATAAAGTTTCTTCTAGGTGGGATAATGGATCTGAGTCATCACTCAATTTTTGGTAATATATCAAACATATCATCCATGGAAGTAGATGGTGTTGCTGGAGTCACAAATAACATCCCACCTTACAACATTTCTCCCAACAATAATGTTAACTATGGTGATCTGGTTTTAACTAGCTTAGCTAGTAACAATGTTTCTGACCTTTCTGGTTTACCATCAAGCGTTGGTTCATCTAATACAGGTGCGTTCTCGGTGGGTTTATCAAGTTATGTTCTTTTTGAAAATATGGTTTACTCTGAAACTAATACATATTTACTTTTTCGTGAAACAACTTATGCTCCTAGGTAATGTGGTTCCTTCTGAAATCAAGATGGAAGAAAGTCAGGTTCAATATGGTGAAGGTTATGATGATGTTCCAATAGAAGATATGATTTCTTTTGACAATGACATTGATAAGATGAACATGTGGTCTGTGTTGGGAGATAATGGTTCTTCTGAGAAGAATATTATGTTCAAGACTCATCTTGGCCATGAGGCATACAATTCTCCTATGGAGGAAGAGAATCATGTTCATGGTGATAATGAGAGCTTGAATTGGATTGACAATGTACTTAATGAAGATGTTTAAAAATATATGCATTTTTATGTAATCATCATGTATTATATATCATTTTAATGACAACAACTCATTTACCAAAGAAAGGCTTCTATTTCCAAACGTTTATTATATCTGTTTTGCTTCATTAATGAACACAAGCTTTTCAAATCGTATATCAATCAATCCAATTCACTATATCCAAATGAACCTGATTCTCAGATGAACCATAAAGAATCAGGCCAACTCAAATTTTTTCGAATGTAATCACAAAGAACCAAAGAAGAAAGAATTATAATGAATGAATAGAGTGTGTGTGTGAGAAGTAGAAGTAGATAAAACCATCTACATTCTAGATTACTTTAACTCCACTTGGGCGTTTCCCTTCCATTGCGTCCTTCTTGTCACGACAGTCTGTGCATAAGAACGGTCCTTGCCACGGCTTTAGACTCGTTGAGAAGATCGAACCTGCGTGGACTGATATGCCCTCGCTTGGAGCCAAGTCTAGTTGGCATATTGCACATGTGAATATTCCTCCTCCTGTTGTTGTTTCTTTAGAACAGTCACCTGAACCTAACCTGCAAGAAAATAACACAACAGTCGTTAGAGAAACTGTTCTGAGTCTTGTGGAGACTTTTGTTTTTTAAAGAGGAAAAAGAACTGACCTTTCGGCGAGCATTGCGGAGCCTTCTTCGAAAAGCTCTTCAACGATACTGACAGTGGAGAGTTTCTTGGAGAGTTTGTTAGACGAGTTCGATTTCTTTCTAAAGAGCAAAGATCTAAAGAAGTTGTTGTGTTTCTTAGGAGGAGAGGACAATGGTTCTTGGGAGTTTTCAGGTGGGATCATGTCGACCACAATGCAGGTTGTGTCATCCTTAAGTCCCCTTCTTCTCAATGCTTCCTGCAACACAAACCTCAAGACTCTTTAACCACTTGTTCACAAACCTCAATTACACAATATGAAGTTAGTTTAAGAAAAATCTTTATCACCTTTACTACTTGTCTAGCAGCAAGTTCAGCGGGTAATCCACGGCAAGCTTTAGCTGCGGCTTCTGAGGAGAGAGCGTCCCATATGCCATCGGAGGCGATAATAAGCCTTCCCCCAAGGTTTGATAGCTTTTCATATATACACCAATTATGAAGAAGAACCACGTGAGAGTTTGTTTGCAAATGACAGAACAAATCAGTAAGGAGTCACTGTCTGTACATACCTTCACTTGCTTTACAAAAGGAACTGGTACAATGAACTCCCCCACATCCATATCCCCGATAGACCTTGAAAGGCAGAGACCTCCAGGCCAACACCGTAGAGGACCAATCTGCAGAAATTCAGAGTTCTTACAAGGCTCAAAGTGTGATGCTTAAGGAAAACACACAGAATTTGAACAAAACATTACCTCAACGCCTCCGACAATGCTTAGCCTGCCAACTTCTCCACCACTAGCAGTCACCCTTTCTCTCCTAAGTAATATGATATAGGAGTTAGATGTTGCTTTAAGATCTAAAAACATAAGCTTAGAAAGATATATCATATATCAGGTTCATTACTCTTCTGTATTATCTTCAAGCCTGTGATCCACAGTGAGGTTAGAAACTGAACCATCCGACGTATCTAAGATGCAGCGCGAATCTCCAACACAAGCAACGGTCACAGTCCACCCATCTACTATCACAAATGTGGCTGTTGTTCCTGAAGTTTCTCCTATTATCAAGAAAGGAATAAACCACACATGATTCATCGAACTCGATCAAAAGAGTGAGTACATGCTAACTAGAGCACATACCTCTGCTCTGAAACTCCTTATCGGTCTTCACGAATCCAGCCACTAATGCACGAGGTAAAGCGTGAAGCCACTCATCACGTGTAAGTCCAGAGGGAAGAGCACTAAGCACATGGTTCAACAGATTCTCCCTTGTGAAAACCGCTGCAGCTTTTCCATTGTGACCATCAAATATCTGACAGTACAGAAACACATAACTATGACTAAGGTAGATGAATCAATAGCGTTTGTCCACACGAAACAATCAGACTTAATAATACATACTGATCGTCTCTGAGACTTCAAGAATACTTAAATTCACGAGTTCACAACCAAAAAGGAGTAACATAACATAACATATCATACCTTTGAACATGAAACTAAGCTACAAACTAAGATAAATGTATTAAATGTCACAGATTTAGAGATTTCTGGTTACCGCAAAGACAGAGAAAGCAGTTGAAGAATTGGACGGAACACGAAGACTATCAGTATTGATCAAGAAATAATCTTCGCCTTTCCTAGATTGAGCAGCTTGCCCGTATCTCACAATTGGTTTCTCCATCTTAGCAGCTCTCGTCTCTCTGCTTATCAGAGCAGCAAGAGGCACAAGAGTCTCATGATGTTGATGGTTACGCTTCTTTCCTTCTCTAGACGCCATTTCAACAGCTTCTTAGACCACAGAACAATCTCAAATCTTACAATCTCTTCAGAGCCAAGTCATGAACTTGATGTAAGGCAAGAACTCGTAGCAATCGGATTTTCCTCGGAACCGAACTTAAAGCTACAAACTTTACCTGCAAATAACAAAAAAAAGAAGAAGAAGAGCAAATCTGAATCACGGAGTAAAATAATCGGTAAAGGAAGTAGCTTTAGTATGAGAAATGGGTTGTAAAGTAAAACTAAACTAACTTAGGGCTTTGGTGGTCTTCTTGCGTCTCTTTGTTCGGCAAGTAAGCGAGAGAATGTCTGTCTCGCGATTTTCCGGTGGCGAAGACAAGAACAAGTGCATATCTGAATTCAGGCAAAGGAACACAGATAAGGACAAGAGAGTAGAAGACAATATTATAAGAATTTCCGAAGGGTGAAGGAAGCTCGACGCGGAGAAAGAAACGCGTTATGGTGCTGACTAAAAATGATTTGTTACAAAAAAAAAAAACTCAATAATTCAAGAGACCTCAATGAAAGAGAAAGAAAACTGATAATTAGTACTTTTTTAGACTTTTTGGATCAAATTCGGTTCTAGTCAAAATATACTCATTATTTTTTTTGGGTTCCGTTCGGTTTGATTTGGTTTATATTAGGGCTGGAATTTCGGGTTTTCGGGTTGGGTTCGGTTTGGTTTTTTCGAGTTTGGTTTTTTCGGGTTTAGACAAATAGAACCCGTTCGGATTTTTTTTTAATTTATTCATCGGGTTTGGGTTGGTTTATTTTGGGTTTGGGTCGGGTTTCAGGTTTTATATCAAATCCGATCAGGTTTTATTTCGGGTTCGGATTCGGATATTTCGGGTTCGGATTCGGATATTTCGGGTTCAGGTTTGGGTATTTTGGGTTTTTTCAAAACTAAAGTACCAAATGTAACGAAAAAATCGAAAAAATCGAAAAAATAGGGTATTTAGAGTTCGATTTCGGGTATTTCCGGTTTGGTTCAGTTTATTCAGGTTTCGGTTTTTCGGGTTTAAACAAATAGAAACAGTTCGAATTTTTTAGATTTATTCTTTGGGTTCGGGTCGAGTTCAGATCGGTTTATTCGGATTTCGATTTTTCGAGTTTAGACAAATAGAAACCGATCGAGTTTTTAAAATATTTTTTTCGGGTTCAGATTCGAGTATTTTGGATCGGATTCGGGTTTCGGATTAAAGTCCCAGGCCTGGTTCATATGTTACAGGAAATAAGTTGTGTATTATAAGGACTATTATATATTACAGGAAATCACAAAATCACATCGATTAACCAAGATGAATAAGCATGCTGAAGAAAACGCTGGCAAAAGGAGGAACATAAGCAAACCAATCACAGCTGTCAAATAATCTTTACTGCTATAACAACTTTTTTTATACCAAAAGAAAAAAAAAAACATAACCAAACCTATGATGCTTTCCGACTTGCAAATATATAAGTGATGACGTCCATAGTCATTTTCGAAGTTTCATTATCACTGACTTATCTTCTAATCTCATGTAGATTTTTTTTTTTATACAGTACTAATTCTTGAAAATTAAAGCCTGACAAAATAGGCTAATCTAAAGGAAGTATTTGTCGTTGCAAAATTAAATAGTGATATCAGTTGATTTAGCACAAAAAGACGTATAATAAATATATTATTGGAATTTTCGGTTCTTAACGTAAAATAGAAAATATATATTGAAAAATTAAAATATATATATTAAAAAATATTTTTTTCAGTTCTATTCTTATTTATAAACACTTGACCTATAATCAAAACATATTAAAAATTATGTTAGTATTTCTTAAAAAGAAATTATTTAACTAAATAAAAATTAATTGTTTTATTATTATTTTACTAAACAAAATAATATTATAAGTAAACACCATTAGAAAAAAAAATTATATTTTAAATATATTTTCATTAAAAAGAATTTGTAAATCAAAAGTATTTAACGAAAAAACATCGAGGTTGCCATCATCAACGTTGAGTTTATGGTGTGCGCCACGTGGGATGTAAGCGCCAGACATTTGCCGCCGTTTAAAAGGATGATAAAATGTGTCCTTTGACAGCAAAATTTAGCAGAGGCAAGAGACTCTCTCCTTCACTATCTTCTTGAGCTTATGTGCTGCTTTCTGGTGATGCATGATGTTGTAATCCTCGGCAGCAAGAAGTCATCGCCAAACGAACAATAACGTTTTCTTCTTCGTCTGAATCATATTATTATGCAACTAAGAGACGGGAGGAAAAAGTATCCTCCTCTTACTAACGGTTGTATTTGTATACATATTGGTGGATTCAGCTCTTGATCAAGCTAGCTTATTAATTCGAGCCAAGACTCGTTGGGTTTATCAGTTCTTGAGATATATTATTGGGTTTGTAATACTTTGCGGAAGATGAGGGAAGAAGCTGGGAGCTCTAACGTTGATTCCAGAAGCATTAGAGATGCTATTTGCAACGCCGGCGCCGGAGCCGCCGCTGGTTATTTTTTATATATTATTAATCTTCTTCTGTTCATTCATATTTTCTTTCTCGATTGTTGGTTGATTTGGGAACTTTCTTAGGTGCAATCGCTGCGACTTTTGTCTGCCCATTGGATGTGATCAAGACAAGGTTACAGGTTCTTGGCCTTCCGGAAACTCGAAGAGGTGTAAAGACGATTTGATGGGATCCTAAGCATATATATGATTACAAGAATTTCTTAAAATAGATCTTTTTCTTTTGAGGGTATATATGAGATGTGTATATGCTCTTATCATCTGTACAATCTATCAGGTAGTGTGATCAGAACAAGCCTAGGGAATATACTAAAGAATGAAGGTGTTAGAGGAATGTATCGAGGCCTTTCACCAACCATCATAGCTCTCCTTCCCAATTGGGCAGTGAGCTTCATCTTTGTTACTTATAAATCATTTCAAATGGCATTAGAGGTCTTGGTGTCTTTCCTTGTATAACAGATGCTGTGACGTGATTCGCAGGTGTACTTCTCTGTTTATGGAAAGCTTAAGGATCTGCTCCAGTCAAGTGGTCCGTGCTCACTACTCAATGCTTGCCAATATTTGTTTTTGCTTTATTCTGCTTAGTTTTTGAATTTCTTTAATTAATCTTGTGTGTTTGTTCATGATAAGATGGAACGCTAAGTATTGGGGCGAACATGGTAGCTGCTGCTGGTGCTGGAGCTTCTACGTCTATTGCAACTAATCCACTTTGGGTTGTCAAAACAAGACTAATGGTAAGTTTTGTTACTCAAGACTCTTAGTTTTTTTGTTTCTTTGGTTCCAGTTCCGACCAGATCAGTCTCTAGGTTCTTTTCTTTTGTTTTGTGTCTTCAGACGCAAGGAATAAGACCGGATGTGGTACCTTATAAAAGCATACTGTCTGCATTTAGTAGGATTTGTCGGGAAGGACTCCGAGGGTTGTACAGGTCAGTATCTCCACTGAAATTCAAGAAACCGCAGCTAAAGTGTATTAAATTTATTACTAACATTTAGGTTGTTATGTGCTTTGTGCTAGAACAGTGGAGTTTTGCCTTCTTTAGTGGGAGTAAGCCATGTTGTGATCCAGTTTCCAGCATATGAAAAGATCAAGCAATACATGGCGAACGTGGGTAAGCAATAATCTCTTAAAAACTTCTCTGTTTCATGATCTCTCACTAGTTTCTGACCATTGTTACTTGGAGTTCTCAGGTGATACAAGTGTGGACAAGTTAAGCCCCGGGGATGTCGCTGTCGCTTCTTCAATATCTAAAGTACTCGCCTCTGTATCGACATACCCGCACGAGGTCACTTTCCCTTCCTCTGTCTCCTCTGCTTGGTCACCATTTACACAATGCTCTATCTTAACATTTTCAGGTTGTGAGATCCAAGCTTCAAGAACAAGGGCAAGTAAGAAACATTGAAGCTAAGTATTCGGGAGTCATTGACTGCACAAAGAAGGTGTTTAGAAATGAAGACGTTCTCGGGTTTTACCGAGGCTGTGCCACTAACTTACTGAGGACCACACCATCAGCTGTTATTACGTTTACAAGCTATGAGATGATGCATAGGTTCCTTAAACAAGTACTCTTCCCATAATAACAGAGCGTTTAGTTAAACGTGAAGAAGAAGATAAAGGCTTAACCTTGTTTTCTTGTCAATGATAGTGATACGTTTGAAAATGTCAAACTTTGTTCTGTTTTTGTTATGAATTCAAACTAATGATATGTTGCCAAGAGACGAGATTTGATAAAAGCATAACTATTTTTGTTCATATAGGAAACAAATGGTTTCCGAATTGGTTTTAAGTGTCACATAAGAAAGACAAGAAACTGGTTATACATTACTCAGGAATGGTACCAAGCTTAGGACGCCAAGCTCTCTGGAGAAGCCGCTTGCTGAATCCGAACCAAACCGGTGCTGCGTCTGACTCCAACTGTGAACTAGAAGCTGCGTTCAGTTTTGCTGCCATGGCTGCAAGAACTTCTTCTTTTGTTTTCCCCTTCGGTCTCTCTTTCTCTTCCTCTTCTTCTTCCTCTACAGGAGACGAAGAGACAAACAAGTCTTTCAGTTTGCGTCCAGATACATCCTTGTCAGCCGCTAAGGAGCGGCTCTGATGAATCAGCGGCTGCTCTCGACGGCTCGGTGATCTAAGACTCAGAAGCATCTTTAAGGTTGTCTTCTTACGACGAAACTGTACCAAGGGACTTGTCCTCGGGCTTGGACTTCGTGTCGGGCTTTGTTCAACTCCACACTGCGTTGCTAGGAACTTGAATCTCTGCAGCGTCGCCATGGATTTGGGAATTTGAAAAACTTGAGTTGATATTAATGGTGCATCGTTATTATAGCTGTTTCCAAGTGAGAATCAAACGTCCGCAAAAAAAAAAAAAAAACTTTGTCCTTTTTATTCTTTTGAAGCAGTCTCTCTTCTCAAAAGTGCGTGCTTTGAATGGAATTTTGTGGACCTAAACGACGTAGTTTCCGATGAAATTCCAAATGTGTCATTATTGATGGTCTTTGCAGAAAAATTTGAAAAAGAAAAAGTGTTTTGTTTATTCGGTTCCTTTTTCTTTCTCATGTTGTTTGCACTTTTACTTTCTTCAATGTGCATAGAAGGAATCGTTTTTGCTCTGGTTTTTACCCCTTTTTGAGATAAAAATAAAAAGAAATCATGTGAGAGCTGATGAGAGCCACGTGTTTCTGGTCTTAGATTCATCTTCTCAGCTTTAAAAATTCTTGTCTTGTTACTCTGTGTTTAGAATGAGACAATAGTACCTTTTGTGATTTTTGTGACTAGTAGTTAATAGTTATTCTTATTTTCATATGTCATTGATTTGTATAAAAATTCTCCACGATAATAACTAGTACTCCCTTTATTCTTTATAGATTAGTGTTTTAGAATTTTATTTTGTTTCACAAAAATTTATGTTTAACATTTTAATTAATACATTTCATTTTTATCAAAAGAAATTAATGTAGTTTATTTTACAAGATAAACTAATGATATATTTCAATTGTTTTTATATGATTTTATTTGTAAATTATTAATTTTAATAATTTAATTAAATTTTATCATCAGTAAAGAAGAGTATTAAAGATGATACTACATGCACATATAAACATTTAATAATCCACTCAAATAACACCAATGGAAACTAAAAATATAATTAAGACAATTAAATAAAAAATTGTAGTGATAATTTTTCTTAATTTGTATGTAAATTCTAAAATATCAATCTATAATGAACAGATGAAATATCAAATAAGCACATTTTTATTAGATTGAAATTGAGAACATGTGGAAATAGTGGCTTTGATTATAAAAGTATTTTTATTAATTTTTGGGTGTGTAATAATTAATTATCATATGATTTTGAGTCTTATCAACTCCTACATTTGTGTCACATGTTGATCAATTCCTTGATCAGCTATGTGGTATTGTTTACTGAATAAAGCTAATGGTCATGATATATGAACTCCTCATTGTTGATTGTCTTTAATTCTTGCAAACATTTATCTATTGTTGGTGTCATCACCTTGTCAATGGGAAAAGTTTTGAAAAGGCAACTATTCCATCATTCCCATAGTTTTTTTTCAACCTCTTCATCCGTCTAGTAGCCAAAATTCTAATTAATCATTTTGGAGAGACTGGTTTTACATTTGCAACAATATGTTTTAAAATATGTTAACTCAACAAGAACAATCTCAAAATGTTGTATATCAGTTTTATAGATTACACAGGAATACTAAAAATACTCAGGATCCACATATTGTGGAGTATCATGTGGGACTACCGAAACAATGATTACATTCATAAAAAAGAGGACTGATAGCCTAAAATCCGCATATTAAGACAAAAGTTTGTAAATTATGTTTGTATTTCTCACATTTACTACATAAGATATCTATATAAAACGAAAATATATTTTAAATTTTATTAACAAAATAAGGTTACATTTTATCTACTAAATTATCCGTACCAGCTTTAATCTATATGAAGAAACCTTGTGTTTATACATATATATAAATAAAATAAAAACAAATTAAACCGGCTAGATCATAATCCATAGAAAATATATACTGATGAGAGAAATGTTATACGGCATGAATATGTTGTATTTGAACAAGTTCAGTATGTGTGTGCAAAAAAAAGTTATACTTCAATTTCAACAAAACTTGTCATACTTTTTTTATATCTCTACATACCGTATTTTTTTCAACCTCAACTTCTAAAATAATTTAAATTAAATATTGAAACTAATAATTGTAACCCAAAAACTTATATTGACTTAGTCAACTATTAAATTCTACAGATTCATATTACATGTTGGCAACAAAGTGTCATTATTATGAAGTAAACCGACATTGTTTTGGGTGTTGGAGTCTCAAACACACAAAACAACATTGAATATAAAAATATATCAACATCTTTTTTTGACTCCATCGTTTATGTTTTTTTAAACCAAGAATGAATTTAGGAAAATCAGAATATTGGTGGATGATGTATGATTATCCTGCAATTACCTAACATATGTCATTGCTTTTATTCAGATTTTTTCAAATCCATTCTCAGTTTCCCGAACCGAGAACAATGAAATCAAAGAAGATGAAAATAAATCTCTAATATAAAATGATGTCATTTTGTGTTTTCAAACTCAAACGCACATAACAATGACATTTTGTTGTCAATGTGTCATCTGAATCAGTAAAATTTAGTGGTTAACTAAGTTAATATAAGTTTATGGTATCATTGTAGAAGTATGAAAAAGCATGAAATTTTTTGAATTACATTATTTTCATTTTGTTGAGCTTTTGATATTAGAAAAATATGATGTTATATATCATATATGCAATATTTTTTTATTTAAATAATAGTAATTGAGAATATTTTTTTTAGGACTGTAAAATATATGTTATACATGTTTTAATCATTTTTTATTTATAGATTGGATGGCCAAGAGTTTATAGAACATAACAAAGTACTAAAAATTAACATTTATCAATCAAAGAACACATAAAAAATATATTTGAAAATAAGATACGTATAAAAATGTTAATGATTAAGACAAATATGATGGTTTACAAATATTACAAAAATTAAAATTAAAATTTGATGGCTACACATATATTCTTAATGTTTTATTAACATTTATGAATTAAAAAATGCATAATATTTAAAATTTTAACCATACATTAAGTATCAGAAATCATTTTTTCTAAGTTAAATAGATTTTTTACCTTTCACCTTCAACATTTTTTTTTAAACAACCAAAATGAAACTTAAACTTTGGAAGTTATTTCTATCTTACAATCATAATTTAATAACACAAGAATGTTCTATTAATCCAAAATATTCTTTTTAAAAACATAAAACGTGAATTTCAGATTTAAGTTAGTATATACATATTATACTATTTTTAACAACAAAGTATATCGTAAGGAACCTAAAATAGTTTAGATATCTAGACTAGAAGTATAACATTTATATAAAAAATAGAAAAACAAAAAAATACAAATATTTTGTGCCAACTACTCAATCAAGACACTAGGATAATAATATTAAAATCATAATTGTTGTCTAAGCAACTTCTTTCTTTTTTCTTTTTTGTCAAATTGTGTAAGCAACTTCTAAAAATCAACTAATCGATCAAAAAACTAATATAATTAGATTAAAACCATAATTGTCAGTTAAGCATATTCTAAACATCAACTAATCGATCAAGACATTAATGATTAGACAGGGTTGGCCTTAAAATATATAGAACTATAAACAATTACAGTTGGGTGGTGGTGGGGATATCTGAGGATATTTGATTTGATTTGATTTGGAATCTAAGGAAACAACTTAGATTTTGGGCTCAATAATAAAACAAATTGGGTTTATTAAATTTGAACCTCCTTTAAAACTTGTTTGGCCCAACTCTGAAACTTTTTTCCTGCTGTCAAATTGGTGGCCTCCCTTTTCAGTTTTCTCAAAAAAGAAAAAGAAAAAAAACATTCGTTCGTTAATCAATTTCTCAATCAGAGTTGTATAGATTCAACATGCTTAAGGTCCAAATCATATAATCATTTTATATATATGTTCCAACCGATGACTTTCTTGCACTTTCACTTTCCAACATGCTTCTCAACTTAATTCCACATTATTGGCATGCATAGTAGTAATCAAATCACCATCATCACATCATTATCATACCAAAATCAACATTTTATCATAATTTATACTTCATCTGAATAGTTTATATATACTGAGAGAATTAATAAATTTTGTTACATAATTGAGGCTCCATACACAGCACCGATAGTATATGTTTGTGTGAAATAATCTCGTATTGTTCAATCCATTCTATGTGTTCATCAGTCGGGTTAATTGAAAGTATACGTAATCAATTTCACATATGAACCAATCGGATCGAGTCAATTCACCATTTTGGCATATTCCAAGTGTAAGGGCTATGTATCTAGTACCATCATGAGATAATAAGCTTAATTAGCTGTTCAAAATCATTAGTTTCCAAAACACAAGTTGCACTAAAATTTAAAATCTAACTCTATCCAAAATTTACTTAAAGTAAAACAAATTAGACTTTGCTTTGAATTATTTCGTAGAAACACACAAGTTTTATAAGTCAAGATGAAAACGTAACCGGATTGATAAAGCCCATAATTAACTAGTAAGTAAGATTCGATCCGATACTGCCGTCTCGTAGAAGAAACCATGGCGTGCATCTAACTAATGGCTATCAATTTTTTCTTCTTGTGATTTGGACCAAATCTATCTCCAGCTCATTCTGGTAGGAATCATTTTATAACTAATGGCTATAAATGCTATTTTGTTTTCCCGCTCATTCAGGAGGGACACTTGTCAGAAGATCTATGGTTAACATGTCTGTGTTCTTACAATACGAAATTGTCTCAGACCGGGTCCACAAGTGTTTCTAGCACCTTTCCAGCTTTTTTCTTTATTTCCAGAAAATTTATGATTTTCCTAGAAATATTTCAGAAATACGTAATTTTAACTATAATTTACAATAATTTAATACAAGTAATTGTTGTTCACCATACTTTAAAAAAAGTTAAATTTTTATCTTAGGATCAGATTAGTAAACAAAAATAAAACGATTATTTTAATTATTAATAGAAGTTTTTAGTGGAAGATGTAAGCGATTAGTGAATAGTAAAAATTATAAAATAAAATTATTAGTGAATAATTTTTACTGTTTAACAGTTTTGATGTTTAATGGAATTTAAAAAAAAAGGTTACAATTACTAAAGTATTTACCAATCAAACCATGTATATCTAAGAATCACATATATATGTGTGGTAGTTAAATTTACTAATTTGTATATTTTTTATGTATTATTTGTAAAACAAAGTTCATGCATTTTATATTAAAAATGTCTCATTATACACAGTGTGATAAGAAAATAAATGTATGTGGGAACAAAAACAGTTGTCATATTTTATTAGTTGTCATTCTTAAACAAAAACAAAAATAAAAAGATCTATTCATTGAGTACCTCAATGATCCATTAAACAAAGTAACCAACCACCAACAAAATTATTTTGGACGCCTCAATTCCAAACCTTATTTTCCCAATAATGGTTAAGAAAAAGGCAAATACTAAAATAAAGCTCTATATTGTGGTAGGTGGTTCGAACTACTCTACATATTTATGATTTTAATTTACTAATAACACCCCCAAAAAAAACAATCTACCTTTTATTGTGGCGCAGAGATAGTTTTAATACTTTAGACACAGAGAATACATCTGGCAGAGGCTGACTCATTTGTGATTGTTGCCTTATCTTCCTCACTTTTTCCTACGTGTGCCCAAAAAAACTCTCACGCTCATCCACTAGTTTTCTTACACGTCATCTCTTTACCTTCACTTTGGTTCTTTTTAAGACTTGCTTCTTCTCTTGCATTCAACCCTCTTCTCTTTCTCCTTGTCTAAAACCATTTCCTCAACACACACACAAACCCTAATTTTTTTTTTTTTTTCTTCTAAAAAATGGAGGTTCCTGTGATTAATAGAATAAGAGATTTCGAAGTTGGTATAAACTCAATAAACGATCCTTCGTTTCTCTCTCGATCTGTTGCATTTTCCGGTATCGGAAAGCTACACCAAGCTTACGGTTTCTGGAAATGGGGAGCTTTGATCATCGCTTTCTTAGCTTACTTTACAAATTTCATTACAAGACTCAAGAGTTTAGTTGTTAGGTTAAGAAAAATAGATGTCTCTATTTCCTCGCCAACTCTTTTCGATGATTACGAAAGCGACTCCGATGTTTCGTCCGCGGCTTCTTCAGATGATGAAGATGAAGAAGAAGATGAAGATGAAGATGAAGACGAGGAAGACGTTGACTCGATCTATAATCGTGGATGGGTCAACGGAGGTTTCCGCGTGAGAGGATCAGATTACTACAGCAATGACGGTCAGGGACAAAATGGTAAATTCACGTGTTTCAATGGAAGTTTTGGAGATTTGTTCTCTTGGCCGGATCTCGGCGGGATCGGATCGAGCGGAGTCGTGAAGCTTTGGGATCATTTAGATGTAGACGGCGGAGACGATGATCGACGGGAGAATGTGATGGCAACGTTTCTCAGGAACTGCGGCTCCTCCTCTTCGCCGTCGTCGTTTTTCCTGACGGCGGAGAAGAAAGGTACAGACGCCGTGAAAGTGGAGGCGTGTGATCCACGCGCCGGTTTTCGGATGCCGGCGTTGCTGGCGGAGTGGAGGCAGCCGGGGAGGTTTCTCGGGAACATAATCGGAGTCGACGTCGGAGGCGTGGAGAAGATATACGTCAGGGATGACGTCAGCGGGAAAATCGCCGTGGGAGATCTGAGGAGGTTTAACGGTGCGTTGACGGACTTGACGGAATCGGACGGCGAGACTTGGTGGGACGCTGACGTCGTTATCGGGGGATGACGGTGACGTTGACGTTGACGAGATGCATTAAAAAAATAATTAAGATTTGATTTGTGACGGTTGCGTCCATAAAAGTAAGGACGGCGAAAAAGATTCAAACGCCGAAAATGTAAAACGAGAACGAACGAACGTTTTGTAAATAAATTTGTCTGTTTGCTTCTCTTCAATTTTTTTGTTTTGATTTGTTTTTAAAAAATTTAATAAAATCAGCCTCGGATGATTTTAAATAATTTTCATGTGTTTGGTTTGGTCGGTTACTTCACTTGAAGTTGAGTGGCTCAATAATGCAAAAGCCAACAATGGGGCCCGTCGTGAAGGTTTTACAATAAATAATAACTATGAGATTGAAATTATAGTATATGGCAGAAACGACAATAGTCGTCTGTTCGTGCATGAACCCATTATAAGATCAGAGCAGAACAATAAAGATCAAGAACCCACTTCTTAGCCACTAGATCCTTGTTTCTCCGGAATAAAAAAAACAAATTTAAAGAAAGAAATAACCGAACCTGTTAAAAAAAATTCAAATGTGTAAACTGCTTTAGTCCGATTAGTTATTTTATTGTAATTTCATATTTGTTTATTTGATTTAGTCAATTGTATATATGAAGATGTAACGACTTTTTTTCTATTCAAGAAAATAGAAAATTTGTTTCACAAATCTTTATTCAGAACTTTTATTATGATATTAATAACATAAGAATTTTACTTTCATATTTTTCTCTGAAATTTCACTAATCATTCATTTTATCACTCATTTTTTTATCATTGTTGATTAATTTTTTATACAATAAATTTAACAAAAATTATAAAAAGAAAAAAATTGGAATCAATCTGCAGTCAAAATTGGTCGTACATCTACATTTACAGGTGAACCTGAAGTTTTGATAGCTACAAATCAACATCTTACACCATTAGTGAATTTTAACGGACTCAGTTCGATGATGAAGCTTACGACGATGGAAATATCGAAATATATAAAGCGTGTTTGGTTGCTAAAGGATATACTCAATAAGAATAGATTGACTTCATTGATATTTTTTTCCCTTGACATTAAAATATCAATCAATAGTAAAAATCATTTTTTCTCTCGCTCCTAAGTTGAAATGGTCTTTTGAACCATATTAGTTAGTTTTAGTTTTGAAAAATGTCATGGAAATCATACACTCTTTGGTACGATATCATGATTGCGAGTTTATATGATGCAGTGATTGAGTTGAAATCTCAATTGAGTTATTTTTTTCATTTGCGAGATTTTGGTCCTCCCAACTTTTCTTGTGGAATTGAAATTGTCAGATCAAAAGAAGATATCTCTCAATCAGCGGAAATATGTTATTGACTTGTTGAATGCATCTTCAATGACTGATCTAACCAATTTAATTATTTTTATTGTGATTTGATTTTGGTTTACTCTATTAGTAAATTATATATATATATATATCAATAACGATGTATTTTCCATTTAAAGAAATAGAAAATCGGTTTCACAAATATTGGTTCATGAATTCTATTAAGAGAAAGACAAAAAAAACACAGTAAAATTTTAATTAGATAAAAAAGAAAGCAAAATTATCTGAATTTAGTCGAAATAAAAATGGAAAGAGCCAATAAGTAACTTTATATAATTTTCATTTCTATTGTGTGACATTCATATAGCAAAAGTAATGAAAGTATTAATAGTTCTGTAATTTGTATGTTTATCGCTCTTCTTTTTGCATAACTGTGACTTATGAGAATGACCGATACATATAGTGTGTCCACTTCAATATATTGAAAAACTTTCATATTGATAATTCATCCAAAATTGACACAATTAGGAGAGGCCTTCCTGTTGAGCCCAAATGACTAACTGAAATATTTTCTCTATTTATTAAGACTCAGGCCCCATTACAAAAATCTACCATACTACATGTATTAATCTGTAAATTTTTTTTTTAAAGAATGTTAAATTATTCAACCAAAAAAACTATTTTGTGCAGAAACTGTAATATGTGGCTAAAAGAATGGAAAAAAAACTTAAGCTACATCACTTAAGTTACGTTGTACATAACGAGAACATGGTCATGAGAGCTGGTCATCTTGTGATCGACCATATCTCCATTGCATCTTCGTATTTTACATTGCGAATGAGACGAAGCGAGAGAAATTAATTTCTGATCTGTTTGTATATATTGCGAATGATACGGTCTGTAGTAACGTGTGCTTCCCCATGTCTCCTTCCGTTTCTTTCTTTTCAAATAAAGAACGTTGCAGTCTGAAACATATATCAAATGATGAATGTACGAGTTGTAACCAGTATTAAATCTCAAAGAATATCTAAAAGATACTCTAAACACACTCTAAACATCTGCAACAGATTCAAAAACAACAAATCAAACATCTTCCACTAGCCTGGAGTCCAGGCCGTGGACACACACACACAAATGTTACAAGTGTTTAAAAATTATACAAGTGATCACATACTAGCAGATTAAATTAATTTTTACATAAGAACTTGAATTTTTTTAATAAAATGAAATAAAAAATTCTTAAACATCTTACAAGAAACCAAGGGAGAGTAAGATATTATAATGGATTCCATAATGAATGCTACGATAATATTTCAACACAGAACTGTGATGGGATATCTATCACAATTTTTCCTTTTTATCTAAAATCAAACGCTAAATTTTGCGATTGATTTAAGACCGTACATACCTCTTCATTTATTTCAGTTCAGCTGCAAGTGAACTTGGTCGTAGACGTGCAACAGAAAAAATCAACGCGTCATCACTAATCCTTCTCAAATTAATAACGAAGATTTTGCAACGTTCATTTGACGATATCATATTGTCATCTTGTATTATCTACTATTCTTTCGTAAATGACCACAAAACAGTATTCTTATAGTGAAATTTATTATGGAAGGAGC
The DNA here is from genome assembly GCA_900108845.1 of Iljinskaea planisiliqua. Lineage (NCBI taxonomy): Eukaryota > Viridiplantae > Streptophyta > Magnoliopsida > Brassicales > Brassicaceae > Iljinskaea > Iljinskaea planisiliqua. The sequence continues at coordinate 3,689,990 of FNXX01000009.1, forward strand.
CAACTCTAGAGGTCATATTTTGACGAGAAGTATTGTAGAAACCGTTTATTTATCGTATTTTCTTTCAAACTGCCGTAAGAAAAAGAAAAAATCATATAAACTACAAACCTGTTACATTTCACATCAACCAAATACATAAATTATCAATTACACAAAATAATCATCCACTAAGTGAAACAACTTAAGAAAGGATGAACAAACGAACGAACAAATAAAAGCATAATTTATCTACATGAAACGAAACCATATAAGTATTTTATGGGAAGTCTTCTATGAACTTGTTAACCGAAGGTCTAAACCGGACCGGTCCTGTTCGGTGACATATAAAGAAGTTGAGTTGGAGAACCAAACAAGGTCATCGAGCTCGTCGTTGTTTTTGTTGTCTCTCCTCACTTATGTCGTCATTACAAACGTTGACCTCTTCCGTTAACACAGAAGAGGATGATTCACTGATGTTGTTAGGGTTCCGTCTTATAATCTCTTCGAGACCCGTGAGATGCTGAACCACAGCCATAAAGTTTTCAGCCCGCGTGTGGATCACCTTCGGAGATTTCGCGTAGATGATTACTGGAGCTGCCTGTCCATGTCGCCGTGACTGTTTGACAACGTTACACGACGTGGTTTTCTTGATGGAATGGGATTCTCCGGCGAGTTTTAGCGACGGAGGACCGGAGCCGCTGATCTCCTGGCATCTTGTAGGAATCATGGAGAGTAATATGAAGAGAATTTTGTTGATTAGTGTATTCGGACAAGACATTCATTAAAATGATTATATGTAGAACTATATATGCGTGTAAGTATAATTAATATAAATCATATTATATTGCAGCCAACGATTCTGACCGTTGACTATATATACGATTATAGTTTTGAAGTAAAACGCTCGTTGGCTTTGAATAGTAACATGACATGGCTCAGGTATATCCTGCTTATTAATAGTTTATCTTTTTTCTCGAGTTTCTTAAAAAATAACTTCATATAATATTAATATTTGATTTAAAATTTTCAATTTCAATTGCAAACTTCTTCTGTAATCTGTATATAGCATTTGTAATGTTTTATTAAAAAAAATTATGGCTGCATCATTTTAAAAATGCTCGATCGTATCCAAAACGAATTTGCAATATAATTTTGATAAAGAGTTCTTTATTCTTGGTTATCTTTGAATTTTGAATATTAGTGGCTATGACCATGCAAGGTTGGCTACAGATGGTTGAAACGGCTTCACTTCTCGCCCTTTACGTAATAAGAAATTTTAAAAAATTTCAAAATTACCGGCTTCTTTTAATTAAACCCACTTACAGTCTGCTGTAATCATTAATCAATTTTTTCTCCCCAAATTGTTGTGTATTCTAATGATTATCAATGAGATCGTTTCATTCTATTTATTATATGCATAAAATATATTTTTTGCGAAGGATAAACAAAACAACATATGATTTCTCTTTTCCAGTTGGGGAATCTAATATTGTAAGACAACATTTGACTTTTGCTCTATGAAAGCCAATTGAGCTATTTTTATATCTTGCTTTAATTTTATTAAGCACTCACACAGACCATATATACTTGTCTCATGTGCATGTATTGAAAGACAAAACCTGGAAGAGAATCATGAATAAAATAGTTTGCGTCCTTGTCTACACATTTAAAAAAAAAAAAAAATCAAAATCAGGGTATGTTTAATGATATTTGTAACAAGTAGGGTAGTACCACACAGTTTCCTAACTACAAGGATATATACAAAATATAGGTTTCTGATTATATAGTATACGATATTTATATAATGTGTACATGCGCCATGATAATTCGAAGACGACTTGTAAAACCCTAATTGTTTTTATAAAAGTCAATGGCCTTCTTTTACAAATAAAAATTTCCAATAGCAAACCAAAATAGTCGTTGCAAAATAACAATGCTTATACATAGTACAACTTCTATCGTTAATTCAGACAAGGAGAAGGCATCTATCTTCCTAACAAGGCCAAACCCAACTCAACGTATTTGGGTTTCTATTTCTGTCACTTGTCTCTATTTCTGTGTGAAATATGTTATAATTTCAGGTTTCATATTATCTCACCGAATCAGATTAAACGGTGCTAGAAAACTCTTTCACAGACACCCTCATGGAAGATGAATCTAGGTTACAACGATTTAAGAATCTGATTCTGCTCAAAGCAACATCAAGAGCACATCTCTTCAAATACTTGTTCCTTCCTAGCAACTATCATAATATTTATCTTCATGAACTCCTTTAGGACATCATAATTTCCACAGGCTAGATTTTGAATAGTTACGTTAGAGTTTTCTTTTTAGTTTCATATATAATTGTTTGAATTGAATTTTGTATCTCTTACATGGATGGTCTACATGACACTAATTTATTTTTAGAAACTGTCTCTCAATCAAAATTAAAATTTGAGCTTTAATGGTCTAATACCAGAAATAACATTAGAGGTTTGACCTTTGGTCCAACAATCTAATGTTTAGCCACCAAAATTTAAATCCTTACTTTTGATAGTGTAGTCATGCAAAAATAGTATTTATGGAAAATAATTAAATTATTGATATATATGAAAAAAATAAAATTGTTATCATTTATTATATTCTATATTATAATTTTTTTTATTTTATCTTTGAATCAATAAAGTTACATCATGTTGATAGGCATTTTTTTACTCAGATCAAATATAATAGTAATAAAAAATGAGATAAAATGTGTTTAGTAAAATAATATTTGTAAATATTTCACAATGGCATATATTATTATCTAATTAGTAAAAATTTAGACGAAAAATTTTGTTTTCATAAGCTGAATATTTTTTAATTGACATTTATTCATCAAATAAATTAAGTTTTGAGTAATGTAATACTTTCATTTATTTAGATAGATTGTTTTTTTGGAAATATTTAGATTTTTAAAAATTATAATTTATAAAACACAATATTAATTAACAAACTGAAAATTTAATCTTAAATCTAATTAACAGTTTAACACAGTTATAATTATGTAGATTATCAATTATCAAATCCAAATATTTTTGAAGTGTGTTTATGATGCGGATTCTAGTCTAATTAGTAATAAAAATAGAGATAAAGGATGCATACAAGATAATTACGTTCCTCAAACACTTTCACACTAATACGTTCATATTGAATGTGTCCACCTTTATACTAATCAATAAGATATCCACGTAGAACAATAGTCTTCTGAATGGGTTCTAACGGTAAAGAAACAAAGGTCCATATGGTAAGCCCAGAAACAAGCCCAAATTTTAGGTGGGACGAACGTACGGAGTGAAGCCCTAAGTAAAGGTAAACAAGTGAAGAGCACAAAACTTAGAGAATGATAAAAATCATAAAATGGTAAATAGAAAAGCTGAGGCCTCGGGATTATAGGATCATGCGCAAAGGCACTGCACGCGCACTTTCACATCGTGTGGCTAACATTTGGATTTAAGTGTGTCATATTTAATGGAAGCAAACTGTGTTGTGCTTCGGGAAAGAAAATCAAAATTAATTTAATAGTATGAGGAACGATTCAATTTTCGATAATTTGGGCCTTATTTCTTACATTCCTCGGATCTCTCGCATCTTACTGTAATACTACTGTTCTGTGTGTCTTGTGTTTTTTTTTGTCTGTTCGTTGTCCCTTGCATATATTTTATTGTTTAGTATTATAAGTAGTACTTATTTCTTGTAAATTATATAGTACTTGTAAAGTTAACTTATTTCTTACCATTTATTACTTGCTTCAAGCAACAGCATTCCCCTTCCGTCAATAGGAACGTGTGATCACGCATGTCATTTTCTTTTTTCACGACAAACAAATGTATTTACTTTACTTGTCTTCGTATAACAATACAAGATATATGTGAGAATGTTTGCTTAGACGTTGGCATACTCGCTAGGTGTTTGTATTTTTATTTTAAATTGAATATAAAATTTTATTCAATTAAAAAACATTATTTACATCAAAAGCAAGAAAAATGATGAATGGTAAAAATAGATTATGTATACTCTAAATAAATAAAGAGATTATGTAATTTAACTTGTGGCAAACCAAAATATGAGTTCTTCCTCCTAATTTTTTACTCTCATATCTCGGATTGAAAAGAGTGGGTTTTTTATATGTTTTCCTACGAGTTTGATGAATCTAAAAAGTGGAGATAACAACTTTTGTTGATTATAAAGCTTTTAGAAAAACATAAAATATTTTATAATTCAAACGAAAATGTTGATAAAACATTTCGAAAAATATTAACAAACTACAAATATTTTCCAAATGCTTATTTATCTTTGATTTCACATAAAGTTTTTACCAAAAAAATTAACATTTAAAATATACAGAAAGTTCTTAAAATATATATATTTCTAAATTATATTGTTTAATAATATCAAAAGATTAATTTTGTATTTTTAAAAATTATATTCTTATAATAAAAAAATCACCATTAATTTTTCTATTTTTAATTTAAAATAGCATTTTAAGTTTAAATTTAATTAAATATGAAAAACATATGTTTCAACCAAAAACAATTTGAAAATTATTAAATATGTATATTATCAGTATAAATATAATATGTATGAATAAATATATTACATAATTTTATGATTTTATATAGAAATTATTCACAGTTTTACCAATCATTTAATGTATATTACTTAAAGAAGGGTTGTGGATTCGGTTAGTTCGGTTATTCGGTTTGGATAGTTCAGTTTTCGGTTAGTTTGGTTTGCATAATCTGATTTCTGAATTGAACCAAATAAAAATTTGGGTTGGTTCTCGATTAATTCGGTTAACAAAAAATTTATCCAATTGAACCAAAATATTTTGTTAAATTTTGCTCAATTTTGGTTAATTCGGTTAGCTCGGTTCAAAATTATAAATATGATTTTGGTTTAGTATAAATCGATATAATTTGATTATTTAAATAAAAAAACAAAAATTAACCAATTATCTAAACGAACCGAACCAATAACTAGATGTATTTTATAAACTTATTAATCAGTTTGTAATCCATAATCAAACTTGAACCGAAAACCAAAAATTTTAGTTAGGTTTGACAACTTTGGTTTGCTTTTAGATCGCAGGGTTAACTTAAAGCATGTAACTTTTTCAACATATTGCTTATGTTCTTTGTCGTTACTATGCTACTATCATTACTAATCTATAGTAATGAAAGCATGTCATATAACGAATCAGTTTCTATCATTTTTACAAAATAAAATCAGCAGAAAAACTAGGAAAAAACGATTTATCATTAGTCATCAACTAAATTATCTAGATTTCATATATTAAGATAATGTATGTGCATTAGTGGTTAACTATATGTTTAATTAGTTTCGTATCTCATGTATGTGTATTCTTTTGCATCTAAAAGTCAGATGCCGTCCAAATCATTAAAAATATGTGAAGCGGAGAAACTGCAGATATATAGTACCAAATTTGGGACTCCCAATGTCAACACAATCATTTCTCCTTACTGTATTATGGTACCTATCTTTTCAAAAAAAACTTTTTCTTTTGCTTCACACAGGCCCGTTACTTTGAACCAGAATCGAACACAAGACTTGACGAGTGGAGTGGTTTGTTTTCTTTGTATTGTAAATATTTTAATAAAGATTAAACACCCTTGTATACTGAACATTTCGACCATAAGTCGCATGTCGCAACCATTCGCTTACGCAAACCATAATTATTTGTTTTAGTTATGACATGTGATAAAAGTTTGACTTTTAGTTATTTTATTCTTTTGACAAAGTGGTTTGAATATTAAAGTTTGACTTTACTAAACATGCAGAAATGTACAAAGAACGTATGTGTATATAAATATAATAGAATGCCACGAAACTGGGAATATATAATAAAAAAGGTTCAAAGAAATCCGTACTTTGATAGTAGACCTTATTCTATATGAACAAAGATCGAATAATCTGATAGAAAGTGACAATTATATTTCTATTTGATGTAAAGCTGTCATTTGCATGCATTTAGACAATTTGGAGATGAAGAGAAGCTTCCTTTCCAATCAGGAGAGACACAAATCGGATTTGGAAAGTATTACAGCCGCGAGATGAAGCAAACCACTCGGTGTCATCAAAACTTTTTTTTTGTCGTCTGAGTTTTTATATTGAAATTAAACAAAAATATTTTATAAGTGCCAAAAAGAAAAAACAAAGTCAGCGAAATAAACACTATTTCCGAAATTAAAACTCTATCGAAGAAAACCAATAAAACAAAAACAAAGAGAAAATGATTCCAACCAAAAATCTATATAATAATTTCAAAATTAAAGACCAGTTGCAACTACTGAAATTGAGTTTGAGACTTGATGATGTCATCAAAACTTATAATCAAGAATTTTATTATTATTGATCAGAAAAAAAATATTATTGATCCGTTCACTTAATATATGGAGTTACAGATCGGGGCTTTAAATTTAACGTGGAGGTCATTAGGAGATCTTACCAAAACGTTTATTAATTTATTTTATTATTAAGTTTTGATGAGTCTACTTTCTTCTTACATCATAAATTACACGACAGGTTTTTGAAAAGAAAAAAAAAAGAGAGAGAGGAAGAAGTCAGGTTCTCATTCTCCCACATGCATTTAAATCAATCAGAGGATGTGCTATTATGTCTGATAGAGACATCTTAGTGGATTTAGCCTTCTGTTGCTAGTAGCTACAATGCTTCGAAAGCAACCAATTTGAAGCTACTCCTAGTTATGCTCGGGGTAAAGTATAAATGATCATCATTATGATTAAACTGAAATTCGAGTTTTTTACAATGATTTTTTTTAATGGATATCTAACTTATTCAAAAGATAAAATAATGAAATAGGTGAAGAAAAAAATAGAAGTGTATCTGGAAGAAGAAATGCAGAAAAATTCATCAGATTTTTTGAATACACGTCTTTTCTGATTAATCAATCTGCTAATGGGGGTTAAATTTAGGAACTTCGTCTGGAGATGGGATCTCATATCTGCTAATCAGTGTATGAATGTATCTAGAAAGTTAAAGGAATGAGGTAAGAACTCTTCTCTTGAATTTTTTTCCTCTTTCTTCTTTTTCTTTTCTTTTACCTTTGATTGAGGATCTTCCTTTTATAAGGAACAAAATTTATTGAAATAATAATTCTCCATGACCTTTTTAAAAAAAAAAAAAAATCTTTAAGTATACAAATGAAAAATAACTTAACTAATTATTTAGAAAAAATATTAGATACAATTAGTCACATAGTTTTTAATATAATTAAAATTAATTTTAAAATATCAGAATTTTAAATAATTTGAAACACTATAAATTCTCTAACTCATCAAACAATTTATATCTGAGAGAGTATATATATGTTGTTCTTTTCTGTCTACATATGATACAAAATTTAGAGTGCTTTTAGAACCGTCAAATCTTCCTAATATTTAGTTGGTATAAAAATCAAAACATTGGATTAATTAACCGAAATATAAAGCATAAATCAATTAGTGTTTTACGAATAAAAAACAGAAGGAAATAACAATTTTTGTCTATCTACAAGCACATACGCACGTTATTACAACCATTTGCTATATATCCAGGTCACAAGAACATAAATTTTTGAATGGCAAAGCATAGATATAATAAGTACATTCATCGTACGTATAAGCCAATACATATCGAATATATGGTGAGCATGGGACCACTTCCTATAATTTTACACTACGGGCAATACACAATCTAACATCCAATTTTGCATGAGAGGAGGTATCTATGAGTTAGATAGCTAGGTACATATTACATTTATTGGATTAGAATGAAAGCAATAATTGTATATAAAGCGTTATTGACCAAACCTATATCAATGGTAAAAAGTGTTGATAGCAACCCATGCAGTCTATAGTTTACGTGCCAATATATCGTCTTGGTTTCTGATCAAGCACTATCACAAATGATGACGCTTGTACAAATTGCAAAGAACAGTGGTGGACAAAGAGAAACTAATAAATGAGTGATAGAGATCGATGTAAATATTGATATTTATTGGAGTACAAATTGTAACGTGATGCATGCACTTATAAAACTGAAGAATCATCAATATCTTGTGAGGAGAGTTTAGATCCACGGCTAAGTAGATGTGGAACATAAAGTCGTGTGGAGATGTATAAGAATCCATCAGCATATATTATGATGAAGATTTAATTGAAGTTAGATTATACTATTATAATTAATATCTTGGACCAAAACGGGGGAATTAAAGTCCAAACAAATCATTACAGAGATCATTATCAATTAGTCGAATAAGATCTATCTAAGATTGTCTTTTAAGATTTAGAGGATTTCTTTTGGATTAATATTAGTTGTCTTATATGACTTCAAGTGAGGTCGTGGGGTCGTCTGAATCTGATAAATCCTTGCGGCTCAGGTTGCAAAATTCTATTTGCAAAAATATTTACTGTGCTAGTATCTTAAATACTTATATGAAAATTTGAATGATCAATTTTAGTTACATAAAATGAAATGTTTGTCATCCTTACTTTGATATATGTAATGACTTGAAATCACACATAAATTATACAAACAGAATGATAATTCGTGATTTTCTAATAAAGCTTACTATGTCTTGTTGGAAAATGAACTGATAGAGCTTTCTTTTCATTAAAGAGTGGTATTCAAATGTAACTCGAAATATATATCAACGAGCTTATTTTATTGCATTATCTGGGACATTGTTCTATATCTTCCCTCTTTATCTCTCTTTTGTTTGATTTTTTCCCCGAATTAATCAAGCTGTTAGCCGATATACGTGTGTGACACCATCTCTTAGCACTTTTGCGGTTACACTTTGCTAAGTGATCTAGTAAACAAATTTTTTTAAACAAAATTCTCAGTCCTATCATTCACTATAATTTTGTGGAAAAATAATATTACAATTTCCTTCAAAGAAATTATTCATTGAATGAAGATACAAATGTCTTTTTCCTCGTAAACAAATGTTTCTTGGCAGAATCAACTATTCGTTTCTTTTACAGTTTAATTTGTTGTCAAAAAACATTAAACCAAATGATGATGACACATAGAGAGGTTTAAGTTTAAGGCCTCGACTTCCGTTTTCCAAAAAGAAAGAGGAAAACGTTATTTCAAAATAAAAGAGAGATATTTACAATAACACCAAAAATAAAAACAACAACAACAAAAAGGTTTTTTTTGTTCGGACGCTAAATGCAAAGCTAAACAGCTTAAGCTCCTCTCTCTCCATGCCGTTTGCTTCCGCATACCTTTTTTTCTTTACCCACACACATTTCTTCACACTAGACAAAACACAAGCTCCTAAATTTTCTAAATATCAAAACTTTCTTTTTTCTTTTATACATTCTAAAGATCAAAAACAAGAAACGAAGGGACTTTTTTACTTCAACTTGTTCCCATCATTTTAAACGGAGGTTTTGCTTACCAAAAATGGCGGAGATCATATGTATTACATGTTTGTAGCTAACCCAACAACAAAAAATATCATTTTTCGAAAAATAATTAGAGATAAAAATCTCTCAACGAACCCATTCTTGTTCTTTTTTTTTCCCTACTTTATTTTCTCGTGAATGACCAAAAATAAAATTTCGTAAAACAAAAAACAAAAAATGAGCTGGAAAATGGCTGGAAAAAATAACCTAATCTTTCACCAACAGCCGATTCACAATCTTTACGCTTGGCTCCAAAACTTGCTCCTCCCAAATCTCTCTCCACTCTCTTCTTCTTCTTCCCGGCGACGACGACGTACTTGAACTCATCATAACCGCTTTAAACGACGCCGTTGCATCAACCCTCTTTATCTCCCATCCCGCGTCTCTCAGCTTCTCAATCTTCCCTACTTGTCTCTTCGCTAACGTCAACGTGTTCTCTTTGATATCCTCCACCGCCTTATCGTACGCCGCTCTCCTCGCTTCATCCCACTTTCGCCCTTTACTCTCCTCCGGTGGGTACATTTTGAAGTAACCGTCGAACTCCGGCACACCTATAGCTTTACGGATCCCAAACCGGGTCGTACGGGATTTAACCGGGTCGTAAAACCCGGAGAGCTCTTCGAACATACCCGAATCCATCATTTCGTCGACCCGTTTCAGGAGATACTCGAAGAGCACAGTCTCCGACACATGTACCCAGATAAAACAGCAGTCGTAACGCAAATCCCGACAGATTGAAGATGAACCGAAAGGATCGACCTTTGGGTCGAATCTCTCGGCGAGGAGTGCGTGGACGAAGGAGTTGGATCCGCCGGCGATAATCGGGAGCTTTTTACGGGAGATTATGTCGGAAACGGCGTTTGAAGCGTCGAAGCGGAAATCTCCGGCGGTGAGTTCGCCGTCTTCGGAGCTGAGATAACCGAGGAGGTGGTGAGGTACGCCGCGACGGTCGGGGATCGTAATCTGGTTCGTGGTGATCTCCAGTCCTTCGTAGACTTGGATTTTGTCGGAGTTTATGATCTCTGAAGGGAAACGAGTGGCGAGATCGACGGAAAGACGTGATTTTCCGGCGCCGGTTGCTCCTAAGATGACGACGATTTTGTCTTTTCGGTTCCGTGGCCGTGACTGCTCCATGCGTACGGAAACGGAGACTGGTTGTTGGTTTCTTTGTCTTGTTCGTCGATTGGTGAAGGAGAGAAGAGAATGTGTGGAGAAAGACGGCGACGTCGTCGTCGTGAAGCGATCGGAGATTGTTGGGAGGAAGTTGAGTTCTGTCATTAGCACGGAAAGAGACAAAACACACAAAAAACTGTGTTTTTTTTTCGTGTACGGTTCTTGTTATGTTTTTTTCTTTCCTTTGTTGTTGTTGTTGTAACGATAGATGCACCACACTACTATCTCTCTCTCTCTCTCTCTACTTTTCTCTCTTTCTCGATTTCTGATTTCTCGGTTTCTCGGAGCTTCACTTCAATGGAGGTGGCCGAAATCTAATGCGTCACTACTTCTGCGCTTTCTCGCTCTTCTTATTTTCTGTTTTTTTTTTCTTTTTTTGGGTTTGGAGAGGGTTTTAGATCATGAAGTTGTGTTAATAATTTTTTTTAATATTTTACCAAAAAAAAAACAATTTTTTTAATATTCAGAGAGTTTTTGTCTCTAATTAAGTTTGTAATCTATAGACCCAAAAAAAGAAAATTATATTTATAGACATGAATATGAATAGAACCTTGTGTCTATCAATAGAATCTATAAACCCAAAAAAAAAATATTTATAGACATGAATATGAATTAAAAAAAAATTATATTTATAGACAATAATATGAAGGTAATATTATTTTTTCTTTAGTACAAGAAATTTTTTTTTTGTTTTTGTTGTGTTTTTGCTGACATTGTTTTGGAATAACAAATGTGTTTGAAAGTATTTTTGTTTTATTGTTTTTGAGCTTCTCCATTGTCTTTCATCATTTAGAATAAAAAAGGACAAATGAAAGCTATTTATCTCTGATAAAATAGATAGATCATCAAAATGGCAAAAAGGTAATAACTTGGGTTTTAAATGCAGATGAAATGGTGATGCCACGTGTCGAGGGCTTTGAAGGCGTAGTATAGGGAGAATGGGAAGAAACAAAGTTGAAGGTGTGTGCAAAAGACAGACGCGTGGGAAGGAAGATTCATTGGCTATTGCGAGCGTGAATTACAACATCACATGCTTCTTAACAACTCTCTAATTGTGTGTTTCCACTTTGTTTAAACTCTACACGCACCTATAATCTTCATATATATATAAGTATTAGCTTACAAGCAATGCATCCAGATACATTCTCTTTTCTCTAAACCGATGATTTCTTTATATCTCAAAGTTTGTATGTTTCTTTCGAGTATACCAAAACACATCGTATGACTCTTTAATCGGTGCATAGTCATCATATTCTTTTAAAATATAACATCATGTTTAATTTCGCATTCAAACAATCTCTCATCTTTTTACTTTGGTTAAATTTTCATTGTCTGTAACACTCTAATAAAGTCCGTTTTTTATGGAAGAATCTTTAATTTGTGATATGGCGTTTAAGCTTAATTAATTCTTGATTTCATGACTATAAATTATAATAACGAAAAAATAAAAGGGAACATGCCTTTACTTTAGCAATCAAATTGAGATTTTTTTTTTTTCTTCATCATCCCATTATGGCTATTTTATTTCCCTTTTTCCATGATTCTTCAATTCTTGTATCACCATTAATATGCTATATATATATATATATATATATATATATATATATTTTTTTTTTTTTTTTTTTATCGAATTCAGATGGCATTGAGTGAAAAGAAATTTTATATATAACTTTAGATATCGAGCGTGCCTAAGCGAAACAACATGCATCTGCGTATATAGCATCCAAAGAACTCTGCCATGCATGATTCGAACTTTGTATTAAGAGAATCGATAGTGTTATATGGACTTTTTACCAAGATATCAAATGTCATACCATAATATAATCAATCCGCTACTAACGATCACTTGAACTGTGCATGTTGTGTATTCTTCCTACGTTTTAGACCTTCGATTTCATTTTCTTGAGAACTTCGTACGTACTACACACTTGAACAAGTCGTCTTACGAAATTCGTCATTAAGCTTAACAAACACATCGCCAATGGGAATAATCTATATGCGCTTACGTTGAAACCAAATATGGTTTCTTTTGTTTGGTCGGAGGCTGATGATGTCGACGTATGCTACTATCATATCATCTGGCTATCTACTCCTTGTGGGCAATTAAATAGATAAATTTATAGATATTTTATAATTTGTTTGCCAGTGTTTTCTCAAAGTCAACGGCTTCTCTAATCCAATACTAAAAATTATAATACTTATTAACACTAATCAGGTTTTCTTATTTATATACTTCACTAAAACTTTCCCTTTCACCCACATTATCATCAACTATTATATGATATAAACCGACATTAATCCAACTAGACTAAGATTTAAAATTCATATAGCTATAAAATATATGAAATAATAGTCCAAACTGGTCTTTTTGATGTCAACCGATTCAGATAAATACGTAATTTACATATACACAAATGTTTTTTAGTAGCATTGAAAATCATAGTCATTGGCCGACGAAAAAGAAAATAATAGTCAAAGATATAAAAATACATCACAGCGAAACACACATCTATATATGAATATGGTCAATCAATAGTTGAATTGAGACAAGGTTTAAATTCTCATGCACGCATACATGTGAATTCTGTAAGTTTATAATAACGTCATCAGGTAGGTTTTGTTCGTTTCATATTATCATATATAGATGTGTGTTTCGTATGAGACCAGGATTTAGTCATTGTTGCTATTACTATTGCCAGTTATTGGTAATTCAAAATTTAAAACGCTAAAATTTACAACAATTAATCGTCGCTAAACTCTACAAACTATCGCAAAAACCAACCAACAACTTCAAACAAACGGGATTTGGTCGATGTCGCTGGTCATATATTGTAAACGACATACTTACTATGCATTTTTATGTATGAAAACACTTCTTAACATTTTATTTAATTATAATTTTTTGTCAAATATATGCTTTACAAGCAAGAATAGAGTCGTATGGCGAGAAATTAATTATTAGATAACTTGAGAAATAATTTGATAAATGACAAAGAAAAGTTGGACAAAACCTCCACTTGGCTTCAGCACAACTCAACGCCACGGTGCACTCATCATCCGGAACTGTATTGTATCTGTATCTAATTAATGTTAAACCAGTGGCTCTAATCATGATTAAGTGCCGTAGGTCTTGTCTCTTATACGAAAATATAGATTATACAGTCCTAACTTCGTTTTTATAAATAATAGTTTTATAATAATACAAGATACATCCAAAAAGGGTAGCACTAGAACTGAACTTATAGAATAATCATTGCACATATTAAACAAGTCAGTCATCTGATGAATCAAATTATAAAAAGATGACTTTAATTGCTTAGTCAAAAAAGGCACAAGAAAATGGTAACACTTTAATTTATATAAACGTTTATTGGTTTCGTTTTGAACAACTTTAACATCCATGGCTCGAATTATCTAGCGCAAATATCGTTGCTACATCTACATATATCCAAACACAATCTATTTACGACATAAATAGAACTAGTCTAAATAAGAAGAACAGGCTCTTTTTTCAAATTTCTAACTTCCAAATGTAACTTGAAAAAAATATAAATTGTTGCAATTTAGAAGTATCGTTCAGCTCAATGGCGCATTTTATGAACCAATGGTGGATTAACAAATTTTTTTTGTTGATTTAGGTCAAAGATCGAATCCTACGATATATCATTCTGTTATTAGCTTTTCTTTTTGATCTTGTAAGCATTAAGTTTTTTTTTTTTTTGGCTATCGTAAACATTAGAAGTGATACAATAACCCGGATCTAGTTATGGATTTCGCTATAAACATTGGGTCTAATATTATGTAATATCTTGTGATGATGATGAGACCACGCTATCAAAAATATTAATCCAACCTTCTTATAGTGTCACTATTCCCAGTTTAGTTGATTAAACATATATAGAATCACCACTAGCAATGCCATCAAACGAGTTGTCTCCAACAATTACGATGCTATTTAAAAAAAAAAAATTACATTATTTTAATAATCAAGGAGATTATAGAAAAAAAACATACATTAAGAAAAAGTACATTAAGAAAAAGGAAAAAAAAAACAACGTAAATATATTGTTCATGGGTTTTAATTTATTTTTCACATATTGCGTATTGTATTTTCATTATCAGTATTTATCACATAATTGCGTCGGGTCTTGTAATTTATTTAAGCTGAGAACGAGGTTTAGGTACCAAGTGACGTAATAAAAATATTAGAAAGAAAACAAAAAAAGTGTTGTGAATACAAATGTTATTCTTCAGAAGTTTACAAGGGAAACACAACATTATGATGATGTCCATTAAACTGTGAAATTATAATTATTTTAGTACAGTAAATATAAAAAAAAGAATACAAGTTTCTCTGCAATTTTTGAGCATCCACATGCTGTCATGCTCTGCCTCTCCACACGCGTGTTTGAGAACCAAACAAAAGTACGGCGTAGTTTAATTTGCCTATATTTAATTATATGCTTAACTCATAACTCAACTAAACAGTACTAGTAAGTAGTGTAGTAAACAGTAAACACCTTTTCTCTTCTTTTTTTTCTTTTTGTCGAAAACTTTATGAATTTAAAATTGGCTGAAAAAGTCTGAAAGTTACATGAATTCATATGATTGATCAGTTTAACATGATCAAAAACATATATCAAATGACTAATTTATGGTAGTCCAGTGTCATTATAAAGTTAGAAGACCAAAATTTGAGTTTTTACAATGCGATTGCAGACGTAGTTTGCTAATGTAAATGCTTTAAAAGTTAAGAATACTAGTGATCCACATATTACATTGTTAGCACTTAGCATGTTTTGGTAATTTTCTTATGTCAAATATCAATGATTTATTAGTCGGCTTTATTAAACTGAACAACACAATTTTAAAGAAAACCATTTTATAATATTATGGTATCTCCTATTTATGTAAAGTATTAGTTTTGAATTTACATTTTTTTCTAAAATAAATTAGTGACATTGAAAAGAAGTTGATTAGTTATAGATTTATACAGCTCTCTGATATTTTTCAGTCAGTTTTATATAATTAGGGAGTGATTTTATAAGTTCGGATTTTTTTATAATTCTTTTCCGAGTTTACGTACACTTTTATAATCGTCAAAGTTAAAGGAAGATCGATTTATATTCTGCAATGAAAAACCTGAGACAGAATTTGAGCTTTCAACAACTTTGGGCTTGGACCCAATAAAATAGTAATGGGCTTACATCTATAAGCTACTAGCAAATACCCAAAATCAAATACAATCAGGATCATTCAAAGAAAACTTTTAAAAAGAGTTATAAATAACTCAAAACAGCCCACATAATGCAAGTATGTGATAAAGCCCAGTAGCCCAAGTTTCACAATAGCCCAATTGTCCAACTTAATCGTGTAACCAAATTGCCCATTTGTCGATGGCCCACATCACAGAACCAAACGAGCGAGAATAACAGGATCAGTGTCGTATCGTATAGTTTCGAAGTGAAGAGAACCCTAGATTAAGTTCGCCTCAAACCAGACAAAACCAGTATTGAATTTTCATAGTCATAGTAAATAGCCGTTTGTGGCATGTGACATGTATTGTCTATGCATATACTTGTAACTAAGTATTACATAAAGTAGCCCAATGTGGCCATATTAGTTGTCACTAAGAGATACTAAATATTACATAATGTTGATGATTCTTTATGATTAACTCATAAATAGCGTTGATGATCATGGATACGTGTAACAAATAATAATGAAACAGACACTTTAATTACTTCTGTAACAATATATAATTGTCAAATTTATAAAGCTAAAACAGAAAAAGAAAAAAGCGTCTAAACCTGCCCTCTAATTTCACACTTGAGAAGCACACAAGTCGTCTCTGATGGCGCCTAACTTGTGCCTACCGACAAGGGGGGGCCTCTCGACTCTTCACATGTTGTGTCTTGTCACGTTAGCACCAACATAATCATGACACGTAGTCTTTGCATGAGTCTGATTGCCCCCAATTCCATCACTAGATCCCGTAAAATCCTAATCCGACCGTGATTTCGATGAAAGTAGGTGAAGAAAATTGTGGTATTTTTGTCGTTTAATGATATTGACTTTCCGTGAATTTAGGTGAAGAAGATTGTATATATATATGTCCACACCTCCTAATATGATGACCACCCATTAATCTTCGATCGCCTCACGGCGACGAAGAGATCACCACCGTCTTTCTCCTCACGTTCTCTCCTCTCTTTTTAACCGACGATGAATTAACCTGTATCCTTACGCATGGAGCAGTCACGGCCTCAGTAAAGTCGTCGTCATCTTAGGAGCCACTGGCGCCGACAAATCACCACTCGTACGTTTCCCTTCCGAGACGGTCATCAACTCCGACTAGATGAAGGTCTACGACAGATTGCACATCACCACGAACCAGAGTACGATGCCGTAGCGTCGCACACCTCACCGAGCGGTTCGACCCGGAAACGGATCCATTCTCTTCCGGGTCTTCGGACTCAATCTCCCGGGATGTGTGTTTTGAGTGCTGTTCCTCCTCCTGAAACGTGTCGACGAGATGATGGACGTTCGGGTATGTTCGAACAGCTGTCCGGGTTTCACGACCCGTTGTCCCAGAGTTTGACGGTTTCTTTAAAGAGTGGGACCGAGAGAGGAAAGCGGCTCACGAGAAGGCGGTGGAGGACACCGTCGCAAAGAGAACACGTGGCGAAGGAGTTAGATCCACCGGCAATATTCGACAGCTTCTGCGGCGGTGAGTTCGCCGTCTTTCTAGGAAAAGCTGACACGGTACACGGTGGGGAATGCTGCTACCCTCCGGTATCGTAGTTTGATTCGTGGTGACGTGCGGTCTCTTGTAGACTTTCATCTTGTCGGAGTTTATGATCATCTCGGCGCGGAAACGAGTTGTCGGATCGACGTTAAGTCGTGATTTTCGGGCGCCGGTGACTTCAAAGATGACAGATATTTACTTTATCTTTGAGTTTCCAAGGCTGTAACTGCTCCATGCATTGGTCGTAAATTTGGTTAGAAAGAGTCGAGAATGTGACTAGAAATATGAACCTTTATGTAACTTAATTACAAGCAATTATCCAAACCTTCTCTGTAGACCGAATAATTTTATATTTGAAGTTCCTATGTTTCTTCTCTATCCCAATTCCCAATTCACGCTATCTGAGGTGCATATATTCATTCTTTAAATATATATCCACGTTTAGATCCTACATTAATTCGTTTGATCTCTCGTCTTTGTTATTTCGTAAATCTTTTACTGTAAAATTATTAAAAATGATAAGATGATTGTAATAGGAAGAATTATATTCACTCTCATAATTACAATAGTTACAATACGAAGACTGAATTAATCTAATCACCCAACTGATAGTATCACATTATCATAAATACAAATATATACACAATATTATCACAAATGTTATGAATCTTTTTGATTCTTCTACACGCCCTCTTAAGCTAAGGCAGTGACATAGACTTTAGGAGCGATGGCAGCGATTGTGAAGAACGTGTAGCATGTAAAGCCGATGGAGAACGACGAAGTGACCAAGGGCCAAGGCAGTCGTGAGGAAAACCGGCGGGAGACAAGCACATGAAGCAGATAGTGGCAAATCTGGTGGTGGCCTCGTGGAGAGGGATATGATGCGGTGGGAATCAAACACGTGTTGCGGTTGAAGAACATTGATGGAGAACTATGCTTTGCAAGGAAGCACTTTAGCTTGTCCATGGAAGCACTTAGACTTAAACAGAGCAACTTTGTTTTCTTTTTTCTTTTCCAAATGACATGACAAAAAATGAAACAAACGCAATTGGCTTGATGAAAGAAGATAAAAATAAGAAGTATTGTGGCAGTGGAGAATGATGAAAGGAAGATGAAAGAGAAAAAGGATTCGTTCTCGTTTTTTTTTTAAAGAAGAACAAAGAGAGCAAGATAAATAATTTTGGGATTCCGATGAACCAACTAAAGAAACAAAAACAAAAACCTAATTAGCAGAACAAATATGCTTAGAAACAGGCTAAGAAGCGATGTGGCTTCAACAAAATTGCGTTGCAGCTTGATTTAGAAGCACATAGGTGATAGGTTTATGAAATGAAAAACTAAAAGAAGTATCACTTTTGACTTAAAGAAGACTCACTTGTACAATAGAACAATATAACACATGAAACAAATAGAACACAAAATATTAATGGACACATTTTTTTTTAATATCAATTGTTTTGATTAAAAATCATTTAATAATCATTATATACTTATTAAATTAGAATTACTCGATCTTACCCTTTTGTAATTCGACAATAATAATTTAATTTACCCAACCTTCCACTCATAACATCAATTGCATAATATCACTTGCATAACTCTCACTTTTTTCAGTAATTAATGTGCCTTTTGTTGACCAACATGCTAAGAAAACGTTCCTGAGCTGTGTTGTCCAGTAGCTAAGGTCAATTAATTGAAGCTAACATATCCATAATTCCATTTGTTTAATAAGAAATGTGCAAAGTTTTCTTTGAGCCAAAGCAATGCCTTTTGTAATACTACACTGAAAGATGAAAGAACTGTAACTTACCTGAAGTACCGCAAATGTTTTGCTACTTTTTACCTCTTTTCCCCCAAAAAAGTAACCACATATTCACTCTACATTTTTTTCCCCCTTTTTTTTTTGCATTTGCAGTATATATAATTGTAAAACAATCATTAAACGGAAGATATAAATGTGATGTTGGAAGACGGTTTAACCGTAACAGAGCACTTTCAAGGAAAGAGCAGGGACAAGGCAAGGAAAGTTACAAAAACACTCATGCTTAATTGGCCTGAGTACCAAAGGTATATTATTTCAAAACGTGATTCAGTTTACCTGCTATTAACAATATTAACTGATAGTTTCTGATAGATAGAAGTAAATAAGCAAATGTTCGTGTATATTATAAATTACAGAGGTGTATTTTGGAGGTATTTTTTGTTATTTGAGGAGTAAACTTCGAATGGGATGCAGAGAAAGAAACATGAAGGATTCTGAGGACATCCAGATGGACAAAGAGAAAGTTAGGTAACCCAATAATGCATTATTGTATATGCTAAAAATATTGTTATAAATGATTATAAACGTGGCCTATGAATGATTTTGATAATAACTAGATGCTTCAATGAAAGAGGACTTCTTACTTGAGCTACACCTAATGGGACATATGAAGTCTGAATAAAAGAAACTTGGAGCAGCAGGTTTAGAACTGTTCCATGTATCCCTTATCTCATCCTTTGATGTGTGACAATTACATTAACAGGCTAAATGTTCAACATTTATTGGACTGCTGAGGCTAGCTTTTCTCTACAATAAAGAAAAATATTCATTTCGTGTAATATAGAAGATATGCAATCGTGAATATCTTGTCTTCATAGCTTTTTCACTTGTCGTCTCTTAAATATTTGTTTCACCCATTCTTATATTTCCCCTGCAAGCTCATGAATAAACACATAATCTATATATACATCTCCTAAAAGCTTGTAATACTTTTATACATTCACATTTGTGGTCCACGGTCTACGGTCCACCCTTATTTACAAAATGAATAACCAACTTGCTAATACTTTAAAAATTCTTCAGATCTAAATTTTGACTCCAGTATTTTAAACAATAGAGCCATGCATCATAGATATTTGACAATCTATATTCTAATAATTGTTGTTTTCTCTATATTAGTTTATTAATAAAAAAAAACATTACTACTATAACATTTTATTTTTATTCAAAAGAACTGTATATAAATAGAAACCCGCTCTGTTGTTTTACACAGTATTTTTACATGAATATCGTTATTACAATGGTTTCATCAAGTAAAGTGAGATTACATATCCACATGCTTATGTTTTTTTATTCTTAGTCTTCTGCAACTCTGGAGTCATTGCGATTAATTACATCCGTAAAAAAAATAACTTAAAAAGATAGGGCGCTTACACTGAATACACAACCTTAGCCCTTGCTTGTTTAGTTAATGCCTCTAACGCTACATCAACCGCATCTGGCAAATCATAGTTAGTAGCGTTTGGGTGCGCATAAGTCAGTTTTGGAATCAAATCAATGACCGTCTCCCTCATTCGAACCACCTCACTCTCCGAGATCCTTAAGAGCTCTTGTTCGATTAGAGTACTGTTCTTTTCGTCCATGAACACTGAGTAGCTCCTTTTGTCGTCAGGAAGATACCACATGTACTGTGTATACATAGTGTGTGGTGAAAAAAACACTGGTATACACCCGGCTAACATTGCATCGAATGTTGACCTGCGTGTGAACGAGTCCCCTGGTGCTTGTAGGCAAAACCTTGACCGAGCCATCACTCCTAGTACCGTCATCGGGTCGTGGCACCTACATTGATCAAAAGGTTAAGATACATGCCTGAACAAGAAACAGCTCCTTAATATCTATGTACATTGTGCTACGGCGTTTATCAAAATTGTATCATTTTCTGATGTAGACAAGTTCAGAATGGGATGCACAACAACTAATTTTATAGTTGAATAAATTGACTAGAGTTAAGTTAACCAATGAAAACATAACGTATTTGTGGCAGTAGTTGTCAATAAAAATTGTGTTGAAATTGATGATTATGGACCCCATCAATATTAAAATTGAGGTCCAGGGTAATAAATAAAGATTTAATTGTCAAATTTACAAAACTAGAAAAAAAGGAAAGAAAGAAAAAGTATCTAACCTGGACCCTCCACTTTCACACTTGAGAAGCTCACAACGGCTCGAGCCGGCGCACTGTCTGATCAGCTCGTCTCTAATTGCTGCTTTCTCCAAGCCCTTTCTCGGTCCGCCGACAAAACTAAACAAGTGTGGCCTCTCGACACTTCTCATCTTGACTTGCCACGTCACCATTTCTGCTGACGTGTACGGGTGAAAATACGAGGGATACGGTACACCGAACTGATTGTCACCTTTCCACGGTTGCCTCTCGACGGTCAACACCGACATGTTCATGACACGTGGCATTTGCATGAGTATGTTTGCTCCAAAGTCAGTGCTTGGCTCATCACTAGATCGCATGAAATCCCAAGCTGTTCTCCCTAATGCCAAGAAATGATCTCGACCGTTGCTTCTCCTCCACCATCGTTGACCACTCACGTATTCAACTAATCTAACGGCTAGCTCGTCGCGCTTCGTTAGGTTGTGTTCTCGGAACACGCTTGAAGCGTAGAGCCCACCGTAAAAGGGAACGTAGAAAATGTCGGCATTGCTTGGCTCCCACGTGCGGCACGGATGGTTTTCAACACGTGCGTGGAAGATCATCTCGGCTATGAACTGGTGCGTCGCGAACCATGTTTCTCTGTCGCCGTCCCGGCGGAGAGGTTGCCCGAGGCCGTTGTTGGCTACGTGAGGGCACATGTCGGTGTAGATGTTTAAGTGTCGGCAGTTCTTGAGGAGACCAATGTTGAACTCTTGGGGAAGATCGTAGACGTAGACAGTGAAGTTTTGGTCGCATGTGCGAGGGAGTGATGAGGCTGCAAATGATGTTGTTTGTGGTGGAGAAGTGAAGGTGAAAAAGAGGATTAAGAAGATGAAGCAAATGGAGCAGATGAGAAGAAGAGTGGGGATTGTTAGTTTAAGTGTTTCTCTGTTCTTAGAGTATTTATCTTTCTCCTTCTCCGGCCATAGACCCGTCTTGAGATGTTTCTTAGTGTAAGACATGGCAACTGAAAAGAGAGGGGAGAGAGAGAGCTGAGGTGTAAATGGAGAAGTAGACGTGAGATATATGAAAGAAATTAAGAGCGTTACTTTGACGGTGGAACATGAAATCGGGATGATAAATATTATAAAATGAAGACTGATCGGGGTGATTAATAGTATTATTTGTGTGCTGTCGTGCGTTATTTGCGGAAATAATTGGCTTGACCGTATGTGTTAGATTAATAATGAAATTATGGAATAGTCAGAATGGTTTAATAGCGACAATAGTGAAAATGAATAAATATATTGACCAGATATTTTACCAAGGCTTCAAACTTTGATCCCACATCTTTTACGGCAATGGACTTATACTTAAGTCTTAACTACACTGATGACCTTTTGGAGGACAACAAGTCAAGGGAGAGAAATCACCACGTGGAATCTAGTGTTCCTTTCCTTTCAGACATCATAGATAAACCACCTGTCGGAGCTGAATCAAAGCAAGAGATGTCGTTCGCTTACGCAGCAAAAGACAGCCATTGTACCGTAAGATCGATCCCAACTGACCAGAACATTCAGAATTCGAAGTTTCATGAGGCAGCTGAATCAATACAAGAGATGTCGTTCTTAATAGTTTAAAATATTCTATATCATTTCATCACTAATACATTTCAAATATATAAAAACTTTGTTCTTAGTGGAATATAAATAATATTTTTTTATAGTATAGAAAATCTAAACCTTCGTCAAAAAAAAAAAAAATTTGCTGGATATCAAAATCTAGAAATCCAAATGGTATATAGTTGGCAAAGAGAAATACAAAGGCATGCAAATGATGAAATGCAAGGGCATTACATCTGTAAATATATAATAATAATTTGGAAAACGAATATTGCTGACAAGATACCATGTTAAAGGAAAATTTCACAAAGACAAAAGAAAAGAAAACTATAAGTGTTGATTATGTTCCCTAGAGTTTTTCTATTCCAGTGGTATTATTATAATCGATAGAGAAACGTTTTAAATGTTACAAATAGACTTCTGGATTCGAGATTTTTTTTTTATAAATATTACATGCATTAAAAGTTGAAGATAAAAGCCATTTTCACCTTTGATCTAACTAATTTATTTTTCAGTGCCTGTATTTTGAAGATTTTTCATGCATTATATGGACGTGTATTTTTTTTTTTTTTTTGGCATTTTTGTCATCAGGAACAAGAATCCAATATTTTTCTTAACAGATAACGATAACAGTCCCATAAAGCCCATCCTTATGGGCTTCCAAAATTTGAGGCCTTTTTAAATTACCCAATTATTTTTAAGTTATGAATTGTTGAAGCACATACAACTTTGATAACACAAAAAGAGAAATCAATAATATTCTTTCATCCAAATCAACATAAACTTCTGATTATTATTTTATTTGTTTAAATAATTGGAGAAGATGATATTCTGTATCCGCTGTTAGTCCCCCTTTAAAAATTAGAGGTCATAAAAAATATCATTAGTGCTATCACAATCATATTCTGTATCCACTGTTAGTCCCCGTTTCAAAGAAGATCATCAGTTGCTGCTACTATTATTATCTTGAAATTTTGTTTTAAATTTCAAATTAGCATTGGCATACAGTTAATAGACTAGTCAACCGCTGATATTCACTCATTTTTTACTCTTAAAAGTTTTTGATAAAATAGTAAAATAATATATTTTGGATAATTAAATTTATGCAAATATATGATTTTAATAATATAATAAATTCAGAATTATAAAGATTTATATATACAAAGCTAATGTAGTTTGTGATTTTATTGTTATTTATTTTTACTTAAAATTTCAAATCTTGCTAGAATTTATTTCTAATTTTAGTTATTATATAAAAAATGTTCATATTTTTAAAACCTATATATATATAACTAATAAATAATTTTAGATGCATTTATTGATTATATTTTCAAAATATAGTCTTTAACTTTAATATTAACCTTAACAATATTCTTTATATAAATTTTGAACTTACGATTATATATCATTGTTATTTGGATAATACAGTATAAATGAGATATATTTATGTCATTTAAAAAAAAATCAATATAACAATTTTTACTGTAACTGAAAAAATTCATTATTTATAAATTAATATTAATTCATCGTTTAGTTAATATTTTTATAAATCAATAAAGTTTCAAAATTTGAATAGTAATTATAAAGGTTTTTACTGTTTATCGATTAAGATCTTATTATTCAAAAGTTCAATCTTTACTCGAAGTCTCAAGTATTTCAAGATGCATGTCAAACTAAAAGTGTAATACGTGCCTTGTTACACAGTTTTTTCGTCCAACCTTAGACCTTATTTTATATTCTTTGGTCAGCATGCTTTTCAGTTGACATAACCCGAGAGAATAAACTCACGAATTAAACAAACGATTTAATACAATAAATTCGTAAGTAGGATCGGCTAAAGCTACATAAGAAAAATGTCCAATCAGGTCGGGCTACTGATAGACCGGTTTGCGTTAACTAAATATAGCGAGACAAATATTTAAAATTTGGGGGCTGATTAATGTGATCTCCCTTCAATCTCAAATCACAGCCATTTTTATTACTTTCATTTTCTAAGGAAAATAGAAATATAGAATCAACGACAAAATTGAAAATCAGCCAGGTCGCAAATACTGTTAATCTCAGGAAATCATGCATAATGGAGTGACATAATGGAAAAGCTTTATTTGTTTAGTAAAAAAACCTGCAGGTAAAAATGCAATTCTAAAGTTATTTTTTTTGTTGTTGTCAATTTTACGGAATTACGAAATTAATGATTAGAGTAGATTTCATTAAAAATTGTTGGTAATTGAAAGAAATATGTTATTCTGCAAGTTTGTCACTTAGACCTAAAAGATCAACAAACAATTGAACACATCAACAACCAGTCTAATGATCTTACAAACCAAAAAAACCTGAATAGTAGCACATTTGTTTCATAAATAACTTTTGTATTTTTTGCATCTCTGATCATAATTCATAAACCATCCAAGATTGTATGATCTTAATTCACATGGCGAACTACGTTACAATATATGATCACCATTTATAGATCCACCTAAAAGATTTAACTACATATATAGTACGTGTACTAACACTTGATTAATTTCAATATATATATACATATGCATCTCTATACTACAAATACGTAAAGACAGTGAGTGATTCGTACCCATCACACGTTGCTTCGTACGTAGAGACGCATCTCTGTTGTTTCCATTACTGACTTACATATGCTTCTTCAAATAGGCATCCGTACAATTAAACAATACATATTAATCCATGACATCACAAAACCAATAGAAACATGTTATCTCGAGGCTTGACCCAATTTTTTGTTCGACAGATCAAGTTAGAGATTCGCCCACATCTCACCTATCTCTGTCTCACTATGTCTCTCTCTCTATATATATATTGATATATACGTGTGTTGTTATAAATTAGGTATTAATTATTCAGAATAAATAAGACGAAGCAATATTTATGGTCGAGGCCATTGTCTCTCCATTGTAAGCATATAGCCAACTGAACTGACTACGTATAAAATATCTCAACGTACATGCATTTTCCTTATTAATTAATTCATGTAGCTTTTAGAAATCAACATGTTTTTATTCATTTATTTACAATCATCCAAAGGAAATAATTTAAAAGGTTTTATTATAATTTCTTCAAACGAGGCCAGGTACACTTTCGATGTGCTGTCCAGTGTTTCTGTCTTTTGTTATACACAGTTTGTTCATACTTTACTATCGCCTGTATCTGATTCCTTCAGGGTTTGCAAAAGGTCCTTTCTTTTTGTCAATTGCAAAAAATACAATTATAACAATTAGTAAAAACTTAACTCAAAAAGTTCAAATTTTGCAAAGTTAGTTTCGAATCATAGTTTCTTTGTATAGTGGCACACAGACTCAACCGGTATAATTAAAAGTATGAAATTTTCTTAAAATATCGTAATGCCATTTTCTCCATAACAAACATTGTCACACACAATCATAATTTACTTATGCTAATAATATTTAAATCAATATAATACAATATCCGAGAGTAATTAATGAATAAGCTGGTTATGTTTAGCAAATAGATATATGTGTTGCATGTAAAAGGGCGTATATCGTGGTGACCAAAATCAAAGAATCTGAGTTATTTTATAGAAAAATGATCTTTTTAACGAAACAAATATTTTTATAACAAAAAAAATGGAAGTACGTAGTAGTTGATAAAAACTAGAGTGCAGCAGAAAATGCAAAAGGGAAGTTTTACTAGTTAGGGGAATTCAGCTGGCATCTAACGGTCTCCATATGGATCTAGTTACTTCCTGCTTGCACTTTTATAACTATAGTCTATATATATAATAAATGTTATATATATATATATATAGATGGAACAATATCCTTTTTTTAATTTTGATTTTGAACAAACCAACCACCAAAACCCACAAACCAATTCCCTCCAATCCCCAATCCTCATAGCTAGCTTCAGGCCAAAGTAGCTGAGAGTTGTAGATGAGCTCAGATAAAGGCTGTTCCAATCTCACTACACATTGTATCATATATTATAGACACAATCTCTCTCTCTACTCTCTGTCTGACAATTTGTCCGGTTCCTCCGTCCTCTCGCTGTTATCTATATTATATTTTTATTTTGCAAAAGCTTTATTTTTTTTTCCTTAGATTAATCACTTCCCTTGTGTATCCATAAATGGAAACTTTGTTAAACGTTCACCTTTTAATTTATATCCAATATGTACGCTCAACATGATGGTCCCTCTCATTTTCTACCTTGTTAACTTTACTCTTAAATAATTGTTCAAACATCATTTGGCATCTACGATTCAGTACGATAAATTTTTATATTTTGTATTTATCTCGCACTAAAATCGAGCACAACACAAATCATAGTGTTAGCTATTTCGATAAAAGACATAAACAAAAATGATGCCGAGATTAATTAGACCCTTATATCGGTATTTTAACTAAAAGACGAGAAGAACACATACCAAAAAAACAAAACAAACGGGACATTTGGTAATAACATGACTTGTAGGCAAGGATCCATGGCGTTTAGACAATTCGAGATCCCTACTTTCTCGAGGACCAAACAAAATAAGAACAATAAAATACCCAAAAAAAAAAGAAAAATTAAAGAGAAGAAAAGCAGGTTAATATGTTAAAACTTAGAGAGAGTGATGATCTTGAAAGCGGTGAATGGGTGACTGAAGAGAGTGATCCAAACGCTGCCGTGAAGCGTCACCATCACGAACATGTGGCGGTTCGAGCGGCGGCGCACGGACTCTGGTGGAGCCACGGTTAGGAAAACCAGTCTGATCAATGGGTGCACCGACGCAAGTGTAGCTTGATCCCACTGGACCATCGGCCATGTAATTAACGGTTGTGGTGGTGGGGAGATTAGGGTTTGGAGAGATGCTTCTAGTGCCTCGAAAGGGTTGGCTTAAGTAGTAATCATTGATGTGATTGTGAGGCGAGTATTGGTTTGAAGAGTATGGATATGGCGGTTGAAGTGGTTGGGGAACCAAGTTTGATGAGGAGCTTCCGGTATATAGCATTGGTGATGAGTAAACCGACCGGTATATTGTTGGATCTGCGGTATGATATCTGCCAATAGTTCTAATTATAATCGTAACATTGTAATAATTAATCATATTTAGTAGAAAAATAATTTTATAATTTGAATTCTTAGAATGAATAAGAGAGTACCCGAAAGGTGTAATTCCAGGTGGGGTTAAGGTATCGTTACGGTACACCAATTGACGGGCTTGATTCAATGTCTCGGTCTCCCTCTCTTTAAGTTTGTGAAACCAAAAGACAAAAAGGACATCAAACGAAGTCTTAAATGCAATTAGCTACTATCTACTGGTATAAAGTTGTAGTGCAAGCATGGATGTGACATCAATCATTTATCAAAGACAAAATATTTTTGAAAAAATTGGGTCTATTTGCACGAACTAAAAAGTGTGAATATGAAATGTGGATTATATGAAAGTTAAGTAGACATGCCTTGTCGGTGGCGATTCATGTGGCCACCAAGAGCTTGGGACTTGCAGAACTTGAGTGAACAAAATCGACATTCGTACACCTTCCCGCTCTCATCTTTCCCTCCTTTACTTCCTTTCTTCTTTCTTTGACCTAATTAGAAACAAGACAAAATCCTAATTTTACCAGCAAATAAGTCATTTGGATTCCATGTATAATCCAAATCTTACCATTATACGCAATAAACCAATACAATATATACAAATTTTTCTGTTATTGATATTTAACTCCATGTTACATATATATGAGTATATAACGTTAAAGTAATTAGGGTTTTACATGGAAAAAGCATACCAGAGGAAGAACCTTCCTCCAGGGCTTGCTTATTACCATCTCTAGAAAACTCATCTGGCAGATTGTTGAGGTCTAAGTAACTCTCCTCAGGCCTCCTGCCAAAATAATATTCAATAAAGAGAGATGTGAGTTTAAAGATTAGGAAAATGAAAGATATAATTAAGAAAGTGGTTTTGAGTTTTGTGGGGCATATACATAGTGGGAAATGAGAGATTGGCGTGAGATAAGACTTCTCTCAAAGAGCTATAGTAATTGAGAATATATATTATAGAGGACTTTCAGTTGGAGGCTGCACCACAAAAGGAAGAGAAAAACGTAGAGAGTAGTAAAAGTTAAAGAAGAGAGGTTCGAAAGTTTTCTATCAGTTTATCTGCCACAAAACCCTCCCATCTCTCTCTCTCTCTTCTCTCTCTGCGTGTGGAAACTAAATAAACAAAGTGGGTCTTGTGACCTTAAAAAGATAGAGGTAGTGTGGGCTTAAGGGGTTTTAATTAAACCAGAGAGAAAGTGTTTTTGTTTGTGGTTTGTGTTTGTGTTTGTGTTTGTGTGTGTGTGCATGTGTGTGAATGTGTGTGTGATGAAAGAGAGAGATGAGAGGGACATTTCCTGAGTGAAAGGAGATGCTAGGGCTACTAGCCTAGAACCCTATTACTATGCAATTAATTCATGTTAAAAAAGACAAAACTCTTAATACTTTAAGAACTATTTTTTTAAGAAATCAATGAGTTTTGGACCTTTTCTTTGTATATATCTTCATATTGAAATCAAAATAGACTACATAAATCTTCTTTCTCTTGTTGAGTTAATCATCATAGACTTTTTTTTTTTTTTTAAATTCAAAGATCTTAAGGACTTTAAGCTTATAATTGTTTTAGGTCGAAGATCAGAAAAGGTTAATTTGTCGTTGCCGGAAAATTGACCAACTTATAGCATAATTTCTTAGAAATTTTGAAAACAAAAAAAAAGAGTTATGACTTGTTCTCATGATTTAATAATCCTCAAAATTACACACATAATAGAAGGGAGCCTTAATTTAAGTTACACTCGTTAGAAGAAACTAAAATATATGATAAAACGTTGTAGCTAATTACGTTTAAATTAATACAAAGCGTCTTAAAAGAAACAAGATAGTACTTTGTCAACAATGAATTTAATGTGGAAAGCCACATCTAGCGAATCATTGTCTCTTGATAAAGAATCTTTCATGAATAGTTTGCAGCTTCAAGATGGTCCTTGATGGACTTGTGATCCTCACTTAAACACACAGAGGAAAGAACAAGTAACTAAAAGAGAATAGATTTTATACTTTTAAGGACAATCCGAGACATGACTAGTTCTATGGTCCTGCTGCTTTGAACATTACGTTTTGAGAAGTTTTACAATAAATATTTGTATATAAATGTAAGAAAATTTGTTAGCTAGTAATGGTCCCCCATTTATAGATGTAATGTAATGGCGATAGGCCTCTCCTGGGGCATCCACATAAAAAATAAAATAAAAAATCTTTCAAATTGTTTTTGTACCCTAGGGTTTTGCAAATGGGACATGCAAGTGTTGCTATCACATAACTAATTATTAGGGTCCTTTGTGATCTAAGTTGGATATGCATGTCTATACTATATATATCCCTACCTTTCCTTTTTTTTTTTGACTAAAAGCTTAATCTTCTTGTTAATTATATCAATTTATGTAAAACATTACAATGCTAACAAGGCCCCTCCATACAAAACCGATATTTATATTGTAACATATCTTACAAAGTTATCGTAAAATTGCTATTACACTGTCCTTGAGAAGAAGAATACCTAAATGTATACAAAATTCAGAGTCACGGAAGCGTGCGAGTCACGTGCCAAGTGGTTCGAAGGTCAAAACTTCAAAAACTCGATAAAGGTATGCTCTCGTGCCGACCTACACACAATAAAAAAAGAATATTTGTCAATAAAGTCAAGCCTAACACACCGTTATTTTCACGGCGTTATGTTATGTTTATCTAATACAGTGTATGAATGGTGACGGGACGCAGATTGATAATTTCGAGTTCATCGAATCAAAACCAATCATAGTCGACACTAGCCACCAACATCTTGCTTTGTCGTGATTTTGGACCGGTTTGCCGGTTTGGTTT
Organism: Iljinskaea planisiliqua; assembly: GCA_900108845.1. Taxonomy (NCBI): domain Eukaryota; kingdom Viridiplantae; phylum Streptophyta; class Magnoliopsida; order Brassicales; family Brassicaceae; genus Iljinskaea; species Iljinskaea planisiliqua. The sequence goes on from FNXX01000009.1 coordinate 3,720,771, forward strand.
TTGAGATCCTATCTTTGTTTTCCACTTAATTTTATCACGATATATGTAACCATAATTTAAAAGAATTCGCAGTCAAGAAATGTGTTAATCCAATATATAAGAAATAAACTAATTTATAATAGTCTAGTGGTTGAAGAATTAGTATTGTAATTAGGAGATCAAAGTCTGAATCCTTCCTTTATAGTTTTAACTATGATTATCAAACGTAAAAAGTCTTCAGTTGCAAGAATACGAGTTTTACACTAAGACCGAGGATTAATTTGAATTTCGGTTTAGTGATCCCTTGATTGTCAAAAGAAGTTTGATGGCTATAAAATAGAGTAGAAATTGAGTGAGGGAGTGATTAATTAAAATGTTAATGATGGGGGCACAAAAGATATCGAGGAGGATCTTATTCACATCGAGGATTTGGATACTACTTAGACAGAAGAAAAGAAAAAAGTAGAGTGAGTGAGTGAGTGATGAGGAGAGAGAAGGGATCAGGTGAGAGAAGGACCACACTACTACTCCAAGACTGTCACGGCTAGTGAGCTAGGACTTGTAATCTCACCCTCTTCATGTAACATCTGCAACTCTCTTTCGGACAATCATACTTTTTACTCCTTTCTCTTACGTGGTCCTCCCCCTTTCTTTTTTCTTTTTATTACCTTTATATCTTAAAATTTCCTCTCTTTTTTTTTGTCTTTTTTTTCCTTTTCTCCATTTTTGTAATGGTTGAGAAGAAAACTCCAAGAGCCATAATAATCAATGCATTTGTGTAGTCCGTTTTATACAAATATTGTAATATATGATAATTAATCAGCATAATCAATGTAAAAAAGTTGAACTAATTTAATTCAATTCCCAAATATTGTAATACCCGGAAAATTTTAAAGGAACTAAGAGATCAAAATCTTCTAGCTATGAAGAAAATATGGGAAAGCACTTTAAAATTTTAATACACTCATAGAATTTATGAATGTAGAGCACTTCTTCTTACACTTTATTTATTCCGAGTGTACTTATTTTCCTTAGTTGAGCCATGTTGTTGTGATATGCGACCTACGAGAAAATATCGTTCGTTTGTTTATCACAGTAATTAGTCGCAGCAATTTGTGCCTAAAAGTTTTAATTGTTAAAACTTTTAAATGATACTATGAGTTAAATTTTTGCAACTTGTCATTAATTATGACCAATCTCCCAACAACAAAACAAACAACACATTACATTACGACATCTAGTTATAATGGTAAATTACAAAATCACAACATTATCTACACATGATGTATTTATATTCTACAAATATGTAAACATTCTTATCTTAACTTCTAAAAGTATTTTAAGATAATGTTTAGATTTTATCTTACAAATATGTAGATTTTTAATACTATTATCTATATAATAAACTATTATAATTCTCTGAAACACTCAAAAGTTAATAAATTTATAAAGAATTTTAGAAACAATATAAAAATGGAGTTTAATTTGGGTTTGATTCAATTAAATATAAATTTACTATGCATCCAAAATTATTTTGATTCAAAATCAAGTTTAATATAAAATACTCCCTTTAAGTTTGATTTTGCTAACTTTCATGATTTTGACTAGAGTAACTAGTGATTTGGAAAAGATGTATGCATAGTTTTCCTTCAATCACTGCATTTTCACCACATTGTTTAACGATTCTATAATATTTTCCACACATTTATGATAGTATCGAAGCAATTAGCCTTGTCCTAAACTTATTAGCAATCATATTAATTTTATGTTTACTTTGATTCTTTTTATTTGTCTTATTTTCCACACATCTAAGATAATATTCGAGCAATTTTAAACCTATAAGTGATCCTATCAAGTTTGTGTTTACTTTGATTTTTTTTCTTTACAAAGCGAATCAAATATTTTTAAGTTCTTTAGAAAAGTCTAACATGTATTCTCTATTAAAAGATTCATTCTCTTCTTCATGATTGTTTCTCATTAGCTAACACCTTTTGCTTCATCAAGTGATAATGATTCATCTTCATCTATAGCATGCATAATTTTAGCTTCTGGAGATTGCCTTAATTCTAGCGAACTTCTATACCTCAAATATTCTACTTTGTGGTTCCATCCCAATTAAACCTACACTCCTAGGTCTTTATTTTGATCGAACAAATTAACTTCAATATGTCTTCACTATTAACTATAAACACGGTTCGATTCACTATAAACACATCTCAATTAACAAAAAGGTGAATTATGAAAAAATTTAAATCAGATTAAACGGTAGTTAATTTATCACTCACATCAGTAATTTGTTAACAAGAAATTAATAATGTTTACGGTTTTAGTGAAGCTAGTTACATTTAAAAAATCATAAATGTTATATAGTAAATGAAAATATTTAGACAATTCATATGTTTTATGAAATTAGTCACTAAATTGTGTATAAATAACTTGGTAGCGGTTAGCTTAAAGGGAAATAAATCGTTTTAGGTGTATATTATATAATTCCACAATTCAACAATTATGGCTGTTGGATATATACAAGAAAGGCTAAACTAGTGCCGAGCCCGTTTCAGGTAATGGGCCATACCAACGGCAATATAAGCCGAATTTGATTTTGCAGCAAACTTTTCTTTTCCAAATTCCAGGAAGGGTTTAGACAATAGTCACAATACGTGCGTGTACAAGATATTGATGCTACATGAACACTCACAAATGATCTTTTAGTTCGGAATCATGTAGAAAATCAAATTAAATTCTCTATTTTACGAATCGACAAAAACAAAAAAAATCTATATTCTAAGATTTATGTTAGTTTAAGACAACCGAAAAAGCAAAAAGTGATATAAAACGGTAAAAATGAGATACACAAATGGGCTAGTTAGGGATCCCATGATCCTCGGTATAATTTTTTTAGTTTGGGCGTACAAGCCCACTGGGCTGTTAGTAGAAAAATAGTATATGATTTATGATTATTTTTCTGGCCATTTATGATTTAATAAAAGAGTGGTCTTTCTGTAATTAACATTATCTTGTTATATATATATATATAGTATAGTAATTTGAGAGGAAAAAAAATATATGTACCAAATTGAAGGTATTTATGAAAGTCGATATGCTTATCAAGTGGGGGTGTTATACTGAGGGGACCCATAAATCAAAAGGCAATATACGCTGACGATAGTCATTCATTTTACAAAAAGAGTTACAACCATTTTATTTAGCTTTATTTTTTATTTTTGTTAAAATAACAACTGGTTGGTCCTTAACAAGTACACTTAGCAATTGCCGCGTCATATAGGGATCGGAATAAGGCAATAACATTATGTTTATTATAAGTTTATAACTTGTTTTATGATAACAAAAATAATAGTCAATATTGATTTATTTTGTTTTGGCTAATAGTTAGATGGCAAATTGGTAGCTGCCAGTAGGCCCGCCATTTCCAATTGGTTAGATCATTCGGTTTAGATTATTATGATAATTTGATGGTTCAGATAAAATAAATGTTATGAAAAATAACCAAACAAAATTTTGGTTTAGTTCAAATTGGATTTCAGATAATTCGAACATACCAAAATAAATTCAAAAATCAAAAATTTTGGTTAAATCTGAAAATTTTGAGAGTTGTTAACTAATTTTGGTTAAATTCAATTAGTTTTTAATGATTTTAATTAAATTTAGTTTAATTTGGTCTAATGTAGTATATGTTAGTTAGGAAAAATATTAAAAATGAAAAACTTAAAAATCAATAGTTGAATTAAACTATGTTGAATTAAACTGAACCGAAATATAGTAAAATTTATAACAATATCGATTGAATCAAAATCTATAGGTAAACGTGAATCAAAAACCAAAATTTTTAATTCACCTAAATTTAAAATTATCGGTTCGGATAAAAAAAGTCTAACTAAGAGTAATAACTACCAAAAGTTAATTTTTTTCCATCATTTCTTGTATGCATACATCATTTATCAAAATATAAATATAAGTTTCTGTAAAATTATCCATTTTTTAGGATTTTGATATATATAAATCGTATACGTTCTGTTCTGTTGTTTTGTTGATTAATAATGTCAAAAAATTATGTATATTAAAACAAAATTATATCGCTACATGAACTAAACATGATCTATGTAAATAAAACATAAATAGAGGCAACTAAACATAATCGGTTCGCTTATGCAACTCTAACACAATCAATATTTTAAATTGTGTTTTATATATATTTTCAAATAACATATATCAAATTATACATAATTTATAAAAATATATGACGAAAAATTCAATATGTTTAATAAAACTAATCCGAGTTTAGTAGAATTAGAATAAAAAAAACTATTACAGTTCAATTCGAACGAATTACCGTAGCCCAAAATGAACAATTAAACCAATCTAAAATTTTATGCTCTTAATTACAGTTTTGTAAATTGTGAATCACAGCCATATTATGATTTAGTTATATGGTAAAATTGTATATATATGTATGAGCTTTCATAACAATATTACCAGTTTATTTCACTTATGCAACTTCAAACCAATCAACACTCCAATTTTTTCTAAATTTTCCAAAATAACATATAGAAAATTATATAACATTTTACAAAAATATATTATAAATCTAAGATGAAAACCCGGATTAATACAATTAACAAGACTAGTTCCATTTTACCTTAATCTACAAAAATCTAATTAAAGATATAATTAAATATTTATGTGTATGAACACTGTTCATGGAGAGTCACACAATCCAGCAGTATGTGTTAGTATGAAGAATAACATCAAAATCTGGATCGCAAAACGCTAAAAATTAAACACTCGCGCAAACGATACAGATTCTCAATCATGGAACCAAGTCCAAACAAGCCATTCTACCGTACACGTGTCTTATCTTAAAGCGAGTAGTTTGACAATCTCGCGTGTGACTGAAGCAAGGCATATCGCGTCTGAGGCGGTGAAGCCCTCTGTGATATTTTATCAGTAGATATTTTTTGGTAAAGAACACACATAAAAGTTGAGATTAAAATAAAAGAGCATTAAATTTTTTTAATACAATAATATTTTGAGAAGATCGCTTATACCGATGAGATTTCTCACGGGAGCAAGGGGACCGCTATAACGTGGGTAGATGATAACAAATTGAAATCATTATTATATATATATTTTTCTAAGACAGAAGAAATAAAATAATAATTTAGGTTTAAGATCTACTGTAAGATGCCTCCCACACTCCGTCCCTTCGCTCCATCCATCGTTTCATGCTGATCTTGTAATAAACATTTTCTCAATTTTTTTTTTTCTAATAATTTAATTGATTTTAGTGGTAGGACCTAAGATTGATTGGAAATGCAAAGATAGTGGGAACTCTTGTTTCAGTAATCAAATATTTATTCATTCGTACACAAGATCTATAGTTTTCAATATTAAGCGTATTCACATGCCACTAATATTTTATGATTGTTTGCCAAAAACTGCGGTTGATGGAGTAATCGAATGACACGTAACTTGTTACCTTTAACAGATCTGATTTTTTTTTTTTCTTATTCAGATCCAATACATACTTTAGAAAATATAACAAACTAGGTAAATTACTCATTTTTATAGAAAATATAATAATTAATTAATATTTCATTTTTATGTTTTAAGTCATATTATAGTTTATATATAAAATGTAAATAAAATATTATTATAAGTAAATTTATATTGTCATCTTAATTGAACATATGAATTCAGATTAGTTTGTTTTTATTTTTTATATATATATTGGATTGCAGTAATTGAAAAATAATAATTATCTTTTATTTTATTTTAATTATATTGTTATAATATTTTAATATATTTTATTTTGTTGTTGTTTTAAGAAAATATTTAGCATAAATATACTTGTTTAGGAAAATATAATAATAATTAGTCATATTAAATTTAGTTTATTAAAAATACTTATGTAATCTTTGTAAGAATTAAAATGAGTATGGTACATAAAAATGTAATATTTCAAATAATATAATAGATATTATTTTGAAATCTTATTAAATTAATGTCGGACCAAAAATTCACAATAAAAGTATATAACCGTTTTTTTTCCCTAATTGTTCTCACTAAAATCCGTTCGAAAGATGTAACAGCTGGTTCCTAATTTACTATGCTCAATTTCCGCAAAACGAGCAAAACTTTTTTTTGTTTTTAACGTGATTAGATACTGCTTAAGCCAGTCAAATTAGCATAAACTCTTATTATTTAGAGTCATACCAGCTGTGAAATGTTAATTTTGGAGAAAAAAACATACAATAATATCTTTGATCTGAGTTATGTTTCAAAGTATTGCACATTACGTAACATTAGGGTCGTCTACTCGTGCAGTGTATAGCTTTAGGAACCCCAATCAAAATGAAAATTATCAATATTAGATATCATTTGCTATTGTTTCTTATATCTTTTTCAGTTCACTTTTTTTCCTCATTCTTAGAATCAAACTCTTGTGTATTTACTCAAAAAGAAACTGTGTCCCTATACGATTCTAAATCTTAGATTATTTTATTTAATTTCTTACTATGTTTATTGTCATAGTGTTAGATTACAATCCTTATTTTTTTTGTTTTTTATAATCTCGTCTATATTAGTTTGGTTATTCAACAAACTTTACTATATTTTATTTAAAGTTTGGTTATTCAACAAACTTTACTATATTTTATTTAAGCAAGTTTATCAGTTGGATTCACAAGAAATAAAATTGGAACCAAAACTTTTCCGAAAACTTAGGGGAAGTTATTGAGAATTTGATTTATACAGAGTTGATTGATTTTAAAAATTAAGATATTTTTAAACTTTATAAAAAGTTATATAGAATTTTGTATATTTATACAAATATTTTTATAATAATAACTTTAAAAACCTAAGGAATATAGATGATTTTCTCAAAGTTTTGTTTTATAAGTTAAATTGTTTAAAATTCAAATTCCAATAAATACTGGATTTTAATATATTAATAGAATCTTTAAAAATTAAACTTTTTGAATAATAATAGATTTTGTATGAAATTAAAAAAAACTATCAAACCAATAACACTAAATTTTAATAAGAATGATAAAATTCATAAAACAATAATATAATTTTTTTTTAACAATCATTAAAAATTCAATTCTCACTAACACCCACTAAATGGATTGTAAGAGTGAACAAATAGAATTGAAGAAGAAAAATGTAAACATGTTTTTACTCTTACTATACTTAACCAATTATAGAAAATGAAGAATAAGAGATCATCGAATGATTATTTCTAATATTGTTCGTAGCAAGTTCCATCTTTTCATTATTGCCTCCCATTTTTATAGCTTCTTTCCTCTTCTTGATATGTCACTAGTTGACCACTAACTCTCCAATTAATCTCCAATCAATCACAAGAATTGACCATTAACATTAATTTATGAATCTCATCACAATTTAATACATAGATTTGATAATTTTATCTTGGCCATTTAAATGTTCTCGAGTTGTGAACTGAAGGGGTTCTAATAAAATGAGCCAAATTTGCAGTGTAAGATTCAACACCAACAAAGCTAAAAAAATAATTAATCACGAATAAAAAATAAAATTAATTATTTTTTTATTTTTGTAAGATACTTTTCTATAAATTTTTATGAGATCTTTTAATAAATTAAAGTAAATAATAAGATATTTGTGAATTTTTTTTCTTAAACAGTTTATGATAACATAGGGTCATGTAAACACCAATACTAGAACAAAGTATTCAATGAAAACACTAAAACCAACACCTACGAATATTATAACTAATATTTTCTCAATTAAGAAAACTAAAAGATACAAAACTCCACCCAAAAAAAATGTACAAATTTTAACAATTTTTTTTATATTCTGTTTCGACATAAAAATATTTGAAATTTTGTTTAATTTTTTATCTTTGAAAACTGCAAGATGAATTCATTTCTACTTTGAAAAATTAGTAATTTGGGAAATTAGTCCATATAAATAAAAGAATTATTAATTTTGTGGTGGATTTATAAAATAATTGATGGAGTATCAATTGAGAATTATTTTGATCATTGTTCTTTTAATTTTGTTCTCCAATAATTTTAGATCTATGAACCTTATCTCCTCCTGTATGAATTAAGATAACTATTTTACAAGTTATTTTAAAATAGTATCTTTATGTTAATAAATGATTCCATGTGAATTTGCAAGTTGCAGCAAAACCATTCAAAACCCAAAAAAAAAAGACAAAAAAAGAGAGAAAGGAAACGAAAAAAATCCTAAACCGTACCGTACCTCTCTAATCTAGTCATACTCTTCACTAAAATCCCTGGAGATATATATCACATAACATATTCTTTCTACTTTAAACCAAAAGCACATCTAAATATTTAACAAAAAAATTAAATACATAAAAATACTGTTTTCTCCAAGGCATATCCAGTCCCTAGGAGGAGACAGGAGAGAGAGTGAGAGAGAGAGGCTCTTGCGGCCGAAGACCTAATCGCATTTTTTCAGTTGATATTTTATAAAAAAATAAAATAATAATATAATTGGAGAAAAAGAATAAATAATAATTAATATTTCAATATAGTTGAAATGGCACTATAAAAAGAACAAGGGACTGCTCCATGGCCCGTCTCTCTTCTCTCGCCTAACAACACTTACCACACACACACTTTCACGCCTTTCTTCTTCCTCTCTCTCTCCCCAAATTCTTTTTTTCTTCTTTTTCATTTTTTGCTCTCTACAATCAAAATTCAAATCTATGTTCTAGCTCTCATCGCCATAGCTCTCTACCTAAAAGCTGTACAGTTATACTTTAAGGTAAACCTTCACTCTCCCATAGATCTGCCGATTCTGTAGATCCATTCCGCTTAAGATCTGTTTCGAGTCGATTACTTCGCCGGATCGGTTCGCGAAACCAATCCGAGTCTCTGATTCTAGTCAGATCTGATCGAATTTTTGACAAATCGAAAACAGGTTAATTAAATTTTGTAACGGAAGAAAGATGAATCAGTGGGCGGTACAGCCAAACGCTTTCGCGGCGGGAGGAGATGTGAGAAGCTCCGTTTCAGTGGTGGAAAGAGATCAGACTGTTGTTGTTTGCCCAAAACCACGTCGTATTGCTCTCCGTAACCCTGCCGTCTACGAACACCTTCCCGCTCGCTCTCTCCGATGCTACTTCAGGTTAAGAGAAGATCCGTTTATACTTTCTCGTCTTCATGTGATTCGTTTTTGTTGTAGATTTTAATTTGAATTTGTTTTTTACAGCCATCAAGTGGAGCTATGTGAATCAAAGGCAGAGACTGATATCTTAGATATCATACTTACAAAGGTATAATTCTATTTTTGTTCTTGAGTTCTTGGTTGGTGAAATTTGTTTATCAAAATTGGTTACGTCTTGGTTGATAGATCTTAATCAAGAAACCAAATAAAATCAGTAGAAAGTCGGTTTCTCCTTATTATTTTTTTTTATAAAATTCTTGAATTATGATTAAAAAATAAAAAGAAACAGTAATCGTGTACGATTCTTGATTATTAAAAACATGTGAACTTTGTTGTGTTTGAGACTTGTCGAAAACTTTATTTTATTTTAGTGATTAAGACGTCTCGAGTTAAATCCTTACAGCACATATGTGGGCCAGTTTCTGACCTTTTTATTATAAAAAAAAACATGTAGCCACATGATTTTAGTTAATCACTCACGCGTCATCATCATCATCATTTTGTATTCAATTAGTATTATAGTAAGCTGATGATGTTTGTTCGTTGTGGTGATGATCAACAGGATGGTTATGGTTATGGTACGGAACAAGTTCATACGCAGGTACAAGACTCGCCGTCCCCGTTTTTATGTGGGTCGCCGCCGAGCAGAGTCGCTAACCCATTAACACAGGATGCTCGATTCAGAGACGAGATCTCGTTGGTCTCTTCTTCTCCGATCACGACTCAGCTGGGCCAACCTCCGTCATCTCCTTCTTCCTCCGGGAGGAAAGGAGGATGCGTTAGAGGCAATTTTGGTAATAGCCCAGCTGTTCGGATCGAAGGGTTTGATTGCCTTGACAGGGACAGTAGAAACTGCAGCATCCCTGCTTTGGCTTAGAAACTCTTTACCTCAAAACCACACCACATACTCTCTGTTGAATTAGCTTTTACAGGAATCAATTAGTGCGTCGTACATAATGTGTTAAGGATATGGAGATGTGTGGAGGTCTTTGAGGGGAAGTTGAGAGAGAGCACGAGAGTTCGAATCCTTTTGGAGTTTGTTTTTTTTTTAAGAGTGTAAATAGGTGACGGAGTAAGCAATTTTCTTGGGTTAAGTTTGTAGTATTTGTGGTCATTTTGTAAAGTAATTAAGGCAGAAAATGAGTTTGTTGAGGAGTAAGGGATATAATAAAAAGATTAGGTTAATATTTGGAAGGTCAGGTTTTCTTTGTGTAAAGAGGAGATGGAGATAGATAAGAAGGGTACTTTGGGTATTTTCTTCTTTAGTTTTTTTTTTCTTTTTCTGGTTTTGTTTTGAGTCGGTTTATGAAGATGAGAAAGAAAAAAAATTTGTACAAAAGGAAAGAAAATTCAAATGATATATTTTTACTTTGGAATCGAATCTTATTACTTGTGAGAATACACAGTATGTGGTTTATGAGAAAAGTAAAAAGCTGTGAAGTATGAAGTGACATGTGTTACAGTAACGTTGGAGGCTAATTTAAAAAATATCTGGTTTTGTCCAATTATTTTACTTTCGTATAAAATCTTCCCGCTTGAGAAACAAATATCTTTATTACTCTTCTTAAAAAGTAAAAAGACAGTGAATGATATTGTCGGGTTTTGTTCTTGTGATGCGACTACGGTTAAGGAATGTGGAGGAAAATGTAACAAATTTAACTCGATTCATTTTTTTTCTAAAAGAGGAGTATTTACTGATTCTGTAACGTGCAAGGTTGAAATAAAATAATAAACTGCTGTAAAAAATTAATGATCTAAACGTTACTCTTGTATGACTTCAAGGTGTTAAAAGTAAATGTGTGAATATATTCGTGATAAGATAAAGGTTCTTTAAAAAAAATATATACTATATAAATTATATATTAAAATAAATGGGGAAAAAAGGAGAGGCAGAAACAAGAAACGAACATGCGGTCTCAGCATCTTCTGCGCTTTTGGTTACAAGAATATCGTCAGATCTGTGAAAGCCTGACACTCTGCTACTGATGACCCATCTCTTTTTTTTCTTTTTTTTAAAAAAAAATTCTTTTAATTCCTTTTTACTTGCTCACCGAAACTAAAAAGATAAACAATTGACATTTTATCTTATATTCCTTTTTTTTCTCCTCAAAAAATGTATACTGAGAACTTTTTTCCGGAAAAGATACACACGAATTTTTTTAGGTTATATAACCCAAAACGAATTTATTTTTAATATATAACAGTTTAAGTGTATTTAGAAGTAATAAAAATTAATAATAATATATACCAGTATGTTAAATATATTTGGTTTTTACACTGTCTTTTATAGATTTGAGATTGTGGTTTTCGTTGGTATTATAACTTTGGCTTTGTACACTTCAAAGAAATGGGTTTTTCTTATCATTCAGTGGACTTCGAATAATTTCTTGGTCTATTCCATCTTTTTTCATCTACTCTTTTTTTTAGGTTGTTTAAGATACTTTATGTAAGGCCTCTGCAACAATTTTCTTGTGGAGAGTATGATGTCAATAAGCTGAAGCATATCTGCAGAAATTATCTAGACGTTTTGAGATAACCCATGTGAGTATATTATATTTTTCTAGATGAACTGTTCTACCACTTTTGTTCTAGTCAAAGTGAACATCAAGCTAATACAGTTTATCAACCATCCCATGAGGATATGGTGTAGTGATATTTGAGAATAAGCTTATGGATGAATGTGACATGGTTTTGGTATATCTCACATTTATGCAAATAAGCCTTTTCTATGGATCTCTTGCAGATACGATCCGTCATTACCACATTTACATTCGAGAAGCTGGTTTTGTACTTCTTTGGATCTTGAGCTTATGTTTTTGAGCATTCTATCATTCCATTTGATCTTGGGAGTTATTCCAGTAACCAAATATTGAATTATTAGGATTCTTCAATCCGGTCCATATTGAACTACTTGTGATTCTGCCTCGCTCCTAACAATGGCCACTACTTAGAAATTTATGTTTGGCTAATCGATCTCTTAAACTGAGATTATCTTACGTATTTTACAGTATGAAGTTAATGCTAGCAAAGTTAATGCATCTGCTAACGTATTTTTCTCTCTGAATACTCTGGTTAATGTAAAATGTTTAAAAAATATAATAGATCTTGAACTAATTTTTTGTAAGCACTCTTCCGTTCATCACTAGCTATTCCCCACTAAATTGATTAGCTACAAATTGAGAATCGCATGATGCATGCTAATTGCATCCCATCGATTAATGCTTTTTATTCAACTTCATTATTGAATGCACCAAATTGAGAATCTATATCTATATAACTGCTTTGTTACTTCTTCACTTCAGAAAGTTAGTTATGGATGCTACACAATCAACGTGCAATGTCTATTTTTTTCAAGCTTCAAAGCTTCTTTTTCTTCATTTATTAATTCGGTTATGAAATCAGGTAGTATTTAAGATTTAATCTTAGTTCGAGTTTGATATTTAATATTGTAAATTAAAAAGGTATAGAAGTAATTGTCTAGAAAAAGGTGAGGAGATGTAAATAGCGAAAACATGTGGGGCGCCGATAAAATTGACCAAAGAGAAAGGGGCAATGAGAAGTTATTTAATTTCGTAAAATTGACCCATTTCCCACATGACATTTGTCTCCCTCTATCTTCCTACTTCTTCTTACTTATTGTATTAATTGAAAACCAGCTCTATTATTTTATAGAGTATCACATTTTACACTTCTTGTTTTGTTCTTTTTTGTTTTTGGTTTTTTAGATAGTCTCTTGTAAATTTAGAAACTATAAATTTATTTACAAAAAAATATATAGAATATTATCTTTACATATCTGTGAATGAAATTTTTTACAGTATCTTAAGAACCATAAAAATCTTTTTTTTTACCAAGATATATATACATCAAATTATTAAATATATGGTACAGAATTTTTTTGATGGCCACAATTACCTAACCTGTCTTATTCCAATGGAAATTATTGTCGTCAATCGTCATGATTCATTTCTATAGGATTCTAAATGAAGAGTTCGAGTCTCAATTTCTTGTATAATGGGCTCTAGAGTTTGTATGGGCCATTCAGATTAGATTCTAAATCATTCAGCTACTTTGTAGATTTATCCGACGGCCCATTTACGTTAAGTACCCTCATAAGTCATGAAAAGCGAGTTGGTGTTTAATCGATTGAGATGGAGAAGATGATGGTTTGGAAAATGAAATTATGGCCATTTTTGGGATTCATGCATGAGCTGGTGGATTATGGACATAGAAGAGTAGTATGAAAGACGTTAATTAATGGATATTTCAGATTTGTATCAACTCAGCAAATATGTGCACTGGATTTAAGGTAAAAAGACTACAGTATGAAAGAAAATTAATGGTTTTCACATGATATCAAGCGGAAAAGTAAAAGGTATTCACGTTAATACCGTTCTTTATGTAAGCTATACTTTTATATATATACATATACGCACGAGGTGAATGAAATAATATATTTGTTTAAAAATTCGGATAATGTTAGAGATGATAAACTTGTCGGCGGAATGGCCGATAAAATATTAAAATCTGTGATCCAATCTAATGTTTTGAATATTTGTCAAAACTATATCAGTTGTATTCAGTTTGGAAAAAATATCCAGAATGGAAAAATCTGAACCAAATTATAAAATATCCAACTATAAAATAATTAATAATGTTAAAATTTTAAAATTTTAATAATTTGAAATTTTAATAATTTATATAGATATTAGTTAATCGATTAGTTAATAAATAGTAATTAATAGAGAAAATTAAAATAATCTATACATTTTTTTTAAAAAAATTAAATAATATTGTGTCAAAGAATTTAAATGAGTTTACTAATAATGATGTATATTTATAAGTTGAAAATTTATAAAAAATTAATGTTGAAGGTGAAGTTGAAATCAATATTAAGATATAATTAAAAATAATTATACATAAAAAGTAATTATCACGTCTAAAGTTTTTTGTAAGTTTTGGATTCATATTGAAAAACAAACAACATTAAGAATTTTCATATAATAAAGTAAAAGATTAAAAACTAATACTAAGAATCAACACTAAAGTCATAAAACTATATGTTATTATATATATATGCATAAGTTTACATAATTATTAATTTATAAAATTATTAAGAAATATTATTAGAACCATACATATACACATGAGGTTCTAAAAAACTATTATCTTATCAATTTTTTTTTAGTTTTTACATGGTTCCAACTCAAAATCGACAAATATTTTTATTTTATAATGTTTATTAATTTATCGATATTAATTTATATAAGTTTTATTATAATCATAAATATTTGAACTGTTTCTATATTTAAATACCTAAAATATCCAAACTGTATTGAAACCAATAAAAAACAGAATTAATATTCGAATATCCAAAATATGATTAGTATATTTATAAATATTAATTATATTTATATTTTAAAATTTTAGTTATGTTTATGAAAACTTTACAATTTAAAGTCTTAAAAACATATATTATCCATTCAATTTTTATGGATTTAAAAACTTCTAATGTTTTTCTAAAAATACTCACAATTATTTTCTTTATTTTTTTCTGGCATTAAAGGCACCATATATTGATATAAAGTTCGTATGTGATTAAAGGTAGAGGTTAACACAATTAATCCTAACGGAGTTTCATGGCAATATATATATATATATATATATATATATATATATATATATATATATATATTTTTGTCACAACATGGCAAAAGATTATACCACGACACTGGCGTCTTTAGGAAGAGAATCATTCATGAGAAGTAATAAGTGGGATAAGAAATGAAGAGTAAAAATCATGAAATTTTGAGATTGATATTCAAATTCTTCTAATTTTGCGGAAAGTGTTAGGCTGTTAGCCACTCTTCATCACCTTGTGTCACCTTTGTTAACAGTTCATTTCAAACTGGAAGTTGTAATGTTATTGGAAATAACTCATTTCATAATCCAACTATTTCCTTTACTTTTTGTTTATAAATAGATAACTTTTTTTTAAAGCCTATAAAATTCAATTTTTAAACTTTTTAAAAATTACAGCCACTAAATTTCTTACAGTTAAATCAAAAATAAAACTCTAAAGCCAAAAGTTTCTTAACTAATCTATTTTGATTAGCTTAATAAAAATACATAAAGAACATAATACAACTTAAAAAACATTATATAAAAACAAAAAAAAATTAAGACTGAAATCTGAAAGGTAATTGACTTACACTCATTCAATTATTCGATAATATTTTTTTTGTAGTGAATTTATGTCTTTTTCTTTTTATAGAATACAATCATTCCACAAAGAAAATACAAAAAATCATTATAGAGTAAACATACAATTTCATAAACGAAGTAAAGCCTATTATTCCTAACACAAAATAATAGAACTAATTCCAATATACATACTTACAAAATCTGATATTATCCCAACAACCAGACTCAATAATCTCATAACAAGAGTTTTTTATTTTTTTTTGTCACGAATCTCATAACAAGAGTTTTAAGACTAAATTGTCAACTCCATGCCGCCACATTTGGATTCATCTAAATTTGTACGAGAGCTCTTAAATTTAAATAATCCAAACTAAAAGAAACTTCAAAACAGTCCAACCCAAAACTTTATTGGCGAGGCCTAAATTTTCATAATTAATAAAATTGTTGAACTAACCTTTCTACAAAACGTGAACGTGGCATGGTGATGATAATGACTGAGAGAAGGAGATGAAGGTAGACGTAAAGAAGGTCCACTTGCCACTTGCCGCCTTCGATCTACAATTTTTCAACTTGCCCCTTTGGCCCCTTTCCTAATTCTAATTACACATCTTTTGTCTTTTTGTTTCGCATTTATCATTTTCCTTTTTAGAAATTTTCCTTTTTCCT
This sequence comes from Iljinskaea planisiliqua, assembly GCA_900108845.1. Classification (NCBI taxonomy): domain Eukaryota; kingdom Viridiplantae; phylum Streptophyta; class Magnoliopsida; order Brassicales; family Brassicaceae; genus Iljinskaea; species Iljinskaea planisiliqua. Next base: position 3,736,821 of record FNXX01000009.1, read on the forward strand.
TAATCTATTTTGGGCAGTTACACTCCACTAGAAAAACAGAACTTCCATCTTTTTATTACCCCACTAAAAGCCACGACTTCCTTATTCAAATCATTACAAAACACACACAAATATCTCCTATTTTTGTTTCTGTTTTTCCATTGACACACTCGGATGCTGACACACACAAGATTAATACAAACCACTAACTTATATCAAATGGTTACACACAAGATTAATAGAAACATTTGGTCAACTGAAATATACTCAGAGAAATGGTAAACTTAGGACATATATAGCTGTAGACTTAAAAAAACGCTGTCGACCAAATAATAGTAATGAAATAAAGGTTGTTCCCAAGACAGGTATTAGAGATCCCGATCACGTGACGTAGAACTACGTTGTAAAGTGATAGAGAAACATACGTGGACCAGATATTCTTGTATGCTCTTAACGTATTACATAATTCATAATGTGCTAAAACTGTTTGCCGACTAAAATTTAGGTTAAAAAAAGCAATTAAATGTACATCTACAAGATCGAGATGGCGTGAGAAGTAGGCACATATTGTGATCAGCCCTGATTGTGATGCTATCTATATGTTGCATCTCTTAGAGTAGACGACGTGGCTGAAATCTAACCGAACAAAAAACGCCGTCGACAGTCGACACTGAGTTTTAAAATCCTAGTAATCATTGGATTCGAAACCAATCATATCACATTGTTCCTGAGAACTGGTGCAATTATCTCGACACTTTGTTAAGATTTCACGTTATTAAATTCTAGGATATTACTATATAACATATAAATATATGGAAAGACAACTGACAGTATTTTTTAGAAAACATTAACAGTAATTTCATGTTCTCGGATAATTTTATTAGTTTCGCTTCTTCTTTTTTCACTCATCAAATTACATTGCTACAATTTTCTTTTATATGAAGTATCACATTAATAAATCAAGAATTAGTAAACAAGAAGATAACTTTGAAGAAAGAAAGAAATAGCCGAAATATAGCTAAAATGTATAGATTAAATATTCGAGATTTCAAACCATCTCCTTTGAAAACCTTAGTATTTGTGAGAAGCCTTGTAGTAAAGAAACATTTTCCTGTTGCACATTGCTTTATCAATGTGTCTAGGCAGTTGCTTTAATGATAACCATCCACGATGATGGCGCTTAAAATTCCTTTTCTGCCATACATGATAAATTGTAATCTGGAAAACCAATCGAAGCAAGATGAAGTCCATAAGTGTGTACATTGGTTCGATTTGTCTAGATTAAAATACTTCCAACCTTTTGCTTGGTTATACTTTTTTGGGCGATGCTGCAATCTAACCTATGTTTGGGATACACTGCGTTCAAATGGATCCTCTCTATAATTCATTTAGTAACTAAAAATGTCATTAGCAAGAGTCTCTCATATCAAGAGTCCTTTTCGTTAGTATTAAACCAAATTATATTAATATTTAATAAGTAAATTTTAGAAACTTGAAAAACTCACACCAAAATATTCTAGATAAGAAACTTTGAATTGTAATAGACGAATTCAAATATAATGTTGTAACTATCTATTGAGATGATAATATACATATATATATATATATATATATATATATATATATATATATATATATATATATTAGACAGAGAATACTAAACCCTAGTTAAGAATTAAAAAATCTAAATTAACCAATGTTCAAAAAATCGCTAGGCGCTATCTAGGCGTTCGATAGAGATCTAGTGCCTAGAACGATTAATCGGGGTCTAATCGGAGCCTAATCAATGTTTAAAATTTACGAGGACAAAATTTACTCATAAAAATATTTTTATGACTCTAGTGTTGTTTGTTTTTACCTAAAGTTGAAATTTTCTTAGTGTTTATCACTAAGTCATACACAAGACATATAATATATAATATTTAAACCCTAAATAGGGTAGCCCAAACGTAATGCTTGAACAGTTTGTGTGATATCATTTTCATATAATAATTTTTAATTAAAATTAATGAATTTTTTTTTATGATTTTATAAAATTTCATAAATTTTTGGAAAATTTTACAACTTTTATATTTATGTTTTAATGTTTTAATGGGTTTATCCTTTAGAAACACTTCTTATTTTCATTATCTAATTTATTTCACAAATTATCGTATAATTTTAGGAGTAAATAGCTGATAAACCTTTTCGATGTTTTGAGATGTAAAAAAATCTTCATACGCCCGACCTTTTTAAACACCAAATCTTTTGAAGTCACACATATCAAAAAAACATTGACTCTCTCTGAAAAAACGATAGGAATTCGAGAAATTAATGAATGACACTGAAAAAAAAATTATGAAAGACAAAGACCAGCATCGTATAGATATTCAAACAAAATTCTCGGAATACAAAATCTAAGTAGATAGATTTTGAACTATGACTAAGTATATAAAAAACCCAAAGAAATATACTCAGGATTCTCATTAGTACTAGGAAGCATGATCTCAACCAGCTCTGGAATGCTTCCTTCTAAGTGAAGAGTAGCAAGCTAAGTCCTCCTTAAACTTATATACCATCCATGTGCAAAGAAATTTGGACACCATTAATAAGAGACAAAAACAACAAAATCATGGATATGAATGATTAAAGAAAAGTTAGCAATGAAAAGTTTATCGATTTGCCGGGATTTTAATTTATGAGAAGTACCAACTTTTAAAATTCACGAAGATAAAATTTACTTTGGCTTAAGAAATTTGGATGGGGGAAATTTATTGTCGTGGTGTAAATCTCGATCCAGAAATTAAAATTTAATAAGGCAATCAAAAGTTAAAATGTAAGATAAATGATAGCACCAAAATGGAAGGTATAAGACAAAGTCGAGCGAAAAATTCAAATTCACACGGAATAAACGAAACGGTCAATCATATGTGATCAAATTCGATGTCAATTTCGAAATGGACTCAAAAGAGTAATACAAAAGCTTTGATGAATACCAATCGAATCCATCAAAATAAATAAATTAAACAAAATAAATGAAAACGGTAAACATAAATTTAAACTATAATACAAAAAGAGAGATATAAAACAAGGTGAATTCAAATACAATCAATTCTACACACTTAACTCACATTTATTATTAGATTTCTAAATTTTTTTTATTTCACCTTTTGTAAAAAGATGTTGAAACTGGTCAATAGTGAAAAATCATTAATCTCCACTTTTCTCTGATTTTTCACTTGATTTTGTTTACCACATTTTTTTTCACTAAAATCTTTTGACTATTTGTTCAAAACTTTTTACGGATATGTTATGTACTTTAAACGAATTTAATTTTTCATTATTCTTATTTACATATATTAAAAGTTATAGTTTCTACTAAAATAAAGTTGCATGGTCTTTTTTATATAATTAATATAGGACTGTCGTTAAATAAATAAATAATCAATTAAATTGAGTTTCAAGTTGTATCAGTCGCTGACTTGTTCATCTCATGCCAATGTTGTTTTGACTTGCCGATCACACGTTATATTTTTTAAAAGTCGACTTAAATATTTAAACACGTAGAAAGTCGATGCTGAACTGATTAGTTTCTTTCTATTTTTTGGTAAATGATTATTTCTTATATATATTTAAGTAGGAATATTTTTTTTATTATTGATCGGAAGAATTTTTGGGCTGAAGCCTAATTAATCTTCTAAAGAAGACAATATCAGCGATTAATCTGATTCTAAATTTTCGAATAAGACCTAAGATATGTCCCAATCTTCATCTAGTCAAATGAAAAAAAAAATATTTTGATAATTTTATCAATTTATTATCTAGACCAACACCACAATTCCTATTTAAATAGGATTATGGGAACCATTAGATCATCACTACTTAATTAAATAGAAATCATTAGTTTATTAATATTTAATTGTAAATGATTTACAGAAAACATGATTTTTAGCTTATTATTTTCTTCATTTTCTTTAATTTAATTAGATGGTCTGCATAAATTTTCTGAAAAAATTAAATTAATTAAAAATTCTAAATCTCAAAACATTAAACCATTTAATTTTTTTTTTCCTACAAACTAATAATCTTTTTACTATAATTATTGATTAAACTTATTCATCTATTCATAAATAAATTTTCTATCATTGTTTACACTTAAAAATTTGTCACATATTTTTATTTTAACATTTATAATTACAAAACTCTGATTACTTCTACTAACCATCCTCAGTTGATCATATAATTTGATAACACAATGATTTGAATAATAAAATTTGATTTTGTTTTTGTAACATTTTTACACTTTTTCAAAATTTTATATATAATTTTCTTACGTATTTAGATATTTTGAGTTTATACTTTAAACTTTAAAACTTTAAACTCTGCAGAAGATATTTGGCGTGGAGAGAAGAAAAAAGAAAGTAAGTAGGACACGTAGGGCAAAAGGAAGCAGACAGATGTGTGAGTGTGACGTTAGGCAACTGAGTTACATGAAAAACCAATGTCGGTAAAACAATTCAAAAAACAACTCTTCACGTCTCTCTCTATCTCCAACTCCCATATGTCTCCTTGCACTAACCACTTCCTCTGCCTCTCTCCTTATAAATATCCTCCTGACTTCACTCTTTAACAAGATCACACCAATCAGAACATCAACAATAACACTTTTTAATATGAAGAGACAGAGAGAGGAGATGAAGGAAGAGGGGTCTGACTCCTCATTGGCTATTGAAGCCATGGCGGTTGCGGTTGCCTCGGCGGTGGCAGAGGAGGAGAAATTGTGGTGCGGCGGAGTGGTGGAGGAGATGACGTGGAGCACCGTGTGGTTACCTTTTTGGGACGTTGAGTTTGTTGGAAGAAATTACAGTTCGTTGTTCAGTGATGTTGTTTGGGACGATGATATTTGGAACCTCAAGAATCTAACTCATTCCTCATAGTCCTTTTCTTTTAGAAAGATAAAGAATCGGATTATAGTTCCTTCCAGATATTTTCCTTTTATGGAGTTAATTCGAAAGTTATCTTAGATTTAAGAACTAGCCTGTCTTAAAAACTATGTTTATACCTTAATAATAGTTTACTGTTGAATTGTTTATTGCCTATACGTACACGCCGTGCCTAGGCTTGTTGCAAGAGTGATTCTTGCCAAACTCCAAAATAATATGTCTCCGATAATGATAGTATGTCCTCATTAAAGTGGATCCATATATCCGGGTCAACCTCAACTTTTTAATATAATAATACTATATTATAATCTAATTTTGAATTGAGCAACTGAATTTTGGTTTCCGTTTGGTTTGGGTTGATAGATAAAAGTCATACCCAACTGAAACCAAGTTTTTAGTTAGGTGTGATAAAAGCAAACCAAGTTTCTGGTTTGCTTCGGTTCGGTTTTTGTTTGGACAAAACAAGAAGTAATAGCATAGACAAAGCGATCATGTTTGGTCAAATGGACGTTTTTACAAGTGTGAAATTACATGGAGAAATCAAACAAGAAACAAGGAGAGAAGAAGAAATGTTTGGGATTAATTAAGGAGAGTGAATTTAATTAGAAGTGGGGAGGCTTGTAGGCAATGAAGCTGATGCACTGAACTTGACGTGTGTTCTCGAATCCAATGATACGGATAAAGGCTTTCTTGCACTCATCAACTTCCTTCAACACTTGAGACGAATCCGTGCAACCAAACAACGGAAGCTTCAACATTGTCCAGTAACGTCCGTCGTAGTACCCCGATCACTTATTGTGCTCACGGTACACGAAACCGTGATGTCCAAAACGTTATCGTTTTAGTTGAAATGAAACTTTACAGGAATTGGGTAAAGAGGTTCTTGGAAAATTAAATGATACCTCCAACTCGAACTCAACGCAAGGAATCCACTTATTGCGGAAAAAATGTAGTAGACCGGTTACTAAGTAGATTCAAATCCGCTTAATACATATTATATTATTGAAGAAAATAAAAACAAAAATTTCTCCAAAACTAAAATTTGTAGAGTTATCGATAATACATGAAAATCATTTGACTAAACTATATTAAATTCCTATATATCTTTTGTTTTGAGAACATGCATCTCTATAGATAGATATCCAATAAATATTTTAACAAGGATAATAAGCGACAATAACTTCTCAAATAAAATATTGTAAGATACCCATTAAATGACACATGCTGATTTGTAAATATTTTATTTTAAAAAGATATTAAAGCTTAATCAAATAATTAATTTGTATTTAAATATATATTATTTAATTTAAAACTCCATTAGAGAAATTCCACCAGTGGAGAAACTACAATGTGTTTTCAATAAAAGATAAGTCATTTATTATTGTTTTTTTTTTACGTTAAAGACAAGTTATTGTTCGTCTTCTTTTCTATGAGTCGTACTTTGATGTGCAACCTATATTTATGTGTAACTTTCCAGTGGGAGAATATATATAAAAAAAAACTAAAAAAAAATTTGGGGGTTAATGCACAAAAACAAAATGTTAGACCTGCATCTCAACCTTTCATTGTGAGCATCACGTGACTGAATTAATTCACTTAATTGGTTACCTTTCAAACTATTTGGTTGCAAATTAATATCGACTATCGACATACAACTAGTGCCTAGTGGGAGAATAATTTTATAATAGGGAATCTAGAATGGACCTGCATGCAATGGACTTGCCACCGTTACTAGCAAATGAAGTGATATCGAATTTAGTTTTCCGGTCACAGGGAAGGCGGCGGAAAATTTAAGGCCGGTGAATGGAGCGACCATGTTGGTCTAAGTTGGACCCCCACGGTTCACGCCGGAAAATGTCGTTGCCGGTGATACAACCGATGAAGCCATGATCTGTATTCCTCTTTAGACTACTGTTTTAAAGTGCTATCAGTTTGGGAGCGAATTGTATCTCTTCCCAAGTCGTCTTTATATACTCAAATCCTTTTAATCATTTCTTGTAATTTTTTTTTTATATATTTGAAAAGTGTTGGTGTTGTTATGTTTTTATTCCCTTTCATATTCCTCAGTTTTTGTTCTACAATCCCATGGTTTTAAATGAATTTGAAATGGATTAGGCGTCGACGACCACATGAAACATGATCAGAACTTTTTTTAAAAGTGAAGAGCTTTTGAGAAAAGTTCTTGAATCGGCGTCGAGCCTTATCTTTAAATTGTTGGACCATAGATTCTGCCACGTCGTACAAGCTCGTTATCTTATCTCATCTCAACTTGCGAAGACGATAGCCTCTATTAGCCCTTCATTTATTCTACAGTCTAACTTCGTGTGTTGAGGTGAAACAAAACTATAAATTCTTCAAATTTTGAATTGATCGAGAAACTTAGTTAACTTAATAACTGAAGATATGTCAAAATCAGTTACTTCTTTCTTATTCTTATAGTTTCATGGCAATGCCATGAAATGAATTTTCTCCTTTATTGAAGAGAAGTTTTTTTTTGGTTTTATATTCAAGGAAGTTTGGAATTTTTCCGTAGTATAATAAGAGGGGATGATTATTACGGAAAAGTTCAAAACTTCTCTCTTGAATATGAAGTAATTTATGTGGACCTTTCTAACGCTTCGGATTATAAGGCCGACCATTCCAAAGCCCATTGTTGTCTCAATTATAACAGAAAACAAGTTGCAAATTTATAACGGCTCGAGCAATAAAAGATTCAGAGTCCAAGGGCCACTTGTTCATATCATAAAAAGACATATAAGATCAACTTGTAAGACACTAACCTTGATTTTCGGTGTTCCAAGTTTTTTTTATATTATTTATTTTTACTTGAGGATGTAAATTTCAATCTGTTAATTTAAATTTAATAGAATATCGTTTAGAAATAAAAAACAATATAAAAATAACTGTGGAAATAGAAATGAATACGTCACGAATTCAGTTTGAATATAATGAATAGTGAATGATGCAATTAAATCGATTATATTATATTTTAACATGAAAATAAATCGATAATTTATTTAAAAAGTGGTTATTTACTTAGTTCGCTTTTGCCACATACCAATATTTCTATTTCTATTGAATATGCAGAATATCAAATTCAATGGAGTGTTTTTTGATCATCTTACATATTTTGTAACATGAATTTAATATCATTTATTGTGAATTTTAAATTTGATTGAGTTAAAAAAAAAACAAAAATCTAGAAAAAAACTAATTGAGATGTTGTTATTTTATTAGTGGTATGAATGAATGATTTACAATTATCAGCTTTATATTTATAATTTAAAATTCAATAAAAAGTATTAAATTTTTTACAAATAAAAAATTAATTTTAAAACAAACTAAGAAATTTTATTTTTATAGAAAAAATTAGAAAATTTACATAGAAATAACTACTCATTTAAATAAGTCTTAATTAAACTCATTTTGGTGGGTGATATCTAGTTTGACCACATAAATTTAAACATGTATTTATTCTATATGAATCTAAGTTTGATGTTTGATTTCACTTTCTATTTTGTTGGCGTCCTCGACTCTAACTCTCCACCTTTAGTATATGTGTTATTGAGTTTTAATGTTTAGATGGGATTTACCTCCTAATATTACTGCTGAATATTTATTTGATATAAGGAACTACGGGAATGGAACTCGAACATGATTTCTTTTTAAAGCATTGAATTTTTTGTTTCCAAGAAAAATCAACCTATTTGATGAATTGGTAATGACAATCCTATTGTTCTAACGTCAGTATGTTATATGCGCAATGGGTGTGAAAGAACTAAGAACTGAGTAGATAATCATCAATCACGCGTCGGCTTTAGTCTCCATCACCTCGTAAGAATGGATTCGTACGTGGACTATATAACAAAAACATGTTCTTAATTTAAACATTTAATTACCTTATTAATGACGTAAAAAGATGCTACACCTTTTTTCTGTAAGGCTTGTAAGTTGTAACATACGTTTTTTTTTTTTTTTAAGAAACAAACACACGTTTTCTGAAAAGTAAATAAATCCTAAAATTCAAATTGTAATGGCCAATTATCATAAAAACCCCTTTTTCTTGTACCAAAACCAATGGGCAAATCCTTTACACGCGCCTTATGTTGTTTGTTTTCTTCTTCAAAAGCAAAACCGTAACGTTTTTAATTTGCTTTGGAACAAGAATTAGGAGCTGTGTACAACTTAGACCCTAGTGAATACTGTATTTTCACACGTAAAGTTACGGTCCAATCCGTATAGCCTCCCTAAAATGAGGAGTAGAAAGAGGCATTGGTGAAACAAAAAGATGCATTATAGGCACTAAGTGCTGAACTGAACATGAACAGAGAAGTTTTGTCTCGCGTGCAATCCACGTGCCACCTTTTTTTTATTTTGGCTTTAATAGTTTTGTTTCACAAAATTTCAAAACATCTTTTGGTTTGTTTATTTTGTCGGTATCATCTCTGGGTGGTTCTCGTGCATGTCTCCCACTTTTCATCTCCAAAGTTTCCTCGTATCTCTACCCCTCTGGACCTTTGCTAATACTCAATTACCTAAAGATCCCTCACATTATTAATCTTCTTTAATTTGAAATTTCAAAATTAATTAGTTTACGTTGCATAGACTCGTGAGAACGTATTTACTAGTATATATAAAGGTTAGCTGTAAAAAATCGTGTCACGTAACCTAACGATGATATGATGAGGCTTGACATACGATGATTTGGAGATTTGAGAAGTGGGTTTGATTGAGTGAGACGTAATTACGAATTTAGATAAAGGTGAGTGGTAAGCATTCGTAATATTGGAATGCATGGAGGGCAATTTCTAAAGAAGGAAAGAGAGAGATGAAATTGGCATTCCCGAAGAAGGAACTCCCCAACTTTTGCCAAAACAAAATGCCAACTTCACTGAAACACACAACCTCCTTTCCCTCATTTCTTGGCCTTTTCTTTTTTTTTCCTCCTTTTTTTTAATAACACTAAACCAGTAAGAAATGATAATTTTATAAACAAAAATACAGTTCTCTAATTAAAAAATTGTTATTTGTTGAGAAAGTAATCATATTAAATATATTTGTTTTTAACCAAAATCATAAAGCATGGCCTGCACCAGTTTTTTCCACCACTTTCTCCAAGAAACGCAAAAGATGAAAAATTATACCAACTCACTTTATGACTCAGTAGTAACTTCTTCCTTATAAATACAAATTGTCCACAACTTCTCTGAGTTTCACTTCCAAGAAAACTCAGAAACACACTTCATACGTATAAATTCCACTTATTATAAAGGGATAATGAGAATCAGCTGCAATGGGTGTAGAGTCCTACGCAAGGGTTGCAACCAAGATTGCACCATAAGACCATGTCTTCAGTGGATCAAATCCGCAGACTCCCAAGCCAATGCCACACTCTTCCTCGCCAAGTTCTATGGTCGAGCCGGTCTCCTTAACCTCATCGAATCCGGTCCGGACCATCTTCGTCCCGGTACACACTCTAAAAGCAAAATCCTCCCTTTAATTATCCTTTTTTATAGTATATATAACAGGACGGTTCATTGAACTATCTTACAATGTATTTGGGATTATAAGATCTACGACGGATTAAACATGGATCTAAGATTCTGTTACATGCACATACACATCAATTTTAAAGTAGGGACATTTGTCTTTTTTCTTTCATTTTTCCGGTTTCATTACATAACCTTCATTGTATTTTTGTAATCTCTCTAGCAATATTTAGGTCACTTCTGTACGAGGCGTGTGGTCGGATCGTGAACCCTGTGGATGGTTCGGTGGGTTTGATGTGGTCGGGAAATTGGGCCCAGTGCCAAGCAGCCGTTGACGCCGTACTCAACGGCTTACCCATCACTCACACACCTCTTCCGAGTGCATCCGCGTCGCACCAAATCATTCCTCCTCACAGGACATACGACATACGCCACGTGGCGAAAGATCCAACAGCGGGCGGCGACAGTTCGGAGAGCCTGGCCCTGGCCCCACGTGTTAACGGTAACAAGGCGAAGACACAAACTGGCCGGTTCAAACGCCTCGCTGAGACCGTGAATTACCAACTAGGCGAATGTAGTCATGACACGTGGCAACTCCAAAGTTCTGGTGTAACGCATGGCTATGGTCAGTTGGCGTTGGAGAACGTGGAGAATCGAAGGGAAGCTCCATTAAATGAAAGCTCGAATCTTGGGTTTGATGATCAAGTCGATACTAACGAGGTTGGCTTAGAGCTCAGACTTGGTTAAAAGCTATGACAAGGACAAAAATTTAGATAGCATAAATACTACCGTGTCTTTTTAATTAATAATACTTTCTACTTAAAAGGAGAAAATTTCAGAGAAGCAAATGAAGTTTGGGCTACTGGTCTGGCTTATATATGTATGTATATATAAAATTCGGTATTAATGTAAAATCACTAGGTTATGGTATATATATAGAGGTGTCGACGTGTTATATAATATATTAGAGGTTATCTGTACTCTATAAATTTATCTCAACTAGCTAGCGACAGTAAAATCATCACAAGGAGGAACATATAATAGTTTTGAAAATATTACCTTCTTGCATATGCAAAAAAAAAAAAACATAAATTAAGTATTAATTAGTAAAAAAATATTTTCCCATGAGAGTGTAAGAGCATGCACATCACAATATCTAACCAATAAAAAAAGAATAAAAAAAGGAAAGAGTTCGAAAACCGTTTTTCATTTGAAAGAATCTAAAAGTACATTTATTGGTGATTTTCTGTTAAAGTTTTTAAATAGGAAAATATTAATATTTTAATTATATTTAGTAATTAAAAAATTAACTAATTAACATCTGTAATATAAGTATCTCACCAGTATCTTAAAAGTTTTTGAACAAGAACTCCTCTCAATTCTCTTTCCTGTTTTTTCATAATTTTTTGTTTCAATTGTGAGATATATATTTTCTTTAACAACTTTTTGATAGAGATGCTCTAAGAATATTAATTAAAAAATCCTTTGCCACCTGTTCTTTTCTGATAGGTTCAATACTTTTAATTTAATTATGTAATTTAGTTACATAAAAAATATTAATATTTTACTTGTCAAATATTTAAGCAAGATATTAATGGATGGAGATACTCTAGATACTCTAAAGAAATAGAATCTATCACTTTTGTTTAAGTGAACTGAATTGAAATGGATTCCTGCCAAATAGCTCAAGTGAATAACTCTGTCGGATTGTTTTGGAGACTTGGGAAGATCAACAACAGTGAAAGGGATATGGAGATATCTTTGTATGATTTAACGACAAATATTTTGTCTCCATACACATCTGCATCTGCTTTCAATGTGACTCCATCGTCCCATCCGGAGTCATTGGACATGTTCTTTACGTACTCGGAGAAGTCCATTTTATCAGCAAATCCTTAGTAAAATTTTGGATGAGATTATAAGTTGTTGAGGAAAACAGATTCATCATCAATCATCATCATAATGAACGTAGCGACATGTAAAGAACACACACCAGCCTCGCGAGAACTTCTCACCGGAATCCATTCCAAACTGAGTTGACTATCGGTTCCTCAACTCCGAAGATCTTATCGTAGTAGCCTTCCAAGGCCGTGATATATTCACCATCCTCAAGAACAAACTGAAAATGCTCAAAGATAATAAAGACAAGTGTTACTAATTTAGGGAAGTAGTTGAAACAAAAAATCTGTTGTGACGTTGTCTAATTATGGAACTGACCTCTTCAGCTCCGAGTAATGTCTTCTTCCCATGGTCCTGTCCAGAAACAATGTCCGTGCCTTTAGTATACTCAAACTTAACAAAGGATACACAGTCCTTACTTAGCCCGACGTATATCTTCCTTACACCATCGTAGACACTATCATCCCATACAACTCCTCCGTTGCTGCCTACCGATGGTAGTTTCTTGGATGAAGTCAAGGGTGTAAGAGTAGGACTATATGCAAAATATGCTCCAAGAGCATCAATAGCATCACCTTTCATTCCATGGAACCCAACAAGTGTACAATCCTTTTGCTTCAAGACAAACTTCGTACCCACGTTATACCCAAAAAATGATGTTCTCCCCTTTGAAGTCTCGAACTTAAGCGACGTAATGACGGTATTGCGAAAAATGTTCGGCTTATGATAGGTTGCTTCCACCGATTTGATATATTCATCCGAGCATTCAAGCAAACTGCAACAAAAAGCAAAATTAAAGAAGATTGTTGTTTCAAGAAAGCTAAAGACATGGACATATCTATATACAAGAACAGAACCGTCTTTAGGGATGTACAGGAGATGCAGGCTTAAAATCAAGATTTACTGCTAAGAGACCTTACTCGAGTGAGCACATGAACGGTATGATACAGATAAAATATATAACATTTCCAATATTTTCTTTAATTCTGCATCGGGTTTGAGGGTTATGCAATGTGATTTTCGTAGGATTGTGTTTACATATTCAGATCATTGGTAAAAATGAAACTCTATAAAAGCAAATCCCCACCAATTCCGTTACACTTATACTAATTTTCAAAAATTATATCACTAGTGCAGAAAAGCCACAGTATAAAAATATTTGTATCTAGGAGCAAGGTTTGTTGTTGTTATACTATTTCACTTATAAATAGAATTTATACCTAACATGACCTATGAACTTTGAGATATGTTATTGAACCACTCGTGTATAAGAACTCGTATAGAAATTACCTCGGATGATGTGACTCCTTTCACCCCATGGTGATGTGTCTCTGACTCCTTGCCTTTCTCGTACTGAACTCTAAATAAGTTATATACGTCAATTATCTTGACCAAAAATAGGATTTATACCAGATTAAAATATGAACTTATACTTTTAATCTGGTATTTTCGGAATAATATGATTTTGGTGGTGATTTGGAAATGAAAAATTAATGTGATATATTGAAATCTGTTCAGCTGTTTGAATACTTTTTGCTTTGGATTTCATAATTAAGGAATTTTAAAATTTCAAAAGTTTTTGAATTGTAAAACTTTTCGTATTTGTTACGAAATTTATAAAGTATGACTGAGGATAGTAAATTGTCGAACTAACTTAAAACATTATGTTGTGAAATTTGATCAATTGTGAAATTTGTAGCCCTGCCAAACAAAACTATTGTATTTGTGACACCCATATGGTTTCTTTTGGTATAGCAGTCAATATTCACGTAGTTGACAAAAACAAAAACAAAAAAAACCAAAAAAAACAAAACAATAAAAGTTCACGTTATATCGACTATATATATAAATAAGTCCTTACAAGATAGTCACATTTCTGGTGATATATATCTATATTTACATATACGTAGCTCACAAAACGTGCAAAAATTTCTAACATTGCAGAAAAAGAAAGCTAACAATCACCAAAAATTAGCAACAAAGAAGTAAGAAGAGAGCACAGTAAATATCTATAATTAATTACTAAAGATCTTCTTAGTGAGCAGCAGCAATTGAAGATCTCTTCACGAACCTTCCTTTCATTCGAGGCCTTTTCTCAGCATTCAATTTTCGTACCTCGTACCTTATCTTCTTGGAGAACAACCTCGTCCTCCTTTTCTCTCGGTATCTTGAAACCCTAGCTTCTCTTCCTCCATCCCCAGCCTCTCCCATGCGTAACCCTAGGCCGCGGAAGTAGTTGTGTTGATGAGCCTCTCCTCCACTTTCACCCTAATTATTCACCAAGCAAATAAGTTTTGTTAATTGGAGACAATGCTTTCTTTTATAACATTATTAAATTATTCTAACAGCTGTGTGGTCTAGTACTTTGAGACCAGTCCTTTAATTACAATAAAATATGACTTTTTTTACGTTTTGAGATTAGTCTGAATATCCACCATGAAACAACATGTTGTATGTAAGAAAGAAGAAAGAAAGTGAATCAGTATACATACCATGGAAGAATCGGTTGGGAAACAGAGCATGTCTAGGTCTATTTCAGGTGGCTCGAGGGCGCTCCATGGAGTTCCTTGGGCACCCCAAGTGGAAATCACCGCTTCGTAGTCCAATCTAAGCATAAGAACCTTCTCCTTCTTCTCTTCCTTAATCCTACCACTCATCTCATTCACTTCCACGCCCATTACATTCTTCATCACCTCTTCTTTCTCATCTTCTTCTTCTTCGTCCAATGCCATCTTGTGTGAGTCGACGTAATCAAAGCTTATTTCAAATGGAGAAGTCTCATCAACGTCATCTAGATCACACACTTGATCTCTTGTTGCGGCTTCTTCCACTTCTTCTTTTTCGATCTTTAGCATCTCACCTAACCCTAGCTCTTCGGTATCATGGAACTCTCGATCTGTCCCTCCACCGAGGAGAGTCTCCACATCAGCTGAGAACTGAGCCAGTTCCATGTCGGTCGGAAATAAACCATTAAGACAACTCTCAGCGTTGTCTTCTTCTTCCTCAGTGCTCTTAAAACATACGGGCATCATCGGGAACTCAATCTTTGTCTCCACAGATTCATTTAGGCATTGCTCATCAACCATTGGGTTCAACACCGGCACCTCAAAGATGAGCTGCTCTTCCACCTCATAGTTCTGATCCTCCGAGCTCATCTCCGGCACAAGATCATGGAAAATCATCGTGTGGCTCTTCTTGCCCCCGCGTGGTGTCCGAGCTTTACGTGTAAACCCTTTATGCCACGTGGCTGGATGAGGTGGTGAGGAGGAGGTGTGGCTATGTTTTCCGGCGCTAGCGGATTTCAAGCGAACCCTCTCGTGCCTACGGGCAAGAGGGTTCGCTGAATGGACCGAACCATCACAAGAATGGCAAAGGAAAGCATCGTCAGCTGCACAATACCAACGCGCCCGCCTCTTCACGCAGCTGTCGCATGCCCTCGCCGTCTTTCCTCCAACCGCATTAGCCAAACTTTTCATCATGTTATTAACTCTATATGTATCACCATCAACGAGAAGAAACCTTTACGTTTGAGTAAAAACTAGATGCCAATTCTCACTTGCAAAAAGAATGTTTATCGAACTATGGGTTCTCTCTTCAAACGTTTCAGTTATCGAGAAGTGGCTATAAAAAGGAAGACTACCTTTTGTTTTTATGAGGTCATGAGGGGCTAAGTTTAGCGGTGTTGTAGTCTTGTACATGTCCCACTAGATGTGAACTTGTGAACTTTTTTTTTTATATATATTGGGAGTGGGATTAAATTTAAATTTGGGTGCACTTTTTGGTTGTTTATGCTTGCCATGTAGAGGTCTTATCTCGATTCTCATTGGTCGAGTTCTTCAAGATGATCCTCTTCTTAGTGTTTTGATTGGCAAGCTTCTTAATCAGATGGATATCTTTATGGTCCACCTGTCGTTTTCGCTGCCCAATCACTCCTCATATTTGGATTTTGTTACTTTTATTGTTATAATTTATAATTTTCCATAAAAAATTGGATAGGATGGACTTATTCTCGTGATTTTGTGGAAAGCGAAAGTTTTGATTGCTTGTATCGAATTAAGTCCAGCGTAGTCAGTATGGAATTTAATTATGGTATTGATTTATCTACGTTTTTATTTTCTACATGTTCATCTTAAAATTTTAGACAACGAAAACAATAATTAATATTTTGTTGTGTGTGTATATATGTGTGTCTGTGCAATTCCAATTTGACGCTTTTTTTACATGTTGTATATATAGGCATATAGCTGCCGACTTTGTAGGTTGGGGTTCATAGCCAGTGTCGTTTAATATACTGAAGTAATAATACGTTTAAAAACAAAAGAAGTAATAATAAGTAGATATTGTACGAGAAAACTGGAAAAAAGTAACAAAAAAAACTGAAGAAAGAAAGAAAAAATAATAATGCAGAAATAGATATTCCTAAAAACATTGGGTAAAAGAAAAAGTAAACATAAAAATAAAGATAACTATCAACTATGGTTTTTGCTGGACCACATCAATATGCAGAAAACTTCAAAAACAAAGGCATCAACCTTTTGTTGAGAAGATAAGAGGATCGATGGATAACATGTAAAACGCCTGGCTTTATTCGTTTACTTGGAAAATGATGTTTCTATTGTTTTCAGCATTACTAACTACAGAGTTGGGAGTGATTACTCAATTAAAGTAGATAAAATGTCATTAAACCTTAAACTTTTGCCTTATATATCTAAGAAATCATATATAGTATATATATGTTGATATATTATTGAGAAATATATGTCTGATATATATATAATAAAACAAAGCGTAACATAATTAATCGATAAAAAGTATTTTATACCAAACTTGATTTCTTGATATGGTATAAAGATATAACTTAATTTTTTGGGTTTTTCCATCTCTCCCTTCATTAACCTTAGTATTCTGGATCATTTTTTCAAAATACCATTTTTCTTAATCGATGTCTAGAAACAAATTTGGTTAGAGTGAAAGATGGTTTGAACTTTACATTTAGGTCTCAAATTAAAATAGCTTTATGTGTATGAAAGAATTAGTTTGGTTTAGCGGATGAGAGCATTTTGAAACCGGATGATGATTTAGACCATCTCGAAGATTGCTGAACAAACAATGTGATAGTGGTATGGTGGATCAAACAAATGGTAGTTCCAGATCTCAACAGCTCGTTGTCTCATCGTAAGATGATATATTGATATATAAAGGCATATTCAAAAAAAAAAAAAAAATTCTCTATGATATATAATGGTCATCAAGTTTAACGCCTCAAAATAGAACTTGCTAATTGTCAATAAAGAGGTTTGGCTGTAAAGGCATATTACAGAAAACTCTGACAAAGCTATTGATGATTTTAGCAGATTTTGAGCGTGTAAAGACAGCTGAAGAAATTGCAAAAGAAAGAAAAAGAAAAGGCTACTCCGATATGACCTTTACTCAGTTTATAAATTTCATAAGTTGCTATTTATTCCTTAACATTTAGTTTTTGAAATACCATATATTGTACCCTTTTAGTGGGAGACTGTGTAGTATTCTTCATTATACTTACACTTATTTTTTGACACACTAAAACCAACGCTATATACTACATATTGTACTTTTTAGCGTGTAGAGTGTAGACTGAGAAGTATTCTTCATTATGGTTTGAATTTTATATAACTTCGAAAGATCGTTGAAATTTATAATACTCTGACATTTTTTGTTGTGATATAAAAAGTAATCTTCCAAATGACCGTTTCAAATTACAGTTTTTTATGTAGTAAAACTGTGACAGATGTTCAAAAAAATTAAGATATCTAAATTCAAATTTTAATTATTTATATCTGAATTTATAATTTTCAGGCGTCTAAAATTTTAATATTTATCGAAATACTTTATTACAGATATTTAAATCCATAAAAATAAAATTATATAATATTTTATAAACTTATAAAATATATTATTTATATATTATATATTTTAATGTATTATAATTTAACAAACTATAATTTTTTATATTAAACAGATTTATATTCGATAAAGATACATAAATCTTAAAATTAAAATATCTGGATTCAGGTCTAATCATAATAAATCTAAAATTTTGCTCTCGAGTTTAATTTTTAAATATCTTACTTTTTGCCCACATACAAAAAAGTTCTACATATTCGAATTTGTGGAATATATCGAAATAGATCAAATTTCAGATCAGTTTTTGAATGCTATATAGGATCTCGAACCTTATAAAATAACTCCACCTCTACTATGTGGTTAGTCACATGACTCACATTGCAAGTGACAAGATTTGTTCGCCCATATAACGGTGTTGCCTTCTTTTGATAGTACAAAAGAACATAGTATGTGTTATATGGACCGCAGCGATGAAAACAAGAAAACTAATTTTTTAGATAAATAAAATATTCTTATTTGATACACCACAAGTTATTAATTACAACACGAGAAACTAAAAAATACCCCAAATGAAAAGATAGAGATTTAAGTATACGCAGAGCAAATAATACAAACATTTATGCTTTGCGTTTTTTCTTCTCTCTAACTTCCACTTCCCAATCCCCTCAAAACCGAATCCCAAGAAGTAAATCAAACCTAAACCGTACACAAAACCCAAACCATTACCAAACCGTACTTGAGAACGTTTTGGTTCAGAGTTTGACAACTTCAGGGATAAAGACAGGGTATCGGTCGATACAATCGGACCATGGTCCATCCTTAGGTATCTTGATCGTACGGTTACACTTCCACACAGCAGAGTTACACTTGAAGCCACTCCCAAACGCAATCTGCCAAACTCGGTCTCCTCTCCTCATTCTCCCTTTAGACTCGATGTAGCTAAGCTCGTACCACAGTGATGACGATGATGTGTTACCAAAACGATGTAGTGTCATTCTTGAGGCTTCCACGTGTTCTCCTGATAGCTGTAGATTCTTCTGGAGCTCGTCGATTACGGCTCTGCCTCCTGCGTGGATGCAGAAGTGTTCGAAGGCTAGCTTGAAGTCCGGTATGTATGGTTTCCATTTCGGGTTAAAGATTTTACGTCCGATTAAAGATGAGAGGAAGAGGAGTTGTTCCGACGCCGGTAGGACCAGAGGACCTGTTCAATCAAAACCAAATAAATATTTTTTTGTTTTATATCGAACAAACATCATTTAATGCAACCGAAAGAAATAAGCTGAATTTTCCATAGGAACCAGACGTGCATGTGTGTACTAAATAAAGTACATATATAGCGTAACTATTCTTGTTCAAAACCTTAACGTATACAAACTGAAAATTGAACCGTACGTACAATCGATTTTTTATATAAAACCCAACTGAACACTAATTTCTCAAACCGAAACCAAACCAAATTTTACTTTAAAACAAAATAAATTGCATTTATAATAAACCGGGTTTCAATAGTTTCATGCAAGCGAATATAAGCCAAATTGTCTCGTGAAAACGAGACGTACCAATACTTTTTTTCTTTTTTAGTTATACTAAAATTCTATATAGCGTAATTTGTTTATTCAAAACCGAAACAAATCCAAACCAAACCGAATCAAAATAATTCACACGGAACAAGAACCAAAATAGTTGAAATGTCCACCCACACCTTAATTAATATACTTTTCCACCGTTGATATTGTTGTTAGGGCATTAAATGAGATATGTATTATTATTACCTATTGTGGTGATGTTAGCCTTGAGGGCTTCACCGGCAATGGCCATAAGATCTTTAGACAAGTTGATGCCAATGTTCCCTTCTTTATCTTCCTGTTCATAGACGCAGTAGTAAGACTTGTCATCAGCGCCACGGTGGGTCCGGACGAGGTGGCAAAGCTTGTACTTGGCTCGCCACCGGTCAGACCGACGGTTTGACATAAGTATTGCGGCGGAGCCCATGCGGAAGAGACAATTAGGAAGCAACATGGCTCTCTCGTTCCCTTTGTAGTAATTAGGAGTTATGATCTCGGTGCTGACAATGATTGCATTTGAATTGGGATGAACTTGAAGCAGATCACGAGCAAGATCGACTGAGATCAGTCCCGCGCTACATCCCATCCCTGACAGATTAAAGCTCTTAATGTTGCTCCTAAGCTTATATTTGTTGATGACCATAGCTGAGAGCGATGGGGTTGGAGAGAAAAGAGAGCAGTTGACAATGAGTATGTCAACGTCTTTAGGCATTAGACCGGTTCTCTTGAAGAGATCATCCATAGCCGTGAAGATAACCATCTGAGCCTCGCTTCTAGCCTCGTCCATGGTTGGTGTCGGAGGAATGTAATGAATAGCTGGAGGTAAACAAGTCTCTTCACCGAGACCGGAACGTTCAAGAATCCTCATTTGAAACTCAACGCTCTTAGGCTTGTCCTTGAGGATCAAACGAGAATGTTCCATGAAAGTAGCGAAGGGGACACGACACGTGACAGGCGGTTTGTAACAAGAGTAGTCAACGAGGTAAACGGTACGTGGCTTGGACATGAAGTAAACGGTGGAGATGAAGATAACAAAGAAAGAAGAACATAGAACCTGAACTAGGTCAAAATGAAGTGAGTTCCAAACATTAAGAATCTCTTCAGGACCCATCCGAAGAATCTCAAAGGCGATGATTGCCATGACCGGGATCAAAAGAACACTCAAGAAGTGATTGACCAAGTATTGATAGCCGAGTTTCACATACTTGAGCTTCACCGAGCTAGAGAACTCTGGCATCGGTGCCTGAGGCATCTTCGGAGAGGGAGATCGTTTAATGTAAGAATATGAAAGTACGTTTGTTTTATTAACTTTTGTGATTAGGTTTTTGGAGATGAGTTAATGAAGAAGAGAGAGGGAAGGTGAAGGATATAAAGGCAAACAGGCGAAGGGGTAGATGAGAAGAGTTAATGAAAAGTCTAACGTCACCCAACGCTCTCGTATTGCTCTCTATTTAATTTTGCTTTCTTTTACGGAAAATTTTTCGTTATTATCAGAAAATATGTTTTGTTTTACTTCTCTTTGATTTCCAGTTGTTACTAGACAAAAGCAAGTGATGGGAGAAAAATGATAAGGACTGTTCCCCTTTGATATAAAAGGTTCATATCTTTCGAAATTCTTGTTGAGATGGAAACGAATAAAAACAGCAGAGACGTGTGTCAGCGTTTGGTTTAAACGAGATCAAAGCGTTTGGTAACTACTTTGATTTGATGATATATCACGTATAGCCATTGTACTGTTACATTAATATGTATCAAAGAAAATATTGTTTACAAAACTATATACTCCTATGTATAAAGTTTCACAAATGAAAGAATTAATACTACAAACCTTTTTTTTTAACGCATGAATTGAATGTACTTTTATAATACTACAAACCTGAAAAATGTACGTAAAGTTACTCGTGAGTTTGGACCTATCACCCATCTACGTGGCAGAGAGCGTGAAAGTCAGAGTAATTATTAGTTACATAAATATTCGGGTTTAATTGTCGATATATAAGTATATCCTTACAGAGTTACAGGTTTCTTTTATACTACTACCATCGTATATATTGGTTTATTAGAAAGTGTTTAAAGAACATTTTGCTTTCGCATACTTGCGATACAACGTAAATCGATGCATACGGTTTTTAAAAATAACACAAAGAAACATGAGATTATTTCAATGAACCAAATGTAGAAAAGTTAATGTATTTCAAGGGAGAAAAAAATATTAAAATACGACGGTGAAAGACCAGTTAATATATTAAAATTTACTATGAAAATTCCTCTAGATAGTCATTTGAAAGTGGAAACACACGAGGGGAAATCAAACAGTAGTTACGATGTTTGACTTGGAAAGTGCAAGTAGACAATTCTTGAGATCCATATTTCGGACAAACATGAGGAAAATCAAACAGTAGTTACGATGTTTGACCTGGAATCTGAAAGCCGACAAATCTCGAGATCCGACGATTTCTTGTATTAAGACAATCCACCAAAACCTGAAAAAAGTCCAAATCTTTTCTGCTATGAGGCTTTTCACCAAACATAAACTTTATCCCACAATTGAATAAGAATGCAAGATCTTTACATTTTTTATCATACATGTATGAAAGAACCAAATTAGACAAAACTCTAGAGAAACTGAGGCCAAATTACATTGAATTTTCGTAGCCCCATAGTGAGATCATTAATGCCAACAAATTTCGATGAAGAAGTTTAGTTTGGAACTCGTCACCAGCTTGATATGTACTCGAGCGCATCTCATTTAATACGAATTAATTGTGTCTATATTCATTAGCCACACCGATTCATAGTTCATAAAACAGTTCTTCCGTCACCTTTCAGAATAAATGTACATGAAGATCATTTTTCTATCCCTCCTATGATAATATGGTTTTTATATGGCTCTCCAATATAGTCTATTAGTTTGTGTTGAGCTGAAGAGCGAAAACTCTAATCGGAATTACATTAATTAACATGCCCAACATCGCTTTAGTATTTCTCATCTCATTAATTTGTAGAAAAGATGTGGAGTTTCATATGTTCTTGAGACAGTCCACACTGTACTATTCATTTAGCATCAGGCTCGCTTTATCCACTGTTTTAGAGACAATTTTTTGAATTCGTTGGAACTACAGTACAACATTAACGATATAGTAGTTTCTTTATGTGCAAATTGTAGTGTAGGGATAGTACCGATAATACAACATTAACGAGCTTTAAATTGGATCCTTACATGTAGATAACACAAATTCATAGCCAAATGCGACATCCACTTACAAAAATTAAATACAAATAATCTGAAACACAATTTGTATGTTTTCTGAAAATCAATATAGTCCCTGATATAATTTGCACATGTCAGATTTAACTTTTAAAAAAACTTGCAAAATGTCCATCCATTGAGTTCATAATCGATTTCACTCTCTACAAATACGAAATGGACACAAGTCCAAGTCCAAAGTTGACAATATTCATGACAACAGTTCATGTGAAATTAGACGATATAATTCGTGTTATGTGCAGGTATAAAGATTTGTGAGACATTTTTGAAAATTATCAATAGAAATTGATGATTTTGTAGATGCTTTTACATTATAAAATATTGTTAAAGATAAGAAAACATATCATTTTCAGTTTGGTTCGAATTAGCTTTTTTTAGTTTGTGCAGCAGATAAGTTTATTCGGAGTGCGAGGAGTTACCTTTCGGAATTGATTTATATTGATTTGACACTTTTAATTTGGTTATCACATTTCTGGTACTTAATTTTTATTTTGTTCTTGACAAAAAAAAAAACTTAACAAATTTATTTAAAAATTGTTTGGTGAAAATATTTTTTAAATAGTTCCTTAGAATCTAAAAAAAAAAACACATAATCTAAAGATTGAAGAGTCTATGTTGATCAAATATTGGTAGCAAAGGAGGAGAATCAAGATATTGCAAATTACTCCATGAGGTTGGGAAACTATTAAGAAATTGGTCGCTTAATCTTACAAACGAAGACAAAGTATACAAAACTGGTCGGCATACATGGACAACTAAAGGCATATTCACTTAACTTAGTTGATAATTTATTTCTCATTCCTCGAACCATATAATACAAAGGTCCCGCACAAAGATAATGTTATGTGATAAAATCAATACACGGAGTCTCGGACCAACCAGCTCCCAGCCTGCCAACTACCTTATACTGTAAGAAGTTTACCAAAAATAAATAAATGTAACCAACACTTATTCTTAAATTTATATATATATACGTGTATATCTCTCTGTGTGGTCTCGAAATTCAGATTGTAGGAATTGGTTGCAACTCTCAACAGTTTACAAAATCTTGTATTTATTATTTTAGGCTAATGTCAGTCTGCATGTGAGAAATATTGTTCCTTGCACTGAATTTATGTCTGAGGGTAAACTTCGATATCCTCCTAAAAACTTGACCAGCTGTTTTTTGTTTGATATCTTACGACAATCTATAAAGGATTTGCTTATAAAAATGAGTGCAATCATTTATTTTTTCAACTTGGAAACATTGAAGAATTAACAATTAGGCTAGCTATTTGAGTGATTATGTGCTTGTGGTGGTAGAGGCATTTATTACTTTATTGTAAAACATAATACTAATTCGTAGTCAAAAGTTAGTTACGAAAGGCTATCAAGCATGCATATAAAGCAAAATCTTGCGTAGAAATGCGTTTTCCTTTAATCGTAAGATTAATTTGTCGACTTCTACAACTATATTTAATATTTTGATACGTTTGTTCAGCACAATCCTTATTTGTTCAGTTGTTCATTTGTTTCTACTTCACACCGCATATATAACCTGAACCTATGGCTTTAATGGATAGTGTTCGTTCCATGCATATATTTTTTAGTATTTCTAAAATGTCTTTTGTCAAATTATTTATTTCAGTTTATTATAAAATGTTGTTAAAATATATATTTAATTAATGAAATATTACAACTAATCATTCGTTGTATCGTAAAAAAAAATTACAAGAATATTTAAAAAAATAAACATATTATCTATATTTATGTTTTTCTTTATGAAACATAAAGCTTAAATATTGATAAAAATTAAAAATAAAAACAATTAATTTTTCTTCATTCCTAAAAATTTACACCATTTACACATGATTTTTTTTAATTTTCAGAAAATTATAGAAAATATATTACTTATTAAATTTGGAAAGAAATAATAAATAACAAATATTCCTATTCATTCCTATTATTTTGTTACTTTTTATTTTTTCCTCTTCATTCCTATTATTCCTTTAATAATCATCAATATTGTCAAAACATAATGCAATTATGTGTTGTTTTCAATCGATTTATGCACATTACATCATCCTAGATACATATATATCTAGATTCAAAAATATTAACATAATAAGATATATTATAGATATATTTACAATAATTATATATGAGTTCTAATTTCTTTTTCGGGTTAGAGAATAAAGATCTCAAAAGCCCAATTTATCACATACATAGATATACAAATGGTTTTCATCAACTTAATGTTTTGGTGATAATGTATGAGAGTTGCTCTATGATAGTAGGTATATGGGTTGTGGCTAAATTACCTTCTTGAATCTCATTCACGAATAAAGTGACAATTCACTTCAATATGCTTCATTCATATAAAAAGAGGATTTGCTGCAATATGTAAAACAGCATTATTATCACAATATAAACCAAAAAGATCCTTGTGCAAAACATGAAGAGCTGAATGGAGTTGCCCATCCCATTTCAATTTATATGTAGTGAATCTCATCGCTTGATACTCAGCTTCAGCGAAAGAATATGACACAGTTGGCTTTTTTTTTTATCTTCCATTAAATCGGAGAGTCGTGTAACATGACAACGTAACCTGTGAGGAATTTTCGAGATATAGAACATGTTGTTCAGTCTGAATCGCAAGACAATGTTAATTATAAATTTTAATCTGCAATCATTAACAATATACTTTAATCAGGATATCTATCAAACAACCCGATATATTAGCGGCATCCCAATACTTTGTATGTGGGTGTTGCATAAACTGAGTTAAGATATGCATTTTATAAAAAAAAAGTTCTAGTCGTGTATATGTAAGAAAATCAATCTTCCAACAATTCTCTCATA
Organism: Iljinskaea planisiliqua; assembly: GCA_900108845.1. Lineage (NCBI taxonomy): Eukaryota > Viridiplantae > Streptophyta > Magnoliopsida > Brassicales > Brassicaceae > Iljinskaea > Iljinskaea planisiliqua. The sequence continues at coordinate 3,762,667 of FNXX01000009.1, forward strand.
ACCCTCTGAATCATGAAAGAACTTCTCTTTACTTGTAGTTAACTTGTGATTTTCTGGATTGGTGTAACTACAGGTTTATTTCCTAACAAACAACATTCCAAAACAGTGTCGATGGCATATGTTTTTGAGATAAGTGAATTCCCAATGATTTCGAATCTAAGAAAATACTTAATATAGAAAAACAAAAATGGATTCAGATCAGTTTAAATATGTGTTAAAAGAAACAAAATAAAAAAGTTGGTTCCGATCTGGATTCGTTTTTTTATATTTGAACATATAAAAAATATTTAAAAATATCCAAAAATAATTAAATTATTCTAAAATAACTAATATATTCAGATTTATAACTATAATTTTGAGTATTTATATTATTATAGTATTAATATGACTAATACTCTCAGAAAATATATTTATATTTTGGATATTTTCTGTTAATCAGAAGTTTAGGTTCGATTCGGATATGATTTCGGTTCTTAAAATTTAGATCTCATTTGAATATTTATGTTGGTTTTGGTTTGGATTTACAATTTATTTTGTTGAGACCTAAGATTTGATAGGACTGGCTATTAATGAGACTATCTTCCCAACTATATCTATTAGTTATGATTTTGATAATAATTTGTTGAACCACAAGTCTTCTCCCTGTCATAGGTTTTTTGCTATAAATTACACAAACCTGCGATTGACCTAAACTTTTGGTTTTGTCCCCTAGCTTTAGTTAGAATGATTAAGAAAACAAATCATTTATGATCATGTTTATACTCAATTTTTTATGTGAAAATACTTTACAGTAGCAAGTCTAATACGTTAAGAGTGGACACACAAATAAATAGCTGAGATTTTATGTCTACATCAGTTTTGTGTGAGTTATAAAAATTTGTATTCAGTATTTGGTAAAGTAAATGTTATACTTACTAGTTACTTGTCAAGCTGTATTACTTCCTACTTGCCAGTTACTCAAATTTAGTTGTAGATTACTCAATACTTCTCCTAGTTTTTACCCGCCTTAGATTCAATTGGTAAATCAAGCTGATAATCATCAATTTAATATTGCACTTGCCACTTTGATATGTACTTGAAAAATATCTAAATTTTATGGTTTGTTACTTGAATTGACAACGATGGATACGAGTACTACAGACAGATACCAAGTAATCTTAATTATGCCCATCCCTACATGATCATCAGAAACATACATTGGACATGAGTGTCTCTATATGGGCCTTTAGAGGGCAAACAATATTCTGAAAAAAACGAAACCCAATGGGCCTTTATAAAATTCATCTTCACACTTACAAGTCGAAAAGATTTTGCTTGGGCCAAATCATCGTCACGTGTGAAGCGTTTCTCGATAATATTGGTGAGGGAGAGAGAGAGAGATGCACGAATGGAGTGAATCACCCACTCTGCTTTTAATTACTTCCACAAATATCACTTTATTAAAACCTAATCCAAAATCAAACTCGTACAGAGAGACAGAGATGTCAGAATATTTGGTCACTGGAGGAACTGGCTTCATCGCTTCTTACATCATCAAATCACTCCTCGAACTCGGACACACCGTTCGAACCACTGTCCGAAACCCTAGTAAGATACCCTATTTGTTTTCTTCTCACACAAACATTTCCACTTTTTGTCGGATTTTTCTTTTTCTTCCGAATTTCTACGAATAATTTGATTTTGATTTTTGTGTTGGAAAGGAGATGAAGAAAAAGTGGGTTTTCTATGGGAGATGAAAGGAGCGAAACAGAAGTTGAAGATCTTCCAAGCTGATCTGACGGTTGAAGGAAGTTTTGACGAAGCAGTGAATGGCGTCGATGGAGTGTTCCACACGGCTTCTCCTGTTCTTGTTCCACAGGATCACAACATTCAAGAGACATTGGTTGATCCAATCATAAAGGGTACAACCAATGTGATGAACTCTTGCGCAAAGTCCAAAGACACTCTGAAAAGGATTGTTCTTACATCTTCTTGCTCCTCGATCCGATACCGTTTCGACGCCACCAAAGCTTCCCCTCTCAACGAGTCTCATTGGAGCGACCCTGAATACTGCAAACGCTTCAATGTGAGAAACACTTATCTCTCTAATCTACTTGAAGACTATTGATCTATGAATGTTACTGAAAACATGTTTCTTAGAATGACTCTTTTGATGGTGTGTGGTTGAATTTATGATGCATTTAGCTTTGGTACGGATATGCGAAGACTCTAGGCGAGAAAGACGCTTGGAGGATAGCTGAAGAAAAAGGGTTGAACTTGGTGGTTGTGAATCCTTCCTTTGTGGTTGGTCCATTGCTTGGACCAAAACCCACAAGCACTTTACTTATGATCCTCGCTATCGTCAAAGGTCTTGCTGGAGAGTATCCCAATTTCACGGTCGGGTTTGTGCACATAGACGATGTAGTTGCTGCACATGTATTAGCCATGGAAGAGCCTAAAGCATCAGGGAGGATTGTGTGTTCGAGTTCGGTTGCTCATTGGTCTGAGATCATTGAGTTGTTAAGAAACAAGTATCCTAATTACCCACTTGAGAGCAAGTAATTAACAATCATTTAGGTTCACCAATACTTCACATAATGTCATTTGGTTGTTTTATTGATGATTTGATTTTTTGTTTTGTTTTTCAGGTGTAATAACAAAGAAGGGGACGATAGTCCACATAGTATGGATACGAAGAAGATACATGAGTTAGGATTTGCATCATTCAAGTCATTGCCTGAGATGTTTGATGACTGTATCCGCAGCTTTCAGGACAAGGGTCTGCTCTGAAGACATTCCATCTCCATCTATCTCTTTATTGTCCGATTCCTGGATTGTTATTTTGTGGTTCCAGTATAATAACACTCAATAAGCTCGTTTGGTCAATCGCTTGTTCAAATCTTAAGCATTAGCAAATGATCTAAGTGGTGGCTTTCAATTGTGCATGAAGGTGGTGTTATAGTCAAGTTGGTAATAAAATCTTATATGAATAGAACAGTTAAATCAAGCAATAAACACTTAAGCTCATGGGCCAAGAAGCACATCTCTCATCAAGCCCAAACATCAATGCATAGAAGCATCAAGAGTGACAAAAAGAATCCAACAAGACAGTTATGTTAATAGTCTCACAATTTCACAAAACATTTTGACTCTTAATCATGTGTATGAATGTGAAGTTGGTAATACCAAGGCAAATCTTATTTGAATAGAACAGTTAAAACCAAGCAATAAAGACTTAAGCTCATGGGCCAAGAAGCACATCTCTCATCTAGCTCAAACATCAATGCATAGAAGCATCAAGAATACCAAAAAGAATCAAACAGGACAGTTATGTTAATAGTCTCACAATTTCACAAAACATTATGACTCTTAATCATGTGTATGAATGTGAATATATTCTTATAAAATAACATAGCATCACGAGCTTGAAAGCTTATCACAAGATCCTCTACTTCATCACCTCACCTCGCATGTGCATCTCAGAGCCTCTCGTCCTTATAGTGTCTCACGTGATTAAGACATGCCACACGCACGTACAACGAAAAGAGAAAGAAAAAAAACAAAGACTTATACAAGAACATGTGCAACCACAAAGTAGTGGAAGGGTTACTACTAATATACTAGTAGTATAAAGTATAAAAATCATCCTTTGACTTTTCCTCATTCCCAATCACCTTTGATTTTTTTATATATATAATAAAATTAAATTCCAAAATGCCATACAGCTGTTATAAATATTTGTAATTAATTGAAAAACCTGACAAAACCAACCCCTGACTTGTTGCCACTTCCGTGCAATTCCCTCTTTAATTCCCACTCTCCTCCTCACTATTCAAAACTTTTCTTCAAAAAGACAATAATATAATTTCATTATCAAAAACAACAACAACAAAAATTAATTAAATTTAGAGAATGGTGTTTCGTGTTTGTGATGGCGCGGCGAATCAGCAGAGAAACAATGAAGAAAGAAGACACCAAACTATCATGAATTGTCGCTTTCTATTAGGTTCTTAGAATCGCAACACGTCAGAATCTAACGCTCCACTGGTAAGTAAGACGAATAATGGCGATAAGAACAACGAAACAGCAAATTAAATATAATGCAAAAGGCAAGTAGTACTATTTGTTTATCATTAAGAAGAGTGAGAGGTTATTACATAAGATGGAAGTGAATGTACTAATGGCAATTAAACTCATAAAACTTTGGACGGCTCTTAAAAGCACAATGGAAAAACCCAAAGTTAAGAGACTAATTAACCACAAGATAAGAAAAAAACAGCTTTGAATCATAAAAAGCTTCACACTTTCACACTTTTTTTTATCTTTTACCTCTATTTAAACCGAAAATTAAATATAAACTCCTAAATGCAAAACCCGGCTAATTATGTCTTAAGATCTTACTTCTCTCCGGAACACACTTTCTTTGTATGTCTTTTCAATACTAAAAACATAAAAACTCAAAAACTCAAAATAGAACTCTCCTATTTAAGCTGCAAAACTTTTCATGGGGACAGTGATGTGTTGAGCGGGGATTTGATCGAGGAAAGTGAAGCTAGAGTCGAGTTCAACATCTGCGAAATCCCAATCAGGTAGCGCGCTCGGACCACTGTCTTCGAGTCCGACCAAACCAAAATCAGCAAACTGATCATCAGCGAAGAAACCATCAAGGTCTAGTAAGTCATGCTCGTTTCCACCAAAGTGTCCTTCATCAGCAAAGAAACCAAGATCAGGCATTTGTAGATCAGCAAAGTTGAAATCGAACAGGAGTTCCTTGCTCGAATCAAAACCAGTAGCAGCAGTAGCTTCATCATTTGTAGTGGTGATCTTGATCTCTTCTTTAGCCTTGACCGGAGCTGGAGCAGGAGCAGGAGCAGGAGCAGGAGCAGGGGCCGGAGCTGGAGTTGAAGCTGAAGTGTCTTGCTCCGGTGAAAAGCGAGAGCATTGACTAGTCTCAGACGAAGAGACATCAGGTTTAGCATTCTCAGACACAGAGACAGAGTCATTATTAGGTCTGGTGATGCCGACAAGTGCATCATACTCTTTCCTCCTGTCTTTATAAGCTTGATGAGCTTCTTCTTCAGTGTCAAAAGTACCCAACCATGTCCTGGTTTTAGTGATGGGATGTCTAATCTCAGCAGCCCATTTCCCCCATTTCCTCTGCCTAACTCCAACAGGCTTCTTAGACAACCTAGGACGAGGAGCAGCTAACAAAGCTGCTGCAGCTTTCTTGCTAGTGGTCTTGGTACTGTCCTGCGAAGAACTCACGGAAGGCTCAACACGAGCTGCAGATCCCAGAGGTGGAAAGTTAATCTCTCGGACGATGCGTTTCATTGGACGAGGCTTGATCTCTTCCTCGTCGCTTGATGAATCATCAGTCGCATAAGGATCATTGACAATGATCCGAACTCGCCTCAAAGTTTGGGTTTCTTGAGGATGGGATAACACAGAGCTGCTTCTCTTTGGTTTCTTCATATCACTCAAAGACTGTAGTTTCCTAATCACTACCATTGTTTCTTGTCACAACCCAAATCCTCAAAAACACCCAAAGAAAAATAAAAACCAACAAAATCACTCAAAACTCAGTATCAAAACTCTTAGATCAAAAAAGTCTATGTGAAAAATAGAAATCTCAGCGAACTATGAAAAAAGAGAATTTTTGCTGCTTTATGTGAAAACCCCCAAATACTTCAACGCCAGAACAAGTCCTGAGATAAGAACAAAACACAAAATAAAGTCTTTTAGTGTTTGGTTCCTCAGATCTCTTAAAAAGGGAGAAAGAAACGATTTTTGGATACCTTTTGGGCCTTAAGCGCATGGAAAGAGACGGAATCTCGAGAACAAGCCTCTGCTTAGAGCAGAAGTGAAGAGCGTTTGAAAAAGCAGCCAGACCAGATTTCGAACAAGGAGATGAAGATGATGAAGAAATCGGACAAGAGATGTTAATCAGAGACAAAATCACAGTCGATTCAAACCCAGCCGACATAAATCCGCGTCACAAACGCTAACGATTTCTTTCTCACGAAACCCTAAGTTTCACTGTTCCTGTTCTTCGTTAAGACAAAACACACAAACAACAACAAGTGAGAAAACTAAATAAAACCCACACAGCTAAAACCCTAGAGAGCAGAGAGAAAAAAAGAGAGAGAGATTAGAAATCTGGGGAGGAGATTTTTCTTTGATTTATATATAAAAAGAAAAAAAAACGAAGGATCCGTGACAAAGTTTCACAGAGAAGAAAAAAACAGTAAACAAGTGTTAAAACAAACAAAAGAAAAACTCGATTTTTACAATACCTCAGAGACGACGACGCAAATCTCTAGATGAAGAAGAGATTAAAAAAAAAACATAAATATCAAACAAACAATAAACAAATCGACGAAGGAAGCAGAAGAAGATGAAAAAAAAAAAACGATTCTTTTTAAATAAATTCATGGAGAAACGCAGAAGCAAATAAAATATTTATTAACCTTGTTTGGTTGTGTTTCTTTCCTATTCTCTCTCCTTTTTTTTCTCTCTCTCCTTTTTTTTCTCTCTCTCTTTGGCCCCTTTGAATAAGCTTTTCACGCTCTTTATATTCTCATTTTACCTATATTGCTGTTTTATTTTTTCACTTTTTGCTCTCTGTGTGACGGTCAAAAAAGGAACGATTCAAAGGAACGAGCGACGATTATGGTAATCAATATATTTTATTTAGATTTGTAACCATCAATTAGAAACTCATAATGGTAAATTTAACATTATTATGTAAAAAAATCTCTACCAAATTTTGTACCCAATTCACATTTATTGACCAACCCAGAGATTTAATAACTCTTCCGTTTTTACACAGAACCAAAAGATAACAGTGTTTGACTCTTTGACTTCACTTTTTTTTCTTTCTTGCGTTACGTTGATATTATTTGTTTATTATGTACCAGGAAGGAAATAAAATTATATAAAAAAGGAATTTTGGCATAATATTTGTTATGGAGGGGAGAGACATATAATAAAATTAGCTGGCATGGTGGAAGTAGGGACAATTTTAACATTAATGGCGCATGACTCTCTCTATACTCATGCATCTATCATGGCCCGCCAAGAATCCCAGCGCGTGGTTCTCACTCTCCTTTACCACTAAAGAATTTTCAGAATTTTATCATGAGTCATTTTCTTTTTTTTTTCTTTTTTTGAGGAGTCTGTTAAAGTTGAGAATATTAGTTTCCTGATTTTTCTATATTTTAATGTTTATTTATTCCGATAGAAATCTTTTTTTTGTTTAAGTTAATACTTGGTTTTTTTTTATTTATTTGGATAGAAATCTGAAATTTTAGTATTAATCTTCTAATTTTGGTAAACACTATCTAACTATATTTAAAAACAATATATAAATCAAATCTTTAAAAATCTAGCTAAATTAATATTCAGTATATTTTTTTCTTTGATTTATTAAAATAAAAAGAAATTAAATCGCATATAGTTTTAGATTTTGGTCGACCCGAACCAAATTCAGTTAAACTAAACTGGTGTGTAATTGATTTAAACGCAAAAAATTCTTGCGTTTGGTATTTTTTACATGAAAAACAAAAAGCAGTGATTCAAGAAAAATAAAAATTTTCTTCTATATAAATGGTTTAAAATAAATGTTAAGAACAAATTGGTATTTTGTACAAATGTCCGGCTGAATTTTAGGTTTTATTATAAATTTTAATACCTAATGAAACAGATAAAACATACTAAAATTGAAATGTTGGAGTTCAATTATAGATTTTCGATTTTTATGCTCATTAGAACTAGGAGTTTTCTTAGGAATTAATTTTAGAATACTATAAAAAATTAATTATTGTGGTAAATAATTTATACTGTTAAAACAGAAAATATTATGAAAAAAATCTTACTCGTGTGATTTACGGAAAATGTTATTACTTTTTAATAGTTTTTTCATTGTGATTAATATTTAAATCAAAATCAAATATCAAAATATATTTTTTAATTAAATTGAATCAAAACTTCTTTTTAAACATATTTTTAAAAATTAATACATGAAATTTTAACCAAAATTAACACATAATTTAAAAATAATATTATTTATTTATATATTTAATAAATAAAATTGATAATATAAAAATATACCTCATGGATTAGAATATAGTTTGAAGTTAATACAACATATGAGTCTTGACTTTTGCTCACTCTATTATCAAATTTTCAAAGTTGTTATCTTCAAACAAAGTAGTGAAGTGGTCGTGGAATGAATATCAAAGTAAAAAATAATTAAACAACAAGCTGTCGATTTAAGGAACAACACCATATTATTATTGGAGGTGGAACGTAAGTGCTGATTTTATATGGAGTTTTTGTCAAAGATTTAGCATAGAATGTTTAAGACACATGTGACACGTGTATGAAAAGATTCTTCCTGTGTTTTTGCTTCAATCTTACTAAAAGCGAGTTTTAGTCACTATCATAAATCATAACAATTTAACATCACAACATTATATTAATACCTTTTTGTAAAAGACAATGAAATCAAAATTTCACAAATTTAAAAGAGGTGGTCTCAGTTACGTGACACACTGGTATCGAAAACAATATCAGAGGAAGAAACTGAGTGATGATAAGATCACACACTTATATTAAGAGTGGAGATTACGGAAGTTACGGATAACATAAATATATTGCGAGGTTTGCAACTTTATACTAGCTAAAGTAAAGAGTTGATTCGTATAATTGCTTGCGTGAATTAATGAGATTTTTATTTTTCTTCTTTCTTCCTCGTATTGAGGTATATACCAAAATCAGACCTTTGATTTGCAAAATCACATAAACTTTTTAAAACACTTTCTAATAACGTTAAACCTAAACCTTCCATATGTGAACGAACGAGGTTTTAACTCTCACGATCCAAGATTTGATCAATTTAGAAACTAATGATTCATTGTTATAAATTTAGAAAGAAAATCCATAAAGAAAAAAAATCACGCATTGCCTATATATACAATTTGGTAAAACGAGTATCTAAATGTGTGACAAAATTTAATGGGGGCACGACCCGGTACGTGTTGGTAATAATAACTAAGAGAAAAAAGAAGGGAAAGTGTATATTTATAAAACATGAAAAGTTTTGTAAGAGAATCTAATTGTCTTGGCATGTGAAATGCACGTGAGACGAGAATAAGGGTTCATGGGAGCACCACGTCGTCACATTTAGGTAAAGATGTAGCATCGACTCTTCGCCACCTGCCAAGTTCGTAGAGGCAGAAAGGTCTCTTCTAAATCTAATGGTCCATCTCTTTATCACGTGATCTCTATAAAGTAATCCCCCACTATATTCATTCTGAAATCTAAACTATTATGTTATAACATGTGCGGTCTTACGATCTGAAATTATTATTAAATGACCATGTGCCCAAAATGTTCTTTTAGTGCGTGATAAGGCGTTTCAGTTTCTATGTATTATGTCAGTGCATGCATTCATGATCCACAACTCTATTTGTAGTATAAAGAATTATACGAACAACTTGTTGTTATAGCGTCTAATTTCTTTAATTAGTAACCACTAATCTCTAAAAAACACAGTAAGGTGTTTCAGTTTAGATGTGTTATGTCAGTGCATGCATTCGTGATTCACAACTATATTTGTAGTAAAAAAGAATTATACGAATGAACCATTTTATTACATATAATTTCTTTAATTAATAATCACTAATCTCACAGTACCATAGTTTTCCTTTCAAAATATGTCAAGTCAATAAAACGTTTTTAATTTATGTTTGGTTTTAGATCTCGTAGAGTTCTATCGTTTGTAAATTTATATCCCATTGTCCTTTCGTTTTATGTGTGGGCTATTGTTTGTACATGAGTAGAGTTCTACTGTTGTAAATGTCATAAAACTCAATAGCTTGAATACTAGATTATCCTCGGCTTTTCTCAAACGCATTTTGTGTACTAATCTATTCTAAATTTGCAAGAGAACCACCATAAGTTTTTGGTGGTTTTGGATAGTTCTGATGAATTTTGGCAAATCTTCTCTTATATATTAAGTTTTTCATCTGTTTATGAACTAAAGTTTGATTTATATAGTACTCTTGAAATATGGATCTAATAATTGGTTTTTTGGTTTCGTTAAAGTTTTACTTTAAAACAACACAAAACGTTAGCTAAACTTGTTTTCTATAATTCATCCACCTATGATATAACCACATAAAAGAGATAGTGGAGTATCTATCAAATTAGAACAAGGAAAATGGAGTATAAATCAATTTGCTATGGTTCTAAATCCAAAAAGATTATGACTGTAGATCAAAATGATTATGAAATGCATATACATATCAAAAAAATATCTTTCAACTAAGTATTTTTAGATTAGTGATGTTTAAACAGTGTACGCTTCACCTCTCTTTAGATGGTGACCAAACATCAACAAAGATGACACCCACAAGATTCGGCACAAAAATTGTAAGAAGTGAGTGTAACAAAGCAATAGAGACTTCAATGAATCAATAAGGAACTAGAAACATCACCAAACAAATGAACCAAGTCACCATTAACCGTGATATATATTTTCAAGTCGAAGATAGACCACTTGAAATCTTGGACATCCATTAAAAAGAGCCTTTTGGGACAAACATTAGAGATGTATCATGGAGTCCAAAACATAACAATAAACAAACAACATATAACCATGTTCCAACGTATACGCGCAAACAAATGGTGCCATCCTAAAGACTACGTTCAATTTAACTTTGTTTCTCATCATCATTGAAATGGACTACATTTAAGAGTTATGTGGAATGAGAGACTCTGACAGCAGCAAGAAAGACTTACATAAGTGGAAGTGCATATTTAATAGATAAGATACACATCTGAATATTATTAGATTGATGACAGATTTTTATATATGTTCTGCAATATAATTTAACTAATTTAGTACTTAAATTTAACTTAAAAGGGTCTAAACCCATGAACATTCTAATGAGTTTTACATAGATGTCGTAGAACACATTATTTTATCCATTTCAAAGAAGTATACCTTTTTCATCAAAAACCATTGAATCAAATGGTCTCTATAGTCTTTTTTTGTCTGTCATACTTTTAGACTTACCACAACTCCCATCATTAATTATGTGATGGCTCTCGATCCATCTAATTACTTGTACATGTTCATACTATATTACCATCTCTTCCATCGAAGCAAACAGAACCGTGAAATCAGTTTCTTAGGCTCCATTGTTCAATCACTTTTAGTTCATCAACTAATTTTATAAAGTCTGCAAAGCCAGCTACATAGACATCAACCTTCGTTCCACCATAAGATCCTATCCTTAATATTATACCAGGAGGAATATCACATGCAGAGAAAATGGAACGAAAGAGTGCCGACCTGTTTAATAACATATTGAAATATGTACTTCTGTCTTATCTTATATTTCATCTTGTAGTTGAAATAGCATTAACGACCATCTTGTATTACGCTAAATACCAAAATATCCAATACTCGAATCTTATATTATGTCAATAAATATTTCTTCATCTAAACCAATTATCAAATCAAAAGAATAGTTTCTACTATCGTTTCTGTTTTCAAATTTTAAACATTCAACAACTTCATGTTACCTGATCATTTTATTTATATGTTATTTAATTATAACTTGGTGTTCAAATTCTTTACCTACGTAATTTTATAAAAATTTACTTATTTCTCTATTTATAATTTTCATATATATAGATATTAATTATGTTTATAAAATTTCAATTACATCATCTATAATTTTTTATCATCTAATTAATAATAAAAATTGATATAGATAAAACTATAATTTTTCTAATATTTTCTTAAAATACAAATTTAGCACTAATGAATTTTTATAACAAAACATATAATATAATTATTTTATTTTTGAAATCTATTTAGAAATTGAATATATTCAATTAATTTTGATATGTTAATAATAATTTATAATAAAAAGGTAAAAAGAATATAAAATATTAAATAAATTCAGCCTAAAAAAATTTAAGTAAAAAAAAATGGATAGTTTTCCATTTATGTTTTTTATTAACAAAATATTAATATTTTAAAACATTTTTAATTATATAACAAAATTTTCAATAATTTTTTTTTATTATTCTCTTTCTTAAAATTCTTTATTTTATTATTATTTTATACGAAATAATAACCTGAAGAGATTCCAGTAATAACTCTCTTCGAGAGAGTCTCTTACATTGTTATTAAAAAAATCATTTCCTAACGAATTTGATCCTTTGCATTTCCATTCTACAAAGAAACACAACAATACAAAAAAAAAAAAAAAAAAAAAAAAAAGAAGAAGGTTGGGCCCATAAAGAAAAGGAAGAACGTAAGTGGGCCACACAAACGGTGGCGCGTGGCTCAAAGCAATGTCACCCTCATACTCTGCTCTCATTTTCCCGCCATTTAGCCGCCTGCCACTCTCCTGGGTCCCACTTTCCCGCCCTTATTCTTCCCGCCCTAGAAAAAAAAAAACCGCCACCACCTAACCTGTCTCATCGCCTTCCACGTATTCACTACTGCCACGTGCCTTTTGTCCTGTGCCGTGGACTAGCCAATCCCTCTGTTTGGCTCGTTTCTCAAGACCACCTTATTGTCTTATTTAATTTAACTCTCTTTACTTCTCTGATGTGAAACCTTATATTATTCTTTAACGTATAGTCAAAAACCTTAACGGAAAAAAAAAAACATGTTTTAACACTCTCTTTTTCTTTTCATATGAGTACACAACAAAAGAACTGTTACCATATCAAATATGCCAGATCTTGTATGTGTAAATATTGTGAACACTGAGAACAGTTTTACAAAAGTCGTTGGAAGTGGAAAATAATACTCTAATAAGTTTGATGACGTGCTCCTTCACACAGCTCACCACGACTCTTACAGTCACTCGTAGTGTTGTGTTAAAATAATTTGTTGATAGTTAACCATATCAATTAATTAATTACACAAGGACTTGTCAAAAGGAACAGTATGATTAATAATTGATTGTGCTCTCTTAAGTTTATGTATGTGTGAGCAGTATCATAAAATCGTAGGGCTTAGAATATTGGATCTTGTGGGCTGGACTTTTCAGCTACTAGGCTTTTTGGATTAGAGTCCTAAGTCATAGACCTCTGCCTAACTTTGTTAGATTCTGTTGTCTTCACTTATTAGATTTAGCATGTGTATCAAGACAAGGATAAAGACCATCAAGATGGGGACAAGTTATATAAATCTATTGAGCTTCTCGCATAGGCGTGATATAAGGATAATTTATATTATATAGTCAATAGTTGGGTATAAAAAATCTTCATAGAGTTGAAAAAAAAAAAGAACTTCTTGAAAAAAGGACGAATCATTGATCATTACATGACATATACGTGGATGAATAGTCGTTGATTTTTGTATGCCTCAGGCGATTGCATCATCTTTTAGGTACGAAAGCTTAAGCATACAAAATTAAAATGTAGATATTCAAAATGATGAGACAACATATGTACTATGCACTTTTAATGGTGACACAATATTACAATAACGGATATGGCGCAATAAATGTAAACAAAGCAAAATATTGTGTCTATGGTTATTAACATATATATGTTGAAAGTGTGATCCGGCGATTAGTAGATCTTTATATGAACAGAATCAACTATCAAGCCTTATTGATCGGTTAATAGATAAAATTGGTATGGACAGCTTATTGGTTAATAGATAAAATTGATATGACCTCTTTATCTTTCTACACTCTTTTCAAGAGATTAATAGGTTTTTCTTTTTTTATGACACAAGATTATTTGGTTTTTTTTTTTTTTTGTCAATTTGGTTTATATCGATATTTTTCACTTTGGTTAAGACATTTCAAGCCTGAGGCCCAACCCAAACCTTGCTGACATCTACGAAACGATTTCAAAAGAACCAAGAAAGTTTTTTTTTTTTTTGGGTCAAAACCAAAAAATGTTTTTTGAAAATCTCAATTTTATTCTTTGATATTGTAAAAACATATTCCATCTGTTTCAATATGTAAGATTTTTTAACTAAAAACACAGATTTTAAGAAACATATAAATTATTGTTTTTTCTAAAAAAAAATTACATTGGAAACATCATTTGATATTTAATGAAAATAATTCAACCAATCATAAAAAATACTGCATAATATAAATAGTTATAAAAACCAAATACATTTAATTTTTTCATAGAAACTTGTAAAACATCTTATAAATTGTAACAATTTTTTTTTGCTTAAACATCTTATAAAATGGGACAGAGAGAGTATATGGTCCTACGAGGTATTTGGAAATTCTGGAAAACTTATCCATTATCAAAAAGCTTAAGTACATGAAAAAAAAAGGTAAACAAATCACGAAACCAAAAGATAAATAATACTTTCACTTGCAATTTTTATTGAGACTAAAACATCTTCTAAAAAAAGACAGACACAATCTAAAAACGAAACTCTATTCTTTTTTTTTTTTTAATAATCCGACCGAAGAAGAATGAGCATACTTTTTTTTTTTTAAATAATCTCATTCTCCTCTCCAATAATTTACCAAACTCTCACATGCATATTAATTTGCACCATTAATACCCATTTTCCAGGACATATTAAAGTCCTTACCCACTAGCATCTCAAGTCCTTTAACTTCAACCATCACACTCTTGTTGTCTCCTTCCTCTTCCAACCCAACAACATAAGTATGCTCCTTCGAGCTTACCTCAATCTTCTTCGCCTCGTTTGAGATCGGACTTCCATTGATTTCAATCTCAGAAGCTTGTCCTGCTCCTTTAAGTCCCAAAACACTAACTTTCTCAATTATCCATCCTTTGCTCAACGCAAACTTCCCTTCCTTCACTTGTGACCACATCTTCACAGTTCCATTTCCGACCGAAGCGTAGAAGTCAACGTACGTGGACTGTCCGTTTCCTAGCTTCATCTCCGGAAGCTCGTCCTCGTCTAGATAGAGTTTACCCGTCGCGTATCCCTCAGAAGCTCCCGCCGGGAAAGTAATGACGAGACTAAACGGCGTAGTTCTCGCTTCTTTCGAGATCAACCCTCCTTGTTGCATCGGCAATATAGTGTTCTGGTAAAGATGAACGTTCACAAAGTTCAATGGAGCAGGGAGAGTCACGCGCTTCCCTTTCTTGGACACAACGGCTTGAGTCATGTCGAACATGTGGTACCAAGAACCTGGTGGGAACAAAGCTTCTACTTCGGTTTTGCCTTTTTCAAGAACCGGAGATACCATAAAGCTGCTTCCAAGCAAGAACTGTCTGCTCGAGCCGTAACATTCGGTGTACTCAGGGAAAGAGAAGAAGAGCGGTCTAGCGATTGGTGCACCGGTCATGTGAGCTTCGTAGTTAAGAGTGTAGAGGAAAGGAAGGATTTTGTATCTCATACCAAGAGCGTTACGAGCTGACTCTGCAACTGTGTCCCATTGGTAAAGCTCTTGTCTTGGAGAGTAGTAATTTGCATGATCTCTTGAAAACGGGTAAAACGCGCCTACTTCGATCCAACGGTTGCAGAGTTCCTCTGTTGGTTGAGGGTAGAATCCACAAATGTCTGAACCAACCATAGGAACACCAAAGATTCCGAAGTTCAACATGGTCGAGATAGACACTTGCAAACTCTGCCATGTTCCTTGGTTATCTCCGGTCCAGTGAGCAGCGTATCGACCCGAACCAACAAAAGTAGACCGAGACAAAATGAAAGGACGTTTCCCTTCGATAGACTGTAAGGCCTTGTGTGTTGCGATGGTCTCGGAGAATCCGTAGATACTATGAGCATCATACTCTCTTACACCATTGTAATGTAAAGCACTTGTGGCAATCGTTTTGAAACCGATGGGAGCTTTGACTCCAGTAGCATTGATCTTGTAAGGAGGATCATCCCACTTCGTCTTGGTTATATTCTTGCAATCCAAGCAACAAACCCAACCAGGTCCTTCTCCACTCGGACACTGCTTCCCCTTTGGGATTGTGCATAATCCAGAGCAAAAGTTCGAGACTTCGTTCATGTCGATCCATAGACCATCTATAGGGACTAACTCATGGAAGCGACGGATCTCATCTCCCCACCAATCAACAGTCTTCGGGTTAAGGAAGTCAGGGAAGTAAACCGCACCAGGCCACACTTGAGCTAAGAAAGGCTTTCCTTCGTACTTGATGAACACGTCGTTGGCCATGGCTCGTTGGTATACACCGTAGCTAGCGTTGACACCAATACCAGGATCATTGATCACAATATACTTCATTCCCATCTTGTGGATTTTGTCCAAGAACTTCAGTAGCTTAGCACGAGGATAGCTAATAGGATTCAATGTGAAGTCTTTGTGTCCATCCATGTGATCGTCATCGTTCCATATCACATCAAGAGGGATCTTAGCCTTTTTGTAACTATCAACCACATCTTCAACAACTGATAAATTATGGTATCCCCATCTACATTGGTGAAATCCTACAACACAAGAATTGAAAGAAGGTTAGTACTATAACACCCTCAAACCAAAGATGGGTTATATAATAAATCTGTCACATGGCCAAAACCAAGATTTGCTTCTTCTTTTTTCTGTCAACTCAATAATAAAAACCGTGGTCCAATCTCTACCATGGACCAATATCAAGATCATACAGGGACCAATTAAAAATCGCGAGGATAAATAATAATCATTGATCTCAGAGTCAAAATTTCAACGCCTAAGGGAGATTATAAAAAAAAAAATCAACAAAAGAGGAAAGCAATGTAACACGTCTTCACGTTCTTCTTATCTTTTTACATTGGAAATCATAATTAGAAAGCGACCCTCGTTATACAAATATCCCAAAAAAAAAGGGTAACCTTTCTAAAAGTTGTGTCGGAGAAGGTCAGAGATACTCTTTACGATGAGTTTCATTACCACATGTGTCATTTGCAACAGACCATTCAACACATAGTGTAATTTAAAGACAGAAGATCTTCTTTTAATACAGAACATTAATCTAATAGTTTTCTGATTAGCAACGATATGCAAAATCTATTTTCGCGTGACTCTTTTTTTGACTAAAGTCAGAAAATCATACTACTAATTAATACTACTAAATACTCGTCATTAAACCACAGGACCCACAAACAGAGATCACTAAACATAGTTTAATTAGCACAAGAAAATAAAATCAAGAACAGAGAGAACAGAGCAATAAATGTACCTAAAGACCAGTAGGGCATTGGAGCTGGCCGTCCGATTAAAGAAGTGTACTGATCAACGACGTCGAGAGGCGAAGGTCCGGCGACGAAGTAGAAATCGAAAACACCTCCGATGACTTTGTACGTCAAAGAAGTTCCTCTGTAAAACACATCCATACCATTACTGTTGAGAAGCAGAACCGCGTGAGCGTACGGTTTACCTCCGACGTTCCTCAGATCCATGTAAACCGGATGCGAACCGTACAGATCGGTGTTGAGGTTGATGGCCGACACGTCCTCCGTGTAGAGCGTGTAAGGCTCGTTGGGAACGAGCTTGATGCCGTTGGCTTGCGAGTTTTCTCCTAAACCGTAAATGGACGCGTCTTTCGGTAACGAAGTCGAGATCTCGAGGTACTGGTCCTTGAACACCATTTCTCCGAACGCTGCGTTTGAGCTTGAGCTTGTGTTGAAGAGCGTTTGGCCGTTGGATCTACGTTTCACGGCGAAGCTGAATGGATCCGTGGTGTAGCTGAAGGTAAGCTCCGATCCGGAGATTTCTTGAACCGTGATAGGAGACTTTCTTGATTTTCCGATGGCTTTCCCCACCGGCGGTGGCTGTTCTCGGGGGAGGAGGTTGTACGGAACCTCCCATCGTTGCTTCTTGGCGTCGGTGATGTGGACGCGGAGGCGGCTATCAGTCTCGTGCCTGTGTGGATGATAATCCAACGGTTAGGAATGGAGGAGGTAATGTAGGGTGCGAAGTAGAGGATAAGAGAGAGTGTTACTTACTTGACAAAGAGACGGAGTGTGGTGATATCTGAGCCGTAGATTTTGTTCTTCTGTTTGACTTGGAGGTAGCCGATGAAACCACCGTCTGGAGACTCTTCGATTGAGATCAAACGGTAGCCTTTGCCGATGGTGTTGGAGGACTGGGTGGGTGAGAAACAGAGGATTAAAGCTACGAGAAGAGAAAGAGATGAGAAAAATGTTTTTGAAGTGACCATGGCCATGGCCATTTTTGTTTTGCAGGCGAGGAATGATGTTACTCTACACTCTACAGTTGAACAAATGAAGAAGAGAGGAAAGACCCTCTCTAATAAGTAGCTCTTGATAAGTTCGTGAAACACTAAACGAGGATATAAATAGTAGAAAATGTTTTGCAGTTTTTTTATAAAAAAGCAAATAAAGTATATATACAAAAAGCTGATATTATTATTTATCAAAGCGTCTGAACTGATTATGCCTAGATCGATTAGGAAATCATTTTCATGAATCGGTTTAGGCCAACCGGTTAAGTGTCACGCTGTTTCCGAGCTTTTCGGTTAACGTATGGGTGGTCTGAGCGGGATGAGACCATGTCCATTGCTTGCAACTTGTTGTAGAGTTCCCGTATCCAATAGTCCGATCATACTACCAAAAAACAAGAACCTTATAGTAATGTGGTTATTTTTAGTTTTGGATTCCTAAAATCCAAGATTTTTTTCTGACTGGGAATATATTTTTTGCAAAAAAATTATAGATGATATGTGATGACATGAGGCTCACTTGGCTATACATGATAGGTTAACGAATTTTTAGATAGAATTTAGAGTTTACAGTTTAAATTTTAGAGTTTAAAGTTTAGATTTTAAAATTTAGATTTATATGATATATTGTACATTAATTGATTTAGGTTCTTCATGTATTTAACTAGAGTTTAAGGTCCATGATTTAGATATTAAAGTTTAGAGTTTAGTTTATATAGGGTTTGATGTTTAGAACAAATCAAAAATTATATAAACATATAAAAATTTCTAAAACTTATTCATTAGCAGAAATAATTTTTTGAAACATTCCCAATATTTTAAAATATTTTCAAGCTTTTTATAGTTTTTAGTAGTTCAAAAGAGCTACTTCTATAAGTGCATATTTTAAAAATGTTTTTGGAGATTTTCATATATATTTCTTAAAATATTTACGGGTTTACATTGTAAAATTAATATCTATGTTCAACCCACTTCACTTTACAATAATCACACGAATAATAATAAGTTTTTAGAAAAACTATTTTTATGATATTTCTGTTAATATGTTTTCGCCAATATTAATGTCAAATCAAATTTTAAAATAGTTTGATGAGTTTTATTTTATTGATGAAAAAGATAAAATCGACAAAAAAACTACTTAATTAGTTAATGTTTTTACCGTGAGTATTAGTTAAACAAATAATTTTGGTCAAACATGTTATACTTTATGCAAGTGCCCCAACAAATATACTAATTTTTTTGTTGAAATAGGAAAGAATATAGAAAAAAAAAAAGTGAAATTAAAAGAACAGCTTTTTTTTGTTTAGAAGACGCTTGGAAAGTTAAGTGTTTTTCACCACTCTTTGGAAACTACTAAAAAATACTTTTTTTCAATAGAGAGACTAATTTTGTAAATTAATTTTGTTTTTAAGTGCAAACTTTATGCAAAATAAGTATTTCATTAATCAAGCAACACGAAAACAAACTATTCTAAATAACAATAGAACATGCAAACCTTTTATCGATTCAAGAAGAGAACTTCTTTTTAGCTTTGCTCTCATATCTTTTACAAAGTTTTTACCCCATGCTTCTCACATCGAAAATGTCTTTCCAAATTTCGAATAAACTTTTTTCTTGTGCAAAATATATTGATGTGAAAGTATTCACCTCAGACTTAGACCTCTTTTTTCTTACTTTTTACCCTTCTACGAGATGAACAAATTAAGAGATAAAAAGAAAAGGAGATTAAATTTTTAACAAACTCACATGTATGATTTCACATGTATGGCCACTCAAATAGAGACATATCTCTTGTAATGGATTTTCTCTTGGGAGTAACTGAGACCTTCTCTGAATCAATACCTCCCAAGACTGGGCTCATTTTAGCTTTGTGTGAAGTGTTAGCTTCTTCAAGGCATCCAATGTCTCTTGATGTTGATTTTTGTTTACATTTTTGTTGTTGAAAACTTATTAACTTGTTCTTCAATGAATGCACTTACTATTTACCATAAAAAACAATTAAGCTAAGAAATTGTTTGATAATAATTAATAGCTTGTTAAATGAGGAAACACAATACACACTTATGCACTTTTTCTCCGTAATTGAACATATAAAAAAATATTATATACAACAATAATCTCTAAGATCTCTACAAAAGACTTTGTTAATTTTCTTTAAAAATATTAATTTAAGCTAAAATAATATTATCTTATCATGAAATTACTACATAAGTATTTTTCAGCATCATTTTATACACTATCTTGAAATTTATGCTCACGTGGACCAAATATCAAGTTATTACGTTATTTGAGAATTAATGCGATGTCCAACAAAGCAATAAAGAATTTGAATTGATATATCAAAAAAAATCCGAGGAGGTGATTTGTTTCAACGTGGCTCCAT
The DNA here is from genome assembly GCA_900108845.1 of Iljinskaea planisiliqua. Taxonomy (NCBI): domain Eukaryota; kingdom Viridiplantae; phylum Streptophyta; class Magnoliopsida; order Brassicales; family Brassicaceae; genus Iljinskaea; species Iljinskaea planisiliqua. The sequence continues at coordinate 3,783,197 of FNXX01000009.1, forward strand.
ACATCTCGGTCTCTAAATCGAAGCGTGATTCTCGCTCAAGCTAATTACTTATGTCAGCACAATTTAGTTGAAATGAAACCATTATCATAAGATATTCGATAAAAAAAAATGTCTAAAAGCCCTAAACTGTATTCGACAAAGAAAAAAGAGAAATTTTCAATAATGCCGATAATATAATTATTAACATCTAAATTATAGATTAACAGATTAAAATTACATAAATACGTAAAAGTATGTATCACCCATCAATATAACAAATTAGTTTATGCCATTAAAATAACTACTTAAGAGTATTAATATAACTCTATCTAAAATATGCAATTTACATTTTAATGGATTGTCTTGAATACTAAATGAATCGAAGGTCTTATAACTTTTAAGATCTATAAAACTATTAAATATATATTTTGTTGCCTAACTTAAAAACTAGTGTAATTTAACAGTTTAAGCTAGAAATACACAATTTTAAACTGTTTATATTACATACTCTATTGCTATTGTAAAAGAAGTTGGAAATACACGAGTTTATTGCATATTGAGATCGTTTAACAATTAATCAAATAGAAAAAGAAGAGTATACTTACATTTGTCTTAAATTATACTAACCTTCTCAACCGCTTCAAGAAAAAAAAAAGTTTATCCATCTATGAAACACATATGAGAACATAATTTTATTAAACAAAAACACAACTAGATGCAAAGTTCCTGTTGGGAGTTCCGACAGCAGTAATTAAGGAAGTGCAAGAAAAATAATTTTATAATAAAAGAAGAAGATGAAAGATTCCAAGATCGATATCATAGATGTAGCGTCTGGATTCAGGAGTTGTACACTGTCTAGTAGTACTATCACATTAGTTTGTTTCATCATGCAAAATTAATTAAATCATATAATAAAACAATCAATCGATGTGTTGATGATGTGAAGGATTCACGAGATCCAAACTCGTATTTCAGATGCATTTCGTCGATTAGTTCTGAAATATAATAACACCTGGCTTCTTTTTGGAAACATACTCTGAACATCGAACTCACATATAAAATGACAACACGTTAAAAAATTATCGACCGACAGAGTAACAAGAGTAAACTAAAAACATATCATTATCAATAAAAAGGAACTCAACTGATATTCTTTGAAAACAAGTAAATTTTTTTTTTGACTTTCCACTGTATTAGCAGAACAAAACTATTAAAAATTTGTGCTAATTCACTGTTTTATTTGATTGTAAATGTTAAATTTTAGAACTGAGATTAAGAATCGCATTTCATCTGCTTTGACTTCTAAGATTCGTATATCACTTTTAGCTTAGTTTGCACTTTGCACAGATTAATTAATAAAGTAAATTGTAAAACAATAAAACCGTATTAAATAAAAGAAATAGACAAGAAATGGATTTATGGAAAGCATCAATGTGGTTCTCGAGGGAAAACGGCATCACCTGTCTCTGCCTCGGTTCGTTCTCCGATTAAAATAATACAAATCAATATATCTCAGATCTCGATCATTTCCATTTTTTTTTCTTTTTTTTTTTGGATTACGAAAAATAATAATTTATTCATACATTCATTCTTACTTGAATTTATTAAGAAAAACAAAAGAGATCTATACAATAACAAATATAAGTTAAAGTATACGTAACGTCAAATCATCGCCTAGAACTTTGTTTTATTTACGGAATTAAAACTCCTTAAATCTCCAACTTTTGTGAAAATTTAGTAATATGGATAAATCTCTCTCTCTGGTTCATTCATACGGCCGTTAAAATCAGTAGAGAGATATTTTTTTTCTGAGTGTCTGACAGATTTTAGAAAAGGGTTCTGTAATAAAGGAAGAGAGAAGAAAGAGTGGGCCAATGGGCGTGAAGAAAAAGTGGGCCTTTAACACGTGGTACGTTACGGCCCACATCACGTGTAGTTTCCATGCCATTGCCAATCTCTTCCTCCACTCTCGTGACTTCCTCTCTGCCGCTTCATGTTTTTTTCTCTTCCTCTTACGTTCTCTATCATGTTTCGTGTTTGGGCCGTTTTTTTTGGTGAAGCAAGATAATATATTCCTGTCTCATTTTTTTTGAACATTATTGCGTCACTTCTTTAATCATCAAATTTTAAAATATTATTATTAAGTGATGTTTTTATATGATTTAATTGAATTATTCTTTTAACGAACGATCAACAAACAAAAAGCAACAATAATAAAACATGGTTATATTTGTTGAGTTTCTGTATTTTGCAGATTAAATTTTTAATTCGGTGGTTTTGATCAAATATATATATATATATATATATATATATATATATTTTTTTTTTTTAAATTGTTTGAAAACTTTTAAGTTTTGAGAACACCTAAAATTATGATTTTCATAATTTTATAAAACTTAAAGTTTTTAAAGCCACAACACGAACCGAGGCCCTATTTTGTTCAGACTTAAGAGAAAATTATTTAGTTACTTAAGGCCCAAAAGTTGATAAAACAAAATTTAGAGGGCCCAATATATAAAAACAGAGACGTCTACTTAGAATGGTTAGGTTAGAGACAAGAACAGGGCCCAGCTCGTTAAGCAGATGCAAGAAGGGAGCCCAAATTGTAATGGCAGATACCACCAGAGGACCTACTTATGCTGGTGTTGTATTCATTTAGATGAATACTTGAACCCAAAAGAAAAACAAAACTGAAATAAATAATAGGTAGCCTTAACGCAGGTGACAGAAAATGAACTTATTGCGAATCATTTCCTGAATACTGTATAGGACTCACTTACGTTGCTTTCATAAGCTCATACATACATCATACATATCCTGTAGGTTGTGACAACTTTTCATAGTGTGATTGACATGCAATTGAAATCGACAAATACAATTATTTTCAGTAATTGACATTACAAATTGCATGTTGTAGATATTACAAAAGGTACTTAATAGCATGTTCATTTTGTAGTTATTGCTGACATCAACCAACTAGCGACCAAATAGTGCTTGTTTCGTAGTTGCCGACGACAGGTTGCATGTAGCGACTAAATCATGGTTTTTGTAGTTATTGGCAGCAACGTTAAGTTGTAGAAACGAGTCCATAATTTAAATCTTTAATTACTTTAGCGTTTAAATTTTTAATCGCCAATCGTCAAAATATATTTAAGAATTAAACTAAGGACTACAAAATAAACTAGAATTAGTGGCGACTCCAAAACAAATTATAAAAAAATCGTTGGTTATTGCTGTCACCCTGCAAAACACACATCGCAAATTAAAAAAAGTTTAGAAGTTTATACTTTATAAGTAATCATGCTGTAATCCATATTATATAACCTATTTTGTATTTCGGACTTGCAGTCTAGGGTTTTGCTAACGGTTACGTGGCATAATAATTTTGTATGTGGTTGATATGTCCTAAAGTTTTAAGGCTCAAAAAGGTCTCAATTTTTTAGGATAACATGGACCAAGAAGACACATCACATCATCTGCAAATTATATAGAGAGGAAAGTTGTAAACAAGATTCCTTAATTTACAAAACGACGAGACATTTTAATATATATAACAAACGGGAGTGTCGTTTTCTTAGGCGTGCCACAATCTCTATGTCGATTTGAAATGGACCGTCTAAGAAGAAGCAATTTTACTTTAGAAACTGCGATTTTGAGTGGCATGGACCAATCTTTAGGTTAATGACGTTAACCAATCTTCTAAGAGCAAAATCGCAATAATCATAATGGGTTGGGGTCCTCTCTTTCTATGTTTTTTCAACCTTTTTTTTTCTACTCCAAATCATTTAGGTATCAATTTATATCAATTACTAGTCCACGAGACCCAATCTTTATGGACTTTCCCGTTTGAGATGCAATTTGTGTCGAAACATTTCTTTTACCTGAGATTTCATACAGCTTAACAAAGAAAGCTAATGATTTTTTCAATGTAGCATTTTAGTTATGTTGACTTCTTTTCATATTTGGCATCGTAGGCACTATGTTATGTGTGATTGTATATTAATTTGTATGTATGTTAGTTACGAATTGAAAAAATTAACGTAAGAAATAAACCCAGATATATTAAGACATAATATCATACATGTATATAAACAAAATTTTGACGTGGTATTTATTTACATATAGGTCGCCGTGTGACATATGCAAAAATCTTCATAATGTTTTAGATATTGTTTATGAGATAGTCGTTCCAAGAGAATATGTCTAAGCCAATTTTTTTTTTAATTTCAAAATGTCTTTATTTACTTATTATTAGATAAAATACTTTTTGGATTGAAAATATGTATTGGATCTCAAATTCAGTCAGATGTGGATTTGGATAGAATATGGATCAAATCTGGTCTCCACTAGATTAACTAATACTTTGTATTGACATATCATCACTGTAATGAACATACTTCTCCATCGATTTCAAACCATCATCAAATAAAATTATGTTGTTTTGCAAAAATACATTCATATTTTAAAATGTCATGGTATTTTAAATAACTAGATATGTAAATTTAAAAGCTCTAAATCTTTTTTGAAAAAAATTGAAAATTGAGAAATTAAACCGAACTAAATTTAATATCCATATATATTATTACATAGGGCAAAAATTGGCCAATATACTATTGTATATAAGTATCAAATACTACATTATTTAGATCGAAAATAAAATGTATGTTGGAAATTTTGGTAAAAAGTATTTATTAATAAAAATTAATCATTTTGTATATTACCAAAGATTTTTTAAGCATTTCCATGTATTACTTTAATTTTTATTTAAAAATGGTATATTTTTAAAATGGAGTTGAATTTTATTTTAATTCTTTTTTATTTTGCAATAAAAATGGACCAATGAATATGTTATTTTATTTTTGGAATAATCTTATTTTTATTCTATTTTGAAGTTAGAAATAAAATGAGACAGAAAATGATTTTATTCTAAAATTGAGTTTAAAGTTGAAAATAGAGCACAAGTTGAATATAGTTGAAAATAGAGCACAAGTTGGAAATGCTTTTAAACGTGGGCATGATTCGACATTAAGCATCGCTAAAACTAGAATGATTGCATCATTAAATAATCAAAACTGAAAAGTGATCATCAAATATGTTTACTTACCTTGTGTAATTTTTCCTAAATTTCAAAGAATTTGGTCTCATTGGTCACTGTGTCGGAAAGTAATTAAATTACTGGCCAGACAGAAACATATATCAATCATCAGATCGCACAAAATATCGTGTTCGAACGTCGTTTTCATGTATTGGTAAGATCCATGAATATTAACCATATCATAGAGTGTGAATAAAATATTTTCATCTTCAGTGGAGATATATAGTATAGGTGCAAATTTGGTTTTTTTTTTCCAGAATAAAAAGACATGTAGATTACAAATGTTACATTTTCAAAATATTTTAAGAAGATTTACATTGCAAACTGAGTTCCATCATCCACAACATCCAATCTTTCCTCGATTTGGTATGGGTAATAACAATATTACATATTCATATGAAACTCAAATTGGTTTCATTTCTTTTTTAAAGAACCGAACACGTCCCCTTTTAACGAGTAAAACAAGAACAAACAAACAAAAAAGGGAGAAAGAAGAGAAACGTAGGAAATTCGAAGTTTGAGATGGGAACAAAAGCTGATCATACGTGTGTGGAGGCAAAGAGCACCAGCTATTATGTATTAGCCTTAAATAGAAAAAAGTAATCTTAAGACCAAAGTCTCGTTTTGCTACCTTTATCTCCACAATATCCTATCCGATCTTTGCCACTTTCTCTTCTTCTTCTTCCTTTCCTATTGATCATAATCTATTTTACTCTTGAGCATAGTACCTCATTTCTATTTTAACTGAGGTGTAATGAAGAAACCTACCAAAACAAGTTCAGTGTAACTCTTTCTTTTTGTAAACTTGACGAGACGATGCTAGACGGCAACAACAAGATTAATGGATAAAAAGTATCTAATTCTTGAGAAAACTTGAGAAACATATTTTCGAATTATCTATATCGTAAAAGGTTAATAAAGAAAATTCACACTTCATAATTTATTATCAATTTTTAACAAGCATGTGAATGATGATAAAAACACACACACACAAAACGACTTCTAAGTTATAGTAACATATCCACGTTATTTGCAGAAATTAAAATAAGCGAAATGACTAAGTCAGAGATATTTTGGAGTTGGTATTCTCTTACGAGCCGGTCTGGTTCCGGTCTGGTTCTCTGTCCTCTGCATCTAGCTCTTTAGAGCACCATACCGATCAATCATCGGAAGAAGATGAATCTCATTATACATGGATTATTTCTTTGCACAAAAAAAAAATATGTGGATTATGTTAGAGTAATATAAGTTAATGTATATCTTTATGTTTTTTTTTGTTGAAGAATTGTCCATGATTAAGATATATATCCGCATATTATCATGTAGATATTGTGATATTTATAAAGCTGAAAAGTCCAGTTTGTGATATTGTTGAATACACATAAAGTCTGTGTCCCTTAAGCCTGACCATCTTTCCAGTGATATATTAATCTATATACACAATAATGTAGTTCAGAATCTTCCACACATCATCAATCCATACATACGCTTACTTGTGTAAAAGATCTAGCCAAACTACATTATTTTGTATATAGATTTTACAGTTTTATATATTAAAAATAAAAACTGGGAAAAAAACAAAATGCAAATTTTTTTTTGGAAAAATGGAGTCCTATTATATTATAATGTATTATTGAATATTTTTTTCTCCACAAAAGGTATTATTAAATCAAAAATCTGATAGATAAACTAAAAAACAAAATTTGGTATTATAACATGATATAATACACAAGCATATGTTTATAATATAACATAAAATATCTGTAATTTGTTATGATGTTAATTTATTTAGAAAAATATTTATTTTTTATATAATAATTATCAATAAAAATATAATTTTAGATATTCTGTGTTGATGATTTTAGCATCGTTAAGGGATGTCTTAAATGGTTGGAATTATGATTAATTTATGGAAAATATATAATCTATAAATGAATGAAGTGCAATCATTCAAATAAATTTGGATCAAGTTTTTTATTGAGAAAATTTTCGTGTGAGAAATTATTCATTACATGTAAAATAATATTCAAAAAATCCTCTGAACAAAAAAAAATTATTCTGAAATTTTTTTAATATCTAAGATAAGGATTGTTTAATAAAAATGATATGCGAAAAGTGTGAGATAGATGAGTGAGGAACCACATCTAAAGATTTCAAAACTTTTATCTATTGGATATAGTTGTAAATATAATATGTGAGAGTGCTCTAAGAGTTTAAGGTTAGAATTCTCTTTTGGTATATATATAGTATTCAGATATATAATACAACCGAACATGAAGAATACTTACATCTACCTTTCTGATTAGTAAAGTAGTTATCCAATCCTCCACTCCTGTCATTTGAGAGTGTTAGGAGAACCGAAATTAGATTTCATTTTGGCGGGTTAGGGTTTCTTCACCATTTTGGATCCGCACTTTCACTTAGCTAGAACACACTTCTAAAAATGTGATCTTACTTTTCCAGACTTCGCTTATGCTGCTATTTTGATGGTTGGTTGAACATGTGATGTTTTTAAGAAGATGAGATGCAGGGTTTTGTCATGCTATCCAATTCTTCAAGATTTCTTGGTTTGAGACAAGGCACTTGCCCCTATTTATTTCTACTCTAAATATTTTTTTTCTATTAGGATGACTAATCCTGCTAAAAAAATTAAGTTTGCTACCCAACTAAAGGCAAATATTTAGGGAATGGATAAAATTATGTTGGGATGCGGCTTTTTTCTTTTTTTCTGTTGTGATTTGGTGAACAAATGTTGTAAGTCTGTTAAATTTAGCTTGTTTATACTATTTTTGGATGGGGTGTTCGTATTCCCACTGCTTTCTAGTGCCAAATGTTCGGGATAAAATTTTAGTTATTCAATATTCATGACATTATTATCGTTTGGGAGTGTCCAGAATGGTTGGAATAGTGGTGACCTTAAGGTGAGTGTTTGATCTCTCAGGAGATGAGGTACAATCATTGGAGTGATTCCGAATTGGATCGTGGATTGTGGAGATTTTTTCCAAGATCAAGAAGTTTATCAGTTTTACATATCTTAAAGGCCTCCGGAATGAATAAAAAGTTTGTCTCCCAAATTTTTTTAACACTCAAATTAGAGATCATCTGTGAAGAGAGAGATATATCTGAAAGATGTAAGATGGAGAAATGAAAAACCACGTCTATAGATCGAAACTATTTTTTTTTTTTTTGTTATTATATGTATAGTGATAAATATATTATGCGAGAATGTTTTAAAAAGTGAAATTCTCTTTTAAAAATCATCTACATAAAATTAAAAGTTAACTATGATTATTATATGAAAATTTGTAAAATAAATTAACAACATTTTACATTATTTTGGAATAAGAATGGACAGTACCATGACCAAAACAAGAATAAACCACAAAACGTGAAGAAATGCGTATATAGGACGGACATAAGTTATCAATCCCATGCATCAAAAGAGAAAACTCATATCATTATTTATACTTGTTTCTAGATGAAAGAGACATCGCCCTCAGAAAAGCATACTTTTTTCCTTTTCAATTCGACTACTCTATGATTAACAGAAACGATACAGCATCCTGATGTCAGAAAGATAAAACAATATCATGAGGACATTAAATTCACTTTATGATTACCTAATTATATTCATTGTAATGTATAATCAATTTTGGAGAGATATTCTTTTGTTAACAAAAAGAAGAAAGAAAAGTCGTATGGAAGTGAAAGTCATTGGGTGGCACTAGAGAGTGGGGTTGGCTGTGCAAAAAGGGAGAGTGTGATCAGAGTCCCCACAATGCCATGTGATATGCATTCCTCAACTCTTATATCATTCTCTTCCGATCCATTTCTAACGCATACGAAAATATTTATTACAACACAGACTAGCACTCAAATTAAAATACGTTAAAACTTTTTAAATTTATCTATCATTGATGTGTCATAAAGGATGTCAAAACGAATAAAAACGCAAAAAGAAAGACACATATATATTTGCATGATTCATTGAACGTTGTGTTGGTTACGTATATAGACAAAAAAAAACAATGGTGTTATTACTAGAAACATAAAACAAATTGTTTAGATACAATATAGTGTCAAAAAGAAGACAAGAATATAAATATAACTTTACTTAAATTTTTTTGACCAAAAGAAAAAAAAAACTTTACTTAAATTTTAAATTGGCTAGACCCGCAAACGTAAAGTTAAACAGAATATGCTAAAAACGCAGTACATAAATAAATGATATCTATGTTCTACCGCAAACTTTTTTTGTATCAAATACACTATAAGTTGATTTTTTTGTCAAACAAATGTTTGCATCCAATGATTAAAGTGTTAGACTTGATCGTCTGGAGGACATTTTTTTTTTGCCAACAGGTAAAACACTAACGAGAAATGAAAAGACAAGATAAAACTAAAGCAAAAAATCTCAGCTTTGGATATTTTGAAGGATGCCGTAAAGTTCAGAATAGGTTTCCATTATCAATATCAAGTTGAGAAAGGATAGAGAATTCGACGAGATGGATAATGATAATATAGATTGGTGTAAACCAAAATCTTTTCGGAGGATGCAACGGTGCAGCTCTCCAGACTTTTGCAGAGTGATTGCAATGGACAAAGATATGTTCCACTGTCTCAGGCTCTCCACATCTTGAGCACTTGGTATCTTCTTGAATTGATCGATATACAAGGTTATATAGAGGCTGTAAAAATTGCTCCATGAACGACTTTCCAAACAAAAGCTTTTATTTTTTTCGGTACTTTAAGATTCCATACTTCTGATTGTCAATCTAAGTCTGATGCCACTGAGAGGATTTGATCAAATACACTACAAGTAAGCATACCATTTGTAAAAAAAATTAAAATCCTCGTTCATTTATCGAATAATTTTTTAAGTAAGTAATTTTAGTAACAAAACCATGGCAAAAGAAGAGATCATCACAATATTGCAATGGACCAGTGAGGAAACTGTGAAGAGATTAAAATCCTTCACAAATTTATTGTGAATTTGCAAAGTTTATGCTCTATAACAAATTTATAAAAGAATTATTAAATATTTTAAATGTGTTTAAATCATATTTTAAATTAAAATTTACAGTGAATCTTTCTCATTTCAACTTTTTTAAAGATTTATAGTAAATTTATCGCAAATTCAATATCATTAATTATCCACTCAAAAATATATAGTGAATCTAGAGATAAATTATATTGAGATATAAGAAAAAAAAATTTAATTATTGGGTGCATTAAAGAGATTTTTTTTTTTCCTAATTATCTAACTAAATAATGTAAATTTACATTAAAATTTATAAAAATCAAAAACTAAGTGCATGTGCGTCCAATCCTTATTCCTTACTCTCTACATTCACCTTTGGCTATTGGGACTAATTTAACATTCACCAATTTGAAGAAGACAAGTGACCAGAGAGACCTCACCTAGAGATCGTTAAATGTGTAAGGAAAGACCGACCAACCCAATGTGGACAGATAGGCCCCATGAATGAATTACCAGAAAACTAAGATGGGATGAGTCCATAAGCCGCTTGAGTGCAGAGGAATCCGGAGAAGGCAAAAAGTAAATACTCAGTTTTGTTTATTCCTTTGAATCGTATAGGTTGGAGAGTTCTAATCTCACTCTTTTCGCCATCTCATAATTAATCTGAAGTAATTAAATATATATGATATACAGGAGTTCTGAATGCATTACTTTTACATCCACAAGTATAATTTAGGCATTTGAAATCTCGAACACTAAAAAGTATATTTACAAATCCTATAAATAGCAAATGAAAGAGAAGCAAAAATCCCAACATCAAACACTTAACATAATAAATAAATAAATAAATTTAGAAAACATAAATTTATTATCGTTTTTAGAGTTGATATACAATGTTTTTGGATTACCAAATAAATGCATTGTAAACATAAATGTAGAATAACATAGATCCAAGAGAGCAGTGAAATAACGAAAAATATTCACGATAGTCTATGCATATATAACAAGTAATAAGCCAACCATTTGTTCATCAATATGATAAAATATTATGCATATATCGTAAATACATAAACTATAAATTTGAAAATGATTCTATGAAAAGACATCTATATAGTAAAATATATTTGCAATATAGGATACAATTCGCAAATACTGCTATGGATTTGAGACAAACTTTGTAGAGTAACCATTGCAAACCCTTAACAAATATATCAATGGATTTGTAAGGAATAATTTGAGACGGATCTGTTATTATTTTAATTTCTCGCAAATGTGTTGAGGGAATTGTGACGAATTAAACAATGTTGTAATTTCCTTGTTAAAGATCATTTATTCATTTATGGTGTTACTATTTTTTTTTTGTTGTTGCAAATAACATGTTTTTTATAGTGATAGATGACATTTCTTTATTATTTTGTTATTATTATAAAAAACTGGGTGGAAGTTTGTAATCCATCCAAACCAAAAATATATAATATTAATTTTGTGTCGAGGGTCACTCAGTCCTGTAACCTTTAGGCTTTATTTTTAGTATTTTTCCAATTGAGTTAACGACACCTAAGGTGATAAAATACATATCAACACATAAAACTATACAAAATTAACTAATATATTATAACTTTACACACAACAAAGTTTGTCCAACTGGTAGACAAAGAACGCAAATCATTTATGGATCATCTGATGTAAGCACCTCAAAACTTGGGATTTTGTTAAAGATGTTGATTTGCACAAATTTGTCTTGAAAGACAGACAAATTATAAATTTGAGAATATGTCTCTAGATTTGACAAATTATACACACTATAAATTTGAGAATATGTCTCTAAACGAAGACGTAAGAACATATACCACAACAACGAGAACATCCACCATGGAACCTTACTTTTATCGTGTTTCATCTTCAGAAAAAATTACGTGTGTAGTTAACACTACTACTCAGTAAAGTCCATAGCTTCCATAGCTACTTATAATTTTCATCCACAGCCAATATTTGGTATCAATAATTCCAAAAGAAAAACAAATTTATACAAAATTCCTTAAACTTTGGTCAATCTCTCATGATCAGTTGATCAGTGATCACCCCCACATCAATCATGTTCCACTACAAAACTAAACATGTGCGGAAAAAATGAAGAAGAAGCTAAAGATACAGTACATAAATATATTTTCTTAATCACTTTTTAAACTATTGTTTTGTTAGTTAATTATATAGGTACCGATCTCGCATTTCACGCCATAAAACAATAAAGCAAACAGCTATATATATGGTAAATTTTAAAACAGAAATTATGCATTCTTAGTTATAGATATATATGAAATAAACTTAAGCAACCGAATGTTGTAAGACTTTTACTAGTTTACTAGTTCACTAGAGAACTGTTACGTTGTGTAATGTTTTTTTCCAGTTTTTAATCAAATAACTTGATTTGGGATTAAACTATCGTTGAATAAGCAATCATACTGACAAGAATTCCGAAGATGAAGGATGAACCGGAATCTAGAAATTCAATTCGGTCCACGTAAACCAAATCTGGTTGGATTCGTGGCTGTGAATCAGTAGACGTCACAGTCGTGTTCCTTTATAGATCTCGTACGGACCAGAGCCACTATAAAGCACCCAATAAATTATAAACCAAAAAAGCCTATAAATATTGCCCTCCTGGTTAATACCATTTTCAACACTTACAAGTTACAACAAACAAAATACATTAAAACATAATTAATTAACTATTACAAGTAACACTCAAGAACATGGAGGAGCAGAGCAAGAACAAGATCAGTGAAGAAGAAAAACAGCTTCATGGGAAGCGAAGTCGATCAAAGGGAGGATTGATCACTATGCCTTTCATCTTCGGTATGAGTTCCTTATGATTATTATTTGAGCTTCTTATATTTTTGGAAATATAATGAAATTTAATAATCTCTAACTAATAATTCGATGGATTATATTATCAGCTAACGAGATATGTGAGAAATTGGCGGTGGTTGGGTTTCACGCAAACATGATAAGCTATCTAACAACACAGCTTCACCTTCCCTTAACCAAAGCAGCCAACACTCTCACTAACTTCGCCGGAACTTCGAGTCTCACTCCTCTCCTCGGTGCCTTTGTAGCCGACTCCTTCGCCGGCCGCTTCTGGACCATCACCTTCGCTTCTATCATCTACCAAATCGTATGTTTATACACAACTTTTATTTAAAAAACCATCTGAAAAGTCACTGAACCATTGGTTCTCGACTAGTCTAATTTCCATTTTCTCGATATTAACAACGGGTTTTCTGTATTAAGTTAACCAAAATATACAATGAAGTTTAATATTATTGTTCTAACGAGAGATGGTAAATCGAAAAATAACAGGGGATGACACTACTGACGATATCAGCAATAATACCGTCGCTAAGGCCACCACCATGTAAAGGAGAAGAGGTTTGTGTAGTGGCCGACACAGCACAGTTGAGTATACTGTACGTAGCTCTTCTTCTTGGAGCTCTCGGGTCGGGTGGGATCCGACCTTGTGTTGTTGCTTTCGGTGCGGATCAGTTCGACGAGTCGGATCCTAAGCAAACCACCAAAACCTGGAACTACTTCAACTGGTACTTATTAATACTTTTGTTCACATCTATATAAATATCAATAATTAATCAGATTCCTCCCGTAGATTCCTCAGGATTTTATTATTTGTTGAATTTTTCGTAGAGATTTTGTAGAGTTGAAATAATACTAGGATTACCTAACATGTTTGATACATATTAATGTATTTCGTCTGAACCCGACGTGACTATATATAGCTAACATGAGTTTGTAATACTAATATTATATATGTATAAAAAATGGAGCTAATAGCCATTAAGCCTTTTTTGATGTATTATAAAGTTTTGTAGACGTCTTAGGTCGTTTTGAAGTGAAAAATAAGTAATCATCTAGATGTGTAAAAAAGTCTTTTTTGTTTTCTGAATTATGAGCATGTGTTTGATGGGTCTATTATTTAAAATAGTAATTTTCTTTTGTAGATATTATAAACCCGAAATAATGAAACTTCTTAATGATGGATCTTGAATTATTAGGTACTACTTTTGCATGGGAGCAGCAGTTTTAGTGGCGGTGACGGTGCTTGTTTACATCCAAGATAACGTTGGGTGGGGTCTAGGTTTGGGCATCCCGACAGTAGCTATGTTCTTATCCGTTATTGCTTTTGTCGGCGGTTTCAAGCTTTACCGTCATTTGGATCCATCGGGTAGTCCGTTTACCCGTTTGATCCAAGTGGCAGTCGCTGCGTTTCGCAAAAGGAAATTGAGAATGGTGTCTGATCCTAATCTTCTCTATATCAACGATGAGATTGATGCTCCTATCTCCTTAGGTGGTGTACTCAGCCACACCAAACACATGAGGTAATAATAATTACTAATAATTAGTTTGTGTTCATATTGAAACTAGTGGTGTTGTTATAAAGGCATCATCCACTATGATATATAACTTTGAAATTCACATATAGGAAACTAGAGATACTACTTAAAACGAAGAGCATGTTAAAAAATAAGATATATAGTGATGAAAGTAAAAATATGTACAGTTATTCTCTTGATTATCGTCATAATTAATTTACTAATTGAGCTAGTGAAAGTATACTATTAATCATTTCAATTAAAATTATTTCATTATCTAATTAAATAAAACATATAATACCAACTACCACTCTATAAAAATCTAATTATTTATTTTCAGATTATGTATATGTTTGACTATAAATCCACTATCTAGATAGTCACGAGGAATCATGGAAGAATCTAAATATGCAACCATTATAAAATACTTTTATCAGATACGACCTGAAGAGTAAATCAATATTGTAACGTAAAGAATTGAGTAATCGTACAACAACTTGTCCACTGGGTGATACCAGACAAATCAAAGTTCAAAAGTAAAAAAAAAACACACACACACAAAAGTACATCACAATTGTAATCGGTGAATGGTGATTCATTGGAAAAAAACAAAGAACTTTCAAAAGCAACAAGACGTGAACTCTCTTCACGCTAAGACAAAACACATCAAAGTTGTCATTTTTATTGTTTTTTGGCGTTATATATGCCGCAATAATTGGATTACTGGACCCATTTCGAAAATAGTAATAGTTAGCTAATTAATAATAACTGTTACATCCATTGTTATGAGTCTTATGACTAATTCTGCTTCTATGTTTTATTACAGTTTTTTGGACAAAGCAGCGATAGTGACAGAGCAAGACAATTTGAAACCGGGTCAAAGCCCAAACCCATGGAGGCTAAACACAATCCACCGGGTCGAAGAGCTCAAATCAGTGATCCGAATGGGTCCAATCGGAGCCTCCGGTATTCTCCTAATCACAGCATATGCCCAACAAGGAACCTTCTCTCTCCAACAAGCCAAAACCATGAACCGGCACTTAACCGAATCATTCCAAATACCAGCCGGTTCAATGTCGGTTTTCACAACCGTCGCGATGCTCTGCACAATCGTCTTCTACGACCGCGTCTTCGTCAAAATCGCCAGAAAATTCACCGGCCTCGAGCGAGGCATCACGTTCCTCCACCGTATGGGAATCGGATTCGTGATCTCGATCATCGCGACGCTCGTCGCCGGATTCGTCGAGATCAAACGCAAACGCGTCGCGATCGAGCACGGGCTGTTGGATAAACCGCACACGGTGGTTCCGATCTCGTTCCTTTGGCTGATCCCTCAGTACAGCCTCCACGGAATCGCCGAGGCTTTCATGTCGATAGGACATTTGGAGTTCTTCTACGACCAAGCGCCGGAGAGTATGAGGAGCACGGCGACGGCGCTTTTCTGGATGGCGATTTCGATCGGGAACTACGTGAGCACTTTGCTTGTGACTTTGGTTCACAAATTCAGCGCTAAACCGGATGGGAGCAATTGGTTACCGGATAACAATTTAAACCGGGGAAGGCTTGAGTATTTTTACTGGTTGATCACTGTGTTACAAGCCGTTAATCTCGTGTATTATCTTTGGTGCGCAAAGATTTACACTTATAAACCGGTTCAGGTGCATCATAGCAAGGATGACAATAGTCCGGTTAGGGATGATTTGCAGTTATCCAATAGGAGTTTAGTTGATGGATGAGAGGGCCTCTTGGTCTTGGGTATGTAATGTAAAATCAATAGTAGTATTTTATAAGTTCAATAAAAATAGAAAGAATTGCTATAAAATACTATGGTCTATTAAATTTTAAATAGAAATTAATAAATATAGATTTAGGAAGAGAGAATAAACAAGTCTTTTGGCATAAGTGCTGTATTTTGTAGTTTTTATTCAAATTATATTTATGTTTTTAACAATATTATAAATTTCTTATTTATAAAGGTTAAGATGAGATTAAAATGATGTAATGAGATGATTAATCTCTTTACAAAATGATTCATATATATATAGTAAGATGGCATTGTTGGAAAAGATAAAAAACAAATGTTCATGCGATGCAAACGAGAATTTAGAAAAATATTCTATAAAAAAATAAATGATGGATAATCACTATTTTTCTTAACTAGAATGATTTTATCGACATTTATAGATAAACTGATTCAATTCAATAAAAACCAACTGAATCTCAATTTGGATCCATATTATTATTTTTACAAAATCGAAACCCAATATGATTGAAAAGGAAATACCATATTAAAATCGTACGAAAAACAAAACTCATACTATACTTCAGTTGGGTCATTATTATAATCCAAAAACCGATAACTCACTAGACAAAAAAATCTCAAAAAACCAATTCGAACCGGGCATGTCTGGGTTGATTGGGCCGTAGTGGGTCGAAAGAAGTACAAATGGGTCTAAAGTGGGAACATATTGATAGTGAAAAAAGCAACGTGGCGATTAAGCAACGTGTTGCGAAAAGTCACGTTCCAAAAAAAAACACATCGCAAGTCATCGCTTTTTTATTCTTCGAGAACACGTCTTACATTTTCCCCGTAAGTTTCCTTCCTTCTTCTTGACACATCATGACCCAAGAGGAACTGTTCAAAGTTTCTTCAACCGTGGCGGCGAAGCTATATAACAAAGAAGAGGACGAGAAACATAAAGTAATATGGAGAAAGACATGATAGAGGACGATGCTAGAGTCAACACGCCTTTGTCCATTATCACGGAGGCCTTCGAAGATCTGGCGGATTTTCTGAAACCACGGTGTGAGATCGGCGACTACAAGTACGACGATGGATTAAAGCTCGACGTGTTTTGCAGTGCGTGTACTCACGTCTCTGTTCTCTTCGGCTGCCTTGGATTCGCCTTCAAATTCGCTGAGATGGAGTACGTCTCCAAGGTTCGTTACCCTTTGTTACTCTCGATCGAATCTCTGTATTTTGAAATTTTAGGTCAAAAGGAAATATGAAATATGATGAGATTGAAGTTAATATATAGTTTACACGAAATGATTTTGAATAAGAAGCATATGAAACTGAATAGTTTATTATTTTAAAAAATCAGGTTAGGGATTTGATGGAGGCATCAAAAACATTCGATACGTTACAGAACATTCTGGATCTAGACGTGGAGAATGAAACTGTTAAGACACAAGGAAGTTATTCGCGAAATCTCCGACGTGTTAGACAAGGTTTAGATCTTGTCCGAGCCATATTCGAACAATTCTTGATGACGAATGAATATTATTCTTTGAAAGACGCTGCAACAAAAGCTTACACACAAGTATGTGCACCGTTTCACACGTGGGCCGTTAGAACCGCGGTTTACGCCGGAATGTATACACTTCCGACCAGGGACCAACTTCTGTTACGGCTCGACGAAACAGGTGAGGTTTTGTTTTTGGTTTAATTTGATGTTGTTTTATGTTCTAGGTGATCTTGAGATTCTTATTCTTGTTTTGTTGTTTTGATGGGTTTAAAGATCAATCTGTGGAGAAGAACATGAGGAGGTACATGGAAGCGTCGAGACCTATCATAGAGTATATTGACAAGCTTTACATTGATAGGAACATTAAACTGGATTGGTAGCAATTTTTGTTACAAAAAAAAGGTTAGTCGTTGGAATTTAAAATTAGAGTTTTGTCTTAAGGCCAATCATTGTTTCCTGGAAGATATTTAATTCTTTCTTGAAACAGATTTTGGATTTGACGGCAAAGTAGTTAAATATAAAATTATATTCACATTATTGAATAACATTGAATTATGTTGTTTAATTTGTTTATTGTGATCAACGTTTGAATGCACCTATTTGTGCTTGTGGTAACGGTTCTGGTGATCAAGGTGTCTTCATCACTGCATAGACAATTACGAGAATCTCAATCTTTAGGTTAGATCTATCATAAAACTTTAAACGTTGGACATGGTTATATATTGTTAAAAATAACTAGGTTCTTGAGTGAATGTAGTCTTTTTGGTAGCTTTTTGGTTCAGAGAATATATATAGATAAGAGCTAGTTTGCTATCGGGTGAGGCAACAACTTGAGGGGACCGTGAAATTGAATCAAAAGCAAGCTAAATCTGATACATATGAAGATTCTACAAAACTCCTCGTGGGATTGAGAATCTGATTCGAATTTTATCTGTAGAATCCCAGCTTTTGAAGGTTCGCACATAGTTAGCATGTCAACCTCGATTAAAGCTTCGTTTGATTTACAACATATCAAGTTGACAAATTCAAAATGCATTGATTTATATTACTTATTGAACGACAATTTTAAATGTACTCCTTGTTTGTTAAAGATAAATAAATCATTATAAATGATAATTTGAATCAAAGTGTTGAAAATTAAAAATTCGATCAAAGTAAAAGAAGATAAAAAAATCATACTTCTTGTTAAGTCATTTCCGTATTTGAATTCTATGAAGATTCAAAATTAAATGTAAACAGATACTGAAAAATCTAAAAAGGGTAAAAAATTCAAAAAGACGTGACAGACAGCTGTCAAGTAGACAGAGCGAGTCTCCTTCCTTTTTTAAAATAATAAAATTAAAAATCCGGAAATCACGCGCTTCATTTCTATTACACAACACAACTTGTCTTTTGTCCTTTTCCGTTATAAAAATTCGAAACGGGCCTCCTTATCGTGACGGAGGAAAGAGAAAAGAAAAAAAAAGGCTGTAGTAAAAGAAAGAAAAACCCCTCTCAAGGGCACTCTCGTAATCTCCACTAATCTCAGAGGATAATACCGTAATTAATAACCCACGCTCTTCGTAACATCTACGTGGAGCCAATCACTACCCTTAATCTTATCCCCAAATCGAAACCCTAGCTCCTCCACTCTGTTTTTTTTTTCTTTTTTTTTTATATTATTCAAATTCCGCCTTCTCCTTCTTCTCTCTTCTCCAAAGTTTTTTTTATTCCTTTCACGCCGAGAGATAGAGAGGACGATTTTGAGCAGCTCACGTTCCGTGGAAGGTTTATCGTTTATAGGTCGACGTGGAGATATATGGCGTGGTCGTCGGAAACACCGTCGTATTGCGGCTGGAACGAGCGGCATGTGAAGAACGCGAAAGGGAAGATAGAGATTCATTATTACCTAGAGAGGAAAGATGGATGTGCAGATCTGGCTGTTGTTGGGAGGTTGAAGAACTCTTCTAAACGCATGTCCTTTAGATACGCCTTGAAGAAGAATCGCTCCGTTTTGAATAAGCTTTACTCTGTAGAAGACGTTGCTGATTGGCTCAATTCAATTGTTTCTGGTAAATTTTTTCTTCTTCTTCTTCTTCTCAAACCTCTCTCTATTATCGAATCTTTTTATTGGGTTTGTCTCTGTTTTTGAAAAACGCCCAGATCTGGATTCGTATGAGCTTAAAGGAGGTTTTAAAATTTGCGACTTCGCATCGATTTTCTGAAATTTCTGAAGAATTTGATTTTGTACAAACCTTTTCTTCGTTCGGTAATATGATTTTGATCGGTTTATGATAGAAGTATTGTGGTTTGTATTGAGGAAGATTCTGTAAGAAAATATTGACTCTTTAGGTTTTGATTGAGACGAATGTAATTTGCCTGGTAGGAGTTGTTTTTTTTGTCGGAAGGCTTGTGTATAGGGTTAATTATTGAGGTACTTGTTTGTTTATTTGCAGGATACGTTAGTGGAAATATTTGTTCTTTGTGTTAGAGCTCTTACCTCCTTTCGTTGCGCCTTTTGCAGCTAAATCTATTAATGACTTAATTTTGGTGCAGACAGATCCGCTCTCCACCTTTTGGTACTGAGCATGTCTGCACGAATTGAATTTTTTTTTTCTTGTTCAATTTTGTATCTAGAGATGACATTTGTTGAAGTATGTGCTGATCTTTCTTTTTGTGTTTTTCTTTAAATTTCTTAGGTGAGATACCTCATGTAGCTGATGTACCAGCTACTACTATGACTGAACAAGCTGCTGGAGGATTAAATATCGGCACTTTTATGGTACTGCTTTACTTAACTCTAAGACTTTTGTTCTTCTTCTTCAAGAATAGAAAACGAAGATATTGATCGGTCTCGCTTTTGTTTCTTTTTCAGAGTGGTAAATTTCAGAAGCCTATTCATCCGACCATAAATTTCTCCTGGATGGGTTCTTCATGGACTTGCAGGAAACGGCGTAAGCATTATCCATCTTTCTCCCGGAATGGTGTCTGTGTCTCGGTAAGTTTATTTTGATGTTTTTATTGAAGTATCAATTGGTGTCATTTGCTGTATGTGAGTGTATTCTATTACTTCCCGTATGCTAAAAGCTGACTCCACAAACTCATTGCAGGTGAATGATTTTGTGTATGTTTTGGCGGAGCAAAATAAGAGACTCATTGCATACTTGGAAGACCTTTATGAGGATTATAAAGGCAACAAGATGGTCGTGGTACGATGGTTCCACAAAACTGATGAAGTTGGTAGTGTTTTGGCCAACGATGCTAATGACAGAGAGATTTTTTTTTCTCTTTGTCTTCAAGATATCAAAATTGAGTGCATAGATGGATTAGCTACTGTCCTCAGTCCTCAGCATTATGAAAAATTTCTCAAGGTGCCAATGCATGTTCAGCTAGTACCTTTCGTCTGCCAGAAGTTATATGGAGATGATGGTATAAAGCCGTATGACATTACGCAATTGCAAGGTTACTGGAGACAAGAAATGCTTAGATACTTGAATGTTTCAGTTTTAAAGTCAGGTGAAAGTGCCCAGGCAGTTGGCACTGACCCAGGAATAGGAGCTTCTCTGGTTGGTTGTGTTGGGGTTAGATCAAGGAAACGGCTTCGTTCTGCAGATGGCATCAAAGATGACTGCAAAGCTATCCCCAATTCTGTTGACTTGGGGGCTTCAGATGCTTCTATGAGCAAGGGCGAAAAAGAGCATCACATCAAAAAAGGTTCACTTGTTGAAGTTCTTTCCCAAGATAGTGGCATCAGAGGATGTTGGTTGAGGGCATTGATAATAAAGAAACACAAGGATAAGGTTAAGGTCCAGTACCAAGACATTACGGATGCAGATGATGAATCTAAAAAGCTAGAGGTACACTTTTGGTAACCCACCTTTGGTTTTGTTTTCTACCGTCTACTTTGTTAACATGTTTCATTTCTTGTTTGCAGGAGTGGATTCTGGCTTCTCGGGATGCTGCTAGCGATCATCTGGGTCTTAGAATCCCTGGACGGAAAATAGTGCGTCCAAATCTGAAGCCTAGCAAAGAAAATGATGTATTGGCTGTTGGTGTTGGCACGCCTGTAGACGTGTGGTGGTGTAACGGATGGTGGGAAGGGATCGTGGTGGAGAAAGTTTCAGAAGAGAAATTTGAAGTTTACATGCCAGGTGAGTTAAGACATACCTCTGAGTGGAAGTATTTGAAGATATATATTTTTTTTGCGGGACTAACTGTTGTTGTAACGATTGTTTTCTCTCAGGTGAAAAGAAAATGTCTTCCTTCCACCGTAGTTACCTTAGACAATCTTTGGAATGGTCGGCAGATGATTGGGTACAGATAAAGTCAAGATATGATCTCGTGAGTTCCATCCTATCGTTGATGAAGAAGAAAGAGGTCGAGGTGAAACATGAGGAGAAGCTATGTGAAGTTGGTGTTGGTGATGGTGTAATGTCACCAAAGGGTGATGGTGTGATGTCACCAAATGATGAAGCTAATCTAAACATCTCCCTTCCAGATCTTATAAAAGACGTCTTAGTCTCTGATTTGAAGTGGAACGCATCAAAGAAGCGGAAGAGAACTGCCAGTTGCTGTCGGCACTCACCTAGCTTGACTAATGGTCTCTCACGTGAAAGATCCTTAGATTGTAAGAAGTGCAGTTCCATGGGAGATTCTCTGTTTAGCTCATCAGTTGTTGGTCAAAGGAAACGTAATCGAATTGTCAGTTGCTGTCCGCATGATCCCAGCTTGACTGATGGGTACTCACGTGACAAGTCCTTGGATTGCGAGAACAGCAAGTTCATGGGAGATTCTGTATTTGGCTCTTCGGTTGGGCAGCCTTTGACTGGTCTATTAATGTCAAGATGATCATGGGCTTGGGGAGTGGAAGTGTGTTCCGTCTTGTGAGGTACATATTACCTAATGAGCATCTGCTCAATGCGATTTTGGGTTTTAGATTATTGTGACTCGCAAGATTTCGTTTGGGATTATAGAGTTAGCTCGTGATGGCATCCAAATTCGTTTGTGTACGTATTTGTAACGGTAGGCATAGAGCTTTCAATACAGGCAGCAAGTTTTGGGTGCAGTAGCAAGTAGGTAATAGCATTACCTCGCTAGGGTTTTAGAGATTAAACAGTGGTTTTGTTTTTTAGAATTAATTATCTTATTTGTTTCTCTTTAGCATAGAGATACGATTTGTTTTCTTTCTGGTGTGGTGGTGGGATCTTTCTTTTCATGTAACCTACGTATCATCAAATAAAACTAATCTTTTTAACCTTGAGTTCACCTTCACTGTCCATATAATATACTCTTTTCGTACCTGTGTTGAATGATACTCGGGATGTTTCTTTGAACTTTGAAGCATTGGCTTGTGAATATGATTTGATATCTCTGAAGTTGCAGGACACATGATTATGTTAATTGTACGTAAGTTAATTCTGTCCTTGTCCATGTCCCCACAAGTGTTTTGTTTTGTGCAGCATCCAAACGGGACCAACAAATGAAATGGTTCCTCTATGGATGCAAGTTGTAACTTTTAGCTGGTAACAATTGATGTGTTATGAAAACTGGGACCATTACGTGAAACGCATCATTTATTCCGTTTTGATATATAATTCACTGAGAGTTTACAGTCTGTGCAAGACTGTAAGAGAGTGCCTGTAATAAACCACTACTAACTTTGATGAAAAGGTGAGTGTTTTATCTTGAACCCCTTTTTAACTTTGTACCTAATATCCCTTTTGTGATATTTATGATTGGCTACACCAAAGTGGGGTAAGGGAAAAAAGGTAGAGAGCTAAATAAATATATTGGGACTCAGTGAGAACTCAGAAGCAATCCTCTACTTTGAATGATATTGGTGGGGTTGCATATTTTGAGTGAAGCATCTTTTTCAAACTATGCAGAGGAAAAAAACGGAGGAAACCAAAAGGTCTTGACTTTCTCTCACTCAGAAATATGTAGATCAAGTCAAGGATCCAAAGCATAGTTGTATATGCTGTCTTGTCTTAGTGTGTTAACATGTCTCTTGTGTCTTTAAACTTGATTTTCTCCATAGAGTGAAGCAAAAGAAAAGATGGGTTTCCTCTGTCATCCACTTACGAAGATTTGCTAATTCATCCTTTTCCGATAGCGACAATCTTCGTTTCCCCCCCCACTCTTGGTTTGGTGGTTTCTGTAGGATTCTTGATTCCTGTTTTATTTATCTTCCTTTTACCACGAGACACTGTAATGGCTTCTCTGTCTGAAATCGTCGAGAAGGAGCTTGTAGCATCACCAAGAAACAAGCTTTCAATAACAAGTGAAAGCAGTCTAGCTTCTGTCGCATCGTTATCCATGCCTCTTGTTCGTAGTTACTCTTTAAACACTTTCTCATCTTCTAAAGATTCAACTCGTGGTCTTTTAATGATCTTTGTTTGTTATCAGATTCAGGAGATTGTTCTATCAGCAGACATCAGATGTAGTGACTGCCAAGAGAAAATCGCCGACATTATGTCGAGGATGATTGGTAAGACATAGTTCACTTCTCCAGTTTGACATATTTTGCTCCTTTCTCATAACAGACTGTTTCTTGTTTTCTCTGTTTTTATTGCGAAAGCAGAAACGTATTCAATATTGGTGAGCGTATTGGAGAAGAAAGTGACATTGACATGTACATATTCCGGTGACCGGAGAGTCACCAAATCATATGGCGAAGTTCTTCTCTGCAAAATGTCCACCTTCAAGTGTAGGATATTTCCTTCTTCCAGGAAACATCAATTCAATGATGCTTAGCTTACTTTTTGCTTTTATAATCATCCTCTTTGCAATAAACCCTTTGGAAAATTTTCAATCTTTGATCTATGGAGATAATGTTTTGATATGACGGTAACAAGTAACTCTCGATAGCAAAATATCATAGACAAAGGAAAAGAAAAGAAAAGAAAAAAGGTTGAATTCTTGAATTGCAGAAAGAAAAAAGAAAAAAAAAAAGAAAGACATTATTGGGAAGTTAAATTGCCACCACTTTGTTGCCAGAGATTGATGATGTCAGTGGCTTGATTAAGGAGAATGATCATCTTCTTCTGAGAGATCCATGGCTTAGCTTCAAGAGTAGACTTAAGCTCTTCCCAAGCATCTTTTCTTGGCCAGAAGAAGTAGGGACTAAGTGGGATTGTGCCATGTCCAGGGACATGCTGGTCCAATCCTAATCCTATGTTCTTCTCCATCCACACAAACTTGAGAACCACTCTTGCCTTCTCCTCTTGTTGGTTCACCACCTAAAACACAAGAACAACTAAAGTTTGTGAGCTTGTTTGAAACAGAACAGAGAAGAAGAAGAGTTGTGTTTCTGCTATCTTACCTTTTTTGGTTGTGGAGTGTCCGAAACGTCACTTCCGGTGAGTGGTTCAGAAGTGAGTGTCTCTGGAGTTGCAAGAGCCACGATTTTCCGGTTTAGAGAGATGGGTTTGGTGGGTTGGTTAAGGAACGATGGAGAAGCATTGATGGAGAGTTTTGGATGTTGAGAGATGAAAGAAGAGCAGAGGGAAGCAGATGAGAGAGATGAGTGGAGTGCCATTGATGACATCATTTTTCTTGATTCTTGAGAGAGCGATGGAGATTTTATGAGAATGGATAAGGAAGAAGATATGGTTTCATTTTGGGGTGGAGCTCGAAAGTAGTTGACCACCATTGATATGAAATTATATGGGCTTTGTTGACTTGGCCCATTAGTTTGTTACAGAGTTGACAGAAATCTGTTACAAGCCCATGAACATACACCGAGTGGGATTAACTGACTAATTCTTTATTGGTAGCCCATGAACATACATTAATGACATCATTTTTCTTGATTCTTGAGAAAGTAATGGAGATTTTATGTCACACGAATATCCCCTTTAGCGAAATCTCTCGATAATTAACAACCCGGATAAATTTGTATGTCAAATATACAATTAAAAATATTGATTAGATTCTAAAACAACAAAAGTTAAATAAAAAAACTAATTTTTCTTTCCAGTAATTTTTTAAATTTGTATTTGTATTTTTAAACTATAAATTTAACAGATTAACATAAAATTATAACTATAAATTAATTTTTTTACTAATTTAATATATATATATATATAAATATTTAATCAAATATTCTTGAATAAAATTTAATATTTTAAAATTATTTTTAAAATAAAATTTATATTCTATTTAAAAATTTGGGAATATTAAAAGATATCCTGTCATTTAAAAAGATATTATAAGATTTGATTTTGATTTAACATTTAATTATAATTAAGATTTATCATTTGACTAAAATACCCTTAATGAACATTTGAAAAAATCACTAAAATACAATGGCATTACATGTAATATAACATATGACTAAAGGTTTTTTTTATAATGTTTCCTGTTTTAATAGTATAGATGACATCTGCGGAAGGAAACTATTAATGGTGGGTTTGACCTAATATTAAGGTTGAAATCCAATTAAGATTTGGAGATGGAAAATTTGGTGGCCAAGTCTCTTCATCTTTATTAATATACGGTTTTTGCGAGTAGGTAAGATGTGAACATTCCAACTCTCTCAATTAGGTTTTTTTTAGCCTCTTGCTTTTTCTTGCTAAGATCATTCATTCATGTCTCTGCTTCTTAACCAGCCTTCGAAGCTCTGCTTTAGAAAACCTGTGTTGGTTAGATCCTCTCCTATTGGCTCTAATGGCTTCTCATCTTCCGTGCCGCAAATCCCTCCTTGTACCATTGTGGGCGCTATGTATTGCGATTGAGAGTTCGGAAAGCTCATCATTAAAAATGCTAATGAACGTTTCTTGACTAATTTGGAAAAGAAGGTGCATATTGAGTTAATGGGTGCATCAGAACTGTTTCGTTTTGGTACACTGTCAACGATAGGGTCATCCCATGGGTGGGTAGCTACTTTGAAGGACGGAGCAGTGCGTCTCCAAGACGATCTAAACCCGGCTGCATCGTATACAGATCCGAAACACATTTCTCTGCCTCCTCTAGTTACTCTGCCTCATTGCCAAACCCAAATTGTCACAAATGTGGCCATGTCCTCTTCCTCTCCTGAGGATGAGGACTGCATTGTAGGTGTCAAGTTCGTGGGACCTCAACTCAGCTTATGCAGACCCGCTGTTCGAAACAACTCCGAGTGGGTCAACATCAGAATTAAAAACCCATGCTTCTCTTCCTCCCGTGTCATGTTCTCCAAGAGAGATGGCATGTTTCGCATACCCGGATCTGGAGGCTACGTCATCGGATCATGGGATCTCGAGAATGATCCCAAGTTTCAGATGTTGCAGTTTCACAACCTTCCCCAGATGACTATGACCAGCAGCGAGCTTTTGCATTCATGTTCCACGAGCGAACACTTGGTGGAGTCAAGGACAAGCGGTAAAACTTTCATAGTTAAGTTGTACAGGAAGACCACCAAGAGCTTCTTGGGTATTCCCAAAATGAAAACATAAGCTTTAATGGTGTTCAGGTTAGACGATAAAGGAAACGTTATTTACACTCAAGACATTGGAGATCTCTGCATTTTCCTCTCAAAGGCTGAACCTTTCTGTGTCCCAGCTAGCTCCTTTCCCGGCATGTACCCTAACCGCGTAGAAATCCTTGATGTCGACGAAGCCGGAATCTTCAATCTTGCTAAAGGCTCCTTCAATTGTTCAGATGCAGCCTTCCTTTCCCCTTACTACATCCCACCTCAAAATATAGAGCAGTAGCACTAGTTTCCAATTAAATCTGATTCTGATTATGAGTTATGTCTTTTCTCTTTTAAGTTCCTTTCATGTGAGGTGATATTCCATTTTTTTACTGTTGATTAAACTATCTATGCTTATGCTCTTTTGGACCGTTTTGTTGCTTTTGAATCTGAACAAGTATCTTTAGCACTTGACAACTGGTGAGATTTACCGGAACTGTATTCACTAGGTGATATTATTGTTAAAATGACCTCTTTCTTTGAAGTTTTTTCTTTAGACTTAGACTGAATAAATGTGAAATCATTCTTGTCAAGTTTGTGTGATTGCATATTTGGTTTGACAATAATATTGCTTTGTTATGTCTCGGGACTCCTATGGACATTTGTTTCCTTCATCGGTATGAAAAAAATCTTATTCGGTTTTTGTAACACTTGTTCCATTTCCGCTTTGTATGTAAGTCAACTTGTAGCAGATTTCTTTTGAGATGCATCAATAACATGACTCTTATTTTATTTAACAATAGTGTAGATGATCCAACACTATTGTAACTCTAAGTTTGGAACAACAACTTCCCTCTGTCCCATGGAGAAAATTCCCACAACCAATGTTTTAAGATTGTTTTGTTGTTGAAACCGAACTTGCAGCAGCCACTATGTCAATGTTTTTGTCGCCTCCTCCCCTGTAACCAATACCCTCGGTCCTGTAAGACTGCTTCCAATTCTTCTCAAATTACACATGTTGTGCAGAACAAAGGTGTGATGTAGTTGTACTAGCCACGTTTCTGCAATAATAACACTTTTCCAATCGTGCCAACCTGATTGTGTTGAATATAACACAAAAACATGGTTGTTGCAGCAACAACCACAGACTCTTGTTTGCACCATATTTGTCCAACAACGAAAGGGAGACAGACCCCTCTGCTTCCCAATCAGGATTCATTATCTGGATATACCCTATGTTCTGGTGTAATAACAGTCCAACAACTTGAACCTCAGCTGAATATCCCCAAACAAGAGTGGTAGCTGATCCGTCTTCTGGGCAAACTATACAATTTGCGTAACTAGAGTTGATCTCATCAGTGGCAAAAAACAAAACGGCTCGAACACTAACTGTTTATGCATCCACCTTATCGCTTGAATTTGTACATTCTGTTCTGTCAATGACATACTCACATCTTTGCTGAACATACTGCTTTGTATCTGACCTTTTTTCTCAGATTGTGCCTGATTTTAGAAATCTCAAACTCCTAGAAACCGAATTCAAGAATGATTGGTATCAATTACACTCTCATGACTAATCCCAAACTTCTTCTTCACCCTCCTTCAACAGCAAAGCCTCTACCTCAACCCAAAGTTTCACTTTACGCTTCTTACTTCTCCACGTCAGACCCGTGCCTTGCCACATCAGCCTTTTGCACACTTGTTATCGAATATGTCAATTTGTTGCAGTCCATATTGAAGGATGCTGTGTTATTGAGGTTTGCTATCAAGGATGATCTTAAGGCAGATATGGAGTGTTATCGTCGAATGGAGCAATGGAATGAAGATTTGGTCACAAGAGGAAGCCACATGTGGTACTGTCAAATGGGCGGACTGGGCTGTCCATTGGACAAAAAGAATTTATGGACAAACTTGGCCAATGTCCAATAATGACCAACACCCAAAACTTGACCATGACCCAAAGAAATCTGTGTATATGCAAATTTAAAACAATTGCTGAATTTAATTTGGGCCCGGCATCAATTTCACTTGACTCAAAAGCGATTGTTGTACACAACTCAACTCGGGAGATTGACTTGAGCAAAGGTGTGACAGATGAATCGACTCATAACACAGATTGGAAGTTGATAGAAGAGGAAGATATATGATCAAGTGTGCGAAAATTATGTTGGAAACAACTCGCGATGCAATCGGAAACAAATCTCTGTTTATGTTTGGATTGCTCCTAAAGTGAACCGAAACTATGTTTGTACATGTCAAACGAACACCAACTTGCTTCATAGCTAGAATGAATAACCTGCTCAAGCTTATCACATATCCACACATATTATAATCATCGCAGCAAATGTACATCGTCTACCTAGGGGAAATTCAATGACAGCAAATACCATGTCCTTGTTTGTATTTCTCTCCATCAAGCAAAACTACACTCCAGTGTCATGTTCGTTCGGATTCCCTCTGGTTATAGCATCTACGGTTAGAACACCAAAACCATGCTCAAAATACTGAAACTTTTGAAGAAGTTCTTGATAAATACAAGCAACTCGGCGCCAATATAGATCAGATAACTCCGGAGCCGAAATTTACTCATTAAGATCAAAAACAATACATCCGAAATTTAACTTCAAAGACAGACAATACATAACAAAACCTAAAATTATACATAGAAAGATCAAATCTGGAGAAAACCCATTTACTTATCTTCTCATCTCTTTTCCTCAGCCGATTACTCTTTCACTTCTTCTCTTCTCCTTTCTTTTCCTCAGCCGCCGCTTTCTCCTCCAAAGCTTCAATCACCGAACGTGTTTTCTCCTCTATGATATGGTAGAACTTCTTGCTCTCAAGAAATCTCCCTCCAACTCGATAAACAAATTCTATGATGTGAACCATGATGGTTGCCGACAACTTTGCTGACTCATGTTCTAGAAACTGAACCATGCTCTCTCGTCAACTCCCAGCGGTCACCGAGGATCTCATAGAGAGCCCAAAAGAGAGTTACTTCCACATTTCTTCTTTCATATGGCCATTTTCCACATAGTTCATTTTTTTTTTATTCTAAAAACAAAAATAATGAATGTACATACTTTGTACATATCTACTAAAGAATAATTATAAATTTTAAAATTTTAAAATATGGATTCATGATATGATTTTCAAATCATATCACTCATGTTCGTCGAAGATAATAAATTATAATT
Organism: Iljinskaea planisiliqua; assembly: GCA_900108845.1. Classification (NCBI taxonomy): domain Eukaryota; kingdom Viridiplantae; phylum Streptophyta; class Magnoliopsida; order Brassicales; family Brassicaceae; genus Iljinskaea; species Iljinskaea planisiliqua. The sequence goes on from FNXX01000009.1 coordinate 3,813,452, forward strand.
ACTAGGTACTATTTTGGTTTTATCTCCTCTATGATGACACTGAAAAGGAGGATATCATTGTCATGAAGAGACTTGAAATTATGTTATTCTACTGCCTCGAACATTTTCCCACCGTCTCCATTTTCACATTTCAAACTCATAGAGATTTTCTTTGGTTTTTGAATCATTGAAATCAGATTTGGTGAAACGAGATTAGGAAATCGACTATCAGAAAATAGAGTCTCAAAGAAGAGCCAACAAACAATTTAGCAAACATTTTTCTTTCGAAAAACTCATGCCTGCAAAACAAGCATTTAAAGGGGAAAACAAAAAATAATAAATGTACATAATTTGTATACATATACTAAAAAATAATTATAACATTTTTAAAAAAGATTCATGATATAATTTCAAATCATATCACTCAAGTTCATCGAAGATAATAAATAATAATTACTGAGTACTATTTTGGTTTTATCTCCTCTATTATGACATTGAAAAAGAGGATATCATTGTCATCAAGAGATTTGAACTCATATTCTTCTATTGCTTGAACGCTTTCCCACCGTCTCCATATTTACATTTCAAACTCATATATATTTTCTTTGGTTTTTGAATAAATGAAACCAGATTTGGTGAAACGAGATTTTAAAGGTTTGATATGTTTAAAATGGACATGGTTATTAAAGTGATTTTGGTTATGGTTATGTTCCTTATATGGATAGACATTCATGGTGAATGTAATCAATGGATCATGATGATGTTATCACGTGTTTAAGCTAGTAAGTGTACATTTCTTGACTGCTCCCTTATTTCTTTTGTATGGACTTCGTAAAAATTTTCGGCCCAAATATTCTCTCTACTATCTTTTAAGCCCACAAACTGTTTGATTCGACCCAATTAAAACCTTACGCTTGACCCAATAACCCGTAGATCTGTTTGAAGATCCGAAAGTCACCAGATTATAATAAAAAAAAAACAAGGTGTTTCTGACGTTTAATCCATAGAAATGTGTCACACAACATAGCGTCCCTACTTGCTATCATATAATTTCTGACGGTTAATCCATAAAAAGATGTTGTGACGTTACACAGTTCAATATATATATTCAGAAGAAAAAAAACAGGCTTAAGAAAATAAACATCGTTTCTTTGACAAGTCACACAAACCATGAACCATTCGTCCAACGTCCCACAAGGCCCAAGCCATGGTAAAGCCAAGGGTTGGTCGACTGATCTATGCGAATGTTGGATGGACATAAACTCATGCTGCTTGACTTGTTGGTGTCCATGCGTTGCCTTTGGACGCATCACAGAGATTGTAGACAGAGGATCATCATCTTGTGGTGTGAGCGGAGCGATGTACATGATCATCTTCATGCTTACTGGATACGGAGGGAGTAGTCTCTACTCTTGCTTTTACCGAACCAAACTTAGAGCCCAATACAATCTTAAGGAGAGACCGTGTTGTGATTGTTGCGTCCACTTTTGCTGCGAGCCGTGCGCTCTTTGTCAAGAGTATAGGCAACTTCAATACAAACGCGCCTTTGACTTGTCCATTGGGTGGCATGGGAACATGGAACGACAGGCACGAATGGCTGCGTCTGCGGTTCCTCCATCGCTTCAACCGCCCATGTCTAGGTTGAATTAGATTGGTGTTATCTGCATTAACGATTAGTTGCATATGTGACTAAAAATTATGCATATTTTTTTTACTTTTTTGAATATTGTGACGTTTTTTAGTTCGTAATTGTTACTCATATAGTTTGCTGAATATATAGCGGAATTAGCTAATATTCTCTGCTTGTGTGTGGATGTGGTTCAGCTTCCTCATTATTATGTTCTAAAGAATCTTTTAAATAAAAGACAGAAATAGTTTATATGGGAATATATTTTTTTCTTCTTAAAATGCATATTTAAGTACTCAATTGCGCATAAGCCGGAAATCCTTAATTACTTCAATTCAAACCATGTAGTAGTTAGATTGAAAATTCATTTTTTTTCAAATATATGAACTTTAAGAACTTAGTAATCTCAATCTGACTATAAAATTTTTAATATTGTGTTAGCATATCGATATTATTTTAGTAAATCAATTATTATGATGATTTATTTATGAGTGTGTGAAAATCTACAAAAGTGCATTTAAAATTAGTATTTGATTGGTACTATCTAGAATGAAAAAAAAATGAATTTCATTCTCAACCATTTCAGTATCTGACAAATTATGGTTTAAAACTTGCTGTGACAAAACCGTGTAGTGTGAATGTATAGATGGAGCAGACCAGAAGTAAAGTCTATGTTGTAGTAATTGTGTTGGGAGACCTTCTTTATACGTGCCACGAAATCAAAAATTCCCAAACACGAAATGGGTTTTGTCCCACTTTTGTCAACACTATCATCCTCTTATTATATACATTGTATATCCCACTCAAACTCGTTCTTTGATTAGGTAACACAAACATCACCAATCAATTTTCATGACCCAAACTTCAATCAACTTTTGGTATTAATAACAATAACATTGAGTTTCTCCAGCATGCATTCACGGTTACATTATTTATATTAAATTTTGCTTGCTGTTAGAGCAAGAAAAAAATCTTAAATCTCTGAAAAAAAATGTCCACTAATTAACATAGAGCTTTGACACTCAATGTTAATTAATGATGCTAACTGTACAAACAGCGACTAAACCATCAGTACTATAACACACTACAACATGTTGAAGTGTTTCCTCACGCACATGATATAATTAATTAAAAATGAAAAGACAGGTGCATGAACAATGAAGAACAAAAGTGGGCAACGTACCTTTTTGGTAAGTGCATTTTGACATAACCATTCAACCAATCCCATACTTAGTCTGACTCTGTGCCGCAGAGAAATTGGAAGACTATCGCCCACCACCACAGTATTTGATGCCCACGTGCCACATTTTCATCTTTCCAATTATTATCATATAAAAACTATATACAACACGATTTGTTGAATGGAAATTATAAGAGAAATAATAATTCATTATCACTATAGTCCATCGACTAGCTTACAAAGAAATAGTCACGTTGAATACTCCCACACCCATTGGATAAGAACAGCCCTTTAAAGTCTATTCACACGTTTCTATTATATCAGCAGTGACGACAATATTCTGAATCTAGTTTAAAGAAATTAATGCATTCTACTAAAAAAAGAGTAAAAAAGAGATAATTTATCATATATGTGCGACTAAATTCTTATGGAAGACCAATCAATACCTCTAATCGTTCATTTATCCTATTTTTGTTGTTGACGGTCAAATTATTATATTGAAGAACATCACGTGATATATCTGGTCCTTGACATTAACTTCAGTATCTACAAAGAAAATCATATTTTATAGCTACCATAATAAACAACAAAGAAAATAGTGAAGTCGTAGCCCACAAAACTTAGTTTGGTTTCAATTATTGCTAGTATTTTGATGAAAAAAGTATAGTGGAAACATTTTCAACCTTATCTGTCTCCATCAGCCTCTATTATATATCCTCCTCCTATATAAGAAATCTCCCAAACACATCAATCTCCCAAACTCTATTAAAAGATTTTTTTCTTTTTTTTCGACAACAATCTATTGAGAGTTCTCTTTGTGTCACGAAGCTGCACAAACCACACTTAAAATAAGAAAAATGGGAGCAACCGCATTGACCCATGTGACGACCATTAATCCTAATACCACCAACATTCATGGACCGGTCTTAGACGAAGTGGAAGGCCTTATTAGAGTTTACAAAGACGGCCATGTGGAACGATCTCAACTCGTGCCGTGTGTGGGTCCCTCACTACCCTTAGAGCTCGGTGTGGCTTGTTCTGATGTTCACATAGACAAGCTGACAAACGTATGGGCACGTCTTTATGTCCCAATGGTGACCAAGTCCTCGTCGGTCTCTAAGCTCCCTTTGCTTGTCTACTTCCATGGTGGAGGTTTCTGCATCGGCTCAGCTTCTTGGTCGTGTTACCACCAGTTCTTGGCCAGATTGTCCGCTAACTCACAGTGTTTAGTCATGTCTGTAAATTACCGTTTAGCCCCTGAGCATCCTCTTCCGGCAGCATACGAAGATGGAGTCAATGCCATTCTTTGGCTCAAGAAAACAAGAAATGATAACTTGTGGTCCAAGCTATGTGACTTCGGCAAGATATTCTTGGCCGGAGACAGCGCCGGAGGCAACATCGCTCACCATGTCGCTGCAAGGTTAGCAGCCACCGACGCTCTTATAAAGCCATTGAAGATAGAAGGAACAATCTTGATCCAGCCTTTCTTCGGCGGGGAGGCGCGTACGGAGAGCGAGAAGCGCGTGGGGAACAACATGAAGAGGTCAGTGCTGACACTTGCGGCCTCAGACGCCTGGTGGAGGCTGGCTTTGCCACGTGACGCGAACAGAGAGCATCCGTATTGTAAACCGGTGACGTTCAAGACGAGAACGCTGGTGTGCGTGGCGGAGATGGACGTGTTGATGGATAGAGAGATGGAGATGTGCGATAGTAATGAGAAAATGATCAAGCGCGTGGTGTACAAAGGCGTTGGTCATGCGTTTCAGATTCTTGATAAGTCTCAGCTTGCTCACACGATGACTCTTGAGATGTTGTGCCACATCGATGCTTTCATCCACCAATATGATCCTTTTAATTAGTTATGTAGTTGTCTTAACTTTTCTTTTATGTTTGTATCTAAAATACTAAAGTGTTTTGTGTTCTACAAGATGAATGGATCTTTCGGTTATGAAGAAATTGAATTTAATTTAAGTTCCACACAACGTTTACAAAAAAGCTTCTTTTTTTTTTAGTATAAATGATAAAATATGAATTTGATTGAAGTTATTGTTTAATAGACCAGCGTGCATGCTGTTGGATTAATGAATGTAAGAGCATCTCCAATGATGTAGTTATGAAGTTTTTAAAATGAGGTTCTTAGTAAAAAGAATAATAATAAAAAATTATGGGGTTTTTAAAATGAAGAGAGAGGGTTATAAAAATTCTTATTTAAAAACTTTTTGAAGGATTAAGAACCCCATTTTAAGAATCTCATATCATATTATATTATTACTTATTATTTTAATATATTTTTAGAAACTTTCTTAAATTTTAAAAACCTCATGGTTGGTTGGAGATGGTCTAACTAAACAAAAAAAAGAACTGCTAATAACTAAAAGTCTAAAATAATATTGTCTTCGAAATAAGAAATCAGACAATTGTAGTGGCGGACAAATTTAGACAAAAGCCTAGTTCATGGTTGGTTTTGATTTTTGAAGGCAACCTCATTTTCTCTTCTTTCTCCCTCTTTGCTGCTATTTTTGTTATCATACAAATGAGCATTATTATCATCTATGACTTTTGGAAAACCGGCACTATCAATTTCTACGACACAAACGTTGACCATTCATCTTCTTTACTAGTTTTCTCTCTTGAAAATAATGCAAAAGTTGAAAATAGGCTGCGTATTCTTTTTTTGGTCATTTTGAAATTTTTATTAAAACATGGAGGAATGGAATACCTAACCGGACAGAAGTGTAAATCCTCAGAAAACAAAACTGGCAGGAAACAAGATTCTCTCAGAAACAAAACTATAGAAAAAAAACATATGATATTACAGTTACAAATCTAATAAAATTCTATAATCTAAACAGAAAATAATCTAAAAACAATTTATAGATTCAAACAACCCAAAAAACATATCAAACATTAATTTTACGAAAGTTAATTAAAATAATGAATTCTACTATATAATCACAAATTTTATCTTATAGTCAAATTGAGATTGTTATGTTCTTAAAGTTCATATATTTCACAATACTCCAGACGATTCTAAATCAATTATAGATAATTGTACATTTGTGATAATAAATTGTGATGAAAAATAGAATTAAACAAAAAAATATATATTAATAAAGGATTTAGAAGAAGAAGAAAAAAAAAACATGTTTTCCAAAACATAATGAATATGTTTATGTCTTTTGGTAATTCAATTTTTTCTCATACATACTTATTCATCTTTTAATAGAATTTTGATTTTTTTAAACAATATAAAATTTTAACACAAGTCTATTAGGCTCACAAAACTTACTTAACAGTTCTTATGATCAGTTTTCATTGGTTAAAAATTAAATTGATTATCTTAAGGTTTGGTTCTCCTCTCATCTCGGATGAAAAGTGAAATTCGTTTTTACGAGATTTATGTATTGTAAAAATCTTAAGATTTAGCGTCTAAATAGTTAACTACATATATACTTATATGAATCATATAGATAGATAATGTGGATTCATCTATCTATCCAACAACACTTTTCTATTTTTGTATGATTGCAACAACCTAGTTTCATATATTAAACTACACAGTATTACTACATTTAGATAAAATTCCTTCGTTTTTTTTAGTTAGATAAAAACGTTATTATCCCTTTGATATTATTGTAAGTTTTCCACCAACAAAATTTGATGCTTATCTTCTCTCTCTCTTGTGTTGAAGCTTTTTGGTGCGTATGTTCAGCTCCAATTGTAAACAAGTATATATTTAAATAAATTTCCCATTTAGTTTCCTGATTTTTCTCATCTTAAAAAAAAAATAAAAAAATTGAGCATTCAAATTTCTTTCTAAAAAATTAGCTGTCTAATCTCATTAGAAAATTTGTAGAACCCATTCATCTGACAAAGAAACGTTAGAGAAAATCAAAAGCGTGATTATAAATTATTATTTGTCATTACAAATCCTTTGGGACTTATTGCTATTGTTATATCATTAAATTACTGAAATCGGAAATTTCAAAATGTACGGGAATGGGCCGGTGTTCAAGGCGGAAGGAGCGTCGTTCCGGGATCAACCGTACGCCGGACAACTTCCTCAGGGACTATGGACCACCGGTCTCTGCGATTGTCACGAAGATGGTCACATTTGTACGTTGCTTTCTTAATCAAATTGTCTTTCAATATAAATAAAAAACTAATGTCATTCTTGTTTTGATTTAATCTTTCTTCTTTGCCTTGAAAATGGATGCTTGAAAAGGTGTTCAGACAGCTATAATGCCATGCGTCTCCTTCGCTCAGAACACCGAGATCGTGAACAGAGGAACCATACGTAAGAAACACGTAATCTACATTTTAACATTTGATATGTTTGTAAAAAAATCTAAAAGTTGAATTGAATTATTTTGGGGATGTAGCTTGTATGAACGCAGGTTTGATACATCTAGCGTTAGGGTTTGTGGGTTGTTGTTGGTTTTACGCGTTCCCAACCCGGTCTAGGCTTAGGGAACATTTCGCATTGCCTGAGGAACCATGTCGTGACTTTTGGGTCCATCTCTTATGCACACCATGTGCTATCTGCCAAGAGTCTAGAGAACTCAAGAACCGTGGTGCTGATCCTTCCATTGGTATGTAATCATCATGATGGCTTTAGAACTAACAGGAGTTAACTTTTCAAACAAGAAATCACAAAACATGTTTTGTTGATATTTTTTTTCAGGTTGGCTTTCAAATGTAGAGAAATGGAGCCGAGAGAAAGTAACTCCTCCCATTGTTGTACCAGGCATGAGCCGTTGAGAGCTTCATAAGCACATTTTCTCTTTACCTTTTGTAACTTTTATGTTAGATCTTGTTAGCTTCTTGTTTTTCTCAGTTTAGCTTAGGGGCAAAAAAGTGAAAGAAAACGATTCTGAAATGGTAACGTTCACTACCTACTAAATAAGTTTATAACAAATGATCTAAAAGGCTACAGAGGAGAGAGCTATGCTTTTCCTTGGGTCACGACAAGGCTTTTAGTCCCTTGGTCGGGCTAACCATAAAGAGCTAAGTGCTCTAAGCCGACAAATATAGTCGTGGATGACCAAAAAGGCACGAGCAGCTTGTCTTGTAGTGAGAATCCTGTGAAGCTGTTGCAGAGTTTGTTGCCTCAATAGATCTGCCTGCAAAGATACATATAAACTCTCAGGTTTTTTTTATTTGTAATGCTCATTGTTGCTTCGAGAGGTTTTGTTTTTTGTTTTACCTGACGAAGGAAGTTTTCGAGAGTGCCAAGCTTCCCCATGGCCATTGCCATATGACCCATATAGTCAGCAACATTAGCTGAAGAGTTTGGACCCATTGAAGCAGAGGAAAGCGTCTCGAGAAGCGATTGTTGCAGAGCTTCCATGCCTTGTGACAATGCATCCTCTGCTTGCTGAGACGACTGCTGAAGATTGCAGATGCCTATCAACTGCTGATCAGTCAATGGATCCACATGGTTCCCCAATATCTACAACCAAACAAAACAAGATTATGAAAAGAAGATCAAAACCAATGATTGTGAAAGAAAATGAGTGAGTGAGCCCTTTCTCTCTTATACCTTGAGTAGCTCAGATGATCTGAATCCACCTAACCACATGAAAAATCTCTCAGCAGGCGTCTTCCACATGCCTGAGAGCATGTGGAAGACGTCGACTTTAGTACCTATTCCCTTTAACCTGAATATTTCATCGTAGTGACTCATCACAGCATCCACTAGCACTCGTAGCTCACTGTCACCTAACTGCGAGTTCACACCCGCTCTTAAGTCGTTTATCATCCTTTGATGTTCTTCCATCCAACGTGCATATTCCAATTCAAACGAAAAGGCACCTGCAACATCAAAAAACCAACTTCATTCTTAGTAAGATCACTTCATATTACCAAAGGACCATTAAGGAAAGTCTTACTATTTCCGGCAGCCAAATGAGTGTTGTCCCTTGAAACTCCTCTTTCAACCGAACATCCCTGCACACAAGAGAAACCCATTAATACAAATTACTAAAACTTGAAGCTTTCTTCTTCCATGGCGCATTGTAAGAAGACAGTAGTGTTCAAAACAGTCTTTTTCAAACCTGTTGACGAGCTCTTTTGAGCTCTTCCTCTAGCTGCGCTAACCTGATACGACTGTTCTCAAGTTGCTGAACATATGCCTATAAAGTGACACAATCAGATTCAAAGATGAAGCAAGTTCAAAGATAGTGGAAGGTGAAAAATGCAGTTCAATGAAGCAGCTACTATACTTTTTTCCTCAATCGGCTTTTCCTAGCAGCCTCCCGGTTCTGAGCAAGTCTTCGAAGCGCCTGACAAGAATTTGAATGTTAAATTTGATTCACCCTTCAAGAAGACAGCTTGTTCAAAAACTCAAGAGGCTAAAATACATAGATCTACCCTTTGTTCACTAGATTTCACCTTAGATTGATCTGAACAATTAGTAGCCAAAAGCATCCCTTGATGAACTCCATTTAACTGAACAACACAAGCAAATTACAATAAGAAGCTAACATTAAACACAAACTCTCTAACCATAACAGACTTAATATGCAGCAATGGAACTAAAGAACAAAAAAACATGAAAGTAGTTTGCATTTAAAGCCATGGGCCAATGGTAATCATATTATACCATACAAAAAGCGTAAAAACTTTACAAGCAACTGCATATATATTTAAGCAAGTGGATTCATACCCCTTTAAGCAACTATATATATTTAAGCCATGGGCCAGCCAGTGGATTCATATTATATATCAATAAAAAGCAAGAAACTTTACAAGAAACTAGTAATTTTTCTTTTCTTTTTAAAGGTCAAGAACCAATCATCCATGGTGAGTTTCATTAGAACCAAAAAAACAGACAAGCCCTTGCTGAAATAGACGAGAGAGAGGGACATAGTCTGAGTAGATAATATATAAATCGAATTCCAAGGTGACCCATCAATGGGAAATTATAAAAACCAAAAGGGACAAAACAAAACTCCAAGTGAAGATAAAAGACAGAAATGAAACAGAATCTTTTCTCTTTTATTTATACGTTTGGTGACAGTGAATGATTTAACGAAGAAGACAAAGGAACAAAACCTGAGTCTTGTCATCAGTATCAATATCTGTGGAAGTGTCAGTATGTTGACTGTTATCAGCCATGGCTGAAACAGAAACCGAATCGCACCACTTCTCTAAACTGCTGTTTACTTCTCCTCCTACTCCTCCCACTAACCTTGTCCCTCTCTGGTACACTAACTGCCCTGTGTCCAAACACTCCTCTTCTCCTTCAAGTCTCTCCCTCAAGCCACACTCCATGACCTTAAAAACAGAGTAGACATTGAAAGAGAATTGATTCAAAATGTCTGGACAAGAAAGTAAAAAAAAGAACTAGTTTCTGTTTTGTAAATTTGGGGAGTGAGTGTGTTTTTACAGAGATGGGTTTGGTGGAAAGGAATCAACTTTTTACCGTATCAAACGTCGTGTAGTGTAAGTTGTTGGAAGAAGCAATAGTGACATCTGCAGGAAAAATCAGCAGATGGTGAGATTGATTCCCTCAACGAAGCTTAAGAATCTGTACTTATACGAAAAGGAAGAGAGCAGAAAAAAGCTGACTTGGACTCAAACCAACAGCTTCGTCATGGTGAAAACCATTGGCGGGTTGCTGAAACTCTTCAAGACAGCTATCTCCTCTGTTTCTTCGTTACAAAACATAGAGAAAGATTGGTTCTTTTTGTTATTCCTCTTGTAGTTTTGTAATAGCAGAAGATAGAGAGGAGATTGTCGAGATGTGTGTACCTGAAGAAGAAAGAGGCTTGGGAGTAGAAATCAGGGTTGAAAGGAACCGTCTTGAAGCTACTCTGCATTGTTGCGACACCGAAATCAAAAAGAAGAAGGGAAAATGAATACAAAACTGAGCTTTCTTGTGCAGATGGGGTTGCAGAAAGAAGAAGAAGAAGAGTGAAGTTAAAAGGGAAGAGGCAAATTCATTAAAGGGTGAAAAGATGGCGAATCAGTACGGCTGGGGAGGATTCATCATTAATAAATACGAATGATGTATATAAGAAGAGAGAGAGAGAGACTGAGAGAGAATCAGAGAAAGGATTTGAGATTTTATTAATGAATTGCGTCTGAGAGGGTGGGATTTTAGTTTCCCAATACCCAACACACACAACCACGTACCTCTTTTTTTTTGTTATTTTAATAATCTATTATTATAAGTTTATAAACTCTTAATTCTCCAAAGTATATAAATCTAATTATTGGTAGTAACACAATAACATATCGGAAGAGTGAGAAAATGTAAGTTTTTGTTGTTGAAATTCACCTGTTTATTACTGTTTTTGCGATTAGTTTTGTTGTTTCTACACCAATCAGTAAAAGATAAGTTGCTGCACTCAAGTGGAGCTGGTGTAAAGAAAGTAAAGTTTATAGTTTTAACAATCCCACATGTCAAACTATATCAGTATATTAGTTTATATTGGTAGTATACATAGTAATATAGTTAGTCTTGGTGAAAGAAACTATATTAGTTACCAAATCTTTTCTTTTTGTTTTAGAAAACCTTTTGTTTTTAGTTATCATATCTTAAAAGTGGATAGTCTAAAGTTAGAAATGCGGATTCGAAAATGTATTGTCTTTAAAAAACAGGACTGGATTGTAATTTCTTTTTAGTGTTTTTCACTTTTTATTACTTCTGGTAATTTAACAAACAAACCATTTTTACTGATAAATCTCGAAAAAAATATATATAATACTTTACGCATGGAATAAATGTGTATATTTTTGTCTCTATGTATGTAATGCAGAGCCTGGATATTTCAGATGCAGAGGGTCATTTCCATCTTGTTACTGTCTGCCAAAGTTGAAAATGGCCTCTCGAAACTGCACTCTGAGTTCTTTCTTTCTTTTTTTCCCATGCACAAAATGGAAAAAATTTCAAACTCTTATTTTGTTTTATCCACTTAATTCAATAAAACATAATGCTTAATGACTTCTTCGTATATTTAAATCGAATCAAAGGTTGTAATCAATGCACGAGTTGGACGATAATTGGATCGTATGAATCTTCTCATGAATCATGATGTAATGTTGAAGCGATGCGTTTTCTTTCCTTCTCTCCTCTCACCTGTAAAATGTCAAAAACAGGTGAAATTAAGCTATACCTAAGCCTAGGCTAAGTGTTAGTATTTCACTATTTCTCAATGAGTTTTTAGCTTTTATTTTCTTTAACATCTCAATGAGTATCTATTTATTTAGTTAAACTATATAAGTTAAATAAAAACAAATATTATTGAAAACTAGTAGGCAATAGTCTGGGTTGGCTTCTGCCCTGAAGCTGATGTGATGTTGATGGAAAGCGAATTAAAATCTTTTTTATTTTTTTAATCTATAATAAATCAAACACTAATAAATGAATGAACTCTAATAGTATCCCTCTTTAATGATAAAAACCAAATAATATAGCAGAGATTATATTAACTGATATTTTCAGTGGACCGATGAAGAAGAGCATTAAAAAGAAAGGCATTGCTTGAAAGAAACATCTTCCTCTTATAAATGGAGAAACTATTATGAGCTTTATGTTTTTATAGTTACCAATTTAAGTTTGTACATTTATTACTGTCTCCCCTTCTATAACCAGCAAACTCTAGTTCCTCTCGGAAGCTCCATTGACTTTTCTTATACCAATATAAATATAAATGCATACAATTTATTTGGTATAAACCGGAAAATTGCAATACATATCATTTATCCACCATGCAGAAAACGTACCAGTTTTGAAATGGTTTGGACCAGAGAGTACATTGACAGAGTCAATGACGTTTGGGTTCTGTTTGGTCTTGTGGTTATTTTCTTGTTTTTACTCGTCAGAATCCGATCTTGTCTCTTTCCTTGTCATTTTCTTTTAAAATTTGGTACAAGTGATAATCGCAAGAACTTTTCTCTGTTTGGAACTGACCTATTTCTCCGTAACCTTTTTACCTTTTTTCTTCTTTTTTTTTTTTATGAATTCACTTTCTTATCTACTCTTTTTCTCTCTTTCGTAAAGTGTTATGAGTCTTACTCTTTTCCGATGATAAATAAAGTACACTAGATTGTTACATTTGACCAAAACAAATCTTCCACAACTTACTATTGATGATTTGACAAGTAGGAAAAAAAAAAGACTCACGTAGTTAATCACTTACTATTGATGATTTGCCAAAGTTTCGGTTTTGGTCTTAGAGCTTTGGATTCAAAATGGTGTAAAGGGACTGTTCCCAGCAATATAATGTTCTATTAGACCGAAGCATACTTGTAGTTATACACAATGTTTATGGAATTAGTTTTCTTTAGTACCTGAGAAAGTAGCTTCATAGAATGATTGTGTATAACTTATGAGTCTCCATGCAAAGCCCGTAAACAAAGAATCGGGTCTCATTAGTTTCTTATGACTTTGTAATCAGGCACGGGTCAAAGAAAATTCGGACCTGAACAACTGGGTCCTATCTAGCAAAATTTAAAAGAATTTAAGGCCTTAACGGGGCTTTTTTGTGAAACTTGTGTGTTTTGTATGCGTTATTAGGCCGAGAATTGCGACTTCAAGTCTCATTTGGGATCACATAAGTCCAAAATATATATATTCAAGTTTGGATACACCTCGAGAAGCTTTTCATTACAAGGCAAAAACATTTGTGTTAGGTCAGGGACAGTTACATCATTTTTGAGGCATGAACACACTCTTTAGCTATGCATTTAAAAAAAACAAATTTTTTATAACCAATCCGGAAAAAAAAAATCAAAAACATGTTCCTACCAATTTCCAACAAAAGGCAAAGAGCAGCTGAGCTGACATATCACAACTTAAATTAGTATAATTTATGATCGTTGGGAATACTTTGATTAGTGTTAATTTTTCCAATAGCAAACAAATGGGAGAAACAAGGAATAGTAGTATTCTTCTTGTGACGTAAAGCTCGTAATGGAACAGCAGTGGAACAATTAAAACAAAAAATAAAACACACTCTATACATCTACTTGTGTTCCGTAGGTCCCACGTAGCAAGATCTTCGAATCCTATTCGTCTACAGTAGTAAGATCTTCGAATCCTATTCGTCCACGTGGTAAGATCTCACCACTACTTAAAAAAAGAATCTGACGCTATAAGTTTTATCGCGTGCAGTCCACACTCCCATCGAAGCAAATCCCAAAAAGAACAAAACAAAACTAAAAGACATTCACCTTCTCTTGCGCGACTTTCGTCTTCTTAGCTGCTCTTACGGAAGCAGCAGATCTCTCCGCCGCGTGTTTTTTTTACGATTACTCCTGTTCGTAGAGCTTATTCGCTTTTCTATTTTACTCGACGGAGATGGGTTCGCTTGTGCAGGTACACGCAATCTAGTCGAGAAGCTAATCTCTTTTTATTGAAATTTGATGTCTTTCGAAGCTAATATGGGTTAACAAATTGATGGGTTCTTAGGGTTTCAGTAAGTCACTCGCCATGACTTTCCTCTCCGAGATTGGCGACAAAACGTTCTTCGCTGCTGCCGTAAGTGTTTGGAATTCTTCTTACTCTTCTTACAAGAGTGACATAAGTCGTATAAGTCAACGAATGATTTGGAATTTTAATGGCGAAGAAAATTTTTAGATTCCTCAAAGTTCGAAGATAGCAACATTCAAAAACGTTAATTTTGATGAATATTTTAGAGATTTTTGAGCCAAGTTCAGATTTTTGATGTGGTTATCTTCTTTAATCAACTCTGTTTGACTTGTTTCAACGAGAGAACAGTTGTTTTAAATTTTGATTCTTGGATTGAAACTTGTTACTGGTTTGCTAGGTTCGTAATTTTTAAGTGTCACATGAGCTTACTGTAGCTGAGCTAACTATTTTGTCTCCTTTAGGTAGCAGCTTGTGACAGTACTTAGATTGTTTGTATTGTCAATGCTGTGTGCTAATTGTTCTCTGTAACCAGATTTTGGCGATGCGTTATCCTAGGAGACTTGTATTGGCTGGTTGTCTATCGGCTTTGATTGTAAGTCTTACTTAAGACTATTCACTTCTATGAACTCTTCAAGATTTGAAAGCTCATGACTTTGCTATTATACTTAGGTCATGACTATTCTATCTGCTACCATCGGTTGGGCTGCTCCAAATCTGGTTAGATATTTGGTTAACTCCACGTGCCTTCTTTACCATGACTTATCTATGAACTAGCAACTAGATGCTGATTCTAACCACTCTTGCAGATCTCTCGTAAATGGACCCATCATATAACAACATTGCTGTTCTTTAGCTTCGGGTTATTGTCTTTGTGGGATGGTTTTAAAGAAGGAGGGTAAGAAAATTTGATGACATGAGGAATGATTTTTATTTACAAGAAATTCAGGTAAACGTTTTTTTTTTCTTTTGCAGGGCTTCTGAAGAATTGGCAGAAGTTGAAGCAGAACTGGTTGGTTTTTACTTCTTGTAAACCTTTTTTCTCGTTTAAAGACAAATGCTTTTGGATTGACACTTGTTCGATATTGTAGGATTCTGATATGAAGACTAATGATCGAACGAAAAAAGATAGCAGTAAGGTATGGAACTACGTATCAAGAGGTTCACTACCGTTTGAGGATTCTGATTCTGCTAGGGTTTTTTTCTTTAACTACTTTTGATGTTGATGAGCAGAAAAAACAGAAAAGACCATTCCTCACTGCATTCTTCTCTCCCATTTTTCTGAAGGTAATATATAACTTTCTATGGAGTTTGTCTTATAAAGAACTGGACTTTTAGTGACACACTTCCGTCTTTTGTGCAGGCGTTTTCGATTAACTTCTTTGGTGAATGGGGTGACAAGAGCCAGGTAGCTTTCCTTCTGCATCATTTGTTTGATTTTTGGTTCCACTTTAGCTTGTGCTTCACATACTCATTGTAACTAACTCTATTTTTCTAGCTTGCGACTATTGGTTTGGCTGCAGATGAAAATCCACTCGGCGTGGTCCTTGGTGGAATTGTGTAAGTCTTCACTCTTTACACAATGATTTGTATCAAACAGATAACCTTTTTTAACTTACTACTGAGTACTGACTAATCCCTTCTGCTTGGACAGGGCACAAACACTGTGCACCACAGCTGCTGTGATTGGTGGGAAGAGTTTAGCATCTCAAATATCGGAGAGAATTGTAATATTTTCGATATTCCTCTCTTCATTGAAGTAACAAAGAGTAAGACTTTTGATCAAAATTGGTCTTATATTGTTGCAGGTGGCTCTTTCCGCTGGAATGCTTTTCATTATTTTCGGCATCCAATCGTTTCTTTCTCCGATTGATGCTTGATAACTCTATATGGTAGTTACTCAACTGCAACTAAAGTCATCTTGGCAATAGCATTCATATAATATGGCTCTTTTGACATTTCCCTATGTATTGAAACTGCAGGTTTCTTGGGGGTTGAATGCTTTTTGGAGCTGAAGCCGAAGTTGCTTAGATATTTACATTAGTGAGTACGGAATCAGAAAGATTCATTTGTAACACCATCTGAACTTCAATAAAGTTATGTTTTTTTTTTGCATTCTGAAGTTCCTTCCATATGAAACGACTCTTCACGATCAACCCAACAAAAGATCTATAAAGGCAAGGTTCATTGCATATAGTAACAGTCTTGTACCAAATTTCTGATATTTTATATACATTGACTAAATAAATAGAGAGCCCTGGAAGATAGAAAATCTATACGAATTTTTTAACTAGTTTTCAGCAGCCTCCACCATCAGGTTCAACAGAACTGAGAAGGCCATTACCACGAAGCTGCATACAGTGTTGCTCTGCATCGGCCTGAGCACAGACGATCACAACCGCTAAACCGTTGATGTGGGCTTCTTGCATAATGTTAACTGCGTTGTCTACGGTCATGCCTGGTATTACCTTCATCAGCACCTGAACCACGTATTCCCTCTTGTTGAAGTTGTCGTTGTGTAGTATCACCCTGTAAGGTGGAGCCATCTTCTTTGATTTCCTGAACCAGAGCAAATGTTAAGAATCAGAATAAGCATTGCGTCTTTCGGACTGTTCACAGCGTATTTCTCTGCTCAATACTAGACAGTATAATAGTATATGCAGTCAGTGTAAGCAGCAGTACATCAGGCATATTACAATATACATTCTTTAAGAAAAAGCTTCCTTTTTAGTTTGAAACTAAACTCAGATTGTGGGGATACCTCAAATCAAACTCGGATTCACGACCAGGAGTGGTTTTCTCTATAATTGGTTTGTCCAACACACCACCTCCTTTACCCATTGCGGACGTAGACATGGTCATGAGAACTCCACGATTATTCACGCATGGTCCTTTCGAGACAGAATGTTTGTCCCCTGCACACATCAAGTAAGAGACAGAGAGAGAGAGAGATCCGATGTTATCACAAGAAAGACATCCATGGAAACTAAATGACAGAAAAATGTGAAACAAAGAGACGATGATCAAACAGAATTTCCGCAAGTCGATAGTTGCAATATGGAACCACATTTTGCAGCATTTGTCAAAATAAACTCATTCCAAGGGTTTCTCAAGAATTCGAGCGTGTTGCTTCCTAAACACCTCAGAACCAGTACTCTAGAGCTTACAAGAATCTAGTCAATAACATTGATAAGACTCAATCAAGCATATAGCTGAAACCAAACCACAACTACAAAAGCCACAAAACATAAAAGGGTCTGAATTTTGTAGAAAGTGCATATCCAGAAACATCAACAAAACTTTTGTCAATCTTTAGAATCTAATTTATCAGATTCCCATCAATGAACCCTTTGTTTATCCACAGGCAAAAGCAAATTTTGCCTCACACAACGAAACATAGTCTAAAAACCGATTCTTTTTCTGTTTTCCCGCAAATTCGACCCAGAAAACCTGTAACTACTACTTGGCACGAGCAATTTAACACAGAAAGATACGGACTTTATTACCAATCAAAGCTTTAAACTTTCATTCAGCAGAACATACTCTGATGATAAGACAAAGTGATGGATGTTGATAAGGAAGCAGAGGTAGAGAAGAAGAAGAGAACCTGATTTAGAATTGAAGAGAGTGCTTGGTGCGAGAGCTAATCTCCCACATATCGCAGTCTCCATGTCTTCTCTTTCGTCTCTCTGTGTGGAATGGATGGATGCTTCTCACACTTCTCAAAGTCCCCAACACACAAATAATCAGGACCGAACAATTTTAATCACGAATAATGAAAGCAATTTCAGAAATTGTGGTGGTTACGAAATTTCAACGTTGCCTTTGCCTGTAAAATCAAAACGCTGCGTTTTGTGAATAACCGGTGCGAAAGTGATTAGTGGATTAACTGCTTTTGGTATTTATGTTTTTCGGTCTAAACCTTTTGCATGACCAACCGGTATACCGAACCAATATTCCAACATTAAATTATTTCTTGTGGTATATTTATTTCCGGTTTAGTGGCTTTAGGACGGATAATACGTTGAAACTGCTTGAATTTCGTTATATTTAGGGTAGGACATAACAACCGGAACTGAAAAAATTGGGTTCGGTTTGGTTCCGATTTCACATATATTATCCATTGGATCCTGAATTGAGGAATTATATGTATTTGTTTGGTTCCGGTTCTTACCTGAAAACCGAAATTAAGAACTGAATATATATAAATATATTATCCCATTGTTGGATGATGCTTATCAAACTTCAATTATATGCCTTTTATTTTGGTTTTTGAATTTTTACTTTGTGATTTTCTTTGGATTTTTGTATTAGACTTGAATTATTTTGAATACTTAAGTTTTATTTCGGGTAATTTTAGTTCATATCAGATAATTTTAGTTGATTTTGGATAAAAATTATTATTTCGGATATAAATTACCCGAAACCGTATAAGAACCGAAAATTTAAAATATTTTTCAGTTTTTCAAATTATGAAACTAAATCGAATCGACAAGTACCGAACCGAAAAAATATAAGTACGTATTGTATCCTAAATCATAGGAACCGAAATACTCGGAACCGAAATATTCGGAACCGATTGGTTTTTATCCAAAACCGAACCGAATATCCGAATGCCCACAGTTAATTATATTCATGTAATATTTGTGGTTTTCATTACAATTGTAAGAAGCATGCATGATTTATCTTAGAATTTTAATTTGCATTGCAGTTTCATCATTATCTTCTCTCTCATCGACAAAATGATCATTGCAAAACTTGATGATCTCCTTGAATGATCATTTGCATTTGAAGAAGACTCTTTAATCTACCTTCATAAAGGTTGTTGCAACTCCAACATTCAGAGAGAGCTTTGCTGGATCCTATTTTCAGATATGTAAATGACTTGTTTCATTCTTCATGATCCCTACATCTCTATCTACTGTTCGATTCTTGAGCTTTTGTCGGTTAAATGCTATCACCTTCCTCGTTCATGCATGAATCTATTCTTTTGCTGGAGACTTTTTCTGAGGCAAACCCTCCCTGCCTAGCTAAAACTGTCAAGTCATGTGGATTGTATTATAATGGTCATAATACTTCTTATGGCTTAAAAAATTGGTCTGTAAAAGTTTATGCATTCAGCTTCTTTCATAGCCATGGTATGTGACACACACACACGCCCATATAACAAAGATTAATTTGTGTCAAATGTGCAAGCAGATCTTCATCATGTACGGTACTAATCACATCTTGGATGAACTGAAATAGCGTCAACACTCCTGAGCCGGTAATATTTACCACTATCTACAACGATTTTTGTAAAATTATACTAACATTTATTTTTTTATTTATAAATGTGTCATTCTTGCAAATGTCTTTCTTGGATTGATCACTGTCTTACTTATTCAAAAAACAACATCACAAACAAAGATGTCTTTCATGGCCATGGTGATGAAGTCGATTGGTTTCATTGTTTGATTGTGATGACTGATGAATGAACTATTTTTGTGAAGAGCGCTCCGCAATGTGCAAGTGTTGGAGATCTTGATTTCATATATTAGGTATCGTTATTTTCTTTTTACTATGGAAACAATTATTATTATGTGCTAATAAACGATGGAGCCAAGTTCGTTTAAATTTATTATTTGTCCCACACACATACACCGAGAGGACCAAACATGTGTTTGCTTCCTCTGTCCATCAAACTGAGACAACAAAGCCCTTAAGTGTGGATTTTACATGTTATTTGATAAAACATATATGTTTTTTTCGGACAAAGAACATGTTGCGAAATGAATCTGATCAATCCTGATTAAGCATGTTGTAACTTTCGTATACAAGAGGCGGTTGATATGTCATTATAATTATATGGCTACAGATTGTCTCATAATTGTCATTGGTCCATAATCTTGTTTTATCTGGAAAATGTAAAATACTCTTACTGTATTAAAGTATACCAACAATTTCACCATATACTATTTCATCTTTTTCAAATTCGAAACCTACTGTCTAAGGGAATCGAATCATCCATAGAATCATTTGCTTTTCTTGACGGAAAACGGTGGCAATTAATTGAATTAAAAAATCTAAAAAGATAACAACGAGACCAAATGCACAACAAAAAACTAATCTAATAAAAGATAGTAATGACAAAACCAAATCTGGTTGCATCAAAATTGAAGAGTTTGTCACGTGGGACACGCGCGGGAAGAAGCGCGTGAACAGTAGCAAGTGGCTCTTGGGAAGAATCAAAGGTCGGAGATAAAAGAAAACAAAAGAAAGACTAATCATCAAATCCTACGCGGCGTGGGGGCAAAAATGTGAATCTCACGCTTCCTTGAGATTCTTCTTTTCTTTTTTTTCAAAATATTTATTTGTTTTCTCGTGATTCCTTCTTTTTTTGTTTTTCTCCCAACTCCTCAAAGAATATTCCTTTCACCAAATTAGCTCATTCTCCATTTCAAATTTTTGTTTTTGGTTTTTAACACCACTAAAATATCTCAACAAATAGTATAATTAGCTGGTGAGCTTAACCATGGCGAATCTGGACTATTTTGCACATTAATAATAATTATTAATTAGGTAGATAATTTTCTCCCCAGGTTTATCTATTTAGAATGAGGACATAGATGTAAAGTCTTAAAACAAATAAATATTTGATTTCATGCATGTTTTAAACAGATATTACATTAAGTATCATGTAAAATAGAGTGTCATCAAATAAAAAATTATAGATAAAATACTAGTGTTTTTTTTGGGGTGTGTATGTCATTTCGTTTAAAACATACATAAAATCAATATTTGCTGTTACGATTTTGCCATCATTTTTTTTTTGTCATGAACATATTTATAGAATCTTGGCTGTTTTAGTGCATGAATTCCATTAGTAAATACATATTTGTCAATTAACTCTGGATTTTGTTGTTAATTTATTGAAAACGTTTTTGAGTGTGTGTGAGTCTTCTTAATTTGGTAGAGACAACATATATTGTTGAGTCTTCGTTCTTATCTAAAACGCTTTAATAGATTGAGAATAGTGACGTCAGTTTTTCCAGCCCAATCTAGATGCGACCAAAACCGAATCTGATCCCTCGAATATTCACACACAAACACCAAACTCTGGAAATTACTATTTTACCCTTATCTTTCGTGTTTTTTTTCTTTCTCTCTCTCTCTCTCTCAAAAATCTCTTTTTATTACACAACTCAAAAGATTCGTTTAGGTACGCGACGCCCCGACCTCGAACCCTCCTCCTTCATTCATGTCCTAAAAACTCTCTCTCTCTCTCTCTCTTCAGACAATTTTCTCTCATTGTTTATTCCTTTCTCTGATTCCATTTAGATCCAATATTCTTTCTCCATTTCGAAAAAAATCCAAGCTGCTTCCTTCACCCACTTCTCTATAGATCTAAAACCATTTCGTTCTTTACTTTTGAAACCTTTCCACATAGCAGAGAAGAAGATCTTGATTCTTGATAATAATAATGATGGTTCACAAAATGGAGATTGACTACGCTCAGAAAATGCAGAGATGTCATGAGTACGTTGAAGCTCTTGAAGAAGAACAAAAGAAAATACAAGTCTTTCAACGAGAGCTTCCTTTATGCTTAGAGCTCGTTACGCAAGGTATTTAAAAATCTCAACTTTTTATCTCATCGCTTTCGCTCCAAACCACTCTCTTTTCAAAATGTTTTGGTTTTGGTTTGTGTAGCGATCGAAGCTTGTCGGAAGGAATTATCCGGCACTTCGACGACGTCGGAGCAGTGTTCGGAGCAGACGACGAGCGTCTGCGGTGGACCCGTCTTCGAAGAGTTTATTCCGATCAAGAAGAGCGAAGAAGACGGCGAGCATGAGTCTCCACACGAGGCTGAGAAGAGCGACGGGAGTAACGTCGACAGGAAGAAATCGGATTGGCTTAGATCTGTTCAGTTATGGAATCACTCGCCGGATCCGAACACGAAAGATGTGTCTGACTCGGAACGTGTAGTTGTAGTAGCTAAGAAGGCGAAAGTGGTTGAGGTGAAACCAAACAGCAAAGGCGGCGCGTTTCAGCCGTTTCAGAAGGAGAAAAAACGCGTTTTCTCGGAGATTACTGATGTTCAGCCGGCGGCGAAAGCTGTCATTTCGGCGCCGGCGCCGGCGACGACGACTTGTTCCACGACGGAAACAGGTGGTGCGGATAAAGTGGGAGAGGAGCAGATACAGCAGCAGCAATCGCAGTCGCAAACGCATAGGAAACAGAGGCGTTGCTGGTCGCCGGAGTTACACCGGAGGTTTCTTCAGGCGCTTCAGCAGCTTGGAGGTTCGCATGGTAAATCAATTTTAATTTCATTCGCCGAGGATTATCTCTTTTCTGATTGGCTCATTAGTTGTTGGTAATTAGATTAATAAAGTAATTAATTCTGTGACAATTTTGCAGTTGCGACACCGAAACAGATTAGAGATCATATGAGAGTCGATGGATTAACAAACGACGAAGTTAAAAGCCATTTACAGGTTAATAATCTTTTCTTTGTCTAATTTGGATTTGTTCTGAAGATTTTTGTTTTAAAAGCATTTTATTGGTAATTAATATTTCGATTACTATTTGTGGAATGTTCAGAAATATAGACTTCACACAAGAAGGCCAGCGACGTCTGTGACGGCGCAGGGTAACGGAAACTCGCAACAACCGCAATTCGTGGTGGTCGGAGGGATATGGGTGCCGTCGCCTCAAGATTTTCCTCCACCGTCAGATGTAGCCAACAACGGTGGTGGTGTGTATGCTCCGGTGACGGCACAGCCACCACTAATACCACCGCAATCTCCTAAGGGGTCGGTGGAGAGAAGTAGCGGCCGGTGTAACTCACCGGCGGTATCTTCCTCTACAAATAACACAACAACTTCTTCTCCTGTGTCATAGTAGTCATTCTTGTAGTAGTTTGGTTTTGTAGGTTTGAGCAAGTGAATGTAAGATTTGTAACCAAGAAATAGTATATACACCGGAAAGTAAAGAGTCTCTTGTTTGTTATCTATATTTAGATATTCCCTTTGTTACTTTGTTTGTTTTTTCTTTTGTGTGTCGAGTTTTAACAGATCTTGGCGATGGTATAAATTTATTTTTATCAGATTTTA
Organism: Iljinskaea planisiliqua; assembly: GCA_900108845.1. NCBI lineage: Eukaryota > Viridiplantae > Streptophyta > Magnoliopsida > Brassicales > Brassicaceae > Iljinskaea > Iljinskaea planisiliqua. Next base: position 3,836,707 of record FNXX01000009.1, read on the forward strand.
GAATAACACATGAATTATTTAACACTTTGCACGTTTGATTGTTAATTATCTCTTAGCCTCCATCCGTTTTTCTTGTATTTGTTCTCTATTACTATATGTTACTTCTATAGCTTCTAAGCTTTTTCTTTAGGTGTCCCACTATGTAACGAAACGATTATGGATAAATACATCATCGAAGAACACATAGAATAATTTTACGATCAGAATATTCATTTTTTTCTTTTTTTTTTTTGAAGAAAATACTTTCGTTCATTTTTGAATAGCAAATTTTTGGATCAATTGCACGGTCTAGAAAACAGTTATGGTCTACAAATGGTTAATTACAAAGACAACCAAAGATTTGAAATTGAGAATCACGGGAGTGATAAGTGTGATGAAGATGTATAGATATTTGGTGTGACAATTAAATGTGCTTTGCTTATGGTAACTCTTAATGAAATAAGGGTACGTAAAACTCGTTTTTGCAATGTTTGTGAGCACATTATGTTGACATATTACCTAAATGACAGATTCAATTGAAGACATAAAAGGAAACAATACAGAAAATTGAAATGAACATAAAAAATGATAATCAATTTCAATGATCATACATACATTTCAACCTCACCAATCCATCAATTTTTAATAAAAAAATACATTAGCAACTTATAACAATACACTAGAATTATGAAGAAAACTGGAAGAAAAAGAGTTATCAACAATTAAGGAAAACATTAAAATTTTAAACCCAAACACACATATTAACCACAAATTCTCCAGATGAGAAAGAGAAGTCTTTGATTTTCTTCTTCCCATTCTTGAACCTGTCTCTCAGAATTAGTTTTTGTACTAATTTCACACCTAAACTAATTATCAAAGCAAAACTTCACTCTTTACTAATTCTGATTTTTATATGAAATTGAATGATCCAAATTAGCATTTTTAAATCATTTAGTATTTTGAAATCATTAAATATGACAATATTTTAAAATCATTATATATTATAATATTTTGAAATTATTAAATTAGGTATAAGCACAAATACTCGCGACTCGCTTAATACTCGCGACTCGCCTGTACTCGTTTTGAGGAAGCAAGTACCCGTTCGAAGCAAGGCAGGTAACAAGTCGGAAAATTCTATTACTCGCAAGTGTAAGGCAAGTAGCAAGTCACTTTTTTTTTTCCGATATTTGCCCCGTTTGGGCTTACCCCGTTTACTTTTATATTTTATTTTATAAGAGCAAAAGAAATTAAGAAGAAAAAAAAACTTAATGAGAAGAATCATAGTTTCATGTTGTTTTTCAATATTTCAAATATTATTTTTAAGTATTTATGTTGTTTTTGGAGGCTTTATAACTCAGATAATTTGTATTTTTAGATTTTAACAAACTTATTTAAGTATTTATGTTATTTCGTTTAAGTATATGTTTAAAAAATTAGCAAGTCGCAAGATAAGACAAATATATGTTTAGTAAATTAACAAGTCGCAAGGCAAGACAAATACATATTTAGTAAATTAGCAAGTCACAAGGTAAGGCAAGTAATTCGCAAGTCGGCCGATTTTTAGCAAGTACCTGTCTTCCGCAAGGCAAGTAACAAGGCAAGATACGTAAAAATTGAACAAGGCAAGACGGGTTACAAGTATACTAAAAAGTCCGGATATTGCCCCGTGCCCAGGCCTACATTAAATATTATATTTCATTTCAAAAATCAATTAAAAATAAAACATCATTATTTAGAAGATTTTTCGTTAGTTTATATAAAATTAAATATATTACAAAACAAATAAATACATGAAAATTTGAAAAAAAAATTGTATTATAACTAAATAAATAATAGAAGAAAGACCTGGATATAACAATGACTAAGGATAAAAAACTGCAAAAAAAAAAAAAAAAATATCAATTCTATGGGATGTCATCTAATATCACTATTTTGAATTTTTTTTTATGATTAGGAACATATAAACCAACTAATTTTCTAGAAAGATAGTATCCTCTATTAATTTGGCCCTGAACTTAAACATACAAATTTCTTAGCCTACACAGATTGATCCAAAAAGACCCGATTATTTTGAGATTGGCTACATAAATCCAAATTTAATAGATCTCGTGACCCCACTTGTTTTTGTTTCTAATTGACATGCCTAATAAAATGTTAATAACATCCATTTGTTTACTATATGGTCATTGTGTTGTTTTTGTAAATAGGTTTTATAGAAAAGTCACATATCAAAATTAAATTGTAATTAGGAAAAAAGAAAAACATATACAGCATACTACTATAGTATGTATTAAATTATTTACCTTAATAAAAAGAATCATTATATTATATGCGAGCTAACTCGTAACCCACAAACAAAATATAACAAATTCTTAAACATATCGTGGGCTGCAGATGGGCTCATCTTCGAGGTCAGTTTTCTTAAAGGTCTCAGTCTTTTAAATGCATGTCCTTCTAACTTCCTTTTCTTTTTCTTTTTGGACTTTAGAGAAGAAAAATGCAAAAGTAAAAAAGAAAAGAAGAATCCCTAAATCGAATCGCAAAATCGGAAGGAGAAATCTCCAAATGTCGTCGTCGTCGAGCGATCCGTCAAAAACAGTGATGGAGAGGAAGAAGAAAGGAGCGCCGATCAAATTCTTGGTGCCACTCGTATACGCGCCTGTTCTTCCTCTGATCCGCTTGTCTTTAAGGCATAAGCCAGTTCTCAGGGACCGTCTCTTCGGTCTTGTCCTCGCCGGTGCTTTTGCTCATGGATTCTATCTCGTGTATCCTCTTCTTTTAATTTACCTCCCCGCATTAACTAGTTTTCTTTTGGTTGCTTTTGGTAGTGTCTTGTCTGAATTTGAATTGTAGTGGATTGATTAATGTTAGTTAGAACTCTTAGCTTCTCAAAACTTGTGTAGCTTCTTGTCTTTGTCCTGTTTCATGTTTAAGGATTTGGTAGAGAAAATATATTTAAGGGTTTTAGGATTAAAGTTAGTTCATTATCATTTGCAGTGAAGGGGTGGTTTTAGCTGTGGGAAAATGTTAACAACCAAAATGTTGGTGTAAATTAAAATTGTAGATTGTTAAAAATATGCACGAAGAGAGGTTGCAAGTAGAATGTTCTATTGAGATTTCACGTAAGGATGAGATGTGTAAGCATAGGAATATACGGTTTATGTGGGTTACAAAACATATTATTTGAATTCATCATGTCTTTTTTTGGTGAATTTTTTACAATCTGTGTGTCTTTATACATCTTATTTCTAGAATTTGCAAATGAAACCTATGGTTTCCTGATGGAAAGTGATACAAAAGATCCAAACTTTAAGTGATCTTCGTAAGTGCTTGAGGTTGAAGTATTGATAATAGTTGGGTCTAGTGCTGTTTTCCTGATGGGTTTAACTTTAGTTGACATAGGCAGAGACCTGATGAGTCCATTATGTGGATAAGGCATGGATTGCTAATGTTGTTGATAAATCTCTTTCGAATGTGCTTTTGTTTTGTTTGTTCCTTATAGAGAAATCACAGAACCGACATATACGATGCAGAGAGCAAATAAAATAAAGTGGGAGTTGCAGCCATTCGTCAATCAGAGCTCAAGATTGTCTCAGATGTCTTTCAGATTGATGAATAATTTGCTTTTGGGTTTAAATCTATGACATAAATTTTGTTTCCAGTTTACTTTTGCTCTTATATAAACCTGAATCCATTAGTCCCATTCTTGAAAGTTCCCATGTGAAGTGAAACATGTTACTAATATGCATCAACATCATCAACACATGTTACTAATACGAACGAGGAGTATATTTCGATTTATAATATAATAAAATGGAGTCAATGTAGCAACTAGATTTTGGAAATATCAATATCTAAGTGGAGACAGCAGAGAGGTGGCAGGTGGTTCCAAGTAACACCACTTGTGCAATGATGGCGGATTAACGAAGTGCGTTTGTTAATCAATAATTATATAATGATTTCTCTTTTCAAGATCCTCACTTAGCTCTCACACCACATGTACTAAGTAAAAAGATGACTCAGGACCCCTCCTCTTTTTACTTTGATGACTTGTTCACATTTTGGTAATGATGTTAAAATGTCACGTGGTGACTGTGCGAGTGATTGTGTGTGTAAAAAAGAAGAATTTGGAACAAAAATTGAATTTGGAATGTTTTGGGATCACGAGTTTGTGAATGTTCTTTTGGGTTTTAAGGTTTGACGGCGACACTTTTTTTTTTTCCTTGTTCATAATTTTTCTTGTGAAAATTTATTAGTATTTGACAAGTGCTTCTATTCAAATTTCATTATCTGTGGGTTAAACACGTGTTTATATTATTTAACACACAATCTAACCTGAAATATTCCACATTTTTCTACCCATAACATTGGGGCCATTTCGTTGTCAAAAACTAAAAAATAAATATTGGGACCATTTCTACCATAATTGACCCAATATATTTATATTCTCCAAATAGTTTGTAAGATTAGCGTGAAAACTCCGGTTATGACATAAGTGCGCTCATCACAATCTTTAACGTTCGAAAATGAGATCTTAAACATCTCTTTATAATTAATTTGATTAGCAATGCATTTGTGTTGTGTGACTCTTTGTTCTGTCAAATTGTATATCTGTAAAAGTCTGTAGATTGTCATGTGCTATAAATGAAACTACTACTAATATTATACGAAAATTTGTTTTTTTTATTAGGATGCAATATACGATGTCAAAAGGGAAAAAAAAAAACGTCAATATATATATATGCAACCGAGAAATTTCAAATTTATTAATTAAGCGGTCAAGTCAAACTACAAACTTGAGAGATACATTTAGAAAAGTCAACTTGAAATATTTAGCAGAGAATATTATATACTAGAGCAACATTTCGATGTCAGATGTGAGTGATGCAAATCTTTGAGCAGACAACTACTTGTCATTTAGAAAAAAATAAAACAGCATAAATACACAATTTGATTAATAATCAATATATAATTATATACATATCAATGTTCGTATTAGAGTTAATTGATTATATAATTCATGCTTAATGGTTTATTTCACGTCAAGTTAAAAAAGGAGTCAGATGTCATGTGAGATTGATTAGATTAAGAAAACAAAATAAGATGATTATATCTTATTATCATCGATCGACCAATGACAAAGCGCGTTATTATATATATATTTTTTTAAAACGACGCGTATAAGGTTGAATAAAAACAAAACATAAACATATAAGAAAAAAAAAAAAAAAGAAAAAAATGGTTGGGGTGAATTTGGTAAGTAGCTTAATTTGATTCTATTCGGTTATGGAAACAAATTTATTTCTTCCTTTATAAGAAAACAAAACAATTAAAACCTCCATTTTTCTTTGACCGTTGATTTTGACGTAGCATTGAAGTATTCCCAGAGAAGGGGGCATGGAGAAAAAAAGATAATTTTGTTCAGAAATTACTTCATTTGTTTTTGAAGCCCGGAAGAAAATTTTATTCGCTGTTTGTTACAGATTCAAGAATCGAAGTGTAAAACCAAGTTCACAAGAGAGAAGAAGACAAAGCTACTTGTGTTTTGTACTATGCCTTCTTGGTCTTTAATGGCTTAAGTTTTTTCAGTCATGGTGTTTGAGTGAAGCCTTTGCAGATCTGAGGTTATTGCATATTTCCATCAAATTTGGGTAATCTCAGTGATCTGGTTTTGTCTGAGTGATCTGGAATTTGGAAAGATCTGGGTTTTATGATCTGATACATCCTCGTCGTCTTTCTCGTGAAGCTTTGTGGTTTGAGTAGTTTAGGGTTTAATCAAAGAAAAGCTGTGTGTGATCTTGAAAGTTTGCTGCTTCTTCACGTTTAGTGTTTTTGGTTGGTAAAAGTTTGGTGCTTTCGGGATAGTGTCATACTCAAAGTCTGCGAATTTTTAGGTTTTTGATTCCTAATTTTGCTTAGCAAGAGAGAGTGATCTATCATCTCTGCTCGTTTCTTGAGAAAATTTCAAATTTTTGATGAGAATTTGAGTTTTTTGTAAGCGTGTCGGTGATAAGAGAGTAGATTTGTTGTGTTGGTCGGAATTTTAGATGGCAACATCGCCGGCACAACCTCCGGTTTCGAATTCTCCACCGTCTCCACCGGTGGCTTTGCCGCCGTTGAACGATTCTCTTCCGAGTATCAATGCCACTTCACCACCGTCGTCTCAGTCTCCTCCTCCGGCCACACCACCACCAGTGTCATCGCCGCTCACTCCATCACCACCGCCACCAAATAGAGCTCCTCCTCCGGTTACAACCTCACCGCCAAATGGAGCACCTCCGCCTCCTCCTCTGCCGAAACCACCTGAGACTTCTCCTCCACCGCCAGAGCCAGTGATCCGTTCACCTCCTCCAGCAAATCCACCGCCACCACCGTCGGTGCAGCCACCGGAAGCCTCTCCTCCACCACCTACATTAGCTCCACCATTACCCTCTTCCCCTCCACCACCTTCATCTGTTCCTCCTCCACAGCCTTCGCCTTCACCACCAACCTCACAACGCTCTCCTCCTCCGCCGCCTTCAGAGCGTCCCATTCAGTCTCCACCTCCACCTTCACCGCCTACAGGGCGTCCCACCCAGCCTCCACCTCCTCCTTCACCACCTTCACGGCGTCCCACATCATCTCCTCCTTCTCCTTCACCGCCTTCAGAACCTCCCACTCGATCTCCTCCTCCTTCAGATCGTCCCACTCAGTCTCCTCCACCACCAGAGGATACTAGTCCACCGCCTTCAGATTCTTTACCACCACCAACATTCTCTTCTCCTCCTCTTTCAATTGCTCCACCCGAAACACTTGTACCAGGTTCCAACAGTTCACCTCAAAACAACCCTACTCCAAGTGCTCCTGACACTTCAAACTCTACTAGTAGTAGTGGCATTGGTACTGGAGCTGTTGTTGGTATCAGTGTCGCAGTGGCACTTGTGGTGTTCAGTCTTATTGGACTTTTTGTCTGGTGCGTGAGAAGACGAGAAAAACGTCTTTCAGCTGTTAGTGGTGGCTATGTTACACCATCACCAATGAGCTCCTCTTCTCCAAGATCAGGTACTAGTCTCATCAGGCTATGCAAAACTTGTTTCTTGTGTGTGTGTTTCTTGATTTTCATTACATTTTATTTTTTGATATTCATATGTACAGATTCAGCTTTTTTTAGGACGCAGTCATCTGCACCTGTAGTAACTGGAAAGCGTTCAGGGAGTCATCATACGTATTTCTCACAATCACAATCTGGCGGCTTAGGCAATTCAAAGGCCTTGTTCTTGTACCAAGAACTTGTGAAGGCAACAAACGGGTTCTCGCAAGAGAATCTATTGGGTGAAGGTGGATTTGGTTGTGTATATAAAGGGATATTACCAGATGGGAGAGTAGTCGCTGTGAAACAACTTAAAATCGGTGGAGGACAAGGTGACCGAGAGTTCAAAGCCGAGGTTGAGACGCTTAGCAGAATCCATCACCGACATTTGGTTTCGATCGTGGGACATTGCATCTCTGATGACCGTAGATTGCTCATTTATGATTTTGTCTCTAACAACGACCTTTACTTCCACCTTCATGGTAAGTAAAAAACATTTTCCGAGATTACAAGTTGTATTTACACAGACTACTGGTACTCACACTATCTACTACGTCTTCTACATAGCATCCAAAGAAGTTCTGGACTGGGCAACACGTGTTAAAATCGCTGCTGGATCATCTCGTGGACTAGCTTACCTCCATGAAGATTGTAAGTTGTTGCTCAGCTCATTAGTTTTAACCTTTTCAATCATATTTTCTTGCTTTGTATGGTAACTTCCGTATCATTCTCTTCCATTATCCTACATCCACCACACCTCTTTGAAAAAAAGTTCCTAAATTTTGCATCATTCTTTGAGTTCTTTGATGTTTTCTTATGGTCTTTGTTGAACACCTTAATGGTAACCTCTAAAACCATTTGGCTATTCTTACTGGATTGTCTATTGTCAGGTCATCCGCGTATCATTCACAGGGACATCAAGTCGTCTAACATTCTTTTAGAGGACAATTTTGATGCTCGGGTACACATTAGTCCGCTTTTCTCGATTTTGAAGGTTTCAGTTACACCATGACTTATTTGATCTCTCATATTTGTAGGTTTCTGACTTTGGTCTTGCAAGATTAGCTCTTGATTGTAACACTCATATCACTACACGGGTTATGGGCACATTTGGGTACGTCCTTGCCTAATATTGATCAAAAGGGCACACATCTAAAGTCACATATTTTGGCATCTCATTGAAATTTTCTTCATTCATCTACTTCAGCTACTTGGCTCCTGAATATGCATCCAGTGGAAAATTAACAGAGAAATCAGATGTATACTCCTTTGGAGTTGTTCTGCTCGAGTTAATCACTGGACGTAAACCGGTGGATACATCCCAACCACTTGGAGAAGAGAGCCTTGTTGAATGGGTATGCCTGCTACTCGAAACCTTCCTTAACCTGTAAACATGATTAAGCCTCATGCTTGCATTATATTGGTTTGCAGGCACGGCCTCTTATAAGTCATGCCATCGAAACCGAGGAGTTCGATTCTTTAGCAGATCCCAAGCTTGGAGGAAACTATGTTGATTCGGAAATGTTTAGAATGATAGAAGCAGCAGGAGCCTGCGTGCGCCATTCAGCTGCCAAGAGACCTCGGATGGGACAAGTAAGAAACATTCTCTTCTTCTTTCCTCGACAAAGAGTTTTAGTTTCTGCTTAAAGCTTGAAAGAAAATCTTGAAATGTTTTTGCAGATTGTGAGAGCTCTTGAGAGTTTATCTGCGGAAGACCTCACCAACGGGATGAGACTAGGACAAAGTGAGGTCTTTGACTCAGCTCAACAATCAGCAGAGATCAGATTGTTCAGAAGAATGGCATTTGGCAGCCAAAATTACAGTACAGATTTTTTCACACATAGTAGTTACAACAGCAGAGACGAACACGTGTAAATATCATACACAAGATTGTTTTTTCTCTCTCTCTCGACATTAGAGGCAACAGCCCATCAAGAACATCCAAGTTTTGTCTGAAAATCTCCCATCTTTTTGCACCTCAAGCCCGCACATCTCAAAGCAGAACCGTCTTGAGTGCCCAAAACAGTACGAATCTCCTTTTATCTTTTTTTGTTTACTCTTGATTTGTGTTCATGTTCATGTTTTTATTTCCATTTGGTGAGACTAATGAGACTACCATATACAGTTTGCAACAACAGAAGATTTCAGAGGAGCATGAGGTAGGAAGATGAGGAAAAAAAGGATTTATTTATGTTCTTGAACAAGAGAGGTTTCGTTTCTTACATGAAAGCACTTTTTGTACCTATTTTTTTAATCTTTTACGTTATTTTTACCTTCAAGTTTGCACATTCTGTGACATTACCTCGTCATGTTGTCTCATTTTTATACTTACGATAAATCAGCAAAGATCTTTCTATTTCTCTCATTGTGTGTTCATCTGGCTCAAGTTATACATCTAAGAAGACTGATTTACCCCTGTGAATCACCGTGATGAAGAGTATAACCAAAGGAAAGTAGGAAACGAAAGATTGTTAGTTGCTTTGACGTCCAAGATTCTTAAACAATGCTTTTAAAAGTGTCTAAAAATCCCATGTGGATTCAATACAGTATGAGCAAAAACAAATACTTACCAAACACATGGATGTTGCTTTGCGTTGCATTGTTGATAGCAATATTGGCAAAGGAACATATTCCTTTGACACAATCCGATGTAACCTCTTAAGTTCTGTTTTCTCCATCTCTTTCCTTTATATCTTTGTTGTTTTTACCTTAACATTTTTAAATGCATCAAGAGTAATGGAACAAGATTGTGGTGCTTTTGCAGCAGATTGTGTAGTCCTATGTTGCTGCTGCGAGTGCTTTATGCTACAAGTCTTTATCTTCGTCTTCTTGAAGCTTCCTCGTAAACTTGCTCAGAAGATGAAGAGGTTTGTGATCAGGAGGCTCCGAGGAAAGAAGAGAAGAGATGCGAGAACCTTCCTACCTACGAAGAGGGAGGATTGCAGAGCAGAGGAGGAGCATTTTCCTGGTGATGGGTCAAGATTTAGATGCATGGAAGATATTGAGGAGATGTTGCAGGAACTTTCTATGGAAGGAGAGTTTGTGTTTGGGAGTTTCTGGCGACAAGGAGACTCTACAAACGATTTAGATTTCGGGAACTTTCAATATGAAATAGCTGATGAAAAGAATGATCATTCCTTTGCCATTGCTCATCACACAAGATGTCTTATTGGATTCAAGAGTCCAAATAACAAAGCGTTAAGAGGACCGAACCGAAGTGGTATATAACTTCCCTATGCACTCTTTCATTTCTCTAAGAATGACAAGTATATATTAAGGGAATCTTGAAACAACAAAAGAAGAGTAAAGACTTAGATGCAACCCCAATGGCTATCTCTCTACTGGAACTCTGATGTATAATCTTCAGCTGTTCCGTAACGAAATTCACTGTAAGAATCTCGTCTGTTAATCAGAATGTACAACAACTGGTTAAGAGCCTTTCTCCTCAGGTCTGAAGCAAGAAAGCTTCTTGCTTTCATATATTTACGTCCTGCAGAGTCAGTTGAAATTACAAATCACCGAGAGGAGACAACCCGTGAATATATGGTTATTTGGTTGTCATGATTCATGCTCAGGTCTCCTCACTGATCTCTTTTTAGCTTCTAATCTTGCGGTGAAACCAACCGTTGTTGGCCTTATCGATCTTTGCCGCACCATATCACAGTACTCGGGGTCATTACACTGACCTTCGTACCTTAGCCACTGTATCATGCCATGGTACATTGGGAAAAACCTCATCTGAATTGCAGAGTAGATGAAGTATGGCATCAACGTCGACACAACCACCAAGAGAGTAATGACCCAGTAAGAAAGTGATGGCGCCAGAGCTTCAACAAAGACTCTATATGCACTGGTTGATATTCTTGTTGGAAGTTCTCCGTACACTGTGATGAAGAAGTACCAGACGACGATGGAGCCCCAAATGACAATGTGCTGGATCAGTGTGAAGTAACTGATAGCTAATGCCATCTGCAAATTCACAACCCAAACGATGCATGTGTACATTGTCCCTCCTAAGATGTCTCTTCCTGCCGTCTTTCCTTCGTGGTTGAAAGCTTGAGATTGGAGAGAGCTTTTGCAGAGGAAGAAGATGATTACTGCACTGTAGAATCCGTTGAACATCCAGCCAAATATCCTGCGCCAGCTGAATAGAACGTTCTGCACACCTTCTTGGTATAATAGTGGAAACTGTGAAGCCAAGACAAAGGGAAGAGTTTGGTAAAAATTGTTTGACATGTGAGAAGATTAAGCTGTTGTTATGCAATGAGAAAAAAGTTTACCTTGAGACAATAACGTGCAGATACATCTTGGTCGAAGACACCAAGAGCAATAACCGGCAGGGACGAGAAGAAGACGTTGTAAAGAGATAGAAACCAGTCGTTGTAAGCAGGTGTCGATGAGAATGTTGTATATGCTTCATATAAGAAGAGAGTGAAGCCAAATGTAATGTTCTTGTAGAAGAAGTAGCAGATCTGTGAAATTTAGAAAAAAATAATCAAGCCAAAAGTATTGATCATGGCACAAAAGTTTGGTCTCAATCTGAAGATGTAGGATGATATTTACCATTGTAGAGATACGCCTGTAACACCAGTGTCCATGGACTAGTAACAAACGTTCCAAATATCTGAATTGAGCAATCGCAATGTCGCTGGACATTACAGCCTGAATAATGATCAAGATTAGCTCACAGAAGAAACAACAAAAGCACCAAGTCTGTTATAGAAATCTATTATTCAACCTGCATGCCTTCCACGCCGCTAATCCCAACGCCAATATCTGCTTCTTGAAGCATTCCAACATCATTCGCCCCATCACCAATCGCTAATGTTGTTTTACCATTTCCGGATTTTACTAGTCTTGTCACCTGCATTGTGATGTACTAATTGAGAAAATCTTGACAACAGCAAAACTATACCAACAAACAAGTGAAAGACAACTGACCAGAGCTTTCTGTTTTGGTGATGAACGGCAACAAATGACAGAAGCACAACCAATGGCTAGCTCTAAGAAGATGTGCTTTATATCATCATCCAACGCGTAAGCGAGTGATTTTCCATCGATTATCAAAGCAAATGCATCAGAGTTCCCACCAGAATACTTTAGCTGAGCCTTTCCATTGATTATCTGCGACAAGACATTTTCTTTTGATGCCTGCAAGATAAAGTTAACCACTTTGAATCATTCATCTACATAAAACTTCTGCAGCAATATCAATTTCTTGGTTATTTTCTTTTGTTTTTACCTTTGCGATGGCATCTTTCTCTCCGGTTTTTTCCAGTGAATGGATCTCAGGGGTCTCCAAGTTGATTATGATCTGCTTCATGTCTTGTCTGAGCAAACTACAAGAGAAGCTGTCAAAGAAATATACAAAAGAGTTCATAGAGTGGAGAGAATGAGCAAAAAACTGTATGCAGGAACTCAAAGAGTAGATAATATTAAGGTGATACCCAGAAATCGATACCCAATATTGATAGCAGTCTCCATTTTGTCACCGGTCAACACCCAAATCTTGATTCCTGCTTGAGCAAGCTTGTCAATGCATTCAGGGACCTGAAACAAAATCAAGGATAATGGGATAAGATAATGCGTTTCAATACACCAAAATGATTATATGTATAACATCAGTGGCTTGCTTACTCCATTTTGGAGTTTGTCCTCAACAGCAGTAGCTCCAAGAAGGATCAAATCTTTCTCAACTTTCTCTGTGACTTCCTCTATCAACGATTCTCGATCGGCACTAACCGAGCTCTTGGCTTCAATGATTCTCTCGTTGAAAACTTTGTATTCGTTCTCATCAAGTTCACGATATGCAAGTATCAAAGTTCTCAGCCCAGCATCAGCATACTCGTTCACATGGTCCCTTGTTTCCACCTCAAACTCTCTACCATTCTTGGAAAGTCTTTCAAACATAACACTGGTGAAAGAAACAAATGGGAAAAAATAAGCTCCAAAAGGAAGATACTTTCTATTTTGTAAAGTTTTTATTCTAAAGTCACAGGTCACACTTACTTATCTGCTCCTTTACAAAGTAGTAAGAGCTTTCCATCTTCATCCTGTACTATCACTGACATTCTTTTCCTCGTGCTGTTGAACTCAAGAACGTTCAGGACTTTGTACAACCTGCAACACAAAGCCATTTCAGTAAACTAAGATAATATTTTGATAGTATACATTAAAGAAGAGGATATGGAACCAACCTTTCAACTCGTTTTCCACTCACAAGATCAAGCTCTCTTACCGATATGGTAGTTTGAGTTCTGTTATAAAATTCAAACCCAAGCTCCCTTGCTGCAATAACAAATGCTGCTTCATCAGGCGACTCAGCCTCATAAGAGATCTTTTCTGTGTCTTCATCCACTTCAGGTATCACTGTATGGCATACCGCAAGTAATCTGAAAAACTTTTGAATGACATCAGCATGAGTTTCAGTGACCCAGTTCCCATTCATTATCCTCTCATCTCTAAAGTTGAATCCTTTCACCGTCGGCTCTTCAGCAAATGTCTCCTTACTATATTCCACATCACTCTCATGAATCTGAAACATCAAAGAAGAACCTTTTCTTCTTCCCATAGCCATATCAACCTCTGTAACACCACGACCATAAGCTGTCCCTGCAACAGAACACTTGATGAACTCCATGGAGTTACAAGTCAATGTCCCCGTCTTGTCTGAGAGAATTGTGTCCACTTGACCAAGCTCTTCATTCAGGTTAGAGGTTCGTGCACGAGCTGGCTTGTTTGCTTCTTCGTAGTACATGTGGATGTCCTGATTGATGAAGATGCTCTGAAGAACCTTAACAATCTCTATTGATACATATAAAGATATTGGAATGAAGTAACTATATAGCATAACCGCGGTTAGAAAGTGATAGATTGCAGCCACAGGAGCTCTTTTGGGGTCAAAGAAGATACTTGAGCTATCTGGTCTCAAGTACCATCTTTTCATCACACCATCCTTGAAATCATCTCTTGTTGTAATTCCAAAGATAACAGAACCAATGAAAGCCATTGAAAACACCATGAAGAACATGAGGTAGATGATCTTATCCATCTTCTTTTCAATCATGCTTCTCTTAGATGGAGGATCTGTTGAGTTCTGTATAACCTTTGTGTCATGGCCCGTGAAGATAACCGCGCCAAAGATGAAATCTGTGTTCCTGAGTTTTGAGTCTCTGAGAAGAAGCTGTTGAAGTGAGAGAGGGTATTTGGCTCCTTTAAGCTCCATGGTTCCAACAAAGGAATACAAGTTAGCGTTTGGATCCTCGCATTTGACAAACGACTCAAAGTCCTTGAAGTTTAACTCTTCACGCAAGGCCGAAGTTACTTCTAGTCCTTGTTTAACTTTCAGATTGGTTTCACCGTCGAGGTTCATCGTCTCTACATAGCAAATAGCATCTTCATAGCTTGAAGAGAGCAAAACAAGATCTGCCGGAAAAAACTCATTCTTCTTTACTTTCACTATATCTCCAACGCTCAAAGTCTTCCACTCCTTAGAATCAAAGTTCCCATCTCCTCTATGCACTTTAACTTTCCTATTATTCACCTCATTATCCTAATAAACCACATGACAAAAGCTTCTATTTTCAGACAAAACTCTTAGATTCAGAACAAGACAGATAACATTGAAAGAAAGGATCAAAGAGTACCTGTTTCTTGCGGCGCCAATCTTCAACGCCTTCTTTAACCATAGTAGCACCAATGACAAAAAGGAGAGGAAAAATGGCGCTCGCAGCTGTATAAGGAGCAAGAGGAGTGAAAGACAAGATCCCAGTGACCAAGAAGTAGAAATTGGCGACTCTCCTGAATTGCTCGAAGAGTGATTTTGGTAAGAAAGTAGCGAGAGTGTACTTGGTGGTTCTGACGTAGTTGTCACTGTAGTTCCTTGAATCAGCTTCAGGTGAGTCCGGTTCGTTGCAGAAGACGACCCGAGAGTAACCGGGTCCTCCGATTTGAGTGTGGTCTTGCTTGAAACATGCTTGAGCACATGTTAGTGTGTATAGCTTGCTTAGTTGTATCCTCCTCCTTCGTCTCTTTAGTCCACTTCCTGCCATTGAGAGATCTGCAGGAGACAAAAGTTTGAATCTTTTCACTGAAAAACAAATTGCAGATACTTTTTTCCAGATATTCAAGAAACCCTGAAACTACAAAAACAATTCAGACACGCAAAACGAGTAAGAAATGCCAGTTTTTTGTTTTTGTTTCTGTTGTGTCTTGAGAGAATAAGATATACTGATGAGATTTGAACATTATTTTGTTTTGGTTTGGTTTAAACTGTGTGACACAACTGATTTTTTTAACACCCGCGAGAACATTTTTAAAACGAAGAAAATGAGAAAAGAAAAGAAAAATTCAACTTTGTTTTTTTAAAAGTAGGAAAAAAAAAAGTAAAAGAAAAAAAAAAGACAATACTGATTTTTTGGCAGGACCTCAAACCAACCGAACAGGAAAGCAGAGAAGACCGTGACGGGTTAATATTCTCCGACCTCGTTTTCTGCGACTCCGGTTACCTAAATTTGTCTTCTTTCTCGGGAAAATGAGAATTTGTTTGAAAACAGATGAGGAAACTGAGTGAGTGAGAATTGAAAGTTTTTGTGAATCTTTCAAGAAGGGTATCTGAGAAAGCTTGTGATCTATTAGAAAGTTGAGATTTTTTTTTATTAAGAGAGAAGACAAGAAAATGGACATAACAGCTATTAGGAGCTTGAGTGAGATCTCATAATATTTTCGATTTCTCTGTTTTTTTATAGGCAAATTTTATCTTCCCATCCAAACAAATTGGGAAGACGAAGAAGACGAGGAAGAAAAAAACACAGAGAAAGTGCCAAGATTCGGACAAGTCATGGTTCCCTTAGAAAAATAATGTTTCACGGAATAACAGCAAATCAAATGCTGGTAATTTTTTTTCCGAGAAGAAGAAAAGGAAATAATCTGTTTTATTTTCCGAGAAAATGGGAATCTGCTGATCATACAAAGGTGAAGAAAAAAACCTTCTTGCTCTGTGTGAAGAACACAAGAAAAAAAACACAGAGACTAATATGATCAGCAAATTTCAAATCTAATTTTGAGTGTAAGATTTTCAGAAAGAAAAAAAAAAAAAAAAGAAGTGAGAAATTGGTTAGAGAGGGGAAAGAAGAAGAAGAAGAAGAAGAAGAATCGATTGGAGGAACATTAGATGCGCCGTCATGGCGGAGAAGGTGACCAAACACAAAATGCGGGTCAAACACTTTAATCAGATGCATCATTTGCATCAATTCTTCTTCTTATTTATTTTTCTACTTTGAATTATTACATTGTACTTATATTACTTTAAGTGCATCTGTCTTGTTATAACTCTTGCAACAAAGGATTTGATCGTTATAGTAACCCAACCCATAAATAGGAGTGACTATACACATTTTAATTCGAGAAATTAGGTGAAATATTCTATTTTCATACCGTTAGTTGTTCATATTACATTGTTTTTTTAGTTTACATTCTCTCTTTAATGAATAATATTAAAGACATTTACATGTGGGCTCTCCTCATTCATGTCAACATCGATTATTTATTTTCTTCACGTCAATATCAATTTATGAATAAGTAATTGGTATATCATGCATTAAAAAAAAATTGTTCATATTTTATACGTACGTAACTTTTTAGAAGCTTCTTCACTCTTACTTTCTTTAACGCCGGATACCGACGAAGCGACAACCACCGAAGATATATACCGATTAATATAACTAAACGTTACAATTTATATTCAAACGTTGGAGAAGGTTTGTAGCTTGCTAAGTTTGACGAGAATTCTTCTCTATCGTGTAACTCATCACTTGTTTAAAATGTTTTTACCGTGTGAATCTATGGAATTTTCAATTTATATATGCTTAATGAAACTTATGATACAGGATTGACAAAAAGTGACAAAAGGGGTAAATGAATTAGACATGATTTATAGTATATAATAAAGCTACTTTCATTTTGCATGAGAATATTGGGGATATTCTAATTGCATTGACGGTCTAAATGCTAGGTTTTTAATTAATTATTCGCAAAAGTCTTATTCCTTTTCTCCATGTCTGACATTATTGAGAGTATGACATCTCGCTGCGTTTGAACAAACAAATTAATATATAGTATATTACAACTTTACTATAGAATTCAAAGTTGATTTCTCAATTAAAAATAAATATGAGTAAAACATAATAAAATATGGATTTTGATTAGGTTAATTGTATTAGATCAATTTATCCGGAATAAACACATACGAAAATACCCCAAACTGACTTTATCATGTTTGGATAAAATATATGCGCATATACAAAGTATTTGGATAAAGTGACATATGAAATATATTCTATATATTGTCACGGTGGTTAGAATATAAAAATAAGAATTGAGTATAGATATGCAGATAATAAAAAAGGTTATCCCAAACTTCAGATATTTTGAGAAAACCCCAAATTTTGAATTAGGTCTCGAATCATATAAAATTCAAATCTAATCGCTCAACTTCTTAAACCATTGGATAAGTCATGCAACAGAAATTTATTAAACTTGCCATATATACATCTATCATCTATGTCATTATAATAAATATACGAGTCGACTTCTAAAGATTTAGATAAGTCATGCGACAGAAATTATGCAAAAGTTAGGTATAAGAAAAAAAATCGGATGCGTACGCCATTCGCGGTAAAATAAAATTCGCTTGGTGCCACAATGACCTCCCACGTACGATCAATTACCATTTATGATCAATTAAATTCTTCTAAAACATTAATTTGTTACAAAAAAGTGTAGTTTATCATAAAATTAAATATAGATAAAGATAAAAACTTTATATTCGAGAAAATGGGATACTAAAAATATAGAAAGAAACAGAAAAAATTATTAGAAGAAATTATTAGGAGTTAATTTTTTAATAATTATTAAAAAAATCAAAATTTTATTATTATTAGTTTATAGATTCTGACATTTTTAATATAATCTAATCTATTGGTTTGATGATTTTCTCCTGAAACCCAACTATCAAAAGAAGGAACTACACAATGAGTCAAGCCTACGGTCTACTCATGCACACCAAAAGACTAGCATCCACGAAATTCCACGAACAATCCTCTACAAAAGTTTAATCGTTGGATGGATCTATAGAATCCGTTCGAACAATATTTAATCTTTACTAAATTTTAAGAAAAAGTGATTTACTTAAAACGATGATTGTGTGTGCATAAAACAAAATATAAATAATTTGATAGTGATCTTCAGAAACTATTATAGATTTTACAAACTTTTCATTGTTGTAGCATACTAACGGCTAAAACAGGAGAAAACCTACAAGGCTACAAACAAGAAGTATGTCTCTATATATGTGATATCCAGAAACAGAAGTTTAGTTTTTTTTTTTTTTCTTTTTTTTGGGTCACTAAGCAGACATTGAATGATTTTACAGAACGGTTAAAGGTTAAAACAGATCAAATCTAAGGATTTAGGAATCAATATGATAGTTCAATTCTTTATAATAGATTATGAAGTAGGGACCGGGAAGATGTTAACCACGAGGTATTTGTGAACCGGGGAATTACATTTATTTGAAACTTGAAAGCAATATTCATGCAATAAATGAAGCATACCAAACTATACAAAGCCGGTGGCATGTTTTATGCATTAAAGTCAAAGTTCCTCTAATCACCATACCAAATTCTATAGAATATAAAGTCATTCGCCCAACTCATAACATTGAGAAAAATAAAATGCGCAAACTAGAATTATTCGAAATTCAAGCGCAATCAGTTTTAACAAGATAAAAAAAAAGATAACTATTCTTATGATGAAGTGTTTGTGCGAGTTTGAATGCTAAACCAAACAAAAATTTGCATATAATACATGTTTTTCTTCTCAATCAATATGATATTACATTTAGGAAAAAAACATTTGAATTTTTGTATAAAAAAACTATATGGATATTGAGTGATATTTAAGTCAATTTATTTATTTTTCTTGAAATATGATATTGATTGATGAAAAGAAAAAATTGTTTACAAACTTTGAAAAGCTTGAAAAACAGAACAAGTTATGCTTAAAAACAAATTTAACTTAACAATATAGAACATGATGTCATGGCACGATTGGTTTTGCACTGTTGAGATTATTCTCGACCAAGAACGCAAACATGGCTTCATCTTAGGAGGAGATTGTTGTTTCGTCTATTAGGATCGAGGTCAGACGGAAGTAAGGCGGTTTGCTATCTTCTTGTAGAGAATGCGAGCAAGATAAACAAAGGAGTGGTTCTGACTTTGGTGATGTATGTCGTTGTGCTCTCTCTAATCTATCATGACCCATATATATCGATGCTTGGAAAGTAATCTAGACCAGAAGAGAATCAGAGTTACGAAGGTTGACCGTGATACTCCAATCGAGATTGATTCTGAAGTGTAATAAGTTAGCACATTGTAGAATTCAGAAGGTGTATGAATACGAATATGTGAAAAAGATATGATCTCTGGTTTTGTTTGGCTCACCATAAAGGATCAAAGACTGTATTCAACCATGAATGGTTTATCTCTGAAAGCACCGCTAGAAAACGTGACAAATAACTTTACAAAAGAAGAGTTTTATTTGCACCATAAATTTTTATATAAATCTTTTTCTTAGAAGCCGACATAAAGCTAAAGTCCATAACTTTTTTTAGTTACAAGATACTAACGATAGAATAATGTAGACCATAATTTAACATTCATCATTTATTATTGTCTATTTTCTAACAACAATGATAAAACAAATGAAACACAGAACAAATTGAAATCAATCTTAGAAGATATCAATGTTTGTTTATAAAAAATAAAAATAAAAAATCAATGTTTGTTTATTTCTTTGTGATTAATTAATTGTACTGAATTCCGATTTTCATTGGAAATATTTAGATTATACGTACCAATATATATATTTTTAATCTTCGTGAGTTCGTGTGGTGCTTGAATAATTAAATAAAGTTGGTAGCCCATAAGTCTAAAGTTGTGATTGATATTTGCGAGACTTTTTCTCTAAAGAAATAATGACTTTAAGATGTTGACGATGAAATCCACGCGGTTTACGGAATCTTCAGTTAACCGAGAGACAAATATTCCACTAAAAAAAAAGATTTGAGAAAAATAGTTAACATGTTGACCAGTTATTTTATTATTAATAAATTAACATCTTAATTAGACTTCCATATACTTGACATTTTCTTTTGTTTTTGTTTGCTGTTTGTAAAAAAAATGTAAATTATACAATTTTGAATATAAATGATAACACAAAAACGACAATACCACAATCCACTATGCTACATAAGTATGAAATATCATATATTCTGTGTGATAAAAATGAAATGCATAATTAATACTAGTGTATATATATGGTTATTCTTATATATTTCGTATGAGAAAACCTGTCTCAGATTTGCTTATAAAAATGTCTGGAGTCTCAACCTCTTATTTGCAATGAACACCTAATTTTTATAATTAAGTAATTATAAACTAAAACTTGCTACCTATAACTACATAATATATGAATTTATGGTTATTAATGAATTTGGTTAGATAAATGATTGTGCTATTTTTGTAACCTCTCAATTATCAAATATTATTCTACCATTTAAAAATTTTAGTGGAAGATTGTCTTCATATATATGATATCGGAGACTTTAGACATTTCCGAATGATCTTTTTACACATCCCATTCGAATCCTCTAAGGACACCATTTTGGTTAGGACAACATCTTTGCTCTTCCTTTTGACGCAATTATAAAGATCTTTAGTCCTGTCTTATTTTCTTTTGGCTCCTCTATCTTCTTTTTTTTTTTTATAACCCCACTTTTGGAGCTAGACTTTGAAAACCATTTTGTTTTTTTTTCTCTTTCTATTTTTATTACATTTTAATTATTTTGAATGAATCCAAAACTATTACCAAATAATCAGAAGCATTATTTTTCTGTAAATTTCAATTAAATTCTAGATAACTATATTCTTAAACCTGATTTCTAGTTAGAACGAGTACTAGTTTTTCAATAATAAAACGAAACACTTGTACACAAATCAAATTTTGCTGCAACCCCAAATTAAGAAGTACAAATACCGATTTATGAGTTACTTTCATCAAATGCAAAAGAATAAAAAAATGATAAGCACAAGCAAATAACGATGAACCACACAAAAAAATAATAATAAGACAAAGTATGTAAAAAAAAGATATAGCAAGTGAGTAAGACCAAAAATGGAAAAAGACGAAGAAAGAGATAAGAATGTTTTAGTTTTGCAGAATCTAACTGCCCACAATACTAGAGAAAGAAAGATCATACAAAATGGGAAGGCAAACAGAGAAGCCCAATTAGCTAGTGTCCAACACATGTCACTCTACCTACAAATCCTCACCGGTCCTTAGCGTCTACCTTCTTACCAACTTCTACTATTATCTATAAGTACATACATACACATAAGTCACGTAACGAAACCATCATCGACATCACCTTATTATATAATCTCGTCTTTATGAAATTAATAAACACTATCTTAGTCATAATATACACAACATAACAGCTATTGGATCAATAGACGACCTTCTATGATACGAGATATTCCACGTACCAATTCTTGTTTTTTTTTTTTTGATATTTTACGTACCATTCTTTATTTTTTGGTACGCGGGGAATTTTTATGTGCCAAAGAGCTGATCATGAGCGTGTGGGGTTTTTTTTTTTTAACGAAAAATTAATATTTATGAGAAAATGTCACTTTCTAAAATTTCTTATTGGATTAGGTACTTTTTGGAAGTGTGGTATTAAAAACTACCACCTTCTATAATTTGTTGACCATCAAAAACTTGCCCATAATATGTGTTGGTCTATAATTTTTTTTTTTTTTTTTTTTTTTTCAAAAAAAAACCTAACACCTAACTAACATTAGTAATATTGGTCTATTTTAACTAAACACTTAAATTTACTCTATATAGACTATTACACAAATATTGTGTATATATATATATATATCTTACAAACAAGTGATTCATGAACATGTTAATAGGTGGTATGAACAATTTTTGATAGACAAATACCATAAACTGGTAGTTTCTAGCATTTTGTAAAAGTGGTAGATTCGCAAGATATATATATATATATTTCAAAGGTTTGAATTTAGGAAAGAAAAAAAATATAACTTAATATATTATACAAGAGGTTCGGTTTTTGACTATTTTGTTTGGGTTGCATTTCTCTTATCCACCTGGACCACCTCTAGTACCATCGTTACAGTATCGGCATAATCATTTTTTAAAGATGTTAGATAAAGCCCAATACATTCAAAAAACCCAATACGAAGGCCAATGAGAAGCCCAATACGAAGCCCAATATAACCACAACCTCGAATCGACTCGGTCAAATTCAATTTAACCAAACTGAGTCGTACCGGACTGGGTTTATTGTTGTCGTCTTCCTCCGCAAATCCCACACACAAATTCATAATTCATTTTCCAATGTAAATCCCATCGAGAGATCACAAGAAGAAATGGTTTCCGTCATTCTGAAATCGAAGTTTCAGTAAGCTGCTCTTCTTCTTCCTCTCTCTCGCCGATATGTTCAACACATATTCAAGCGCAGTTCTATGCCCAATTAGAAGTAGGAATTACAATGATTACTGCTCTTTGCTCCCGGAGAGATCTGAAACTTACCGATTCTCGAAACCATCTACATCGTCGATATGTTTCTGTGCTACTTCTCGCTCACGTTGTTGCTGCGGCTGCTACTCAACACCGTCTTCTTCTTCCTTTGGTAAGCCTAAGGTATCGATAAACCCTGGATTTGTGCTTTATGGGCTCAGACAATCCACACTTATTCAATGGCCTTCGTTTCGAAGGAGGTTGATGGTTGGTGTTGGTGTGGGTGCGGGTTTGGGTAAGAGTCGTCTTCTGTGTTGTGAAGACGATGAGCATTGTTGTGATTCTGAGGTTTATTCTTCTTGTGGTGGGACAAGAAGAAATCGGAGATTTAGGGTTAGGGCTTCGGGTGAATGTGATAGGAGGTGTCCAGATGATGTAGAGGCTATGGTTTCGTTTTTAAGTGAGGAACTGATAGATGAGGATAGACAGTGGAGCTCAGTTAGTAGAATTGAAGAGAAGAGGAAAGTGAGGTATGGTAGTGAGTTTAATGGTGTGAGAAAGGTTAAAGTTGAAGTAAGTGATAGTTATGGTGATGGGAGATTGACTCGGAAAAACAAGGAGGGAGTAAAGAGACCTGAAGGACTTGGCAGACAGGAATATAAGCGAAATGAGATTACAGAAGGTATTAATGCAGAGGAGAAATATGAGTGTGAGCATTGTGGGAGGAGAAAGAAAAATTCTCAGCTGGAGAGTGAAACTCGGCGTGGTTCTAAATTGGTTACTGGTGACTCCATTGGGGAAACTTACAGGAGGAAGGAAGAAAGAGAAGTTAGACCAAGAAGGAGAAAGAGTTCGAGTGGTTCATCGTATTATTCCCTTGCTTCTTCAGGGGATTTCGAGAGTGATACTGAAGATCAGGAGGAGGAGGATGTGGAAATTCGACGTGAAAGCGTAAGAAGTTCGGAGAAGAAGTTTGTTGAACAGTCAACCAAAGGAATGAAATCTAGAAAGGAAGTATCTCAGATGCATTCGAGGAAAAAGAGAGACGAGAGTTCCAACGGAGTGGGTTCGAGCTATCACAAGCAGGTCTTTGAGGAAGGTG
Source organism: Iljinskaea planisiliqua (assembly GCA_900108845.1). Lineage (NCBI taxonomy): Eukaryota > Viridiplantae > Streptophyta > Magnoliopsida > Brassicales > Brassicaceae > Iljinskaea > Iljinskaea planisiliqua. The sequence continues at coordinate 3,860,469 of FNXX01000009.1, forward strand.
AGAATTCAAATCAGGCAGTGACTACGAACCAGAGAAGAAGAAGAAATCAGTTTGGTCAAACTGGTAGTAGAGTGTCTGAATCGACGGGAAATTATGAAGAAGATGAGGAAATTCATGAGATTCATGTCAACGATTCGGAGACCAACTCCCAAGATCAAAAGATCTTTAGTGAGAGGGAGGACGATAGAGTCCACTCTATTGTTATTGATTCTGGAAGAGAAAATATTGAGAGTTCTCAGCAGCAACTGAAGGAAAGATTGGGGGCTCGTTATAGCAGTGAGGAAAGAGTGTCTGAAATGCGCAGAAGAACCAAATATAGCAGTAGCCAAGAGGAAGGTATAAATGAGATCCAAAATTTTCCAGAGGCGACAAATAATCAGCAACCTCCAGTGGAAGAAAGGATATCAAAGCAAGATGGTATGAGAATGAATACTGAACGCTTTTCTGAAAGTTCAAGAGTTCATGACATAGACATCAGAAATACATATGTCTCACAAAGAGAAAACCAGAGTAGAATCCAAGAAGTACAAGCTGGCTTGGTTTCTGGTTTGCAATCAGAAGGGAGGCAGCAAGATTATCATATTGAACAAAATCCCTCGCAAAATATGCAGTCTGACACAACTTCTGTGTCTGTATCTCATACTAGTGATGCAGTAAGGTATGCAGAAATTAAGAGAAAATCTGAGAAGAGGCTAATTGGTCAAGGAAGTACTACGATTGTGGAATCGGAAAGCAAAGCAGAAAAAGGCGGTGCTCGGAAAGACTTTAGGCTAGATCATGCTAACTCGATTAAAGAAGGTCAAAGCGCCTTAGGGTCGCAAAGTTCTCAGGAAAAGGCCTCAAGTTCACAATCATCTTTGACTTTGGTATCTGGAAATAGAATGCAGTTGGTTGATCTGGTTTCAGAGGAGATGCAAGGATCTGAAACAACACTCATTCCTCCTTCTTCTCAGCTGGTAAGCAGAGGCTCAGGGCGAAGTTATGGAACTGGTGGAGCTTTCATTCAAGAAATTTCCCAAGGAACGCCAGAAACTGGTTATCCCACAGCCTTTGAACATCCAGGAGCAGGAGCCTTTGTTAATAGTCAGTCTGCTGGAGAACTGATGGGATTTACATCACACGAAGATGCTCTGGGTTCTGCCCAGCGGTTGGAACAGTCGTCAGAGAAATTTATTGGGGAGTTTGTGAAAAAGGCCAAGCATGAAGTATCAACTTCAGAGACTGAGGAGCAGCGAAGAGCTGAAAGCAATCAGTTGAAGAGGCGGGACTCAAGGCGTTCATCTGGTGGTTCAGCACCAAAGGGACCTTCAGATGAAATGTGGGTGACGGATTCCGCCCAGGGAACTCCTCAACCAGTAGCCGCAGAAGGCAACGCAGCAGAGGGGAATGCTATTTTCAAAAGAAGTGGAAGGTCCTTGTGGGGCGTTATCGCAGATATTGCTCGGCTTAGGTGGGGCTCACGAACTGGAAGCCCTGACTCGAGCGCAAAGCCCACTGGAAAGAGTTCACCCAACGAGTCAGTTAGCAGTGCAACATGGTTTTCCGGACGTGATCATGAAGGAAGCAGTGATGATAACACAAAAGCTGATAGAGTTTTGCTACAAGAAGCTGCTCCCCCACATCAATTGGAGGTTACTCAAACTCCATCAAGGAGCCAATTTGAATCTTCTGATGCTAAGGAGCGGAAGCAGCAGTCTGGGAGGCCTGAAGGTGTAGTATCATCGCCATCTTCCACAATATTAGAAGGTGGCTCTGCATCCTATCGCATGCCTTCCACATCTGGTAATCAAATTGTTGGCGTGGATGTAGAAGAAGGCAAAGACTTTGAATTTCGGCCTTCTGAAAGAGCTTCGACAGAGGTGCCAATGAGACTGCCTGGTCGAAACCTGAAAAGATCTCCTGCTGTCAAGGATCCATCAGAGTCAAGTCCCAGTGAGCTATCTAGCGATCAAAATGCTACTGTGGGAGAAGGAAGACGCTACCAAGCTCGTGTTCCTGAAATGGATGCAGTAGAAAAGCCGTTACTATTTCCAGGTCGCAACCTAAGGTCTCCTGTTGTAAAGGAACCTTCACACTCCCGCCCAAGCATGGTATCTGGCAGTAGTAGCTTAAGAGAGCAGGTGGAACAACAACAACAACAACAACAACCTCTAAGTGCAAAATCCCAGGAAGAAACAGGTTCCACATCGACAGGCTCCCCATTGACACAAAGGAAACTTCAGAGGAACAAACAGGTTGTGAGGGACAGTTTTGAGGAATGGGAAGAAGCATACAGAGTAGAATCTGAACGGCGAACAGTTGATGAAATATTCATGAGGGAAGCGTTAGTAGAAGCTAAGAAAGCTGCTGATATATGGGAAGTACCTGTCGGGGCTGTACTTGTGCATGACGGAAAGATTATCGCTCGTGGTTTTAACCTGTAAGTTTACTTTTTCATTCTAAATTCTCTAGTTGGATTCATCTAACTATAGTCTTTGCGTTTCAGAGTTGAGGATCTTCGGGATTCAACCGCTCATGCAGAAATGATTTGCATTCGAGAGGGTTCCAAAGTACTTCGTTCATGGAGGCTCGCGGTAATCTTTTCTCTTTCACTCTCTTTATCTCTCTCATGGTCATGGTGAAATATACACTTTTGTTACATTGCAATAACAGAAACAGCATATACTAGCATAACAACAGGAGTTTTAGTTCTAGCATTATGACTTTGCTTGTTCTCTCAACAGGATACGACACTGTACGTAACACTAGAACCATGCCCAATGTGTGCGGGAGCGATACTTCAAGCAAGGGTCAACACTCTTGTGTGGGGTGCTCCTAATAAGCTTCTCGGAGCAGATGGCAGCTGGATCAGGTACCGACAACTTCTGAAACTGAAAAAACATTACAGAGTCATAATCATTTGAACTAAGTTTATGTTTCAGGCTGTTCCCTGGAGGCGAAGGAACTGGATCAGAAGTATCGGAGAAGCCACCGCCTCCAGTTCACCCGTTCCATCCTAATATGACAATCCGGCGAGGAGTTCTGGAATCAGAATGTGCTCAGACAATGCAGCAGTTTTTCCAGCTGAGGAGAAAGAAGAAAGACAAGAACTCAGTTCCTCCCGCTCCTACCGATCATCATCATCATCATCCGTCGAAACTCCTTAACAAGATGCATCAAATCTTACCCTTTTTCTGTCTGTAGAAGCTTTTAACTCCAAATCCTCTGTGTTTGTGTATGTTTAACGCAGCCAAATTACGGAGCACGTTTTGCATCTGATCTGTTCAAAATTGTATATTTATTATCTCTACTTTGTCATTGTATCGTGAAGACCAAGTTGGTTCATTGTAATGCCATTGATTGTAACATTAATGCACAATTCCTATTGAAACGTATGTTTTATTTGTGAAAAATGGTAAATCAGTGATCTTGACTCGTTACCAGTTTTAGGTCCGAAGGAAGCATCGGTCCCATTTAGCTAAAGATTAACACGTTTTCTTTAAACTGCTGATTATTTATTGGGACAAATTTTATCTGATTAATGCGTAATAATGACCTATAATCATAGCTATTGCCACACAGTTAGAAGCAACGTAGCATTCTGATGAAGACTTGATCTCTTAAACCCACCAAACCATCGTTGCACCAAACTTTTTTCATTCATACTTGAAGAAATCTCAATATCCCTAAAAGCTTAAATATCCGCACAATACTTCACTAATTGTTTCCTGGAGCTTCCATCTCAACAAAATGGCTTCACATTCAATCATTTGGTCTCTTTTCTTAGTTTTTGCTCTTATTTCTCCTTTTAGTATCAATGCACAAGGACCTGCCGCTTCCCCTGCAACCTCCACCCCCATTACTCCACCTCCAACCACCATAGCTCCTCCTCCAACCACCACTGCTCCTCCTCCGACCACCACTGCTCCTCCTCCGACCACCACTGCTCCTCCTCCGACCACCACTGTTCCGCCCGTTTCAGCTACTCCTCCACCAGCATCTCCGACTACACCTCCACCAGCAGTTACTCCAACTTCATCACCAGCTCCAAAGGTTGCACCAGTAAGCAGCCCCGCAACTCCGCCTCCACAACCACCACAAAGCCCGCCCGTTTCAGCTCCAACCGTATCACCACCACCAGCTTCACCACCGCCAGCACCGGCTTCTCCACCACCAGCACCAGCTTCACCACCACCTGCACCAACTTCACCGCCCCCTGCACCAACTTCACCGCCCCCTGCACAAACACCTTCACCAATAACACCAATAACTCTGCCACCAGCTCCAGCCCCAGCTCCTGCCAAGCACAAGAAAAAGCACAAACACAAGAGGCATCACCATGCTCCAGCTCCAGCACCAACTCCCCCGAGCCCTCCATCTCCTCCAGTTCTTACAGATTCCCAGGACACGGCTCCAGCACCATCACCATTTCAGAACGCGGTAACAATCTCACACTGAACTAGAATCTTTAAAGAAACACACGCTCACCAAACTGAATCATATAAGCTTAAATCATGTAACCTTCTTCTTTAATTTCTGGTTTACAGAATGGAGGAAATGCCTTGAATCAGCTTGAAGGAAGAGTAGGAATGTGGCTCAGTACCGTACTGGGATTTATCTTTCTGCTGGCCATGACGGCCTAAAATTTATAGCTCTCTTGTTATCACGGATGTATCAACTTGAAAAGCTACTTTTTTCCCCATTGTATACCAACCAACACATTGATTCAAAATAATACATTTTTTCTCTATTCTTTCCGGAAAATAGGTTCTTTCTAATCATACGTAAAAACACATATCTATCTGAGAAAAAGAACAAAATATATGAATGATTCAACATTGGATGTATAGCTTATCAAACTTGATCAGTACCCATATCGTTGGAGGTTTCTTGGCGGAAGTCGTACTCAACAATGAGACCAAGATTGTCAACCAGTTTATGATGCTGAAGACATCCTGCACACTGTCAAAGAAAAGGTAATCAACAAACCAAAAACTGTCTTCTGTGTCTCTCCTAAGATTCATAGAAACACTAAGCATCACTCTTGGACAATTAAGCAAACAATGTGGCGTGCACAAGCTGATCACATCAAGCAAAGACTAACCTGGACAAAGACAAGGCCACGTTCATAAGCCAACCGATTGATAAGCCGCTTCGTTCTTTCTCCACATGAATTGCAACTGAATTCAACAAGCAAACTTCTTCTTGGTAGTTTAATATCTATAGAAGCAACCTGTCCCTGGACAACAATGGGCCAAAGCCTCAGCGAGAAAGAAAGAGACACAAACACCATTCAGACCCAATTCCACTGAATTACCTCTGAGGAACCCTTTGATTCCTCTTCTGGGTTTAACTCGGAACCATCAGTGAGAGACCCAAAAACAGAAAACAACCGATTCCTTTGCTTGCGTGCTACCTCAATCACACGAACACTTCTCGACCTGGATAAACAGCAAAAGGATGCATTTTTACGAGAGGGGATGAAAAATTGAGATGAGACCCACGAAAGGAGAGATGATGGAGAATAGAGAACTAAGCTTTGGGACCTGTGTATAGGGTTTTGCTTGTACGAGAGAAGCTGCGGCTTGTGGAAATTGAGTGGCTTCCGATTAAGAGTTACCGGAGAATAAACTGGAGCCAAAACCGGAGACAAACCGGCCACTGTATTCGCCATGTTTTTTTTTAAAGTTCTTGTCTTTGCCTCTGTCGGAGAGCTAAGTAAAATGGTTAGCTCTAGGACGGAGAAACGGCCACCGTTGATTTCCTCGGTTTCAACGTATCAGATCCGGCCACGTCAAGCAGACATAAACAATGTTAATCTTGTAAAAAATTGGTTAAAGATTCATCCTAGTAGACAATGGGGGGGGGGGGGGGGGACACAATTACAAAATTTAGATTGATAACTCATCTAGTTTTCATCCTAAAAAGTCTCTGAATCAGGACTTTACATTACATCTCCATAAAAATGTTAACCTTATAAAAATTGACCACATATGAAAACTACTTATTCATCTAAACTTAAAGATTAGAGAAAAAAAATTGGTTAAAGTTTCATTGTAGTAAAAAAGTAAGAGAAATAATATTAATTTACAAATCAATGTTTACTTATTTAATTAACATACATTTCATGCATTTAGAAAACATTATTATCTTGACTTACTTTTAAAATTATATTAATACATTACACACTTTTGTAAAAATTAATATCTCACATACTTTTATGTTTAATGAGCTATCTTTAACTTTAATTTTTATCTACAACCTTTAAACTTATATTTTATATTGATTTTTAGAATTATATATTGATTGTAGCAGCCTTATTTTTTGGAATATTTTATTTATTTATTTTCATTCTCATTTTTTTCAATTACAACAGATAGAACTACAATAAATACACATAAAGATTAAATTTTATATAAAATAATTTACAGCTACAATTACAACTCCAACCAATCACCCAAAAGAGTTTAACTTGCAATTCTCAAGAAAATAAGATACCTCTTTTTCTTATTTCTTATTTTCTTTTTTTTTTTTTTTTTGGCGAAGAACAATGAAGAAAGAAGGGAGAAGTTAGATTCTTTTTAGTTACATCAATTTTCGGACAAGAATAATAACAATAATTAAAAGATTCTTGATCATATCACAAAATATGGTTGATCAAGAAAAGAACAAATCCTTCCTCTCCTCTTCTTTTTCTTCTCTTGTTCTTTCAAATCTCTGACAAAGCTAATAATAATAATGATGATCGATTCCATCAGATCAATCTTCTTCATCAACTTCTCTGAAAGGAAGCGGTACTGTCTTCACAGCTCGAAACTTGCCTGCATTATTTAGATGCTCATTCTCCAATCTGCAACAATGGTTTTGTTTTTTTGTCCACACAAGCATCAGTATATATATCCTGAATCTGATACCAAAACAAAAAAAGATCCTCAGAAGAGAGATTAACTTTACCGGTAAAAGTTCCAATGTCCTCTCCTGATAACTTCAAGAGCAGCCAAGAACAATCCTGTGACTCTGTAATCCACATGCTCAAAACTTGAGTGCAAAACTGTTTGTAGCCATGCCAACCTCAGAACAAGATTTAGAACCTACAAAGATAAATCAAAGAGAATCAAAAACAGAGAGGAGAACTTAAACATTTTCACTAGATTCATGTGTTTCATTTGGAGTGATGAAATATTTGGATTTTGTACCATAGAGAAGTAGTAAATAGATTTTCGGCGAAGCATGAGTTGGTTCCTAAGCCAAGGGTTGTTGGAATTGTGTTGAAGTAAACCCCAATCTTTTACAAAGTCCCAATACAATTGGTAAACTGTGGCTATACTTGACATAGCCACCACAAGGCAGAGCCAACCAATGCTCCTCTCTTTCTCGTAAGCCACTTTGGTTCCAGCGGCTAACATCGCTGACACGTACTTCCCTAAGTTCACTAGGTGGCTCGTTTCACCTTCGTCAAACCACCTCCTTGCACACTGTGACAGAGACTTTTTTTCAGTATTTTATATAGTGGAAACCTAAACTTGGGATAGAAGAAACCTAAACTTGGGGAAGAAGGAATGATGTTCTTACCTGCATTGCTCTCCAGTAGTATGGGAGAAAGGAAACTGCATAGGCGAGATCTCTGTAGTACTTGACTCTCATACAGTATCCATAGTCCTGTGTTGCGTAGCTGCCGGTTATATAGTAGCAGGCTATGTATTCTAGATTCCTTAGCATCGGTACCTGTGAGATCAGAGTTAACCCATTTTTAAAGATCAGATTTTGATTCAGGGTTTATTGAAAAGATCAGACTCTTAACTTTTGGTCCATGGATTTGTGTTTTAAAGGTTATTACCTGGCTGCAAAGTTGATCAGCCATGAAGAAATCGAGCATCACGACTTTGTATAGAGGTGAAAACACAATGTTTCTGATGACTGATATAAGCCGGTAACGGCTCGATTTGTAGAAGATGTTTAAGGGACAGATCAGTATCAAGAAGAAGACCTACAAAACCGCGAAAAGAACCAAACAGATATAGATTACAAACTTACAAAAGAAAAGAACACATGTTGAAGAGTGACTTTGTTATTTACCAGTAATAGAAGGCCAGGGATCACTTGAACTTGTCGGAAGGAGTAACCTTTTGCGAGAAGCGAGAGATGAACAAACATGACACCAGCTATCACAGACATTGAAGCGGTACATATCAAGAAAACATCTCTGAACTTAAGCTCATTTTCAGACCCAAGTTCGAAGATGAAACTATAGTTTATCCTCGCTTTTCGCCACATAAATATGTTGCAACCGTATAAGAACAAGTGCAGGAACAAGAGCCCAAACATGCTGCAGAACAAAATGAAAATATCAAAGTGGCATTAGCTTCTATATATTTGATTAATTTCTCCTATTTATATAGATCACCATAATCATTAAGATTTAAGCTTTTGATTAGATCACTCGCCTTAGTACAGGATATGCAGTTTCCATGTAGAAAGTGTTCTCAGAGTGTTTTCTATACATTCCAGTCAAATGAGCCACAATGATGTAGCCAGCAAGAAGAGCAACAAAGCAACCAGTGAATAGTCCTGAGTAGAGATTAAATTTGAGGACAAGATTAAACCAAACCCATTTGATCTCAAACAAGAAAGATTGGTTATAAATCTACAAAGATTCGTCAGCAGACAAGATAATGTTATGCAACAGAGAGTATAACAGAACGTGGCCCTCTTAGTTGTCCACCAACAAAACCCATAGATATTAAAGGTTACATTGTGGAATCCTAATGTGTATGTGTGTGATGGGGTCCAAAGGCTTTTTGTGAAAAACAAAAAATGTCACAACATCAACAGGGTAAATAGAAAAGTTAAATAGTCTTACCAATGAAGAAGGTGACAGAGTGAGACTCTTTACGGTGGTGCGGTTTCAGATATTTCATAGCCTTTCTGCGATTTTCTCCTGCGAAGTGCTTGATGAACCATTCTTCAACTTCGTCTGATAGATTTATCACCTGTCATGTCCCAAGATCACAATCATTATTATTTATTTTTTTTTTTGTAATTTTTTCATATTCCAAAAAGTATGATAAAGTGATAAGACAAGAGCGTAGGTATCGATTTTCCGCTTGCACAAACTTGAAAAACATATATCTAAAGTAGAGTTCTCAGTTACCTTGTCTGAACTGTTGAAGTAAGAACTTTCCACCACTTTAAGATAAATGGGTAGGATTTGTTTTCCAGTAACCTGAAACATGAAAGTATTTGGTCTTATAATCGAAAACAAAAAAAAACTTATAGAAACTTTGGTTAAAAGTTGCTTTGATTTAACGCTTACCTTATCGAATTTCTTGAGAATGTTCATGAAGGCTAACATGTTCAAGTTTCTGTAAGTTTTGAGATAGTTTAACCCTTTGTAGAGTTCTGTCAAAGCTCCTTTGATCATCTTCTCTGCATGACTTAGCTTTTTCTTGCTGATTCGCAGCTTATTTACTCCATCTGGACCACATTTCTTCGACGATGACTGGTTTATCAGATCTTCTTTGATCAAGTAACTTATAGCTGAGAATGTGCGAGAAGGATTTGTCAATGGGATCTTTATCTTGACATTCTTCCCCTGACAGCTGAAAACTCGACCAGAAACTGTCCTCAGCTTCGAGTCCTCGTTGTTGATTTTGATCGGTTCTTCTGATCTCGGAGATTCCAATGCTTCTGCCTCATTGCTCTCCAAATCCTCTAAGAAAGATTCCTGAAGTTGCATTTGCTCTGTTCTGCTCCTAACAGAGTCTTCCTCTGCATCTAGAAGCATAGCAAAATAAGTAAACCAATTCTTGAAATCCATACAATAAGATAAACTTTGAGATTAAGTAACAGAAAAAGGATACTAAAAAATGTTAAGCTTTCAATATATATATTTTTAATCTCTTATTTTTACCGCATGATATGGTGCATGATATGGAATCGTCTTCCTTTGATTCTTGAGTAGACTCTCCATTGTCTTGCTTTTGTTTGAAAGCATCTTTCAGCTCAATGAGTATGTCCATTTGCTTCTTCAAACACTCTCCTCTCTCCAAGAACTCTTTCTCTTTTGTCTTATAGAACTGATTCACTTTGTTAAGCTGCGTGTCCAGACAAATGAAGAATTCTTTCGCAGCATCAGTATCATCAGCAATCTTCTCTAGAAGTTCCGTCTCATACACGTCACTGTTACTTCCAGAAGAAGCAAGCTTTTTATGAACCTGTTCAAAAAGCATCAATATCATTATTACCAACTATATATAGATAGTTGATAAAACTCCAAAAGGAAGAAGGTTGATTTCATACTTTGATTGCACGAGAGCGTTCTTGTTCCTTGTTACCGAAAAAGGAAAGCTTTCCTAAAGAGGACTTTATGGTTTCGATGAGAGAAGTTTCTGTGTGTTTGTTCTCAACTCCATTGGTAAACAAATGGATTTTCTCTAAGTCTTTCTTGAGCTGAGAGTAATCAACAAAGGCATCTTTCCATTCGGGCACAAGCTGCCCCTCAAATTGCTTTGTGAACTTCACCATACCTTTCCTCTCTTAAGTCCTTAAAACTCAAAACTCAAAAGAAGAAGAAGAGAGTGTGTTTGTTTTGTGAGTGTAGGACAAGAGAGGAAGCTGAGATTAGTTTTATAGTGGACAAAAGAAAAAGCAGAGAAAGAGAAGAATATATTTGACTGGGCTTGCTTACTCCTACTGATGATGCCTCACAAAGCACATTCTCAAATATCCTTAGAAACCAAATCTCATGTACTAATTTTTATCCTATGCTTCTTCCACTTGTGCTTTTAGGAAGGTAAATCTTGTCTCGTGTAGGTCCCTCTGATTCTTGCTGGTACATATTCACCGATACTTCTCCGGCCGCCGGAGCTTCTTGCACCTCTTTCACCACTCAAATGTTTCATCTATGAGTGAAACTTATAATGAACTATACGAAAGGTAAGAGTAATTAGGGTATTGTAAATGTGATAACCTGAAATAGTAAGTAGTTTGTAATTTAGTAATATTTTGTGTGGAAAATGAAGGAGATAGCTGAAATGGACCAAAAGGAAATTAGGTGCTGAGAGACACAAAAGGTGAACTCAGATTGGACCAGCTCGATTTCCACTACGTTTTTTTCGAATGGTAATGAGATTTTGAAAACATATAAATCTTAAAGAATCAGAAAAAGAAGAAGAGGAGAAGAAGAACGACCAATCAAATTTTGATCTCATAGTTTCATATTACAATTGCGGATACTGACAAAACCATGTTATAGCAGTCAAGTAGTGTAAGTTTTTGCCAATCAGAACATAGATTAATGTTCTTTATAATCCACTTCCTGAAATACAAATTTACAATGAAAAAGTGCATATGCAGATAGAAATCATTTGTATTCCAAATTTCTTTTCTCTGTTGCAAATTTATAAGTGGCGGCGAAATGTCTCAGCATTAATTTGAATTGTAATATCAGCAACAAATTGTTCATCTGAAAAAACATAATGAATTCGAGATGTAATTCAAAATATAATATATATTAAAGAGGTTCAAAGTTCTATTGCAAACAAAAATAAAACATATATGCTATAAAATCTATACAGTTAACTGACTGTATTTTGCATAACTAGACAAAAATTTCATTTTTTTTTAATATCATAAAGCATATAATTTCGCATTCTAGTTTCCATAGTGGGAAAAATAATTAAAGTATGAGGTAATATACAAATATTATGAGACTTCAAAATGTGTTCGCTGAGGGAACAATCATCTCGTTTGGTTTTTGTTTCTTTTCCATATTTCAATAACTATGCATTGTAATCTACACATTAATTAAGATTTTGGTGTAGATGCCATAATTTTATAAATATATAATTTATTTTTGTATTTGGTAGTTTGATATTTTAGGGAAAAAATTATTACAAAGCACAGGATGCTCATGAAGCTTTATGCACGCGGTTTCTAAGTACGTTTTTGAGCAACCATTCGAATGGATGGCAATGAAAGTGGATCATAATGTACACAAACATATTCTATTCTCTGTACTACTGCTAATAATAATAGTAAATATTTTGCGGATAAGAAATACATAATTCAAGTATTGTCTGCTAAAAGATTTTCGGATATGAATAAATATATTTCACTACTAATGCCTCTTACCTTCTGCCTAATTGGTTATATATTTATTTGTTATGTAAGAGAACCAAGGGTCAATAAAAGGAAAAAATACAACGAAAGCAGCATACGGCGGCCTTCCAATTACAGAAAGTCCATATTTTATGGAACATTGCTTTTTTTTTTTTTTTCTAATGAAAAGGATACAACATCTACGTTTTATATTAGCAAAACCCAACAAAAACTCATTTACCCTACTTTTGTAAATTCCCTTAAAATTTTTAACCTATTTTACTAGCATACATTATTTTTTTCATGTATTATTACTTAACTAGTTAACAATTCAATCTTGGAATTAGTGAAAAATAATAATACAATTTCATTTTTTGAGAATCATTTTCTTTAAAATAAAATATTATATCTTCTCTATTATCGAATGTTTTAAAATTCAATTTGATAAGTCGAATTAGTAAAACCACAATTTATATGTTTACTATATATATATATTCAAAATTAGATTTTATTTTTTGGGCTTTTTAATCTAAAGAATCTTGATATAAACCCGTGCTATCATAAGTTTTGGAATTAAATCTTAAATAATTTATATTGTTTAAAATTCAGTAAAAAAAATTCATTTCTTTCGTTTTTCTGTTTAATTTCGTGAACAAATTTTTTATTTTTTTATTTTTAATATTTTTATGCCATAGTTTCACTAAATTCAGTTTTTTTTCTTTCTTTGGAAGTTATAGTTTTTTTTGTTTTTATTTTTTGTTGAAATAGATTTAGCAAATTATTAACTGTTAATATATAATTTGAATATGATTTTCTATTTATGTTATATCGTATATTTTATTTTTTAGTTTTCTATTTTATAATGTTTGAAAACTATTACATTTTAATGTCAGTTTTATATTTAATAGAATCATTGGAAGATATAAATTTGTTTAATATGATACAAATTAATTTATTTCATAATTTATAATAAATTATTAAATAATTTTTTGAGAAGCGGTTAAATTAGATTTATCGGATGATCCAATAATAACAATAGATTTTTTTGGTTCACTATCTACTCTATTTTTAAAATACTATCTAAAGAAATATTTTTCCCTAAAGTGACAGGTTGGGACCTGAATTTATAACTAAAATTAAAATAAAAACAAACATTTCCTTGAGAAATATGGAACAAAAGAATTTAAAACTAGAAAGAAAAGAATTTGTAGGATAATAAAACAAATTATAAGTGGTTTCGTATGATAATTACATTTTTAAAACCAATGAGACAAGAGGATGATGATGGTCCGAATCGGACCGCATTTATTGTGTTCCACGTGCTGATCATCGCAATTGATTCCACGTTTTTGGTCCAGCTTCACATATTTTATTTTAACTCCCCCTTTGTTTTTACAAAATATACTAAAATTGTTATGGACTAAATTGAATCGTTTCATCCAGGCCTCAAGTTTATGTCAAAGTTGGTCCACCCTTCTTTAAAATCAGCGGCAAATGATCAAACGGCCAAATGTATATGTTGCAACTTGAAAGCATAAAACATTTTTGAGCCTAGAAACTGAAGTTTCTACATTTACAATAATTTGCATTTTACATGAAAAACAAGATTATGAGACCTTAAAGACAATATTTTCAAACCCTTATAATACAGAGAGTTTTAATCTTTATTAAATTAATGCAAGTGCACAAAAAATATTGTTGTCGTAGAAAATTGAGATCAAATTTATAAAGACCAAATGTCAGACTGCAATTCTCTCATAAAAAAATTAAGTTAAGAAAATAACGTGTTTAATGGCTGCAAAGTATTAATAGAACAATATAGGTAAATAATAGTGTGAAAATAATTAAATAAAGGGCCACGCCATGGACAATGTGCAAAAAGCATGAATGATAGAGATGATAATTAGAAAGGTTAATATTAAACAACATGTTTAAACTTAACGCAATGAATTATAGTTAACACATTGTCATGCCATAATTAAGGTAAGACAACAATATGATTATTGGTTGCAAAGTAATAATGAAAAAAAAATATTATATAGCTAAATAACCATGTGAAAACAATCAAATAAGGTCAACTACTATGTTTAACAATCTAAACTATAGTTTAAATTTAGTTGTTTAAGTTTGACACATTCACAAATAGGTGTAACATCAAGTTTCATTAGCCGAGGATAATTTTGTTCATCTATATTTTTTTAGGCATTCAATCAAACATTTTTGATACATCAAATAATCTAAAAATATAAATTAGGCTATAAATTAAATTTCAGTAATAAAATCAACAATAAATAAAAAAACCAATAATTTTTAAGATTATGCCTCTCTTAGTGATTGTATAGTTTGACAACCATTCTCTTATGGCAATTTTGAGTTCTGTTTAATCGGGATTGCTCCTTTGCTATCCACAATATGCAGAGTAAGTTGTGTTGATTATGGAGATGATTAGTTGGTTTTTAATTGTAAATTACTAACTGTAGAATTGGTAAATATTTACTGTAGATATATATGATGTAATTATAAATAATTAATGAAAATAATAAAAAAATAAAAAATTCTTAAAGTTATATTTTTTGGATTGTAATTTTAAAAATTAATAAAAAATATTATTAGTAGTTTTTAAAATAGATAAAATTAAAATTATAGATAATTTCTATACCCTAACTAATTATTCCCTCTATCTTATTTATTAGAGTTAGTTTTGTCTTTCCGACATCATTGAATCCAATAGTATATTTTAATATCATTTTCCTCTAAATTTGTAGTCAGTTTGCTATTAAGAGATCAAAATGTTATTTTTATTTCTATACTTTTGGTTGTAAATTTCCACTTGTTTTCAGTATAAAATTTATTTTAAAAAATCATAAATACACTTAAAAGTTTCTTCAAAAAATCATGTTAAAATATATGATTTTTAAAGATGGTTTACCAGAGCATATGTTTAGAAATAAAAATAAGAAAATAGTGCTTCTTGTAGTGGTTAAGGAGGTTTTCCCTTGGTAAAGTAAAGGTGGCGAGCATAGTGTTTGTTCTTAATATATATATATGCTTTTCTTTGTTAAGGTTATAAATTGATCATCCAGGTATCAGATTTTGAACTAGAGAGTTGTAGTCACTGCAAAAGAACCAGAAAGAAAAAAAAAAAAAGATGAAGAAAAATCAATCTGGAATATATTATTTGGAGTCCAGAATTAAATAAGCTAATATTTGGAAATACAATTATGTAATTTTTAACCAAAAAGGCGTAATCATACGCCATTTGCATAGTCCAAAAAAAAATATTTTTAGTCTAAAGAATATAGACTTATTTAGATAGCAACCTCTCACGAAAGTACGCGTATCGCAGAGTATTTTCTTTTTTGGTTTTATATAACTTTTGCCAACGTGCAATTCTACGCTACATATATTAAATAGTAATACACACTAGAAATTTTATTTAATTTATATTACAGCTCAAAAAGAGTAACAACGATGGCTAACTTAACTAGTATATGTCTTAGCATATGCTGTCAATTTAGGCAGCGATGGATTAATGAAGTCTCCCTTTGCCTGTGTCTGGATTCTGATTCTTACAAGCCGATTTGTTACGAATCAATTATCTTCGAATCGTTGAGAAGAGAATATATACACACGATCCTCTGCCAAGCCTCTATAGCTAAAGGTTGGTTTGGAGGTATTTTATGATGTTGATGTATTTCTACTTGAACTAATTCCATGTGTTTGGACAATTTTCAAGATACTATTCATTATGTAATGCATGTATTGTATATAAAGTCCTTAAATGTTTACCTGCCAATTAGTTTTTTTTATTGAAAAATATATTCTATATACAGATGTATTAATTGGTATTTTAAATTCATCTATGTATCAACTAATATAAAATAATTATAGTCGAATAGTTAAAAATTCTTGCAATATTAGTTAATATAGTTATATAAAATGAGAAGGTACATGATTATTATAATCGTAGCTTGAGAAAGGTCATCAAATTAATATTGCGACAAAGTTGTAGATCAATAACTTTAAGGAAGTTTGATATTATTCTCTTCATGAAGTATCCCATCTAATTTACATTCTTAGAGATTTTAGAACTTGGAATTTTCTATTGATCCGGGTTGATTGTATAATATTAGATACTTTAATGTGGAATCTTAATTAGTTTTACGTCTCTTTCAGATAATTCAGAAAAAGAGGTATATCCACATGAATTATTTCACTTAGCCTTTTAACAAAGCAACACTTGCCTCACTAAAATTGATCTAAAGAATCGGTGTGGTACTTTACACTATTTATCAAATTATTCAAAATAAATATAACGAACTGATAGTATTTTGTATAGAAGTTAAAAATATATTTAAATTTTAAATTATTACCTCAGTTAAAATTTATATGCTATATATTCAAATTTATATTTATAATCATATATTACACGATAACTATTGGTATTTTATAACTTCGGCATATTTTTCAAATGTATTATATTGTTTTTTCGCTTAACTATGGCAGCGAATATCTTATTTAGTTAACAAATTAGTACTATGAAACAAATCTTTTTTCGTCAATTTAGGAGGAAAGAAATGACGGATCATGTGTCTTTCTTCGAATGTTCTTGATTACAAAGACATGTGAATCATTGTCACAAGACAAAAGAATATGTTGATCATTTTTTATATTTCTAAATATTTTATAACGAACGTAGAATCTGAATATATACCTTTGTCATCTTATCTTGTATAATTTATTTAGTTTAGAATACTATGAGAAGATTATGCCTTATCTTCTTAGTATAATGCTGAGGATAATTCTGCTGTTAACCTTTTTGCACATCTAGTTTCATCCTTATATTTTTGTCATCTAAAATAATACTATCCAAGTACTGGCATACATGCATTTTCCTACAATTATGTTGTTTTTAGGTAATTTTTAATTTATAGATTTTTCTTTTAAAAAGTATAATACTTTAAACATAATTTTTCTAGTTTTTTTCAATATTTTATATTTTACAATAAATCTCATAATTTTCTTAAATTTTTTTTAAGTTTTCTGTTAATATCAAATAAAGTTAAATATAAGATACGAGTTTGAGAATTAATCATTCACTAAATTAACAAATATATAATCAAAGATCCGGAAGAAAACAATTTGTTTTGACTGTGGGAAGAAGGGTTCCTAAGAGATTGTCCTTATCAGAAGCATAATGTATATAAAAAAATTCAGGCATAATGTATATAAAAAAATTCAGAATGCTTTAAATTCTGCAAATGTGGTTTGGAAAATTGAAGATTCAGTAAGAGAAATTGACATGCGATCACATAGTTTCTTGAATTCTAGATACTTGTGTATATGACTTCTAACAAAGAATGGTTTAAGACATATAATGTTGGGAACATGAGTTTTGTTCAGTTGGCAAACAACGTGGTGTGTAATATGGTTGGCATTGGACATATCAGTTTTCAAATCCATGATGGTATTATCAGAATATTGACTGATGTTAAGAATGTTCCAGTGGTAAAGACGAATTTAATATATACACTACATAAAAATGGTAAGGGAGATGAAGAAGAAGCTAATTTGAAGGTTTGTAAATGATATATTGTATTGATGAAGAAAAAGATGATAGCAACGAGTATTCATGAGTTGATTATAAATGTGGTTGTTGGTAGAACTGCATCAATGGTGTCTGAATCTGAGAGCATAACTCTATGAAATATGTTTATGGGGTATATAGGAGAGCATGGGTTGATAATTTTATTTATTTTTTTCTGAACAAACACCCATATTTTTTTCAGTTAATATATCAAATTAAGTGATTTTGATGTGTCGGTCGAAGCTAAAAAATAATAATTTCTCCGGGATCCATTTACTTGACCAATGAGAATATTTACCTAACTTTTACAAATACTGAAATTTTGAGAAAGAAAAATACTCTAATTCATTTGATGTTCTCTGGCAATATAAAGTGAGAAAATTGATACTCTTTTCAAAGGGCCACAAGATGGACCAACTAACCAACAAAATTGGGTTCAATATTTTCAACTGAAATTTTTAATACACTGTTCATCTTTTTGTAGACTTAACATTTTTACTTTAAGAAAAGATGTAGCCAACTCTTTTCTTTATTTTTGTAGAAGATACCAAATTCATAGTGTTATATATACACATATATATTATGCCATTCAATGCTGAATTTTCGCTTCTAATATATTCACTAAATAGTAACTAGGAACACTTTTAAAATATATATGAATAATAGTCTATGATAGAATAAACATGTTTTGTCTGAATACCTTCTCAAATTTTAAGCAAGAAAGTTTAATGTCAAAAACATTATTTTGAGATTTCTCCTTTACAGGTATTTGTTTTGTGTAAAAAATCTTGAGTATTTATAAAATGGGTTTTTTTTGCTAGATAGAAAAAATTTATACTAAAATTAGCAAAAATATGCAGTAATAAAAACTATAAGTAATGTAATTTATATAATTGGCATGATATTTTGTAAACTAACATGTTATTTCTTTTTAGAAAAGATATAAATAACATGTTATTAAATATATATATATATATATAATATTTGTTAAAAATCTTTATTGAATACATAATTTTTTTATAATACACTTGAAAAATTAACTAATTTATTATTATGATTTTGACATACATCGTTTTTACAAATAAGAAGATAAAATTTAGTTATCTAGTTGCATATACTCTTATAAAAATGTCATAGAAATAGCGAGAGCATAATTTATTAATAATTTGAACATATAAATCGTATACTTTCTAATTTACGGCATAAAACTGTCAACTTGTCGAAAAGAATATAAGATTGTGGTTGCACAGCAAACAAAAAAACTGCAATTTGACTCAAACAGATTAAAAAGGCAAATGAATTCAATCATTTGGGAGGTTTTTATTCAATCAAAGTGAAAGTATAGTAGTGCTTATCATGGTCCTTCACAATGCGTCCGTGCATCAGTACATCCTTATTTATTTGTTCTCCGTTTTGATAGTTAATTTCAGTTTCTGTTAACTGATTTCTGTAAAAAATATAATGAAAACAGAAAAACGTAAGGAAATCAAATGTGTATCATGAACAAAAAACAAAAAAATAGTTATTTTCGTATAAAAATTAATAATGTTCAAAAGGATTATTTGTGACATTTATCCAAATAATTTTGGCCAAAGAAGGTAATACTGCAAGTGCAAGTGTCCCTAAATTTTAAATCTGAATATAAGGAGAGTTTTTTGGTATTTCTGATTCAAATTATTTTGAAAATTGGATATATTTGATTAAAATTAGATAAAAATTTAGTTCTTCCGTTTTAAATTTTATATAATTTTTATTTTATTTTTTTGTAAATTTTTGTATAGTTTAACTTTGATACCGATTAATTTTTTTAAAAAAAATGGAAAGTCAATCAATTTTAATATACTACCGTTCGATTAAACCCAAATAACCAAATCAAAATCGGAAACAAAAAAAACTCGGTTCAATTTGGTTATACAGGCCTAACTATAAGGCTACACTATACCACACAATCGTTGACAAAAATAGAAAGATGTACCACACAGTCAAATAATATTCTAAAGGAATATGCTCTCTCCGGACTCGTGCATAATATTTATATATTTTTTTATTTCAGATATGTAAAAGGCTACGATTCAGTGTTCGACGAAGAAAATAGTAAAAAGCAGTCGAAAACTAGGGAGAGAAGAAATATAAAAGATTTAAAGTTACTTTAACACCAGATTTTTATCTATCAGCCTTGGACCACAAGTTGTTAGTGGATTTTAGACATAGAAAGGTGCTTCCGAAACCTTATGATTGTAGTTTTTAACTTTTTGTAACTCATATCTTTTATAAAACTAACTAACTATTACTCAAGTTGTATTTAAATACATCCATATTGGGACGACAGTTGAATTTTACGTTATGCCCTTGTTATGTTATGTCCCTTTCATGAATTCCATTATCACATAATAATGTATTTTAATTGAATAAGACTTTAAATCTCGGAATATATATATTAATATCAAGATTAAAATAATATTCTAAATCAATAAAAAACAATAATTAGAAAAGTAATTTAGAAATATAAAATTATGACAAAATATTTCATTTCAATATTCTGTTTTTGGATAGAGAGGAAAAGGAATTTGTGGATATATGGACATTTGCTCTTATGTAGTTTTTCATATTGTGTTGTAGTTCACCCATTATTTCAATAATTTTAAAGCTCAAGTCCATTGGGACCAAAAGGTTACAAATATTCAGACGGTTGACTTGGCCCAAGGATACCCTTTAAAAATTGCATCCAAATTTTATTTGATTGTAATGTTACGTGTGTAAATAATACTATAGAAATAGACACGAGTACTCGATCCAAATGCAAACAGCAAAACACACAAGAATAAACCAAAAGACAAAAAAAAGTATCATCTTAACCAGTGTTTCTCATTCCTGCAGCGATACCATTGATAGTGATGAGCAAAGCATCCCTAAGCTTATTGTTATCTTCATCTTGTCTTAGCCTCTTAAGTACCTCGACTTGTAACATGTTCATTGCATTAAGATACGAAAGTCTACTCTCTATGAGTTTCTTTAAGCTCTTGTTGCTCTCCAAGAGTTTCTCACGCCCGGTTATTTCAAGCACATACTTCTCAGTAGTCATCAACTCTTTCCTCAGCATGTCACCAAGTCCTCTTCTTTTCTCAGAGACAAGTTGTTCGTCATAGTGTTTGGTAATGGGGATGTCTGCTTTAGCTAACACCATCTCTATAAGGTCAATGGTGGACTGAAAAAACGGCCACTCTTTGTACATCTCCTGAATATCGTCCGCGTAACCTTTCTCAGAGACTCCTTTCAGACCAGCTCCTACACCGAGCCAAGCTGGTAGAACAAACCTTGTTTGTGTCCAAGCAAAGACCCAAGGGATAGCTCTGAGATGTCCTATGCCTGTAGAGCTCTTTCTTCTCGCTGGTCTGCTTCCTATGTTGAGGTAACCGAGCTCAGCTTGTGGTGTTGCCTCGTGGAAATATGAGATGAACTCTGGGTTTTCATAGACTGTGCCTCTGTAGTTCTGAGAACTGATTTTCGAGATTTCTTCCATTAGGTTTCTCCATTTTTCCTCTCGAGGAGGTTGAGGTGGCTTTAAGGTAGCGAGCAGAACCGCGGTTGTGTATATCTCTAGCTGCCTTACAGCAGTTTGTGGTATCCCAAACTTGGCTTGAACCATTTCACCTTGCTCAGTCGAACGCAAAGTGCCCTGGCCAAACCAAGGCAATCATTAACTTGACTAGTGTTATGTACTAAAGTCATCTTTGTGTCATTATTTGGGTTTAAAAACTGTAGCATTAACGATGCATGTTATTGATAAGAGAAAGAGCAAGAGATGGAAGCTGACCATCACAGAGCCTGGTGGTTGAGACTGTATAGCGAGATAGGTCGGGCCACCACCACGACCAATACTTCCTCCTCGACCATGGAACAAGGTGACTTTGATGCCAAACTCATTACAAGCAGCCACGACATCTTCTTGAGCTTTGTAGAGTTCCCATGCTGCAGTAAACCGTCCAGCATCTTTTCCTGAATCAGAGTATCCAACCATCACCTGCACGTAATATTAATTGTTACAAGCTTCTTAGAGGCGTTATTTATTCTTCTACAAAGAAATATCTGAATTGTTGATTTAATGTAACGTACCTCTTGGTGACCATCATGGTTCTTCTTGATGTGTTCTATGTACCAATCGATTGAAAGCAACTTCCTTATCACAGAACCAGCAGCCCTTAAGTCCTTCACCGTTTCAAAAAGTGGAACCACTCGCAGCCTAAAGCAGTGAAAGTATGGCATCAGGACATGGTTTTGAAATATAATGCAAACATGTAATATTCGGGCTAAGTATTTAACTCACGTTCCACCAGGACATGGTTTCCCATGTTCGCTTGTGACAGCAAGTCGAGTATCTTTTTGCAGAAGCTCAACAGCGAGGACATCACTTGCCTGGCAAGTTTTTGCAACAAATCAATATCTTCTAGCAGAACTTATAGCTACGTTTTGACCCTAGATAAATCAAAAGCAAGCATACATTTGAAGCCATAGAAATCACATAAGCTCCAAGTGATTCACTTCCAAACTCAGCAGCAACTCGGAATGTGTCCAATACTTCTCTAACTTCAGGAACAACCTACAAGGATTAGAGACTACGATTGTTAAACATATATTATTAATTATTGAATCTCCCGTCCATGTTGGAATGCACCATGGACACATATATATGCATGCTGACCTCAATAGTCATAGGAACAAGAGGTCGTTTCCCTTTAAGTTCTTTTGTCAAGAACTCTAGTTTTTTCTCTTCATCCCATTCACTGTAAGTACCAAGATCCAAGTATGTTGTAATTGCATCCAAAGCTTCGGAATGCCTTCCAGATTCCTGGTAAAACGAATCATATATAAGTTATATGAGTAAAAATCACTAAACAAGAACACCAAAAATATATAGTTTGATAGAAGAAAATCTCACCTGGCGTAAATCAAGTTTCACCAAAACCATGCCAAATGTAGAAACTCTACGGATCAGATCAGCAAGTCTTCCATCAGCTAGTACACCAGCACCAGATGATTGCTGGGGAAATGAATAAAATTTAAAAATCATTGATTTTAACAAGAATGTGATTTTCACTTGAGATTAAGATTGTCACCAGAGATTCGTAGCAGAGGAGCAATGGTTCTAGAAGTTGCTCTGAGGTTTCATATGACACCAAAGGATCATACTCACAAGGAAGACCCTCAAGTAGAAGTTCAAGAAGTTTTCTTGTCTTCAAAAGCTATGATCATAATACATTTGTATATGAGAATCAGTTAGAGCAAATACTTATAAGATAAATAAATGTAGAACAAGTAGCTTAAGATGCAAACAGGAATGATTGCTAAGTATGAATCTGTATATTATCTTGATTTAGAACTTGCACCTTTTCCTTAACTTCTCCAAGAACAATACGGTAAGGAGCCATTCCGGCTCGTTTAAGTGGAGGTGGTTCTAGTAGCTTTTGAAAGCTGGCCCTCCCAATTTGAGATTCCGCAAATAGTTTCCTCTGGAAGAGAAGTTGAGAGGTAGATGAGAAAGAACCTCGGGAAGTAAGACCTGTCTGAGAACCATCAGCATTTGGCTTTGAATCCATCTTCGGGAAGCTTTTTTGTTCATTTTGCTTCAATGTAAGAATTATCAAAAGACTTGTCAAGAATGAAGCAACTCAACCAAACTATGTGTTATGTATATGTCAAACATGTCAAAAGACTTTGCTTTACCTGAAGATTGGGTGGCATAAAATCTGTCGTCGTATTAATTTCAAATTTGGGATGTTGTGAATCACCATATTCTGCAATGAGATATAAATGCATGAAAAATTGTAGATGTTGGTAATATTTACCAATACAATATAAAAGATTTTGTTTTTCTTTTACCAATGCAAGAAGGAAGGTGAGCTCTAGCTGGAAGCTGTGTTGGCAAGGATGAATTTTGTACGTTTGAGAAATTTGATTGTCCTGAATATTTTTCAGAGCTTTCTGAGGGGGAGAAGACATCAACTTGTCAGGTTTTATTTATATATAAAAAAAAAGGATTATAAATGGAAAATAATGTAAAGATTCAATAGAAATTAATAGAAGGCACACCTTTTTCAAGAATTTCATCTGCTAATCTTGAAAATCTGTCACTACATCGATCTGTAGACAATTCAAATCTTAAGCTATCAACCTCTCTTATGTACAGATCGATAGCCATCCACCTAGACAAGAGGGAGACTTCTTTCGTGACCTGGACATTGATATCACAACATTCAAGTGTGAGTTATCTATGGAATCACAAGGGTTAAAGTAAGATAAGTTTGTTGTTCTGCACAGAAAATTAGTTGTTGATAATTTTATATGTGAAGCGAGATGTGATAACATGGACTAATTTACTAATTTCTTATTGTTTTTTCAGTTAAAAACTCATGAAACTTAACAGTAAATATATATATATATATATATATAAGCTAACCTTTGCCGTCACATTTGGGTTTCCATCTCTATCGCCTCCCATCCAAGAACCAAATTTTATAGGAGTACATGTTAATGGAAGTGGCTTCCCCGTGAACTTAAACAAAAAAAAGATTACAAAATATCAATATGGTCTTAAGGTTAGTAACTTGACATTTATAATAAAATGATAGAAAATCTAAGTAAAAGCATACCTTCTTCAAGGAATTGCTGACACGACGCAAGTATTGTGGTACAGCTTTCCAAAGGGATTGCTCAACAATGTTCAAACCTGGTGAATTAATTGGAAAAACAAAAATATTGTATATGTCAACAGAATCTATTTACAAATTAACAAATTTGATTTAACATACCAGCTCTAGCTTCATCGACTGGAGTAGGTTTTTGACGTCTAAGCTCATCAGTCTGCCATAGTGAAGTTATCTCCCTAACCTTTAAAATATAACTAGCTTAGCTTCTGATGTATCCACTGAGAAATTTATAGTGAAGATATATATATAGTGAGGTGAACTGAGAGTACCAAATCTTCAATGAGCGTATCTCGGTCTTCATGGCCGAGATCTGATCTGCTGTTATACTCTAGAAGATGCTGCAAGCAAGCAAATGATCTCAACTCTTGAAAATGTAATTAAAGAATAGGTAGATTAATAAATGCCAATATCATTAGGAACTTACAGCAATTCTAACATGCTTGTACTGTAAGGTTCGCCGATTAATTTGAGTAGGATGAGCAGTAAGAACGATTTCGACCTCCTAAGGGCAATCAAGAATCAAACTGATGAGGAAATGTGACACTCAACAACTCATGCTTCTTCTTACAGATAATGTGTTTGAAACATTAGAATTGTTATTAAAAAAAAAGTTATACAATATGAATACCTGCTTGCAAACCGTTTTGTAAAGCTCTTCCGGGGATATTCCACTTTGCAATAGCTGACTGAATATATCATCACATGATCTTGAAAGTTGTGTAACGTTTATGAGTTTATGCATTCTGGAAAACAAGAAAAGAAGATACGTTTACTTTTTTATATATCAAATCTCTAATAACTTTTGATAATCTGTATCGTCAATGCATGTTCATTTACTTGTGCTGTATTAATGTGTTAAAAAAGATCATAACCTATGATGAGTGTCTGCAATGCCCATCAAGTTAAGAGAATGAGTGAATGCACGAGCCAATGTCAAGGCTTCCTCCAATGGCATTTTGGATATTTCAGATGTCAGTTGCTTCTCCAAAAGTTTTGCGGTATCCTCAATACTAGCCAAACGCAAATTTAACGCACTCTGAAACGTTTAAAAGCACAACAGAATAAACGATTATTTCTTCTTCTTCCAGTCCCAAAATTCACATGAAATTTGAACGCATTATCTTGATCATACGTTCGTAGATTGATGGTTTTTTAACATGTGCATTGTTATAAATAGTGAACTCATTAGTTAAAAAATGTAAAAATTTGTAAATCGTAAAAAAAAAAACCATATTTTGAAAACGTGAAAATGTGATCACGTCGTACATCATGACGAGTACTCTACAAAATGCATTATCCTTATCGTCTATGACTTAATATAAGAAACGAAAAATATATATTCGAATATAGAAACAAAGACCTGAGCGAGGATACGAATGCGTTCGATTTTGACCATGAAGGAGCTTCCGACTTCCCTCTGCAACACATCATTGAAGAGACTGCCGAGTAACTTGCAGTCATCTTCGAAGCTTTGAAACGAGATTTCCTCTGCAATATCGTCTGTCGTGTCCGTCATTATTGTACCGATGAAAGGAATGAGGAATGAGGAATGAGAGTGATCAAAAGTGAAAATATGAATTTCGACAAGTGAATTTATTTATTGGTTTATTAGCTCTATGGCGAATTTTCTAAAAACTTACCGATGCAATCACATGCTGACAAGTGGTGGTCAACGCAGTAAATTATGGCGCAATTAAAATTTGTGGTGCTTAGTTCATTTCCCGTCAAAATCTAGAGCCTATTCTTCTTCCTTCCCAGGCTTTTAATAACAAACAACAAATCGAATACTTGATGCAAGGAATACTTATTCAATGGCTTAGCTATTTCAAAACACTTGGGTGATGTTTGTTTGCTCATCCGGTTGTAGGATATTAGATGTCGTTCCTTTGATTCAAATTAAATACATGAGTGTCCATTTAAACTAGAGTCTAGACGCAAAAACAAATTGCATTCAAAATTAATAACGTAACTCTGTCTAAATTAAACCACTTAATTACACCAAACTACACTCTACTTTTTAAAAAAGCCATAAACTTTTCCTAAATTGATATGACTACGAACTTGCGGGGTTGTCTTGTTAATTTTGGTGAATAAGAATTATTACAAATATTAATCCTTGTCATCACTATCAGGTTAATGGAAATCTTTATATTGATGCTTTTAAAACATTTATTACAGAAGTGGGACTCGTGCCACTGGACCGTGTGGAAAAGAAAAGCCATACTGGTACTGTTGTAGCCAATCACAAGAAGACACTTGGGCCACTAACTAAAATTAATGGAACAAAGAAGGAAGCGCGACCGATACGGCATCGTTCGGACCAAATGGTCAAACAATAAAAAGAAACACAACACAAGTATCGTCGCCGACGAGAGAAAGAGGGTTTTGGTTAATTCAGACACTGAGGCACGACACGACACAGAGAGAAAAATGGAGACAGAAAGTGCGAAGCCGAAAGTCGCCGTTGTGGTCTTCGTCGTCAAAGGAAACTCGGTCTTGTTAGGTCGCCGCCGGTCCTCAATCGGCGACTCCACCTTCGCTCTTCCCGGCGGCCACCTCGAATTCGGTTCTCTCTCTCTCTCTCTGTTTCTCCAAAATCTTTTTGTTTCTCTTACCAAAGTTTCATTAACGTTTATGTGTTGCGAGCAGGCGAGAGCTTCGAAGGATGTGGTGCTAGAGAAGTGATGGAAGAAACAGGGCTTGAGATAGAGAAGATGAAGCTCTTGACTGTCACAAACAACGTCTTCAAGGAAGCGCCGAAGCCTTCTCACTACGTCACTGTGTTCATGCGTGCGACGCTTATGGATCCGAACCAGGCGCCGGAGAATCTGGAGCCGGAGAAGTGCGAAGGTTGGGACTGGTACGATTGGTTGAATCTCCCTACGCCTTTGTTCTGGCCGCTTGAGAAAATGGTGAAAAGTGGATTCAATCCGTTTTCTGATTGATTAGAACGAAATGCTCCAAAAAGGGCATTTGGTCTAGTGGTATGATTCTCGCTTAGGGTGCGAGAGGTCCCGAGTTCAATTCTCGGAATGCCCCTCTCTCTCTTTTTTTTTTTTGTTTTCGTTATTTTCTTGTCGTCTAGAGTAAACGACTGTTGCATAACATTGTCAGTTTTATTTTTCTAATGTTTAATTCAACTATTGCCTCAAACTCTTAGAGACGTTTAATTGGTGTGTATTTATTAAGTATGTACTTCTGAAGAGAAAGACAAATTTTACAGTACAAGTGTGTTTGGTACACATTTGTAGTAGATTTTGTTAGAAAAACAAAACAAAAAAAGAGTTGTACGGTGTTCAATTGATGATGATTAAGTTGTTAACTTCAGGAGCTTATTACATTATTTAAGAACATGACAAGGTTGGTACGACTACGAACATGAGTTTGATTAAGCGGCTGATGTGTGATGCAATAAATTAGAACACAAGGCTTACAAGCTTAGTTAATTTTAATTATTTGATCTTTATAGGCCATCATGAACTTAAACATACATATATATTAGTTCATAAAAATATGAAAAAATCAATAGTATAAATAGACGTATGCAAGTATATACAAAGAGTATGTGTATGTCCTATATATGTAACTATGTTGATCCAATCTACAAAACAAAACTCAAAAAATGCATTGAACAAAGCAACAAAACAATGAAAAATCAATGAGGAAGAGAGTCAACAAGAGAATTGTGTCTCTTAGAAGGGCCAGAAGGAGGAATAGGAACTCCTTTGGGCAAGTAACCAAAAACATGGCTGTTTTTAAACCTTAAGCTCTTCATATCCGTCGTTGCTCCAAGTCTTGCGGCGGACGTACAAGAGCTACTCGCCGCCAGAACCAGAACAAGACAGAGCAGAACCATCATACGACACGGAGCCATTAAGTAAGAATGCTTTTCTCTTCTTTTACCTTTGAATTTCACTTGCTCTTCTTCAAGTAATGAATGAAATGAATAACGGAGAAGTGTATGTGTATTTATAACATGTGTGTGTGTGTGGATTTGATGGGAAATAAGTGTGGCGGAAATGAGGGGGAAAGAATGAAATGGTAAGAGAGGAGTGAATCCTACGCTAATGAGAGACTTTGAATTTTCCTTATTAATTTAATTTCGAAATTTTCAAAGGTTTGAGTTTTTCTTCTTTTTGTGTTTTTATTTGTGGTTTTTTTAGTTGCCGCCTTCGACTTTATGTTTTTTCCATATTATTTTTTTAATCAAAATAAGTCCAGTTTGTACTTGGCAATGGGAATCTGGTTTGAAGCGACCGTCGTTTTATTCAAGATTTTATATTTAATACAACTTCGTTGACGAGAATATTTAATCGTTTTATATATGGACATCATTACTATTACTGTTAGCTAGTTTTTTTGTGTTGTTGTTGTAATATTCAACTTTCAACAGTAATTATCAGAAGATGTAGGAATAAATACTGAAATATTAAAGCAAGCTCATTAGCTTATCGCTTTCGTAAATTTTTTTTAGCACAAAAAAATTTTGGGACAAAAAGATGAGATATCATCTTTAATAAATAGTGCAATATACTGCACGGCTTGGCAAATAAAACTAAATGACTAAGACGTAAGTAAAAAATTTCAACTTAAAAGACTAAATAAAAAAAACTTGGACACTTAAAAAACTAAAAGGAACGACGAAATTGGCATATACCTTATCATAAAAGGATTAGAACTAATAACATTTAGTAGGATAATCATTAATCATGATACGAAAAAAAATTGTTTGATTAAACGAATGTGTAGAAATATTTAATTATATGCGGTTTTCAACACACACATATATATATTATATATATCTTGTATGAAAGACTGAAAATTCATGCAGAAAACACGTAAAAACAATGTATACCAACTATATCTTTTGCGTGAGAAGGTATTTTAAGAAATTAAGAGGAAAAAAGTAGTTTAGAGGGTTGACTCGCTTATACATTATATTTGACAGCTTGACATGTGGCTTTCACAATTCACATTTTTTATTTGTTTACTCCATTTTTGATTTGGATATCCACCTGATTTCTTCATCTAAATCGGACTTCTTCACGGATTACTTTTTTTTCTTCTTCTTTTAAATAGACTTTTCTCTGTATTTTACATAATGCCAAAACAAAATAAAGTTCAAACATATCTCCCACGTTTAGACATGTTGCAAAAAGTCATACACTCCTTTTTGTGAGCAAAAGAGTGTATGACTTAACATCTTTATACTCCTACTTTGATGTAATAACATCTTTATAATTTTAGTGGAATTAAATGATAATTTCTAATGTATTCTCCTACTTTGATGTAATAACATCTTTATTACAAATAACATCAAAAATCTGATCAATTTGTAGGCTTTGTTATTTCGCTACATTTGAACGTCTTCTTGTTTGGTGGCGCTGCAGAAAAAACAAATAAACGATTTTCTCCAATTGTGAGTTTTCTTTCTTTTATTAGACGTACACATTATGTTTGATTCTCACTACTACTAGTAACAAAAATAGAAAAAAGATTCAAACAAGACATATTTGCTGTAAAGTTGAATAAAATGCATAGTTGAAAAGACCACAGCTTCGTAACTTTCCAAGTTACTAGTTATTGTTCGCCACACCGACCCTTTGATTCAAAAATGAGGACCTTATGATATCTGTCTTAAGCCAAATTAAGTCACCGCCTTAATTCTCTTGCATTGGTCAACTCCAAAAGGAACGTGATCACGAAGGTTCTTGATTACATCTCCGTGGTAACACAGATTAGGGTTTCCCCAAACACCAAGTCTTCTTCCCATCCTCTCATAGAACTTCCTAGAGAACTCGAGCTCTCCACTGATGTTATTTCCATTTACATAGAGCGCGTTAAGACAAGGCATTTCGGTTTCCATTTGAGGAAAGAGTTTGCCTCCGAGACTGTTGTTGCTCAAACCCAAAAACCTCAGTTCCTTGAGCTCCAAGATTGACCAAGGAATCTCCCCTTTTAACCCTGTGTTGGAAAGATCCAAAACCACCAAATTCTTCAGATTTCTCCACTCTATTCCTGACAAGTCCCCGGCGAGTTGGTTATTGGACAAAACCAGTTCAACCAAAGAACTCATCTCTTGGATCTCTTTGGTCAATCCACCTGAGAATCTGTTGTTCCTAAGATCCAAAAGAGTCAGATTCTTTAAGGACTGTAGCTCTATAGGTACCTTCCCTTCCAAGTTATTGTTACTAACATCGAGTTTCAG
Source organism: Iljinskaea planisiliqua (assembly GCA_900108845.1). Classification (NCBI taxonomy): domain Eukaryota; kingdom Viridiplantae; phylum Streptophyta; class Magnoliopsida; order Brassicales; family Brassicaceae; genus Iljinskaea; species Iljinskaea planisiliqua. The sequence goes on from FNXX01000009.1 coordinate 3,891,046, forward strand.
TAGTGAGTTTAATCCTCCAACGCTTAAAGGCAACGATCCAGAGAAGAAATTTCTGCTTAGATCTAATATCAATAATCCGGTTAACCCATAGACCTCCGGTATTCTCCCTGTAAACCGGTTTCCAGACAGTACTAAGCGTCTCAGTCTGGTCAACTTGGCTAAATTCTCTGGCAGTGAACCTGTTAACCGGTTTTCTAGCACCACAAGAGATTGTAGGTTGGTGAGATTAGTGATGAAAGAAGGGAGTTCACCGATCAGTCCTTGGTTTGATCTGATCTCAAGCTTCTCCAAGTTCTTAGAGATATCCAGCCACTTCTCGTCTGAAATTGAAGCTAGATATTGGTTTGGTGATGTGAAGCAGTTGAGAAGTGAGAGAGACTTGAGGTGCTTGAGCTCAAAGAGTTGTGGTCTTATCACTGGAATCTCAGTACATGCAAGAGAGTTTTCTCGCATAGACCCAAAGCTTAAAGCAGTTACATACCAAAGATCATCATATATATCACAAGTCACACCCTGCAGAGTTAACAGCAAATGATTGGATATTTCAGAAGGAATAAATAAATAAATATATATATATTGAAATGTTATGTTACACAAAAAAAGAAGTGAAGTGACATTGTTCTCTGAGACTGAAGCTAATAAGTAATAACTAATTATTATTCCACCGATAAAGTAGAGTACACACAAAAATGGAACAGAAGAATTTTGATTACTAATTGTTAATTAAAGAAAGCAAATATCATTTTTTCTATCTTCTGGCTTGAGATTACACAAACAGAAAATGTACTTACTTCAGCTTTTCAACAATCTTCATAATTTCAACGTCATTTATAATTAGTTGCCACTTGCCATGATAGATTTTTTCTTTTCATAACTGATAATTTTTTTGTTGTTCTTGAAAGAACACAAACGAGATCAAAGAAGAATGATGAGAGAAAGGACCTGGATCGGAGTCCAACCACAAGGGTCAGGAAAGAGATAAGAGCCATTCCAAGAGTCACCAACAAAGCCTTGAATTGTAGAATAGAGAGCAGCTTGCTCTGTTTTCTCCATTGGACCTCCTTCACTTTCCTCTGTTTCTGCCTTGCTCCAGTCCACCACCAAACACCACACACATAGTAAAAAAAACAAATGTTGCTTCTTTGTGAACCTAAGCATCTTCACTGAGGCTATAATAAGAAGATACAAGGAGGATACAAAAGAGTGTTGTGTGGATCTTATCTCTGTATTGGAATTATTCCACTTGTTGCATATGTTTCTATCAAGAGAAAGTTAAAAGAAAAAGGGGAAAACAAAGTGAATCAAAAAAAACTTGGGTGGGTGTTTGAAGCAAATGTTGGAAGATGAAAACAAAGCTATCAACACAATAGGTTTATGGGACCCTTTTGAAAACCATGAATGTTGGTTGATATGTATACAAGATTTGTTCCAGGAAAACAACTCTTAAAAGTTTCTTTTTTTTTGTTCTCCTAGAGAGATAAGTTTGAGACAAGAAATGTCATGAGAAAAAGGATAAAGCTTTAGAGGTTCCTCTGTTTTCTATCTTTGTTTCTCTTTAGGGTTTATTATAGAGGAAATGCCAAGAAGAAGAAGACCCAAGAAAGAACAAGAGAGGAAAAGCCAAATCTGTTTCTCTAACTTATGATTACATAAAAGCACAGCTGTATGTGTTATATACACATATATAAGCACCTTAACAGTCTACAACATGACAAAACTGAAATTATGGGGTTAAATCCAAATAACCGAAAATATTTGAAAAAAGACTAATAAAAATAAAATGTTACTGATTTTATAATGTTTGCAAACTTTTAACATGTTCATAGCAGGTTTATCGTTGCTTAATCCATAAAAATATGAGCTAATGGGGAGTAAGTAGTAAAGTTATAGGGTATATAGCCAGAGGTTTAGACAACGACTAAGCAAAATCTTTAAAAGCAAGCCACAATTATCAAAGCAGAGAAAAATCAGAAACAATAATGGTAATGAAAATGATAAGAGGAGAGAAGGTCGAGTGAAAGCGAAAGGCAGAGAAGATCCAAGTCCTTTATAAGAGGCCTCTGTTAATTCTGCAGCCTCCAGTTAATTTTGTATATGATTTCTTATTATAATCTTTTTCTTTATAGGTTTCTGAAAAAAATCCATCAAGTTGTCTTTTTCTTCAAAAACAGTTATTATTAAATTCCTTGAAAAGGAATAAAAACAAGGGAGATGGTTAAAACTTAAAACTCAAAAGGAACTAAGGAACAGAAGCTTAATGGATTGGAACTGATTAGTAGTAATGTTTAGTTAATTAAGAACATTCAGAGGATGGGTTCATGGCAAATTAAATGTCATTGAACTTTGCAATTCAAAATTAATGGAGATATTTGTTTCTATAGTAATGAAGAGTGAGTGAGTAATGAAGGGTGAGTGATGCTCTTGCATGGCCTTCTTTACTTTGGACCACACTCGTTTTGTCTTAACGTTGAAAGGTGAGGCATATCTACTATCTACTCGCTATAAATCTATTCATTATAAAAGAAAAACTGAAATCTTGGTAAGATCCTACATATAAGCCGTGTAGTCCTTTTCTTCTTTTTACCATTTTGTGTTTTGGACTTACTTTTTTTTTTTGTTTGTTTGGTGATTTTAAGGCAAACATAACCAAAAAAGGATGTCAGGTCCATGACAATGACTTACGTAACTTTGTTACTTACCGCTGAATCTTGTTTGGTATCCTTGAACACAAGCACTATTACCTATGTAGAAAGCATATTAGAATCAAATGCTGCATTTCCAACAAAGCCCTTAGATTCCAAGATTACACTTGCTTTTGTTTCCGTTGCTTGAAAAAGAAAGCAAAGTCTAAAAATAAACCAACCCATACCAAGATGTTTTTTTCTCTCTGGAAAATCCTACTTGTGGAATAGTTTTGTCTTTTAGAGAGTGAGAGAGGGAGATACTGATTAGGTTGTGAAAAAGACCCAAATCTTCTTTCCTATGGAAGCCTCACCTGGGTGGTCTGTTTCTTCTTCTTCTATCTCTTCTTCGTTCTCCTCTTGGATCATGCTGAAAGTACTATCATCCTCTTCACCATGCTCTTTTCTTTCACCGCTGCCTCCTGCTTCTAACAGTGGATCTTCGACTGGCCTCTTTCCCGTACTTTTATCCTTGAACTCAGTCTCTGCTTCAACCTGTATAAAAACCAATCCTCAGAGTAAATAAAATTGCCAGATTGACATGTCCCACATGTTTCCCTCAAACAGAAAGAAAGAACATCTGCACATGTTTGAAAAAAAAAGGTAAAGTAATGGAGATGATCTAATTTGGTGTTTCAGAGAATCATACCTGAACGATTTCCTCATGTGTTACCGCCTCCGTTAATGTTTCAGCTTTTCCATTTTCTCTATTCTCACCTTGCGGTGGAGTACGATTATCCTTCGGCCTTGACACTGTTCTGAAATCACCATTGGCACTCTCTTGTTTTTCCATAGCACCTGTTGATGCTTGTGCTGTATCTTCTCCTGTTCCTACACTGAAAATGATTTTCCATACATGTATAAGTTTCATACGTACTGAATTTCCAGATTTTCCCAATTAGAATAGAAGCAGGAGCTTACTTTTTATGTCTCCTAAGATGATATCGGCTTTGCACAGGTGCAAGAGAGGTTGGAATAGCCGTCTGTCTCTTCTTCCTACGTCCACCAGTTGTGATGCTGTCTACATCTTCATCGCTATCACCAGCTGCGTGTTCACTTTCTGTGTTTCTAGAAACCTGTTCGCGTTGTCGCTTCCTTGGAATTTCCACATCAGATGGTTTTGAATCTCTAGTTGCAGCTTTTGTTGCTTGCGATCTTCCTCTGACAGAGTTACTCCTACCTCTACCACGTCTAGGTTTATCACTCTTTATCTCTGGTTGCAAGGAAGCCTCAGGAGCTTCTTGTATTTTACTTTCTGCGAAACTATGTTCAGTAGCAGATGGTTCATGATCATTGCCTGCCACTGTATCCAGAGATTCATCAGGTAGCGAAGATTCTGGGACCATAGCCGAAGCGAGTATCCCAATAAAGGATGTGTTCTTGCTATCTTCGGAAAGTCTATCCCCATCTTCAACATCAGGTACTCGATCAGAGTTAATAAACTCGTGGAATGATATACTACAGGTACTGCAAAGGTTAACTTTCTTTAGAAATACTACGAAACGCTCCTTTGAACGACATAATTCATCTTGTTGCTCCTTCAAATAGATTCTAAGTGCATCTACATCATCGACGTCCTTATATAACCCATCATGAAGTTTCCTCAACTCCGTCTTTTTGACAGATATTGCTTCTCTTTCCCTCTTTAGAGCAAGCTTCTCGTATTGCAATTCTTCCATTTCTTTCTGAGCCAGCTCCTTTACGTAATTAATGTTTTCGTTAAGCTCTTCTTGGCTTCTCTTCTCATATGTTTTCGCCCTTTCATTAAAATCTTTTCCACCCTCTCCTTCTTGCCTCTGCAACTCCATGTCAAGATTCTTTCTTTGCTTTTCAAGATTATCAACCAATTGACTCGCCTTATTTTTGGCATTTTCATGCAAAGCTAGTTTCTTAATCTCCATGTCGGCTTCAAGTGATTCTTTCTGCATCTTGACATCATCCAACTCTCTCTTCAAATTATCCCTTGAGGTCATCTCTTCTCTCTTCAGCCTAAGCTTTTCTGATATTTGCAAAATTTCAAACCTCTCCTTTTCTCTAGCAACTTCCGTTTGCGCTCTAGTTATATCAGCATTCTTCTCATCCAAGGCTCCCCACTCTTTCTCAAATCTTCCCTTATCTTGTTTCAGTTCTTCGCGTTCCTTCAAGAGCAACTCCTCCTCTTGCTTAACTCTATCTATCTGCTGCTTCAGTTCAGACTGCAGCCTTAGAAACTCGAGTCTCTCTTCTTTTGTAATCCTGAGACTTTCATACTCTTCACGAATACTTGACTCCTGCTTCGTTGTCTCGTATCCGATCTCTTCAATCTCATCTTTTAGTTTACGCAGACTTTCCTTATCTTCGAGCAGTCGATCATTATCCACATGCAGCTTTGTCTCTTCGGCTTTTAGAGCTTTTTCTTTTTCCTTCACAACTTTAAGCCTTGCTTCAAGGTCCGTCTCTTTCTCCTTCACTCTCTCCTCCATTTTTTCTAACACGGCCTCTCTCTTCGCTAACTGCTCTCCCTTGTGGCCGATCTCAACTTGCAGCTTCTCAATTTCACCTTTCTTTTTCTCAAGTTCTTCATCAAGGGATATCCTCCTCTGTTCGAGCTCCATTTCAAACTCCTGCAATCTGGAATCTAGAACAGCCTTCTGATCATCAAGGAGCTTCCCAATCTCCATCTGTTCAATTTTTAATCACCGTGTCACTTCTCTATGAATTATATAAATTTTGGCACTTAACAGATAGATATCAAAGAACAATATAACTTGTAAAAGTGCTTAAACGTGTAAGTTGTTCCAGTCAGTCATTAATTTCAGTAGCACCAACATGGTATCTCCAAGAAATCTTGCAAGTTTAAAAATTCTAAAATCAAGGTCCGTATACAAACCCTGATTTTGTTGAGCAGTGGAAGACAACATGGTATCTCCAAAGATCTAGGAGACTAGAAATCGTGAAGGCGTCTATGCCTCCCCGAAAAAGACAATAAAATTTATGACTAATAGAGGTGAGTGGTATGTGGTATGTGTCTGTAACATAAGCTTAAGACACTTTATTATGGCTAATACAAGAAAGTTTCAGACAAGTTGAGGCTGACCTGCTCTCTCATAATAAGCTTCTCCTCAAGCTCATGGAGCTCCTTCTCCTTCATATCAACCTTAGTCTTCATGGCCTCGAAGTCCTGAAACAACAACCAGTTGATATATGGACCAAATACAGGTAGCGAAAAATAAATGCAGAGAAAACTCACTTTTTCCGTCATAGAAATGTAAAACTCACTTTTTCCTTCATAGAAATGTCATTTAGCATAATGTTTATAGATTCTTCTCTCTCTTTTAATTCTGACTTAGCAATATCAATCTTCTGTTGCATCTCTTCGAGGCTCTTCTCTTTCTTCTTGATAGTTCTTTCACTTTCAATAGTTCTTTCCTCTACATGGTTAATGCTTCTTTTAACTTCAGACAATCTATCTTCTTCTACCGTTAGCTTCTTCTCCCACTCCTGTAGGTCTTCCCTCTGCTTGTACAACACTGCCTCATGTGCTTCTCGTCTAAGAAACATAAGCAAAAGAGATAGCGCGAGGTCAAATATCCATACCAACAAACAAGAAACAAAACTGACGAATAAAAAAAATGATATTTCATACTCTGTAACAAGCACAAGACGCTCCCTTTGGAGCCCCTTTTCGCGAGTCTCCACCTCCTTTAGTTTCCTTTCCAACTCAGAACTCTTTCTATTAATCACTGAAAGCTTCTCTTCAGCAATTGCCCTCTCTCTATCCACCTCTAAAGCTTTTTCCTTAATACCAATAACCAAAGCATCTGCTTCAGCTAACTTTGCCTCAGAAGTAGACTTCAGCTCAGTATGTTCTTGTTGCAAATATTTCAAATCCCTTTCAAGCTGAAAAATAAGAACAGCAGAAACATCTTGTAAACATCAAACACAAAGAAAGCTAAACACAAGCAGCATGGAAATAGATTATGACATACCTCAGCTACATATTGCTTCTCGGAGATTAAAGCTTTCCTAAGATTCTCCTCCCTTTTCTCAACTTCGTTCAAAGCGATTAAGCTTGACGTCCTCTCACGTTTAAGAATCTCGTTGGCTTCATCAAATGCTTGCTGAAGCTCTTCGTTTGTCGAAGTCCACTTCTTCTTCTCAATGAGCAGTAGCCCCATATTATGTTGGTAATCAAACAGCTGACACAATGGAACAAACTTCTCAATCCCATCTTCACTAGATCTTCGTTTTCACTAACCGAATCAGTAAAACATGTGTGCCTTATTTGGTATCTAATTAGTAACATTACCAAAAACATTTGTGTTACCTCTTTTTCAAGCTTCAGGTTCTTCTCTATAAGCGCATCAAGGTCTCTCCTTTCCAGGGAAGCCTCGTCGAGCAAACCAACCTCTTTGAAAGTCCCCCAATCACCCACCGCAAAACCCGAGGCGGCTCCGAATAGACCCTTTTGAGGAGAAGGCGTTGCGATTTCGTCGGCGAAAGTTACGGCCTTTCCCTTCCGGTCGGTCGCCGGAAACTGCTTCCTCTGGGGAGTGAACATTTCCGTCTAACCCAGAAGAGGGAAAACCCAAATTCGATACTTTGCTTTCGACGGAGTGACGAAATGAAGAAACTTTACACGCGAATCGAAGAAGCGAAACGCACAAGCCAACACTTAATGTGAAAACGCTCCTTTTGCCTCAGAACACGCGTGTTGCGGTGGATTGTTTCACGCGCCGTCGTGGAATCAGTTAGTAAACTGTTACAGAGGAGTTCTCCTCCGATCCAAAGGACTCTGTAGACTGTAATCAGTCGCCCTCTAACTCAATCTCTTCGGTGCTTCCACTTGCAACTAGCAAACAAACGATCACTCGTGAAGTTTATTTTCTATTGGGCCACTTTGGGCTTTTCTTCCCATTTCTTAACTCAACTGGCCCAAGTTTGCATTTTTAAAAGAAAAAAACTGTAAATTACATGTATATAAAGAAGCTGTAAATTACTCAACATAAGGTTTTACAAGTTTGCTTTTCTTCAGCCGTAGTTATATGTATTTAATTAGTTTTTCCTTTTAAAAATTATTCATGGTGATATAGTGATCATTCTCAAGAATATCTATAGGGTGTTATTTGTGCAGAAATATTCTTTAATGATTGTATTTAGGCATCTTTTTATGAAATATCAGCTTCAACAACCTAAATAGTTAAATATACATAATTATTTTTTCCTTTTTGAAAATAAAAGCATATTGGTAGTTAATTTTATGATGTTTCGTTATAAAAATATTATTTTTTAGGTTCAAAATATAATATTTTAACTACACAAATAGTCTGAATTATTAATATCTTTGGAAATAAAAATGTTTTCTTTATTTTTTGTTTTGAATTTTAAATTTTAAATATTTATTTTTAATCTTAAAAATTTATACAGAAAAACTCTTTATTTATTAAATTCATAAAAATTAAGAGAAGAGATTGAGAAAAGGATTTAATAAACCATTCTTACCAAGTTCAAATAGACATTTTGTCACTTGCATTGTTGGAGGATCTTCAACAACATTACACTAGAGTTACATAGGACTTTGACCGTATTTTTGTGGTGCATGTTTATTTTACTTTCTAATGGACAAGTCTGGACAATTTTAAAAAGTAGTTGTAATATAAAAATGCCAAAACTCTTGCACTAACGATAACTTTTCATTTTGAAGCTTGATTCAGTTAACTGAGTTCTTTCAATTATGATTTACTTGGTAGTTTGAGAATGTTGTGTTTTTTGCATCATATTATTTATATTTTAACATATTTTCAATTAATTTATGTATGTTACTGTATATGGAACAAAAGTAAGGCTTTATACTAATTAATTAGTAGTATGTATTACTGACGCTTATTTTGTTTGTTTTTTTATGAAATCACATTAAGCATGTAACAAATTAACTACGCCACACAAACCTAATCTTTGAAAATAGGTCCCATTAAAAAATGATGGGCACACAACACTAGACTAATGTGAAGGGCAACTATTATGGAAAATATCATAAAATTTTCATAAATCGATCGCTTTAATATGCTAGAAGACGATATTGTTCACTCCAAATTATTAATTTAGTCGTTTACCATTTGTCTTCTCGGTCTCTCTTTGCAATTTTTTTTTTTTTTTTGTCAATTGGATTTATGGAATATTAATGATAAAAAAAATGAACAAATTAGTTGGTGTAGAAAGAAACGAAATAGAAAAAAGTCGGCACATCCTGAGATTCAGAGACAGTGAAGCTTTATGTAAAATGACAATTTCCTTATTTTTATCGAAAAGACAGCAAGACATTGTACGCGCCAAAGACCAAAGTCATGTTCAGACTTACCAAATGTCTTTAACGTTTTAAAGTTTAATCCTACTCTACTTACGAGATAGCTTACAATACAGATTTTTTCTTCAGACATTCGGGTGAGTTTCTGTAATGAATATAAATAAATTTATATATGGGATAAATCGATTACCTAATGTATATCTTTTAAGAAATGAAAATCGGCGATCTACATATACAAATTGTTTGCGTACTATATAAGCGTGAAAAGGAAGTTATAAAAAAAAAACTTGTAGTTCAAATTTCGGTCGTGTGAAACAAAAATTAGTACTTTCTTATAATATGTTCTATTTATGTTTTTATCTTATACCATTTCATTATGTTATCTTTGGTATAATAACGCATCTAGAATACCTCTGAGTTGTGACGTGCCGTCGCAGCTACTGGTTGGCTAATCCCAAAGTCAAAGCAATTATATGAAGATCCATCATTGTAATCAACGACTAACTTCTTCAATTTAAATTTTTTTAGTAATAATCAATATACATAACAGTCAACATAAGGTAACAAAACAAAACAAACCAAAACAATAATCTTTTTTTCTCGTCAACCACAATAATCAAGATGTCAATTTCTTGAGTAAACCAACATATATACCAATATAATCGTCAAAATAAAAGCAAAAATATCCTTGTTTACTAAGATTAAAAAAAAAAATGTATCAACACCCAAACTGTAAAAACGTATTAAAAAAAAAAACTCTAATCTTTAATATTCCCCTTTCAGACAAAAAAAAAAGAAGCTAAGGTAAAGTCTGATCTTTGGCTTAAATGTTACCACTCATATCAAGCACGTGTAATAGTCATTCATCAATGGTGCAACGGATTGGGTCCGGAGGGAACTCGGCGTTTCTCCACTCCGTAACGAGGATCGATCTCATCGCCGCCGTGTTTCTCGCCGGAACGACGGTGATGGTGGTTGTTCTCCCGGCGTTGGAAAGGTGTGAAGTCGAATCTGTGGGAGAGAGTTTTTCTGCTGACTAATCTAATGGTGTAGAGACGGTGGTCGTGGTGCTTCGACATGGACGGCTCCACCGCATTGAGAGAGTAGAGACGGTGGACGTTGAAGGAGTACAAGTGGTGGAGGAGAAGAAAGAAGAGGGAGAGCCAAAGAACTATAAAGAGAATTTGAGAGAATTTCAAGGCCATGGAAGATGAGAGGAAATAAAAAATGATGAAGGCAATTTTAGCATAACAAGAGGCCAAACTTTTTTTTTATATATAACCTGCCAAAAAAAAAAAAACTATTAATCAATAAGAATAGGCCAAAAAAGATATTGTTTATATTTTTATGTTTGTGTATGTATTTGGAAAGAAACAAAAGAAAGTTTTGCTGGACGGTTTGGAAGACAATATGGTAAGGGCTCATCTATATATTTATACATATGATATAATATAGTTGACAAAATGTAAAGTTTAAGAGATGTGAGGGAGTGGGATTTTGTCTTTTCAACGCAGGATGCTTTATCATGTGTCCTCTATTTTCATAAAAGTGGTAGCCAGTTTTTTTGTGTTCATTAAAGTTAGCTTTGGTGCTAATCCGTGTTTTTCTTCCTGTTAGAAGAAAGTTTGATAATCTTGAGAACTGATTTGTTTTTTTTTTTCGTCTTTCACGTGATCTATATAGTATATACCATATAAAATAGAAAATTTCTATATTTTTACAGTTAAAATATTAGTAGAATGTCGTTAATAAAAATTACGAGGAGTAAAAGATTGGGCATATATATCTTGACCTTTTGATATCAATAGTAGTTTCAATTGTTTAAAGGGTATTTGTGTTTGTATTTGTTATAATAATTCCAAAACATGATAGAACGAATGAATTATGCATACTGTTAGGAAAAAATAAACAGCATTCGAAAAGATATACTAACAAAAATATAAAGTTAATGAAAGTTTTTAGAAATAAACTTCATTATCATGAGGATGAATATTACGATAATAATACGTACATAAAACAGAATCGACATTGGTCAATAATTGATATACAAAAGTAAAACCATAATTATGAAGTACTAAACCTTGTAAAGAAAATAAAACTAATGCATCGAGGTTTCTTAGAATTCAAGGAATGAAAAAAGAGGCATGATTGCAACTTAGCAATTATGAAAAAAATCTTTGTGATGGTGAAAATAATATAATAAGATCTTCGGAATGAAATATCTTTGATTACAAAGTTGTGTAATCGGTGGTATTATATTTGCAGGAGACGATTGCAATCATTCATCTTGTATTAATAGGTCTAATTATAGTCGACGTGTGAACAGAGTAATTAATGAACTATCAGTCCCTTGCCTTTACATGTGCTCTGGAAAATTTAGATATTGCGTCGTGGACTTTTAATGAAACCACGTTCCATATATGACTTTCTTTAATATTTGTTTCCGATAATAAATTTGTTTCTTTCATAAACGGTTGACTTTTCATATATGCAAGGTGTTATTTTTTCTTGTCGCACAATAAATCATTTTTTTTTTAAAGAGTTTTAAATTTATTCACAAAATTAAAAAAAATTACATTCTCTGCAACTTTAGTTTATAATCATAAGAAAGAAAAAAACATTGAACTGGACTTAGTGTATATCTCGTGTCTAGCCATACTTCCGTTGCAACTTTATGTCTTTGTTGTGGTTAAGAGATAAATTTTTGTTACATTGAATAAATCATATTAAAGCTTACATATGATAAATAAATCGTTATAAGGTAAGCATGGTTGATATATATGCTATGAATTTCTCCCAAAAAATATATATGCTATGAATCGTTTGTATGGTGTTCTTATACTTATATTGATGTTTCACGGTACTTAATCTTTATAGTTTTTTGTCTTCTTAGAAGCTTGGATTTTCTTGGAAGACTAAATTTTTTACGAAGTTTTTGTTTAGTTAATAGATTTTTGCATTTAACTTAAATTTTCTATAAGATTTTTTGTGTTTGAGGTTCGGTTACATATGAAGATAAGAAAATACTAGTAATAAACCAGAGAAAATTGGAAATCAGTTGAGGGTTATCCAGTTGAAAGTTGAATTTTAAACCCGAAACCAAGTTGAGATAATAGACCAAATGGGTTTTAGGGAGTTCTTGGACTCTTCATATGCTGTGCATATATTTTTGAGCTCCATAGTTTGATTTTTGCTTGGGAAAGAAATAAATGTTTCGCGGCTTGGGATGTATATTAGACTTATAACTCTTCAATTCACATTAAACAAAAAAAAATTTGTAAAAATAGTTTATGTTATGGGTAAGGTCGAGATCGATGACACATGAATTTTTTTTGAAAGTTGGTTATACTTTATTTTTTCTGTTTTTGAAAGATAAAAGTTTTTTTAAAAACATTTCAAAAAATAGATTTTTGAAATCTTCTATGCATTTATATTGGTTATTATTGATAAATTGTAAATTTTAAAAAGGATAATTAATTTTTTTGAATTATTATTGGTTTAAAGTTATTATAAATTGTTAGTTATAGAAAATGATGTATTTATTTTTAAATTTCAATATGTTTTTTTAATATATGTGAAAACCTGAAAATTAAGAATATATTATTTGAAAACAGAGTGAATATGTTTTAAGTAAACTGTATATCCATTATCAAATAATAAGACTTAAGGAGGATTACAATTCAATGATATACCTAAAATTTTTAGATTTATCTATACAATAATAAATGCTGGCTATATGGTTGAAGATTCGTCATGGTGGCTATGTGATCAACGATTTATTTAGGATATGATTTCAAAGTTTTCCACTGTCATTTCAATTATGACTTTTAATAATGAACATTTTAAAGGTACAAATTTTCAACTTTTTAAAAAACATTGAAAATCAGTAAAAAAAAATTAGATAAAAATCAGTGAGTTTTAGAAAATTGAAATAATGAATTTTGCACATCATAAATTAACATTTGGATGAAAACTTGGAGAGCGAGAACCTTATATTTGTGCATCCAAATATTTTTTTAAAACAAAATAAAAGACTAATTTGATACAAATATATACATAGATTCTAAACATAAATCCATACTAATTCCTAAAGGACATAAAAATGGGTATACTTTTTTTTTGTTATTTATGATGTTGGCAATAGCCAACCATGTATAGATAAACTTTTAATCTGATTAATTTAATTTTTATAAATTTTAGTTAAATGCATAATAAGGCCTTATATGTTTAAGAAACTTGTTCAAATATTCTTACAGAACTTGGATTCTGAATCTCTCATAGTGAAGAGAAAAAAGATGACGGGATTGTAAATCTGACTAAAGGTCTTCCAATGCACGAAAGAGGCTCTCAAGTGGATTGTGGAACAGGAACTGGTGGGTAATGTGCAATTCCAGACCAGCCTTTTAACTGTTTATATTTTCTCTTGCACTAATGTTGAGTGCTCGAAATATGATTGCACTAGTAAAAAAAAAGCAAACATCAAAAATCTTTTCTTCTATTGGAGAAGTGTGCAATATCACAATTCTTGAAAATCAAATGCAAACAATAAATAAGAAAGTATATATTGTCAAAGCCACGAAACTGTCTTCATGCATGAAAAATGGTCCTTCTAAAATATGTACAACATACATATATTTAGAAAAAGGAAAACTAAATGGAAATTCAAAAAAAAAAGCAAAAAATATCGAAGAAAGGAAGAAGACGTATCTAATAATACATTGGAAACAAAATACTGTTAGGAATTTAAAACTAAAAAGTATGCTTACTTTGTTATTATGTTCTTATTTTAAAATTGCAAACATGAATGAAAGCATAAAAAGGTTATGGTTCATTTTACCACTTTGTTGTCGTCCATCCTCGTATGTACTTTTCCTCACCCAAGATATATATAAAAGAGAATCAGCTCACATTACATAAATGTGGTGAAGAACCTTATTCTTAAGGACAAATAAAGTAACCGGATGCATCTATTTTGAATTCATTGTTAGTTATAGCGTCAAAAATGACAATGACTGTGACCAAACTCACCTTAGTTAGTATCTCATTTACCTTTTTGTTAGCTGCTTAAATTTTTCATTTTTTTTTAATCTGGGGGTCTACATGGTTCACATTTAAACCCTCAAGGACCTCTGATGTAACGTGATGCCACTACACAGCCCAAGTGCCTATGCCACTACAAGGCCCAAGTGACCTATGCAACTTGACGAAAGCATTTCTTTTTTTGTTTGACACAACTTCAACTTAACATTCATCCTAAACGTTATTAATACATCATATGTTTATTAATCTCTACTAAATATCTCCCACAATCTGACACAATGTTTCCTAGGAGTGAGATTTAAAAAAGAATGAGATTCCTTAGCAGTTCTATCGATCCTTTTATCTCTTTATTGAAAATGGAATACAACATAAGATATCTTGGATGTCTTGAAATCATTTTTTTGCCTCAAAGTTTTCATTTTATTCAATTCAAACACAAAATAAACAAAACCTAAACTGGTTAATTAATTAAACAAGATCATCTTGAAGTTAAAACCAGTTAACTGATAAATATTAAAAAGACTTCTTAGAACATAAAATAAACATGTATCTTTTATTATGAACAATCCTAGATGATGAAAAACCAAGAGAATAGTTTGATTTAAAACTACAATTTAGTAAAATAGATTTAGGATTACAAAAAAATGAAATCTGAGTGATAATAGGGATAGTAATTATAATTGAGAAAAAACAAGGATACAAAACTAAATTTTAATATGAAACTGTAAATAATGATAAGAGATCCAAGCAGTTTACATTGAATTATTATTATTATTATTTTTTACGTGGAGATTCATAAAATTGATAATAAATATGTTGGCGAGGTATGAACTTTGGGGCATTAAACTTGCAAAACTCCGTACGAGCTGCAGTGAAAGTCCATGAGTCTATGAAGATCTAGAAGCAAGCTACACTTTACCAAAAGATCTACTTCTCGACATCCATATCCCATTTTTCCATTCTTAATTCAAAAGCAGTAAATATATACATAAACAATTGTGGATTTCGTGTTGTATTCTCTACTTCTTTAGTTACTTTATTGCATATTAAAGAGAATTAGCAGATAAAAACCAAAATTTTTTAATCCCAAAACTTAAGAATGCTGACCAATTAAAACTATATAATTTATCTATAATACTAATATTCTAATCCCATATGTCACATATACTACGCTGGTTTTGTATCATGATGATCCCTATATATAAAAATCAAATGACTGATCCAAAATCTGATTGGACCTAGCTTAAAAAGACAAGTCTGGGTCTGCAAAACCGATCGACTCTCTTTTGTTTACTTTTAATTTTTAAATAAGAAAATGGTCTAATCTTAGGCTCTGTCCTTGATGTACACTCTTACACCCGGATGAAACGGTCGGTGTCTAAGCATCATTACTAAAAGTCTGATATTTGGTGAACTCCTACTTTTATGTCTTTCTCTCTATCTCCTTTCTTCTGCGCCATATTTTTAAAAAAGGTCTTTAATACAGAGAATGAGGTTTTGGTCTTTAACGCACCTTTGTGTTTCTTTATTTTGCTCTCTTCTCCTCCATATTTCAAAAGGCTTCACTATTGTCAGATCATAATTATTTTCCTGCTCTTCTTTGTATACAACACTCTGCATAATATATGGTTTGCATAGTTAATAGATACACCAATGATCAAGGTGACAAAGGAAAAGCAACTACATTTGCAGGTTAGTTTTCTCGTATCTAGATCTGAGAAAAGTGCCTCGTCTCTGTGTTGTCTCCTTGAATATATATAAGTAACATGAAACATAAGTTTTTATGGTAGAAAGGAGGGAATTAATGTATATGCAACATTGTACAATCTATGCGTACGAACTCTACATGTCATGTTTTTCTTCTTCTTTTAGTTGTTAGATGTTACAACATATTATAACTAAAAACGAATGCGATTTTTTTACATATTTCCATTTTAAACTATGCAAAATATTATTAGAACAAGATGTTAGAACTACAGAGCTACAGTTAGGAGAGGTGTCACAGCTTAGTCCGAACCACAATTTATCAACTGAGATCGTATATAATCATTTCTAGTTCGGTTTGGCCATGATGCTCATAGCAGCCTATCTCTAATTGTTTCCATTCATTTAGATACAATATGGCTTGATTTTATTTGCTTCAGTTACAAATTTCAACAAAAATATATAAAATCATCTAAATAATAATATTATTTATGTAATATGATTAAAATATCTTTACATTTAAACTCCGGTTCGGTATTTACTAAATTTTGGTTGGTTTGCCTCTACTTTCTGGTTAGGATGATTTCGTTTTATTTTACCAACTTGATCGGCCCATCTTACATTCGGTGTTTTTAAAGTATTTGTTTAGTCAGTTCAGCCTTTAGTTATAAGAAAATTTGATGGCTTATTTGGACCTTAGGCCCATATTATATAATTGGTTGCACTAACTCTACTACACTAGGTTAGGGCATGTAGTTTAAAAAAAACTGGGTAGAATATGATTTAGAGATTTGATGTTGTAGAAAAAAGTATGTCAGTAGAAAGACTTTATGACACTTGCCAATCAAACTCTTCATATATATCTCCGAACAATATATTTCATATATAAAAAGTCTCCGCAGATTTATATATATATAATTACAATCGAATGTTTAGCACTAATTTTTTTTTAAAAAAGAAAGCACTAGCCGGATTATGATACCATGATTAACACGTAGAGGTTTAATATGCATTAAAGCAATTTTAAATGGTTAAGGAGAAAAATTATATATAATATATATCTAACGGAATGAGACAGCTTTATATAAAAATATAACAAGTCAAACTGTAAAAAATCAACTTAACATTTCAGAACCACATAAATCAAATCAATGAAAATTCACATAACTAAAGAATCACAAAACAATTACTTGATCATTACTAAATTAAGACGATGGTTAGTTTCTAACTTGTGTAGATTCGAGAGTATATTACTGCACCCAACTCAAGGAAGTAGAAGAAAAACAATGTTTGAGAGTTTGGGGAAAATATTGACATGATGAATTATGTAAGGTCTAAAGACTCTAAACCGTTTTAAGAAAATATTCGGTTTGCCCAAACTCTCAAACATAGAGATAATGTTTATTAAAAATACTACCTCAAATGTTTAACAAGTTAGGAGGAAAAATGGACATGATTGAGGTTGGAGCGGTTGCAATTTACAAGATGAATTGTTTGAGTTTTTAGGAAAACATTTTTATCAATTCAGTCCTATAACAATAAAAAAATTAGCAAAACATATAAAGAAACAGGTAAACTAGAGATGTGCATAGACAGAAAATTTACCAACTATATGTATATATACTTATCATTTATTATTTTACATATTTTGGAATGTGGTTAATTTAGGCTTCTTTACTTAAGACTAAAGATTGTGCCTATCAATAAAAACCCTAAACCAGTATAAAAGCTACCATATATAATTAGTCACCATAATATTATAAGTTATAAGTATGCTATGTTTTTAATTGTGTGCTTGTGAAACTTGTGACAGAACTTTTAATTCTTATACTAGCATATATATGGAACAGAAGTCAACCACCTACTGAATACAAAAAAAACAAAAAAAACGCCAAGTGTAAAAACTTGATAAATAGTTAATTATTTGAAATCACAAAATGTATAGAATTTAAATTTCTCCATTAATTAAGCGGTCAAAAGCATCCTCAAACAAATAAGCAGACCAAACACACACACACACACACACACACACAAATGTCTACATTTATATATATGCGAAAGATTTGGATCATGAGACTCTTAAATGTTGATGCATAGAGAAACTCCAAGTACCTCATAAGAATAGAGCATCATGATCATCAGTAGCAGATATAATCGTACAAAGAAAAAGATGAAATAGGGTTTCTCTCCTCATCTACTGATGCTCTTGAAGTCGTGTTATGTTCCCTTGGTATCACCATTCCTATATTTAACCAACATTAGATATTTGATTCTTAATGAAGTTCTTGACCCAAAAAAAAAAAAAAATCATGACTACATTAGTTTGCACTTTTAATTAACACAATGTTGTTACCTGCTGCTGAAGAAGTACCTCTAATTGAGCTAAGACTTGTGTAAGATTCCTCGGAGTCTCCAAAGATGGAATAAGAGCTAGAGTCACTGGTTAGTCCAAGAAACTTCTCTATAATGCTCACAGAATCCATTTGATACTCAACCATGTTCACATCAGTAGTACTCCTTTCTTGTTCTAGGCTTTCTCCTTCTACTTGTGCACCACCGGTTATCTTAATCCTTTCTGATTCTTGATTAGGATCTGAAAATGTTTTCGAGGTGTCAATTAGTCCTGACAATCTCATCTTCAGCTTCGTCATTGTTCTCTCTCTTGCTCGTTCTCTAGCTTTCTCTCTCGACTCTTTCTTCTTACAAGAGTTCTCCACCGTCTTTGTTCTTCTCCTTGAGACTTTCAATGTCTCATCCTTTGCCTTTTCATTAACCTGAAGATGTTCATCGTCTCCTCCTCCTCCTGATGCATCTACACTTTCTTTCACTTTTTTGATGGAAGCCTTTGATTTGGAGATAAGCCATTCAATCGTCTTGCTCGCCTTGTCGAAACCCAACATGTCTTGAAGATCGAAGAACTTGCGAGCAATCTGAAGAGACAGTCTCATCCTCCGGTCTCTAGGACCTTGAGCGGTACAGATCTTACTATGTCTGTCCCTTTTCTTGCCCGTTCTTCTCCGTGGAACCGTTTCTGAGGTGGTTCCATCACCGCACTTCTCATTCTTCTTTTCTTCCTCAAGCTTCTTGAATAATTTTCTCGGAGAATCAACAACAATACATGTTGTTGCATCTTGCTGTTGTAACAAGAATTGGCTTACCATGACAGATTCATCAAGAAGATCTGAAGAGAAAGGCAAAGAAGGAAAAAGGTGGTGATGGTGAGAACTAGGGCTTTGGATGTGAGTCGTGAAAGAAGGAAGCATGGCTGCTTGATGGGGATTGAAGGAATCAAAGAGGTCATAGCCATTGGGGTCTATAGAAGGAAACATTAAAATGAAGAGAGAGATAGGTAACTAACTATACACAATATTTTGTTTTTCCCACTTCTTCAATCAAGCCATTTGGTTCATCAGTGGGTGTGTGCTTGTGCTATAAAGGTTGATAGGTTGAGGAAGAAGGACAAAAGGCGATGGTGGAAAGCAAAAATAAGCACAACAGGTTTTTGTTTTATCGATACTTTCTATAACCCTACACCTCCGTAAATATCTTTTCCATTAACACTAGCAAAAAAAAATCAAAAATACGTTTTAACTTTTAACATCGTTATATTTTGATTTAAGCGTTATGAACCCATAAACCCGGCCTTGAATAATACTTGTAGAATATAACACAAAAATTTATAGAATGAAAATTTATTGAACCAATTAAAGTATAACCTCTACAAATTAATAAAAAATTTAGGTTCTATATTTAGCTCTCAATCCAGTTAAATTCTCTATAAATTAATATTTTTACATTAATAAAATATTATGGTTTCCACGTTGTTAGTTTATAGAAATTTTAGTGTATTGTTAAAAAATAGTAACTATGTAAATTTGAAGTCCATATCTCTTATAATTTATTAATGGCAGTTAACGTTGTAATTCTAGTATTCTTGATATGTATTCTTGATATAGTACCTTTTTTGGGGTCACCAATTCACGTTAGAAGCATTAGAAGAAATAGGCTTAATAGTTTGGTTTGGGCACTTGGGCACACCTAATTTTGTTTTTACTTTCTTACAAACACAAAACCTTTTTTTTTGTTTTGAACAAATACAAACTCAAGGCTTGTTTCGTATGATCCACCAACTGAAACATTGAAACTCTTTAACTTCCTGACTCTTAAGACTTGTGGTCAAAATTCTAGGTTTTTCTTGTTAGCACTTATATATGTATCTTATTGGGTAGCTATATATTCATATTACAAACCCTTCTATTTAAGCAATAAAGAAGAGCTTTTGTTTAAAGAAAAAATAAAAGGCTTAATAAGTGTGGTGATGGGATAAGGTTAAGGAGGAGGTTGTGGGAGTGATAGTGATTAACGGTTTTGAATAAAAGTGGTGATAGCTAAGAGAAGAAAAGTGAGAGGTGAAAACGAAAGGGACCAAGTCTAAGGCCTATCTGGTTATCCCTTCACGTGGGCGTTGCTTTGTTGTTTGATAGCAACCCCATCTCCTTCATTTTCTCCATTGTACTTTAATGGAAGATAGTATTTGCATTTACATCTTACGAAAAGAGAAAAAAAAAATATATATATATATATATACATATATTTTTCTTGCTTAGATATTTGGAGACATACATTGATTAATTGGATTATAAATCTAACTTCATCTCATATTGGAGATTTTGAAAGGAGAAAATTGTATTATTCATCAAAGAATTCAGAAGTTATCATTTTTTTTCCTGATTTTCGTTATACTTCAATAGAAACGGAAGCAAAGGTAAATAACACATACAACCCTGCGACAAACGATAGAGTACAATATGTATTTTATTCTTAATGTATCACATCCAGTTATAATGTATCCCTGAGAGAGGAGATTTACCAGCCCTTTCCAACTCCCCTACCCTTCTCCCATGCCGACCGAACCAATCACATTCATCAACTCTTTAGTAAAAAAATGGTTGGCCTTAAAATATAATCATAAAATAAGTGGCCCTTACAAATAGTAATAAACTTGGTGGCATGATCCTTTGCTTAGTCCCCTTCCCCCTGGCTTGATTTTAGCTTTTATATATATATATATGATTGATTCAATTGAATATGTTAAACTTATATATCAATCTTAATTTTATGGTTTTAGATAAAATTTATGGTGTTATATATATTGTTTATATAATATTTGGATAGATTATACTAAATTGCAATAGAGAATTAGAGTATTTCATTCATAATATCTTGATAGATATCTCATTATTATAGTAGAAGTTATAACTATTAAATTATTTAAATATGAATAGTTTAGAGACTATGATAGTTTCAAGATATATAAAAAAATGACTGATGTTTAGAAAAATATTTAAGAGTTTGAAATGAACGAAGTAAAATGGAAAATAATAGAAATGCAAGAGAAAAAATGATTTTCGTGTTGATGAATTCACGCCTTTTTTTATAGGAATCGAGATACAAATATAAAGAGAATCAAATAGAGAAATGTGTGAGTGTATGTGTAAAGATTGTTATGTCTCTTATCCTTAATCATTCATCCTATTTTTATAACTTTAAAAACATATTTTTTGTTTCTATTTAATCCATTAATTTTGATATTTAATGGTTTTTACTTCGGTGGATTCAGCCGCTACGGGTCACAACACATATTATTGTTCTTTTGAATAATTTTTCGGTTCACTTTGGTGTTAAAAACTAATTTGACCGCGTATGTTTGACTGTATCATCCATTTTGTTTGAGTCTAAGTTCGCAACTTGACATATATTTGTGTTTCTCCACTTCAGCATTATCTTTCACTCTATTTATAGATTTTTTAAATGATTTTTTATTAGATTTAATTTAATATATTGAGATTTATGCCCCAACACTTACATTAAAAAATGAATATAGAGAAAATAAAATGGATTTCTAAGTTAATAGAATTTTGACCACAAAAAGTTGAGAACCATTGAAAACAATTTAAATATATATATATATAATAGTAGTATTTTATATTAAAACTCCTATGCTCCATAGCCCTCTCAAAATGAATGGAGGTTAGGGACATATACCGTTAGTGCAATAAACTCATCAGTTTGAATCTTGAAAATAAGCTGTTAGAGGATGGATTCTAACCAAAGAATATGCACAGAATTTTAAACATGCGTGGTTAAATTTGGTTCTTTTTTTTTAAATTTCACTTTCTTGCTAATTAATTTATTTTACAAACAAGTATTCATTAGTAAAACTCTATTTGTTTCTACATCGATGATTCCCGATCAGCTGAAAAATTAATCGACATCTTTGTCATTTTATGTTCTTTAATCCGTAATGTTTCTTAGAAACCTTTTCTCAGAAGAAAAAAAAATAGAGTTCTTAAGATTTCTATATTTGAAACTCGCTTAGTCTATCTATTTGATTCTTCATGTATGGAAGAAAAAAAGGAGGGAGATGTAATTGGTGGAGAGAGAGCTAGGTAGGGAGTTAAGGTTTAGGACTTAGAAGAGACAGACACAAACTGAGCCTACAAAACCCATAGGCTTCTATTTTATTAATGCCTACTCTCTCATTGCGTTTCCTTTGACTCGCTTGACCACTACTGCTCACCTCATATTTATATTTCATCATACAAAACTAAATATGATAGAAACAATTTGCTAAATAGCCTTTTTAAAGTTTTTTTAACTTGTTGAAATAACTATTCATGCGTCTTTACTTTTTCGATTGACAAAAAATATTTGTGTTAACAACATTTTTACTTTTGGAATGACATAAATGTGTTATCACATGTTTACATATAGCAGTACTATAGCAGTGTTAAATATTTTTGTTTAGAAACTTATGATATGTTTTATGTTTAGCGGTGTTAGATGGTAAAAAGTTTTTTTGTGCATGATTTCCATAATTTTTTGGAAAATTTGACATACTTTTCAATGGTTTACCAAATATCTTCTTAGTCATAACAAGAACTGTAGTCAATAATGTAACATGTTTTCAGTATTTTAAGTTTTTTGATTAGCAAGTTTTCAGATATACTGATAATTTTGTTTGAAGATTTTATTAGGTGTCTGAAAACTTTTATGTGTTTTTGGTAAATTATTATTCATATTCTTCATTGATAATAAACTCCAATATTTTTTTTATATAATTTTTTGTAAATCGAAAAAATCTAAACTCTAATCATAAAATCTAAATATAAATTACAGTTTTTATAAGAATTATCCAGTTTTATACCATAACAAACTCTCCAATTGACATATGCTCTTTATATACCATATGTAGAATTACTTCATTGTTATATTCTATATTTTACTAACTTTTAATAAAATATTCATATGTTTTTAATTAAAAAAATGATTAGTTTTTTTGGACTAAATATCTTTATTTTCAATGCTTTTGAAATTTTAAAAATATTTATATGAAATATAAGTGTTTTAAGTTAAAAAGACCTGGATTCAAATTTGGAGAATGAATAATTTCCGATCACCAGAAGATTTGCATCAGATGAAGAGTTTCCCACAACCAAATTTATATCAAATTTGAGCACAAGATAACCAAAAATGTTAACTTTCATATTTAAAGGGTTTGAGGGGCAGTCTAACAACTAAATCTAAAGAGATGTCCACAATACTGAAGACTAGTTTACTTAGCGTCAATATAGAGCAATCAGAGAAAGTTAGGGTGATCGATCCAGAGCAATTAACATGATAGGTCACCTCCTTCGTGATTTTACAGAGATATATGATTAACCAATCTATCAATACAAACATTGAGTGATCAACCGATCATAAGTACTGATCAACCGATCACTAATCCAAGAAGAATTTTATTTTCCAATTTTTTAATATTTTTTCTAAATTTTTAATTTCTTCATCTATAAATACAAAAGAAAAGTCACAAAATTAAAAGACACAAACCATTATACAGCCACAAAATTAGAAGACACAAGTCATTATACAGCCACCAAAAACCTTTTCATTACTAGTTTTAGATCTATTGCTTTTCTTAATATATTGCTTTGGTTACTATATTACATTGGGAGAAGACTTCATCCTCTTGTTCATCATGAAAATTTGTAATCTTGAACCCTAATTAGTATTCACAATTAGGTGGAATGTCATTCTCTTATTCATAATTAGGTGGACTCTTCATCCTCTTCCTACTCCATCTTATTATATATCGTGGAAAGAGTGGTAGAAGTATGTGGTAGTCTTCCACTTTAGTGCATTTTTATCTAATTTTTTGTTATGTTGGGTTAAGTGTTAAAAACTCTTGTTTTGTTGTGGCAGAGGTTTTTTTTATTTGCCTTGTTTTTTGAAGACAGTGGTTATTTGAAGTAGAGGACTATTATTCTAATTCTCTTTGCTAATAACTTTTGTAACACCAAAGTTTTTTGTCACGGATTAATGTTGATGACGGCAGATTTCTGTGCGGTCGTTTCTTTTGGGTTAGGGCATCTATAGATTTTTTTGGATTATCACCCTTGTTGTAAATGGTTAAACTTGCATGCCAATTGATTTTTGATTTGAACTTTCTAATCAAACATGTTTCGAAATTGTTGGATAAACATGATGTTATTGGAAAAATTAATAATAATATTTTAATGCAATCAGCAGTTAAAAAATAATAATATTTTGCTACAACCCTAAAACTATAAATATAGTTTTAAAATTCTCCATAACATCCATTGGATGATGAAAAGATATTCCGGGTTCTTAGAATGAAAAGTTGAAAAGATATTTTGGGTTGTTAAACTAAAAGATGAAAAGATATTTTGGTTGGGGAAAAAAAATTCTTGTCGTGTGTCCCACACCTCTGTGTAACCATTATGATCAACGAGACATCGCTTTTGAAAAATGATAATAATTTACTTGGTATGAGGGTTTGATAATGCTACGGAATAAGTAAAGCAAAAATAATGTATTCGATATATTTTTCTGCGATGGGAAAAAGTTGTAAAGTAGCTTTAGCTTATACCATATTACTCTGTAATTGTTTTAACAATTCGCTAGTACATCTATATTGGTAGATATTTTAATAATAAAGATGAAGAAAAATATTAAAAATAAGATAGAAATGATAAATGATTAGAAATTCATGAAACATTCTCATATTAAATATATATATTTAAAATTGTTTATTTTCAAAAAAAATATTTAAATTTAATTAAATAATGAAATTATATAAAATACTATAAATTAGTTTAGAACTTCTTTCTATGTAGAAAGCTAACCAATGTGAATGCTGTTTTTTTTTAAACACTGAAACTTTCATAAGATAAACTAACCAACACAAATAGAGAAGTGAAACAACAACATAGGTCATAGAGGCAAATAAATTGTTAAGGAGAGATGAACAAAACCAAAAACGAGCTCAAGCATGGTTAAACCGATGGAGCTTCTGCAAGCAAAAGAGGTTGCAACCAAGAGGGGCCTTTCCTTGCAACATAAGATTGGTATCTTTTGTCTCTTGCCACACTAACAGCTATCAAAGTAGCCGCTTTGTTACTTTTCAGCCTAATGTGAATACTGTTGGGGCTGAGAATAGGTTGTAACTATTTTTATATCTAAATATATTTCATTGATCGGTTTTAACAATGAGTAGGTTATTTAGTTATCAAGTTAATTAAATTACATAATTGGAGCTTGTTTGAGAAAGAAAAAAACATAACTGGATCAAATCAACCTTTTAGGGTTTCCTTTTTACTAAATCAATGAATGATTAAATATAACTTTAAGGAAATTTTAAATAATTTATAAGCATTGAAATTTTAAACAGATAAAAGAATTAGTATGCTTCTATGTGTATCCTGCAACTCTGCTCACTCGAGTAAGGTTTCTTTAACCATACATTTAAATTTAAATGAACCAAATCATGTATAAAATGGCAGAAATTAATTTGATGTTTATGAAATATTATTTTAATGATAAATCTATGGAACAAGATTTTTCGAATCAAATCAAGAGAGCTTTGAATGATGCATATTATAAGTACTTGAAACACTTTTAATTTTTTATTGATAATATAAATTTAAATAATTCAAATAATTAAACCAATAATTCAGAATTTACATATAAAAAATATATGATAGTGATATATATACTAAAATTTTATAAAGCTAAGAAAAACAATATTTTTTTTTTTTGAACCATTGATCATCATTTGGTTATATAAAAAAAAATCAAAGTGCAGAGGAAACTCCAATGATTGGCCTTTTATAGTCTGCCACTTTTGGAGAGTTAAGCTCCGGAGAGAATATTTTTCTTAAAAAAGATAAAAATTCTAAAGAGTAAAGAAGTATGTGTACATTACACAGTCGTATGTCCTCTGTTTTTTTTTTCTTCTTTCTTTTAGATCTTTGTTGATGATATTATAGTTTTAGTTGTGGAAAAATGTGAAGAAGCACAAATTGTTTTCAAAGTAAAAGAGAGAGAGAAAATTGAGCTCAAAGTTTTTCTCAGGAGCTAATGATGATTTACCCTTTTCTATGAGAGTTCGCAGTTTCACACACATGTCATCCTCCACCATGTTAATAATTATTGGTTTGGTAGAGAACTTTGATGTTATTATCAGTCTACATTCTTGTTTTCTAAAACTCGCATGCATCTTGCGGGTTTAAATATGAGTAATTTGTGATACAACGACAACACTAACATAATAAACTAAAATATATGTGTCTGGTCTATCAATCACATATAATATAATAAATTACTTCAATTGTATTATATAGTTATTGGAATTGTCAGAACACTGGCCAGAAAAACTACTTTACAAGAAGATGATAATAATGTATCAATTTGACATATCACATGTGTGTGTGGATGTAGACTATAGGCGATTTTTTTTTTTTTTTTTTTTTTTTTTTTTTTTTTTTTTTTTACTATAGACGATTTTGGTTTTATATGTTGGGGGAAATATAGTTTTTTTTGTGTGGGCTTTAATAAGCGGTATACAATGTGGCAATTAAATGTTTCTTAGGTCTTACCCGTTCTCGTTCGTGTCTCGTACAGATGAGTTAATTTGTCAAACATCAACTCAATTTTTTTATATATACATAATTACAAATTATTGGATATTTTTATGATTATGAGAATCATTGAACCAACTTATATAGTATTTGAATGGATGATATAGAATTCCTAACAATAATATAATAATGAGTTTTTAGTGAAAAAATCCTTTAATCAAAACCAAAAATGATTCGAATCATTTTTTATAATATTTAGAAATATCTACTCTATTACTAGCAATTATATAAGTATTAATCCACTAAATTTTATTAAAACTCTACGATTAAACGTATTTGGACAATAGTAATATTATAATGGATGAATTTTCGATTATTATAAATTATTTGTCAAAAACACTTTTTAAATAAGAAATTTTATATATTCAACAATAATAAAAATTTGTAATAAAACGGTATTAGCTAATGAGTGATTTGAAATCAAATTACAACCGAAAAACATTTTTAAATATACCAAAATCAAATTGTTGAATACCTATTACATATATAAACACTTTATTGTAACAAAGTAATAGTATAATAGTAAAATTGTTATAAAATATTCATTAAATCAAACCGAAAATATAATGTAAGAAAATTATGATTTACTTTTTTGTAAATGATAAAATCAAAGACTGGAAAAAATTTAAACTAAAATAATATCAAAATTTAAAAGTTATTAGTAAAAGAAACCACCTAGTTATTTAACAAACACACAGACTAATGAATTTTCCACAAAGCAAAAACAAAAAGTAAAACAAAATTTAGCGCCACTGTCATTCTTTTTTGTACTTGAAAATGGGCTTAGTCTTCTTATTGCATAGCAGGCTTAATAATATTTGGAAACAGTACCCACGAAAATAAATGGGCTTTCGATATATATTATGAGAGCAACAATAAAAATAATACTCTTTTGACGAGGCTCGCGAATCATGACTTGGTGGATGATTACAACTTTCTGAGGTGAAATTAGTTTTGCTCCGATTATATTGGTAGAGCCAAAGTCATCTTTATAACTTGAACATTTTCTCTATGAAATATAAACCCAGCAGGTTTTTATTTTATTTTATTTCAAATCTATCTATTTATGGAAAAATAACTAAAGAAACAAAAACGAGGTCACAATATAACTCCTAAAGAAAAGAGGTGTGGACCGGAGCAATGATGAAAATGCATGTGGTACGAGACGTCAAATTGAAGCAACGGCGAAGTCTCGAGTATGTATATGAGATGTACGATCTGTCTCTCACGCAGACACACACTTTGTGTAATATAGTATATAATTACGTACACGATATAGACACTTGCAGACGACGCATGTATATGCAAATTAATGATAAGTATGCATGTTAACAATTAACATCTGTGTGGTACCAAACCAAAATATAAACCTCATCCGGGAAAGGACACATTTCTACGCGACGCTAATATGAGAAAGACATGTGTTTTTCATATAATATTGTGAATTTATTAAAGGAACGTTGTTTACAATTGTTTGGCGAACCTAATTCGTTTCATAAGGTCCAAAAAAGAATTAAAAAGCTTAATTAATCAAAACAAGAAAAAGATAGCCCAAAACCAATGTAGTCAATTACTCATGCGAGAGCTAGAGTAGTAAGAGATTTTTGAACGTCTTCCTATGCGCGTAGGATATAAATGTTCTTTTTAAAGACCATAGAAATTTTGGACATTCGACCTATAATTTTTTTAATATCTGGAGTTAAGTTTTGAAAATTTTAATTTAAAATATAATATTGGGTATTAAAAAGGGTTTCAACCCAGAATGCAAAAGAATCAATTTTTTCCCACTAGTACTAGAATCTTTAATACATCGATAAATTTGCTTGAAAATTTAAGAATAATTTCTCAATTGTTTCAATTCCATAATTTTCGTATATAGAGCTGGTTGTTATATAACTAAAGTGACAATGGTAATTTTCTATCCTGTTTCTCATATATTTATCAGTATCCTTTTACTATCAATGTAGCTCTTTGCTAGTTTCGTTTTTATTATTTGTTGTTATATTTCATATTTTGTCAAAATCCGTTCCATTTGTATTTCAATATTAGAAAATTTGAAAAAAAAAATATTTGATAAATTGAATATTTAACCGACAACGGTAAAATTATTATAAATTATATAAATTCATTCTGATTTGTTGTAAAAAATAGTATATTTTTTATTTTTTTTTTGTAAAAATACACATTCTTTACATTTCTATAAACTTCAGACAGACAATACATTTGTCAAGATTATCTTCATTTCTTCGTCTGAAATATGTAAAACCAATATGTATATATATTAGTAATAAAAGAAAAAAAAAACCAATACATGTTAGTAATTTCTTATGAACATATGGTGATCATGGTCAAACGCAAGTTAAATAAGGCGTTCATGAGACGGCTTCCCATGGCCAGTATAGTATGGTAATCATGGTATATGTAATTAAGGATCTATTATCACCTATTTTTCATTTTATTGTCTCTTTTTATAAAGTTAGTTGGTTGCATAGAAGTCAAGAGTGTCACCAATGCTTTGAGAGAATGATTGCAGAATAGATAGTTTGATATATAGAGAGAAATTAAAAAAAAAACATTCCCTTACGTCGGGGACACATTTGTTTTGGGAAATATGGACTAGATTTGACTATCCTCAATAGATAATTTAGAATAGGCTAATTACGCATTACGAAACATACTTTTTTATCAGACCAGACAGACAAAACTCATAATGTTTGATCGATGACTCAAACCACATAAGTTCCTTGCACTTAAGTTTGTTTCATTCTTGTTCTCCACTAAAACTCTTTGTTCTTCAAATCCTAATTATATTATTTTCCCATTTACTAAGAAAAAAATAGAGTGGTAAGATTACGATTACATTGCTGTAAGATATTGACTCCTAACCCATTAGTTGTATTCACTATATAAATAAGTGTCATAGTATATTAATAAATAGAGACTCTGACATAACAAATGCTAAATAAATGACCTAAATGTAAAGACATTTGTTTATTTAAAAATCTTTCTATTTTTAATTCGTCGAAATCTTTAAAATTATTGAAAAAAGTTGAGAATAATTTTTTCAATACTTATCAAAAACTCTTTATTAAAATCTATTATATAATGAGAGAATTCTCTCTCTATTTAATATATCCACATCAGCACAACATTTTTGATATGCAAAAAAAAAATATATATATATATATATATATATCATTTAAAACTTTGTTATAAATAAAGGCTTATTAATATATATTTCTAAAGAAACTTAAGATAATTAATATAATTCAAAGTGCACAAGAGTAATATTGAAAAAAAGTTGAAAATCTTGAAAAACTTTGATAAATTATTTTGGCTATTTATAATATTTCTTTATTATTGTACCAAATCTATCTTTTTTATCTACCAATAACTCACATAATAAAAATAAAAATGAACTGAACAGTGTAGTTTATTTTAAAGGTTAGTTAAAAAAATGTTGGAATCAGTGATATTTAAGAATAGTAGTTCTTGTTGTTAATAAAGTTACGGACATTAATATAATGCTTACTTATTTAAAGTTCTATGTCTCTTAATTTTAGGGTGTAAAACACAAGCATTATGATGAATATGAGTTTTTTTTGGATAAGGTAATATGAGTATTAAAGTAAGCTAAATGGTTTTTTATATGTTTTATTTTCTATAAAAATTATAATAAATTATGTATATTTTTTGAAATAACTAAAAAATCGATGATCTCTTATAGGACAATCTTTAATGTGTTTATAAGTGGTATATACGCATATGAGACTTACGTAAACGTAACCATATGGTAAACGTGACGCAATATTCGTGGGGTCGATTAGTGGTAATTGATGTGCTAAGTTTGTGGTGGTGCAACGATCATCTGTGATTTGAATATAATTCAATCTAACTTTCCTCGAATATCATATTACATGGTTTACCTAGAAAAAAGTAATAATATTACATATATATATATATGGATGTAAGAAGAAGAAAAAAGTTGCAAATAGACTATATAAGTATATATAATGAGAAGGTATGATAATACATAAAAGTAGGGGACCAATAGACCCATGCGTGTGACCAGAAACTGACCCTTTGTTCTTTATCTTTCCTAGTGGAAGAAAACTAAATTCGTAAAAGTGATTGAGTCAACCTTTGTATCAATGGTTCATCTTTGAGATGTTGTCGAAGCTCCCAACAAACCGGTCGATGAAACAACAGTTTGATCGGACATGAAAGAATCTTGGGGGTTCTTGTGTCTACTCCATTTCATATAATAAAGCTCATATATCCACATTTTTCATATATTTATATACATACATCAAAACAAAATCTTCAAATATATAGATAAGCATCTCACAAGAAAACATGTGATTTTATTTTATATAATTATATCTATAAAAATTAAAATAGCTTATTTTTAATATATCTGCTTAGAAATAAAACTAGTTAAAAATTATGTAACTATTTTCATTTGATCAATGGAAATAGTCATACTTTATATTCTTACAAAAATTTAGTTACTAGGTTAAATACGACTGCAATTATCTAGGAAAACTTACTCAATGTCCATATTATTCGTAGTTATAATTGAAAAAAGTAAAATATTTTCTCATATTATTATAATTATTTTCTAAAACTTATAGATTTTTTTTTTTAAAATAACTCACTGAATTCACATGACACTTTAAAATAAATAAATATATTTTAATACATAGAAGCATTAAAGTTTCAGCTTCATTTTTAAGAAAAAAACGATATAAATTATTGAAAATGATAACATGGTTTGAAGTTTATTATGATATTTATAATTTTAATTAAAAACATTAAAAATTTTGGCAAAATTTTAAAATTAAAATAACCTATTTTAGCTATATATTTTAAATAAATCATATATATGATCGCTATTAAGTTTTAAGTGACATATATATATATATATATATATGTCACTATTAAAAAGTTATTTAAAAATATGTTTTAAATATAACAAATTTTTCACATTAACTTGAAAAGTAGCAAATTTATATATATGTATTTCTTTGCCAAATTTAGTTGTAAATGTTTTGACATTTACAAAAAAAAAAAAACTGATTGAAAGTCAAAATATGTATAAGTGGTTAATTGTTTGAAATTATAACTAAATCTATACATTAATTGGTAAAAATTGGTGATTAATCAATTTTTCAAAATTTTGAATTTATTTGGCTTAATCACGATATTTGGTTTTGAATTAGCAATTCATAAACATCAAAAAGCTCACACAATTTATAATATTTTTCACCTCTTACAAACTCGGTGAATCCTCGAACCCAATATGGTTCTCTCAAACTATCTGGTTGTGAACAAGGCACCTCATTCACTAAACTGGTACGCCAATCTAAACCTAGCTCAAAGATGATAAACCAATAAATTATATTTTGATTGCGTATTGCTTCAACACAGTAAATTCCAATGTTTGTAGACTTTCCTATGATAACTCTTTAATGTTCAGTCATTTCTAATATGTTTAATGGTGCATTTAACTTACGAAAAGCCAATGCCTCTCTAATTATGTCTACAACTCTACATAATATCTTTGCTGAAAATCGTGTATTCTTAAATCTTCTCAACGTATTTATAATCCTATATATAGAGTTGTTAGTTACAACTCAAAGAAGATCTCTGTAAGATACGATAAATGAGATCTCAATAGATAGAAAACATGATACAACTTTTTTCATATTTGTAGGTATTTTAAAATTATTGGGGTTTAGACTTTAGAGTTCCGGTACTAATATGCATTTCACATTTAAATTCTTAGCCAGATAATACGTACTAGCTAATATGTTTTTTATTTATTTAATGAACCGTTTATTATATATTACAAAAGAAGAGAGCATGTATCTACAGGATCGAATCCATGACCCTTGTATAAATTGCAAATTTATTTGGAAACAGAATTTGTTGCAAGAACCTAGTAAATTGCAAATAGCAACAACTTAACATGTTCGATTTACTCTCAACACTTAAAATGGTTCTTTGCAAGATCGTCTGATTCACAATAAGACATTTTTTCTTTACTAAACTATCTACTGAACCAGCTGGTGTAATAAGTTTAAACTTACCAATTGGTACTGGACTACTGGTTTCCACTTGCTGAGGAATTTAGGACTAGTGGCCACGGATCATTTTTCCTCAAACACTGAATTATTTGATCATTTCTGTTTGACCAGTTAAATGGTGTTACACTTAAATTCATTAGAGAATTGTTAGTGTAAAAATACCGGTTCAATTAAAAAGGCTCATTTGAGCAATATCAAACCCATGAAAAAGATAGAGAGCTTGAGGATAATTCACCGTAGACTCATTCAAACTAAAGATTCAATACTAAAGTGAAAATGTCGGGTCAAGGCAATAAAAAAGGAATTAATAGCAATAGATCATAAATCAAACCATGGTAATGAGTACAGAAAACGTAAATTTGGAATATAAAAGAGAAGAAGAGAAAGAGTATTAGAAGGACAAGTCCAAAAAAAAAAAAAAAAAAAAAAAACAGATCCTACAAGACATCTTGCTGCTTTTTTTACATCAACAAAAAAACTAGTGGGTGAACTAATTGATGACTATATTAATCGGATGATAAAAAGTTTGGATTATCTCATCATTGTTCAGGAAAAAAAAAATTAGTAAATTAAAATAATGCATATATTCAACATATCACTGCTTGAATTTGTTTTTGTATTTTCTTATTATTCAGATGTTATAACTTAAAAGTTTAAATCGAGTTTGTAGTAAAGTGGAAAATACTACGAAACAAAATCATGGAATTTAGTCATTCCCAAGATATGTCGAAAAGGAAATGGTCAAAATGGATGTAGGTAGGTGGCAAAAGCTATGGGAAGCCACTTGATTTACTAGGCATAATGCCATGATCCCTATTGCCAGAAATGACTCTCTTTTTTAAAAAAAAAAGTGATACAGTATCAGCTATAGTATTAAGAACAAATTAGTTCTTGTTTCATCTATGTTTGCTAGTTTAATTTGGCTAACGCTTCTTAGAGTTCTTAATACACGATGGTTAGAGACTAATCTAACAATATATATAGATAGATAGTAATAAATTTATATATTGATTTGAATCAACAGTAAATTTTTTATTTAATTAAATGATTGATTCCAACAGAAAAATGTATTGAGAATGATCAGTCACATCCTTATAACATCTCCAATGTTAGAAATACTCTAAAACTTATTTTACCAATTTAATATTAATATTTTAAATAGAATAAAATTATATAATTAATTAAATAAAATTATATTAATCACATATGATACATAAGTTTCTAATCGGTTCTATTTCTTTTTTCTCTATTTTTTCATTAAAGTAATAATAATAAATTCTATCATAAATTTGTATTGGATATACTTTTTACATTAATGTATTGAATATAGTACTTAAGAAGATTTAATTTTTAATGAGTTTTTAGATGATTTTGGGTGAATTATGAAAGTTGTTTTGATTTAGATAAAAAATTCTATAATCCCATCTAAAATAATGAAATTTGGATTTTTATATTTTTAACTAAATTTTTTAACCAAAATACCTTGTAATCCCAATATATTTCCGAAAATTCATTATTTAAAATATTTTAGTAAGAGTAGATTTCAAAATAGATTTTAAAATTACAAGTTCAATAACATTAGATTTGAAAATATTTTTTAAAATGCATGTTCAATAACAATAAATTTATCATTTTAATTTAAATCACTCCAAATATTTTTAAATTACAGATTTAATACGCCCTCTTCCTCTTAGAATTTTTTTCAGCTTAATGAAAAAAACGAGTTAACATCTTTTTTATCTATATTAAAAATATTAGTATTATATTAATAAGGTATTCTAAAGAGTAATTAATCTGATGTAAAAAAAAAAAAGTAGAGAGAATCTAATCTTTGGAGCTACTCTTATGATATAGTCGTGTACATAATTTATGACAAAATCACAGTTCTTTTTATACGTGATATAACTTGGGAAAACAGACGCAAAATATATATATAATACATGGAAAAACATGCATTATAGCATCATGCAATTAACAAAAAAATAAAAGCATGCATCATGCATGTATATATATATACCAAACATGCGCATATATATTACATTATTTTTGGATAAATATACGAGTGCAAGACGCTAATACCCACAATATAAATAAAAACGTATTGTTTGATTTTGATATATTTACTCCAATAAAGATAAGGTGTAACACAAAGCAAAAGTCATCAAAACGTTAAACCAAAATGGTGAAAAGAATGGAGCCTGCGGGAAGGAGATGGTGAAAGTAAGAGGCAGAAATGAAAGTGTAACTTTCTTCTTGTTAATAAAAATAAAATAAAATAAGTTTTAAGTTAGGTCTTATGATTCGGCCTCTTTTTACTTTTGTTAACCAGACTTCTTACAAAGACTGCGTTTTTGTCCGCACTTTGCCGGTCAACCTCTTTATTTGATATTTTTTTATTTTCTTTTCTTATGATTTTTTTATTTTATTTTCTTATGATTTTTTGCTTTCTGTTTTCAGAACTCTTTTCTTTCTCGTCTCTTCCCTCTCTAAACAAATACTACTAGATGTGTTTATCTATAGCAAAACCATTTGTATTTACAAAATCTAGTACATCATGAAGTGAGGTGAACAAATAGAAAATAAATGGAGATTTTTTGTATTTGTAGTTACAGAAAAAGGCAAACGAAAATATCCTTATAAGAGTTTAGGAATAAAATTTAATGTCCCTAAAAATATTTAGAGAAAAAATGATACATTATTTTTTTAAGAATTACAAAATGTCTAAATAGTGAAATCGGATTGGATCAATCATATTTGATAGAGATTGGTATTTTTAAGTTTATTTGATGAATGTTGGACAAACCATATTTTAGCCACACAGTCTATCATCCTGAGTCAATTCTTCCCTTATATACCATGTGCTTCCCATGGCAGATGTACTATTATTAGGAGTGATTGACCACTGTAGTTCTTCATTGATTTGTGAAGGGAATGGCCAACCTTTTCATTCTCTTAATCGATCAATCAACCTCTTTGGATAGTTTTGGAGCATTTTCAAGATAAATGGTTGGTCAGAAATATTTTGGGAGAGTAGTCAACCATCACTAAATTGAAAATTTAAGTTCATATTATTGAACCTGGAAGGGTGGTCGATTGACCATGTTTTGAGAGGCTAGTTGATTAGAAAGAAAAAAAAATTAAAACACCACAATTTAAAATTAAATTGGATTAATTTGTGATTTTCTATTATAAATAGTCTTGTAATTTGTATAATAAGCTATGTAATCAAAAATATTCATTTAATTATTTTTATTCCTAAAAAATAGATTTCGATTTTACTATAAAAGTCTAACATAACTATTATTTGACTATTCATCTAAAATTGTTCTATACTTTATGGTTAATATAAAATAAAATTATTAAGCATCATGCACTATGTAACTGTTCAAAATGTAAATATTTTGAAGATATTTTGACAATTTCATATTTATTCTCAACAATTCTTCAGAAATTCTTATAATTATCCTACAATATTTTTTGAAAAAAAAAAATCAATACTATTGTAGTCGATGTTTCCAACCATCATCTCGTCAAAAACTCCTCGAAAATCACTAAATAAATTGGGATAATGATTTTGTCAATAATTACATTTGTTTGGACGATCGTTTTGAAAACAAATCCGGAAAAAAAATTTATCGATAAGTTTCTGACAAATTAATGTTGAAAATATTGTTTTTTAAATTCAAACTCCAACAAATTGTTGGTTGTCGAAAATGCATCGGAACTCATGGACTCCGCCAATTTTTCTAGGTATTTTTTCGTCCGCATGAAGACTTATTCTTGTAGTGTTTTTCCTCGTCTACACAATCCACAAAAATATCTTCAACACCAACTAATCTCTTCTTGAAAAGTTAATGATGAAAAGATAATGGACTCCGACAGTAGAATGAAGTCATCCAATTTTTTAGCAAACAGTCGATTTAAACAGAATCTGAAAAAATGAATTCGAGTTGCTCTGATTCTTTTAGTATCATGCTCTGTTTTTATTCTCATTTTGATTATCATAATTACAGTCTCTTTCATTCTAAAATGATTAAGACCAAAAGTTTGTAATATTTTTTTTTTGATAAATACATTTTACATTTTAACTAAGTTTTGTAAAAATAATGTGTTTTTCAAATTATAAAATAAAAGAAGTTATTTTTCTAAATTTCTATAATAGTTTATTATGTTAAAACTTGGCTACTATTTGTAACTTAAACCATTTTCAACTCTATTCCATTTCTTACTTTAAAACTCTAATTCTACTCTATTTTTAACTGTAAATTAGAATAAAAAATAGACTATGCTATTTTTTTTGTTCATTTCTCTGAAGTAAAAAAATAAAATAAGATTATAGCAAAATTCAACTGTATTTTGAAGTTACTCCATTATAAAAGTACAAAATACAATTTTACATTAGAAAAACCTTTTATAGAGAGAGAGAGATGAGAGAGAGAGAGATGAGAGAGAGAGAGAGAGATGAGAGAGATGAGTACGTTCCAAGACAAAATGATGAAAAGGTGTTGGGCAAGCCATAAAGGATTAGCGTGGGAAATGAAGCTCAAGAGAAAGAGCACTCGTTTTTTTTCATGAACAAAATTGACTCCTTACTTTATTTCCATTGCTGTGCTCAATTATTCTGTTCTTTAAACCTCTTAATCTACTACCAAAATAAAAATAAAAATTCAAAGAGATTTGCCGAGCGTTTTTGTTATATTTCTTTCCTTATTGTTAAAGAAATTTATTATTACCATAGAGAAACCGTACATAAATCTGAAATAACCAGTATTGCATGCTAGCTAACTACATGAAATAAAGGTCCTATCTGAAATTAATGTGAACCGTGCTTCTGCCATTGATTGTCTTGGTCATGCGTTACATTCTAGAGATAAAGAGAAAGTAGCATCCATAAATAAATAATAACCCAATATATATACCCATTCGTGCATGGTTACATGTACATGTCAATTTGCCAACGGAGAGTCGATATTCTATAAAAATTTATGTTAATAAGGAAATTTTTTTTGGAAAGGAAGAATGTTTAGAAGTTGACAGGAATAAAATAATTTTTAAACGAAAAAATTTTATTAAGAGCTTTTACAATGAAATGAAAGTGCGAAGGAAAGCAAAAGGGCTTTTTGATTGCAAGCTTGAGAGTAAGGTCATGATGATACGGCCAGCCTTTTTTTAGTCTTTGGTCGGTCCGACAATCTGTGTGTTTTGTGTTCACTCTGTGTTTAGTTTCATTTTTATTTTTTGTATTTTTTTTTGGGTTATAGTATTTCTCAAGCTCTCATATATCCTATTAATGTAAAGTAAAATATGGACCGATCTCTACAAAATAAGACAATATTAGTATTTATTTTCTATTCCTCTGATAGCTACACTACTTAGTTGAGCTTTCCGTAAGTTGAAAGCAAAGACGACTTGCAGAGTGACTTTCCAAGTTGCACACTATCCATACATATTACATATAGCCGATAAATAATTTTGTTTTGGAAAGCCTAGAAGTTGTAAAAGGTTCATCCATGTATCAGGACATATATTTATATGCATCTCTATATAAAACCCATAATATATATTTTGTAACTTATATCATGTAAGAACTTCGTTCTCAAAATATAAAAAAAATTGTGATTTTAAAATGTATTTATCATTGGCACTAAACACTAGTAGTTGTAAATATATATATGATGTTCTTCTTATTATGTATATGTGAGGTTAGATAAAGATTAGCCTCACATACTATCATATGGTAACAAAAAAAAAACACTCATGATTCACAAACTAGATCATAAATCGTTAATAGGGAAAAAAAACCTGATTACTTTAACGAGTTCAGGTGCCTGGATAGCATCATTTTTTGTTAAAAATTCTTTCCACCAAAGCACTAGATGATGGTCGATATTACAACTCTCTCACTCACTCACTCAAAACATGTGTACCCTTTCAAGCTTTCTCATTCTTTCACGCACATGCACAATGCTCTATTCTTGTCTTTTAACATTAACGTATATATAACCAAATGGCATCTCCACCTGTAGGTATCTCGGATCCCGTACCTCATGAATCACAAGCTTCTTCATGATTCGATTTCAACAGCCAATAACAAACACACATCGATTTTTTGTGAATTTGAAAGCCTCTAAAATGCTCATTGTATTCGAAACACACTATATCGTACGTGGAAGCTTACTATAAGCTATTTATACAATGACTATACTAAATTATTATTTAGCGTAAGATTGTTTTAATTCCAAACCGATTGTGCATGTTATATATGAAACATTGAAAAGACAGAACAAATTTACATAGCTAGACGCCTAGACTTTCGTGTTTTCTATTATAATAATTGAATCTTCTATGCATGTAAACTCTTAAATTTTTTCGAAGCCTATCACACTTTTGGGTATTTCCTCGATTTTGCGTACATAAGTTCTAAAAGCTTTTTGGCTTTTTTTTTTATATATACGTTTGATTTATCACTTTTCTCGATATATGCCTGATGGAAAAGAATTAAAGAGGGTAAAGAAAATAAATTGGTTTCTTATTAAGTGAAAATGCGAAATAATATAAAAGAGAACTCTATGGAAGATGAGTGCATAGCCAATTAGCAATGGAAACAACTAATTGGGAACTTATATATATATATAGCTTCTCCTCTTCGTAAGTGATTTATAGGTTTCACTTTCAGTTTCTTTTCCTTCGCTACTTTACTGTGAATTTGTGATATTCGTGTTGTCCTCTACATCGCCAGCACCTATTTGTTCACGAGATAATAAGTTGGTGTAGATCATGTGGTACGTTCTTACATGTGGTATAACCTAACAGAGTAATAATAATAGCCTTGATTATTACCAGTTCAATTCAAAAACCTCATTCTCAGTATCAAATATATACGAACATCTGATATTGAGAAAAGGCCATATTTTATGTACACAATTATCTTGTTCGCTTAATAATTTTGAACTATTATGTATTCTGCAGTAACGTCGTTTTATATTAATAAACCGATTGGTATTTAATTTGTGTCACGGTTTTAAATCAATTGAAAAAAAACAGAACACTATTCTACAACATTGTATGTGCACTCTAATAAGTAATAACTAAGTTTAGTGGTCTAATACACATACAATTTAAATAATAATTTCAACACTTTTGTTAGGTACTTATGCAAGTAAAAATCTAGACTGTTTTTCATTTTAATACTATAAATCAAGTTAATCTACAAATTAGATATGGACAATGAAGTATTAGATCTAAATGCGTAGGTTAAAGAGATGGATAATCTAAAGAATCTTAAACCCATTAACCTTTTTTGCTTTTCTAATAATTCCACCACAACACAAAACACAAGTTGCAAACTCTATATATCCTTAGGAACCATAGGTATATACAAAAGCATATAAGTGCTCCTATATAAATCTGCATTTGAAAGCAAGCTTTTGTCTCTTTTTAACTCTCTCAACTCCTACCTTTTTTTACCAACCTTTCCTTTCTTTTACAAACACACACACACTAATATATATATATATAGAGAGAGAGAGGAAGAGGAAAAAAAGAGTAGAAAGATGGAGACTTTTATGTCTTCGTAGAAACGAGTGATGTGCGCAAAGAAAGAAGAAGAAGTAGAAAGTTCAGGAGCCATGAACAACATACAAAATTACCAAAATGACCTCTTCTTCCACCAACTCATCTCCCATCATCATCACCAAGATCCTTCTCAATCCGAAACTTTAGGAGCTCCGAGTAACAACGTCGGATCCGGATTCACTATCTTCTCTCAAGATTCTGTTTCTCCAATATGGCCAACTTCGATCCAACCACAGTTCGATCCGTTTCCTCCTCCTCCTTCTCCCGCATCTTTCTACGGGAGTTTCTTCAACAGAAGTCGAGCTCACCATCAGGGAATACAGTTTGGGTACGAGGGTTATGGTGGAGCCACGTCAGCTACGCATCATCATCACGAACAGCTTCGGATCTTGTCCGAGGCTTTAGGTCCCGTGGTGCAAGCCGGGTCGGGCCCTTTCGGGTTACAAGCTGAGTTAGGGAAGATGACAGCACAAGAGATCATGGATGCCAAAGCTTTGGCTGCTTCAAAGAGTCATAGTGAAGCTGAGAGAAGACGAAGAGAGAGAATCAACAATCATCTTGCTAAGCTCCGTAGCATATTACCAAACACCACCAAAGTAAGTCACAGTTTTGTACACTTAAAATTCTCACATAGATTATTACACATTCATGACCATGTCACACCGTTTAATTAGATTGAAAACGGAAATTTTTAATATAAAAAGAATATTACAAACAATGTAGAGTTGAAATGGACAAACATAGCAGTTGTGACATGAAAGTTCATGTCACATTTTGTCTCTTTTTATTTATTTTTAACATTTAGGTTTTATAAAAGGAACTAAGTTATTCAAAGGTTTTCTCTTGAATCATGGATCTTCTGGGTATTTGTTAAATTCCCGAGGAGAGAATCAGTCAGAGACTGTAGAATAAATAAAAAGTGTGGGAATATGGAACGTCCATGTCGCTTCATGCTTAATTGATGTAATAAAGAGAAACAAACGGCGCTGCTCAAAAAGAATAAAAGCAACAAAAAAAAAAAAACCATTCTTGCCGGACCAAATCATCACTACGTCGACCACATAATTTCTCCTCGATTATAACACATTTATGTTTGTAATAATGATATATATATTTTATTTTTGGTATGCAGACTGATAAAGCGTCGTTACTAGCTGAAGTGATTCAACACGTTAAAGAGTTGAAGAGAGAGACTTCAGTGATCTCAGAGACAAATTTAGTCCCAACGGAGAGCGACGAGGTAACGGTAGCTTTCACGGAGGAGGAAGAAAGTGGAGATGGCAGATTAGTAATTAAAGCGTCGCTTTGCTGCGAAGACAGATCGGATCTATTGCCGGACATGATCAAAACATTGAAAGCGATGCGTCTCAAAACTCTCAAGGCGGAGATAACTACGGTCGGAGGACGAGTCAAGAACGTTTTGTTTGTCACCGGAGACGAGAGTTCCGGCGAGGAGGAGATGGAAGAGTATTGTATAGGGACGATAGAGGAAGCTTTGAAGGCGGTGATGGAGAAGAGCAATGTTGAGGAATCGTCTTCTTCTGGGAATGCTAAGAGACAGAGAATGAGTAGTCACAACACTATCACCATCGTCGAACAACAACAACAACATCACAGGTAATCAAATTTTTAAATCGCGTAATATTTTCGTTCTCGGTGTACGTATCTACGTGTGTGCTCTATGGAAATGAATGTTGTACGTCACGTTATACTATAGATATGTGTGTTTGTGTGTGTGAATGTATAACGGAGATATTTGTATCCGTTGGCGCTTGGTTTGGTTCTAAAAGTACTTTCTTTTGCTTGTTTCGTTGAGAGTTGGCTATATGAAAAGATGATGCATGGGTTTTGCAACATTTAATTTAATTTTCGTGGGTTTTGGTTTTTGTTTTTTTGTAATGTTTGCAATTGTTAACGTGAAACCAAGAAGAGACAATGAAGAAGAACAGGAAACGTAGTAACGTACCAAAGATGATATGTGCATCATTATTTTATTTTAGACGGGTTCGGTCTGGAGAAAACAAAAGGAGACAAGTTTTGGATTCTGGGCTTTGTACGTTGATGCCTGTCTGACTCTTTTGCCTTGTCTATTTACGTGTCTCTTGTTAAACTCTTTTTCGTGCAAAGATTTTACATATTATATCCATTTCTAATAAACAACCAACTTTGAGGAATTAGACCTAAAAGACAAGACAAATAATCCCACACGTGTTTCTCATGAACTCCAGGATCAAAAGCGTAAATAGTAACAAAACAAAAGTACAAAACAAAGAACGATTTATTCTGAGTACAATATTATTTATTAATCTGTTTGTGAAAACTTCTATTAATGAGGAGTAATTTAGGATGAATAAGTGATAATTAAAGATCAAATCGAGGAATGTATGACCTCATGTATGCATGATCGACAGGTGATACGTGATTGTGATTGGTCATGACGAGTAGATTACGTAATGGAGGTCGTATTTGTGTAAGATTGCATCACTAAGTGAAGTACGTAAGACGTTATTAATTATTATGATGGTTGGTACGTACTTTTGTACCCTAACTGCCATTTCATATGTCTTTAACATTTTTTTTACCCAAGTGACGGCCATATTAACTGTCTACTTGTGACTCCTCTTTTGGCTGTTTGTAGACATGACCTTGATATATATTTTTTCCATTTTTTGTATATCTTAATAATCAAACCCAAAACTTACTAGATTTTTCGATTTTATGGAGAATTGCAATTACGACTACAACCGGTGGTGTTTTAGCGAGATAAAAAATGAGAGAAAATTTTATTGCCTTTTGGATTCCACAAAAATAATGTATTGTCATTTGCATTGAAAGAGGAAAAAAATAGTAATGGACATCTGTTAAATACTTATGACCCTCTCTTATTTGAAGGAAAAGAGTATTGGGAAATCTGAAAGCCCAACCAAACCAAGCCCACGGCGGAAGTGAAGGTCTGAACACAACAGAGTACCGAGTAACGATATTTGACTTGTAACATATCACATGGAAACTAGAGATGGCAGACGGGTCATTCCGTGTCCAAATTTTTGATTTGTCATAGCATTTCCAAACGTAACTATAACGATGCACTCG
Source organism: Iljinskaea planisiliqua (assembly GCA_900108845.1). NCBI lineage: Eukaryota > Viridiplantae > Streptophyta > Magnoliopsida > Brassicales > Brassicaceae > Iljinskaea > Iljinskaea planisiliqua. The sequence continues at coordinate 3,934,511 of FNXX01000009.1, forward strand.
TCTTTATCAATGGGCTCCATGCCCATTCATTCGGTCTGTTGATTTATTGTTGTACACGGTCGATGCATTATTTTTGGAAAACTTGAGAGATTTGTTTACTAACCATATAATCATCATATAACCGTTTTCTGTGTTTTTTTTTTAACTTATACGGTATCGCTAATCACTTCCCAATAGAATATGATACCCATCCTTTCGCTATTCCATCTCACACACGCTTAATTTTGAAGTTCTCTTCGTATGTGTGACCGAAAATATAATTTTATTTTGCTAATATAGATAACCAAATCAATTTTCTTAAGCATTTTCACTTACACTATTATATAATAAAAATCAGAATATTACAAAAAAATTTTAACATAAAATTTTTTTTACAAAAATTATGTGTAAATATATATAAATAATAATTTTTAATTATGAGTATCTCAAAATAAAATGAAAAACTTTGAAATATAAATATTAATTTTTAATTATGAATATCTCAAAATGTATTGAAAAACTTTGAAAAAAGATTCTCATCATTTTGAGATATTTTACATAATATTATATATTGAAAACTTAATATTTTCAATGAAAATTTTCTTACACATCACATGAAAACTAGAGTTCTTAATTTTTTTTGTTTAGTATGATTTGGTATGTTTTTGATATATATCAGTTTAGAAAAAAGTAGAGAAAACTATAGTTAACAAATAGGTTCAACCAAATAGAACCCATAATCGAATTAAACAAATGAAAACTAAAAACTAAAAATCTTGGTAATTAGGGTTAAAAGGCAGCAGACCTAATAGGATTATTGGAATTGTGCTACCCGTTTAAACAGAATTAATCACTGTTTACACCCTTTATTTAGCTTTTGTCAACTGCTATCAATCTTATCAGCAAGAAGAATCTCTCTCTAACCAAGAATTATAAACTTGCACGACAAGACGTTGATATTTAATTAAGGAATGAGAGAAACGACTTTTGTACTTCTCTTCTCACAAAGCTATTGAACAGTTGTCGCATTTATATTTTATTTTACTTACGCTTGTTTTTAAGGTTTCTTTTATGTTATACCACAACATATAAGAGAGGATACTTTATAACTTTATTTTGGTTTAACTTTAATTATATTTTGCATTTATAAAATAATAAAATAGCATATCATTATATGTTGATTTAAGGAAGTGATTTAGTTATTATCTAATAATATCTTACAAATTAAATATTGTGTACCTATAAGTCAATTTCACTGTAAAAACAACTTATAAGTTTTGTTTCTTTTTTTCTGACACATGTAAAATTTTGCTCCCTACTTCAAGAATACGTTGACTAATGAGAAAGAAAAAAAAAATCTTAAGAAAACAGAGGAGTATCTGTGTAAATTGTATTTATATGAAAATGAGGACAAAACTTATAATGCCATGTCACCATAAATGATCCTAAAAAAAAATATCTAACCAATAGTAGTAGAAGCCTATGCTCTTAATTTAAATCTCATTCTCTCTCTTTATAATAAGGTCTCTCATTACTACATTCCCTAAATTACCCTTCTCCCTTATCTACAGTCGTACGCAAAAAGTAAAAGGGTATTATCGGAAACGAAGCTTCTTGTCTTTGCCTTTGGCGTGGAAGCTCAGCCTTTGTACGAGACAAGGAAAATGTCTCTTTCCTCCAAGAATAATCTTTTTCCTCTCCTCTCTTGTGTGTTTGCCTCTTGAAATTTTCCGCGAAAAATCTCAAATTTCCCGCAATCAGATCTTGAATTCGAGCTGTGTAAAAAGGGTTAGGTCTGAGTGATTCAGAGGCTTTAGGGTGTTCCTGGAGCGGAAAAAATGTTGGTGCAGAGAAGAGTAATGAGCTGGAGAAGAGTTTGGAAGTCGTTTCAAGCGGTTTCTGCGCATGGTTTGCTCTTCTCCTTCACGCTTCTTCTCGCTCTCAAGCTTGATCATGTCGTTTCTCATTCATGGTGGTCAGTTTTTTTTTTGTCTTTCTTCTTTTATTTGGTGCCTTGACTTCTCTTTGGTATTGCCAAAACTGGGACAAATCGTTGAATCAATTGATGGATTTCGCTGATTCTTCCTTAGTTTTGCAGAATTGTCGTTCTCGTAATACAAGTTTTGAGTTTTGACTAAGTGTAGTTGGGCAGAGGCTAGAAAAATTGGATTTTTGAGTTTTGAGCTAGTAGAATTGTGAGGTTTCGTCTTAGTGATGTCTAAAGTACAAGTCTTTATCAACGTTAAAGATGAAGACTTGTTGGGTGGCTTTTCACTCCTTTAATTCTGTTTTTGCAGGTTTATATTCACACCCTTGTGGCTATTTCATGCTGTGATTGCGCGTGGTAGATTTTCGTTGCCTGCTCCATCGATGCCTCATGATCGGCATGTATGACATTTTTGTGATTATCACCTTTTACTCTTAGTTAGCATGATGTTTGTAACTTCTAAAGTTTATGGTCTTGTGGCAGTGGGCTCCTTTTCATTCTGTCATGGCAACGCCTCTGCTTGTTGCTTTTGAGATCCTCCTTTGTGTACATCTTGAAGATAAATATGGTATTTTACATAACTTAATAGTATTCATTAATCACGGCATGTATCTGACTGGTGGGTTTATTATATAGTTTTTGTTGTGTCCCTGTGTTGCAGTTGTTGACTTGAAGATTGTCTTCTTACCGTTGCTTGCATTTGAGGTAGCAATTTTGGTAGATAATGTCAGGTATTTCATCAAAGTTTTAAGGTTTGGTTTTGTTCACCCTTCTTACCATTCTAGAGTGCCGCAAAATAAAAGCTTGTTCTCATTTAAAGTATTGTTTGCTTTGTTGCCCTTAGTGATGACTGACAGACATCTTTTCCTGCAGAATGTGCAGGACACTCATGCCTGGAGATGAGGAAACTATGAGTGATGAAGCCATATGGGAAACACTTCCTGTAAGTTGATTCTTCTCTTATACATGGGAACTTTTCCAGGCATTTTAGACCTGAAAGCTCGAAAGTTTTCAAATATGATCACCTCACACAGGGTTAATCTAAAATGTTCTATTCTCTTTCTGTCTGGACTCTTATGTTTGATACGAAACAAAAGGTTTGGATTGGCTTGTTCTATGATCTTCTTAATTTGCTTCTGCAGGTTGGTTCTGACATTGTCTATTTGTTTTGTAGCACTTCTGGGTTTCCATATCTATGGTTTTCTTCATTGCCGCCACAACCTTCACTCTTCTTAAATTATGTGGTATGCTGCACATTTACATAATTATTCTTTTTGGTTAATGTTCTTCTCCCTTCTAACCGTAACCGTAGAGGTGTTCTTGACGTTGCTCTTCCTTGTCAAGAAGTTGAACTAAAAGATATAAAAAGATTGTTAGTGTGTATAATTTTGTAGAATCAAGTGCTTTACTCATTACTATTGTTCTGGTTCCACATATTTCTATCTTGATATTTTTGGTGCTGCCAAGTATCAGTCTTTTTCTTTTCTTTCTGAATCTGTTATATCTCGAGCCTTATGTAGGTGATGTAGCTGCGTTGGGATGGTGGGACTTATTTATAAACTTTGGGTAAAACCACTTCCCTTTTTTAAATCCTTCTGAATTATTTAACTTGTCTTCTTTATTAAGTATGAACAATCTTCTTTCTTCTCAATCTACAGAATAGCAGAGTGCTTTGCGTTTCTTGTCTGTACAAAGTGGAGCAATCAGTCAATTCATAGGTATTCACATATACCGGAACCTAGCTCATCTTCAGTAGTAGTAAGATATCTGGACTGGAACAGAGGTTTGGTTGTAACTGCTGACGAAGAGAATCAGCAGAGCAACAGAATATGTGGTCTCCAAGATATTGGTGGACATGTTATGAAAATCCCATTCATCACCTTTCAAATTATCCTTTTCATGCGCTTAGAGGTACAATTACGGAAACAAACCCATATATAGCTTTTAAACATGACCTTTTTAACCGAGGTTTGAGCTAACTCTCTCGTTGAATCTAATTCCAGGGAACACCCCCTTCAGCCAAAAACATTCCGCTTTTAGTTCTGTTCGTACCTCTCTTTCTGCTACAAGGAGCTGGGGTGCTTTTTGCAACATATAGGTTGGTGGAGAAATCTGTCTTGTTAATATCTAGTGGTGGTGGTTCTTATGGAAGATATTTTACTGCGACATCGTCAGCTCGTGAATTCTTGGGATTCTTTCAGCATGGTGCAAGGTACAAAGCTACAAGAAACTGAGCAATGAGAATCTCTGGTGAAAACAAAAGTCCTCCTAAACATTAATCCTTCTCATATCGTAAATAACAGATTACTTGGCTGGTGGTCTATCGATGAAGGAAGTAGGGAGGAACAAGCTAGGCTCTACTCCGGAGAAGCTACTGGGTAAAGCTCTCATCTTTTTGGTAACCATAACAAAGATGGCTTCTTTTGACTTATACACAATCTTTGGCTCCATATGGTTTCAGATACAACACATTCTCACCAGAGGTTGTGAAGAAAATGCCAAAGTCTGATCTTGTCGAAGAGGTAAACTACACATAAGAGATTTTTTAAGTCATTTTAAACATTTTGAAACCAAGCAAGATTTGTAATTTTCTTAAACTCCTCACCAGATATGGAGACTACAAGCTGCATTGAGTGAGCAAACAGATATCACCAGTTATAGCCAGCAGGAGTACGAAAAGCTTCAAAACGTAATACATCCACTCATTTTTCCATAATTTATATGTTTTACAACCACCATGGAAGTAATGATTTACTTAACAAAAACTTGAATTTCAGGAGAAGATTCTTTGCAGAGTTTGCTTTGAAGAACCGATCAATGTGGTTCTAATCCCATGTAGACATCACGTCCTCTGCAGGTAAACCAAAGTTCCTTTTGTTTGCTTTTCCTTCTTCGTGTTCTCTGTCTCGCTTAAACCGCTTTGTTTTTCTTAGGAAATATCTAGAATGACATGTTTTCAATTAGTATTATTGCGATTGTCATTAATATTTGAGACAGTTGTTTTCTTGAAATACTAATTTGTAAACTTCTATATCGTTTTTGTTTTTCAGCACATGCTGCGAGAAATGCAAGAAATGTCCGATTTGTCGTGTCTTGATTGAAGAACGCATGCCTGTATACGATGTGTAGATTTCAGACGACCATAATGAAGATAATATATTTTCTCTCTTCGTTGCTTGTTTGGTTTTTTTTTCTTTATAGTGATGAAGCAAGCATTTATAAATATGTGTTACAACGGAAAATCCGATTGTTTTACCACTGGATGTAGATAAAATATTGTAAACCATCGTATATGTCATCAACCTTTGATTCGCTATCTCTTCTTTTGTAAAACAGAGTTACGAGGGTCCAGTTCAGAATCAGTTCTTCTTTCTTTCGTCGTGTTGTTCATTTCGGTTCATGTTACTCTTCATCTCTGCCTTTTCTCGAACTCATGAGGTGGAAACATAAGCCTCAAACCAAATGAGATGCATGATCATGCCTTTCTCTTCATATCAAAATGTGAATTTAGAGTGCCTAATTATGTTTCTCCGCAGAACCGTCTTAATAATTTTGAAAGCCTTGGTCAAAATATGAAATATTGGCATTTTATTTATTTCATATTATCATGTCAATAAAATATAAAAAGTTTATATATTAAATGTATTAATAGCAAAGTTTTAAGCAGACCATGAATCTGTGACATTTTAGAATGCTAAATAAGATCTTAGAGTTTTGGATTTGTCTTAACGTCAGAAAATTGATGGTGGTCTTAGTTTCACGAGACTTAAAGCGGTTAAAAGACAAAGATGTGAAAGCAACACCAACACGTGTTAGAAAAGTCACTACATCCTCCAGTTTGGAAACTTGATTATCATGCAATTACTTGATCTTAATACACGACCTACACACAAGCATGTACACGTTGGTGACCCAAATGATCGGGGTGAATTCTTACCCAGATGTTCACAAAGACATTATCGAATTAGTATAAACTAAAAAGCAAGTCAACGTCAAACTTAACGCAAACTCTCATTAACGAGAACTCATGATCATCATATAATTTGTGGCATTTATTTGTGCATATAGTCCAGTTTTTCTGTTTTATTGACCAGAAGTAGGTAAAAAATCTGATAATACGATATATATATTTTTTTCTTTTCGTGTGTGCACGTAATCTAATTGGTTTTGATATTATTATGTTTACTCATTGCACCTTGGCGTATGTGATTTTGAATAAATTAAATGAGTGGACGTCTCTTCAATGTGGCCGACAGAAATAGTGTTTTCATTTCACAAAATGTTACAACCCCTTTTTATGCTCTGTGAACCTGCCCACCTTGTTATATCATCAGAAAACGTAATGTTTCGACTGTATAATATCAAATCATATAATTTCGTCTATATGTAATAGAAAAATAGATAATCCAAAGTGACGATTTTATTCTATTTCCATAAGTTGGTAGTTTTAAAATTTTCGATTAATTTTCTCTCGACACATGAACAACAACAGACACTAGAATCCCTCTGACGTGGCATCCTGTGCAACCTGAAACTTTATTTGAGTCAGAGAATAAAATCAGTCTATTTTCCTCTGTGTCTTTCGGTCTAAAAATCACGTATATATATTCAATGTATTTTTTATAATTTCTGTTTTCGTAGTAATAAACTTTTCCCACTTGGTGTTGATCAATAATGTACGTGGCAGATTAGGAGGCAATCACAAGTGTATTATATTAGTACTAATATAAACGGCCTTCAGAACTTTATATAATTACGAATGATCGGCACAACTTGCTTCATTGTGTATGCAATTATATATTTATTAAATCAGGTATTAAATTATTATTAATTCCAAAATCTCCTTCTCCAAAATGTGTATATAATAATTTTTGTTGTTGTTGTTTGCTAGGCTACAAAATGGTTATAATAATTAGCAGTTTAGACATTGAAATTAAACGTATTTTTGTTACTAAGTGTAATTACACGCTGTTAGACGATCATTGATCAATTTATCGAAGTTTTATTTCATTGGTATTATGTCTAAATTTTTTATCAGTGGAAAATTTTCCATGTAATCGTACATTTTTTTCATTTAAATTAAATTAATTTGTTATATTAAAATGTAATACGATCGATAATTTAAATAATCAAATTCAGCTTTGATTTGATTTTGGATAAATTACTGTTTGAGTGTTATTCCTCCTGGAATTTTTTCGTTTCTTTCATATGTGATGTTACTTCTTATGTCCATATATGATAATTGTTTTTGGCTTTTCTAATTTTAGAATTTTGCTTCCCACAATCCCGCTTGACATTCACGATATGCCATTGAACTATTTTAACTTGATTTTTAGCTTTCAATCTGAAATTCTAAAATATTTGAATTGAATTTTATCATTTATAGATCATATTATTGTAGTTTGTTATATATGAACATAATATACATTATTATTAATAGAATATATACTATTTACTTCTATAAAGTTTGAACCACTTAAATTTTTCTATGTTTAATGATCCAAATTAAAAGAATGAAAAGCTAGGTTACTTATAGTTCGTGTCACAAAAATTTCTTATGTGCCGAAATCCGTACATTTCTTTTAGGTCCAAAACTAAAGTATATGATTTCTTAAATATCGTATGAATCTAATTTTTTTAGCTATTGCGTTTGATAATTTTCAGTCGAATTAATAATATTTGGTATATTACTTAATATTTTTTTCAGCATTTGTGTGTGTATAAGTTGAAGAAAATCTGATGGGTCATGATTCATGCAGCATATTGTTTCTTCCCTTTCTTTAAAAAATACATACCTTCAGAAGAAAAAATATTAAATAATTGGTTCATCTATAATTGTATTTTTTTTGGTCATCTACCTGTAAATTAACAAATAATAAAATTTCAACCGTTAAAAAGGTAAATTTGTACCTTAGTAATTTTTTTGGTGTGAACTTAAGGGATTTATTTCAGAACCAGATCTCAGAAAATAAAGAAATTAATCAGCCAAAAGAAAAAAACAAAAACAACAAAAGATGTCGAAATTAGCTACTAATTTACATCTGAAAAACCCTTATTTGGGATGAAAAAACTACAAAAAATACATGTATAGCTCCATATAGAAAGCCAATACATATAAGCTTCTTCCCAAGGGCTATTATATAAGTAAGACCCGCAAAAAAAAAACAAAAAAAAAAAACAAAAGAACTAAATATTTGGTTAGTCTTCATTAAGCCGATATGATTATGGGGATGATGGTGATGATGATTTGATGTAATTAATCTTGTGTTAGTCATGCCAGCAAAGAAGCATGACGACACACCTCCTTATGATGTAAAGCTTAGCCTTTTGCTCTCTAACCACTCCTCCCACTCCACGGCTCCACATCTTCCTCTTCGTTCCTCCTACACTCGAACCGGTCGTCTTCATTATCTCTAAACCGACCACAGATTCAGAAACAGTAATCTCTTGGAAGTGAATGTGACACAGAGAGAGAGAGAGAGAGCAATTAGGGTATCTGTGTTTCTTTTCCTGTTTAGATAATAATGAGGGTGATGAATGAAGAGTGGGTTATATATATACAAGTGGGGAAAAAGGTGACTCAGGACAGAAACCGAACCGTACCGAACTAGACCGGTCCAGGAAAGAGGCAACGAGTGGGTCCGTTGGAGGTTTGTGCACTGTTCCCTAACTCACCGGACACTGTGCCCCTCCATACCCACGTGGGCCCCACCGTGAAGGAATCTTTGCCCTAAATGTGGTTTAATTAATCATCTTATCACATGCTTATCCTTCTCTCTCTCTTCATGAAAACACTAACCAAATACCCATATTGTAAAGTATATGATCTTACAAAATTACCATTTCAATGAAAAACCAAACCGGTGACCAAAGTGAACTTGTGTTTTATCCAACATCAGTTTAATCTTTGATATTTCAATGTTTCTCTAAAAATCCTAAGTGCATGTATCAGTATCAGTTGGTTTTCAGAACGTCAGCAAAAAAATGTCACCAACCAAAACTGTCGGGACTAACTAATACTACTAACCATCCAAAATCGACACCTACTTGGTCCCCGGACGTTATAGATTAGGTTTTAATTTTATAGCTGATCGTGATTGACATTAATAATAATAATTAATAAAGACTAACGTTTAGTTCGTTTGATTAGTAGCTCACTCATACACTACTTATTATCATAAATTTTGTGACCTGATTATATTCCCATATATGTCGACAAATTCTAGTTAATAAGTAAATATTCCAAAATCTTGTAGACACATGCATGACGAAATATTCAAAGCATCGAGTTTATGTTTATCTATGGTTTTCCGCTCGGAGTATTTAAATTAGTGCTATACAAATTATATGGAATACTATAGAGTATATAAAAAATGCATTGCGCCGAAATTGGTGAGAGAAAACGTTAATAGAAGTTATTAAATACCAAACTATAACTAAATGAGGGACAGTTAGGCGTTAATTAGGTGGCATAATCTTAAATTGCAGATACTTCTATCTATAATTGAGATTCGATCAATCTTTTTACCAAAAAAAACCGACAACCGGTTGGTATGATTTTAAGAATTAACTAAACCCTTTTTTTAATTTACATTAATCGTTAACTCAAAAGGTTATTAACATTAGAAAATCATATCTTACAGCTACATCACAGTTAATACTCCTTAAAGATTGAAGTTAATTAAATAATTAGCTACACAATTAACCAAGTAGAGCTAGGTGTGGTTTGATGTGGTTTACGTGCTGTTGTCATTGGTTATAGTGAAGTCTTCGAACATGGAGAGTGGAGTCGCACGTGAGGTTCTCGTGATTCACAAAATGCCTTTAGCTTTTGGTCGTCTAAAAGAACAAGTTTCATAGAAAATAAAACTTACAAATTGACTCTTTTTTTTTTTTTTAATCTATAGTTTTATTACGTGAGTTAGTCTCTGTCATTCTTTCTTTCCTTTAAATCTTGTCGTCCTTTTATCAACCAACTTTTTCTTCACCCCTCGTGGTTGTAACCAATTTTAACAATTCATTACTCCCGTATCCGTATACGTAATTAATATAAAAGTTTCGTACGTGTGCTTTGTGTTCGATGGATAAACGTGAGAGAGATCATTCTACCTTTTAGATCCAGCTAAAAAACAACTACTTTGTTTTCTCCTTTTAACCATGAGCATGTGGTCTTGTAATTTTCTGGAGTTAATAGAGTATATTCATCATGTGGTGGTGGTCAAGACTCAGAAGCAGAGATCGAGTCTGAGTTATACCATCTACCAAGTCCTTGTGCTTCTCTCTTAGCCACTCTAAATACTTTAAATGACACTAACATTCAACTTTCGACATGCCTTGAAACTTTTTAACGTCTCCTATTCAATCATTCCACTGTGACATAAGTGATATGTCCGTTAAGCGGTACATATGACCAAAGCAAACTTAGATGCTATTGTAGCATTGTGGTATCAATAGCTTCATCAAAAGAACCCATGAAAGCCCTAAATAGAATATTAAAGTATTAAGCGGCATGTGCTCTCTGTGAAGAAAGCTTGAGTGAGAGATACGAATCCAGTTCCAATGGCGTACGGAAGGATTTTCTTCTGACAATTTTAAAATAGACAAGCACTTATTCCGATAGACAGCAAGCTAAATATCGCTTGACCACAGACTTATCTGACTCTTCGTGCGGAGCTCATGGTTTCTCAGGTCCAAAGCCCGAAGGGGTAACGTGCTCTTCAAGAAACTTGCCTTCTACTAATTTTTTTCTTTTCTTTTAATTTATGGTTTCACAAATTCCTATGATATTAACAAGTATTCACAAGAGTACTGAAACTTCAGAAAAAGAGTCAGAGAGTGCCATGTGTGTGGATTTAGGTACAATATTTTCTTTAAGGTTACTTGCTTTACAAGTAGTAGTAATTTACTAAGGGCTAGTAAGATATACATTGAGATTTACACTACTGCCGTAAGTAACAGTCTGTCCTCACTCCTCTCTAGGGATCCACCGGTTCCACCACACGGTCTTGCGGCCGTCGGTAATCTCATCCATAGTCTCCGCAACTGTTTTCACAACCTTCCTCTGAAGCCTAAGTGCTGATGCGAGAGCGTTTCTTTGTGCACTCGCTTTCTTTCGAGGCTCTTTCTCCTATAATAATACAAAGGAGAAACAAATCGACACTAGGCTTATGTTACTTCACACATTATAACTCTTGAGGTATTTGAAGAGTGTAGATTGGCCACAAACCCTGAGTTCCTGAAGCTGTATTTCTGTGAATCCGCCATCTTTCTCTGTCCCCGACTTTGCCATTAACTGAATCACCCAATTTGCGGCTTCGCTGTAGTCTTGTTGTGTAGCCCTGAAGTACTGCATCCTCATGTTTTGCATGACGGACAACGCAAGCAGTCCTTGTCTATCGAAGTACGGGTGAGCAAGAGCTGCTTTTGCGCTTATTCTTTGTCTTGCTTTGAACCGGACCATTGATGTAAGAAGTTCCCATCCGATCCCACCGTCTAGATCTAATAGCTCAAACCCTTTACGGAGATCAGGGCTTGCACGAGGCTCCACTAGTTTTCTCCAAGCAGTTAAGTCGTAGTCGCATCTTTTCAGCTGGCGGTTGAACTGAATGAGGTTACTGTCAGACCTTAAGGATGGGAAAGCCTGGAACGGTGAAATCATAGTGAGAACATTAATTAACATAGCATGATGCATTCGTTATGAACAAATTTTTACATATTAATACAATCAGATTACAGTGACTCCATATGAAAGGATGTGCTTGTCACAAGTCACAAGATAGTTGAACCTGGCTGAGTCAAAAACTCAGAGAAAAGTAAAAGCGATTAGTATATTGTTACTTACCATTTGAAGGAAGATGAGGCCGATGCTATATATATCAAACCTATCTGGCAAATTCATCTGTTTGAAACAAAACCATAAACATCAAAATCCGACACTTAAATTTTATAAAACTAGGATAACTTAATGTTAACTAAGCTTCGCGTAGTCAACAATGAAGTTTGCACCTGCCACAGGACAGGGGAAAGTGCAGCTGCAACAGGTGCTGAAGGTGCAGATGGAGTTTGGGTGCTCATGATGTATTGCTCAGGTGCTGCATACCTGAAAGCATCAATCCCAAAAGAAAGATACTTATATCTGAGGTTACAACGACAAAAAGGTTGACAGATATGATCCTTGGCAGGGGAGAAAGATACAAATTTCGAAAGAGAAAAACCTTGGATCCAGGAGAAATTCCTTTGGAATGTAGTTGATTCCCACTCTCAAATCAGCTGCAGCTCCAAGATCGATAATCTTAAAAGCACGAGAACCTGCTCAAGTTTCAGTGGACACAAGTCTCTTCATCCTTTCATTGGGTTCCTTTCTCGAAAAAGGTTTCAAGAACTAAGATCACTTTACCTTCTGAGAAAATAATGTTCTGAGGCTTAACATCCCTATGAACAATCCCGGTTGAGTGAAGACCATCCAATGCAAACAAGAGTTGCCTCATGATAGTCTGAATAATAATGTTTTCTCTTTCCAGCCCTTTAGGCAAGTTTTGGACTTTCCCAAGGATGATAGTTTCTACCTACATGATTGCCTTCAAAAATGTGACAACGTATACAGGAGACGACTGCAAAAGAACAAATAGAAAGAGGAGATACTACGGACATTATACGGGAAATCTTTACTCTGCAGCAAACCAGCAAGTGTTGATTCTCCTTCATATTTCCATAAGAGCCAATACTCAGGTCCTTTCTTCGAAGACTTCTGCAATAGTTTCGACAATAAGAACATAAATCTACAAACATAAGTACTCGAGGCAAAATCGTCAGCTAAACCACCTCGAGAAATCCGTAAACAAAATCAGCACAACTGTTCCCACAAGCTCTGCGAACCCTCTCGTTCATCCAAATTTCAACTGCACCGTACTCAGTCGCCTTCTTCACTACATACTCACCGTCCTATCAACAAACCAATAACAAAGTAGTAACCTTTCAATTTGCACACTTCTGATGAAGTTGAAAATGTTAGAATCTCGACTTGAACATTCATATCAAGCACTTACATCGGAAGCACGTTTCTTGGATAATGAGGCTCTATAGACAACACCAAACGAACCTTCACCCAACTTCTTCCCCAAAACGAAATCATCCTGCAGAATCCTAAACCCATCAATGAACCAAACCCAAAAGACACAGCCAAAAAAGATTCAATTTTTCCAAAATCAAACCTTTCTAAAAGTCGGCCTGAACAATCTCTCAACGAAAGCAAGAACGAACATGTCGAAAAACCCAGGAGCAACGCCAGGTGTCGCCCACAGATAGGAGAGAGCAGTGAGAGCTAACGCCACTCCAGGTGCGGTGATCGTTAAACCGTTCGATTTCGGCAAGGTGCTCCGGTATATCATATCGCCGCACTCCATCACCGTACATGGGAGCCCGACTCCAACTCCGACGAAGAGGTTGTGAACCGCGTCGATCAGCTGAGCGCGACAATCGGACCCGAGCTTAACCGTTGGTTTAGAGCTCCAAACCGGTTGGGTTAGAGACAACGGTTTGAGTTTCTTTCCGAGAAACGGTGTGGGAGTTCCGATGTAAGCTCCTCCCGGAGAGATTGTGGCCATGGCGGAAGTTTCACCGGAAGAGTGCTTCAGTGTTTTGGGAAGACGCAGTTTCACCAGAGATTCCTTAAACGTCGTCGTTGATTTCTCACCACTAGTTTTTTTCTTTTTTCTTCTTTTTAATTCAAATTAATTATTGTTTTTGTACTTAGTAAATGTACACCACAAAGGACACGTGGATCGGGTCAGATTCGGATATGTAAGCTTTCATAATGGGCCTCTTTGGCAGCCCATTATGATGAAGTGTTCGAAGCCTATCTCAGACTCTCTCTTTTCTTCATTCATACGATATGTTTGAGAGATCATTTAATTTATACAACGCCAATGCATTCAAAACTATCATACTATGATGGATTGTTCCCATTATATATCTCATGACTATTAAACCACTAAAAAAAATTAAAGAAAGACTAACATTATAGAATTGGCAAGTGAAGAAGTCGAACATGACTCAGATTCAAAGATAAATTTTCTTTTTAATACTAGTATAAACCAGCTGATATAAACTAAGCTTATAGTTTCTTTAAGAGATACTCTACCACAATAAATGTACATTTTACATTAACTTTGAACAATGGTTTACAAGTTTGAAACGGTCCTGACAGAACCAATAGTCAACTATTTGACAATTCCGTACAACTATTTGGCAATTTCGTTTACTTCGTTGACCTCGATGCACGTAAGCTAATTGTTGTTTGAAAGATGACTAATTTTTATTTATTTAATAATTGTATGAAATGGTGCTTCTAAATTTTGAATTGATATGCCACTTCATATCAAAGTTAAGACACTATCATTCTAGAATAATAAGTGCAGTAAATAAAAGTTCGTCACGCAATTGACCAATAAATTTAGTGTCAACGTGCTCTTGATAGGAAAAAGTGAGAAATTATATGAAAATTACACCACAAAAACGATATATATGATATCTTATTGACTCCATGTTAAATATTTACGAGATGAAACATTTATATATTAATTGTTATCTAACTTGCTATTTCACGATGTGATGTGATGATTTAAATATATGCATTTGGTTCACGAATTACTTTTTTTTTTGAAACAATCACATAAGCCGCTAAGGTTTACGAATTACGAACACGGAGCATCTGTGATTGTGAAGCAGATCGAAAATGAATCATATAACGATGAATGACATAACGAAGTAACATATGATAAATATTATCCCCAACCAACCTTAACAAATTGCAATAACTTGTACATGTACATTGGAAAATAAATGTGAAAAGAATCATAAGAACATTGACAAGAATGTACGCACAGCATATAGATCGTGTCGGTGTCAACGTAGACGCGTGATCAAAAGCAGTCAAACATATTCTCATTTGCCTCTAGTATAATATATATTCTGATCATACTAATCACTATACATCTCGTCACATGATTAACTAAACTAACCAAGCTTATTAATAATCTTCTCAATTATCACTATATTTTGTATGTTGTTTTTAGTTTTAGCTTTGCTCGGCTTTATGAACAGAACAGCAAGTTGGACAAAGTCGCTTCAATTATTTCAGCTTTAAGATAAAGAATTGTTTGATATCTTCATAAGTTTTTTTTTCTCCCATTTGGGTTTTGGTTTCGGGTACACTTAAAACACACATAATTAAATAACATGAACTAAAGAAATCGTGTCGTCTTGATACCACAAATGATGATTTTGCCTTTGTCAAAAAAAAAAAAAAAAAAGATTTTGTATGTTATAATTGTTTAACATGTCACACCTGCACAACTAAGAGATATAAACTTCTTAGCTATTTTATTCCACGTCCTAAGTAAGCTTCTAGAACTAGCTAGGTATGGGTTAGTCAGAATTGAAATAATAGTTGTATATATATATGCTACTAAATAACTTTCTATTTAATAATATCCTTTATATTGAAAGTTTTACTACATTATTGGCTACCATAATCAGCCAAACTTACATCTATGAGTTTATGCTATGGTAGACCTTAGGGTAAGTTAGATCATGGAACCTCGATCACGGCGGCTCCCGCACTTCATACAAATATAATTTACCATATTGTAGATGTTATTATGAGACAACAAAACTGAAAAGCTGATATATTCATTGTTTAATAAACAGATAATAGAATTGAGTTTCTGTCTTCCTGATGTATATAATATATTAATAAAACACCCGTTAACTAATATCTTGTTTTTCTTTTCTCACTTTAGTATGATTGTATCCAATTATAATCACGGATATGTGGGAGCCACGAAATTGATTAAGTTAAGTTGGTTTGATGGCCTAAATATTTAATTAAGTTAGTTCTGGTGGCCTAAACTAGGCCACGTACGAGATTCATTATCCCACCAGATTTGAATTTGAAGTAGTTAGTCAAATATGATCGTCCCAAAGATGAAAATAGGAAAATGTTAATAAATACACGAAGTCTCTATCTCTTACCAAAACTGTACGATCTCAACGATGGAGGATAAGAATCCAGAACCAACGGCTGAGATGGAATCTAAGAAGTACTTAAAATAGGATGAGATGAGGTTTGGGGCCATGATGCTTAGCTAGTGACAATGATGGAGCTGACTTTTACGTTTTCTTATAGCGTCTTGCAAATTTTCTTACAACTTGCATCTCCAAATTGTTGACAAAACGTTATTGTTTAAGACGCCTCACCTCGCCCGATGTTTTTTCTACGTGCATGGACTTTTTCTTATTCTGCAAATAATTATTTTTAATTTTGTTTACTAGTTTCTGACCATTTTGTAAGAAATTTTCCTTAATGTCTAGATCTTCTTATTCTACAATCTTTGAGAAAATTCAAACCAAGATTGTACTTTGTGGTGTTTTCTTAATTGCTGATGTTTTCATATCATTTATTTTTTTTAGCAGATGATCAAATTAATTTTATAATCTATATAGCGCATTAGTTGGTACTTTAATTTCTGTTCCACTCAATCCTCCTCGTGGTTTTCTTTCGTTCGTAGCTAATGTTATTATATATCCAATGGGAAGTCAGATATTTATGATATGCCCGCAATAATTAATGTGGATGTTTTATTTTTTGCCTGCATTTATACTTTTCATGTGATTTGGATGACTATTTAAGTGAATGTATATGTATCTATATATTAGTACGTGTATGTATAATAAATTGTGATGGGATTATACTGATAGGTATGTAACCGGAATATATAATATTGTAGTTTAGAGATATGGATTCCAAATTATAACTAAATATAAATCAAAACCATGAGTTGGACTAGTACTATAAAATGTTTGGATATATATCGCAAACTTAAACTTTTATTGGTCAGACCAATTAATTTCTTGGTCTATAGATATGCTTACATCGATTATAGAAAATTCAACAAAAAAAAATGTTTTCATTCACGAAATTATTGGATGTTATGATAGATTATGACTGATGAACTAATATAAACTAGGTATGAGTAATTAAAACCTAATTTTAAAAAGGACAGAAAACGAAAACATAGCAGGTTTCAGAGATATATTTGGTTGGATAAGCTCAAGCTCAACTAATCAAAGTATCTCCTTCCCAAAAGGAAACATCATGCCACATCTACAATTAATCCATTTTCTCTTTCTATTATATCCACATATATCTATCGATCATATTTGCAGATATGAAGATGTGAGGTATATATGAGTGGCTGAAAAAAATAAGGAGAGAATATTATGAGTGCTTGCTTGTCGTAATTAATACATACATTTTTTTAAGAATGTAGACAAATAGTAGCTGTAAATTAAAAAATGAAACTGAAAAAACAAAAATGAAAGTAGATATTAAGTATGTTAGGATATTTTTTTGTGTGAGACAACAGAATCAGATAAGATCATAATCCTTGCAACATTACCAACCCAATAGTCCCTATTTTGTTTTTTCAATCAATAAATATATAAAGATGGTGAATAAAATATGGATACAAGAATTGCTTCAAAGGGAGATGAACTAAATATCGCAAAACAAATAAAAAAATAAAATAAAGATAGGAGAAAGATCCAGATGTCATGTGAGCCCCAATACCACTTGACCCCCTTGGTAGGTCCCACTTACCATCTAAGTATGTAACCCCATTGGTTATTCATTTTGTATATATTGTTTTTCTCTTCAAAACTCTTGTCTTAAATTTTTATTTTAATTATTCTCTATTCTGACTTTCTTTCATTTTTTGTAATTTCTTTGTTAAACACTGAATCTTCTATGTATGTCAACGTAACAAAATTACATGAATTCAACATATTTGGATTGTTGAATAATGTATCGTTATTCAGCCTGACTTTTTTTTTCCTCTGAGCATCTAGAATCGTAAGTTTATTAGTGCTAGTTTCTCGTCTTTTAATACGTTATCAGTATTATGTTCTCGTTTTCAATTCAGTAACGAGTCACAAAATATTGAAAATACAGAATTCTGAAATGATATATAGTTATGTGTTTTACAAAGAGAGTACTCTCTTTAAATTCTACAGAACATATTGATGTGATTTGGATTTGTTAGCGTTAATATGACAATTATCTGTGAATGTATTAGAAACCATATATAGTCTATGTGGTATTTATCCTTTTCCACGAAACTTTGAGTTATAAAAGCCAAAAAAATTATCAACCAACGATATAAATGATATCAGTCAACTCTGGTTATATATATCTCAAGTCTAACTAACAACTAACATGATGAAAATATTACATAATGAAGATGCGTGGTAATGTTTTGTAGGAATGTACTTAAAGTCGTTGAAATGTGTTTCCTAAAAATGTACATAACAAACGTACGAAAAACAGAGAAGCCGTCGTACGACATACTTTGATCTGCCCTTTCATAGAAACTTCCTTTAAAAGTTGGTTTGCCATTCTTTTAAGCGTTGACCCCACCTTCACATCTTTCTTTTTATTTTCACTATCTTTATTCATAAACCAATCAGAATTAACTTCAATAAAATATAATATATCAGATATATATTTATTAATGATAACATGTACATGCACTTGCCTCTAAATTCCTCATCATATCTCTTTGTATATGTATATATATACATGATATTTCAAGAACTAAAAAAATCAACAACGTCACCCAAACCCCTCTCACATAATTTGTGTTTCTCATTTTGGTTAGAGTCTTCAAGAAACTGAAACAAAGAAAGATGGTTTCAAGTTGCATAGACGAGAGTTCTTCTACTTCAGAATCTTTCTCGGCCGTAACCGCCACGAAGTTCCCTGCTCCTCCGCTTCCGCCGTTACGCCTCTACCGGATGGGAAGCGGTGTAAGCAGCGTCGAGAACGGCGTAGAGACGGAGTCACGGAAGCTTCCGTCGTCGAAGTACAAAGGCGTGGTTCCTCAGCCCAACGGAAGATGGGGAGCTCAGATATACGAGAAGCACCAGCGAGTTTGGCTCGGTACTTTCAACGAGGAAGAAGAAGCTGCTCGTTCCTACGACATAGCCGCCCGTAAATTCCGCGGCCGCGACGCCGTCGTCAACTTCAAGACCTTCATCGCCGCAGAGGAGGAAGATAACGGCGAGTTATGTTTTCTTGAAGCTCACTCCAAGGCCGAGATCGTCGACATGTTAAGGAAACACACTTACGCTGAAGAGCTTGAGCAGAGCAATAAACGTCGGTTTCTCTCCGTCGACACTAACGGTAAACGAAACGGATCGAGCAACTCTCAAAATGACACCGTTTTAAGAACTCGTGAAGTGCTGTTCGAGAAAGCTGTTACGCCTAGCGACGTCGGGAAGCTAAACCGCCTCGTGATACCTAAACAGCATGCGGAGAAGCATTTTCCGCTACCGTCACTGTCACCGTCACCGTCACCGTCGGTGAGTAAAGGCGTCCTGATCAACTTTGAAGACTTGACGGGTAAAGTGTGGCGGTTCCGTTACTCATACTGGAACAGTAGTCAAAGTTACGTGTTGACCAAAGGATGGAGTCGGTTCGTTAAGGAGAAGAATCTCCGAGCCGGTGACGTTGTTACTTTCGAGAGATCGACCGGATCAGACCGGCAGCTTTATATTGATTGGAAAGTTAAGTCTGGTCCGAGCAAGAACCCTGTTCAGGTTATGGTTCGGCTTTTCGGAGTTGACATCTTCGACGTCACAAGCACGAAGCCGAACAACGTCGTCGTAGCCGCGTGCGGTGGGAAAAGATCTCCAGATGTCGATATGTTTGCGTTACGGTGTACCAAGAAGCAGGCGATAATCAATGCTTTGTGACATTTCCTTTTTTTTTTTCTTTTTTTTTTTTTTTTTTGAGATTGTCAAGTTGTAGTAGCATGTGAATCTGTGGTTATTCTTGCTAAGTTACTTAGCAAAAGAGGAGAATTAAAAAAAAAACGGAAAAATGGTTTTGTGGAAAAGTGGTAAATAGAATGTAGTTATTGTCCGTCCCAACTCTTACTTCGGGTGTTTTTTTCTTCAAACCATATTACTCTTATATATGAATGTCAACTTCTTCTTGTCTTGTAATGGTTATTATTAACCTAAGATTTTCTTGTATTTTTTTGTTCTCAACTTCAACTTTTCATTAATCTAAGTATTATACAACAAAGGCAGCCTCCACAAATGCTTAAAACCAATCGGGCGCCAAAGAGTATAGCTTAGAGATATACAAATTATATAAAGCAAATAAACTCTGACCTTCTTTAGGGGTTTTACTTCAGTTGAATGTCTACAAGATGGTCCATAATATCATGGTGTAAGGTTTGGATAATATGCCAAACCTCTTGTCCCTGCAAACCAGTGATCAAGTCTCCTGAATGATCAAATCCAAACCAGTTTTCAATAACTAAGGTTGCAGGTAGAGAGATAATTGCCCACTTCAACGCTTCAGCTTCAGGTTTCAATACCGTTTTAATATTTGATTGGCATGAACGCCAACTCAATTAACCAAAATCCGTTTTGGCCTCTAAATGTACAATCAATTTCGAAAACGTCTCTTTCCTTAGGCCAAACTCCATTAGCATTACACTTAAGCCAGTCCTCTTGTGGAGAATCCAATGTTCATACTTGGTTCTGGTGGAGTAGAACATGAGTGGGTGATAGCACCGTCTTCATGCTAGCTTGCCAACACTATGCATCTTCTGTACTTTAAGTAGTATATATCATGTGCAGAATACTCTACTCATTATTAAAGATAAGTTCACTTATGTTCTTTCACAGTTTCCGAGCTGTCCAAAGGGAGAATTTTTAAAATTACTGCTTCTCGGGAGTGAGCCTATGTAATCTACATAATTCTAAATATATTGGCCAAGAGAGAATCTACCATTTTACATTGCGGAGAAGCAGATATAGGAGACAAAGCCCACACCAATATGAAGCAATGACATTGAAACAACATGTTGTTAACGGTTTATATGATTGATCATTTGCAACAAAAATGCAGTTTGAGAGGCATCTCCAGTCTCCAAAGATTTTTTTTTTGCACTTTGGAACTTGCTTCTAGCTTCCAGAGCTTCTTGAGGATACTAGTTAAGACCCAATACACTGACTTCACATTGTTTTCGATTTAGTGTAATCCCAATAGTAAGAGCCCTTGGGCCTTGGCTGCAAAATAACCTGACAAGTTTTGTCGTTCTGAATTTTCTTAACTATATCGATCAGTGTGGATTGGAAAATGTTCAGATCATAGGGTCATTAGGTCTAACAGCATGCCATAAATTAATATTTACTTTAGTTTCTTAACTATATAACATGAATTTCCTAGAAATATACTATGAATAAGATGCCTAATTAAATCAAGGTAATGTAAATTTAACAATTTTTTAACAAATCAAGAAGAGGTTTATTTTTTTTTTGTTCAAAACAGATAAAAGAGATTTATAATTATAATATATAACACAAATACATTTCTCTCATTAATTATACTACCAACACATATTTTCCCATTATCAAAGCATATAACCATAAAATTATTAAAATAAAATAGATTAATCCACATACAAAATCACTAGGCACTGGCTAATTCGAGCTTTGCAAATCCACTTTTCACCCGTACAAAATTCTTAAATGAAGAAAAAAAAATGAAAAAAAAAAAGTAAAAGAGATGAAAATGTATATTTTTAAAGGTATAGTATAAAAGAAATGTATCAGGGATTTGAGATAAATAAACACTACAAACTGAAATAAAGATACATAAATAATTTTGTTTGAAATGGATTTTTCAATGGATATTGCCGAAAAATTTTATTAGAGAAAAATAAGAAAAATAGATTTAATGTTCCATTACTATATTAGATACATATTTTCATTAACTTAAAAATGTGAATGTACAAACTCTGTACAATCAAACTTATACATTTTAGGGTGGTGATGTTCATCTTTCCTGTTTCGGATGAAAAAGATTTAAAGATGATCACATAACAACAAATGTCGCATATAAATGTGGTTATCCTCTTAAATCTGCTAACTGGAAAATAGTTTCCACCAAACATTGTAAATGAGAAACGATTGAGTTTATCGATCCATCTTGACTAGCTTAGTATCAACTTAAGTATGAACGATTCATCTTTAACTTATGAAGCGATGATATATGGACTGCTGAGAAAGATGAATTATATTCTTAAACGTACATAGAACAAAAGTGTTATTGGTTGTAGCAGAACTAGAAGCAACATCATCTTCATTGACACGGATATGACAATTTTGCTTTGAAATAAGCTGAGTAAATCCGATGATAAAGTTCTCTTATACAACAAACTTTTAAGATATTATGTTTTGAATAGAAACAATGTTTGCAAACTGCTTTAGTTTTGCTTCCAAACCACAAGTAACTTTACTTTTAGCCAATTGATCATGTGTATACATTCTTACCTGCAAAAAGATTTTTCAATATTTTTGATATATCTTTTTCAATATTTTTGGTAAGTGAATAATTAAATCTCAGTTTCACCGATAGCTGGTTGATTGAGTGTTATCGTCTCGATGTACCAGCATCTTAGTGTAGTTTGAAATTCAATTCTTGTAATAAATTTACAGTGATGGATGAATACAAAGACAAAAAGTGGTTCACGATTGCACAAAAGTAACAAGCAAAGTTTTGTAGCATTTATCATATGGAAAGATGTAATTAATATATCCGACTAGAAGACAATTGCGTTATTGGAAACTAGCTAAAGACATCAATACTCGATATCAAGCCTTGGCTTTGCTTATAAAACACCAACTCATTAACACCTAAGCTCGAGACGACAAAGTGGACACGTTTGAGATTGTTGAATCCAGTCTTCAATGCAGCGAGTGTGGAAAGCATGAGAACAAGGAGACGTAAGGGTCGCTTCCCTCCCAAGGAAGAAACCTTCTTGACAAATACAACATGTACCAAACAAATCCATATCAGGGCCAAGCACTGTAACACACTTGTGGTTAGGTTGCATTGTTAATTTGGGGACTCTAGATGAAAAGTTGAATTCTTTCACCCATCTCCCCAAAAACTCAACATAAGAATCCGGGAATTGAGTTAAACCGAACTCACAGATTACATCTCGAATAGTCCTCATCAGTAAATCGTCTGGCTTCTCCAAACTTCTGTCTTTCGCCATTTTAGTAATCTTGGTTCTTATGGTGCCAAGAAGTTTTTTTTCTTTGGCTTCTTGAAGCATGGCCTCCATATCCACTGGTGGTACCATTATTGTTTTCTCGACACGAACTAAGTAAGGATTCCATTTCCGTTTCGACCAAGTCTCCTTCTGATTCATTAAGTTGTCAACGAGGCCATGGACTATGATGGCCTTATCATCCACTGTCAACCTCGCCAGAGGCGAAACCTTATCGAGTTCAGACGCTAAAACATCCTTAATGACTCGTGTCGGGGAACAAGGAAACCGGAAACGATGATCATACTGACTTATTAACAAGGAACGAATAAGTTTCTTGCCGCTCCATTCATGCTCGCTCGCGTACA
This sequence comes from Iljinskaea planisiliqua, assembly GCA_900108845.1. Taxonomy (NCBI): domain Eukaryota; kingdom Viridiplantae; phylum Streptophyta; class Magnoliopsida; order Brassicales; family Brassicaceae; genus Iljinskaea; species Iljinskaea planisiliqua. Next base: position 3,957,973 of record FNXX01000009.1, read on the forward strand.
TAACATCTACCTCGACCTTCACCAAGAACTGAGCGTAAATAAGAGTCTCCTCGTACTCCAAACCCACGTCATTACACAACTTAAAGTAGCCAGGCTTCACGGGTAAACCATTACCAACCAGTTCAGGGTCGTATCTCAGCCATGGTCCGTAGACATGCGTTTTGAACTCGCGGGTCAAAGGTCTCATCTTTGCGACTTCTTCACACTTCCGGTGGCTAATCATACCGCAATGTTCACAGAACTCACCCAGATTCTTGTACTTGAACTGAACAAATGGACGCCTACGACCTCTACCAATGTAAAACCCTGGAAGAAGCGGTTTTTTCAGATTTATATCAGCTTTAACCCAAAAGCACCTTGTCGTAGAGTCATACTCATACCAAATTAATGGCTCATCACTAAGCTTTTTCACAATCTTCTCAGCATCTGCTATTGTGTAGTTAAAGTAGGAGAGGCCTATTACCTTGACCCAGAAGTAAGCAGTAGAGAAATCAATATCGGCCCTCGAGATGTCTTGCGGACATTCTTTGACGACTAATATGATACCATCGACGTTCCAAGGTCCATCTTCTAGAACCTTCGTCTTGTCTCTCTTCTCCTCGAATTCAAATAAGATAATATTGTCTTTCTCCAAAGGGACAACCTTCAAGCTGCCGGAAAGTTTCCATTGCTGCCGCAGTGTGTTTTCTGTTCTCTCGAAGGACGGTGGTACTAGACTTGTGAAGAATTTTCCGGCCGCAAAGGAGCGTTTTGGATGTGCCACAAGACCTCGCTTGATAAATACCATCGATTAGGGCTTTAGTTACGATGAGATACCATCGATTTTTTTTCTATTCTTTTATAAAGTTTGGGAAGCTTGGTTATAAGAATTTAGTAATAAGGAAATATAATTATTAAAATTCGATATATCTAAATAATTTAATATTATTGTTATTTCTTATATAAAAAGAAAAATATAAGTATTAAATTTTGATCAGATAAGGAAATAAGGAGATCTAAATATTAATAAGGATATATAATTATTAAAAATTATAAGAAACTATATATATATATATATAAATAAATTAGATCTTCACAAATATTAATCTTTTTTAAAAAGGTGAAAACATCTAAAAATTTAATATATATACAAATCAAAATGATATATTCAAATTATGATTAAAATTAAAATCAAAATTAAATAGAAACTAAATCGTATGATATCTTTTTAAATCTCATGATATCTTTTCAATATTCAAATTTTCAAATATAATCAAAACTTTCAATATCTTTCAATATCTCTTTATTTTAAATATAAATGTATGTTTCATTTTTAATTATAATAAAATCTTATAAAAATATTTTTAATATGCTTTAATGTTTTTTATTATTAATAATTTCGTATTTATTATTAAAAATTAATTTTGATTAAATTTTGATATCATTATAATTATTTGATTCAAACAACTTAATTGACGGTTAGCCTACTTTATTTTATAAATGTGAAATTACATTCTTCAAACTAAAATAATTGTTTTATGAAAAATAAAATAATATACAAAATAAAATGGTATAATATATAATATTTAAAAACTATAAATATGAATATATATATATACAAATCGATAAGCATATTATATAACCATACTATAACTATATAATTAATAAAAAAATATAGTATTACCATCTATTTCAAAATAAAAGTACTAATATATCTCAAATTATTACTTTTAGAAATCTATTTTCATAAAAAATAGAAAAATAAAAACAAAAATTAGCTAAAAATATAGTCTATTCTCATAGCATATTAAAATTATATATTATATTTATGGAAAATACTGGTAAAACACTTTAATAAACTTCTAAATTTATAAATATATATTATTAATATATTATTAAAAAATTGAATAAAAATAATTAAATTTTAATTATTAACTTTTAAATAAAATATTGAACAAAAACTTTGTACAAAGCACGGCAGGCAAGGCCATCATCGTCCATGGCCTCATGGATCACTTAAAGATACCACTAATTGTTTTTTTTTTTTTTTTTTTTTTTGGATTAACCTGGGAGTATCCCGGGCCTATGGAAAGGCTCAGACTAATCCCCAAGGGGAGGTGCACCCCACAGATGAACCCTCTCTCCGGATATTTAAATGGGCCGTAAGCAATGGGTCCATATCTGCGTGACCACATGATGGAGTGTAGTGGGGTGCCTTCGAACCCAGGTTTCTTAAGCAACCCAAAGTCCGCCTACCACTAAACCACCATCACATGGTTTAATTGTTGAATTCGGATTTCGCAACTTAGTGTTAAACCCCTCATCGTCCATGGCATGATGATATCGAATCTTGATGTCTTTAGCTAGTTTCCCTGATAAATGCTTTGTCATTACACGAACATGATCTCGCTTTGCTTAAGTTCTTCAAAGCCTGCTATCGATCAGACCTAGTTAATTCACCGTCAAGCTAAATAACTTTTCCATTAATTTGCTGTTCTTTAGAGCACCCTCATTAAGGAGATCTCACTAAGATTCTCAAAAATTATTAAAATATGAAATATTAATTATAAATGTTAAAGAAAGTTTGGGTATCTAAACTTTTGTAATTCATTTTGTGGCTTCAATCACCATAAATTCAAATTCAACCTTCCAAAACACACAGAAAAGTCTAAATAAGGAGACAAAAGAAGATCAATTTCCTTTTTAAAATAAATAAATTATTGGAAAATAGTTTTGCTAATGGACGTTTTCATGTATTCACGAATCTGCAGTTCCTACGAACTTCACCATCGACCAAGCTCTCGGAGTTCAAAATGTTCCCCATCTTCACCATCGACTTGGAGAACTGCTCGAAGAAAGCCACCGGATCCTCCGCGTACTTGCTCACTATCCGCCGCGTCTGTATACCGAACATGCTCGTGTACATCTCCTGGTCTGAGTTCAGCAACCCTTCTCCTCTCAGCAACGTGTGGTATATCGAGTTGTCGAAGAGATTCGGCGTCACATTGTCCATCGCCGTCACGTTGCCGTCACCTTCTCCGCTGCTCGCCGGACAAATCTCTCGTAGGCTCGCCAGGTACGTCTCCGACACCGGGTTTAGCGCTGACGTCACCCGAAAATCTCCATAGATCCGTGACCGGAAGTTCCGGCATTGTGCCATCCCGATCGTGTGAGCTCCTACGTACACAGGTTTGATTGTTACATTTATAATCCGGTCTAACGCAATACGAAAATCAATTTCCGGTTTGGTTTGGTTTAGAGGAGTGATCTTACCGGAAAGAGCCACCATGTCTTCAACAGAGAGACCCTGATAATAGAATTTAGAGATGATGCTGATTAACCCCTCTTCAGGAGTTGGAAGGTTCGTTGTTGCAAGCTCGTAGCTTGCTGTCTTTGAATCCATTCTTCCCACAGGAACGTCCCAGTAAGGCCCACCAACCTATAATCAAACCAAAGTTAAAAATGTCATTTCAATTTCATATTCAACTGATACTATATAATATACAGTGTTGATTATGATAATCCGTCCCCATCAGAGAGTATATATATGTACCAGGATTGTAGCATCCCTAGCTGAAATTGTGAGAAGATCAGCGCAGGAAACGACTCCAGGACATTCCGATTCGATGATGTTCTTGATTCTGTCTACAATTTTGTATCCTTTCAATGAGTTTATGTTGGGAGAAGCTTTCTTCTCTCCCTGCAGTGTCTCTGTTTCGTCTAGTAACACCGATCCATCGCATCCCTGCAATACAATTTAAACCCTTTCGTAAGTCTTCGTTTCATCATGCTTTATGATTTTTCTCTGTAGGAAGAAGAAGTGTCCGATTCGAATGAATGAGGGTAAAAAGAGGCGGGAAGATTTCTTGTGTCTCAAGCAAGGTGTGTATATGTACTTACTTGGACAAAGCAGTCGTGGAAGTGTAAACGAATTAAAATGGCTGCGTTTCTAGGATCTTCCTTCACTATACATTCCATTTCTTTCTTGATGACGTCAAATACTGTCGGGCAAGTAGACTTGTAATAATCTAGGGTTAAAGGAATATCCTTTCCTAGTATATCAAAGGAGAAGCAGGGGATAAAGATGGCATGAACGATAAAGATCACAAGGAGGAGCTTCATAGTTCTTCTCTTGAAACCCTTTTTGATCCAACTCTGTGGGGAAATGTAAAAGTGTTTGTGGGAGGTAAGGAGTGGGAGAAATTGGGTGGGACTTGAAAGAGATATATAAGTTTAAGAGAAGTAGGCATTGTAAGGTTTTAGTTTTCTTGTGTCACAAGGGTCTTGAGAAGTTGGTCAAGTGAGATGCAACTATTGTGAGATGGTTGTTGGGTTTACCCATGACCTAAAGATAATTAGATGAAAGTTTATTTGAACAATATAGTACAGATGAGTACCACACCAAAATCTAAAATGTACTACTTCCACGTTTATATTCTGTTCTTGTTTTAAAAGGCAGATAATTTTGTTTTTGTATGTTTGCATTAGTTGCAACTATGTTCATTAAGACTGATTCTTGAAACACATCTAGAAGTCTCGTTGTTTTGTAGTTTGCTCAACTGTTTTTACTTATGTGCACAAAAAATTACAAAATATGATTTGAAAGCGGGTTTTTGACACGATAGCGATATTATTACAAACCCTGCTCAAAATTATATTCATATCACATCTTATTTTGCTAAAAAAAATGTAGTGGTGAATTTGGAACTATATATAACCGCCTAATTAGCATAATAATATCGTGAGTGATTTGGTGAGATATGTAGATCGCCAATATGTTACATTGAATCCTTTTCTCGGTCGATATAAATATATAATAACCTAAGCATAAATATATAATAACCTAAGCAATTGTTCTTCTCTTGCTCTGTTTTCTTTCGCCCAAATGACGAAAGATCAAAAAGGTAGGAGGGAAATTATGATCCACTCGTTGGCGTCATCTTGAATTATACGATTAAATTAAAAAGAAGATCCAAAAACTTAAAATAATAACGTCGTAGTCCAACGATCTTTGCTAAAACTTAAATTTATTTTAATCGTCGTCAACTTGTTATTATTTAAAAAAAAAAAACAGTTTCGGTCTCAATCGGTTAAAAACAAGGTTATATATATGGCAGGGATGCTGGAAGAAACTTGGGTTAGGTGGTTTTGGTAAAGAGGTAGGAGATTTTGATTACGTATTCGTCTTGACCTCTTAGATTCTTGAATCTGACTTATACCTTAATGCAATTTAAATCCACGTTAAGAAAAGATTAACATCCGAACGTTTAAATCATCCCCTAATATTTGAACTAGATGCGTATTAATTACGAACCCCAATGATTTATTGTTTTGAAGGATTGGGCCCAATTTTTGTTAGGTTTTGTGTGAATTCCTGATTAGGTTACAAACTCAAAATCATACCAACAAACCTTTCTTCTTCTTTTCTCCGTTCTTTCTTGATCCGCTCTTTTAAAGTTTTGTGAGTTATACAACTATTTAGTTTCGTTCATATGTTGTCTCTATATTGGACAGCAAATTTTATATTCACATCAAAGAATAAATATTAACTTGTTTAAATAGGAGTTTTCAAAAAGGCCCATTAGCTCAGTTGGTTAGAGCGTCGTGCTAATAACGCGAAGGTCGCAGGTTCGAAACCTGCATGGGCCATTATATTTTGTGTCCTGATTTTTCAAAAAAAAAAAAAAAAAAGGATCTGAAGTGATTGTGCTCGATGAGCTGGTCTAAAAAATAATGTTTTGATCACCCTTGAAGTGTTTATATACACTTTCTATGCACTTTCAAGGCAGCACCATTGTTCCATGCGATTAAGGCCGTCTTAACCGGCATGAGGCGAAGCACACAGTTGAATAGAGTGGAGCGGTTCGAGAATTAATGTTTTAGGTTCGGTAGTAAATGCTACATCATGGATTATGTTGTGTCTACGTACATTAACGTACTATTTCTCCATTAACGGAAAAAGCTTTGAGACAATATAGAGTACCCGCCAAAGAAAAATAGCAATAAACGTTTCCTCCAAATCCTTGAGTTATATCATAGAACTTGTGAAAGAAAAACAAGTTAAATGGTCGGTCTTAATATCATTTACCAAAAACATAACAAACTTATGTTGAAAGTGGTGCTTTCGACAATCCTATGACAAACAACTAAGTCAAAAGGAGAATAAATATTGGGCTTGTGACATGTTGAGACGTTCAATGATGGTCTCAATAGTAGCCTTCGCATCCGCAATGTTCTTTCCCTTTTATTTTACCTGCCCACCTTTCTCATGACCAATCACATACACTTGGACTAATAGAAATTTTATGGATTGGCTAAATTTTCTTGTTATTTTTCTTTTGGTCACATTCAATCTGGTACAATCCGTTAAGAATAAAAGGCTATACTATACAATTCGTTATATTTATTTTGGTCACATTCAATCTGGTAAATATTTGTCACATTTTTGGTGGAAGAAGAGTTTAGAATCTTAAATTCTGGGAGCGCCAAAAACGTAAACTTCAGTGACTTAAATGGTGGTCTTGTGAGACCCACATGAAAATTATAAAAAAAATAAAATAAAATCAAACATTAAGTCGGATTGAATCTAAAATAATCTAATCAATGTACTCTACAAATAATTGACTTGACGTTTATGAACTTGTTATAAAGCGAAAGATCTAATTAACTTATGCCTATGTTCTCCTCTAATTAAGTTATGATTACTTATGTTAGAATGTTAGGAACACACTTAAAACAAATCTTTTTTTGAAAGAAAATAAAAAACAGTAACAGCAGACTGAAACCAATAAAATCTAAATTCAATTATTGCACTTTCTGGATACCATGATACAGAGGAGAAAAGAAAACAAAAAAAAAAAATGGCCCAAGAAATCTAATCCAAAGGTATGATGTTACAGCAGAGATTTTTTGTCATCTTATCTAAGATGGCAACCAAATCATGAAAGAAGGCTTTAAGAAGTATAGTGGTGTGTCTAATTTAAATGAGAGAAGTTTCCAAAGTATATACACACATCCAATAATATATAAATAATTTCACATGGGAGACTTATGAGCAAGAGACAAATGAATCCATGGGGAAGTATACCTGACAAAAGCAGGCATTCAAAGTAAAGCAAAAAGTTTGGTGCTAAGGGACATGCTCACTTTCTCTTTTAACAGCAACCAATTAATATGACATTTACTAATTTTTGTTTAAGAGACCTTTTTAGCATATTAGTTATAAGTTCATAGACTCATCATTTATTAACAAGATAAGTAAGTAAGTAATATTCTAGAACCCATTGATATACACATGAGAGTGAAAGAGAAGCCAATCCAAATTCTCTTTTTCTCAACTACTCACCCACTTTAGTGTTTCAAAAAGAGACAATATCAAATTATATATATTTCTAGATTATCTAACATTGGCCAAAAACTAATCCCATTGGTAATGAAATAGAGATATTATTATAGAGAGAAACAGTACTCACACGTGTAGGATGAATGATAGATAGTAGTACAAAGACCCACATGAGAAAATACAAAGGAGTCTCCCAAAAGAAACAAGCTTGTAGGCATTAACGATGTGTACAATTCTAATAAATCCTAATATATCTCCATTCGTGAGACCCACAACGCGTATTATTACTTGTACTATGAGGATCAAATTTTCATAAAGTCCAAAAAACTGAATTACTTGAATGCTCAAAAAGAAGGGTCAAAGTCTTAACTAAACCATACCCGTTTAATGTTATAGTAGATGGTTTCTCCCCACACTTGACTTTGCTTAGCTGTGTGACCAATATGAAATGACTGTAAAAAGAAAAAAACAATGCAAAAGATGAAAAACCAAACCATCACACAAACAAGAAATTTACTAATCTCTGTTTTGTCCTTTTCCTCAAGAAAAAAAGACAATCAATAAATCGAGTTGCATTACCTTCAATGCAAAAGAGAAAGAAAAAAAAAACTCAATATTTTGGGAGAGAGAGGAGAGAGGAACCAAAAGGCTGCAACACTTTTTATGACCAAGACAGGACTGAGAAGGAAGAAGAGTATTAAAGGAATGAGGAAGAGGAACAGCTCTTAACCTAATTAAGAAAATGGGTTTCATATTCCTTCTTGTTTGTTGACTATTGAGTGGGTCTCATCTTATTTCCACCTCAAAAAGCTGAATCTTTTTTATAGTTGTGGGATTGATTGTAGCTCAGTGAATGAAACCAAGAGAGAGAGAAGTAAAAACTAGTAAATGTTATGTCTATCTTATCATGTGGTTATCATCAATAAAAAGAAAAAAAGAAACAAAAAAAAAAGGTGAGAGTGTTAACCAATGAGCATTGCTTACACATCACTTAATGAGAGAGAGCTTAAAACAGATAACTCTGGTTTGGTGGGTATTGATGTTATCTGTCTCTTATACGGCCTGTGTGGTGGTTCGAACCGTGTTTTGGGAACTATAATATTCGATTCCCTATAGATAGATATCTCTATAAAAGCAAGGGGTAAAGATAATTAATTTTTTTTTATAGAAAGTGTACTATTGTTATTTCAGGAAGTCGCTTACTAACCTTTTCTCATTCATATATATCTGAAAATGGCTTGTCTTGTAGTTCTTCAATTGAGAGAAAACAATGGTGTTGAGATTGCCATGTGGTGATACTCACTCCTCGTATTCAATTATATGAGTGATTCAATAGGCTCCGGCTTTTCTTGATTCTCAAACACAAGAAAGGAAAAAAAGAAAATCAGACAAAAAAAAGACAGTATTTATTAATGACGAAGAGCAAAGCCAAAGACAGTGAGAGACACAGAAGCTATATCAGAGGGTGAAGAGTTCGGTACAAGCTGAGGTACGTAACGTTATTAAAAAATAAAAGGCTAAGTTAAAGTTTTTGTGTTGGCAATGGAGTCTCCAAGAATCCATGGAGGAGGTGCTGAGGAGAAGAGTAGTTGTGAATCAGGATGGACTATGTACATAGAAGACACCTTCCATGGAAACCATCATCACTCGGATGTTGTCTACGAAGAATATGATGATGATGATGATGATGATGATGATGATAACCGTGTAAAAGATGTCGATGATGATGGTGGTGATAATGATGATAGTAGTGGCAATGGGAGCGATGACTCGATGACTTCTGATGCATCTTCATGGCCTAGCACTCAGCTTCCAAGGAGCACGAAGAATCACACAGCTGCAAAGAATAGTAATGCCAAACAAGCCGATCATCAGACAAAGAACAGAGCTTGTGAAAAGTTCAGCGACGAGGAAGAAGAGTCTGAGTTCAAGACTAGAACAAGAACCACTGCAACTAGTCGTGTTCAAAGTAGAGGCAAGGTGAGAAAAAACAAATAAGAACTCTTTGGTTTTTAGTCGTGTTCAATGTTCTCTTTGAAAGAAAATTTCTGAAGCTGATATCAGAATCCAGACCCATGTACTTGTTTACCTTCATATTCAGATGTGTGTGTAATTGCATTGCTTTCTTTAACAGGATTATGTTTTTTTTGCTTAAAGCAAATCCCGTTTCCTGTAACTTTATCTGTGTTGGAACTATGCTAATAATATCTACCTTTTCTGCACATACTCCGTTTCAACACAAAAAAAAAGGAACAGTTCAAAATTATCCGTAGCCATTGAAAAGCAAAACATGTATACGAATTACTTACTAACTCATTCATTTGAAACAGATTCAGATCCGAGTTTCGGACAAAACAAAGAGGTTGATGACAAAAACAGGAGTTTCTAAGGTTTTACCAAATTGTTCAATAGGTGTGGCCCCAAAGTAGCTAACACACCATAGCTTTGCCTGTAAACAGAGAGTTGCTGCTTTCAATGCCTTCACATGATTCTTTTTTAAAAAAGAACAAATTTTCAATCATTCAAGATATGTCATTATCAAACTTTTCATAACCAAAAAAATTCATAAAATTGTATTTCACCATCAGGAAAAGAGTTACAGAAGATCCAAAAAAAAAAAAAAGGAACCTGTTAGTGATATTATCCTCAACTTTTCAATAACACAGTAAGAACCATGTAGCTTCTGTTCTGTTCACAACAGTAAATAGAAAAATGTATCTATCAGAAAAACAAAACAGACGAGGAAGACTTTCCACTAGTCTGACTGTCTGAGAGTCAAAAGCTCAATAAGAGAGTCGATTGATGTACTTTGAGCATAACTGTAACTTGTAATCAGTTTATAAATCTTGGAAAATGACTGAAAAGTTTTAATTGAATTGGGAGCAGAAAACAACAAAGATATTTTAGCTGGCAGCTTGCTAAGAGAGGACCGCCTTCACGTAGATGTGATTCTCAAGTCACTTTCGAGATTGTAATCTCAAATCCACCATGCACGTGCAGAAGCAATAAACAGGTAGATGATAATGAAATGAGGGTCGTCCAATCTAACTCTATGACCCACAAAATTGTTAGAGATTTAAGACTCAGAAAAATTGGACTTGGTCTTACCAATTTCAACTTCAGGAACACCGTAGAAAACAAAACGAGCAAAGGCCAAGAACCATATACAAATGGCCTCTGCACACGTTCCATTGCTAATCGAAAATGACATCCAATATATAAATTATCAGAAACCAACCACCAATCATTAAGACGACTTCTTTTAATTGTATGTTCGAGAAACTTGTACCATTAAATAATGAATATAGAATTCCATAATCATTAGAGAAGATTTATGAAGCCCATTTAGCATAGAGTTACACTGGATACAGAATTTAGTATCAAGACAAGAAACCTACAACTAAGTGAAGAACCAGCAAGTCAACAAGACCAATGGAGTTGATCTAGGCTTGTTCGAACTCAGGAGTTGAAACTCTGGTTCCAGTTTGCAATCCAGAGCCAAAGCTAGCTGAACCTGAAACACTATTGACTTAAACTTGTTTAAAATGTTAACTTGAAGACAACTCAGTATGCTAAGCCAACAGTTTCCTTAATTTCCTCCCTAAAAACGTTACCAAGACGCTTTTGCATCCAAAACAAATTCTCATTACACTGCCCAGATTTTCTGCTCCTTTCACTGCCTAATGACAAAAGCATGACACACCATATTGACAAGTATACATAAGAAGCTAGTGATCCTCCTCAGCCTACAAACTATCAACACCGAAAGTAAAAAAATGACAGAACTCAAATGGATATGCATCTCCTTCTCACTGACACTTTTACTAAGCTTAGCAGTTGAATCCCATAACATAGGCTCTCAGAAATGGTCCGTTGGGAATCACTTTGGCTACGATGGTGGCTTCTGTGTTCCTGGTCTCTGCATCAGAGGAGCCGGTGGCAGCAGGTTCCATTTCGGCGGTGGAGTTCAGTATAACGGTGGTGGTGGTAGTAACATGGACAGAATTGGTTTCAGAGAGACCATCTACTGCAAACCGCTGACTTGTTGGTCTGGATCATGTGATGCACTTCATTTGCATTTAGACAAGGGTCTTTACGAATCTCTCGTAAGCAAGAACGCAGCGAAAGAACCATCTACTGTTGATTACAACATCCCAGAGACTTTCAAAGACAAAAATTACTATGATGATGTCAAGGAAGTGAAAGAAGCTGCAATGGCACCACAATCTAACTAGCTAGTTATGTCTTTTAGCCTTTTTGTTGTTTTAGTAATTTGTATCAATAAAAAACATAATCTAATAATAAATCTCATCAGACTGAGATGTAGTCATCACAAAGATTATATATACTTAAAAGTGGAGAATCGAAATGTAAAATGAGTTTCTTCATACAAATTTGTTTATAGTATTAGTGGATTAAAGAGAAATTATCCACAGTCACACAATTGATTATAGACTATAGACTGAATCTGGATCAGCTCAAGTCGTTGACCGGATTTCGCGTAAACAGAAATATATAATAAAGTAATGAGATAACGAATTTTTACTCATATTGTTCTAATAATCTAACTTTTGTGACAAAAAAAAAAAAAAAAGAAGAAGCTAACTTAAGATAATTTTATTTATTTTTCTTCTAATTTTCGATTACAATTTTTGTTCTACATTTCTGGTACAAGTAGAAGAACAAGAGAAGCCTTTGTGCGAGTTTCTTGTCTCCACCCACACACACACCATGTTTAGACTCTGGTTTGCTGAAAATTTTGCAGACATATAATTAAACCAATTTGCGTTATGGTATTATTATACAATAAATATTGATTTAACTACTTTTGGTTTTTATATTGAATTATTTTAAAGCATATTATTAGTTGTTAAAAAGAAAGAAGGAACATCTCTTACGAATTATCTCCGGCGAGATATTAAAACGGTGGGGTCGGGAGGAGCGGCTCTGACATGGTGGAGGAAAGCGACGGAGCATAGGACAGAGGCGATGAGAGCAAAGAATCCGAATCCGATCATCAGAGAGAAACCGGCGACGACCAGATCCATCGCCGTCTGAATGTTCATTATTCCCATGATCATCTTCAGATTCTTGACTTTGTTACAAAGTTTGAAATGAAGAAGAAGAAGAAGAAGAGAGGGTTGAAACTTGAAACAGAATGCATCGTAATTGCCTTGGGAACGGTGAAACTCGCATTTGCCACGTTACGTGATAAACTCGAATTTTACGACACCTGAACAATTTATTCAATTAAAATACAGACAACATTATGCTCCATCCACAATATTAGAAGATGAAGACTAAAAAAAAAATCATATCAAAACTAAAATTTCATGATTCAATGAACTTAGGGGGTGTTAGTGAAAGTTGGATTTTTAATGATTATTAAATTTTTTAGATTCCATTGTTATTGGTTTATGAATTTTTACATTTTTATTAAAATCTATTGTTATTGGTTTAATGATTTTTTAACTTCATACAAAATCTATTATTATTCAAAAAGTTTTATTTTTAAAGATTTTATAATTTCATTAAATCTTGTGTTATTAGGACTTATATTTTAAATCATTTAACTCATTGAACAATACTTTGAGAATACCATGTATATGCCTTAAATCTTTCTCTCCCCCCTGATGCATCCACTTCATCATCTTAAAATTGACATCTGTCCTTTTTTTTTATGGATTTTTTTGTCTCAAAAGCATCTTTTGCAATTTCAATTGTTTCTTCATCTAGGTCCATTTACTACAACACATATAGACCCAAAAACATAAATACATTCCAATAAATACAAGTGGAAAACCATATTCTAAATGTTAACTATAAATAGATCATAAAATATATAAAAATAATAATTTACTTCAAAATAAATAAATGTATCAAAATTATATTAAAAAAAAAATTAGTAGATGAAAAATATAATCCACATATACAATGAAAAATATAATCCACATATACAATGAAAAAGTGTTATTTACATAAAATAAATGATACATGACATAAAATAATATATGAATTGAAAAACTTAAATTATATATATAAAAAATTAAACAACTCATGATAAGAAAAAACTATATGCTGTCAAAAAAAAAACTATATATAGTAGATTATTAAAAAATCAAACAAAAAAAAATATTATTTTTAACAAAACTAATCTCAACTTAAATATCATAATCCAAAATTATATATATATAAAGGAAAACTTATACAATAAAAGAAAAAAAAACAGAAAACTAAAATTATTGAAAATAAAGACATGCCCCCGCATGTGCGGGGGCTAAAAATTCCTAGTTCTTAAAATCATTATTGTAAGAATATTTTCAAAGATTTTCTAAATATACCAAACTACTTAGGAGGGGTTAGTGGGAGTTGGATTTATAGAGAGTTGCATGATTTTAGAAGTTAAGAAATTTGTTAAATTTGTAAAGAGTTATAAAGAGTTTTATATATTTAGAAAATCTTTGAAAATATTCTTCCAATAATGATTTTAAGAATTTAAGGCATATACATGGTATTCTCAAAGTTTTGTTTAATGAGTTTAATTGTTTAAAATTCAAGTCTCAATAACACCAGATTTAATGAAATTATAAAATCTTTTAAAATTAAACTTTTTGAATAACAATAGATTTTGTATGAAATTAAAGAATCATTAAACCAATAACAATAGATTTTAAGAAGAATGTCAAAATTCATAAACCAATAACAATGGAATCTGAAAATTTTAATAATCATTAAAAATCATACTTTCACTAACACCCTCTTATAACTCTTTACAAATTTAACAAATCTCTTAACTTCTAAAATCAAGTAACTCTCTATAAATCCAACTCCCACTAACCTCTCTTTATACACAATTACACATTTTATTTATTTATTGTCTTTTGTCAAAACATATTTTTTTTAAGACACAATAAGATCTAAAATGTAATTAATACGAATTAAATAAATACAGGAAAAAAATGGATTTAAAGAGAGGCTCTAGTATATGAGCTAGATGGCACAAGTAAATAACATAATTTGGAATAATATAATTGCTTACATCTTTATTTTATTTTTTTCTTACGACAAGTAAAGAAAATGTCCACTGCAATCAATTAAAAGTACGACAAAACAACATAGAAAATCACAAAAGACATTTCTCTTTGAGACATATAACAGTGTCCCTAAGGCTTGTTTCTGTAGGAGTGAACTCAATTCCCAAGCTTCTCACTTTGTCAACACACACTTTGTATGTCACTAAATCAAGTTCAATGTCTTCATTGTTCCTAATATTAAATCAAAAAGAAAAAAATATATTGTTAATTAGTATAATCAAAACATAACTTGTAGCTTATAAACAAATGGTTAAAAGCAAAGAAGACTCACTTATCATCATCACCAAAGGACAAATCAGGAAAGAACTCGCGCAAAACTTTCTCAATGTCGTTTAATGTCACAACAACCGGACCATCAATGATATATCTACCATTGGCTGATGGAGTCTCGAGTGCCTTGATATGAGCTACAGCAACATCTCTCACGTCCACAAACCTATACTGTTTACTCTTAAAAGGATCCTTACCCTTTGTCAGATACACAACCACGTCTACCGAGAAATTAAGAGTTGGCTGCAAGATTGGTCCAATCACAAGTCCTGGATTCATCGCGATCAAGTCGATACCATTGGCCTTTGCAAACTTCCATGCTTCATCTTCGGCCAAAGTCTTCGAGAGTGCATACCATTGCTGAAAAAGGGAAAAACAAAAAGAAGGTATAAGAGTTATAATACGAGTTCAATTCAGAACGTATTAATAATGTGTTATAACACTATTTAAATACCTTTTTCTCTACGCAAAAACTTGGATTAGAGAACATTGTTTCATCTACTATGTTGTTTGGTCCGAAACCGGACTCATGTGCAACAACGGCAGCCATGGACGATGTTAGGATGACCCTCTTGACAGAAGACATTTTGACACAAGTGTTTAGGACGTTTAAGGTACCCTTGACCGCTGGTTCGATCAGCTCAGCCTGCAAAATCCAGAACAACGGTTAACTCATGCAAACCAATTGGCTATATATGACTGGTTTAACTCATGTCATTTATACTAAGTGTAATGATCAAGTAAACTAGTAAGGATTGTGTTGGTAAGAACAAAGTGACATCGTTGACGAACCTGAGGATCATCAACAATGATTGAAACCGGAGAAGCTGTGTGGAAGACAGCTTCACAGCCATCGATTGCCTGCTCGAAAGAACCTTCTTCTAAGAGATTTGCTTTGAATAGTTTGAGTCTTTCTGTTGCGCCATCAAGTGCAAGAAGATGATCTGTTTTCTTTTGATCATCTGCATGCATACAAAAAATACGTATATGTCAAAGTGCACTTCAGGATAGCTTCTTTAGTTCTATATATCCTTCTTTCACTTGGCTTCATTATGATATAGATATATATACCACCTATGATCTATATCTATCTGAATATTGTAAGAAATGATATTTGATTTAGATAAAGGATATGAGAGAATCGGAAACAAACTTGGGTCTCGAACGGTGGCCTTGACGGTGTAGCCACGGAGAAGCAAAAGCTTAACAATCCAAGACGCTATGTATCCAGAAGCTCCGGTGACGCAGACCACCTTTCCTTCGCCGTCCATCTTTCTTCTCTTCTAATGCAATTGTAAGGATAGGAGTGTTCCTAAGGATGTGGTTTTATATCTTTATTAGTCAAATACATATGAGGAAATATTTTAATAGAAAACATTATTTACCTCTATTCAAAGTCAATATATATCTTACATTAATTGATTATCTAGAAATTACATAAGACTACCTCTTTTGGCATCTCATATTTTGACGTGTGTCACTTTTGTAATCTTCTGTATATAACTCTAATTAATTTTGAGATCTTGACTTTTTGAATTCAAAAATAAAAACATTTATAACAACAATTAAACAGGGAATCAATATAATTACTATTTAATGATTGGTTCTATATAACGTAAGAATTCTAATGTTTAAGAGATATACAAGCAATAATCAAATATTATACAAAAATTTGTTAATTAGTTTCTTAAAAAAAAAAATAGTGAAATATACTCGTTGGGGAGTGTATTCAATAAAAGATTTGAAGTGATTTGTTTTAAAACAATAACCCCGCTGTTATTCAAACATGAATTTTAAAAACTCTTTTAAAATCCAGTGTTATTGAACTTGTAATTTTTAAATGTATTCTCAAATCCATTTTTATTGGAAATATTTTAAATAATGAATTTTAAGAGATTTTTTGTGATTTGAAAGTGTTTTGGTGGAATTTCTTAGTTAAAAATATTAAAATCCAAATTTCATGGTTGTAGATGAGATTGTAGATTGTTTTAATTAAAATCATTGCAACTTTCTTAATCCATCCAAAATCATTTTCAAACTCATTAAAAGTCAAATCATCAGAATTTGATATGATTTGACTTTTGGTGAGCTTTTAGATGATTTTAGATGAATTATGAAATTTGTTGTGATTTTTATTAAACCATTGTCTAATCCCATCAAAAACTATGAGATTTAGATTTTTATATTTTTAATTAAAAAATCCCACCAAATCACTTTAAAGTAACAACAAATCTCTTAAAATTCATTATTTAAAATATTTCCAATAACAATAGATTTTAAAGTATATTTTAAAATCACAAGTTTAATAACACTGAATGTTAAGACATTTTTTAAAATTCATGTTTGAATAAACAGTGAATTTTTCATTTTAATATAAATCACTTCAAATTTTTCCAAATCATAGATTGAATACACCCCTTTTAGATCAGAGAAAGTTATACTATCATCTAATATATAAATCGTTGGATCTTGAAAGAGTTTAGAAGAAATTAAGAACTGTGCCCATAGAAAATGTTTTGAAGAGGTTAATAATGCTCTTGACAGCTGATTCAGTCAGCTCAGCCTAAAATTTAAAAATCACCATTAAATTTTATCATCTAATATATATCGTTTGGTCATCAATGAGTTTAGAGGAAATTAAGAACTGTGACCATAGAAAATGTTTTTAAAAAGTTAATAATGATCTTGACTTATTCAATTGATTATAACATTTTGTGTCATTTTTGGATTATTTTAGATCTTCTTTAATTTTAAATGTGAGACTAGGAACAGTAAATCAATTAAGTAAATTCTAAAGCATTGTGTTGTCATGAATATGGTCATATTGAACATAATGATCATTTAGGGGAAGATATTTGGGATCTTATGGATCCAAACCAAAATTACTTTCATAAACCTAGAGATCTAGCCAATTCTCTTATAAATAATCAAAATTTAAAGTCTTTAATCATCTACTTTTTTATTCATTTTCATGTCATATTTCCATCTTTCTAATTATTTAATCTTTCATCTTTTTTCTCCAATGTTGTCTTTTTATTTTCTCATCAAATTATTATCCTATTTGATATTTGTTTCTTCTATTTTATCATTCAACTGCTTTAAGAATGTGTTTTAAAATATTTGATTATTTTTTTGTTTTCATATAATTATTTTCTTAAATATCATTTTGATGCAAACCAGTAAAATGAAAAACCATACATTTGTATATGATGGGTTGCAAAAAGGTGACTTTTTACATTTGATTCAAGTTCAAATTTTGGTCAAAAATTTGAATAAGTTTTTATACAGTGGTGATTTAGAATCAATCATACTAACCGATTAGTAGATACAAAGATTTAAATGAAAACATATCAAAAGTTAGATGTATGATCAAATAAATAAATTTAGTTGTCCGACCAAAAAATATTTTGTAGTATAAATGATATATGACTTCCACTTTTATTTTAAATTTTAGTTTCATGTTAGTTTTAAACATATATATATATATATATATATATATATATATATATATATATATATATATATATATATATCAAAATCTTCTCCACCTTGTATCTGTTACAATAAGACCAATTTTACAATGAACGAATCAATGTTAGCTATAGTTATTTTCTGAAAATCAAGTAAGATTAGCTGAAAAGCATAATCAAATAGACAATTTTAGTAAATATATTAAATTTTTTAAATGTATTTATGTTTAGTTATCTAAAGAAGCAATCTTAATTATAAATATGTAAATATCTGAAAGATATAATAAAATTAAATATCTAAATCAAATTTAGAGTAAACTAATAAAATCAAATTTGATACATAACACTAAAATTAATTTAATATTTTTGTGTTTTTATCAATTTATCTAATTATGCTATTAAAAAAAGGTAATTTAAATTTCTACATTTGATATCAAAATCTTTCATTCTCTTCCACAATCAGATTCCTCCCCAATTACATAAATTTAAAATATTTTATCATCTCACTCATTTACACATCTAGTGGTGGTTTGAAATCAACCATAACAACTAATTAGAAAATACACAGATTTAAATGAAGAGATATCAATATTAGATATCTGATTAGACAAATAAAATTAATTGGCTGACCAAACTATTTTTTTTGGGAGCATGTTAGTTTATACCAGCTTTATCTTACATTTTTCTGTACTTTTAATGTCAAATTTTGCTCTAGTTTTTTTTTCTATTGCTTTTTAATTATAGAAATAGCTAAAATCAGTTTTTTTTTAAATTGCAATTTTGCTATTTTTAAAAATATATATTTTATAATTTTAGCAAAAAATGTTATTATAATATGATGTCTTTGATAAAAAAACATTACTTTGAAATTTTTATAAAAATTTTTGTTTTGTTATTTTGGTGAAAACAATTATTTAATGTGTTTTTTTTTAAATTATAAATCTTTATAAAAGAAAATAACTTTAAATTACAGTTATAATTTATAATATTTTTAACTTTTAATTTTTGTATATATTATAGTGTACGATTCTGTAAATAAAGTTGTTTTCGTCATTGAAAAATTATTACAAATTCACCTTCACTAATGCTCCATCAAAATTTCTGTGTTATGTTAAATTGCACTGCACGAACATCAACTCTCACCTTTAACGTGATGAATAACCTGAGCACCTATAATTATACCTAAAACGCTAAAATAAATAACCGAAGGGTTTCCACTTTGAATCGATTTGGTAAATAATTTCACAAACCGAAAGCAATTTGAAGGTTAAACGTATCAATGTTTCGAATTTCTCCGTTCAATTCCCGGTTTGTGATGGTCATAATAAATCATAAAATTCAAAAACCATAATCCTACGCCTTATCCAAAGAAAACTCCTAAACCCCTCTCACCTTCATCATCATCCATTGCGATTCACACATCCTCAAATAATCTCACAGTGAAGGCAAAATGCGATCTCCATGCTATTCGTTTCTAGTCTCGAATCCTCCGTTTCTACCTTCTCTCATCCCTCGTTACAGTTCCAGAAACTCCTTCAGACGAGGAAGAGAAGGCTTCTCCTTCGCCCACTCTCTCCGGGTTTCTCGAAACGTCGAGGTTGGTTGGTTATTCATGTGAAACAACATCGATGCCTTTGTGTATTCAAATTGATTTGGGTTTTTGGTTGTTCTAGGTCGCTCAAGGTGTACAGTTCGATGGCCCGATTATGAGCAGAGGCGATTTGGATGTGAATGAGGATGATGAGTTAACGGTCCAAGTGTGTGTGACTCGTACATTGCCTCCAGCTTTGACTCTTGAGCTTGGACTCGAGAGCCTCAAGGAAGCTGTTGACGAACTCAAGGCTAATCCTCCAGAGTCATCTTGTGGCGTCTTGCGTTTTCAAGTACAAAGGATGTTCCTTTTTTTTCTTCCTTTTGATTTTGTGAATGCAGAAGTGTTTATCAGAATTAAATGGTATTTTGTTTGTAGGTGGCTGTGCCTCCAAGGGCAAAAGCTTTGTTTTGGTTTTGCTCTCAACCTATGTCCTCCTGTGTGTTTCCTGTGTTTTTCCTCTCCAAAGACACTGTGGAGCCTTCTTATAAATCGCTCCATGTTAAGGAACCTCATGGGGTTTTTGGCATTGGGAACGCACTCTCTTTCGTCCATCCTTCTTCAATTCACTCCAATGGACATAGCAAGACGTAGGCTTTTTTTTTTTTGCTTTTGGTACTTTAGTTTTTTTAGTCTCAGTTGGGTGCAGCAGGATACAAAACTAAATCAAGATGTATATATGAGTTATTGCTCTTCTTCTATAGTACTACATTTCAGCTTCAAGTTGTTAAGCTAACTAACTTTTGCAGATTCCTCTCAGATGAATCAGCTATGGTGACGGCCTATGGTTTTCCAGATATTGATTTCAGCGACAACTCTACTGTACAAAGCAAGAATGGCTCATCTTACTTCTTCGTTCCTCAGGTGAAGTGACATCAACTTTATCATCAAGCTTTTGAATTACATCTCTTTACTTGCTTATGTTATCTTCGGTTCATTTATGGTATGCTTGTAACAAGCGTTCTTACATTGTACAGATTGAGTTAGATGAGCACGAGGAGGTTTCTATTTTAGCAGTTACACTGGCATGGAATGATTCTCTATCTTACAGATTTGAGCAAGCAATTAATTCATATGAGAAATCGATTTTTCAGGTATGCTGATGTTCCGACATTTTCTTTTTAGTATCTGCAACTTAGTTATTCATGTCCAAAACACCATGCGATATCCTTGAGGACACTAAACAGTTATGCAAAACTGTCAATCAAATGGAAAGTTAAAGAAAAATTAGTGCAGATTTGTTTTACGGTGTCAATCAAAAGGAAAGTTAATATTTGTAGTAATTGCTAATGTTTAAGATTTCGTTAAATATTTCTGTTTCTTGTTTGTCCTGTTTTTCTCGTTAATCTTGGTTCATTTTCATGCAGATTTCTTGTCATGTCTGCCCAAATTTAGAGGATCGTTGGTTCAAACATCTAAAAAGTTCTCTTGCAAAGTTTAGTGTAAAAGAGATCCATCCAATTGAGATGGTACATACTTTACTTAGGTTCTTTTCCCAAGTATTTGAAGTTGTTTGTAGGTACTTTATCTGATATTCAAAATTTAGCAATCCTCAGGCAAATTGACGAAGTTTATTATAATATTGTTTTATACGCTTGGCCCACATGGATTCTACTTACAGGTTTTTTGTCTGAACTAAGTATGTAAACTTAGTCTCATTCTTATGTTTGTTTGCAGGAGCATATGGGGTTTTTCACATTTTCTGGGAGAGATCAGGGTGACGCCAAGGAACTGGTATCTTCTTTACCCTGGTAATTTTCATCCCTGTATTTCAGAATTCAGTTATCGTCCTTGAAGCTCGTCGGTTGGAATTTTCCTCTACAGTTCATATGGTTTCTATATGTTTTTGATTTGCCAGCTTTTGTTGCAGAAAAATATACAATCATCATGTCAGTTCCATTGCAAGCTTTCACCGGACGTTGTCTTCTCAAACAACATGGTACGTAAATATATATATATATGGCCATACGTTTTTCTTGTTTTCTTAGATGGTTAAGCAGTTAGGCCTACTTTGGTATTACTTGTTTTGATATTGTAAAGACTGATTATACACTCATGGTAATGTTAAGCACCAAAATAGAAAATTGCGACATGTACTTCAAATTTTAAAGCATTCTGATTACGCACAAGCAATGTTACAAAGATGCTGGGACAGTGGTTTGGAAGGACTTTCTAGTGGCTACTAAATTTTGAACCTTGTAGCGTTTCTAGTCATCACCAAATTTAAAGAAACGAAAATAATTAGGAGTTTCTGAAATCTTGGATGGTGTGAATTCTCAAGTTTTTTTCCTTTATTTTTCTTGGTTCATTTGGCTATCAGCTGAATCAGGAGGCTGAAGTGAGCAACCTCTTGAAAGATGAGACTAACATCAATGGTGTATGGGCATCAGCTATTATTGAAGAATGCACTCGTCTTGGTTTGACGGTGAGCTGAACTTTTCAACCATATGATAAAATCTCAAATTTGGATGTCTTTTGTCATAACATACTGCCACAGTACTTTTGTGTAGCTCCTGGATCAAGGTCTTCCCATCTTGCAATTGCTGCTGCTAACCATCCCCTTACAACGTGTCTTGCATGCTTTGACGAACGATCTCTTGCGTTTCACGCTATTGGGTATGCTAAAGGATCCCTCAAACCGGCAGTCATTATAACATCATCAGGAACTGCCGTTTCAAATCTTCTTCCAGCGGTCAGAGTTGTACTTATTTATGCTTCACTAAATTGCTCGTTGCATGCCACATTTCTTCGCCATATACATTTGCGTTCCCTACAGAGTATTTGTTTTATGATTTTTGACAAATGCAGGTGGTTGAAGCCAGTGAGGATTTCTTACCTCTGCTACTACTTACTGCGGATCGTCCTCCTGAACTTCAGGGAGTTGGCGCAAATCAAGCTATAAATCAAGTAAGGTCAAGAGAAGACCTTCCTTCGAAACCATAGACACTTGTTATTTCGTTTCCATATCCTACAATTTATTTTATTTCTTTTTCCTGTGTAACAGATAAACCACTTTGGTTCGTTTGTCAGATTCTTCTTCAATCTTCCTCCTCCAACTGATCTTATACCAGTCCGGATGGTCCTTACTACTGTAGACTCTGCTCTACATTGGGCAACTGGTTCTGCTTGTGGACCAGTACATCTCAATTGTCCTTTTAGAGACCCACTTGACGGTAGTCCAACAAATTGGTCAGTCAACTGCCTAAATGGATTAGATATGTGGATGTCTAATGCTGAACCATTCACAAAATATATTCAAGTACAAAGCCTTAAGAGCAATGGTGTAGCAACTGGCCAAATTACTGAGGTCTTACAAGTAATCAAAGAGGCTAAGAAGGGTCTTCTTCTTATTGGTGCAATCCATACAGAGGATGAAATATGGGCTTCGCTTCTCTTGGCTAAAGCGCTGATGTGGCCTGTAGTTGCAGATGTCTTGTCTGGTGTACGGCTGCGCAAGCGTTCTAGATCTTTTCTTGAGAAGTGGACCCCTGTTTTTGTTGATCATCTTGATCATGCCCTGCTTTCAGATTCTGTTAGGAATTTGATAGAATTTGATGTTGTTATCCAGGTAAACCTATCATTTTCTAACTTTTGCTTTATGCACCTAAGACTAAGTATTGAAGATTATAGATGGAGGGACAAAGGTACTGTTGGGGATCTCAATTAAAAAAATCTTTTGAGTTTGGAACGCTTCAAAGTTAGAACTCTATGAAGCATGACCTTCATCTGCATCTCATATTAGGGTTCTCGTTCTATATATAATGACTCCAAATTGAGAATTCAGTGAGTAGATATTCATTATATTGATGTTTTCTGAATAAATTTATAATATGAAATCATGAATAGGTTGGAAGTCGGATAACAAGTAAAAGAGTGTCTCAGGTGCTAGAGAAATGCTTTCCATTTGCATACATTTTGGTTGATAAGCATCCATGCCGACATGACCCATCGCACTTGGTCACTCACAGGGTCCAAAGCAACATTGTTCAGTTTGTTGATTGTGTGCTTAAATCTCAATTTGCATGGAGAAGAAGCAAGTTGCATGGTCATCTACAGGCATTGGATGGCGCTGTATGTACTCCAGACAAAGCTTTTACTTAATGTGCCTTAAAAGATCAAACATGACCGCTTTCGATACATCGGAAACATATGCTTCCCTGTAGATTCCATAAAAGATTAATTTAAACTCGCACTGCTTTTAATATTTCGTTTCTTTTATGCAGATTTCCAGGGAAATGTCATTTCAATTATCTGCGGAGTGCTCCCTGACTGAACCTTATGTTGCACATGTGCTTTCCAAAGCACTGACTTCTAAATCTGCTCTTTTCATCGGAAATAGTATGCCAATAAGGGATGTGGATATGTATGGATGTAGTTCGGGAACTTACTCTCACGCGGTAGATATGATGTTAAGTGCAGAACTACCATGGCAATGGATACAAGTAACTGGAAATAGAGGAGCTAGTGGCATTGATGGCTTGCTCAGCTCGGCCACTGGCTTCGCTGTTGGATGCAAGAAAAGAGTAAGATGTTAGCTGATTAAACCTCTTATGCTTTCTTCTCCCGTTGCCGAGTCACATTTCTTGTTGTGTGCTATTATAACTATTCAAATCAATGTCAGCGAAAATACTGTGGGGAAAGTTTTCTTGATTCTTTCTCCACTTAAGCTGCACAAATCATAAGTTTTCCTGGTTCTTTCGCTCATTAGCCATGAAATCCCAAATGGAACTTGTAGTTTTATGTGTGAAGTGAAAGATGTAACAGAACCATTTACTCATGTGTTTTGTTTACCATGTCATAAATAAATTTCCTGATCAGTCATAATGAAATCTCCTGATCAGTCAAGCAAACGTATATCAGGTGGTCTGTTTGGTTGGGGACATCTCTTTCCTTCATGATACAAATGGATTGGCGATTTTTAAGCAGAGGTAGCTCTTTTTCTCTGTTATATTTTTTTGTAATTTCAATATTGGTGAAATTTATACACCGAAGATATGCAATGGTTTATAAGTCAGTTTGACGATTTAAAAGTTTAATCTTACTTGTTAGGATTGCGAGGAAACCAATGACAATTCTTGTGATAAACAACCGTGGAGGTGGAATCTTCCGACTTCTTCCTATAGCAAAGAGGACAGAGCCTAGCGTGTTAAATCAGTATTTCTATACATCACATGACATTTCCATTGAAAGCTTATGTTTGGCGCATGGGTAAAAACATACTGACATTTTACTCTGTTTTCCTTTCCCGCGTTGCTATTACTTTCATGTGCTCTGGTTCTTCAAAATGTAGGTTTTGGAGAAAATAATGGATAAGATTAAGATTTTTCTAGACGGTTAAGTTTTTTACAAGTTACTTAGATGGTCATTTAATTTGTTCACTGTATCTATTTATTAGTCTGTAGTCGAGTTAGTTGTCCATGATTTATTATATCTTTAAGCTTGTAGGGTTTTCCTTCATGGTTCATAATAATAAATAACTAAGCCAAATTGTTAAACATGCAGTGTGAGGTATGTACACGTTGGGACAAAAAGTGAACTTGAGGATGCTCTATTTGTACCCAGCATAGAAGAGATGGATTGCATTGTGGAGGTTGAAAGCTCTATTGATGCTAACGCAATCGTTCATAGGTTGTTTGGGCTTCTTCTTTTTTCGGGTTTTACATGTCCTCACTTTCTCGTGCACTTTGTTGACATTGAATACTCGTTCACAGTACTTTGGAGAGTTTTGCACGTCAAGCTGCAGATAATTCCTTGGGCATTATCTCGGCCAGTTCTCTTCTTCATCCGATGATCGACAATGTACTTCTTTGCCAAGTCTCTGGAATACAATATTCACGGTACAGGTAAGGATTTGCCCGAAACTTAATCTGAATAGTACCATTCTCTTTTTCTTACTCCTTTTTCTAAGAAAAACTCTTTTCTTCAGAGTCAAACTGTGCGACAGACCTACCATATATTCTGGTGAATCCTCTCAATTTCATCGAGAAGGGTTCATACTCTCCCTGACTTTGGAGGATGGAAGCATTGGCTATGGAGAGGTTGGCTATGTCATTCTGTTAATTTTTCCTCACTATTTATCACATATTTTTCATTTGAGCTTCTTCCCCAGGTCCCACTGCCAGAGTAATAGCTTGTATTAAACTTACATGTGCCACTGAGAATCATCTTCCTGTATTTTGTTTCATGAGCAGGTTGCACCTTTGGACAGTAATAGAGAGAACTTAATGGATGTGGAGGGGCAGCTACAGTTGATTCTTCACCTGGTGAAAGGAGCTAAATTCAGTTACATGCTTCCTTTGTTAAATGGCTCGGTTTCTTCCTGGATTTGGAGTGAACTTGGAATCACTGTAAGTTTCCTAGCCTCAATCTGCAAGTAGGAACTTAGTACACCCGTACACTTTCTATCAGGAGACAATTGCAAAGTAAATGATAGATTCTGTTGAGCAAGATACAATGTTAGTTCTTCATTTTTTTTTTCAATCGTGCTAGGTGCAAAAAATTCTTGATCTTCATAGTCTTCTTATACAGAAAATTGTTTCCTGGGAATGAGAATTAAAGGCTTGTCTATTTCCTTCTTTTTTTTCAGGCATCATCGATTTTCCCGAGTGTCAGATGTGGTCTGGAAATGGCTCTTCTGAGTGCAATGGCAGTAAGACATGATTCTAGTTTGTTGAGGATACTTCATTCCCAGAAAGAAGAAAATGGTTCTGCTCAGCCACACTCTGTTCAAATATGTGCCCTTCTTGATTCTGAAGGTACTCCATCGGAGGTCGCATATGTTGCTAGAAAACTTGTTGAAGAAGGGTTCAGTGCTATTAAACTTAAAGTAAGCCAACGCTGTTTAATCATATAAACAATATTACACTAAAATCTGGAGTAAGATAGCTGGAATTTCTTTCTTTCTTTTTTATGCTGGTTACTACTTAATAGCATGTTCATGCACGATTTGTGGTAGTTGGCTTTTTCAATATGTGGGCTTTTAAGCTATTGGTTAATGACTGAGGGATAAACCTGCTTAAAATGACAGGTTGCTCGTCGAGTGAACTCTGTTCAAGACGCTTTAGTTCTGCAAGAAGTAAGGAGAGTCGTTGGCGATCAAATTGAACTCCGGGTAGATGCAAATCGTCGCTGGACGTTTGAAGAGGCTATGAAGTTTGGTTTATTGGTGAAAAGCTGCAATCTACAATATATTGAGGTCTGGTACAGTATAAAGTATTGCAATAAATTATTGCAATCTGATGTACAACTTCAAAAGTAACTTATTTTTCTTTCCTATATAACTTCAGTGAAGAAACTTTTGCATATCCCAGGAACCTGTCCAGAATAAAGATGATCTTATAAGGTTTCATGAAGAAAGTGGATTACCAGTGGCACTTGATGAGACTCTTGATGATTTTGAGGAATGTCCTCTGCGGATGCTTACCAAATATACACATCCTGGAGTAGTTGCTGTTGTAAGCCACTGGTCCTTCTTTTACAACCTTTACATGAGCCTGAGATTGCCAAAACATAGATTCTTTCTTGCATACTAAGTTCTTTTTTCATCAACTCATCTTGGCTCTCTTATTTGGAGATGCTTTTAGTTATATTGGTAGGATCAATAATATATAACCTCTATAATCTTAAAATATCGGCTTTATCTTATTTCATTCTTTCTTGCAGATCAATTAGTCTTGACTTTGTTTTATCATACTTGATTTTCGTAGGTTATTAAACCAAGTGTTGTGGGAGGGTTTGAGAATGCAGCACTAATTGCTCGCTGGGCACATCAGCATGGAAAGATGGCTGTTATAAGTGCCGCATACGAAAGTGGCCTAGGTTTATCAGCATATATATTGTTTGCATCTTATTTGGAGATGGAGAACGTCAAAACATCCAGAGAGAAAAATCAAGAGATGGCTCCTCTTGTATCCCATGGTCTTGGAACCTACAAATGGCTTAATGAAGACGTAATGATGAATAGCCTAGGGATATTTCGTAGTCCGTACAGTGGATTTATCGAAGGATTTGTTTCTGATGCTAGTAAAAATCTAAAGGATGTTAAGATAAACAACGATGTTATTGTTAGAACCAGTAAAGGAGTTCCTGTCCGGAGGTATGAACTGAGGGTGGATGTAGATGGGTTCTCTCATTTTATAAGAATCCACGAGGTTGGGCAGAATGCAGAAGTAAGTTTGTCCGTGTTTGTGATTTTGTATGTCTGAAGCTAAAAAGGCATAAGCATGCTGTTCTTGGTTAATATCTTCCTAGCTTCACTCTGCGGTAATGTATTTCAGGGAAGTGTAGTTTTGTTTCTTCATGGATTTCTTGGAACTGGTGAAGAATGGATCACCATCATGAAGGGTATCTCTGGATCTGCAAGATGCATTTCTGTTGATATTCCTGGTCATGGAAGATCAAGGGTACAAAGTCATGCTAGTGAGACGCCGACTTTCTCAATGGAGATGATAGGGGAGGCACTGTATAAGCTGCTTGAGCAAATTACTCCAGGGAAAGTTACTATAGTTGGGTATTCCATGGGAGCAAGAATTGCACTGTACATGGCTTTGAGGTTTAGCAACAAGGTGGGTTCCCTTTGTCTGAAAATTCAACATTGTTATAATAATGTGTATAATTTGGATGCTGTTCTAATAGATCGAAGGAGCTGTTGTGGTATCGGGCAGCCCCGGGATCAAGGATCCAGTGGCAAGGAAAGTTCGAAGTGCAACAGATGATTCTAAAGCACGAACCATGGTTGACCATGGACTAGAGACCTTTCTGGAGAACTGGTACAATGGAGGCTTGTGGAAAAGGTAACTGTCTTAATATACTTGCGACTTTTTGTAATTTGATTATTTCGTTATCAGGACTTGAATACATACTCATATGAGTTGAGTTTTGCAATGAGTAGCTTGAGAAGTCATCCCCATTTTAGAAAAATAGTTGCAAGCCGCTTGGTACATGATGATGTCCTTAGTGTTGCAAAGCTCCTCTCAGATCTGAGCAGTGGGAGACAACCGTAAGTTAATCTTTGGAACCTTTTTTATTCAAAAGCGATGATCGTTGATGATGATGATGATGATGATGTTATGTCCTTTGAAAAAATAGGTCATTGTGGGAAGAGTTGGTGGATTGTGATACAAACATCTCGCTCATCTTCGGAGAGAAAGATGTCAAATTCAAGAAAATTGCTAATAGAATGTACCGAGAGATGAGTAAAAGCAAGAAGAGCGAAAACAATATCATTGAAACGGTTGAAATCCCAGAGGCTGGTCATGCCGTCCATCTCGAGAGCCCTCTGCGCTTGATCCTCGCTCTTAGAAAATTCTTAACAAGAGTGCGCATAAACTCTGCAGAGACAGAGCATTCTCAGAAGCTCTTGTTAGCACTGAAAGAAACATAAGCAAGCTGCTGAAATCTGAGAAATGTATTAACAGATTTTGGAACATGAAGACATTGTTTGATCATGATTGGACCTGTTTCAGCCATTTAGAAATATGTTTTCAAGGGGAGTAATAAATTAACTTAAACAGTCTTATATACATTATATGTTGTTTGAATTGTCTATTGCTCCTCTCTGACATTTTAAAAATTATTGGGGTTGTGAATCTCTTAACACTGACAGAAACAAGATCCAGAAATACACGCACAGACACAGGTTTCTTTACCAGACTTGCAGGGCTTAGGACAGTACTTTTTGCATTCATTGTCTTTATGGCAAACTACACTGGTCTCCATTATAGGTACTACAGGCAGCATTTGCCACCGAGGCAATTTACTTCTTCCTCCGCCATCTCTCTTGCATCACCCACATACATACCTTCACTGACCAAACCAAAGAATTATATACAACAAAGAAGAAGCGTACAAAATGCTGGGACTGTGAGGGTGAGGGTGAAGAGGAAGACAAGCTTGAGAGACGCTCTCTCCATTGCTAATTGTAACCTCAAAATCTTTTCTTGTTTCTTTTGATTGTGCAAGTGATCAGAAATTTAAAAAAGCAATATATATATTTTGTTTGAAGGTTTTACCAAGTTGAGTCAAATACTATTTGACTTTACATTTTTAGGAAAACTTTATCATTGGCTCCTTTTTTTTTTGTGAAGGGAAGAAAATCCAACAGTTGAGAAACAATCCTTGAATGTAAATACAAGAAAAATGAGTATTTACAACACAATGTACAAATAGCTAATGTTATTGCCAAGAGAGAGACAAAACAGATTTTCAAATTGAAGATTCTTGTTCTTTAATATCAGCGAAAGCAAAGAATGAAAGAAACAGCACAAAAACTAATGGCCAAGCTGGTATGCGTCTCAAGTTACTTGCTCTTCTGGTATCAGTGTTCATGCTAATATGATGTTTTTGATATCAGGACTTTAAAATTATACTCATTATGAGTGAGTTTTGCAATGAGAAGTCATCCCCATTTAATAAAAATAGTTGCAAGCCGATTGCTATGTCTTTAGTATTGCTCCTCTCGGAACAGACTTTGACACAATAAAGACATTGTTTGATCATGACCAAACCTGTTACTTGATTGAGTTGTATTGAATAATAAACGGATTTAAACAATCATATATATATTTATTTTGAATTGTGTAGTGCTCCCTCTTGTCTACTAAAGTAGAAACAGTGGTGGTTTCGAGATCTCTTAACACTGACAGAAACATTGTCCACCATTACACACACAGACACAGGGTCTACCAGGCTTGCATTTCATAGGACAGAGGTTGTTGCAGTCATCATCTTTAAAGCAAATCGGAGGGCCAAATCCTTCAGGTGTTACCGGCGGCAAGCTGTTACAGTTCACTTCTTGTTCCGTCATCTCTCTTGCATCAGCCGAATACGAACCTTCACATATACACACTACAAACTTTAATATAATAAGTAGTAACCAAACCAAAAGAAAATTATATAAACGAAGAAGAAGTGTACAAAGTGCTATGACTGTCAGGGAGAACAAGAAGACAATCTTGACAGACGTTTTCTCCATTGCTCAATATTGTGATCTCAGAATCTTTTCTTGTTTATTTTGATTGTACAAGTGATGATGAAGAGAGAAACTTTGATTGTCTTCTTTTATAGAAGGAAGTTAAAGAGGTAGAAAATCATTTGTGTGAAGGTCATTCCAAGTTTAGTCGGATACTATATTGACTACACATTGTTTTACTTTTGTTTGAGATCATTTTAGGAATATCACTTTATAATTGTTGTTTTGTTTACGTAAATGGAAAGAAACCAACAGTTGAGAATCTTGAGGATTAAGATATAATGTTTGAAGTATATAGAAGAGATACGGAGTATTAACAACACAATGTGTCTACTGTCTACATACCAATCACACAGAGGATTAACAACTATGTGTGTAGTGTCTACACACCAATCAAAATTTCACTTTGAGGCACACTGGTACACATCATAAGAGTGTGTGTCATACACATACACACCGATAAGTTTGTAT
The DNA here is from genome assembly GCA_900108845.1 of Iljinskaea planisiliqua. Taxonomy (NCBI): domain Eukaryota; kingdom Viridiplantae; phylum Streptophyta; class Magnoliopsida; order Brassicales; family Brassicaceae; genus Iljinskaea; species Iljinskaea planisiliqua. Next base: position 3,989,159 of record FNXX01000009.1, read on the forward strand.
TTGATATTTAATGAAGCTAACTGGAAATGTTAAACTGGGTTTTTAATGGATTTTTAATGGATTTTTAATGGGCATTTGTTCATAAATAAATTGTTTAGATTCATTTAGCTTAATGGATTGAAAATTTGAAATGGATTTCTCTATTAAAATTCATTTACTATTAGGATTTTGAGTGTAGATAAATGGGGATCCTATTAGACTCATTTATATTATATTCATCTCATTTTAAATGATTTTTTTATGTATAATAATAAAAATATCCACAAGTATTTGTTAATTAAACTACTATAGAAAATATGGAATCGAGATTTTGGCAGATAATGGGAAAATCATATTTTTGACAGAATAATAAAAAATAAATTTTTTTTGTCGAAAACATAAAATTAAGTTTTTGACTGAAAAATATAAAATTATGTTTTTGGCGGAAAAACACAGAATCATGTTTTTTTGTGGGAAAACGCAAAATTAATTTTTTGATTGTAAAATACAAAATCATAATTTTTGGCGGAAAAACACAAAATCATTTTGTTTGTGAAAAAATGCAGAATCATATTTTTGGTGGGAAAACGTGGAATTATGTTTTGACGAGAAAATGTGGAATCATATTTTTAGTGAGAAAATGTGGAATCATGTTTTGACGGAAAAACGTTGAATTATGTTTTGACGAGAAAATGTGAAAGCATACTATTGGTGATAAATTATATAATCACGTTTTAGCGAAAAAATTTAAAGATCATGTTTTGGTGAGAAAATGTGGAATTGTGTTTTTGGCGCGAAAAAAAAAATCATAATTTTTAATGGAAAAATGTGAAATCATTTTTTTGTTGAAAAAAATATGAAATCACAGTTTTGGATGAAAAACAAAAATGTTGGTGAAATAACTTGGTATCAGTCTTTTTGGCTAAAGGTTTAAGATTATATTATTTTTTTATTTTCTTGTTATGCATAAAATATAATTAAAAGAATTCAAATTTTAAGTTATTTATGTGAGCATATCATTATTTAAATAGAACTAAAAAAATCTAAATAATTTAAATAGGGTTTAAAATGAATGAGAATCTAAATGGATAATACTATTAGATTTAAAAATTAAATAGATTTAATCTAAATGAGTCGGGGGTCTAAATTGGTAGATGGTCAATGGAACCGGTTTAAATGAGGCAGATTTAGTCATGTTAACATCTTTGAACCTAACAAAACAAAAATAGAAAAATTGTTTCAAATGAAACAATATTTGGAACATGAAGACATATTTGGAACCTATTTCAGGCCTTTAGTACTCAACTATTTCAAATCCCAAATGTATTGAATACTAGCTGCAGAGATACGCTTTCAAGAAGAATCATAAATTGACTTTAAAGACATTATTTTATGTGTACTTGCATATCTCTTGTTCCTCTCTGTCTTAAAAAGTAGAAATTAATGTGGTTTTCAATGTCTTAGCATTCACAGAAACAGGTTCCAAAATTACAGTTAACAATCTTGCAGCCTTTTGGACAGAACTTGATGCAGTCACTGTCTCTACGGCAAGACGCATTGGTCTCGTAAGCGTCCAGTACAGGTGTCTTTCCATCGGGACATTCGCCGCCGAGGCAGTTCACTTCTTCCTTCACCATCTCTCTTGCATCACTCAAAGACGAACCTTCACAAAACCATACAAGAAACTTCAATATTCGATACAAAACCAAAGCAAAAATTAGATAACAAAGAAGAACTGGTCATAGTCTCATAGAAGAAGAAGCATACAAAAGACTATGATTGTGAGGGAGAACAGGAAGACAAGCTTGAGAGACGTTTTCTCCATTGCTGATTGTAATCTCAAAATGTTTTCTTGCTTATGTTGTTGATTGTGCGAGTGATGGAGAGAGGAGTCATACTGTCTTATTTTATAGAAGAAAGTCAAACGGCAAGTCAAATATTTTGTTTTAAATTTTACCAAATTGAGTCGGATACTATTTTGATTACATACATTGCACTAGACACTAGTCCATTTTGTTTTTGTAGAGGTAAATAAACCAACAGTTGAGATACATTGCTTGAAGATAAATACAAGAGAACAGAGTATTTACAACACAATGTACAAAGGGCTAATGCTATTTTGCCAAGAAGGAGACAGAGATTTTTCAAACTGAAGATTTTTTTCCTTTTACAAAAGTCAAAGCAAAGAATGAAAGAAATACCACAAAAGCTACTGCCAAAACTGGTATGCGTCTCAAGTTGCTTGTCCTTCTGATCTCTGTGTTCATACTACTCATTTCAGACGCAGAATGGTCCTCTAGTTCAACATTAGTTTCTGGTTCTTCCCTTGTTCTCTCATCCTCCTGTTCAAAGAGAGCAAAAACCACATAAGATTAGTACAAGAGAGGCAATGATCTAGTTTTTTTCTTTTTCCAAAGAAACAAAGCTTCAGTCTTGCAGTGTAATGGCGGGAAAAAAAACTGAATACCTGCCTGCAGACTTTCAGCAAGTGCCTTTGTTCCGCCACCATCTGTGTTAAAAGGCAGCTCTTTGTCCCCTGCATAAGGTCTTCCCACTGAGCATTGATTCAATCTCAGTTTTTCATTTTCCTTCGCCAAAGAATATAGCTGCAAAAAGACATTCATGCATTGGCTTTAATCTGTGTCCCTTTGCTTGTACAAAGAAAAAAATTAGGCACTTAGCAGAAAGTACCTGTTCTTGTATACGTTCCCTTTCATTGGATAATTGCATCACCATATCCATCAAAAGCTTGTTTCTCGTAGTTATTTCTTGTGCATTTTTCTCCTTTTCATCGTTAGCTAGATCCAATGATGCTTCCAAGGATTTGACTCTTTGCCTCAAAAAGGCCACTTCTTTGTTAAGTACAGAGTTCGTTGTAGAGAGCACAATGCATTGCTCCTCAACTGTCTCTGTTCTACTCTCAGCTTTAGAGGCTTTAGACTTGAGATCTTCGATTAAGGTCTCCATGTCCCATATTGCTGAGTACAACATGTTCTGCTGTTCTTGACTTGCTTCCGATGATACCTTGGAGTTTTGTACTTGAACTTCTAATTCCCTGAGTTGCTTCTCGAGCGAGTTCACCTTCTTTGTCTTTTTATCATCAGCATCTTTGAGAAAATTTAGTTCCTCAGTAAGTTCAAGATTTGCAGCATTTAGCTCTTTAATCTTAGTTTCTCCGCTTTCAGCTCTGCTCTCAGCCTCGAAAAGGTTTTCTTTAACCGACTCATTCGCATTTTCCATTTCAGCAAGATGTACCAGAATTTCTTGTTTAGAGGCATTGACACTTTTCAGCTCAAGCTCGGTCTCTTTCAGTTTTTGTTCAGCTGACTTCACATGTTCCCTCAAAGTGAGTACTTCTGAGACTATCTCTCTATTTTCTGCAATTGTTCCCTCAAGCTTTTGCACCATAAGATCTTTCGCTTCAAGCTGTACAGTGGACTCTTCAAGCTTAGACTTAAGTTCGGATTCCCGTTTGGCTGACCCGTTCTGACTAAACTGGATAACCTGAAGACGACCAACAAGTTCCTTTGAAATACCCATAAGCACCTCCGAAGAATTTTCTGCTTCTAGAAACCGTCCCCATATAAACTCTGATGCTTCTTCCATCCGAGAAGATACTTCCTCTGTGTAGTGTAGCTTGAGTTTCAGCTGTTCTTCATTTTGCTGGAATTCCATTAACTTCTTCTCAAGCTCTAGCTCTCTTGACAATGACTTCTCCAGCATCCTCAGAGCATTTTTATGCCTTAAATCCGATGGCCTCAGAGCATATTTCTGCCTTAAATCTTGACCGTTCCCTGAAAACTCCACCGATTCTTCATTTTCACCTGCCAACATGTTTGTCAATGATAACCAGAAGCTAAGACATCCAATGCACACAAAAATTTGAAGTAACCATATTATGAGGAATGCTTACTTGTTCCATTTCTTATGTAATGAAGTGTTCTACGGAGCTGGGCTAGTTGCAAAGTGATCTCTGAGACTTGGCCCCTAGACTGCTTCAAGGATTCTGCAGATTCAGCCAATTTTCCTTCCATAACGATGTAACTTGCGTGTTTGGAAGTAGATAACTTATAAGAAGTGTCAACGATTTGGGCTTCTAGCTCATCCAAAACCTCGTCGACCTCCTTTAACTCAGACTCCAATATACCGCATAACAAATCAAATGTCAAAGCTTTTTCAAAAGATGCTGGAGAAGAATCAAATGTCCCCATCCCTTCAAGATCATTATCCCAAGCCAAAAGATGCATAAGAAGAACATGCAGGTTCAGCAGCTTTTCACTAGTATAAGCCGAGTCTATCTCTAGTTTTGTCAACATCTTCAACATCCCTTCTATCGCTTGCTCCTCCTCACTCCTACTACACAAGGCTTCACCATGGTTATACACATCTTCCTGAACGATTTCCTCCATTATTGGCCTGGAAAATCAAAACTTCAAAGCTTAGTTACTAGAAACAAGGAAAAAATCTACACCAAACTACGGTAAAGACACTATCTTTCTACGTAGTTATCATCTACTCTTTGCAGAGGAATATAAACAAGTTAAGACCCTCCCTCTCACTACAACGGCCTCGAGTTCTAATCATGGCACGAGTCTCATACACAAATCATAGCGCGATCTTTCTGTATGAAACCAATCATTCGTTAACTTAATTCCATAATTGAAAATGTTATCAAAAATGTCCTCAGAAACACATTAATAGTATGATTTCGCAGATAAAAATGCCTACTTTGGACAAAACAATATGCAAAGAGAACTCAACTTGACAAGTAAGTTTCCTTGATCACACATTCACTTGTCAGATACTGTTACGTGGCTACAATTCTGGTACGATTCAGCATTTCAAAGAGATCCACCAACAACTGTTACTAATACGCTAATTTACTACCACAAAGATCCAAACTTTACCATGAAAGATCAAAAATCAACAAGCTAAAACAAAAACCAAAAAACAAAATGGTCGATTCAGTTTACTTTGAACAGACAAGACAGAGAGTTCCGAGATCAAACAGGATCTGGAAAGAAATAACCTTACCGATGAAAATCTTCAAGAGCTTTTTGCAAATTCGGGGAAGATGAAGAAACCGATTAGGAAGCTGAAACAGAGAGCTTTATCCGTCAACGAACTCGAATTTTGGGAGGTTTCCAAGAGTCCGGAATGATAATGCTAAAATGCGCGGGTTGTTTACAAGTCAGCTAACGATAAACAAAGCGCGCGCATAATAGTCGTAGCCTTTGGGATTGGGGTCGTGCGCACGTTAGCCAACATGGCTTTTTGTGGTGGACGTTGAATTATTGGAGGAGCCGAAGAAACAACTTTAATCTTTGGTTACAGCCAAAAAGGCCTAAAAATGACAAAATCTCTAGTGATAAAAAACTGTAACACACCTTCATATATATAAATTATATATCGTTAGAGAATTTTGCAAACTTTTTTAAATATTTAAAATATTTACCATATTTTTTCTTCTTTAATGTGTAGATACATAAGCACTTAAGACTATGATTTCTCTCATAAATAGTGATTCTTTTTTTGTATCTATAATGCAAAACTTTTATTGTTTCTGTTAAATACAATTTTTTTATTGAAACTTGAGTAGTTTATGGTAGAGTAGCATGCTTGTGATGAATTAGTATATTAAAATTATGATAGCCACATGAATCACTTTAATTCCAAATTATGACTAGCCATGCATGTTTTGCTCACGGCCTTGTTATATCGTGCATGGTAAGAATATGATGACGATATATAATGTGACTTGGACATAGATTTTGTGTTAAAGAGTTATGCACACGAGATTACAAAACTGTTAGCACGTGTGAAGATTGTCTCGGATTCCAGAAAAATATGTACGATTTCTCTTTTGTAGGATCAATGGCTGATATCAAAAACATGTATGAGTGTTATAATTAAGCTTTTGAATATAGGTTTATGTTGTGCATCAACTCCCTCTGTTTGTATCAAAGTTTTGGTTTATGGTAAAGTAATGTTGCGTTTCTATGAAAGATGAATGAGAAAAATACGTTTAATGATGGCAGTCTTGAGATGGTCAAGATTCTCCTAAGCCTTTGCCTTTGGGCAGGGAGACAAATGTCAATTAGTGTACTATCCAAAAAGGTATTTGCTTTCATGTGTCATTTTCACATTCGTCTCTACAAAGAGCACTTTTTACAAAATAAGTTGCTATTCAGTATTCACTTCAAAATGAAGAAAAAAAAGACATATATGCATTTTCCAAATCATTATTCTCTTTTGATTGATATTTGATTTTGCAATCAAATAATTTTTAAGAGATAACACCACCATTTCTACGTGCAAAACGTAAGTATGCTTGAAGATATATTTGAAAACCAACTTAAAAAACTTTAAAACAAGACGATTCTTTATTTTCCAACATACTGATTTATATTTTCTATTCACCAACTATTCTACCTAAATGCAAATACATAAAACGAGCCCATAAAATCATACAGAACACTATTACACATGTGGTGATGGGTGGAGTTTAGTTCGTAAAATTAACTCAATCAACTCAAATCATTTCGAGCTCTTACGTGACTTTTATTGTTTGTAATTTAAAAATAAAGTAGGTAGGTACATAGCAGCAATAAACAAACGACAAATATTGACTGTTAAAAATGCCGCATAGGGTTAAACTATAGGTCTAAAAAGAAAATAAAATTGGCCTGTTGTATAAAAAAATAGGTTGATAATTATTAATTAGGGAATTTAAAATAGAAAAAAAGAAAGTAGACATGATAAAGTGAAGGTGTGGGCTGGAGATTCCATTATAATATAAGGTTCTCTTAGGTCTTTGGAAATTGCAAGTCCCAAGGCCAACTAATAATGACCTCGATCTCTGCGTTAACCGGACCGTCCATCTACTCTTCCTTTATTTATTTTATTTCACCTATCTCTTCTACTTGTTAATACGTTTACACTTGTTCATCACCAATCTTATAGTAATAAACTAAAGGATTTGTGTTAGGAAATAAACAAACAATTTGCGTCAATAATCATTTACCTAGTTAATATAATACACCAAGTTGTTTTGTTTTTTTTAAAAGGGAACTAAACCCAAGTAAACATTTGACCATTGATTGGTAGCTTTTGGATGGAGTTTTGGAGTCAAAACGCGACAGAGGTTACTGCTGACCAGGTAAGTTATTGTGAAACTAATTAGAACACATATAGATTAGGGGGCGTATCAGACTGTTAAATTCAATTTCTAAATTTTAAATAAATTATTTGTTAGTTGTTACAGATTGATAACATATAATGTGTATAGAGAAACACTATCAGATTGTTAAATTCATTTTCTAGGGTGTATCAGATTGATATAAAGCAACAATCTGAATTGTTAAAAAAAACAAGAATTTCTTTCTAAATATTAAAAAAATAATCGATTTGAAACCAACAAAAAGCATTATTCAAACATTCATTCCCAATAAACATTTTTTCCAAAAAATTCAACATTAACGATTTTAACCGCACTTTTAAAATGATTTTAACAACACTCTTTAAAAAATAAATTAAATAGATATGTTGAGTTTACCTATAAACTTTGAAAGTTCTTGTTTTATAATGCATTCTTGGTTTTCTATAAAACTCGAATCAAAGTAGAGTTTGGTTAGTAATCCATCAAATTTAACATCAAATAACTAGTTTTCATAGTTCTTATTTTATTCAATTATAGCTTTTGTACAATTCCAATTTTCAAACTTGATCGTGCCATTTAGTTGTTTCTGCTGACGTTAACATACTAAAAAAAAGGTGTCGAACCTTCAACTTAAAAAATCTGATTATTATAATTTGTTGTATAATTTTCTTAGCACATTGTTATTAATTAGAACATAATTAATATTTCAATATGACCAGACCACATTGTTATCAACTAATTGTAGAACATAATTATATTCTTGTTAGAAAATTACAATGCATTTTGATTTTAGATTTTAGGAAAGGTCTTGCGTGTGCTTTGATCTTTGACCTAATCGCAAGTTAATTAAGAGATTAACAGTTGTATAAATGCACTGAATGAAATCGTCATCACTTCATTGGTATTATACGAAGAAGCATTGGAATATGCAAAATAGAATTGGCAGGCTCAAATTATTAGGTCCCTTATTGTATTTATATGACGGTCGAAGATATTTTTCTTACAAACTAAAGCGTATAGTGATCTCCAAAAAGAAGGAAAAAAAATAATAATGCGCTTGTAAATTCTCAGAAATTATTGAACCTTTTTTACATTGTATTTTGGTAGTGACGGTTTCGTTTTGATAAATTAATAATATTGTCTCAGTTAAAAAGAAATTGAAATTCTTATCTTGCCAACAAAATAATTGTAACTTAAAGACCTGTATCAACCACGAAGATCTCGTAGATTATTTGACTAACCAAGACGTACGAATCATTTTTATTTGAATAAAGTGTCTCAAGTTGCCTAAGCTGACAGAATGTAACATCTTGAATAATCTTATTAAACTATTCCAAGCAACAGTAAAAGATCTAACAAAATGTCCAATATTGAAATATTCTTTTCTTATCGATATATTATTATATTTGCTATGAATCTTTTTGTAACTCTGAGCAGTACGGTTTACAACTAGACTTGAGCTGCAAAAATATTCTTTAGCGAAAGCAAGTGGTCAAAAGACACAAAAATAACTTTTTATTTTATTTTATTATATCTCCAACAAACCGTGCATGATAATAAAAATAAAAAGATTTCTTTATGTATTACCTATGATTCGGTACAAAATCCAAAACATTGAACATGAAACCAATAATTGTGATGATTATTCGCAAGCATTATACCATATATTATATAAACACTGGACAATGGTAAGATTAACCTATACTTTATATATATATAAAAACCATTTAAATATTGAAACTTGAACTTATTCAACATTGAAACGAGCTCATAAAGATGCACATGACTGACTAAAAATAAGTATGTCAAACATTAAGCTCATAATACTAGTAATATAAAAGTATTGAGTTCCAGGGCCAAATACTTTCATTAATAAATGTGTAATAGAAGTGAATTAATGATTACTTATGTCGGTAAATTTCAGTGTAATATGTATGCAGAAGATAGAAAATTAAAACTTTTATAAAGTAGGATTAAGCTAGATGGATTTTGGGAAATATTTTACCAGACAAACCTAATACATTAATTATAAAAACAAGAAAATAAATCATGAAAGCCTGTGTTTTTTAGAGGACTTTAATATATAATAAAAAAGAAAAATTAAGATAACCCCAAAATAAAAGTTGTCACTGTCAGCCGATTGCTCTAATTAGAATAATTACGTGTTAAACCATACAGATTTAATTGTACCAGCCGATATTTTAAAAAATTTAACTAATCTTTGAAACTAAAACCTTTCACTAAAAAAAAGTTTGCCTGCAAATTATAATGCTTGGGTACTTTGGCTATGGCGGTGTTTATGTTTAATGATCAAAAAGCTCTTATTTTTATGCAAGCGTGGGTATAAATCCAGAACCTTTTGCGATTTTTTTTCTCTTCTCTTTCACTTTCTTCTTCTTCAGTTCCTTTTTTTCTTGTTTTCTAAAAAAGCCACTCGTTTGCTATCTTTCTCTCTCTCTCTCTCTCTCTCTGCAGCTGAAGAACAGAGAAAAGGGTTTTATTATCTGACCAAAGGACCCATTTCTAATAAAGCTTTTTTGGGTGAGAAATTGAGGGAAAGTTTGAAGTTTTGTACAGAAAGTGGCACAGATTCTGTAAATGGGTATCTTTCTCCTGACTCTTTTCACTCGATTATCTGCTTAAATCTGGGCTAGGGTTTTTGAAAGCTTTTCTTTTGGGGTTTCGTACGGATACAAAATCATGATCCTTTCTGTTCCCTTGACTTGATTCTTCTCCTTTCTCTTCTGAGATTCCTTTGTTCTGTGTCTTTTTATTTCTCAGTACTTGTGGCTCTTTTGTACTATCAGAATCTATCGATTTGGCTTTCTCTCCCTCTTCATTGAGTTCAAATTGGTTATTGCAGGTGGATTGTGTCTACACTACATCTCTAAGACCGAAGTGGATGTGTTTGTGTCGGAACTTCTTTTGGTTTGTAGTGGAGGTTGTTGATTAGTGTCTGTTTTTCATCAAGTTTAGAAGAGATGGATATAAGCGAGAAAGATGAGTTTTCAGCAGAGAAGAGGAATCGTGATACTAGTGTGAACTATGATGATTCTGCTAATAATCCTCCTGTAGATTGGCGAGTCTCTGGTTCTAATCCTGTCTCTGCGCCAGTTGAATCATATCCTACAGAGAATCTGATCTCAGCTTGTGCCTCGTCTTGTTCTCCATCTCAGATGATGGATTCATTTGGGCAAACTCTTTGGTATGATCCCACAAATGTTCAAGCTGTGGGTTATGGTGGTTTCAATGGTGGTAATGCCTCTTCTTCTTCTTCCTTTAGGGGTAATATCGATAGATCTCTTGAAATGAGTTGGAATCTGCCTAATTTGTTGCCTCCTAAAGGCAATGGACTGTTCTTGCCAAATGCTAGTAGCTTCCTTCCTCCGAGCATGGCTCAGTTCCCTGCTGATTCAGGCTTCATAGAGCGTGCAGCCAGGTTCTCGCTCTTTAGCGCTGGGAATTTTAGTGATATGGTGAATCAACAACCACTTGGGAATCCTGAGTCGATTGGTTTGTTTCTTCAAGGTGGTGGAACAATGCAAGGGCAGTGTCCAAGTAATGAAGTGAATGTTGGTGTAGCTCACAATGATGCTTCGACAGCTATGAAAGACACAAATGTTAGATCTAGTGAACAAGCTAATAAACCGAATGTTCCTGGTTCGGGCAATGTATCCGAGGATACGCAGTCTAGTGGTGGTAATGGTCAGAAAGGTGGAGAAACCTCTTCCAAAGGGTTTGACTCAAAGAAGAGAAAAAGAAATAGACAGGTGAAGATGTGAAGTTTCACTCTTTTGATTTGGTTCTCTCTCGCCTTCTTCTAGTTTTCATTTTGACATTTTGGTAATATTTCTGTTTTGTAGAACTCTGAAGCAGACCAATCACACAGATCTCAGCAATCTGAGGAAGAACCAGACGACAATGGTGGTGATAAAAAGCGCAATGATGAGCAAAGTCCGAATTCGCCTGGCAACAAAACAAATAGCGGGAAACAACAGGGCAAGCAAACGTCTGATCCAAAAGATGGATATATTCATGTGCGGGCACGTAGAGGCCAGGCCACAAATAGCCACAGTCTTGCAGAAAGAGTACACTTTCTTAGACCATCTTTGAAGTTGAGTAGGGAAGCAATCCCTTCTGGTAGTATGATCTAAATACTTGTTTGTGATTTAAGGTGAGGAGAGAAAAAATCAGTGAGAGGATGAAGTTTCTTCAAGATCTTGTACCGGGTTGCAACAAGGTAGAGTTTTTTATATATGTCGATGAATATTGATGTATAAGAAAGGAAACAAAGCTAATGCAGAATGGCGAATGTGTGTGTTTGAGTTTGCAGGTGACTGGGAAGGCAGTTATGCTTGACGAAATCATAAACTATGTGCAATCGCTGCAACGCCAAGTTGAGGTATGAAATTTCCATTACTCGTCTCAGCTATATCCTCTTTTGTGTTTTGCTTCTTGTAATCATTTTGCTTCTCTTTTTGTCTAAACAGTTCTTATCGATGAAACTAGCAACAGTGAACCCACAGATGGACTTTAACCTTGAAGGTCTTCTTGCAAAAGATGTAAGAGATCTTTGGAAGTCTCTTATTAAAGTCATCATAAGATTCTTATAAAAACCGAATTCTATATACACAGGCACTTCAACTACGAGCTGGTTCTTCATCTGCAACACCATTTCCCCAAAATATGTCAATGGTTTATCCTCCTCTACCACATGGATTCATGCAACAGACCCTTTCAAGCATCGGAAGAACCATTAGCTCTCCATTGTCTCCCATAAATGGTGGATACAAGCGACAGGTATTGTATAACGTGTCTGGAATCTGGAGAACGAACTGATCCGAGCTCATAATCTGATTCTTGTTTGTAATAATAGGAAACAAATGGATGGGAAGGTGATCTTCAAAATGTGATCCATATTAACTATGGAGCTGGTGATGTCCCACCTGACTCTCAAGCAGCAGCGACAGGTGAGGAAAAAAAACAAAACAACTTTTTTTGTTTTGCTAAAACTTGATTGTTCTTGTTTTTTTTTATTACAGCGGCATCTCTTCCATCTTCAAACATGAAGGTTGAGCCATGAGATTTTCTTCCTGTTAGATAGAATATTAAATTCTTGTAATCTTTTTTTTTTCTATTTAATTTACTCTTATGTACTATATGATAATGATGTTACTATTAACGAATACGAAACTACTACTACTACTAATAAGCATTTAAGATTAGGTACAAAAGAGTAAAATTTGTGGACACCAACAATTCAAAACAGTTTCATATAAGTTATAATCTTTTTAGTTTGGTATCTTTTTCTGAGTAGTTGTATTGTGGATTCATTGCGAGTTTGTGGAGACGGATCAAAATGGGAACTTAGTTCTTCAAATTTTGTGAAATTAAGAGTTTAAATGGTGACTAAAAGAATGAAATTTCAAGAATTATATAATTAATAAATAATGTGTTACAAACACATGATTCTTTTTATTCTTTATTTAAGAATTATAAAATAAAGTAATTTTTATTAAATTTTAAAATAAACAATAAACAATAAATATTTATTTCCATTACTATTATTTTACTCCTTTTCATTTTATTTTATTTTTATTATTCTTTTAATGATCATGTATTATAATTTAGAGAAAATAATACCAAAAGCTTAAAACTTAACATAAAAATCGTGAAATCATAATCAGGGTTAAATGACGGTTAAGTTATGTGAGGTAAATTGTAATTACAATTTAAATATAAAATATAAGCTACATTCTTTAAACTTCTTAGACTGAAAATATAAATGTGAAATAGTTGTTAAGTTAGTTTAAAACATCCAATAAAGTGAGCAAGACAATGGCGTCGAACTACTACTCTGCTCAGATAAAGCAATGTCTTGAGTTTGGAGGTAGAAACCAAAGCCGCCATTTGAAGACGATCCACGGACATATCATCAAAACTCTTCTCTATCCAGAGACAATTTTGCATAACAAAATAGTCCATGGGTATGCGAAAATCAGAAACTCCACTTATGCTCGCCGAGTGTTCGACGCAATTCCCCAACCAAACCTCTACTCCTGGAACAGTCTCCTCATGGCTTATTCGCAATCTGGGCATCTCTCAGAGATGGAGCGTACCTTCAAGAGGCTTAAAGATCGTGATGGTGTCTCCTGGAACTTGCTTATTTCCGGGTATTCCTTAAGTGGTTTGGTGGGTGAAGCTGTCAAGGCTTATAACACGATGATGAAAGATGGTTCTGGTAATTTGACGAGAGTTACTTTGATGACAATGCTGAAACTTTCTTCCGACAGTGGACATGTTAGTTTAGGGAAGCAAGTTCACGGTCAGGTTATGAAACGTGGGTTTGAGTCTTATCTTTTAGTTGGGAGCGCATTGATGGATATGTATGCGAAAGTTGGTTTCATCTCTGATGCAAAGATGGTTTTTTACAGTTTAGAAGATAGAAATACGGTTATGTACAACTCGTTGATGGGGGGACTTCTTGCATGTGGAATGATTGAAGATGCACAGAAGTTGTTTCAAGGAATGGAGAAAGATTCAGTTTCTTGGACAGCTATGATAAAAGGGCTTGCTCAGAACGGACTGGAGAAGGAGGCTATTGAATATTTCAGAGAGATGAAAATGGAAGGCGTGACGATGGATCAGTTTACGTTTGGAAGTGTATTACCTGCTTGTGGGGGATTAGGAGCAATAAACGAAGGGAAACAAATTCATGCTTGTACAATCAGGACCAATTTTCAGGACAACATATACGTAGGCAGTGCTCTCGTTGACATGTATTGCAAGTGTAAGTGTATAGACTACGCAAAGACTGTTTTTGATAGAATGAAGCAGAAGAATGTTGTGTCTTGGACAGCAATGGTTGTGGGTTATGGCCAGAGCGGTCGTGCTGAAGAGGCTGTTAAAATGTTCCTTGAAATGCAAAGAAGTGGAATTGAACCAGATCATTATACTCTGGGACAAGCGATCAGTGCGTGTGCCAACATATCTAGCTTAGAAGAAGGCTCCCAGTTTCATGGAAAAGCTGTAGTTTCTGGCCTTATACATTATGTTATTGTTTCAAATTCACTGGTGACTCTATATGGAAAATGTGGGAATATCGATGATTCCACTAGGCTGTTCAACGAGATGAGTTTCAGGGATGAAGTCTCATGGACTGCAATGGTTTCCGCGTATGCCCAATTCGGAAGAGCCATTGAGGCTATTAATTTGTTTGAGAGAATGGTACAACATGGGCTAAAACCTGATGGAGTGACATTGACCGGTGTTCTTTCAGCTTGTAGTAGAGCAGGATTAGTGGAGAAAGGACAAAGATATTTTGAGTTAATGACAAATGAGTATGGAATAGTACCGAGTAATGGCCATTATTCTTGCATGATAGATCTCTTTAGTCGATCTGGGAGGTTAGAGGAAGCCATGAGTTTCATAAATGGGATGCCTTTTCCTCCGGATGCAATTGGTTGGATCACTTTACTCAGCGCATGTAGAAACAAAGGTAACTTGGAAATAGGTAAACGGGCGGCTGAATCACTCATAGAGCTAGATCCCCACCATCCTGCTGGGTACACCTTATTATCAAGCATATATGCTTGTAAAGAAAAATGGGATTGTGTGGCGCAGTTAAGGAGGCAGATGAGAGAGAAGAAAGTGAGAAAAGAACCTGGACAGAGCTGGATCAAATGGAAAGGAAAATTGCATAGTTTCTCAGCAGATGACGACTCAAGTCCATACTTAGATCAGATATATGCTAAGCTCGAGGAACTGAACCAAAAGATCATAGATGATGGTTATAAACCGGATACTAGTTTTGTTCAGCATGATGTCGAGGAAGCAGTTAAAATTAAGATGCTTAACTATCACAGTGAAAGACTCGCCATTGCTTTTGGTTTAATATTTGTACCCCCAGGCCTACCTATTAGAGTAGGGAAAAATCTAAGAGTGTGTGTGGATTGCCACACTGCAACTAAACATATCTCCAGCGTCACTGGTAGAGAGATAATTGTTAGAGATGCTGTTAGGTTTCACCGTTTTAAAGATGGAACTTGCTCTTGTGGAGACTTCTGGTAGGTTTCATCTTGGAAATTTCGGATACATAGAGTGAAGCATGACTATTCTCCATTGCGAGTCTGAGAAAAATCAGAACAGAGTAGAGAAGATTCAGTTGTATGACAGGTCCGGTTTACTTGGAAAGGAGCCGCTCCATCACCTACCTGAAGATAATAGAAAGAAGAGGAACAAGTAAGACTTATCTCACTTTGCTTCCAATATTTTCTCTTTTACTGATCAGAGGCTTCTAATTCTACTATTATGCTGATATTTGTCAGTATGATTCTAAACCTGTCACTTAACTGTATGGAGCTGTAATTGGGTGACTTAGCCAAGAAATTACAACAAGGCGCATCCCATAATTGAACTACAAGATTGAATAAGATGGAGAACATGGATGGTAAGGCCTATTTGGGTTTGTGATCATGGCGATACAAGAATTCATTTTGTCTGCCAAGGGAACCGTAGATAAAGTAGCATTGTAGTGATGGAACATGTTCTGGTTTAAGAAACGCTAAGAAAGCATTTCTTCCTTATTGTTTCAAGGAATGCTGATAACGTTGCTGAAGCTTAAGAAAGCATTTCTTCCTTTTTGGTACACATGCTCCTTAGTGATGGAACATGTTCTGGTTTGACAATTGGACAGACTTTGACCCTCTTCTCACTTTCGTCGCAGGCGAGGGTCGATGCAAAACGCGAAACTCAAACTCAAACGGTGGGTTAAGGGTTCACAAAGAATAAAGAATAGAAGTGAGACCCTTCTGTAATGGAAGACATAATCTGGATATACATATATAAATTGACAATCTGGCTGTCAGGAGGATGTTAAACTAAACTCTCTATCATTTGTGTGTGACCATAACGTAAAATCACATTCAAACTGAAAACTTTATACACAGTGAATACAAAGAGAGGAATAAATCAGAACAGTCACGGCCTTACGGTGTTTCACATGTCATTTTTTTCTGTCATATAGATAGAGAAACTTGGCATCTTGTCCAAACGCCTCAAAATATTTTCTGCCATCTGCCTTGTGTTACCATCTCCACGATGGAAGGCACTAACCAACATACCTGACAGCATCCTGTCTTGTGATATGCCAAAGGCATACTTTTCTCCACCTCTAACTAAGAACTTGTCAATCATCCAAAATGCTTTCTGCAATAGAGACTCTTTCTTGTGTTCTTTGACTGCATTTAGAATAAGTTGTACTGCATTCATTCCACTCAGCATGGTTAAACTCTTCTCCACATCAACTTTGTCATCCAATAGCGTGCATATAGCAGATAATGCTGACTCCACTACCTCCGCTTTATCACTCTGCAAACATGCTAGAAGCTTTGTGACTGCATTTGCTTCAACCAAGCAAAATGTGGTTTTTGCAGAACATACTCCCCTGTGGATTGCACAGGTCTCTACTTGCTTCTTTTTGGGTGAACGGAGTGAGAAAGACCTAGCCATACTCAGTGATCCCATGAACTTCGTGCTCCTAACTTGGGGTGGCCTCGATAAAGTCATAGTTGTAGATGATAGATTTTCTAGTCCAGTCGCTGATAACCTTTGAACTTCGTCGCTTGATGTTTTCATCAGTAAATCAGTAAACACTGAAGTCAAATCATGGTTTTTCGCTAGGTACATCATTTGGGACTCGTACAGTGTGGTTGTGAATCTCACTAAGATGCCAACGAGACCTTCCAGAAAATCAGTTGCATACCTGCTTGTTCGTGTTCCACTTCTTTGAATCAGATAGATTGCATGCAGAATTTTAGACACTATGCTCTCGTTGACAAGTGCTAGGTTAAGAGTCAGATTTTGGTGAGGCAGTTTAGCAAGTAACTTGGCTGAAACCGCATGCTTCTCTGTTATCTGATTTGCTTCTACTGGACACTGGATTAGATTCTCTGGCTGGCCTCTAGTTTTACACAGTCTCTCGGATAGTGTGTGTCCGATGAAGGGTGTGAGTGCAATGAGAAGCTTTAATGCTCCAACCCCCAATTCTTCATGAGGATTGTTGATGAGTTCTATCATGGCGAAGCTTGCATCGGTTTCTTTGATCACTGAAACAATAGTTGCCATTGCTCTGGGTGATTTGGACAAGGATATGAGAATCCTGATCAAATCAATGTTTAGATCATCTGGACTTGAGTTCTTGAGCATTTGGATGATGTTGTATACAAAGTAATCCGAGCCTAAAGTGTGGCCTGTAGCATTCACCTCAAAGGTCTCATGTTCCACACCAGATTCCAGTATGTTTGCAAGTATTTTAGCAGCTTCATTCCTGGAGTTCATCAGATCACTGAACATCCGCTTGGTGAATATCTCTTCGACCATGATCTTGATGATGCCTACTTCTACCAATATTTGCTTGTTGGGGTGATGAAATGAAATATGAGCAAGACCTTTGAAAGCGGCTCTTCTAGCCTCAATATTTTCACTTTGCACCAGCCTGATGAGCGCAGGGCAAGCCTTCTCAGCTACGTTAGTTTTCTTCTCATGTCCAATATCAATTTCCACAAGGTATGCAGCCATTACCACCTGCGTCTCTTCATTCCCTGCCATATACCTTCTTTTTTAGATGAAATCCAAATATATAGTCCCAAAGTAAAGTGATATATTATGCTTGTATAGAAAAATTATCTTCATAAACTTAGGATTGAAAAAGCAGTAAAGAATTACCTTCTGCTAGATGAATGAGAAGAGGTTCCAATAGTCCACTCTCTGCCATTTTCTTGATGTTGTAAGGGAACTTCTCTAAGTTTCTTAAGATTTGGTCTGCTGTTTCAGACGCAAAGCCATCCGACTCTTCGTTATACTTTGAGGTAACTAACAACAATATTGCCCCTGTAGCAGTCCCAATCTTCTCACATGCATGTCGAGATTTTGAAAGCTCAAGCAGTAAGGCTAGTGCTGCATGTCTTACACACTGGTGACTGCTTCCCAAAAACTTAATTACACATGACATAGTTATCGTCTTCACAATCATGTCCTGTAAGATAGCTTTAGGATATTAAAATTATTGAAACACGAACTAGTTGTGTCTAAGCTGCAGTTTTAAGTAGTCCAGTGGGTGTCATGTAAGATAATGTTATTGCATTATAGGTAAATGAAAGAGATCGAACCTTTCCTTCATCAGTGTCTTCGTCTGCAAGTGTCTTCAACAACTGAAGCAGTTCATACCTCACATCTTTACTTCTGTACGTCAAGTATCTGTCAAGCAACTGAATGATCCCAGCTTCACGTACTTTTACTTTATTGTACTGTTTCCCTTCACAGGTCATTTGCAGATCCCTTAATGCATCAATAACCATACTTTCTGAACCGCCTAAGGATAAAGCTGCGTGAGCCACCTTGATTCTTGCTGCCTCGTTTCGTACTTTCCACTCCTCAATGATGGTTTTCAAGACAAGGTTGGGACTTAATCCGGTTGTCAACTTTTGTCCTGTAATCGGACAACTAATCTCATCGGAGTCTTCAAATCTGTCAAACCACTCTGTTACTGCTTGTCTTTCGCAGGTTACTCCTGTTTCTGTGGTAACTGGATCTTCCATTACTTCTTTGGTCAACGGGCAGATGAATGCTTGGTATGGAGGCTCCATGAACTGTGTCACTTGTGGTAACATTGACAAAGATTCACTAAGAGTTCCATACTTTCTCTGGCTGCTGCTAACAGTTGTGCACTGACTTGCGATATCTGGTATTTCACTCATTTGTGATTGTGATTCACTAAGAGTTCCATGCTTTCTCTGGCTGCTGCTAACATATGTGCTCTGACTTGGAATATCTGGTATTTCACTCATTTGTGATTGAGATTCACTTAGAGTTCCATGCTTTCTCTGGCTGCTGCTAACATATGTGCTTTGACTTGGAATATCTGGTATTTCACTCATTTGTGATTGTGATTCACTCATGTAACTTTCATAGGAGAACTCAGGATCGTTAGGATAGAGGTCTGTCTCTACTTGCTCTGTCACCAATTCTAATGTATCCTCTGGAGACATCTTATGCTGAAAGTTCTGTAAGATCCCACTTTTGCTACCATCTCCAATGTTAACATTCTGCATCTCATTTGAAAGAGAGTGAACAACCACTCCTATATATTCTTCCTCGTCGATTATTGATTCAGGTATGGACTGCAGAGTTTCACCCATCTGCTTCACAACTCCTTTAAAGCTTGCTTCAATGCTTCCCAGATCAGTGGTTGACTCTGGTCCGTTGCTTTCTTGAGATATCTCGATGAGATGCTTGGCTGCATCTATACTCTCGGATAGTGATTCAAAAACATCAATTGAACATGTCACGGTGCTCTCTCCTGTCTGCATCTCCATTAACACTACTGAGACTCGATAAAAATAGCATGCACATTCAAGGAAGCTCCCACTTTCTGATTGTAATAACTCCAAAGATTTGATTACCTCGGAAATGGACACCAACAACGATCCAATCAGTGTATCATTTGTGCCAATATCTTCATGAGTCTGAAATCGTATATGAAAGGGAAAGAGTGAGAGATTTGATTGGTTTAAGGAATTGAAATGATTCAAGATCAAGAATTGTTTTGAAGGTGCAAAAGGAAACAAGAGAACATCGTAAAAATTCTTACCGACATCTCATTTGTTCAAAGCTGGTTTTGTCTCACTCTGCTTTACCAAGTCTCCAGTTGCTTCTTCATCTAGCAAAAGACTTGAAGGGCACACTTGGTCCTCTGTTTCAGAGAAGTTGGAAACCACTAAAGTTAAATTTGTTGTGCTGATGATGGAGGAGACGACTTTTAACAGGAAGTGGGGACACAGTCAGATGACATAGGTCTCTAAAGAAGTTGAAATAGTCAAATCAGACAGTCCTTTGTGCCTTACCTTGTTCGTCCATATAAAGCACCAAACAACTTTTTTTAAATCAAAACATGTATCCGGATTTGGTTGACTTTGTTCGGTTCTTGTTGCACTTAACTTCTTCAGATTGGTCGGACCACACGCCCAAAGGGTGAGTGAAGATAATGATGACAAAAGAGATTGATCTCAATCTGTTGTTGTTCCAATTTCGTAATTTGATTTTTGACATTTTCGTAATATCCCAATGTACTTTGTTTGAATAAAAGAAGGATTTGGTAAGAACTTGACAATGTCATTGTCTTTTATTTTATTTTATGGGTTTTGTTTAATGATTGAAGAAAAAAGTCTTTTGGAATTAGTAAGATGTGCCCATTGATTTATAATGTTTTTTTATGTTGTTCCAGTCGTGCGTTATATTGTATTATATATGATCTGGTCGTTGGTTCTTGCTTGGCACTAGAGAAAAATATAAATACACATACATACTTACATTAGTATATAAAAAATATAGAGGTCTATACTCCTTGCTACTTAAATTTGAGTTGGAGACCTATATAATTATTATACTTCCACATTGCTTGCATTCTAAGTTACCTTAGTTAAAACTATTAAAATGTTGTAGCAAAATTCACACATTCGAGAGAAATGATTCGTACGTATGAATCACTTAAGCATGTAAAGACAACACACAAAGGAACAAGAGATTTCGTTCTATTACAATCGATGAAAAACTTACAATTTAAAGTGATCAATGATCCAAGTACTTAACAGGAACAAGTAGAAGTTCATTTTTCTTGCTCACGGTGAGACCAGGAGCTTAATTTGCCACAAGGATCTAATCACCTCTTTCTCAAGTGTCTAAAAGCCCTATTGTTCTAAAAAATCACACAATTTCGAACAATTCAGCTTAATACACATTTGTTGCAAAAAAGAAAATGCATTTGTTGATTCAAATTAATTTTTTTTTACTTGTCAACGATGAACACAAAACTCGGTTCAATTACAACAGGTACTATTCTAATTATTAAGTGAAAGATCTTTTAGATGGGACACTAAAAACATGTGTCAATAGTTTCAAACTCTATATGCTTACTTTTTAGATAGTTATCAAATATATTCTGATTAATCTGTTTTTCAACAATTTTTCTAAAGTCAAAACATGTTTTTCTATTGATTTATAAAAAGATCCGCGTCTAGTTTATATAAGTTTTCAGTAAGTGTTGATCAAATTGATATATACGAACATCTAAATCTTTATATCAAACTTTTTCCATTTTCGGGAGTCAGAGATATATTCTTTAATTATGTGTTGCAAAAATAAGCCATTGGACATGTAGCGGGGATAGCTCAGTTGGGAGAGCGTCAGACTGAAGATCTGAAGGTCGCGTGTTCGATCCACGCTCACCGCATCTTTAAACTTTTTTTTTTTTTTTTGGCATTTTGGGTAAGCAAACAAAATCAAGGCAACGTTCATGGAGACTCGGTTGATCGTGATCGCATTACTTAGGTTGCTTTTTATGATGTTGATTTGGTGTTTTTGAACATCTTTTTTTAACTTAGTATTATTAGTGCTTTGAACATCTTTGGTTATTCGACTTTGATCCTTCTCAACCATATATATCACTTTCCTTGGTATTAAAAAAAAAAAAAGAGTCTCCACTCTTTATTCGAATTTAAGAGAATTCCATTAGTTCATCAAGGGATGAACAATGTAAGCAAATGACCAAAAACACTTTATGTTCATATCTTTTTTTCTCAATTGATCGATTGAGATTTAAATTCTGCTCACGGAAATATGGAATTTTCTACAAACTCGAGCAATTTTAGTTTCTTGTTTATTTCCTTTGTCGATAGTTAGAAATAGTTTGCCCTCCTACTTCTCAAATTTAAATATGGCTCAGTATCCACATCCATGAGGCCCATTAATAATAAGCCCGCTCCATAAAGCCCATAAAGATCGTTTGGTGCCTGTGGTAACTATCACAAGAGAAGTTGTATGTATACAAAACAGACGAAGACGAATGTTGAGGAGAACTCTAACTTCAATCACACTAAGAAGAAGAACCTTCTTCTCTTCTTCTTCCTATGCGGTTTCCCCAAAAGCAATCACCTCATCGCCGCCTAAAACCTTAACCCAACTCCAAAAATCCTCCTTTGAATCTACTCTACGCAGTTCCCTAACCGCCCACGACACCGATCAAGCATGGAAGGTCTTCCGCTCCTTCGCCGCCGCTTCTTCTCTCCCCGACAAGCTCCTCCTCAATTCCCTCATCACCCACTTGTCCTCCTTCCACGCCAAAGACACTTCACTCAGGCACCGGCTCAAGCGAGCCTTTGCTTCCGCTGCGTACGTTATCGAGAAAGATCCGGTTTTGCTCGAGTTCGACACTCTCCTTACGCTTCTTAATTCCATGAAACTGGCGAAAGCTGCAGCGCCCGCGTTGGCTTTGGTGGAGTGTATGTTTAAAAACAGGTACTTTGTTCCTTTTGAACTCTGGGGGCATTTGCTTATCGATATCTGCCGTGAAAATGGAAGCTTGGTCGCGTTTCTTAAGGTGTTTAGGGAAAGTTGTAGACTTTCAGTCGATGAGAAGCTTGATTTCATGAAACCGGATTTGGTTGCGTGTAATGCGGCTCTTGAAGCTTGTTGCAAGCAGCTGGAATCTCTGTCTGATGCTGAGAATGTGATCGAATCTATGGCTGTTTTGGGTGTGAACCCTGACGAGTCTACCTTTGGGTTTCTTGCTTATTTGTATGCGAGAAAAGGGCTTAGAGAGAAGACCAGTGAGCTTGAGAATTCGATGGATGGTTTTGGGTTTGCAAGTAAGAGAATTTTTTATTCCAATATGATCAGTGGATATGTTAAGATGGGTGATTTAGATAGTGTTTCCGATGTTATACTCAATAGCCTGAAAAGAGATGGAGAAGACTCGAGTACTTTCGGTGAGGAAACGTATTCTGAATTAGTAAAAGGGTTTATTGAGAGTAAAAGTGTTAAGAGTTTAGCAAAGCTGATAATCGAAGCTCACAAGTTGGAATCTCTGTCTACTGAATCTGACAAGTCAGTTGGGTTTGGTATCGTTAATGCTTGTGTTAAGCTCGGGTTTTCGGGCAAAAGTATACTCGATGAAATGGATGCTCAGGGAGGATCTGGTGGGATCGGTGTGTATGTACCGATCTTGAAGGCCTATTGTAAAGAGAACAGAACAGCTGAAGCTACTCAGCTGGTTACTGAGATCAGCAGCTCTGGGGTTCAGCTAGATGGCGAGACCTATAAAGCTTTGATCGAAGCTTCCATGACGAAACAGGATTTCCTATCTGCGCTTACATTGTTTAGGCATATGAGAGAAACAAGAGTATCGGATTTGAAAGGGAGCTACTTAACAATCATGACAGGTCTCCTTGAGAATCAGAGACCAGAGTTAATGGCAGCATTTGTGGAGGAAGTTTTGGAAGAGCCTCGCGTAGAAGTGAAGTCACATGATTGGAATTCGATTATTCGTGCCTTCTGTAAATCCAAGCGCCTAGAAGATGCAAAGAGGACCTTCAGAAGGATGACCTTCCTTCAGTATGAGCCGAACCACCAAACATACTTGTCATTGATCAATGGATATATGAGCTGCGAAAAGTACTTTGAGGTGGTGGTTTTGTGGAAAGAGTTCAAAGACAGGAAAACAAAACTGGACCATGCTCTTGCGGATGCGTTTTTGAATGCGTTGGTCAAAGGAGGGTTCTTTGGCACGGCGATGCAAGTGATAGAGAAGTGTCAGGAGATGAAGATATTTTTGGATAAGTGGAGGTACAAGGCAGCGTTCATGGAGACTCAGAAGAAGCTCAGATTGCCAAAGTTGAGGAAGAGGAAGATGAAGAAAATTGAATTCCTTGCTGCCTTTAAGAACTGGGTTGGTCTTAGCACATGAATAATTCTCTCAAAGACAAGACCCAAAACTTCTCTGCCGGTGTCTCTCGGACATACATCATCTGAAAGTAGAGTATCCCTTCCCTTTTTGTTGTTTTAAATTAGAACAGCGGCCAAGATAGGTTTAGTTGTAGCACCTTTACCCTCGGTTAAGAGAATCTGAAATGAAAACATTAACATGCAATTGCAATTGCATATTGGACAATTTTTTTACTATGTACCTTCTTTATTCTTTTATAGGTAAAACCTGCATACCAAATTACAGTATAACTTCAAAATGAATCACTCTTAACTGTTACTGTGCTACATGATTTATTACACTCACTTCAGCTTATTCCACAATTTGAACCTGAAATGCATAATGTGTAAATATCATGTGTATATAACATAAAACACAACTTACGCGTCAATCCAAAATTGAGAGTCTACTAAGACCACCTAAATGACTTTCATTTAGCACCGGTTTTTAGTTTCTACAACACTAACTCTGTAAAAGACTCAGGCTGAAACTGAATCTTTTGACAACTGCAAGTTATCTGGAGTGCCACGCCACTGGTTCGATACTCCGATCCAACGCCTTCCCTGATGCCAAGGTTTGAGACACTCTTTTTCTTTGTTATTTACACGTAACCCTAAGCCCACCTCTGAGTTGAGGCTAACCATCAACATTCCTCATTGCTGATTGCAAAGAATCCTTCCCATTTGCTCAATGTAGCGATTATATTGGCATGAAGAGGCAAACTTACTCTGCCCTGAATGTTAGATGGAACATTGGTGCTTCCATTATGTAAGTAACCTAAATGTGCTGAAACTTAGTTGAAGAAGTATGGCGACCGTATAACCTCCATCAAATCAAAGTCGCCTCGTTCTGGCAATGGTGGAAAACTTAGGCCTGGGAAGGACTTCTGGAAACTCTCCAACAACTATCAATACACAGATAAAACCATCCATTTAGTTATAAAGAAGTGAAGAAAGAATTGGTATTTGTATGCCCCTGAAAGATATAATAAGGGGAAGATTCTTTTACATTTTCTAAGATTGGCTTGTCGTAGAGCTCGACAAACTTCTCTCTGAGTATTTTGTTCATTAGTTCAACATCACATGCGTGCGTCCAGAATGAGTCATGCACCCCTACAAATTAGAAATCGGTTTTAATGGTAAAGAAGATAGAATGAAGAATCTATCAGTAAATGCATATGGAAAGGCTAGAGCTGACCTGCAAAACTCAAACCCGCCCTGTTGCAGGCGACTGCTGTCATCATCATGTGAGACCCATCAAGGGAATGTACAAAATTTGGTGCGAAAGCTGTCATCTGCTTCCTTGCCATGACCTGAGCCAAGAATACAGCATAAGGTGCAGAAAGTTGAGATAATTGTACTTGTCAAATATTAGATAAGATGTAGGCTAAACCCTACCCTTCGATGGAAATATTGAGAAGAATTATAGCGAATTAAATTCGGTTGGGTTACCTTTTCAGTCTCTCGTTGTAGAGTCAACACCTGAAGGGTAGTCTTAACCTGCAAAAATTGATGCCTCTCAGTTTCAGTTACATTCAAGAGAGTCACTATTCCGTTTCTTCATCTGATCATTTGAGCTCTTCATTAATCAAAGAAGCTAAAAGAGCATTACCAAGTGTCTTCCACTCTTCCGATAGGGTTGTACAACTGGAAGTCCAAGAGGAGTCGTCCAACAAACTGCTTTGTTTTGTGAAGCTATCATCTGTCCACCACAGAAAACAGCTCTCATTGTCCTAACCAATTGTCAAGTGAAAATTCTTTCAAACAAGAGCGTCGCGGGTATAAGCACTGACCTTTGCACATTCACCAAACCAAAGCTGGATGGCTCTAGCAGCTTCAAACATCTCTTCCAGTGCTTTCATAGTGACCTAGAAACAGAACCAATAGAGTGAGCATTTGGTTCCGAAACTCAAAAAAATCATTCACCGTTTAATAATGCATAACCACACAAAGCAAATAGTTGCACGTATATTATCATTTCCTTACTCTTGCTGCATAACAAGCTGCATGGAAATTTTTTGAATCGTCCGCAAACGCACCACGCTCCTTTAACCTCTTCTTCATTTGGTCACGTGCGCCACTATAAGTAACACCATACACTGATGTCATGACAGTCTGTTTTACCAGCTTCCTGTCAACCTAAGGAATTTCAATAGTAGAGTACTGCTATCAGATAGTATGTTCACAAGCAAGTCATAAAGAAAACTTGGTTGTCAGGTAATATGTTTGGCAGAAGGTGACCCAATTTCACAAGCAAGAGATGGCAAAAACCTGGTCGAGCAAGAGCTTGGCATATGTGGCATTGGGAAATGTTTCAGGATCTTCCTCTGCATCTTGCCGCATGGTCTTAAGAACCCTGATTAAAATTTAAACCAAATAAAAAGTCTGTCTAACTGCAGTGTCACTGTAGCCAGAGAGAGAAGGAGATAGAAACAGTACCTAGCAGCAATATCTGCATAAACATCAGCCGGTTTTTCACCTCTAAAAAGGTTGACCGCAGCTGCTCCAATCTATGAACAGAAGCAATTAAAAAAATGAGTCAGAGAACCTTGAGGAGAAACATATTTCCCATTTTTATGTGTGTATGGATGTATACAAATATAAAAAAAAAACTAGTTACTGTAAAACTCATGGAATACCTGATCCCTCCCAAGAGCAGCATAGTGTTGTAAACCATTACATGAACCATCCTTGCAACAAAGATTAATACAGAAAGTAAGATTTATACTTAAAACGCGTAAAAGATGATAAATTCAAAGCAACTAAGGAACCTGTTTAATTTCAATTTTACTGGAATATCACGAAAGTTGTTCATGTTCAGGCATGGTTAGCTAAAGTGATCACGCAGAGGCTAAAATATACATTATACAAGAAAACATTGTAATATGAAACCTTTTTCTAACTCACACCACCAACAGATGTAATATGTACAGTGTTTTTAGAGAAGTCATTAACCACCAAGAGTTTTTTACTTCTAATGATACAGTTTAGCGAGTACCTGGTGGATGGGAATATGAGATAAAGCTGCTTCAGGAAAAGGGCTTCTCAAAGCTTCTGAAAGGTTCATGCAAGCAGCCAAACACTGAAAGGGATCCTCTGCATTAAGCCACCACCTTTTTCCTTCAAGAGGTCTATCAGAGGAGTCAAATATATCTTCTAAGTGACTCTCGGTAAATGCAACCCGATCCTCATAAGCAAACTTATCAACACCACCAGCATATAAGTTTGCTATATGTATCTTCAGCCACCGCAATCCTGATTTCCCAAGAGGCTTTCCCTCACAAAACTCTAGGATGCCACGGCAGAGATCAGACCCGAGATGATTAAGATATGGGTGCATGGGATACGCTCGGCCACGAAAGTCAACGTTGTGAGGGAAGTAGAAACCTTCTTCGTCCTTCATTTTACGTGCCACCTGCTCAATTAAATGAAAGTACAATGATGTTCTCATAAATCAGAGAGGCAAAAAGGAATTCAACAAACAAGGAGTCTTTTATTACCTCGAGTTTGAGCTCTACATCACACCTTTGTGAATGTCTCTCGCTGTTTTCTTTATTTGCTTCCTTAAATTTCCATTTCCATTGCTTTACTTCTTCTTGGTCTTCACTGTCGGGCTCCTCTGGAATGGGCACCTTTTGGAATTTATAAAGAGTTGAGAAAAAATCAAAACGACCTCAAAATTTGTAAATGAGAAGTAGGAACAAAGGTCACTTCCTTCTCAGAAGAAGATGTTAAGAGACGCGTGAACAAGATCCAGAAGCAGATCAAAAAGGAAGCCCAGGAGGGAGAGAGAGAGAGAGAGAGAGAGAGAGAGAGAGAGAGAGAGATCTCACGTCTTCACGGTCAACCAGACCACCAAGGCGACCTCCATTAGCCCAAATTCTGTCCACCAAACTTAACACCTTTTTGTTTATTCTCCATTTGGTGTTTCCAAGAGTATCTAACGCCTGGTTAAAACAAAAGGAATCAAATGAACTCATCTGTTAATACAAAACAATATTCATAATTCTCCAACTCGTAATTCTGCTTTTAAGCATCCAATATATGGTAAAGCTCAAGCAACATTAACTCGCAATACAGGTAAAGGAACTCAGACCTCGAATACTGGCTCCAGTTGCGCCTTGGGAGTTCGTTTTATTGCAACACGTTGTTGTTTAGCTCCATGTGTTCTCATGATGAACGAAGGCAAGAAAAAGTGCGCCCCTTGATCATACCTGCAAAATACTGTCAAGTTACATAGCAATTTTAGGAACCTACTTGTATGAGATAACTTTTCAGGATATACCATGACGGCTACACATAAACGAATGCCCAGAAAAGGAGCATAGTAGA
Source organism: Iljinskaea planisiliqua (assembly GCA_900108845.1). Classification (NCBI taxonomy): domain Eukaryota; kingdom Viridiplantae; phylum Streptophyta; class Magnoliopsida; order Brassicales; family Brassicaceae; genus Iljinskaea; species Iljinskaea planisiliqua. Next base: position 4,017,444 of record FNXX01000009.1, read on the forward strand.
TCAAGGGGATCTAGCAGCAGTAAACAGTATAAGTCCTAATTATTGGCGAAAACATCTCATACCCTGTCCAGTTCTGGGGAGGTATTAGCATTGGCAAGTAGGGAATGACCATATGTCTAGCCTGATTAAAAAATGGAAAATAGTTAGAAAATCGTAGAAAGATTGTCTCAGACTCCAACCAATATACCTTGAGGTATAGTGGTAAAAGATTGTTCACACAAAACATCACAAAGGTACACGAGTGATATATCCGATAAAAGAACAGTAAAACATAGTCCACAATTCTGCTTACTGATTTGTCAAGGCCCTTTCGGATCAGAGGATCGCATTCGATGCAACCATATCTCCTGCTTAATTTTCTGACGAAGAATACAATAAAATGTAAATAGGTAAAACAAGAGGGAGAGACAGAGACATATTGATGTGAATGAGCATAAACAGACCCACAAGACCCTTACGTATTTTCTAATGTGACATTTTTGGAAGATTGCTTAAAAGCAGGTCGGATCTCTGGTGGACCATCATCAAACTGTTCGGCTGGAGGTTGTATATATGCAGTTTCCATCAATAACTGAATCAAACGTGCGCCAACCTAGAAGCCAAAATTTAGATCGCAGGGGTGAGAAAAACGAGAAGGAAGATCAGAATTACTACTATAAAGCGTTGTGCAATGAACAAGTGTGGAAGTAATAAATAAACCTTCACTTGAGCCTCTTGACCCCATGACTTGAACGAGCCATGTGCCTTCACTATTCCTCTTACTTGCCTCACCTTATGTTTTTTCAACAGTGTATTAATTTGTTTCTTAAGCTTTTCCGTTTCTTTGGTCTCAGTCTCTCCTGAAGCATCCACAGCTTCCGATTCACCATTGACCGTCTTGGAAGTTACACTCTTTTTCTTCTTAGTTTTCTGCATAAAGCTATTGATCCGGGCCTGATCCAAATAACCACACCACACATACCATTAAACCAATCTATACATATATGTATCAAATGACACATTACCAGATTCTATATCATGTAAAGCATCAAAAGCACCCACCTCCTGCTCAATGGCTTCCCCGATCTGAGTAGCAGCATTCACTACTTTAACAACGCCAACACCTTCAGCGTTTGTCATCAACAGTCCCATCATTTTATGCATAGTGATAACAGCCATCATATCAGCCGGTAACTGCTCCATGTAAGGCGCATAAGGGATTTTCCCTTTCTTGACTTTGAAGGTATCAAGGTCAGCTTGAATAGCGTTACGAAAAGGCTCGAACCATCCGAGAAAGAGTGACTTCACATAAGGAAGATTCGGTGCAAGCTTCTGCTCGCACATATCTTCTATAATCTCTTGACACTCTCTCGCAGCTCTCTCCCATTCTTCAGTCTCCAGCTTCACTTGTCTTTGCTTCAGCGAGTAGTACTTCTGAGCTCCCATCCCCGCCACTACTTTCTTTGGCTGTTTCGCTGCAAGCCTCGCCTTTTTCCGGATCCTCTCAGTCTCTTTCTCCATTTCCATCATCAATTCATTGACTTCTTCAGACCCAGAAGAAGAATCATCTTCAGGGTCCGTCGAATCGATCACTTGCGCAGCTGTAGCGAACCCTCTAAACGCAAAACGGTGACCATGAAGAACAGAGCTCACTCTTCCCACCTCGTTAATTGGGTTCGTCGCTAACAGATTTCGAACACCACCACCGAGATCAATCGAGGAAAGTACGCCACGAGTTCTATTACCGGGAAAGAGAGTGCCGGAGCTAGAATCGGAGAAAAACTTAATCTTTCTCAAAGCAGCTCTCCCCAATATGTTCCTCCACATTTTCTAATCACAAATGGCTCAGAAGTATTACGAGCACAAATCCGCTATTTTAATACTGGATTTTCCAGAGAAGCCAATACGAGCATAGAAATCAACAAAATCAAAGTTTAAAAACCCAGACTTGGGTGAAGAGAAGAGAGAGATCTGGAGAAAAAGAGAGAACGTCAAGTACACAGCCGCCGAAATAAACCCTTCATAAAACCTTCGGTTTCTGCCTCACATTTTCCATGGATCTTCGTTAAACCCGACCCCTTATCAGATCCGTTATCAAACTAATTTGGGCCTCAAAGCCCATTCTAGCCACAAGTTCATATTTACACAATCAATATAACATAGTAGAATCATTATCAACAAATCAGAGTGGCGCAGCGGAAGCGTGGTGGGCCCATAACCCACAGGTCCCAGGATCGAAACCTGGCTCTGATACATTTATTTTTCTTTTTGTTTTATAATTTTAGGCTTGTAAAGCCCAATAACCCATACCCCTTTTAGCATAGTCCAATATCGATCAAAACCCATATCAGTTTTGTAGATGTCCAGTCCAGCTCTGGCCATTAGCATTTTGCTCTTCTTTAATTTCAAGGATAAATTATAAGCTGCTTTTTTTCACAATTTTTGGTTTCTTTCACAACTGTCTCGTGTTTTTTACACCTATCACAAAATGTTTCTTTAGAATCCAGCAAAAAGTATGTTTAGCAAATGTGTCAAAATCAGTAAGACCATTTTCAACCACACTAATGTTATAAAATGTAAACATATATCTTACTTATATTTTACTAGGACCAGGTATTTCGAAACTCGAAAAAATGTTATTCAAAGGCGATCCTTACTTTCATAATTGATAAATACTTGCAAAATGAGTACTAATTAACAACAAAAAAAAACATTGCCATATGTAACCGTTCCATTAAAAACAAATACTCTCGTTAAACAGATCACAAGAGGCCCACGTGCATCACGTGAAGGCCTATATCTGAACCCTGATAGGTTAAAATCCCGTCTTATCACGTGAACCCCACGTGTCGTCACAGCTTACGGTTCGCTAACTGGGCTAACCGGGTATCCAACATCTCATCGTACACGTGTCTTCCCTAGCAAACGGACGGCCCAAAACTAGAGGTGAGCTCACGAGTCTCTGCCGCAGAGAATCAAAGCTCAGCCTAGTCACGAGTCGCCAAAAAAACGAAAGAAGAAACGCAATAGCTCGTCGACGGGAAAGCAAAAGAAGAAAAAAACAAAGAGGAAGACGAAAACTTGGAATAAACAATAAAAACTGTCCAACTCTCTCGCTTGCGTAATTCTCCGGCGAAGATGAGAACCGGTAAGGGAAATCAAGAGGAGGAAGACTACGGAGAAGAGGATTTCGTCTCCAAACGCGAAGGTCCTTCTTCCAACAACAGTAACACCGCCGCGAACAGAGGTATTTCGTCCGATCCAATTCGCTGGGATTCGCATTTGTTTCCATAACTGTAGCTCTTCGATTCGTGTTTAATTGGGAGATTTCTCTGATTCGGTGTTTGATTTTGAAGCAGATGCCAAGGACAATGATAAGGCTAGTGCGATACGCTCTAAACATTCTGTCACTGAGCAACGGAGAAGAAGCAAAATCAACGAAAGGTATTTGCAAGTTTCCTTTTTTTGACATCGAACTTAGACAACTGACATAAAATTCAATTACTTTGCTGCCAAAAAGAATACTTTTGTGTTTGGGAATTTTGCTCTGCCTCAGTGTGTGAGACTTAGCTTGCATTGTCATCTCTGTTTATGAATGCTGAATCTGTGAATCTCTTGTCAGATTTCAGATATTGAGAGAGATCATTCCCAACAGTGAACAGAAAAGAGATACTGCCTCCTTCCTTTTAGAGGTATTTTTATGGGTAATGTTCTTTGCGACTATCCTGAGCTTAGATCTTGTTAGCTTAATACATATGTGTCTATTCTAGGTGATAGATTACGTCCAGTATTTACAAGAGAAGGTGCAAAAGTATGAAGGATCATATCCAGGATGGAGTCAGGAACCAACAAAGTTGACACCATGGGTAAAATTTTCACCTTTTCTGATACTTTAAACCTTTTTTGTGGATATGTGGGTTTCTCAACAACTTTCTATGATTGTAAACGTTTTCATGCCGCCGCTGACTATATTCATCCTACTGCCATCTCTCCTTGATTGCAAGAGTATTTTGCACCTGGAAGTCTTTCTACTGCCAGTTTTGTATAACTTTCTAGTTGGGTTTTTATATGATCCTGATTGGAACAGAGGAATAATCACTGGCGAGTTCAGAGTTTAGCGAACCATCCAGTGGCTGTTAATAATGGATCTGGTCCAGTGATACCATTTCCTGGAAAGTTTGAAGAAAACACAGTGGCCTCTGTACCTGCACATGTTGCAGAAATTCAGAACCCGGTTGAATCTGACAAAGGAAGAGCTACAATTTGCAAACAAATAGACAGTCAACCTGAGTTGGACGACAAGGAGTTACCGCCTGTACAACCAATCCATCCATTTGTACACGGTGAACAAGCTAACAATGAATGCCCTGCAACAAGTGATGGGCTAGGCCAAAGTAATGACCTGGTTATTGAAGGTGGAACCATTAGCATCTCTACTGTGTACTCACACGAGTGAGTTAAACCTGATTTTCTAACTCTTCCTCAGTAACGAGGCAATTGATGTGCTGGCTCCGTATTGATGTGTACATTGCTTCTGATATGAACAGGTTATTGAGCTCATTAACACAAGCACTCCAGAACGCAGGCGTTGATCTGTCGCATGCTAAACTTTCTGTGCAGATCGATCTCGGGAAGCGAGCCAATCAAGGACTAACACATAACGATCCATTGAATAAGGTTCTCAATTTTCGAAATGCTTCATGTTCAGTGTGAGAGGAACTATAAATATCGTGATCTTGATACATTTTTTGTAAGTGCAGAATCCATTATCATCTGATATTGAAGGCGCTACACGATCAAGGAATCCAAGCGTTGAGGGAGAATCTGAACATTCTCATAAGCGGATGAAAACACTGTGACATCTCTCTTAGCCTCCAATGCTCTGGAATATATATAAATGTATTGACAGATATCTTCTTTTGTGTACATTTGTTCGGCCTCTAGAGGGCATCTTATAATCGTTAAGATATAAATTATGGTTAGTAGAGTCTACGTTTCATGGTTTTGAGTTTGTATCATGTTCTGCATCATTCATGTAACCTAAATATAATCTATTGTGGAATATCAGATTTCGTTATAGGTTATTGAATCATTTCTCCAATTTATCTTCTTCATTTTTTGTGTAGGAGAGAATTATATGAAGGGTAACAGTTTTATAACTTCACGACTTCATACTAGAATCAGTTCAAGCACTAACCAAAGATGATATGGTTCTGTTATCTATGGTTGTGATAACCTATAACTTTGATAAGAAAAGCATAATCAAAGGCAGTCTCTTCGCATTGAGCATAGCGACCACCTTCACCGAAATGGCCTCCGCTCATATTTGTTTTCAGAATCACAGCTCGTGAGCAATCATGGCACGTACTCTCTCGTATCTTAGCCACCCATTTAGCACCTTCCCATACTCCAACCCTGACTCAACACAACACAACACACCAATTCTGGGTTATGATCCAAATGTTCTTTTTAACAAAAAAGAAGTAAATAGAAGGCATGTGTTCAAGGATCTAGCTAGTGAGAAGCTTGCCTTGAGTCATGAAACGAAGCTGTGACAAGCATTGACGGATAGCAAACATCTCTGCGTATGTTATCATATGGAGAATAGCTAAAGATGGATCGGAAGTCGCTTTGGGAGTTTGGGTTACCAAATTCTTCATGGTCCAAAAGTGTGAGAGGTAGGTTTGAATCCGATAATGTGTTTAACACGTCTACAAAAGGAACCTGCTCAAGTGTACACATTGATGATATGAGATGTTGCGTATTATGAACACCATGGAACAAGAACAGCTGAATGCATTTGTAATGCTCTGATATTCTAACCTTTAAAATTGCAGCTTGAAATAGACTTGGGTGCATATTCATGGCTGCAGCTGGAAGAATAGATCCTGCGCTGTACCCGATAGCTGCAAGATGATGTCTATGCACATATCCCTTGTCGACTAGATAATTCGCACTGTAAATGAAATCTTGGATTGAGTTTAGTTTCAAAGAGCCAGTTCCGGATTTGTGCCATGAAAAGTCACCACCACCTCCTCCCCTGAGGCCAAAAATAAAACTCTCTTACAGCATCACCACTCAAAAACAACCACTGTCATGTCAAGACAAACCAAAGCATCTCAATAGCTGACACCGTAGTATCACATGATATGTTTTTATAACTAACCTCACATCAGCAAAGGCAATTACCCAACCACGATCAAGCATACTCAACCGATTTGTGCACCAGCTTTTGTCCAGAGCTTCTCCATATGCACCATAACCTATCAATATTCCCGGGGATTCACTCTTCTTCCATGCTTCTCGTGAATACAATATTGTAAGAGGGACTTCAACCCCATCGTGCGAAGCAACTTCTTGCCTTTCACAAACATATGCATCAGATAAGTTCTCCCACTTAGGCATTCGAGAATCTAACTGACCACTTTGTCCCTCATTAGTTCTATCATTACGTTCACCGCTATTGTCTGTAGAGTGACCTGCATTGTACCACGGCGTACTACTACTATCAGGATCATCTATATCTCTTCCCTCCTGATGGACGATTGAGAATGATCTTCTAGACACGTCATAGTCGATGATAGTGTCAGGAATCTGCAGTTTCAAAGCTAACAGTCAAGTACTCAGAGAAACTATCAGAGTAGAAGGAATAATTCATATGCAAATAATCTATCTTATGGCATCAAAGCTACAACAAATGGAAAAAACCAATTCTTTAAGTATATATACCACAGGAGATGAAAGCACCACTCGGTATATTGAGCTTTGAAAGTTGTGGTTTGAACCCGGTTCAACACTGCATGGATCAGCGGGAAAAGGAAAGTACCAGGGATTAAGATCCTCCATATCCTGCCAAAATAGAGCAAAAGGGAACATATACTTTAGTAAAAAATAGCTATTAGTGTATGTAAGAAAACAAAGAGTATTAATCACAAATCTTGGGACACCTTTGTATTTGCTTTCATGGGCATATCAATGGAACATAGCATAGGTAAGCCCTTCTTACTGAGGAAAAGTACCAGGTAGTCATTAAACATGTCCATATCTTGTATCACGACATCATCATCTGGGCAAAAAACAGTCTGACAATAAAAGTGAGTAGTGTTCGCTATCTGAAAAAGGAAAAAGCTAGGGAAGATAATAATTATAAAGAACCAAAACCTGCCATTCGGATGATTCAATTTCCTCCACTAGGCATCTACTCAAATAATAGCCTTCACCAGACCACTCACTGATTGCATTTGTGGGAACATTCGTAAGAATGTAAAAGAAGCCTTTGTGATGTTCAAGAAAACACTGCACGCCGGGGACTCGCTCACGAGTTCTTCGCAAACCAGCCAGTGGCTTATCAGCATTTACGATATAAACCTGAACAAACAGATAACCAAACTTGAGCCCTGAGAAAGGTAGAAACTTTAAAAATGTAAAACTAAATCGAAAGTTTGAAACAGGTTAATTCCTCGGATGAAGTCCTCGAGTTCGAATTGATAGTAACAAACTTGCCATCTTTTGTGGACGTTATGTCTACACAGAAACTGGAATCCCTTTCAGCGAACACTACGGTATCAGCTGTCCCGTCTGATTCAACATTTGTAACAACAACCCTGCAAAAGCAAGTCACAATTGAACAAACACCCCCAACATTTCATAAAAACATAAAGTTATCTACTTTTGATGAGTCACTGTGTTTGCCTGTGAGGTCTTTGATGTTCATCTATAACAGTGTAAAACAAGGTGATTCCATCTAAAGCCCACGCCAAGCTTACAACTCCATCAACTTCCAACCTCGGAACTAAACAACCACTTCTAAGATCCTTAATTTGGAGAAGGAAACGTTCATCTCCCTTAGGATCAACCGTGTACGCGAGATAGTTATGATCAGGAGAAACCCGACAAACACCAACGTGAACATAACCTGAAGTCCAAGTACACACATAACACTTACTTAGCGATAATGAAGTCGCTCTCACTCTAAAGTAACAATGCAGCATTTTACTGAGGATTCGGTAAGAAACTTACCATACTGCTCTGCAATTTGATTCCAATCAAGAACAACTTCTTCTTCTTCGTCTCCTTTTCCATCTCCTTTACGGAAAAGACCAGATAGCCAATTTGTTTTAACTTTCTCCAATATCCTACAGAGAAGAGGATACTCTTTTCCTTTGGGTATGTATTGCCTATATAACCTGCTCAGTTGACATTTAAACCCGATCAATCAAGCTCACTCTTTTTTTACTCAAATCAGAAAAAAAAAAAAGTTGCAGGAACAAAGAGAGAGATGAACCATGGTCCCCAACGCTCAGGGGGAGTGAAAATCTCTTCGGGAATGCGAGTTTTCATCTCGGAGACCAAATCACGCCGTAAGGTTTCTGTGTCAGCCATGAAAGCTTGGGAGTACGAGTTCTCACGGTGGAGGTAGTCGAGGAAATCGGAGTCGTCCGTATTCCGCATCCAACGGTAGGGATCTTGCCTCGTGATCCCATGAGTCGTGACCGCGAATGGAATCTTCTTCGGAACCGGAGGAGATTCCGTCGGAACAGAGATTGACGCCGTACGTCGAACAAAACATTGCGTCGAGAAAGAATGAGAAGCAGAAGGAAAAGGATTCGACTTCCAGATCGCCAGAGACCAAACAGACGATATGGTCGGCGACTTGAAACGCCGGAGAAGAGATGGTACTACTGCCATAAAACCAATAATGGCGATAATACTTTGAGGGAAAGGAAAAAGAATTGATGTTTTTGTATCTGCGAGAGCTTTTCAAAATCAAAGATGTAAGCTTTTTTACTACACAAACTCAAAAGTCTCGTTTTTTTATAATCTGCGAATCGAATGAATAAAATGTGTCTTCTTCTTCTGCATTTTCGCTAGAGCAAAAGCTATACACTGATGATGAGACAAGATCATATACCATAGGTAAAGTCCCCTCAATTGGGTTTAAAAACTAATAAATTTTCTAGTTTGCTGCTTTAGTCTCCTTCTCTTTCTCTTCTTCAACATCCTGCAATCACATGCAAGCACATGTTAGACCAAGAAGTTCTCTAGTTGTAATCTTTTTAAGAATGCAAAGAAACTAATGTAACTTACTGAGTTGCCAATCTTGTCGAAGTCATCATCATCCAGGGTTCCATCACCACCATCATCATCTGCAAGATATCACAATATATAAGACAATTTTTTGAAGACGAGACGAATTGACAAGCAAAAAAAAACTTGGGAAACAACAAGTCAAATGTCTCACCAGGAGCTTCGTCACTGTCTTCTAGATCTCCCAAGAGGAATGTATCGAGATCCTGCTCAGACGAAGCAGTAGATGTTCTATTCTTTGTCACACTCTTGTCAGCAGTTTCTGTCCCTCCAACTGCTGAAGTCTTCTTAGCTTCTTCATCTTTACTATCTGCTTTGTTCCTAAGTTCTTCCATGTACTTCCTCTCGTATCTGAACCAAAACAAATCCTTTAGGCTTGCTTAATCCATGGGTTTTTACCGCAGCTACGAAGTTTAAATTCACTTATCACATCTCTTAAGCTGCTCAGTCTAATGAATATACAGGCCATACGCTATCTTTACGACCTCCTATGCGCTTAACACGATACTCAATCTGAGTCTTTACTCTTTATTCCACTAAAGTGCCTACATATTTCAATCCGAGTCTTTACTCTTTATTCCACTAAAGTGCCTGCATATTTCAATCCGAGTCTTTACTCTTTATTCCACTAAAGTGCCTACACTTTTTAAAAACCTAGACTTTTGAGAAGAGATGGGTAGAAAGAGAGAGCCTTACGGTGCAACATGTGTGCTCACTAAAGTGAAGTATATCCTCCAGAATCTCCTTTCTTTCATGACTCGCGGGCATAATTCATATCTCAACTTCGAAATTTGCTGCAACATAACAAAAAAACGCAAACATCAAACACCAAACTATACATCCTCGAACATGTAAACGAGAGAGATGAATACTATTATACCTTGACAGAGCCAAGAACAAGAGTGGCGTGTCTCTCCTGCCACTCCGAGAGATCCTTCCTCACATTCGACTCAGTTGTCGCCAAATCAGAAACTTCCGACGATTCATCTACCCACATTCATCACAACACATTTGCAGATTTTCTTTCAATGCAAAACGAAGAAGCACCACACAAAAGGGACAACAACAAAGCAAGCATACCTTGTTCAGGGAAAGCCTGGAATGTAGCGGAAGTGAGCCCTTTGACGAACTCTCTCAGATCATCCGTGATACCAAAGCTAAGAAGCTCAGATTCAGAGATCACAGATCCTGACCCTGATCCAGACCCGGACCCAAAGGACGCAAGCTGAGGAGGGATAATGTCGGCAATGGACTTAATATTCTGGATCTGATCGGCTTGCTTCAAGGCGACGACTTTGAGCTGATCCGCCTTCGTGGACACCTCGGCGGCGAACTCCTTGGACTTTTTGGCCGTCTCGGCGACGAAATCGGAGACATTGAGCTGATCGGCTTTCTTAGAGGCTTCGAGAGCGAACTCCTTAGATTTCTTGGCCGTCTCGGAGACGAGATTGGCCAAAGTCGTTGAAGATGATTGTAAGCTTATGCTCTGAGATTTCTTTGCTGCTTCCTCCGCAAACGATTTCGCTCTCTTCCACAGATCCTCCATTTTTGTCTCCCTGCAAAAACTATTTTCTTTCTCGATCTGTTATTTTAGCGTTTACTGACGAAATAAAAGCCACCCTTCCGCCAAAAACGCCGAAGAAACCTCTCTATCACGCAGAGGGTTCCACTTTTTTTAATAACACTTCACACTCGCTATTGGACTGAATAATGTTTTTTTTTTGGCTTCTAACAAATGTTAGTTCTATTGCCGTTGAGACTCCTTGTGCAGGCGTCGACTTTCCTTTAGAAAAGACACGACAACCCAAATTTTGAGAAGAGAGCTTGATGTTGTGTTTGTCGAGAAACAGAGTAACACTAAGAAATGGATGAAAAGGAGAGGCAAGACAAAAAGAGAAGTACATACACGGAGTTATGTTTTGCCGAGTCGGTAATTCGAAATCCACTAGATTCAAACATAGCTAGTGTGTATAACTTAAAAAAGCTTCTTTCTATTATAACATAATCATGTCTTGAGAGATCCCTTAATGTTACGTAGTACCCTCATAACCAGTTATTCTTAATGGGATGGTTCATGTATCTACTGATACTCCCCACAAGATAAGCTAGATCAGGTCGGGTAATCACTGCATACGTGATGTTTCTGATTATATTTGAGTAAGGAACTGATTTTATATACTCTTATCCATGTCCAATTACCCTTCAGTATTTGCACATATCTTCAGGTGTGCTCCATATGAGGTTACATCATGTGTGGCCTCAATAATGTTGTTACATATATATATATAACTATCCCAACTATCTGTTCTTCCTTCGACATATCCTCCCCTTGAGGTGTTTAATCAGTCATACAAATGAATATCTGAGGCAACTCCATCTATATAGTTTATTTTTCAACGTTCTAAATTTTAATGGAGTACGTACTTTTTCTTATATTATAAGTGTATTAGCTGACAATACATGATAATTCCGTATATACGAGCACATTAACCCACTGTATAATACTAATTCAAGCTCATTGATGACATATTATGGTGCATCACAATAAATTAAGCATATACAATATTTCACTCAGCTGAAATATTACAAGTGGGTGAAGAGCAAACTAATGTGACTCGGACATCATATATTTAAGTCAAGCCAACCCTAAAATTACAATACTCTAAAGTTCATTTCATGCTAATATATAAATTAATATCATTGCTTATTTCTTAAATCGTACATCTATACTAACCTACAAAAATAGGTTGTTTGAAAGAGTATTCCAGTTTTTTTTATTTTTAAGTTTGGTTTAGGATTATCAAGATTGTGACATAATTAAGTGTCAGTTTAAATGTTAGCAAAAGTATAGTATCATTTTCAAACCATATATATAGTATTGCAAATTTTCGACCATATATATATAAACCACCACAATATCTTATGGTAATCATATATATTCTCTAGCTGAATTTGATACTAGAAACGCCAAGTAATCTAAACAAATCAGCAGAATAATATCCTATAACAAGATCTCAGCTTTTATTTTATGTTAAAAAAAAAAAAAGATCTCAGCTTTTCTAATATGTGTTACTATTTACAGCATAATTAATGTGTATAAATCTCCTTGTTTATTTATATGATAAAAGGAGAATAACAACAACAAGAAAAATATGTACATGTATTAGTTGAGGTTAACAACAACAACAACAAAATGATTAATTGGTAATCCATAACCAGAAACGAAAAGAATTAACGTTACAAAAAAAAAAAAAAAACAGTATCATTAGACCACTACTTCTTGTCGGTTCTAGTTATCTGTTTTAGTTAACTAGTTTCTATTCCCGTCATAAAACTCAACCGAGTACTTACCAAGAAAACCCAAAAATAGTTATGGTTTACAGTAAAAAGACCATAAAAAGAAATAAAAGTTTGGGGTACTTGGGAATAGAAGAAAAGATAGAAGGTGAGAGTGAAAGGGTACGAAAGAATATATGGTTAGGGTGTGGTCGAATCTTTGTATGCAGCCAGAGACCACTCTCTTCACCCCCACGGGACCACTTCTCCGCCAAACTATACATATGACTCTTTTACTATATTGATAAATATCGTGTCAATTCGTGTAATCGTATATTCTAATTTAATTATATAGTTAAAATTTGAAATCGAGTGTAGTGATAGGTGGACCATTTTGATAGATTTTTGGTGGATGTCAGATTGTCAAGTGAGCCAAGTTGCCCATCCCTTTGGAGATTATCCAAATCTTTTCTGATTGCTACATTTTTGTTATGTATACTTCAATTTTTAGCAGTCATTACACCTTGTCGTTTCAATCTACGTTTTCATAACTTTTTATTTGTTTGAATGTATTTTTGAATTTTAAGAAGTTTGATAAAGGACCCATGATTTGAATACTTTTACCATTTTAAGAAACTTGATAAAGGATCGATTTATTCACAATCATTTCACATTAAGAATATATATATTTTTGACAATTACGTTCAGTTTTAATATCATAGGATTTCTTTTATAGAAGGGCAAATTAAGTCACCAAAAGTAACATAAGCTAGTAACAACTAACATGTATGCCAACAGAAAATATATTTACATTTTTTTTTTCTGTGTACCTTTGTGAATATATAGTTACATTTTCAACCATTTTTTTTTTGGGTCCAAGAAACCAACCAAAAGGTTCAAACAACAACATGTTATGCCGTGAAAAAATCTCATAAGAGTGTGTTATTTTCATTTACTGTTTGGTATTAAGCTAGTTGCATGTTGATTACATGGTAAGAAATAAAAAAGTACGTGAAGAGGCGACACTTTTAGTAAATAAAGGTCAACATTTCGCATAAATAATGGTTTCATGCACGTTTACGCACTAAAGCTACGTACATATCAAAGTGATGGGAAAGGAACATTTTACAGTTGAATAATACAGAGAAATCTTAGTTTTATTATACGTATTAAATTGTAAATTTGTAATGCAAACACTTTGATGACAGCAAACTTTTTTTTAATACAAAAACAATCTAATCACAGTTTTATTAACGAGACAAAAAAAGTTTAACGGGGAAGAAAAAGTGTGCACGTTAGCAAAAGTCAGAATCTCAAACTTTTACAGCTCCGTCTGACGTGGACCCCTAGTCTCGTACCGACGTCCCTTCCTTTTCTCCAAGAGACTTCTCTCTCTCTCTCTTCCCTTTTTTACGATTATTATTATTTTAACGAATATTTCTTTTCTTTTTTCTCTCTTTTCTTTTTTCAGCAGTCGTGTATAATGCTGCAATTACGAAACTTTTTTTATACGTACAACAACGAGTTTTAAAATAGTAACTTAGGGTAGAAAAACAGTTAAAAAAAAAAAAGTCTGTAAGATTTTAAAATTAAATGAAAGACACGTGACACGTGCGTGACTGCCACTCTGTCTCCACATGAAAATCTGGCTCACGGGTCTGCCTCACGTCGCGTGCAACTTTGCTTTAAATATTCCGCTAATTCCGACTTTTTAAAAGAAAACATAATCTAATTTTTTTAAATAATAACCCAAAAAGAGTCGAACGAATTAACATCAGGTTTATGCCATAAATCCTTTCTGGGAGCTGATATTTACATTTCATAAGTTTTTTTAGTTTTACATATGTTTCTAAGCTTTAATTTTAACATTTTAGTCAGTTCCGTTGTATTTATTGGATCCGATTGGTGAATAAAAGTGGAACAGTTATATTACTTGTTAGCAAAAATTGTAAGCTGTTAGCAAATAGTGTATATTTGTTAGCTAAAACAGCTATTGTTATATTAAAACTATTATAACTGTTTTCTATAGTTTTATCCAATCGTTTTGATGATTGGTAGTTATTATACATTTTTTTCATAATCGTTTTTGTGCCATTATAAAAAAAAAATTTCTAATAAAATCACAAATTTTACTGTTTTAATCGAACTATTATTTATAAGTTTATTAACGCAAACACACAACTATATTTTTATGTTTAAAATAATTGACAGTTTAACAAACTAATTTATTAACTACTGCAAATCGAGAAAGCTCTAATCTTCTTGTTTAAGAAGTAATTATACGTACCTATGTTAGTTAGTTAGGTAAGGAAAATAGGGCGGTGGTGTGTCTCAAAGTAGTTGACCGTTGACTCGGATTATTTTATAATTGGCTTAAGCAGATTATTGAGTAACGGAAGACAGTTATTTAGTTGTTAATCGCAGGTTAAAATTTTAATTGTTAATTAATGTATTAAGTTAAAACTAAGTGATACTGAACCAAGAATCCGGTGGATTCCATAGGCCTAAAAGGCTATCATCTGATATGACCAAGTCTTAGGGTTGGGGACCATACTATATAACTCATGTAAGCCAGTTTTGGTTTTGATTAATTAATGTATTCAGAACACTTCATGAAAACCCTTGTCCAAAACTTTTAAACGGTCTCACATTCACATTCACTACTAAAAGAAAATCAAAATATGAAAATTGTTAAATAGTATCAAAATATTTTAAAATATATTTTTTAAAAGTAAATGTAAAAAATAGTGGTATAAACAAACAAATAATACTGATCTTTTGATATTATTAGTTCTTATTATTCTCTGATTAGTAATTATCAAAACAGTAAATTATATATGTATTGTTGTAATACGAAATTGCCAATTATAAAGAAGTCAAAATAATGCCAGAATGTCTTTTTTTAATGTTATGCATTTTGTTTATCTCATTTATAAGAAAATAATGTTATGAATATCGGATTTGTTTCTAAGACTAATTATTAAAAGAAAAACAATTTATAATTACAAAGAAATATAACCATTTCAAGTTTTTATATATGAACAAGATTAACAGAGTATGAGCGAAGGCTGTTTATCAACTAGTAGAGGACATATCGAGAACAAATTCTATTTACCAAATAGTTCAGAACATATCGAAACGTTATACCATCGAGACAGTATGTCAATGTGCTGCTCATTCTGACCTAGGTGAAGAGATCGGATTCTTGTTAAGTTTTATTTTTGTTAAAGTAGTTTGTAGATGAATTATTAACATGTTAGGCAACCACATAACCAAGACAATTAATTTAGATAAGTTAATGTTGACAAAAATACTTAAAAAAAAAAAAACAAATTCATCGCTATTTTTGTAATATGTTTCACCTCAATTCATGAATAGAGGACTAAAAATTCTAAAACAATATGGAATCATAATAGAAAAACTTTACAATTCAGTAAATACTAATATTACAACAAAAACGAGACTCTCTTACTAAAGTGTAGGAGACAAGTATGTTATGGTATTTGCATTATTTGACTACTGCCGGTCCAAGTGACGCACTTCCATGAATTCGCTTGAAATTATGTTGCATAGGTCGGCCACACCATTTTGCTCCTTAATTTCATGCTCCCAAATCCCTTTTTGTTGGCCTCATAGAAAACAAAACCCTTTTAGCATAACGAAAAGAACTAGGAGTATTAACAATATTACTGATAAATGCAGTAAGTATGATTATAACAGCTTAGCCACATATTGAGACGTATGAAGAAGTTAACAATGGTTTGAACGATATTTAATAAAAACAGCAATGACAACAATACAAGAGTTTTTTAACACAACCACATAATTTACAAACGATTTTAATAAGTAGCAAAATTTTGTGGCTCGTTTGTGACAAATTTCGCTACAAAATTCTAAAGCATAAATTCACGACTAATGATAAAACTACCAGAACTCAATTACCACATTTAAAAATGTTTATAGTTTAATTAAAAAATATTATTGTGCTACTATTTACTATGGACTTTAACAAAAAAATTCACTTCATCAGTTTCTTTAGTTAGTTATGAGTTATCAATTCATATATAGTTTGATCGCTTTTTATATAAATTTGTAGAGTTGGTGAACTTCACGATATTTTTTTGGTATTTTTGGTATTGACCAATTTTGTGATGTTTTGAGGATTTTTTTATTATTTTTTTTAATATATGATGAAGATGTTTTGGTTTTTTAAATGTCTGAAAAAACTTCAAACAACTGTTTGGTTCAGATAGCTAAATACATTATGGAAATTTTGTTTTTGTAGATATTTTCTTCTCTAATTAGAGCAATCAGACCAAACAATTATAAACTTAATATAATATATACTTGACAGAAAGAAGAAAACGAAGAACAAACAATTTTATTGGATAAAAAACAAACAACTTTCAATATTAAAATACAAACTTTTAATTTTCAAACTGTTAAAACAGTACATTGTTACCAACAATTTTTTCTTTGTCAAACCATGTTGCATTTTTTACCGTTAAAATAATCTCTACTGCATGCCTCCACCATTAAGAGTTTAAGACTAATAATATATATGTCGAGCAGGTCAATGCAGGAAAAGTAATATAATATAAGAAAATCTTTGATATTTGACCAAAATTTATTGAAAAAACAAAGAGAAAATCCAAGTTGGTGACTAAGTAGTGACTAGTCCATCTACGTATATAGTTATATACTTATATAGAGCCCCGCGCTTGAATCTTGACAAGACAAAACCATGAATTTATAAGGAACATGGTCACCTTCACATCACTTCGATTTGGACAAACGTAATATATATATTGACATAAAATATAATTATACAAATCTTCTCCTCTAAATAGCTAAACCCTTGTCTGCGATCTCCGAAAGCAACCTTTTTGGACCAACGACCTCGAACATACACAAACACGGTGCGTTTTACAACTAGTATATTAGTTACTACAGTATTTCACTATTTCGTCTCTCCGTTGATCCATGAAAATATATTTTTTATTTTCTCCTTGGCAATAAGAGCCAATGATAATAGATAATAGATAATAGATAATAGATACTATTAACCATGTGCAGTATTGAACTGCGACAATGCGGGCAAATATATCTGTCATTTACACAGTAAAAGTAATAAAGGATTCAATAAAATTCTGAACATAGATGCACCAATCATTTAGTTAGGGTTCGGCAGAGATTGAATATCCTTAAATTTCAGGGTATTTGTTACCCGATTCAACCTTTAAGGATTAAGCTTTTAGTTTTCAATATAGAAAAATGAATATCCAATCGAAATTAGCTAATCCCTTAAATATCCAAAATATTACTTTTATCCACAAATTAAGTATAAGTATTTTACAAATATTTAAATATAGAAAATTATATATACAATATAAAATTTTCTAAGCAAAAATGGATATGAATGTTGTTCTAATTTTTATATAAAAATAAATAAATTAGAAGCTTATGTTAGGATTTAGTTAGAAGAGGCTATTGTCTTCTAATTTTATTAGGCTGCACTATTATTATTATTTTTTAAATAAGTTTACGTTTAATCTACTTGAAACTTCACACTAATTTCACTTAGATTATTAATTTTACATTATATTAAATAGATATTTATTAATTGATTAAATCTAAATTATATAATAAATTATTAATAAAACAAATATTTATGGTTGAGTATTATAGAAAATGACAAATGAGTAACAAACTTGTAAATAAATTATATTTTTATATGATATTTTATAATTAACAATGAATTAAAAATTTAAACAGTAAAAGTTTCACTTTAAATCTATAATCTTCTCTAACATTCAAAATTACATTTTTAACTGATTAAGGAGGTTTAAACAAAAAATTTGTAAAAAACAACTCATTTGTAATATAATTAAAACCACCTACATTTTGATTATTATCTGTAAATCGATAGTTAAATTTTGATACTTTTTACCTGACTTAAAATCACATAAATCTTTTTTCCGAAACGGTTACAAATTAATCAAATAACATTTCTTTGTATATACATACTTCGATGTATATATATAAGATAATAAGAACAGTACTGTTCAAAATAATAGCAGTTTAGATAATTTGGTAGAACATCCAACTTATATAATAATTTTCTTGTATCCTGAGACCCCCATCATAATATATATTTCTTCATTTTCAGAGTCCACCTTCGTTTAATCCTCGGTGCAATGTTCCCAAAAGCTCAAAACACTTGTCCACTGCTGTTTAGAAAATTAGTAAAATAATTTTATTCTATTCGTATATAACTACAAAAACCATTTACAAACATGTTATTTATCTTGAATTTTTTTACGTCAAACATGCTTACATGTAAAATATATGAATTATGAACCAATTCAGTATCTAAGAAAGCTCTTACTATGAGAAAGTGATGATGTAAGATAGTGCTTTCATTCGAGGAATACAAGTTGTCTAAGAGACTCTATCTACCACAAAGACAATACATCAATAAGAATAGATGTAATCATTTTTGAGATAAAGTGCGAAGAGTACACAAAACGTGGGATAAATAAATAGAAGACGGTGCATGATAATCAGAAGAGAGGGAACACGGTAAGAGAAAGGTAGGTGCGGCCGCAGCAGATCCCTAGACCAGGCTGATGCAGCACGATGCTTTGCCTAACCATGTGACTCTTGCATCTAAACCCCAAAGCCCTCCATTTAATTCAGTTGGCCGCTACTTGTTTCCTTTTGGCCTTTTTCTTAACCCATTCCTCTGGTTACTTTTTAACTCTGGTTTACGTGCTACTTGCTTTTCCCTTTTTTTTTTTTTTTTGGTTAAAACCCATTTAAAATCTTCTTAATATTTTGATTAATTTTTCCCGTGATTCTTTTGAATTCTGTCGGCAATTTTTTTTTTCAAGTTTTGATTAGAGAAAGTCGGTTTGAATCTCACGTGTTTTGTATTGTTTAAATGAAGCACTCTTATAGTTTGTTATATACAATTTCAAGATTCTTAACTAATAATGATAAAATAAAATTTTCCCCTCGCATCTTTATAATTTGTCGTTCAGCTTATTTTTACAAGTAATCACTGTATATATAACCAAAAACACACATTTTTTTTTTACAAAGAAAAAATGGAACACAAATGGTGTGTGTAAAACTCACACATAACTAAAATCGATAGTTTCGGTTGTTGAAGAACACGGAAAATGCTGGGGGATTTTAAAACTTATGTATTTATTTAATGTATATATAATAATAATATGGTATCAGTACCAATAATAGAGTACGAACATAAAAAGAACAATAATATAGCCTTTTATATAAAAAATAATAATATTATAACTTTTAATGGGAATATGGAGAAAGATATATGATGTGGTACGGTCACTAGTACGTAAGGAAGAGTACATTTCGTCTCTGTTACTGTATAATCTGTATAAGTGTTCTATTTTCACGTTATATCTGATATACCTTTCATTTCTCATCTACCTCTCTCCACATTTACGTGTTTCAATAGCATTGCTTCGTTCTTGAATCTTGATTGTAGTTAATTCTATTACATGTTCAGAATCTTTAGACGAAACTGTTGATCTTACGTTGTAATACCAGTACGTTTTTTTATTGTTGTTAACTACTAGGTTTAATTGCCTTATTAAATCAATCATGAGCGTTTAGCATGAAGACAAATAGTATCTATCACTATTGTTTATGTACGTTAGGGTCTGTTTTGTTTGGTTAGCAAGTTTTGGAGGTTTTACTAGAAATTTCATATTTTTGGCATTTTTGTCACTCTCGTGTAATTTCTTATATAAGGAAAACAAACGTTAGACAATAATTTGATACGGTACCATATTCCACATGGTCGCTCTTTTTACAAAAAACCCATTTGCAGTTTTTTTTTTTTCATGATTTAAAATGGAAATAAACCTACATATTATTCCTTTTGGTGCATGGAAAAAAAAAGTAAATATTTTAAATTTATGGCACATTCTATATCTTATTATTCGATGGAATATATACGGATCATGAATCTCTTCACTATGGAATATATATATTTTCTTAGAAGATTAAAGATGGAATCATATCGTTTATTTCATTTCATACGATCCAATCTCAACGTATATGAATCTTTAGAATCAGAGAATCGGGGCTTAAAACTCGAAACAGTAAAAATTTATTTATTTTTCACTTCTGCTCCGAAAACTTTGGGTGACAGATTAGAGGAGGACCTTGTCAGTACTTATTTACCATACCTTCACGTGGTAAAAAAATAAAAAAATGATGATAACTCATACGCGCATGTTAGCCAACCTCCCTACCGAAATTCTGCAAAAACGGGTTGCTTGTGGCTAACATACGCCGAGAGTTACAGTTCACCCATCTTTTCCTTCTCCTTCACCTTATAATAAGAAACAGTAAGCGAATCCGTTTTTTTTTTTTTTTCCTCCGATCGAAGCCGCGGGAAAGTGAAGTAATAAAAATAATAATAATGTAAAGAAATGGTTTTTTTTTTTTTTCAGTGAGTTGCTCGTTTATGGGAGAATCGTGTCAGATTAATTTCCTTTTTATTTTTCCTTGATTTAAATTTAAGTAATAATATTAAAAAGAATTTTTGCAAAGAGAGAGTGAAAAGATCTTGTGTGGGTCGCCATTATATATGCAGGTCTTTCTCCAACTTCTCTTCTTCGAAAATTACTGAACTACTTTCATTTTTGTCTCTCTCAAGTGTCCAGAATCAAAACCCCTTAAGGAACAATTATGGGTACGTCCTTTCTCTCATTGTTGACTCGTTTCAGTTTCTTTTTTCTTACGATTTTGGGCAAGAACTTCCATTAATGGTTTCTTCTTCTTCTTCTGGGTTTCTCTGTTAGCTTTTCAGAAGTTAAAATTTTAGGATTTGATGTCGGTGGGATCTCTGTTCTGCTGTTCATTATTTTCTTTATGTACACATATGACCTGTAATTTGCTATGTTAGCTCTGCTCTCTCTCTCCTTGTTCACTATTCCACCAGAAAACAGAGAAAGTTGAGATTTTTCTGTTTTCGTTTTATCAGAAAGAAACTTCCTTTTGTCTGTGGATTTTAAAGTTTTGGTTTTTTTTCGTTAAATTACCCAGAAGGAATAGTCTATAACTGTTTTTGGGGGATTTTGATTGCAGATGTTAACATGAGTTTTTCACAAGATGTGGATGATGAGTATGAGAAACTCATTAGAAGGATGAATCCACCGAGGTATTACAACTTGTTCTCCTTTTTTATTTTATTTTATTTAATATATATGAAACCATTTTTAATAATAAATCTCTGATATGATTTTTGGATAAAACCTCTGTTTTCTTTATTTAGGGTTGTGATTGATAACGACTCTTGCAAGAACGCCACTGTGATAAGGGTACTTTACTTTTTTGTTTGTTCATCTTAGTACAATCTTGTGGTTATCATTAAACCTGTAAAGTCCGGAACTTTTTGTTTTCTTACGCATATATGTTCGTTGCTTTGTGATGTTTCTCAGGTGGATAGTGCAAATGAATATGGTATTCTTCTTGAAGTTGTACAAATCCTTACTGATCTTAACCTCACTATCACCAAAGCTTACATATCCTCTGATGGTGGTTGGTTCATGGATGGTATGCTTTCGATTTTTTAAATGGTCTCTTTTGAATTTTCTTACTTGACAACAAGGAACTGAATCTCCTCTTCTCTATGCACTTGGCAGTATTTAATGTCATTGACCAAGATGGGAACAAAGTCACAGACGAAGTTGTTCTAGACTATATCCAAAAGGTGAGTTTTTTAATCACTTCTTCTTATGTTTAGTTATGTGTAAATGAGTCTAATTAGTATGATGTGGTTAATTCTCAGTCTCTTGGGCCTGAAGCTTGTTTCTCCACTTCCATGAGATCTGTTGGTGTCATACCATCGACAGACAGCACGGTTATCGAGTTAACCGGTTGTGACAGACCAGGTTTGCTGTCTGAACTCACAGCTGTCCTGACCCACCTCAAATGCAGTGTCCTCAACGCCGAGGTTTGGACACACAACACAAGAGCAGCTGCTGTGATGCAGGTGACAGATGACTCAACCGGGTGTGCCATTTCTGATCCAGAGAGGTTGTCTCGGATCAAGAACCTTCTCAGGAATGTGCTCAAGGGAAGCAACGCACCGAGGGAAGCTAAAACCGTTGTCTCTCTCGGGGAGGTCCACACGGATAGGAGGCTTCATCAGATGATGTTTGAAGATAGAGACTATGAACACGGTGGTGTTGTGGACGACGATTCCTCCTCCGTCCAAGAGGAAAGGCAAAGACCAGACGTTTGTGTTGATAATTGGCTCGATAAGGATTACTCCGTGGTCACAGTTAGATGTAAAGACAGACCAAAGCTTCTGTTCGACACTGTCTGCACTTTGACTGATATGCAGTATGTGGTTTTCCATGGAAGCGTTGATACTGAAGGCACAGAGGCATATCAGGTAACAACCCCATTACAGTAGAACAAGAATGTTTCTCCTGAATCCAGTCACTTATCAGTCTATGTTTCGCTTCGCAGGAGTATTATGTGAGACATATAGATGGATCCCCTGTAAAATCAGAGGCGGAGAAGCAAAGAGTCATACAATGTCTTGAAGCAGCTATCAAAAGAAGAGTATCTGAGGTAAAAAAGCTCCACCATAAATACAGTAGCTTCTGGTGTTTACTCTTTATGTAACTGTAACTGAATATCAGTGTCTTCTTCTCCTCATTGATGTTATAGGGATTGAAGTTGGAACTGTGCACGACGGATAGAGTAGGCTTGTTGTCAAACGTGACACGCATATTCCGGGAAAACAGTCTAACGGTCACGAGAGCTGAAGTAAAAACTAAAGGAGGCAAAGCTCTGAACACATTCTATGTCAGTGATGCGTCCGGTTACTCAATTGATGCCAAGACCATAGATTCCATAAGACAAACCATAGGCCAAACTATCCTCAAAGTTAAGAACAACCCTGAAGAACAACAACAAAGACAGAAACCGCCTTCTCAGGAATCCCCGACCAGGTTTCTCTTTGGCGGTCTCTTCAAATCCAAATCTTTCGTCAACTTTGGCTTGGTTCGGTCCTACTCTTGAAGGAACATCTTCGCTTAGCTTGTGAGCTTAAGTCTCCTCTAGGTTTTAACTGCTTCTTTAAACTTGACAAGAACCTGTAAATTTATCACCAGATATAACCTTAATTCTTGGTCTAGGATCCAACGCTGGTAGGGCAAAAGAGTAAGGGTTTAGTTGATGTCATGACTAAAAGACAAAGTGTTAAGTGTTAAGTGTAAACCTCCTCTTCTGTATATATTATCAAATTCTCATAATTATCTCCACTGAATCTTCTTCTTTCACATGTTGCAAGCCTATGATGTTAATGTCAAATGAAAGTTTTCATGAACTTAAACAATATATGAAATAACTAAAATAAGACAGAATTGTGGTGGGTGACAAATTTTTATAATTGGATGATTCCAAAGGAACTTTTGCTATTTTGGAACGAAATATGGGCCTTGTGATATCATTCCTCGTTTTCCTCAATTTGCTCCCTAATTTAAGGGATGATTTCATACAAGCCTCCATATTTAATCTACTATACTTATAAATTAACCAGTTTTTTGTCCGACGTTATAGCTAGTTTTATACTATTATAATACTTTTTATTTTTATTTTTTTCATTGGCCTCTAGATACTTATTTTGTGTGTATGTGTGAGAGAGAGATACTACTGTTTTTCTAAAACCATATGTATTACTAGTTTTGGGATGTTTTTGCATATGGAGTAACAAAATAATACCAAAAGCTATAAAAACTATTAGTCTATTCACCTTTAATTGATGATTTTGAGTTATATATATAAAAGTTAACATGATATCAAAATCCAATTTGTTTACTCAAATAGGATTTATTAACAAATTAAGTGAAATATATGGACCAATCTATTTATAAAAAAATTGTTGTGAATTGAAAATTAACAAACTATATAAAGATTAATATGGGAGACAAATATAAGTGAAAATATCGAAAAAAAAATATATACGAAGATATAAATAATAAAAGGAACATGTGAGGGTGTGGGAGATATTGTCACTGAAAACTTTATGGTGCGTGTTTACTGAAACTATGTCGATAATGTGTGTATCATAGATTCGCGAGTCACATGGAGAGACCAACAAAGAGAAACCTCCCCACCACGAAAAAATACTTAATTCCATATTCTAACACCGCCCATTTTTTCACATTGTTAATTTTGACATGTTACATTTTCTTTATCCTCATAACATATTAGCATGTGACTCGTCCCCTTCCTTTGTCTCAATACATGGCTTTTGTGTGTGTTGAGGATACTTCATGGCAGAGGAAATCTTTTTAAGTTTCAGGGATTGTCTTCAGGATTTTAAATTTATGAGTTTGCAGATTATTGTCTACTTTCATTGCTGGGCTACACATGCATGTGAGTAATATCTATGTAGTTAAGTTTTAAAATATAATGATCTGTGTATAGGCATCATGTTTTGATATCTTTATGTTAAGCGTTACACTCACACTAATCATTTTATTATCTGTACACGATTTTATACTCTTACGGTATATATTCCAAACAATACGAAGAGCCAATTTCGTTTTGCTTTTGTACGACTTAAATATTTATGGTTTATATATTTAGAGAATTGATATCAAAACATATAAATTACGTGAGATATATATATAATAAAAACACGATGGATATTTTTCTAGAAGAATTAGCTATAAATACACTGCCCGTACGCGGCCACATGTTTATAACAACAACTATAACGCATTCCTCATGCCAAAATTAATCCTTATCTATTATAAGACCAAACAAAACACATAAACAAAAAAAACACACTAAACATACCATAATAGATGATAGATATCATACCTATCCAACCAATTGACCGTTGACCTGTTTTGATTGATTTGATTTAATTTTTTTTTTTTGCCATATTGAGTCAATACACGCACCACACAACGACCACACTTTCACCCAATTTATAAATTTTACTTCTTCTTTTTTTAAATGGAAAGGGATTTTCTTAGTTGTTATTGTTATCCATTCAATTAATTACTCTATTAAAATCCTCAAGCTAAGCATCCTCTAATTTCCCAATCGTCTTCCTCTTTATAAAAATCAGATTTAAACCCTTCAACAAACAAAAACATAACCAAAAAAAAAAAAAACACCAACATTAGCATCAACATCGCAAATCCAAACACCAATCCACACACACAAAAAAAAGAAGAAAACTTCTTGATACGTTATCAATTTGAATCAAGAATCAAGAACCAAGAATCAAGAAATGGAGGAAACAGGGCGTAAAGGAGATCCATTTCCAGGTTTTGAGATGAGTTGTCATAATGACGACAGCGTTTTCCGGCGATCTCTAAGCTGCCGGCTGCAGAGAAGAGCTCCATGTCCTCTCTTATTACCACCAAGACCTCCTCCTTCCGCAGAAGCTCCTCCTTCTGCGGCCGGCGTCTCCGCGTCTGCGTCTGCGTTCTGCCAAAACGGCACAGATCCGATCCCTCTATTGTCCCCTCTCGTCCTTCCTTCAATGCTTCAGCCTAATCCAACCACCACCTCTCACTGACTCTTTCTCTCTTTCCCATCTCTTAGGTTCTTTATTTTTTTCCTGTAATGACAAATGTTCTCATTGATCCAATATTTCTTTCTTTTTTGATAATTTGGGTTCTTATTTAAATTTTGTTTTCATCATCTAGATTCAAATATGTCATCGTCTCTGTTCAGACTCACATCGACCGTCCTCTCTTCTCTCCCGACCCTTTTCTTAACATCATTGGTTAATATTTGTACATATATACAGTAATACGTTATGATTTATTCTTATTGAGCATCAAAAGTATCTTGTTCATTGACACAACATACCACCAAAGTTTTGCTTTTCGATCCATCATGGCCTTTGCAACCACTTGTGAATTCAACAAGAACAAGAGGACCACACTATAGGTTGATCACGGGAGAATAATCTATCTGATTAATTAGCTTTGGATTGATTTGCCAATAAAAAAGTGGTTATTTGTTTCATGCATTGTATATAAGGGAGAAGTGTGTGAATACAACATTAATATGCTTTTACGACTACCAACAAAACCAAGGGAAAAGATTTGCAACAATATTTTCTTCTTTAACACAACATGTTGGTATAAAAACTGATAAAAATATATCATTTTTAAATCAGATTTATAGGAAAATTAAAAAATGTTTACGATTTATATTAATCAAAGAAGAAAACCAAAGAAGTATTTATTTTGAAATTATTTAAGAGAGTTTGGATATGACCCAAATCATTGTTGCTAGTGTAAACAACAATCGGTTAAATAGGAACAAATCAACTTACAACACGTGATGACCGATGACCATTCGAAGTTGCCCTAAACGTGTATTTTAAGCTGGAAAATGATTTTGATGCAATTAACAATCTCCATAGTATCACTATAGCAACATCAACAAGCCAACAACAAAAATCTTCATACTATTGGAACATATAATTGGGATATATATATCCATATACAATCATATCCCATATGTTTTGGTAACTATGTTTTAGGAATTAATTAGTTGATTCTTAAAACATAATTACCATAATAGATAGCATAAAACAATTACAATTAGGTTAGCAATTTAGCATCACATAGTAACCACTAAGCAGCCGAGGCTGAACAAAAGAGGGGCAAAGATCTCTAGAGTTGGAACAGACCAAAGACGTTTGAGACAATAATAGTGGACCAAAAAGAAGTCCATAAAGAAAATGGCCATGAAGTGGAGTTTGACTGCAACTCAAAAGTGAGTATTATTGGGAAACATGAAGATCTAAATGGATTATATGATTGGAAATGTAAAGGAGTCCATGAACTAGTTGGACATTACGAGATAACGTATTCTGACTTCTAGTCATATACTGTATATATAAAGATTTCACTGTTTTTGTATATATTTAAATAGAATATTTCTTATTAACTATTATACAAATATTTCAGCCTATTATTATTTTAATTATTGCTATAGTCATGATATTAAACGAGAAATCAAAGTATATGTTTTCTGTTTGTGATAAATATCATCTCATTTAGATTAATGGTCCACGTGTTATTTTGTATTATTGTTTATAATTTTTCTGAAGTATGATTATTTTGGATAAAAATTAGATTTTAGATTATATGGGCTTAAGAGTAGAAGTAACATTGAATTTTGGGTTTTATAAGCCCAAAATTCAAAATTTAAGCCACGTGGATATAATATCTCGTTCTCGGTAATGTAATTATATTACTAGATACATAATAATTTAAAGATCGAATGGTTAATAGAAGAGATGTTACAACAGACCAATTTTGCACTGTGCCAATGGTCTAAAATACATAAGACTAAGAAAAAAAGTAGTTTACACAAATTAAAACACAATAAAACAAATAATAACAATTTATCAAAACTAATGTTCATACCTCTTTTTTCACCATGAAACCCACTCAACCACAAATTCAATGGTAGATCCACTTTGTTTGGATCGGGTTACATTCTCTTTCCCATCTTTTGATTTTTTTATTTTTGATTATATACACATTTTTTAATAGACTTATTTATTTGTTTTAAAGTTTGACACTGATGAGTCATAAAAAAAACAACCCACCAATATGTTTTTCAGCTTTGATAAGTTATATATTTAGAATTTTCATGTACAATTTTAGTTCGTATATATAAATAGATATATAATAGTTCACAACATATCAAAATCTATAGAAGGCAAATCGATACAATTAACAGAAACTTGTGTTTGATACAAAAAATATAGCATTCCCATTCCAAGTTCCAACCCAGCATAATGCATTTTACTAAAAAAATAAAATTGAATTGAAATTTGCACACATGATTTCTTACTTGTCCTGGTTTGGGTTAGCAAAATTGGACAATTTTTACATAATTTTACATAAGTTTTATATTTTACTTAAATTTATTTCTTAATAAAACATTTCAAAATTCCAGTCAAAATCTCCCAAAGACCCTGCATTATCAGAAATTAGGGTCCGTTGCACCGAAAAGTAAATAAAGAAAATTAGACTGTCAACCCTAAAGTCAAAAGGAAAGTGGTCGACTTTTGAAGGTAAGAATATATTAATTACAAAAGAAAAGAGAGACATATTTAACGTGACGCAAGTTTCACAGTTACTCCCAAAACGGACCAATCAACTAGCGATATGCATTTCTCTTATTCGTCAGGTCAAGCAAGCTGTTGACTCGTTAAGCCACGTCTCCTAAGGTGCAACGCACGAGCAGCTCCTATCTCAATCTTCTTCCTTTCCCCACTTTCTTCTAAAATAACTGCATTTTTATTTGATTTTTCTTGTTTTGTATGTTTTTTTTTTCTTTATTCTCAAACTCAAAAATTAGGGTTCAGTTTAAGCAACAAAAATCCGTCTTCCGTCGTAGTCGTCGAGAGGTAGGTTTAATTCTCTTCAAATCTTTGCTCACTTCGATCCTCGAATTCGTGGGTAGTTTTCAAAATTTCGTCTTTCATTCAATTTCGTTCTTCTACTTGACGACAGATAAACCGTAAAACCTAGAAATACTTCGTAAATGTCTCCAATTACCGTTTAGGGTTCAATCGCTGTTGCCGATTTCGTCCTGAAGATTCCAGAAACTTAGCTCAGGCCGATGATCGTGTCTCTAGGTTTCGTAGCGTGTATTGAACAGTTTTTTTTATTTCACTTTGTTTGAGTTGTTATCGTTTTAGCTCATCTCAAGTTATTGTGATAATAATGAGAAATCAAAAGATGTTTGGCAATTTTGATGAATATATGAAAAAGAGGGTTTTGTGGAAACTGAATGTGTGTGAATCTGTTCCAGGAAGGTTATAGTTGTGATGATGTGTTGTTGCTTTTCCTCTCTGCTTATAGGTGGTTGAGTTATATGGATTATCTGCAGCAGCAACTCTTACTACTCCTTTAAGCGGATGCGTTGAAAGGTGGATACAAGTTAAGCAATGGGAGAGCAACGTCACATTAGGTCACGTTCTTGGAATAGAATGCCAGGCAAAAGATGCAGTGCAAATGGAGTAATGAACGAGTTTATCGTTGTAGATGATGATGAGGTTATCATTCTTGATTTTCCTGAGTCATCTAAAGGCAAAGCCCCGAGAACGTCAAGAACCAGGAATGGGCCCGTTTTGCAGAGAGTGATTAGCCTTGATGATGATGAGGATGATGATGTTGATGATACAGAAAATGTTCACAAAACTGGGAGTAGTTCAAGCCGGAACTCTCGTGCTGCTAACTTGCAAACATCTGCAGATGGGGATAGTGACGATTGCCAATTCATTCAAGAAAAGTCTGCTGCTTTTAGATTTTCAAAATGCAATAAGACTTTCTTTACAAAACCCTATTCTGGAATTCGATTTGGTTTAGGTTCTGAATCTGAAAGTGATTTTTCAGAGAGCGAATGTTCTGATTGTGAGATTTTGGAAGGTTCTCGAAGAGAGGTCCGCGAGCAGTGGGAGAAAGCTTTCTTAAAAAAAATGAAGAAAGCAGATAAAGCAGGTCCGAGTGAGGAGGCTGGTCCTTCAAATCTCCACTGTGACACTAATTTCAGGCATGGTTTTGAGAGTAGAACTGAACAACATGATCAAACATCTTCCTTCTTTAAAGCAAGAAATCCAGATAGCGGTAAAGAAACCTCTTCAGCTTTCTTTGGAACGGAGAACTCAGGTAAAGCTGGTCTGAGTGAGGAGGCTGGTCCTTCAAATCTCCACTGCGACACTAATTTCTGGCCTAGTTTTGATAGTAGAACTGAACAACATGTTCCAACAACTTTCTTCTTTACTGCAAAAAGTTCAGATGGCGGTAAAGAAACCTCTTCAGCTTTCTTTGGAACCGATAATAGAAATCCTAATACGTCTGTATTTGGTTCAGAAATGGAAGAAGACAACCGAGCTGAAAGGTTTTTCAGTAAAGAGGATTTTCCAGAGCCTTCGCCACTGTCACCTGAAATACAAGTTGAACATGAAAGGTCTGATTCACCATCAACTGATCCTACATCGTCAAAGGAACAGGTGCATCAAAATAGTTTCAAAGAAGTTGAGGAACAGCTAGACACAGTGCAAGTTCAGTGTAAAACTTCACAGTGGCCCAAAGAGAGGCAAATGAAAAAGGCGGCCGAAGAGAATAAAAAAAATAAGGCAGTGGAACATTCGTATACCAAGGAAGTTGTACAAGAAGAAGACGCCACAAAATCGTCTACGCCACACCCTTTTGATGGGGATGGTGATACAGCGCCTGTGCTTGGCGTAAGTAATGGAGCCAGATGTGAGCGTGGGATATTGAGTTCAGGTGAATCAAGGCAACCGATCATTGATCCTATCCCATCCACTAGTGGACAAGTGCAAGGTCTTGAAGGTACAGCTCCTGCAGTCGATGTCATGCTTAACAGAGAAATGTTAAAGGAGACAGACGAATACAAAAAAGCACAAGAAGAAGAATGGGAGTCAAGGCAACGGCAGCTACAGCTCCAGGTTTAACCACACACTGCTCAAATTTCTGAAAGCTCCCGTTAAAATATTCGAAGAGTGCCTTCCAGTTCTTTTTTACCTTTCCCGTTTAAATCGTCTTGAGTTATTTTTAAACCTTCTTGCGGAATTATTGCAGGCAGAAGAAGCTCAGAGGCAACGTAAGAGAAGAAAGTTAGCAAACACGCGACAGTTGGAGATGGAAAGAAGGCAAAAGGAGAGGGTAGAGGAAGTGAGAGAGACACAGAAGAAGGTTTATACTCTTCCTCAGTGGTTGCTCATGATTCTTGGGTTAATTTGCTAACACAGACGTTCGGTTTCATCTTTAAATGACAGGATGAAGAAAGCATGAACATGAAGGAGAAAGTCCGTGCAGAAATAACCAAATCGCTTAAACTTCTTGAACTCAAATGCATTAACATGGCATCGTTGCTTCGAGGCTTAGGGATTCCTGTTGGTGGTGGAATATCTCCTCTGCCACATGAGGTTCGCCATCTCTCTACAATTACATTCGTCAACTGCTTTTGTATATATAGTTCATATCATAAGTTCGTTTATGGAAACCAATTTTGGAATTAGGTACATGCAGCTTACAAACGAGCCGTACTGAAATTCCATCCGGACAGAGCATCAAGAGGTGACATCAAACAGCAAGTCGAAGCAGAAGAAAAATTTAAGCTTATTGCTCGCATGAAGGACAAATTTTTATCATAACATTGACGACCAAAGACTTCTTTGTTGTTTTTGGAACTTTTAGGAGTGATGATCCTCTGTAAATCAGTTTTTTTTTTTCTCAATTATCCAACAAAAAAACAAAATTGTTGAGGTAGGTTTTATAAAAAGAGCAAAAGTAAGAACACAAAAATTGGTTGGTATCAATGCTTTCTCTTCCTGCCTTTGCCTTTGCCAAGTTGTCCAGATTTGAAAGCATGTTCCTGATCTTGAAGGAAGGCCCAATTTTTGCCATGTATCTCTGCTCTCTCTTGCTCGCGCACAGCCTTTTCTTTTGCTTTAACCTCGCTCATGAAGTAGCTGTCTTTGCGCAGCTCACGAATTGCTCCTTTCAGTTCCCCTTTTAGCTTTCTCTTATTCTTTTTGAGGTCGGAACGGTACTTGTCTGGATCGTAATCCCTGCCTTTGACAAAGCTGCACAAAAAACATATATACACCGTTATAGAAACCATCCCCGTATGGTCTCTGTAAGTACAACTGAATGAGAGTAAATGGATTGAGGAGAAACAGAGAGACTTACTTCTCTTCAAATTTGGGATTGACCGTTCTGATGGCTATCGGCTTTCCCTTACGCATAGCGAGTGGTCTGCGGTGCTTGTGATGCTCCTCGGTTTTCTTCTCGATTAGCTGCGCGGCATCTTCTAATTTCTCCCTAAGAGTTTGTGGGATCTTTTCTTGATTACCAACTTGGTGTAGTAAAGTTGAGATGGGCATGAAGATCTCTGGAAAGGAGCTCAGTCCTCCGTTTATCTCTACAAACCCTCTGAGAGTCTCGACTACACTTGAAAGGATGCTTGCTCTGTTTCACCAAAAAGTCAAAAGTTTCACACACACTTCAACTGTTGAAGTCTTACACTGAAAAGTTGATTTCAGAAGAGAGAACAGACCTGAAATCATCAGAGCTGAAATATGGAGAGTCTGCTGGCTGGTCCATTATCTTTAGGAAGTTTAATGGCACAACCTCCTTTACGTGGTCTTGAATGCACAGGATTGGAGTCAGCGTTTTCAACTCCATGAAATGATAAAACTGTAACATGACACAACAACAGTTCATTAGCTCGGTAACAACAGTTGCCTATGTGCATCTTGACTTCTTAAATGCAGCATTGAGCGTTTAAAAAATCTATAGTCATAAGCACAACACAAAATTGATCGAATGTACCTCAGATTCCTCAGAAGGTGGTGACTTCTTGTCTGAAGCAGCCACCAGAAGAGTCCGGATAAATAGTATGGCTTCGGGGCATAACTTTTTAGATTGTTTAGCAACCTACAGTCGAATTTTGTTTGCATGAGAAGATATGAGAAATGGAAATAGCCAAGGAAAAAGTTGGGGATCATCTTCTCCTTACCAAGAGAACAATGGAGCACAAGAAGGAGCCTATGGCAATATCACGACCAGAGGAAATGGGGCAGCGCATGAGATATTCACACATCAACAATATCGACGGGGTCATCACAGCATGGCGATAGTCAGAGCACGGAAAAATCATGGACCAAAGCCTCAAGAGAAACAATGTTTTCAAGGAAGGCCAGCATCCATCCTCTGGAAGAATGCTTCTGAACTGGTTAGGGGGAAAAAGATGGAAAAGGCATGCATCTTAAAGGACACTAATACTCAAGGCTAAGGAAGGATCACGAACCTGGATTTTTTATAGCCTCACAAAATTGCGCACGGGTCTTTAAAAGCCGCTGTCGAGCACATATTGCAGCAAAGTAGGGAATCTCCATGCTCATCTCAATCAAAGGTTTGACAAGCATGTTTAGTAACTCAAAGTTCAATGGCTTCTTGTTTGTAAGAACGGCAAAGTACTGCAGGAGAATACCATAGAAGACCTGGGTAGCAGACAACAAGAAAGCAAGTGAGACATGAACCAGTTGAAGGGCCTGAAAATTTTAAACAGAAAAAGCTGCAAACAGGTAAGTGGTTTAGGTTATCTTTGAGAGCAAAAGCAAAGATTACCTGCATTTTTTTCCGGTTTTCAGCTGCAAGCTTAATTGAATCTGTTGTCCGGATTCGGTTTACAATTGTAATAACATCTGCATTAGAACGATCTTCTACAAGAGCAAGCAATTCCTCCAAATCCTTTGGAGCATGAATCACGAAAGGAATATCATGCTGTGTTGAACTCAATTTCTTCATATTGGTTGTTTGTTTCACTGTTCCAGATGACCCTTCTCCTTTAGATGGAGGAGCACGGTCATTCTTAGACTTTTTATGTACTTTTGGCTCCGCTTCTTCTTCTTCTTCTTCTTCCTCCTCATCATCATCATCACTATCACCTTCCAGCTCTGCCTCTAGCTCATCATCACTTTGTTCCCAGTCCTTTAAATGATGACTTTTTCTCTGCTTCTCATCACCCCCATCTGACTCCTCCTCATCATCATCATCATCTTCCCCTCCTTCACTTTCTGAATCCTCAGAAGAACCACCATCATCATCACTTTCTGAATTATCAGCATCATCCTTTCGTTCAAGAACTTCATCAATCCATCCCTTTTTCGGCTGCTGCTCATCAACTGAGAAGGAATCACCAAGATCATCGCCAGAAATGACTCTTAGCCTCTTTGTTGATTCCTCACCACCAGCTTCCTCATCCCCATCGCTCAAATCCTCCGTTTCTTGCATCCTCTTCTTACGTTTTTCCTAAGCGTGTTAAAAAAGTGTATCAAGATTAAATGATGTCAACAATAAGACCTTGACAACACAATCAGATAAGAGCCCTTCTTTATAGTTGTTCATCATATACTCATTCTGTAACAGTCACATGTAAAACTGCAAGAAAAAATACCTCAAGTTCCTCTAATTTTTCTCGCTCTTCCTGGGCAATTTCTTCAGGTGTCTTTGTTCTATCAGTAGGACGACCACGACGATCCGACGA
The DNA here is from genome assembly GCA_900108845.1 of Iljinskaea planisiliqua. NCBI lineage: Eukaryota > Viridiplantae > Streptophyta > Magnoliopsida > Brassicales > Brassicaceae > Iljinskaea > Iljinskaea planisiliqua. The sequence goes on from FNXX01000009.1 coordinate 4,051,920, forward strand.
CAAAGCATCCATAAGCGTTGCATATTTATCATTTTTTTCCTGCAGACAAAAGGAAATACGTCAACCAACAGAAAACTCACGAACCGAGAAGCCTGATAACACAAACAAGTGCAAAATGTGATCATCGTTTACATCTGGGGGGTCAAATTCTTGAGTTAAACTCTTCATCGCCTCAGAATTTTCTAATGACATGAAGTTTTTATTCAGCTCATCCAACAACTTCTCCTTTTCCTCCTTGTGCTTAGCTCTCTCCATCTAGAAAACCATAAAAAAAACAAAACACCTTACCAACTATAAAATTTACAATGCCATGCAAAAGAAAGATACAAGGAAAAACAGTGGAATAGTCACCCTGCCAAGTTTGCTCTTCATTATGATCTCTTCCATGACTTCCTTCTTGCTCTTATGCCTCTGCAGAGACAATCCAAGAACATCAGCAATGCCTAATGTGTCAACAATCAAGGTAATAACACTCAGACACCTAGGAGAACTGTTCTTACCTCACCCTCTCCAGTTGAGTCTCTGTTACGATGCTTCAATCCTATTACAGAAAATGGTTAGACAATCAACGTAACAAAGTATACGAGGGCATTAGCAGAAGCATTAATAAAAAAACATACTCTTTGATCCAGCATGTTCAAGATCATCGTCTTGAAGATCTTCATCCGACAAAAGTCCAGCATCAAAATCATCCTTTGCAGAAGAATCACCAAGAGCACCATCTTCATACACATCTTCCTCCCCATCAGACAAATTATACATGCTCTTCTTCGCTTTCAACTACATTACCATAAGAGAAAACCAATTGATAAAATAAAAAAAACATTCTTTGCTTGAGGGTGATGAATGAAGCATATGAGTTCTCTTCTTCAAAGAGCTGACCTGTCGCACTTTCTGAGATCGGATAATACCCTTGTCGAATTCTCCGAGCTCATCGTCCTGCTCTCCTATACGCTTATCCATAAAAACCGAAGATTTCAAACTCTGCTCGTACTCCTTAAGCAGAGTGTTCTTCCTCTTATCAACAGCGCGGGATCGAGAAAAACCGTCGCGGCGTTCTTCACCTTTACGCTTCTTTCCGAGGACGTCAAACTTCCGGCGAGACCAGATCGACTCAAATGGATTCTCGACCTTCTTGGCCTTGGCTTTCATGGCCACTGCATCTGGTCCCGTCCTTTTGCCGCCTATTTTATCATGCTTCTTCTTCGATTTTTTCTCCTTCCCATTCCCCTTCCCCATGATTTACTCAGGCTGCTGCTACGGCGGCGGCGACGACGACGGTGGCTAGGGTTTACGAGATATCGAACAGGGTTTTGGGAGTTTGATTCTTAAGCTCAGCAAGGCTAAAAATAGGATGAAGAACCGGGCGGGTCGGGGCGGGTCGGGTCGGGTCGGGTCGAATTCATTTTAACCTATATAAGCCCATATATCTCATTTATGGCCCAGCTTTTCTTTTCTCATCAAAGTGAAAAGTAGTGACGCTATGTTCTAACACGACAGGTACTTCTATAGTTTTGTAATTACAAGTATAAAGTACACTTATGAATTCATCTGATATCATTACCTAAAATCTTTTCTTTTTTCAACCTTAGAAATATATCAAATGTTCACCATTGAGCCAGTTCGAAGTACACTTACATAACATAAATTAATTACCAAACATTCGGCGGAACTATTAAGAGCCATTTGTTTGCCATGTTGTTTCTTTATGTTTCAGCAGAGAGGATTTGGATATAACATTCGTAGTTAAAGCCACCGTTGGGCAGGTTTGTTTTCTCGTAATTATGAGATTCTGAGCATACTTGATGTCTTGATGTTCAGTAAACTAGTATAATGATTAATTGCACCACCCACAAGGCCACAAGTCCACAACCATGATTAAACGTAAAGGTTACAACTTACAAAAAAAGAAGGAAAACTCTATCAATTATTATGTAGATAAACAATACTAGTTATAATATTCAGGCGAGAAGCCAGAAATCTTTGTGACGCTTAGTTGTAAGATTGTATCCACCAACTTTCTTACCTCTCTTGCGAACCGCAATGGCCATACAGGGAGAGTTGTTGATGCAATACTCTACGATGTCGGTTTTGGTTATGGGTCGAGCCTGTGAGGCCCATACCATTAGTAGCCGCCACGTGGTGTGTTGTTTCTTCTGGCCTAGAACTAGTAAGGACGCTCCACGTTCTCTTGCCTCTTTCACTATGGTCGGACCTTTCTCGTCACCTTGTACAACCATCATCTCTGTCTTCACCTAATTCAACTAATTATTAATTGTAAGTAGAAAAAATTGTTGAAAAAACAACAAAATTATGCCCCAAGACGATACTCTAATTCTCTTTAAAATGCTTCATAAGTAATATATGGTATAATGAAGAAACATATTTCAGACCCAAAAAAAAAATGAAGAGACATGTTATGAACCTCAGGTTTTTTTAGCTCACAAATGTTTCTCAGGGCTGAAACTTTTTGATAAGCTCTCGAAGTTGTATGTTTGTCACGAGTTTCTTCTTCTCCTGTAGCTTGAGCACCTAAAGAACCAAGCATATATGTAAAAGAAATAGTAATCATTTTTGTGGGAAATTAAAAAAATGAAAGTTGACCTGAGTGAGAGGGTTTAGCTTTAAGAAAGTGGAGAAGAAGAATGGAGTCCTGAGGCTGAGCACAATGGGAGAGAGTCCAAAGCAGAGCGTTCTTAGCCTCCGAGCAAGAATCAACCACAACCATTATTCTTCTTCCTTTTGACTCTGTGGATGCGTTTGGTGGTTCTTGGCTGCAACTATGGTGGCTCGTAGTCGTCGGTGGTTGGACTCTTACATGAGCCCTTAATCTGTTTAGAAAGAACCCTTCTCCTTTCTTCCCCATTCTCTTTCTCTCTCTCTTTCTCAATGGTAGGACAGTAAGATGATATAAGAAGGTGGAGAAAGTAAATGAAATTAAGAGCTTAAATAATGTGTTATTATGATCCTGCTTTTGGTAGCTCCCCACATTTTATATATATAGAAAACCTCAATTTCTTCCATTTAGGAATCGTTAATTCTGTACATTTTCTGTATACATAGTCGTTGTGGATTTTGCAATAACTAATTATGTCCACCAATATATATATTCCACCTAATTAAACAAGTGTCAACACATTTGAGAATTTAGTAAATCTTTTAAAACACGTGAGATAATTAGGTGAAACACTTAGGATACTCTTTGTTATTTCGTTATTCAGTACTTGTATGGAGAAGAGGACCTAGTAAAGAAGAACGAACAGTACAATACATAAACAGTAAGAAAGAGATGTACATGTTTCTCATTTTCTCCCAAAGCTCACACTTTTCTATTTCTATGATACTTATTTTTGCTTTTTGCTTGAACAATGATATCTGAACTCTTTTGGTATATCATAAGACATCAAGTGTTGGCCCTTTTCTTCAACATGTTCATCATTAAGCCGTAGGTCCCAGCACTAATTCCTGCCAACTGATTATTGTTACTGGCCATGTGATTTGAAACATAAAAATAAAAAAGTAGAAACTCAAAGATGATGTCAACATGAAAAATATGTAAGACCAAAGCCGGTCCCGGCTATAAGCTGCTCAAGCATGTCTTTGGGATCACTAATACCTATAATATGTTTAGGAGTCAATATTTTTCTTAAAATTTATAGTAATTCTATTGGTATATACTTATATTTGTGGGTAAGAGGTTTCAGGTTCAATTTGCAGTGAAATTTTTTTTATATATTTTTAAAAATATTAATTTATTGGGCTAAAAAAAATTTATATGTTAAAGGCCTAAAAAGTTCAGAATCGGCCCGTGTAAGACCTTTTAATTTATTGATAACCACTCAATCACAAATATATTATGCATTTTTATTTACTTATGAAGTATAATATCAATCATCAAGAGAAGAAAACACTCCTCTAAGGTTTAGTTCTTGCTTAGCTTGACTATCTTGGGACACATCTCGAGTATCTTAGATAGTAAAGTTACTAATTTTCATTTTTTTCGCTATGTGACGTTTCGCTAGTACAAATTTGATAATTTGTCTAGCGTTTATTAATTTGGAAAGTTTTTACTTCTGTTTGGTATCAAACACTAAACTGGAATATTGAAATTAACATTAAAAAAAAAAAATTAGTTAATTTATTAGGTAGCGGGCTTTTAGTCTCCACCTTGGGAAAGAAGTAAATTTGTAGTTAAAATTGGATTTGCCATGATAGTATATAACCACCATAATTATCTTTCCTTTTTCCTTTCGAAACCAATTACTATCTTTCCTTTTTCGTGTGAGTTTTATATTGGTTACAAACTAATAATTAAAAATTTAAAATGATTAAAAATTAAAAATTAAAGTAATTTTGAACTTTTTTTAATTTAAGGAATAAAAGCAGATACAATACTCGGCCGTGGTGGAATTTGTAAACCGAAAATTGAAAAAATAAGTCAACATTCCAAAAAGCAGTCAAAATTCCAAAACTCTTTTGGATGACACGTCATTAAAATATCCCCACAAAATCTCCACGTTACCTTGTGCTGCTCTCCAAAGAATCCTACTTCGCTGCAATTACGGACCAAAGCTCCAAAGTTTGTTGCTTTTTCTCATGCTTACTTGATTCGTTCTTCCTTCTGTTCTCTCTTCCAGATTGATCCAAGGTTGTGAGAAGTGAGAACAGACAAAACAAAAACATTAATCAATCTTATGTTCCTCTATTTTTTTTCTCCCATATCCTGTTTTTTTCTTCTCTGCCTCTTGTGTGATCATTAATTATAACCCAAATCTGTATTTTTATTATTGGTGATCTCCATTAATTCAGATCAATGGGTATATTACTTTGCTGTCTTCGAGTTCCGGAGCAGGATGGTGAATCTCGAAGCGTACCTAGAATCACTGCCTTCAGCTACCCAATAATGAATAACTTTCCCCTCAAGGTATCCCCACATTATAAACCCTACTTTCCTTTTCCTTACTTTTTCTACCAATACCTATAGAAAATTTGCAGAACTAATCAAAAGCTAACAAGTTCGTTGTTGATCCAGTACGAGCAACTATCTCAAACCCGGGAAAGAAGGGAGATTTTCTCTGTCGAAGAAGAAGAAGACGTTTGTCCAACATGTTTCTATGGTAAAAACAAAGAATCTAAAACTCTACAAAACTAGATTATAAAAACCTTTGATTTGAAAGATTGTTGTGTGTGTTAATTCAGTTCCTATTGTGACTGGAGACAGAGTACACTGAGGATAATCCGAATATAGTTCTGCAATGTGGACATACCTTTCACCTTGCCTGCATCTATGAATGGATGGAGAGAAGTGAAGCTTGTCCCTTTTGTTCCAAGGTTCTTATTTATGACACATTTATTTACTGATTGTGTCTATCTTTTGATGTTCTTTTTGTTTTTGGTAAAATAGATTTGGGGTTTCATGTACGTTTTTGATTTCCACAGACAATGCTTTTCTTGGAGGGTGAAATTACAGAAGAACATGTGGAGTAACGATAAGAGATATCCTCAGATGGTTCGGAGCTGTGAATTTTCATTGTTAACAATTTTTTCTTAATTTATGTTGTAAATATTCTTTTATAGATTTTGGAAGATTTCGACCAGATTCTTTTTGCCTTGTTACCTAAAAAAAGGGAGGGTTGGCTTATTAAATCTGTAACTGTTTAGTTTTGGTATAATGAAGTTCTAATTCTTATTTATCAAGTTTCTTACTAGGCATGAGTGTTCGGATATCCATTTGGATTCGGTTCGGATTTTTCGGATTTTCAGATTTTCGGATTTAGAGATATATAATCCGTTTGGATATTTTAGAATTTCGGTTCGGATTCGGATATCCGAAAATTTATTTTAAAAAGTAAAAATTGATTAAATTTGAAAAAAATAATTTTTTTGACAAATATAAATAAAAATTTTCATATATTTTACTTATTTTAGATATTTTAGTTATTTTGGTCTAAAATTAATTAATATATTCGAATTTATAATTATAATTTTAGATAAATATGTTATATCAAGTCTAAATATAATTAATATTTTCGGTATATAATTGTATTTCGGATATCCATTCGGTTTTCATTTCGGTTCGGATTCGGATTCGGTTTTTCGGATATAGAAATCTAGGATCCATTCGGATATTTCATTGATTCAGGTTCGGGTTCGGATCCTCTTTTTCGGTTCGGATTCAGTTCGGTATTTCACCCAGGCCTATTTCTTACAAAGAATAATCCGTTTAAATCCCGAATTGTTAATTTTTTGGCCAAAAAAAGCTTCAGATCACTATTCCACCACGTCTTCTTCCTAACGCTGTTCTCTTGTTGTCTTTTATTCATAGACCTTAAGTCCCACCCCAGATCTTTTCATACTCATCCATGAATCCACAACTGACTAAGAACAGTAAACTCATATATAATACATAGGAAAACTCACAATATATGTCGAGGGATTATTAGCATTTGAGAATTGACAATATATCCACTAATTAAAGTCACGCGAAATTGACAAAAAACTGGAAAGACAACTTGTGTGCAACCAAGATATGCTCGTATGAAATGGGGTCACTATTTGTGTGCATCACGCAACCATGAGGCAAGTGCCATTTGTTTCAGAAAAAGGTACTATTTGTTATTAATTTATGATGATATTATGAAATGCGTTGTATTATTGAATATGAAGAGTAGAGCTTGTATAGAGAGAATATGAGAGCATCGAGTAATTACAAAGAATATTTAGTGAGTAATTGACTAGTATAATTATAGGGATTGAGAAATCAAAGTGATACGAGTGATTCTATTTCCTTAATATTCATAATCCTTAATATTTGTGACCCCTGTCTCACCAACTCATAGCACAAGTACTTGTATCTTTTTGTCACTATGAAGAACCTAAAAGCCAGTTCCCATATCCTCGTATGAGGCGAGATTGATTTTTTTTTTCTTTATCAGTTGGACTTGATGCTTATAATGTTAGTAATGTGGTCACTACTATCATTATCACATCAACACATATATCTTTTATTTATCTAACAAGTTGGATGAGTGCACATATCTCCCCCAATAGCGATGATTTACTTCTGATGTATTGATTTTCTGTCATCCACATGAAAATTAAAAAAAAATTACCTTTTTCTTTTTTTTGGAATGTTGAAAAGAGCATCCAAAACAGATTACCTCTCCTGTTCCAATTTGTTTTCGTGACTTATGGAGTTATGGATTTTAAAGGAAAGTGTGTCAAAAGAATATGATTTTTTTTTCCTTCTAAACGAATGCTATTTTAAAATTCCAATATAATTTCGATAATTTTTTTATTTGCCAATAATTCCAAAACTAATAAAAACAGAATATCAATATATTACAATTTTGCCACATACGGAAGCAAAATCAGTTTAAAAAAATTATAAAGAGAAAAGAAAGAACTTGCTAATTTATATTATATAAGAACATGGAACTTGCCAAAATATAATGTGGCTAATTGTTTTTTTTTTTTTATTATGGATGATTATAAATATATATATGGATTTGCTTAGCTTCATGCGGCAAAGCAGCCAAGGTTGCAGTTGTAGACGGGTTCAAGAGACAGATCAAGGTCGTTCCTCCTCATTGCCATTGGATCTTCTTCTTGATACAGGCCCCTGCATTCACATTGATTTAACTTACTTAATTAACTACATAAATGCAGACAAAAATCATATGTTTCGTCGTAAATTGGTAAACGTTCATATAGAAATGTCAAAGAGAGATCATTTATCTAAATAATTCAATTTTTTTGTTCTTTAAACAAAAAAAAAAAAAATCGAGCTGATGGCAACGGTTTCTTAGGCTTTTCGCTACCATTCCAAAAATATAAGTCTGTTCGTTTGACGACCATTGCATTAACCTACGTTAATAAATGAATAATCTTAGCAGAGGGTACTTACAATTTACAAGTTACACATCTAACCATCACTAACACAGAACTTAAGTGCACTGGAATTATAACGACTAAGTAGCTTGTATAACACATATGGCTAAATAATATACGTGAAAGTAAGAGGAGTGAATTAGTAATTAAATTTTAGTTACCCCATGTTGAGAAAAGGAGATGGCTGATGAGAGAGCATGTAAGGATGCTGCATTTGATGCTGCTGCGGGGGAGGAGGCGGAGGCATATTTTGGCCATGGTTTTGCTGGTCCCATTGCTCTTGTTGTGCCCTAAGAACCTTTTCCCTCTCCTTGATCTGATAAGTTCCAATTTCACACACTATTATCATCATCATTAATTTTCAAAGCGACGACATCATAAATATATAGATATGTAGCACACTAGCACCAAATGTAATTGCACTTTGATTACAACTAATTCCTTGCATTCATGCAATAAGTTATTGTACATGTCTTAAGTATAAATTTTCTCTAACTGTTTTTTACTAGCTTTTCAATTTTAGCCCTTTTTTATATATTAGGAGTTGTGTCTATATCCATATACCCTATATTTAGATGACCAAAGTAGAAGGAAATGAGACGTACGAAGTTTTCAAACTCAAATATTTTCAATCCGAAAGACAACCTTAAAACTAAACGGACAAAGCTCATCTACGTACAGGCTGATGATTATATCAATCAATAGACTACTTTAAAAAAAAATGCAAATATGTTCTATCTATATTTTAATTATAATGGTGCGGAAGCTAAGTGGAGATATGGAGATCTCGTAGTCGTAGGTATAGCCTGGCTTGAATTAAGTGTGGAGTAGAACAGTGAAAACTAACAGTAATGCAATGGAAAACATGTTGACGAAATATAAATAATGACAAATGTCACCTGTTTGGAAAGCATGCTGTTTTGTTCCTGTATGGCCTTCTCCTGCCATTTTCCAAAACGGCAAAATTGTTAGTTCCCCTATACGTTTCTTACACGAAGCCACTTTATGTAGACATACGTTAGATAGGGTTTTTACATACCTTTCTTTGGAGATCATTGATGGAGTCGTACATCAGTTGGTTCTGCATAAACACACATTAGACAAACGTACAATTACTTTGAGTAATATGAGTCTTATACACAAATTCCCTAAAAAGTCATACATTTGAATCGACTTGATCGAATTTCTTACATCCAACCAATAGGATATGCATACAAATGTATTCGTATAATAAAATATTAGCACTTGTATATGTTTAAGTTATATATATATATGTTGAAGAAATGGGAGAATTCATACTTTTCTAGAGCGGATGTGCTTAAGAGCAGTGTCAAGCTGCTGCTCCAGATTTTGGAGCTCCTTAGGGCTCATTGCTTGCAAGTCTTCTCCAAGATAGTGCCTAGATTTCAATAGCATTCATGCATTTTAACTTACATTGATGCCACCAATTTCTCATTTCATTTGTGCCTATATATATACATGATGAATGAAAGTGTGTACCTCTGGTTTCTCTCCAAAAGCTCAATCTTAGCCTTAAGCCTGTTATACTCCATCGACCAGTTCGTCTGTATCTCACAAGTTCAACCATACAGATATAATTCAGCAATATCGAAATAGATAGTTACATAATGTATGTAAGTTAATGGAGAGAGATTGATTTACGTTGACGTCGGACTCAGGTGCAATAAGCTGTCTCTCGGCGTAAGAGTACCTCTCATAGCGTTCAAGTATCTTCTCCATACTGTTCAATTCACAGAATTAGGGCTAGCTTCTCATCATCAACAATTTATTATCATATTTAAATAAGATACAAAATTGGGATATATAAGCTCGAGTTTTAATGAATTTTGACGGTATATTTAGCTAGGTCTTAATGATAGCTTTATGCCTTAAACCTAGATTTCCTAGATCATCAAATACTGCACAAATCTCGATAGTTCCTCTATAACAAAACAGTAAGAATCAATTACTCTATACCTTTAGCTTAGAGTTCTAATTGCACGTTTTAAAGTTTTTATATCATTATGTACAAGATAATTTTGTTAGATATGACGCATTATAATAAAATATTACAATCTGGTCAAATCACCAATTTACCAATATAATTTTGTATAGAATAGGGATAATACTTTCAAAAGAAATTAAGAAGAACAGCTGTTGCCTGTCGGAGCTAAGTTTGACCATCGGTAAGAAGCCGAACTTAGGAGTAAGTTAATTCTTTTCGTGGATCCCCAGAGGTCAAAGACTCCCTACTCAGATTTGACATCCTTATTTCCAGCTTTTCAATTGGTTAAATCAAATAAAACAGAAGCAACTCCGTTTAATACTACTATATAGTGTTTTAAATATTGAGTTCATGCTTCTCAAAGCCGACTGACATTAAACATTTTGTTTCTTAGATTTTGAAAATGTCGGAAAACACAACTGGGAGAACAAACGATTCATAATGAGTTTAGGGCTGTAAAAAAACCTAGCTCAGAAACTAAACTTTCATCCTTTTATATAATCTCTAATTAATTTGAAATCCTTATATATTACCAGTTTTTGTACTTCGCATCACATTTTTTCGGCTTATCTATAGTAATAATAGTCCATTTGCACAATTATTAAAAGAACGAGCAACATTACATTTAATACTTTTCATATTCCTAGCTAAAAGCCGTGTGAAATGAGACATTTTTTTCCTGAAGATTAGATTTGCAAAATTTTGAAAGACATAGGTAGGAGAACAAAACAATTCATGATGAGATTAGGGTTTAAAAACCCTAGCTCGGAAATTAAACATACATCGTTCTATATGCTTTCAGTTTAGAAAAAATTGATCTATATATATGTATATATATATAACTGCTTGTAAATTGTAAATATATAGTTAGTGTTCTAGGGTTGGATTCACTCCAGGCCCTAAAGTTTTGATTTATTAATTATTACAAATTAAAGAAATAATTTTTCTGACAGTAATTAACAGATTCATTAAAGAACTAAAGATATCTAACTAGTAATATTCCAAATCAAATACAAACCCTAGAAGTACTTAAAAAAAGAGCAATAGTTGCTAATTAGGGCAAATCAAGTAGTCAACTTAAGAAAAAACATGAGACAAATCAAGTAATTAAAGATATATTTGTTTCTTAAATGAGAAAGTTACCAAGAATCAGTGGAGTACTCGAAGAGTTTCCCCTTATGGGAAAAAACAACAAGGGCAACTTCAGCATCACAGAGAACAGAAATCTCATGAGCTTTCTTCAAAAGACCAGCTCTTCTTTTCGAGAATGTCACCTGTCTATTGATCTTGTTTTCTATCCTCTTCAACTGAACCCTACCCCTTCCCATTTGATCCTTTTTTAAGAAACTATGTCCTCTAAAAGAACCAAACAAAACAAGAAACTACAAGAAGAGAGATAAAGAAGAGCCCAGGCTTTGGTATGATCCAATTAGGAAAGTTTTTCTTTCTTTCCTTTATAATAAGACTTGTGTTTGAGTCTCGGGATCTTTCTTTCTCTCTTTATTTATGGAGAGATTTGGGTAAGAGCGGTTTTAGGGAAAAGCTAAAACTGGTTTTCTCTTGTTCGCAAATACCAGAGTGGTTTTTGTAAGGACTTGTGTCGACTTCTCATTGGCTTATACGTACTAGTGTCGGGTCCACGTTTTCTAAAATGAAAAAATAAATAGAAAAAATTTGATTGTCTACGTCTCGTGAAGAGAGAAGTAACATTGTACGGACCACTGGACCTTCCCCAAGTGTCACCTTCGCTTTGCATTGACGGCGGAGATTTCCCTGTAGATATACGAAACAAAATCTGGACCAACAAAAATATCTAATCATTTTTTTTTTTTTAAGTTCAATTTATCTATTTTATTTTTATATATTCTTTTGGAATAAAGTGTGAACCCTTTGTTTTCAGATTTAATGTTCAGCGGTAACAGTGAAAGTACAAATAGACCATTTTTTTTTGGCAATAGATGTTTTTGGTAGAGTTGAGTACCAATTGACAACTGTGTAATGTATTGCGTTCACTGATTTATACGCAGGATTTAAGGAGAAGGTAGGACGAAGAATAATAATTATAAGTATTCAATCCCAAAAAAAAAAGAGTATTTTGTGAAGCATCGTATAATGTGTACGTGTAGTTCTTATTAAGCTGTAGATCCTACTGTAAATGATCTATATCATTAAGCTTTACAAACGGAGAAGGTTTCATAATCGGTACACACAAAAAATAAATATATCAATTGAGGAAGAAAAAGAGCAATTGATATTTTTTTTTTTTTTTGAGTAAAAAATAAGATTCTGAAACCTTCTCCGTTTGTAAAGCTTCAGCTTAATTACTTCAATAAAATTACTCTTTATTGGTTTAATCATTGAAAATATGGTAGGTTGCAAATGATTTAGCGTTTCAACTAACCGTGCAATCATTGATATTATTCAAATCACAAAAGCTTTGTGTTGTTTTAAAACATGAAAAGATGTTTCAAACCAAAATTACTTTTCTCCAAATACGATGACCAATGATTGTTTCGATTATGGTTTCAATTGTTTCAAATGTCAATTTACAAATTAAACTATCCGTATTGTACAAATATAAACCGTTTAAGCTTGGATTAAAAAGTAATTAGTTGACAGAAAATTATAATAGAATAATAAATTAAGAATGAAGCCACGCATATATTTGCCTGTTGCATTCTAATGATACATTAAAATTGGTCATACACATACTTGAAAAAGAGTTATAACAAGCAAATTCGATTACATGTTGTTAAACACTTTTACTTGTTGTAGTACTTTAATCCAACTTTCTAGATTTCATATTTGTTTTCTTCATAGCAGATATATTAAACCAGGTATGATATAACCATATATACCGAAATGATCGTAGTTATATAACCAAATTTAAACATGTACGTCTTGAGATTTAAAATGATTTACACGAGTTGTAAGATAGAGAGTATAAAGAACCCCGTTTGATGGTGGTATACTATATATATATGTTATATGTATATGGAGATCATGAGCAAAAGTAGTAAGCAACAAAAGGAAAAGTAGAAACATAACAAATTGAGCAAAACTAAAAGAATCTAAGCTCGTGGCCTTAAAGACAACATCCCAATAATGTCCATTATCTTCGCCTTTGTTACATCTCTACCCTTCTTTCCTCCCGCTTAATATGTACAGCGTACACGTTAGATACAATATCTTCACGAAACTGTATCTTCGATTCCAAATACAAAAAAAAACAATTAGTTTTCATCGAAAGGAGGTATATATCTCTTCAAGGTCATAAATATTAGTCATACGTACATTCGAAGTGGCTTTGAAAGATATATAGAAGGCATAAAAGCGTGATAATCGTTTTAAAGCAGATCCCAAGAATTGTCTCCAATGATTGATACTTGTATTGACGAGAGTTGTGAGGTTGCTTTGTATTACGGGGACGCAAGGCTTTTAATGGATTTTAGGAAATGATTACTAGGCGAAGTGTAGGATCTTTTCATTCTATGTTAATTTCCAATTTTGTAATTGAGATGACTTTGGAAATACGTGAATCTTGACACAGCTTGGTTAAAAACTCAAGAGTTATCTACAATCACTACAAACTTCTTAGAAACTTTAGAATAGGGAGGATACTGAATGTACAGTCAATATTGTTTGAAATAATGTAGATTGCTTGTTGTGAAACATTATATACAGTTAAATCAATTATGTAGACTGGACAAGGATCATAAAATGGGGGGGAAATGATGACGTGGCAACTCAAATTTTCAAGAAGAAATGAATGAAGAGCAAAGTTGTCTTAGTTTAGTCTCTATCAAAGAGCAAGTTGGGGTCCAATCCAGCCACATCAAATGTTCAATTAATGTACACATCATTAGCTTTTAGGCCCACCATTATATATATATACATACATGTATATGTATATATATATATATGTTCTCAATTCTAAAAAGAAAAACCATATATTAAACGTTAAACTTTTCTATTTCCTAAACAGCCGTAAAAATTCTTGTACCATCGATGTTAATGTTACGTTGGAAAAAAAAAAAAATTTAAAATTTGTATGGTTGAAAATTTAACTTGTGAAATCTTTTTATCAGTTTTTGTTTTGTTGTGTTACTAAAACAACTGTTGTTTTAAAAAAGAAAGATTTATCTAGTATATTTAATTGAATATAAAATTACAGATGACAAAAGTACGTACATATGAATATGATGTATACGCAGCAGCTAGCATCTATGTTGATGTTATCTTCTAACCACCACGTTTAATGAATATATACTTCGTGTTACTTACACCACAAGAGCTCCATATCTCATTTTATATATTTATCTCTCTCTTTCTCTATGTACATTCATATGTATATATAGTTGATAAATATTTATCCTAAAAACTCGATATGAAGCAAAACTGTACTGTTAGGTTGCAAAAAAAAAGTATTTAGGGTTTTTTCAGTTATTCAAGTTTCTCAATGTTACAAAAAGATTCAGGTCCGTGAAGGTGAGGCTTTTGGATACTTTTGGTCCAGACCCCGAACTGTATGAGAAAGCCCATCAAGTTGACGATTAAAACCTGATTTTTTTAAGGAAATAGTTACTAGTTAGAAGATTGTTCAAAGGCCTATTAGCTCAGTTGGTTAGAGCGTCGTGCTAATAACGCGAAGGTCACAGGTTCGAAACCTGTATAGGCCACTTCTTATTTTTTTCGACAAAGTTGTGTGTAGCCCATTATATTTTCACTCGGGCTTCTCCCACCCACGCTAAAATTAATTAAATAATATGTAAATAGAACCCATCATTATGTCTATGACGGAATAGTAAAATTTTCATGAAAGTTGGCATCAAAATAATAATAAATGTTTATAAGCGGAAAGGTTTCTTTTGCTAAAATAGTAAAAATTGAAGAACACACTGTAGTTTCTTCCTTTTTTTACCCCACATAGTACGTGTAGTAATTTCTTCTAAACTAATACTTCGAATTCACAATACTTTTTTTGAAAAAGATAGAAAATTAAAATTCAAAAGCGATATGAGAAGAAATGAGAAACATGTGGAAGAAAGATAAAAGGCAGTGCGCGTCAAGTCTTGAAAATGGTTGAATAATAGTGTGGTCGATCTTTTGTGTTTGGCAGGAAAAAAAAAAAATCTAATAATAATAAAAAAGAGACAAAACCAATCTTGTAATGAAATTCAATGCCAATCTGGTAACGTAGTTCAAAGCCACTCCTTTCATATCTTTGGTGATTGATTACACGCTTATCTTATCCTCTTCAATTATATTTTGTGCTTCTCAACATCACATATGCATGGGCTTGTATCGTCTCGTTCATCAAATATCTCTATAGTCAGTCCCTTTCTTTTGCTGATATTGGTCTGATACCCTATATATCATGGATTGAAACTATACTCATTTTTGGAGTCGAATCGGATATTTTTAGATTTGTTTCAAAAATTATTGATGAGTTTGATTGACAACACACAAAAACAATAATTCTTCTCTTATTTTATGCATTTGTTAACGGTAAAAGATGATGGTACTATAACTATAAACTATAGAGAGATAGAAGATTGTAGAAAATATTACAATATCTATGATCTGTCTTTTAATCCCTATGGTTTTTCTAAATATTAATATTGTAATATATTTTTCTTTTTTTGACCAAAAATACTGTAATATGTTTTTTTATTTTTCTTTTTTTGGACCAAAAATACAGTAATATGTTCTTGTAATTTACTTAAGATTTTGTCTATAGCTTATATATATGTGTGTTTTTTTATATTGAATTAGATATGAGAATGGATATCCAATTCTTAGAATACAAACTTCTCATCAAATTATCATAAGAGGTTAATTTTTGTAGGAAAGAGATTATGAGCTAAAGACTCAGGAACTTTCTCTTTTTTTTCTTTTTTCTTTTTCTTTTGTTGTGTGCACCAATTCTCGGGAACTTTCTCTTTACTCAAAAAAATTCAATGTGTGAATGAAAGTTGTAGAGGGTGAGAAATGGTCGATCTTTCAAAGCCCACCACACCGTATTGTCTAAAAAAAAAAAGTAGGGCATTGTTAGAGTTCAAAGAGTTGTCGTTTGTGGGACCAAACATTTGAGCCCATTGTGAACAAATACGATAAACTTATTGGGCTAAATGGGTCCAGTTATAACTTATCGTGTCTCAGCAGTTACTAGTTAGTAGTTACTTATAATTGCTTTGCAATTGGAGTGGATGATTTCCACTTCCACAGGAGGAAGATGAACACATGGGAAGTGTTTGATAGAAAGAGATGGGACTGGTGAGAGAAGTATAGCCATAAGAAGCAACTTTAAGAGTGCTGAGGTTCATAATAAAAGAAAGCTACGTTACACTTTTCCCTCTTTTGTTTCCTTCACCAATTCCTCCAACATTTAGATATTGACTTGACAATCATAGCAATATAAGGCGATATTTTATTTTAACAGAAATAATCTTTTATATACATTTGGAAGTGAATGGACTACCAAAATGATTTGTTTTTCTTTTTTTTCATAATTATTCACCAATATAAGTTCTATCCTTGTTTTTTTAAACCAAAATAGAAAACTTTGACCAATATGCTACTTAACAATTTTGGTATACTATAATATTCGGCTAAGTTAATTGAAATCCGAGATTGTTCAAATCTTTGAGCAGAAAATGCATATTAGGGATTGGTTAGGTAATGATGGAGATGGAGAAGGAGATGTAGATGCAACTGTCAACTACAAAACCTGGGGGCTCAAGTGCTCTTAACGTATCTTTTTCAACGTCTACGCCCCAAGACAAAGCCCTTCTCTGGTTCTGTCTTTGTTGTTGATTGTTGTACAACCAAAACCATGTCACGTGTCATCTCCCTTGACATGTCTCCGCACGTGTGGGCTCGAATCTCATCTTAACCACTACTTACTATTCGTGTCATGTCTATGTTTTGCCTTTGTAACCATTTAATGTGGATTCTATATATACAACGTGACGTTGCCTCCTCTCTAAGGCCCGACTTTTTTTTTTTCTTGTATACTTCTCGGTAGTTTTGATATTTATTTTTTGGTGATTCTAAATTAGTTGTTGAAGGTATATATAGAGACATCGTTAACATATGGTTCGATTCTGTTCAATTTCCTGACCTGGATACGACCAATTTAATGAAGTGGATTTATCTAGATTTTTATTGTGGTTAAAATAAAATATCTTGATTCATTTTATTTTTCCTCAAATTTAAATTTATTGATCAACAGAATTACAAATATGATGAAGCCGTAAAAAATAGAAAAAAAATTAATAAGATGACAATAATTGTGACACATTTCTTGTAGAAAGAAAAAAAAAACTAAGAGAATTCAAACTACTTTCTCATTAATCTTCTAAGTAGATTAGGGAATTTAGAGCACTTCTATTATTAGATATCTAATATATAATACAATATATATACATATTTTGTCTTTTAAAAAATAAATCTCATGTAAAACGAATAGTAATATCAGATTTTTTCGACGTTTTTCAGATGCTCAAAATTAAAGAATAATCAAAAAAAAATGTTGTAAAAAAGATAGAAAATAAAAAAAAGATAAGAGAAAGAGTAAAAAACAGTACATTGTTAATCAAAAAGATAAACTCGAAAAACATGAAAAATAGCGGGTTTGTGTCGCACAATTAGATCTGAAAAGGGTGAATTCATATTTTAATTTTATAGTTAAATGAATTTAATAGTAGAAAGAAAAAAAAAGAGAAAAAATATAATTAAAAAATGGGTAAAAAATGACAGAAAAAATGATGAGAAAGTGGTAAAAAACAGACTAGAAAGACTTCGAACCGAAGGAGGAAATGACTAGGTATTTAACAAGTGAAAGAGCAAGATTAGCAGACCAAGACAACAATGGTTCTGCTCATGATTATTGAATAAAGATTTAACTGTTATGGTAGAGTGACTTCAAAGCTCTTCTTCCAAAGATACATAACGAATTTAAATGTGTCACGGATGGAACTTACGTAACGAGTGCAATTAGTTTTTTTTCTTTTCTTTTCTTTTTTTTTGAATAATACGAGTGCAATTAGTTTAAATCATATAGAACTGACATTGCAAAGATGACTAATGGTTTCTCACTTTTTTTTTTATGTTTCTATGTTTTGAAAAACATGTGATTCCGTTATGTTAATCATTGGAAGTATATTTTTGAAAACTGATTTTGTTATATTAAAAATGTGTTATATAAAACAAAAGTAAAAATAGAATAATGAAATACTTAAGAAATTATGAAATCTTTTCGCTTCTTTTATTCAGCTATTTAGTTGATATATCAGTAAGTAATACAACATGACAAAAACTGAATGTTGATCTTTAGATTAAAACCACAAAATTATAGTTTAAAACGACATTAATTTATTATAAAGAGGAGGAAGTATTACTTTTAAAACTAACTGGTGGTATACGTAGAAATTTAATGGAGTCATGGTTTGTGTGTGGATTGATGTACATAAGCAAACAAATTTTCAAAAACCAAGGACACAAATAAATTGCGAAAGAACAAAAAACAAAAAACTCAAAGTTGGAATCCAAGGCACACAAGAGAGGATAGCCCCCACATTATCATAAATACAATCAATTAATTTTCTACACCTTATCAGAAAGCTCATAAAATCAAATGAGCCCACCTTCTCCTTCAATTAAGTTCTTCACCCACGCATTTAGTGGGTCACACAAACTCTTATGACTTGTGTCCCTCCAAATTTATAATTTTTTTTTAGCATTCAAAACATTTAACTGTAACCATATCCGAAGTATAAAACTATCGTAATCCACTAATATTAACTTATGAATTCCGCATGACGTATAAGTTTACGACCCGTATAACATACTATGACGGTATGTCCTTATTTAATGATGAAAGGAGTTACATATCACATTATTTGTTGTTATATAAACCTAAACACCTTATATTTCATTCTATCATTTTCTATCAACTTGTTCTTCTTTTCCACAAATCTTGCATAGAAAGAGACTCCTGATATCATCCAAGTTTCTCATCTTCAAGTCCTAATTAAATAATGTCCATGAAAGGGATCTCATCAGTAGAACCAGATAAGATCTCCAAGAGAATATCTTCCCACAAGCGCAACGATGCTCACTCCGGCGAGCTCGACGTGTTTGAGGCCGCCGTGTACTTCTCCGGTTACAACGAATTCTCCGGCGACCATAGATACACACAGAAGTATGGCTATAACGCGGCGAGAGAGGAGAATCGAAGGAGATGGGGAATATTAGGAGGAGGGAGAAGAATAAGCTTGGATTTGCCAATTAGATGTTCAGAGCAGGTGCATCATCTTCACCAAGATCATCTTGAGAAGCAAGAAGTTACAACAATCAAAGAGAGGATTGGTAACGTGAGACACAAGCAACCAAGCTCACCGGGTGGGAAAATCGCCAGCTTCTTGAACTCTTTGTTTCATCAAGCGGGTTCGAAGAAGAGCAAGTCAAAGTCAAAACCATTGGATCGGGAAATGGAGGAAGAGATCCCTGAAGGAGGATGGATGAGGAGGAGGAGAAGAAGCAGTATCAGCAATTTCTTGAGCTCAAGCAGATCTAATTCAACCACCACAACGACATCATCATCATCAAAATCTTTGTTGTCGTCGTCAAGCTCGGGTTTCAGAACTCCTCCTCCCTATTTAAACACTCCCACCAAGAACTACAAGCAGTTCTTGAATTTCACTTCTGCCACAAACCAAGTGGAAGTAGTAGAGGAAAAGAAAATAAACAAAGACTTGTCTTGGCTTGATGAGAAACTTAAAGTGATGGAGAGCCTCTCAGAGAAAGAGAAGGTTTGGGGTGACCATGATGCTGATAATGATGATGATGATGATGATAATCGGAGAATAAAGAGAGAGGGAGATGATGATGATGGAATGGAGAGTGATTCAAGTTCTGATCTCTTTGAGTTGCAGAACTACGAGTTGTCTCGTGGAGGCTTGCCAGTTTATGAGACCACCAATGTAGCTAACATCAACAACACTCTTGTATAATCTCTGTCTCTTGAGCGTCATAAAATCCATCAGATCTTGGTAAAACCCATGAAACAATTTCTTTTTTTAGTTGTTCTTGTCTGATTGTTTGCAGCTTATATGTAATTCTTTTGGATTTCTGGGATTTGATTGTGAAAGCTTTTTTTGTATGAGATTTGAGGGTAGATCTGATAAATACCTAGTGTTCTTGTCTCTCACATGGATTTTTTTTGTTTCCATCTCTTTACGTCTTTTGATATTTTCCTTGTAAAATAACATTTGTACGATATTGTTAATATCTTAATTATCATAATATGGTAAACCATTTTTGTATTAGCATATATTAGAGAAAATCGGTGAAGAAATTTGCCCCTTTGCTACATCAACAACCGTAAAAATTGAGCTATGTTACGGACCATATATATCGCTGATAATCATTGCGATAAAGTAAAAACTATCAATGAATAAGAACCAGAAATATCATATGGGACCAATAAATAAAGTTAAACCGGCCGGTTAATTAAGTATTGTTGGTCACTTATTCACTTGGTTATTTTTCTCTTCACATATTAGTTATAAGTCCTTTTTTGTCGTCGGTTATGAGTCTTGCATCTTATATCGACGCCACTAGCTAGTTCTCAATTTAACTATGCATCTTAAACATGAAAACAAACAAACAAAAACAAAAATTGGGCACCAACAATTGTTCATACATAACAATATTAAATATTATTATTATAAGAATTAGCAATCAGTGACTGAGTATGCCTAGACGTTTTTTGTCCTGTCAGGAGTTATGTCACAGAACGTCGATAGATATGACAATGTATATAATTAATGTTTAGGTCGAGGATTGATTTAACCTTAAAATGATTATCAATTGCTTTAGATTGATTTATTAACATATTAATCGAGGACAAAAGAGATATCCAAACGCTTTTGCCATGCATAGATTGCGCTTGCTTTTCGAATTTTCTCATTTTAATATATTTATAAATGCATGCATAAGGCCTACGCACTACTATATAGCCTTTTGAAGGATACTTATGATGTGTGGGTCGTTGCGTAAATTATCTGACTAATTAAAACTCTTTTTGAAATGTGACTAAAATTCATTTTAAATTGTCTTGTTCGCGTAAATAGATCTTCGTTGTTGATTTGAGGAGTAATTTATACAACATGGTGAAACTGATGTTGGAATAAAATAACCCTAAATGGTGATACGAACTCCAATGAAAGATTAATCCATTTTAATTATACACTAGGTAGGTTAAAGAACTTGCTTTTGCTTTATATGTAGTTGTATTACATCATGTACACATAATTAGCGACACGATATGTTCGTATATTTGATAAGTCTTAGGCATTTAGTATACAAACCAAATCAAAGAGACAGGAGGGTCAAATGTAGAACAAGAAACTCATACCGATTGGCAAAAAAGGAAAAAAAAAAAAAAAAAAGAGAGAGAGACAAGAAAAAAAACTCATGGAGCTAGAAACAATGATGCATGTCACCAATATAGACAAAAGTCTGGTATATGAAATTGATAATTAATAGATGGCTTTCTCCTCTCATTTAGTGGGTGGAGGGTCCAAACATGTGATTATCATAAAGTTGAAGTAATTATGCAAACTAAAATGGTATGATAATGAACCTTGTAGATAAAGACACTCACAAATGGTGAGTTTGGATTTTTGTTAGAGAACTAATGATTTACGTCATATATGCTGTCATATATACGAATTCTAATCAATTTAGATTTATTTGGTTCAGACTTAGTTATTTCACTATTTCAATTTTGATTCGGTTAATTCAGTAGAAAATCAATGTTATATATGGTTCAGATTTAAGAAAATAATTTTGGGTGCAAGAAAATTTTGTTCGGATCTATTGTTCGTTATGCCATATATATAAACCCATAGAAATAAAGTCTTGTCTTTGGTCATGTGACCAAAAAAGAAAAGAAAAAGAGAGTCTTGTCTTTGGTCTAAAATGTTAATTTAAAAAAACATGGACTTTCCATCGTATTCAAATATTATGATGAATATCATTACTACTCTTTTTGGTGCACTCTGCACTCTTGAGTCTGTATTTTAAAATAAAATCATTTGTAAAGAACTTTCGTGAAAAATGAAACTATTGGCGTGGAACAGACCTCCTAACCATAAGAAGATAAACCTTGCTTGGCCCGTTCTTAATAGGCTTGGATCAGGCCTTAACTATATGCTTCCTATTTTGATGGGCCTGGCTTTGTAAATTGTAGCATGCACCATTTTTATTTTTATTTTGCCTCCCTACCTCATTAATATGGTAATTAACTAATTATACATGTCCGGCTTTTTTTTTTTTTTTTTTTTTTTTTGAGTTTTGACACATCAAAAAATATATATCGGAAATTTACTTACAAGTACGAGAAACGATCAAATAATTCAAACTTATAAATACATATGAAATACTAATATAGCTAACAAGAAAAGAAGAGAAGGAAAGAAAGAAAAGAAAAAGTAATTGGGACTAGCTTAGATTCCATCACCTGAAAAGTGCGGTTGGTTGGCCAACAATATGTGCTCTGGCTCCCACCAAAGGAAAATAAAAAGTGCTGATTTTTATGAAAAAAGAAAAAGAAAAAGGGCTGATTTTGTAATAAAGCAAAAATTTTGGAAAGCTTCTGACGATCAGCCCACACACGCTCCACCACCAATCTCTTCAACTTGCTGATTCCCAAATATTTTATATATTCTTTTCGCGACCCCAAAGTCTTTTTTTCTATTATGGAAACCCCATACATTCTTCTTCTAACCTATGCATTAATTTGGACATTTGTTTTCTTTGGAAACAATTTAATTAAATAGATAAAACCCCAAAAATAATGTTCACAAGTTGCTATATAATATTCTCTTTTCGTAGGTTGTTGATTTTTTATCTTTATAATTGCAAAGCTACCAACAAACCAAATAATTAATCGAAAAATGTGTTTGTTAGTAGAATATAACACAAAAAATGTTTAAACTTTGGATTGTGGGTCGTGACAATGTCCATTATGATCTATCTGTTTTGATTGTAGTGAACATATTTATGGCATCATATAAGTGTATATGTGTTCGAGATAGTGTGAACACACGACATCGATTTCGCTGTTTGTCTCTACAAAAAGTTTCGATACATGCCACCGTAGTCCTTATATATAAAGTAAATTCATTTTGTTTAGGATTTTTTAATTTTTTATTTTAAAATCAACCTATATATACAAGTTTTGTTGTGTTGTGTAAATACAAGAAATGCAATGTTTTTTTAGTTTTATCTTTTATGTATCTGCTTTATGTTATAAGTACATGTACGAGACATGCCATATCAATTATTGTAAATATTTGCATGTAAATTCAAAAATATTTCAAATAAATGAGTGTAACAGAATTAAACTAAATGTAACTTAGTGTATATCTCTATTACTTATACAATTTCTTATTTGGGGCAATAAAAAAAAATTCTTAGATAATGATTTTTTGACTCACGAATTTATGATGGATTTCTAATTAATTAATTAAATATATTTTGTTTATATAATATTTATTCTAATTTTTAATGCCTTATAATATGCAAAATATTGATTAAATTTCAAATAAAATGTTTTTTTTTTGTAGTACTATGTGTTTGGCTTCTAGTTAGATCTTTCCAATATCAATTTTTTTTTTAATGATATAAAATCCATTCAAACATTTTTATTTTATTAGGAATTTAATGTTTACTCAAAATAATTTTGTGTTCAGATTGATTTGAGTCTTTTGTAACTAAAATAACTAAAATTCCATAAAAGACCTAAATATCTGAAAACTAGAAATTTTATGGGATATGTATTGAATATAGTATTTGAGAGGATTTGAGATAATTTGATTATTAATGAATTTTTAGATGATTTTGGATGAATTAATGAAGTTTGTGTGATTTTAAATAAAACATTTTAGAATTTGATCTAAAACAATAAAATTTGGAATTTGATCTAAAACAATAAATTTGGAATTTGATCTAAAACAATAAATTTGGAATTTGATCTAAAACAATTAAATCTGGAATTTGATCTTAAACAATATAATCTGGAATTTTTTTTTTTAACAAATAATCTAGAATTTTATATTTTTAACTAATAGCAATAAAAGCGAAATTAGAAGGAGAAAAATAATAATAATAAAATAAAAAAAAAAATAAAAAATAAAAAAAAATAAAAAAAATATGTGTTTGAGATCAAAGTTTGGATGTCTCAAAAAGGAAGATAATAATAAATTGTTATTTAGAGATTCCCAAATTTGAGTATTAAGAATTTGGTTGTCAATATAAAAAAAAAGCATAGATGAGAAGCTCAATAGGTTTTGGTAAAAAAGACTTTGTATACTTCAATTATTATTTCAAATATCAAATATTATCGGAATTAAACTGATATCCAAAATTACTTAAAATTGAAATCCATTCGAATATCTTGCTAAAACTGTACTAAAATTTCATCGTTTTTTTTAATCGGTTTTGGTTTAGTTTTTTTGGTTGTGGTTATGACGTCGAAGGCTAGTTTTCAGTGGTAAAAACTAAAAAATGTGGAATCGCCAACCTAGACACCGCTAAAGTTCACGGTTATTATCAGACCAAACAAAATATTGAGTTTCTTTTTCTTTTTACGGCGAGGCCATTCACTATTGTCGGAATTGTAGCCAGAACCCTGTAAATACAGTATCCACATATTGCCTTGTATATAAAAAGTAATTACAGAATGGAAATTAAAAAAAAAAGAAAAGAAAGGTATATGGAGAAGATGGCTGTAGTGGAAATCATGTTGACCCAACAGTATCTGCTTCGACGTCACCTTCACCTTATTCCTTCGACTCCCCCATTTTCACCTTTTTCTTATATTTTCTCCAAATCTCTCTTCGCTTCTGAATTTTCCCTCTTCCTCTCTGTTATTCTATTAATCGGTGAGTGCTTCGATTCTTACTCCAATTTTTTTTTTTTTTTTTTTTTTTTATATTTGATTCTTCTTTCTCTCGAACGATTTGGTTCTTCTGTTTACTTTCCAATAGCATTAAAGGAAAGAGAGAAAAATCGAAACTTTGTTTAGTTTTTTCTTTTTCTTTCCCTGAATAGTTTTCACCGATCCTATTGTTTGATTGGTTTCTCTCCGATTCTGATGAAAAGTATTGATTTTTATTCTTCGTTTCATAGTTTTGGGTTGGAATAATATCATCAATTACATCTGCCTTTTGTGCTAATCGAAGGAATAGGTGAATCCTTCTCACTCACAAGAAAAAATTGAATTTCTATGGCAATGAAAGCTTCCTACTTTAGGGTTTTGTATCACTAGTTGTTATTGAAGAAAGCAAAAAAAGCTTGAACTTGTTCCATCGTACTAATTGTTATACAACTTTTCTCAGTTTCCAACTTTTCTGATGGATTCTTGGAGCTATGGGAGAAGTGTTTTCTTGGCTAATGGAACCCTTCTACCTTCTGATTCTTTTGCTGAGAATCGAAGATCCATGGCTGGATTTGAACAGGGTCTCTCTAATGAACTGGAGAATGATGATGTCTTCATGTCCGGTATAGCTGGTAAATCCAGTAATGGATTCAGTGCTGTTTCCATTAGCAAAGTGGCTTCTTCCTCTTGTGTTGTTCCTTCGAGTTTGTTGCACGTTGAGGAGGATGATGAGAACCAATCTTCTTCTGCCAAGTTGTCTAGGATAGATTTCAAACTTAGGAGCTTTATGGATTACGGGAACGATGATGGTACTTCGTCTAGAGATTTTGCTCTGCCGGCTAAAAAGACTCGAGCTTCATACTCTTGCTCGCAGAATCCATTATGTCAAGTTTATGGGTGCAATATGGATCTGAGCTCTTCAAAAGATTACCACAAAAGGCATAGAGTTTGCGAGACTCATTCAAAGACTTCAGTGGTTATAGTTAGCGGTATTGAACAGAGGTTTTGTCAGCAGTGCAGCAGGTTTGCCCATTTATCCTCTTAAGCTGTCTCTGGCTCTCTACTTTGTTCGATGTTTTACCACATCATGATAGTTTCTTCTGGTCAGGTTTCATTTCCTCTCAGAGTTTGATGATGGGAAAAGAAGTTGCAGAAGACGATTAGCCGGTCACAATGAGCGAAGAAGGAAGCCTTCATTCTATTTCCTACCGGGTAAGCGACATAAGCTTCTTCGCACATCTCAAGGTACAAAGTCTCTGCCTTTCCCTTTCCATTGATGTATTGTATTCACATAGTCTCACCAACTATGTTTCCTTAAACACATACAGTCTTTCATTTGTGTAAGTTGTTGTGGCAGGTAACAAGTTTCTGGAAAATTCATCAGTCAATGACTTCTCGTTGGTCTTGCCAGAGTCGTTTCCTGGTAGTTTCTTATACAGAGTAATGGATGAGCACGACAACCACCGTACAAGTAGACTCGTGAGTTTCAAAGATGAACCTACCTGCTCTGAATCTAAACTAGCGATATATTCACCGGAAGCTTCTGGTGTATCCTCTATTTGGGACTTACAAGAGGCGGTGCCACGCTCTACTTGTGCTCTCTCTCTTCTGTCAGCTCAGTCCCAACAACACTTCCCTGAAACTCCAAACAAAACTTTTTCAATCACTCAACCAAACCAAAGTCTCAACCCCTCAACAATAGACTATCATCAGATGCAACCCTTGAGGATCAACCATGTCAAGACCAATTCTGGTTCTTCTTCACGTAACGGAAAAGGATCATCCACGGTTGATCTACTGCAACTGTCATCGCATCTTCAGAGAATCGAGCAACAACAGAGGAGTTTCACTGATGAGGTGAAGCAGGAATATAATGAGCTTTACTTCCCCTAGCTCCTTTTAAAAGGTTACAACATTCTTATTCCTTTAAAACAGGCTTGAGTTTCTTGAAACTGTTGTGCACAAGGACAAGGCAAGGCTCTGCGTGGTTTGATTAATGTGTGAATTTGGGTTTGATGATTATTGGATTGGTGAGATGGTTAGATTAGGAGAATTAAGATCAGGTCAGGTTACAACTGATCTTGTTTATTATTATTATTCACCAGTCTGAAGAAAATTGCTTCAGATATCTATGTCTGCTTCTTTCGCAGTGTTACAGTCTTTCTTTTTTTTTTTTTTTTTTATCAGACAATTTGTATATAACGATGTAATGAATATTCGCTGAAAAAGTTATTTTGCCCTTTTGTTTTGTTCTACACGTCATCTGAGATTCTCGAATTCCATGTTACGATGTTGAAAGTTGCAAAGCCTTTGGAAAATAATTTGTGCTAGATAGAGACGAGAATGAGCAGATAGGATTAAGACAAATTTAAAGTCCCGACATAAATGTCCAAAAGAACACATCAAAGCAACGTAACTTTCAAATCTAAGACAGAACATAAATATAATAAAGTCATAGACTAAGGCAACAACATCATTTCTGCAACATGAGACAATACAAAAGAAAACACACCAACTTAAAAGTTAAAACAAACAACACAAGATGAGGAAAACAACGCCGTAACTAAACCCTTCGCAGAAAAGTTTGATTCTCGCACACGTGCGTTTGTTATTTTTAGGCTTTTTTCTTGGGATTTCACTTCTTCTCATCGAATACGAAACCCTAAAACAAAACATTTGAGAATAGATTTTTAAAATTATGTTTCTTTATATATACGGAGACTGAGTTTGTATAGCTTACATTGATGTTGTTAGCTCCGGAAGTAATGGAAGTAGGAGAATTGGGTATGTACTTAGCCCACTGTTTATGACATATTTCAATTACACGGAACATTATCAAAATAATATAAAATATATATATAAATGAAAAGCAAAGTTGGTTATCTGGATCTGATTAATTAGAGTGGTGATAAGAAACTAAGCGATTATTGTCTTACATTTTTGGCAGCAGCGCTAAATGCTTCACGATGTGGTATTTCCGGATTCGCACTCTTGATGCGTTGTATCTCATCCCTTTTTATTTTTAATTTTCAATAAAAAAAGAGGAGGAGAAGATAATCAAATCTATGATACATGCATTAAATTTCATAACTTGGAAATGAAGAAGAATATGTCAAATAATAACCTCATGAAGCGGTTGTACGCAGATGGAAGTCTCTGCTTCTTCTCAGGAGCTGCAACACCAATATACAAACAAAGATTTTTAATTAATTAATTGTCATATATTGAAAACGATTAAACTAAACAAAAACAGCCCGAAAGGATAAATGGTATTGTCAGAATCATTTGGCTTACGTTTAACGACAAATGGTGGTCTCGGAGATGGTGGCTGGTCACTGGAGGTAGAGGACGAGGAGGAAGAAGAGCTTCCCTTCTTATACTCACTCCCACCAAAGCTCTGCATCTGCTTGTTCAAATAAACTAGACTCATCAATACCACTTTTTATACATGTAACTAGATGCATAAGCATATGTATAAATCAAGTGTTATAAACCTGAAGGGTGAGGCTGACATGGCCCTGAAGAGGAGGGCTTGTGGTGAGAAACGAGAGGTTTCCACAATGGCCACATTTCACCGTTACAGTGTCAAGCATTCTCTTCAATGGTATCCCAACCTATATAAGTAGATTAGGTTTACAATTAGCTCGAAATCTTGAAAAAATACACAACAATATATAGCTTCACATGGAGTACTTATTATCCACATTTCTATGAGGATCATGCGTATAAGCCTATATATCTATCTATGCGTGGGTTACTTACCGCGAGGATGGTGTTGCAGATGCTGCACCGGACGTAATAGAGATGTTCGGCTTGAGGTGAAGCCCTTGAAGCCATGGTTTGTTTGTCTTCAAGGTTCATGATCTTTACGACTGGATTGAAAACCACTTGGGAGAGAGAGAAGATATTTATAGAGTTAGGTTTATGGTTATTTTATGAGATATGAAGGCTTGTATATATACAGAAGTTCAGACGTAGTGTAACCATGGAGGTATAGAGAGAGATAAGGGAAGATAGTTCAAGTGTTGGACGTATGCGCAGCCCATAAATGCATTTTTATTATTTATTTTGCAACAAATATATCTTAAAGGTTATAAAAACCAAATAATATCTTAAAGAAAGGATTTGTGCTGTAGACACGATGTTAGTGTAAAAAATAAACATTTTAACAAATAAACTAGGGTTTAGGCAACATAAATAAAAATCCATAAAAAATTGACTTAAAATTAAAAGAGAGGCAGGTTTTAGTGTAAAAAATGAACTTTTTTATTTATGTCAAATCATATGAAATTTAAATTAAGTGGCGTCTAGGGTTTTATGACTTTTATCTATGTTTCTGCTACTGATAGTACACACCTTCCTCTGCAAAATCTTGCAGACGTATTTAATTTGCTTACAAAATATCTGACTTAAAATATCACTCCTCGTACATTAGTTTTTCCTATAATTAGCTGTGCTGAAAATGATTCAACCACGTTTTTGTATATAATATCTGATTTTTCAACTGATAATGCGCCTTAATGATGATTAGCTACTCCAAAGTTTACCTGGGGGGGGGGGGGGGGGGGTTATGTCAAAACAAGCAGATCTTACTTTTCTATTCATCAGCTTCTACATCGTACATATATTAATGAATGTATATGACATGATGCAAAAGTCGAAGAAAAGAGATAACTAGTACTAAAATATTATATATTAGGTAATACATGGTGTGGATATGATTAGATTCATTCAAGTTTTGATGCCAGCAACCCTTGACTTGTCCACATGTTATATATAAATTTAAGAATGGTCCTTTTTCTGATGTTTGATCTGTTTCTTTTTTGTTTCTCTCAGAATTTTTTTCATGCAAAATGATTTCCCTGCAGAACTGATTGCATAACTTGTATTCACAACTTTTTTCTTCATCGTGAAATTTTCATTCAATAATATCTATAAATTAAATACAAAAAAAAAATAGTTTAGTTGTCGAGAAACAACCAAAACAATGGATCTTCTTCAGACCCATCCAACTATACATCCATTGGACTCAGAAGCAGAAGTGATTCCAGTCAGGATCTTTTGATTTGCTCCGTTTTTTATATTTTAAGGTTAAACAAGTTTTGTACACTGCACTTCAATTTTATTGTTTTGGGTTATGGGGTTTATACATGTAGAAAGTGTATGTAGTTCTTAAAATGATCTTATATATAAACATAAATTCATGGTAGACATGGGATTGACATTTAATCTCGCCTACACGATTTTTAAGTTCTTATGTTATATCTTATATAATGAATAATATGACGTAGGACCAACTATTAATCCTACCTGCAATACGCGAGAGTCCATCAACATAATTTTTCTTTTGGGAGTTAAACACTCTTTATAGTTGAAATTTGAGATAGACAAACATATTTGTTAGCAGCATAGTACCTATTAAAGGGTAGATGAAATAAGAAGTGGGCTTTGAGTTCAATCAAAATCAAAAGTTAAAAAGATAAATATTTATAAAATTTTCAAACATAGAAACTTGAAAAGATAGTGAAGAAAGGAAGAGCCTGTAGAATGGATTCCATCTTTTGTGCGTGCACTGCCCCACAGGGAAATTGGAAGTGGACAAGTGATTAATCACACGTCTCTTTCAGTGACTAACTTTTTTGCATTCTTCACTCTCCTTAGACTTCCTACTTCCACACACATATTTAGCTTACGTACAATTTTATTTTGATTAAAGTTTCCTCCAATGTTTATTACCAATTTATACTTAGATTGAGGTAATCTTTCTAGACTTTTTTTGTTCGAACGATATATAGATTTCAACTTGTCAAAGGTAACAAGATAATAAACCAATAATCAAAACATTACTTTTTTTTTTCTTTTTTATTAATAGGCTCTTTTGAAATTCCTTTTTTTCTTACCCGGTATGCTAGTCTAATTCTAAAATATACGTACAATTACCATACGCTCTTTTTTATGAATGACATCTGGAACTTACTAGTACTCTGTATTATAAAAATATCATTTAACCATGCAAAATTAAAAAAAAAAAAATCCTCGACTTTCTATGTATCCATTTTCATCTATAGCAAAAATCTCATCATTGCGATTATGATTTAAATGTAAATACTTCCATATTTCGCCTGAAGTGAAATATTTCTAAATTAGTAACTGAAAATAGAAGATTAGTTGTATATATTATATTTTCAGTTAATTGTGGAGTAGAAATCTGATTAGATATATCTGTCTGCATCCCCATAAAAGTGACTGAAATTATATTTATTGAGAAAAAAGGTTTGGGGACTATGACTGTGAGAGATGGGACGATTGCCCAAAAAGGGAAGAAAGCTAATAAGAAATTAGGGTTTAGTCAGGTTTCCATGCTCGTATAACTTCATTACTTCCTCTCTTTAATTAAAGCTTTCCTCTATACCCTCTAGCTATCTATCTATTTAATACCACACCCATTATTCATGCATTCACTACTTTACACTTAATATATAAGTATTTTCATATATGCGCTCTTTTTCTTGTCGTGTACCAAATTTTCTTTTGCCTAATTATCTACCGGTTAATATTTAATGATGATTGATTAGCTACTGGTTATGAAGACACGGGCATATATATTTTAACATTTATGAATTAATCACTTAGAACCTTTACATTATAGTACTAAATATTATAGTTTCAGATTTCAACATGCAGACTGCAGATTGTGGAAATGATTTGATGTAGGTTTCTTTGTTTTGCAATAGTTAGTGATAGTGATTAACTATGTATCATAAAAGTAATTGATTATTATAAGGTCTGACTAATTTATATACAGTCATTGTGGGTGTAAATATGGAAGTCTGTGGAAATAGGCAATTGTGGTTTCAAAATTATTAATAGTTGTTGCAAACATGTATTTTTACGGAATATTTAGAATTGATATATTAGTGGATGTAGTAACAGTTAAATAAAAAATTAATAATATAAACACATTAAATAATTATAAAAATTATCTAAAATAATATTATTAGAATAATATATATAACATTTATTAATTTAATATATTTAATAAAAAAAATTATGTATTTAATATATATATTTACTTTAAAATTTTATTTAGTTTAATGAAACTGTCGAGAAATTTTTTATTTATTTAAGATTAATGTTAAATTTAAGAAATTTTAGTTTGTTGTATATATATCCAGATTTTAATTTTTAACTTATTATATATTCTTTTTAAAAAAAAATTTTTTTTTTTATTTTTCAAAAATATTTTTAAATGTTTATTTTTAATTATCCAATTCTAATCGTCTTCAATCCTAAACGTGTGAGAAAAAAAATATTTTATTTTGAGAAGTCTACCAAACCCACTTGAGTTTGATAGAAACACACAAAGTTGAGAAACATCACAGTTCACATCACGCGTAGAGAGCTCTCACTCATTAGCTCACATTTCTCAGCTTCTACTCTTCCTTTTCTGGAAACCCTATCGCCCTCTTTCTGATTTGACTTATCTTTATTGTTATCGTTCATAATCACTTTCTTTTATGCATTTTCTATTTAGACAACGTAGTTTTACTTGATCTTTTTCATACCACTTGTGAAAATTCTCTTATTCCATGTTTATCTTTATAATATCTTTTAATTTGCCTCCATTTTCGTTTTACTTTATATAATTATAAATGTTTTGCAATTAGAACATATTTTGATTTTTGTCGATAGCTTGAAGTAATGGGAGAAACATAACCCATTTCAATTTTGTGGTTTAGATAGAAAATCCGAAAACAGTATAAATTATTTTTCCAACATCGACAAAACTTGAAGAAAGTGATACCTTTTTTTTTTTTTTTTTTTTTTTTTTTTTTTTGGTTGAGGACTACCATCCACATCGTGTAATATAATGTCAATCTAATACAATTCAACATTGTGTTTTTCGGGGGCAAGTGATGACAACCGTGAATCTCTCTCTGTTATTTAATTCGAGTGCTTTTAGTTTGTGAAAATAATAGTCACTAGGCTGCTAAATAACCCTGTTAATGCTTTAGAAAAAGAAAATTTTATCTTTTTTATATATCATAGAGAAAATAGAATTTTAAAATATCTCAACTTTTCACAAAATCTCAAAAACTCATAACATTTATCTACAAAACTGCATAATAATAAATTGGGATTAGATAAAAAAAGTTGTTGGTAAAATCGATCACACATGATTGTTCCATTGTTTACCAATCAAAAAATTTCTCAAAAGTTAGAGAATATATTTACATCTTGCTGCACTTACCCATGTTCTGGGTCAGTTATGTTATTTGAAATATGAATCTTATCTACAGTTTTGAGCCTACATATGATAAGAAAGCCATTCAGCTTTTGTGGACTAGCAAATGAAGAGTCATTAGTGGATCTAGATTATGCCTCACTTTCTTGCTCCATATTGGAGTAGCTACATGCACACTTACTAGGAGATTAGTCGGGTGGGTCTCTCGATGAATCCAAAGGTAAAGGGTAAAGGGTAGATCATAATTTGACCTAATCATCAACATTTCTCAACATCTACATAAGAAATCTATGTATAGCTAGTGACAATAAACATCTTTTATTTATGTTTACCTCAAAAACAAACAACAAAAACGATTTAATTCCTTTAATTTTAAATTATAGAGAACATTATCACTCAACCAAGATGTAAATAAATATACTAAATATCATCATTCAACTTAAAAATGGAGAAAAAAAAACTAAGAAACCCAAAACAATGTACTATGATAATATTCCCATATTTTTTCATAGATATAAGTTGTAAAGGTAACATACATAACACAAGACCATATTACACCACCTTTTTTATTTAGCTATGTACAACAAGACCATTCAAAAGCAATAGCAATTACAAGAAACATAGAGGATTACACATTTGATCGTACCATTGACCTTATTTATTAACAACGTCATACTTTCTTTTTTTACTTCATCATTTGGTGCTTTAGTTTTAGTTTATCTTTGGGATGTTAAGCTCGTCCCAAGCTTCGGTCCAAGTGACCATTCCATCTGCAAGCTTGATGAAGCAAGGATCCACTTTTCCAAATTTCTCCTTCACGAGCTTAGCTAACTCGAGGTAGCATTGCTTCACAGAAGTGCATTCTTTTGGTAATGTCACTGATTGAAAGAAAGGTAGTGCCTCTTCCTGCCAGAATACTACATCGAATTTCTTCTTCAGATTCTCGAATTGGTTGCTAGCTTTTTTGTGTTCTATGTAAGGCAGACCTGTCTTTACTCCCCATCCCATGTGGTCACATATAACCTATATTGTCCATTGTCCAAAACGTTACATATAGTAGATTATTGTCGGAAAACACGAGAATGTGTATATATATATATATATACCTTCATACACCAACCAGCCCACATTGGTTGTCATTGGTTGGCCATCTTCCATAAGCCCAAAGTACATAGCCGGGCCAATCAGCTCACGGTCGAAAGCGAGGTTCATACCACACATAGAGAAAAGAGTTCCCTTGGGGATGGTCATGACTGCATCAACGTACCTATATATAACCAAGGCTAATAAATAAGCAAAACGGAAGAGAGTAGCTTCATGCATTTATGTTTGTTAACTATTAAAAGAAGGGAAGAAAGCATATTGGTTGTCTCTATGAGAGATGAATTTGCCTGAAATTTCTCGCATCTGGCTTCACAAGCTGAGTAAGAACATCATAGTCAGGGAAGTTGAGCCAAAGGCCATGAGAGACCACTGTTTTAGCACACTCGCACATAGTAAAAGGGTTTCCACGAGTAAAATCGTCCTTGTTCATGCCTAAAGGGTTTCCACGAGTAAAGTCGCCCTGGCTCATGTCTAAAGGATTTCCACGAGTAAAGTCTCCCTGTTTCATGCCTAAAGGATTTCCACGAATAAAGTCACCATTGCTCATGCCTAAAGGGTTTCCACGAGTAAATTCGCTTTGACTCATGCCTAAAGGATTTCCACGAGTAAAGTTTCCTTGGCTCATGCCTAAAGGGTTTCCACGAGTAAAGTCGCCCTGGCTCATGCCTAAAGGGTTTCCACGAGTAAAGTCGCTCTGGCTCATGTCTAAAGGGTTTCCACGAGTAAAGTCGCTCTGGCTCATGTCTAAAGGGTTTCCACGAGTAAAGTCGCCCTGGCTCATGTCTAAAGGGTTTCCACGAGTAAAGTCTCCCTGGCTCATGTCTAAAGGGTTTCCACGAGTAAAGTCTCCCTGACTCATGCCTAAAGGATTTCCACGAGTAAAGTCTCCCTGTTTCATGCCTAAAGAGTTTCCACGAGTAAATTCGCCTTGACTCATGCCTAAAGGATTTCCACGAGTAAAGTTTCCCTGGCTCATGCCTAAAGGGTTTCCACGAGTAAAGTCGCTCTGGCTCATGCCTAAAGGGTTTCCACGAGTAAAGTCGCCCTGGCTCATGCCTAAAGGGTTTCCACGACTAAAGTCGCTCTGGTTCATGCCTAAAGGATTTCCACGAGTAAAGTCACCCTGGCTCATGTCTAAAGGGTTTCCACGAGTAAAGTCTCCCTGGCTCATGCTTAAAGGGTTTCCATGAGTAAAGTTGTCCTGGCTCATGCCTAAAGAGTTTCCACGAGTAAAGTCTCCCTTGCTCATGCCTAAAGGGTTTCCACGAGTAAAGTCATCCTGGTTCATGTCTAAAGGGTTTCCACGAGTAAAGTCGGCTCCATCTCTGTATGGATCGTAAAGTGTGTTGAAGTAATATGGAGTTGATGGAGATAACAGGTTCTTGATATGTTGCTCAACCGCATTGATCTCTTTTCCAGATGGATCCTTGGCAACCTACATGCATCATTTCCCCCAAAGCAAACATCTTAAGAGCTCCGTTATATCCAAATAATAAAGAAACCATATTTACAAACAAAATTATTGGAGATAACCTGACGAGCAAGATATTATCTTATAACATCCAACTTAGCTCCTGTAAAAACCCGTTGATCCAGTTTGAAATCAACCAACGAACCAAAAATGAGAGAGAGAAGATAAACACTTACGAAGCAATCATCATCAATGGTGTAGATGTATTTCTTCTTGGAGACCAAGAAACCGAAGCAGCGGCAACCAGAGTCTTTGAAGGAAATGCAAGAGGCCTTATCACCCAAGATCCGGTTGATGTCGTTCCTGTTGTACAGCTCATAGTCAAACCCTTCTGGGACCTTGATGGTCTTGGAAGGATCACCGTCCTGAACGATAATCAGATGGTACTGCTCAAAGAATGGCCTCCACATCTCCAAGAAATTGAGGTCACGGATCGTTGGGATCACGATGTCGAGCTCATCTTTCAGCATGGCCATTGGTTTCACTGAGGAAGACTGTTGCGCCATTTGAGATAACTAAGGAGTTTAAGAAAATAGAGATAAATGGTGTTACAACGCTCCTCTTTTGTCCAAATTTGCTTGCTGTTTCTTGTGTTAAGTCCCTCTTAATATTTTATTTTGACAAAATTAGAGTTACGTACGTAAGAACAATGTTTTTTTTTTTTTTAATATCTTTCATAATATTGCTTTACAGGGTTCAGTTACGTACAATATAATATAATATAATATTTTCTTACGAAAAATATATATTACAAATCAAGTACGTCTCTTGACCCCAAAAAACAAACAGATTTTTTTTTTTTTTTTTAATGAAAGAGAGAGAAATCGAGCACGTTATTGGAGCACTTCCGGTTTAACGTCTAGTTGGTTAACTCTGGTTCGTATCTTAGTGACATATATTGAGAAATATATGAGAAGATTCTACAGAATTAAGGATTTGGAAAGTTCAGAAACAGTGGGATCGTATCAGAAACAGTGGGATCGTAACAGAGAAAATCATACCGTGATAAGAGCAATCATATTGTCAATATTAAATTATAAATTTGATTAGATTGTAACTCTGTAAATTGTTATATATGTTGTACTCTCACCATTGATTTAAAACGAATGAAATCATTCAGCATCTGTTTCTCTTTATGGTATCAGAGCCTGAATATTAAAAAAAAAAAAAAAAAAAAAAAAACTGAGATTTTTTTTTTTCTCTTCAAACTAAACGATGGCTGACACGACGAACCCGAATGAAGTGAGACGCACTATTTCACCGTACGATCTCACCTCAGCTGACAATCCCGGTGCTGTCATCTCACATCCACTGTTGAAAGGCAGCAACTACGATGAGTGGGCAATCGGAATGAAGACAGCACTGACCTCTCGAAAGAAGTTTGGTTTCCTCGACGGATCCATTCCGAAACCTGCAGAAGGTTCTCCTGACCATGAAGATTGGTGGACGATACAAGCACTTCTTGTGTCGTGGATCAAGATGACGATCGACCCGATGCTCCGTTCAACTATCTCTCACCGAGATGTTGCTCAAGATTTGTGGGAGCACTTGAAAAAACGATTCTCGGTGATGAGTGGATCGAGAATTCAACAAATCAAGGCTGACCTTGCTTGTTGCAAGCAAAGAGGTCTTGCGATCGAAGCATATTACGGAAAGCTGAATCGAATCTGGGACAGTCTCAACACGTATCGTCCATTGAGAATTTGCACTTGTGGAAAGTGCGATTGCAAACTCGGTGAAGCGCAAGAAGCTGATCAAGAAGAGGACAAAGTACATCAGTTCTTGTTTGGGCTTGATGATCAATTTCGAACGGTGCGTTCAAGTTTGGTCGCACGTGTTCCTGTGCAATCACTTGAAGAGGTTTATAACATTGTGAGGCAGGAAGAAGATTTACGAGACCGTGGTGAAGAAAGACCCGAGGTAACAGCATTTGCAATGCAGACTCAACCTCGATTCAAAAGTGAAGATAAAGATCGTTCTATCTTGTGTAAGCACTGTAACCGAAGCGGTCATGCTTCCGACAGTTGCTATGCCGTGATAGGATATCCTGACTGGTGGGGAGAAAGGCCAAGGAACAGAACCGTGGGTAGTAGAGGACGTGGTGGTTTGGGTCGTGGCCGCGGTCGCGGACAAACAACTTATGCAAATCAAGTTTTTGTCCCGAATGTGAATCAGCATCATGAACAGGCGAACTACGTCATCACCGATCATGATCGTGATGGTGTAAATGGGTTGACTGAGCAGCAATGGAAAACAATCAAAGGAATCCTCAATGCCAATGCTGTCAAAGACACCACTTCCACTGAAAAATTAACTGGTACGTCTTCTCTAATTCCTTGGATAATGGACACCGGAGCGTCTCATCATTTGACTGGACGATTTGAAGCATTAACCGATGTTAGAAAAATGGATCCTGTTCTTGTTATTATGGCTGATGGTAGAGAACAGGTTTCTATAACAGAAGGTTCAGTGCGTCTTGGTTCAGGTTTAGTTATGAAATCAGTTTATTATGTGGAAGAATTGCAATCAGATTTGATCTCTGTGGGACAATTGATGGATGAGAATAGATGTGTTGTTCAACTGGCTGATCACTATCTTGTTGTTCAGGACCGTACTTCGAGGATGGTGATTGGAGCGGGTAAACGTGTTGGAGGGACGTTTCACTTTCGTAGTGCGGAGATTGCCGCATCTGTCGCAACAATCAAGGATCATTCGTTCGAGCTATGGCACAAGCGAATGGGACACCCGGCTGCAAAAGTTTTAGGAGCGCTTCCGAATGTTTCTGTGTCTGTTTCTTCTGAGAATTTGAATAATGCGTGTGATATCTGTCTCCGCGCGAAACAAACAAGAGATTGTTTTCCCGTTAGCATCAATAAAAGTTCAAGAATTTTCGAATTGATTCACGTTGATCTATGGGGTCCTTATCGGACACCTTCTCATTCCGGAGCGAGATATTTCTTAACTATAGTTGATGACTTCTCCAGGGGAGTTTGGTTGTATCTGTTAAATGATAAGAGTGAAGCTCCCACTCAACTGAAGAATTTCTTTGCTTTAACCGAAAGACAATTCAGTACCAAAGTACAAACACTAAGAAGCGATAATGGGTCAGAGTTCTTATGTTTGTCTGATTTTTTCCAGCATAATGGGATAATGCACGAGACATCTTGTGTGGGTACACCACAGCAGAATGGACGGGTTGAGAGAAAACATAGACACATTCTCAATGTGGCGAGGGCATTGCGATTTCAATCTAATCTTCCTATCGAGTTTTGGGGTGAATGCGTTTTGACGGCAGCATACTTGATAAATAGAACACCAACCTCAGTTTTGCAGAATGCAACGCCGTACGAGCGACTTTACAACAAGGTTCCTACATATTCGAATCTGAAAGTATTTGGTAGCTTATGCTACGCTCACGATCAAAACAGAGGTGGTGACAAATTTGCCTCTCGCAGTCGCAAATGTGTTTTCGTGGGTTACCCACATGGAAAGAAAGGTTGGAGATTATATGATTTAGAGAAGAATCAATTTTTTGTTTCTAGAGATGTGGTCTTCTCAGAAAATAAGTTTCCTTACTCTCCAGCTGCTACTCTCGTTGATTTAGAAGATGATGAAGTGGGACAGGAATTGTGGGCTCCAATCTCTGAAGGAATAATTGTTGAAGATTTGGGCCAAAAACCTGTACTGCAGAGAAACCCAGATATTGCAGTTGGGCCTTTACCTGAGCCCAATCCAGATGCTGAAATAACAGCCTCCCAACCAACGTCTAACGAAGCCAGTACATCTTCTTCTCCACCACAATCAAATCCTGTCGCTGAATCATCAGAGGTCAATGCACCTGAAATTGAACAACCCATGGGAAGAGGTCATCGGAAAAAGATTCAACCAGCTAAGTTGCGGAATTATGTCGTCAATTCCGTTCAAAGCTTCCCTCAGAAATCAAAAAATAAGATGGTATATCCTGTTTCCGATTATGAGTCGCTTGGTTGTTTTTCTGAGACACATATTGCATATGTTACTGCAATCGTTACTAACAAGGAACCAAAATCCTTCAAACAAGCTATGAAGGACAAAAGATGGCGTGACTCGATGGCTCTTGAAATCTTAGCTCTTGAAGAAAAGAATACATGGTCCATTGACGAATTGCCTCCGGGTAAAAGGGCAATTGGTAGTCAATGGGTGTATAAGGTCAAATTCAAATCAGATGGAGCAGTAGAAAGGTATAAATCACGTTTGGTGGCTCTTGGTAATAAACAAGTTGAAGGCGAAGACTATGGAGAGACTTTTGCACCAGTCGCCAAAATGGGTACGGTTCGACTTTTCTTGGATGTTGCTGCGAAAAAGAATTGGCCTGTGCATCAAATGGATGTACACAATGCATTCTTACATGGGGATTTGGAAGAGGAGGTCTACATGAAATTGCCCCCTGGTTTCCAAAACGAAGGCAGTAACAAGGTATGCCGTTTGAAAAAGTCTCTTTATGGCCTAAGACAGGCTCCCCGATGCTGGTTCTCAAAGTTGTCTTCCGCATTGTTTGAATATGGTTTTGAACAATCCCTGTCAGATTATTCTTTATTCACTATGGAAACAGGGGAGGTGCGCCTACACATTCTCGTCTATGTAGACGATTTGATTATCACCGGAAGCTGTTCCCAAGCAACACAAACTTTCAAGGATTATTTGTCTTCTTGCTTTCACATGAAAGACTTAGGACCTTTGAAATATTTTTTGGGTATTGAAGTGGCAAGGAACGAACAAGGATTTTATCTGTGCCAACGAAAGTATGCTTTGGATATTATTCATGAAACGGGGCTACAAACAGCAAAGCCGGCTCGTTTTCCTTTGGAACAAAACCAGAAATTGGCTCTCACGAGTTCTCCTTTGCTACCAGATCCTACACGGTACAGACGACTGATCGGA
Organism: Iljinskaea planisiliqua; assembly: GCA_900108845.1. Classification (NCBI taxonomy): domain Eukaryota; kingdom Viridiplantae; phylum Streptophyta; class Magnoliopsida; order Brassicales; family Brassicaceae; genus Iljinskaea; species Iljinskaea planisiliqua. Next base: position 4,092,505 of record FNXX01000009.1, read on the forward strand.
CGACTAATCTACTTGGTGGTAACACGACCTGATTTGGCTTTTTCTGTCCATATATTGTCGCAATTCATGCAGGCGCCAAGAAGTGATCATTGGTTAGCAGCACTCCGGGTTGTCCGATATCTGAAATTTGAACCAGGCCAGGGTGTTTTCTTACGCCGTAATGACAGTTTCCAGATCACCGGATGGTGCGATTCAGACTGGGCAAGCTGTCCTTTGACCAGAAGATCAGTCACAGGGTACTTTGTCCAACTTGGTACTTCACCCGTTGCATGGAAGACCAAGAAACAAGACACTGTAAGTCGCTCCTCCTCTGAAGCTGAATACAGGTCCATTGCTTTCCTTACTCAAGAACTTATCTGGACGAAGCGGATGTTAGAAACTCTTGGTGTACGACATGACCAACCTATGGTGGTGTTTTGTGATAATAAATCAGCCATCTATATTGCAACAAACCCAGTGTTTCACGAACGGACGAAACACGTGGAATTGGATTTGCACTTCGTACGAGATGAGGTAGTAGCTGAAAACATTGTTTTACGGCATGTTAATACGAAGTCTCAGCTTGCCGACATATTTACAAAAGCTGTTGGAAGTGATGGATTTTCTGCATTTCGATCCAAGTTAGGCATACGGAATCTGTATGCTCCAACTTGAGGGGAGGTATTGGAGCACTTCCGGTTTAACGTCTAGTTGGTTAACTCTGGTTCGTATCTTAGTGACATATATGAGAAATATATGAGAAGATTCTACAGAATTAAGGATTTGGAAAGTTCAGAAACAGTGGATCGTATCAGAAACAGTGGGATCGTAACAGAGAAAATCATACCGTGATAAGAACAATCATATTGTCAATATTAAATTATAAATTTGATTAGATTATAACTCTGTAAATTGTTATATATGTTGTACTCTCACCATTGATTTAAAACGAACGAAATCATTCAGCATCTGTTTCTCTTTACACGTCAATTATTATTATTATGTTTTATCTAATGATTTTAATGGATATATGCAAACACATGAATCATGTCTAATATGCTTGAGATTGTCGTTGTTAACTTGTTGCATTTTAAGATTAGCTTATGTTTCATGATTAGTTTATGATTGAAATTTGAAAATGTACAACCGTATTTTGAACAAACCTCACACGGCCACTCCTAAGCTAGAACTTACACTATATATGGATACCATTAATTATTCTACCTGATATTTTTTTTTACCATTTTGACTAATTTGAGACTGAGAAACCTGGATTTTCTGTAGGCCAATCATTACGTCAATCATTTTGAGATTGAAGAACCCATCAAGACGTAGTTATAACTCATGTAGACAGGATTGGCCCTGAACACAGTAAAGTAAAACATTTGTCTTGATCCCTAAATCGTAACAAAAAAAACAAATATTTTCCATTAAATCATTTCTGACTTCATGAATGTAAGGGCCGGTCCTGCATTTGAGATACCATGAAACTCATTAATATATGCAACATATATATCTGATATTTTCGTAACGAAAAATATTTGATGTATTGTAAAAGAAGGAAACTACTATATGAAAAAAAATCAACTACAACATAAATTGGTTGATTGAATGTTACAAAATCACTTGGTTGTTTTTTTTTGTTATTCTTCATATTACATCAAAAATTTATATGTTTAATACAAATGTTAGTAAATTACTTTTTCTATTAAAACCTTGATATATTATTGACTATTTATTTTCTTCTCTCTTATGATAGACAACAATGTAAAGTAATAATGATTTCGTATTAATAGTATGTATAAAGGTATTTAAACATATCTGCCAATTTCCCATAATTTCATATAAAAGTAAACGTGTAACTAAGAGTTAAAGATGTAAGTTGGGCATCAAATATGGGAATTGGACGTTAAAGAAGGAATTTGAGGTCACATGCTTTTGATGATGACTGCTTTTCCTCCTTTGGCTCGTTTTCTACTGGGGTGTTTTTTTCTCAATCTTTTCTTCTTTAACATTTTTTAATAATTGTTTAGAAAAAATTACAATCATAAAAAGATTCCATAAATAAATACAAACTAATGGTCTCTTTTACACCGACAATTTAGTGAAAACGAACATATTTAATAATACCAAAACAGTTTTGTTCTAAGTTTTAAAGAGATCACCAAAAGGACAAATTATTTTTCGTATTACAATATTAGACAGAATTTTAATATATTTTTTATGGTAATACCACAAAAATTTCATGATTAAAATAAGTTTTTTTGTTATTTTTTCTAAAAAAATTAATTGCGGTGGAATCCATTCTAAATACTATTAAAAAAGTTGAACTAAAAAATAAAAACCAAATACATAGCTAAAATTAACTAATAATTACATATTTAAAAACAAATAAGTAAATATTTAATAAAAAAAATAAAATTTCGGATGAAATCTCATCTCAATAAAAATAATCTAAATCAAACAAATAGAATTATAAGAATAAAAATTTGAATCTTATTAATTAATCACCAAATATATATTTAATAGAAAGAAGAAAAAAAACCCAAATCATAAAAAATATATTATTCTATAACTTTTTCCTATAGTACTGAGTACTGGGAAGAATGCCCGATGTCGGAAAAATAATATATGTTAATTTTCTCTTTTTTGTTTTTTTCCTTGATGGCTAAAGATTTTTTATATAAGTGAACTCTGTTGATTTCATAAAAATAATATTCTCACTACACATTTTTCTTTTTTAAACTTCAAAATCATAAGACGTATATATTTTAAAATGCAATATTGATGAATTTAGTGTATACATACAATAAATATATAAATAAATTTTCAAAATAAATTTCATAACATGAAAAGTTGCAATGTTAATTTATGATTTTCTCTACTAAAAGACATGCAAACTGTACGTGTTTTATATGCATAAAATAAATATAGAACTTATTTTTCCTTGTGAAACCAAAAGGTTTACAAGCAAGATCATCGATGATATAATCGATATTTTCCCCTTTTTCTGCAAGTCGTAAATTGTAGGAGGGGCATAGCCTACTCCTAGGTTACTGTACAGGACGGCCGCGATTCATTAGTCACTTCTTCCTTCTTTTTCGCGTACAGTAAAGTGGCCACACTATATGCCACCGATTTTCTGCGGCGACGTGATACCATTTCTTGAATCTTCTGCCCATCTCTTGTTTATGGATTTTCTCTTACTAATGAATGGGCTTTGACCTTCTTTTTTTTTTTTTTGAGATCGACCTTGATTTTGACGGCCTAATTGGGGGCCTCAAACACACCTCCAACAGTTGCTATATGTGCATAAGTTAGTCAACGGTTTGGGTCTCTCCATGATTCCAAAGTTAAACCGTAAACTGGTTAGTCCTAACTTAACATAATCATTAGTACTTCTCCACATCTCTACATTATGTAGATGAAGAAAAAAGAAAGAAAAGAACGAGACCTAAAACAATACAATAGTGTTACCATAATATTATTTCATAGAAATAAGCCGTAAAGGCAACAAACATAACATAAGACCACATTACACCACCTTTTTTATTATAGCTATGTACAACAAGACCATTCACATCACAAGCAGTAGCAATTACAAGAAACATAGAGGATTACACATTTGACCATACCACCGACCTTATTTATTAACAACGTCATATTTTCTTTTTTACTTCATCATCCACGTTTGGTGATATAGTTTTAGTTTCCCTTTGGGGTGTTAAGCTTATCCCAAGCTTCGGTCCAAGTGACCATTCCATCTGCAAGCGTGATGAAGTAAGGATCCACTTTTCCAAGTTTCTCCTTCACGAGCTTAGCTAGCTCGAGGTAGCATTGCTTCACAGAAGTGCATTCTTTTGGTAATGTCACTGATCGAAAGAAAGTTACAGCCTCTTCCTGCAAGAACATTCCATCTAATTTCTTCTTCAGATTCTCGAATCGGTTGCTAGCTTTTCTGTGGTCTATGTAAGGCAGACCCGTCTTTACTCCCCATCCCATGTGGTCACATATCACCTATACATATTTTCCATTGTCAAAAACATTATATATAGTAGATTCTTGTCGGAATACACAAGAAAAATATGTATATCTTCATTTTCAAATTGGTAGATTAGTAGAACATGTAGTACAAGATGACAATGAAGATCTATTAAAGAGAGTTATGCATACCTTCACACACCAACCAGCCCATATGTCGTCATAACCTGTAATTGGTTGCCCATCTCCCATTAGCCCAAAGTACATAGCCGGGCCAATCAGCTCACGGTCGAAAGCGAGGTTCATACCACACATAGAGAAAAGAGCTCCCTTGGGGATGGTCATGACTGCATCAACGTACCTATATATAACCAAGGCTAATAAATAAGCAAAACGGAAGAGAGTAGCTTCATGCATTTATGTTTGTTAACTATTAAAAGAAGGGAAGAAAACATATTGGTTGTCTCTATGAGAGATGAATTTGCCTGAAATTTCTCGCATCTGGCTTCACAAGCTGAGTGAGAACATCATAGTCAGGGAAGTTGAGCCAGAGGCCATGAGAGACCACAGTTTTAGCACACTCGCGCATAGTAAAAAGGTTTCCACGAGTAAAGTCGCCCTGGCTCATGTCTAAAGGGTTTCCACGAGTAAAGTCTCCCTGGCTCATGTCTAAAGGGGTTCCACGAGTAAAGTCTCCCTGACTCATGCCTAAAGGATTTCCACGAGTAAAGTCTCCCTGTTTCATGCCTAAAGGGTTTCCACGAGTAAATTCGCCTTGACTCATGCCTAAAGGATTTCCACGAGTAAAGTTTCCCTGGCTCATGCCTAAAGGGTTTCCACGAATAAAGTCGCCCTGGCTCATGCCTAAAGGGTTTCCACGACTAAAGTCGCTCTGGTTCATGCCTAAAGGATTTCCACGAGTAAAGTCACCCTGGCTCATGTCTAAAGGGTTTCCACGAGTAAAGTCTCCCTGGCTCATGCCTAAAGGGTTTCCATGAGTAAAGTTGTCCTGGCTCATGCCTAAAGAGTTTCCACGAGTAAAGTCTCCCTTGCTCATGCCTAAAGGGTTTCCACGAGTAAAGTCATCCTGATTCATGTCTAAAGGGTTTCCACGAGTAAAGTCGGCTCCATCTCTGTATGGATCGTAAAGTGTGTTGAAGTAATATGGAGTTGATGGAGATAACAGGTTCTTGATATGTTGCTCAACCGCATTGATCTCTTTTCCAGATGGATCCTTGGCAACCTACATGCATCATTTCCCCCAAAGCAAACATCTTAAGAGCTCCGTTATATCCAAATAATAAAGAAACCATATTTACAAACAAAATTATTGGAGATAACCTGACGAGCAAGATATTATCTTATAACATCCAACTTAGCTCCTGTAAAAACCCGTTGATCCAGTTTGAAATCAACCAACGAACCAAAAATGAGAGAGAGAAGATAAACACTTACGAAGCAATCATCATCAATGGTGTAGATGTATTTCTTCTTGGAGACCAAGAAACCGAAGCAGCGGCAACCAGAGTCTTTGAAGGAAATGCAAGAGGCCTTATCACCCAAGATCCGGTTGATGTCGTTCCTGTTGTACAGCTCATAGTCAAACCCTTCTGGGACCTTGATGGTCTTGGAAGGATCACCGTCCTGAACGATAATCAGATGGTACTGCTCAAAGAATGGCCTCCACATCTCCAAGAAATTGAGGTCACGGATCGTTGGGATCACGATGTCGAGCTCATCTTTCAGCATGGCCATTGGTTTCACTGAGGAAGACTGTTGCGCCATTTGAGATAACTAAGGAGTTTAAGAAAATAGAGATAGATGGTGTCTTGTATGATTTTGGAAATGGGTTCTTCAGTATTTATACAGGTGAGAAGATCATATTATTTGAATAATAAAATAGTTACTTCACTCCTCTTTTGGCCAAACTTGCTTGCTGTTTCTTGTGTTAAGTGCTCATATATTATTATTTTATTATTTACAAAATTGGAGTTACGTAGAAACAATGTTTTGTAACTTTAGGTTATTACCCATTGTAGCATCGATACCATTAGTTATTCTACATCATGTTTCTTTTTTTCTTTCCAGTGTGGCTAATATCTGTAATGTGATCCGATTTTAAAGCATATGTTTAGGCAATCGAGAACCTCACACAGTTTTTCTTTATTTATTTTTTATCGTCAGATTTTTTTTTGAAATGTTAAATCCATTGATCAATATAGAATTATTTACAAAACTAATGAATGAAAGAATAAAAGATGAAAATTGAGAACGTGAAACCAAGTTTCGATTCCGGTAGTTGAAAACATGATTTCACGAGAAACCACCTATGCATCAAATTTTGCAACCGTGTTGAGTTGTAATAGCTAAACGAGAACTCCATTGTGTGTCGTTTTCTCAGTCACTTTTATGATTTGTGCTACTAACTAGTAGATAAACATGGTTATGTCTTCTATCGTTAATTAATTCAGAGGTGGATGGATGTAGGTTTTGGGAGGAGCAACTTACATCCATGATTTTGTCAAAATTAATGTAATTCTTGAAGGTTTTTTCATAATCCCCTTTTGATAGATTATATTATGTTCTATTATCCTGGATGCTCCTTACATCCATGATTTTGTCAAAATTAATGTAATTCTTGAAGGTTTTTTCATAATCCCCTTTTGATAGATTATATTATGTTCTATTATCCTGGATGAGTGAGAATAAATTCTAAAACTGCTTCTATATGTTATATTTTTCCAAATGTATTACATTGCTGTCATCTAATTTTATTAAATGGAGAGAAATAAATATATCAGTAAATTAATAGTTATAACCCGTGTGGACAGGAGCAGTCCTGTGTACAGTAAAATAAAAAAATTATTTTAGATCATTTCCGATTGAGAATTTTAACGGTTTCAGTGACTAAAATCATAAAAAGAAAGAGGAAAGGCAAATCGATTTCAAGAGAGGAATTATAAGAAATTCCAAAAACTATAAAGACTCTTGTGTTTTTATTAGTGGTCATTTTTAAAAAACATATATTAAATTTTATAGAGAATCTAAAAATAATATTAAACTTTCTTATAATATCAACTATAATGCTGAGAATCTAAAAATAATAATGTTTTAATCCCTAACTATAAAAATAATTATAAACTTTTTTAAATCATTTTAGTTTTCTATTAATATCCGAGCAGATTATGCACGTGTAATAGCATAAAATTTATTAACAATACATATCCAATATTCTCGTAACGAACTTAGTACTTTATATATTTTAATATTTTTAGCTAAAATTTTACAATTTTGAAGACAACTAATTTTCAGATAAAACTTTTCCCTAAAAAAATCCTATATGTGTAAAAAATCAACTAAGCTAATTAATTGAATGTTATAAAAGTCACTTGTTTTTTCATATATTTGATATGGAAAATAATCAAAAGTTTATATGTTTAATATAAAAAATAGTAAATTATTATTTTTGTTTGGAATTTTGATATATTCTTGATTATTGATTTTTTTTCTTCTTCTTATCTATATTTTTATTGTTTTGTTTAACATATGATTACGATTTACTACCAGTATTATCTTAAATTGACTATTGGATGCATCTGTGGAAAATTAGAAAACGAATTGCAAGTGGATGAACAAAACACGTTTAATAAAACTGGTGTGTACGTCCAAGATTATGTACAAATTTTAAACTATCAATCATCTATGAACATCAAACAATGTGTATATACACACACGACACAGCAAACACAGCAATGTAAGAAAATTAAGATTTGGTTGTAACATCATGTATAAAATTATTTAAAATATATCAGCCAACTTTCCATAATTTCATAACAAAGTAAAGGTGTAACTGAGCATAAATGATGAAAATTAGGCATTAAATATGGAAATTAGACGTTAAAGAAGGGATTTGATGTCACATGTTTTTTATGACTGCAGCTTTTCCTCCCTTGGTTCGTCTTCCAGTGACGATTCTAACTAGAATACAATTTGAATCGAAAATATCAGAAATAGAATATAAAGACAAATTTTGAACAAAGAAAGAAAACATATTATAAGTACTTTACCAAATTTTCACTTTGGCATGTAATGACTACAATCTCCATTTGTCAGAATTACAATTTCAATCACTGAATTTTAAATAGATCTTACAATTCGTTGTATTCATTATGGGTTCTTCTAGAACGGGAACATTAACTTTAGTTAAATATATTAAGATAAAAGATGTTTGTATGATTGTAATGTATCCCATTTTCAGAATATAAAATTGTAAAAGCAAATAAAAAACGGCAAGTGATGATCGATTGAGTTAAGCAAAAGCAAGGTATGTGACTCACATTTTGCATCACTATCCAAGTTCACTTTAGAAGAGATCAAATACTTAATATCTTTGTTCAAATTACCCTAAGAGTTTTAGATATTGAGAGTCTTAATTAAGTTTGAGATTTGTGGAATATATTTTCAAACATAACTTGCTGATGTTTGGTTCTCCAAAGATTATTGAATGTTTTCAGTTTCTACTTAAAAACGGAAAAAAAATCCATATTATTAACGATTCAAACTACTAATACTTCTGAAACAAAGTTAAACTATATCTTAGGTAACTATGTATTTAAATCATGCAGCAATTATATCAGCTAATCATCCTTTTTAGTTTTTACATTTTCTCCCATGATCTCGTCGCATAGCCTTGCTGCATCTACGTTATCTCTAACATTATGAACTCTTATGATATTGGCACCTCCTAGTATCGGAAAACCCATGACTATATCTAAATTGTGATCTTTTCTCTTTGAAAAACCAATTCCTGGATCAATTATAAACCCCAAAGAAGTTAATTCATGAACCAAATGGAACAAAGGAAGATGCAAAGAGGGAAGCAATACGCAAGTGAAAACCTTAACTCGCAAATCGCAAATCATTAAGGCTGATCAACAGTCTGTTTTCAAAAGTAAAAAAATCATAACTCGCAAGATCATGGACTTTTCAAAAGGAGTTCCAACTCTCCAAAAGAGTCCATCAGCATATTGTGTGCTTTTTCTTCCATCTCTTCTAATGTTTTTGTAATTTGAAATTATGTATAACATTTTTCTTTAGTCTATTTGATTCTACATCTATAGGTTTTTATTTTGGTAAAATCGATCATTACGAGTTAAAAAGTAATCAATTTCTTTAAATTAGTTGTTGGTTCACTCTAGTATTTACAGCTGGTTTTTCTTATATGTCAAATGTTGTTCACTCAGTTGAATCTGAACTAGCTTCGTATATATTTAATTTTGTTTTAGTCTTCTTTTTTTACTATAATTATTTCTATAAACTTTTAATATGTTTAATTTAATAGACCCTAATTTATTTCTCAACCATTTATTTTCACATCTATAAATTAGAAAGAAGTCCATATATGGAAAGAAGATTGTTGGGAACGTGGAAAAGTAAATTGGGGCTACATGTTTTAATACTTCATTCGTTCTGTTTTACTTGTCATTTTAGGAATATACACAAAGATTAATAAAATATTAAATTTATTAAATTTTCAAAATAAAAAACATCATTAATTATCTACCTAAACACAATTTAACCAATAGTAAAACAAACTATGGAATACAAATAATTATAAAAATATAAATAAATAAACAAATTTTGCATTGAAAATTAAAAACGTTATTAATTTGGAACAAAAAAAATTCTATAAAACATAACTATTAAAAAACAGAGGGAGCAATAATTAACGTAGACTCTATATCTTCAATTTGGTTAGACGAATCTACATAGAAAATTTGATTATTTTTGTTTTTCTTGTTTTTGGTATTCTTATTTATGTTGTTGATAAATAAATAAAAACAAACAAACATTACTGTTTTGTTTTTCCTCTTTTGGTCAAAGACATTAGTGGTTAGTATTACAAGAATTAACGATCACGGTACTGATTGGTAAACAAGTTTTAGAGGCTTTAGAGTATTTAATAGCCTCTAAAGCCAAAAATTACTCAATCACAACTTTTAGACTTTAGAGGATTTAATAGCCATGAAAGCCCATTTTTCAAAAATAATTTTTTTTTCTTCATGTTTTTCTAAAGCCAAGTTTTCAGACTTTTAAAATTTCTCTCTCTTTCTTTTTTCAATCCAAACGTAAGTCATCTTTTTATTTGACTTTTTTTTTTTATCAAAATAAATGAAAAAGAAATAAATATCTAAAATTATTAGATTTGTATAATAATAAATTGAACTCTCAAATTTATAGTTGAATAAGTTATAAATTAAATTTTCAAAATATAATAAAAACATAAATAATCTAATACTATTTTTACAAATTTAAATTACTTTCAAAATTTATTAGTAAGAAAAATTCATAAATTTATATTTTTAGTTTTAATAATTTAGAATAAAAATTCATGGTATGAATTAGATAATTGAAATTATTGAAGAATTATTATTTACAAATTTCAGTTATTTTTAGATAATAAATAAATGTAATAAATTTTTTTTTTATAAAAATTTATTAACAGCCACAATCTCAACAGCTTTTCATACTAATCAGATTACAAAATCTGTACAACAAAAGTTTTTAAAGCCAAAATCTCTACAACCAAAAATTTAAAGCCAAAGCCTAAAGCAAAAGTCATTACCAATCATAGCTCACTTGATATCACGCATGTTATCAAATCCCCACATGCTTAAACCCTAGTCTGGATCATCAGAGGAGATTTGACATGGCTACTCCGCAGAGATTGCCCGAAGAAGACACGGTTGGTGGAACGAGAAGCGTAACAACTTCTTCTTCATCGGCAAAACAATCCGTAACCCTAAAAAGCTCTGATGTTCTCGATTGTCCTGTCTGCTACCAGCCGCTGACGAAACCAATTTTTCAGGTTTCTCTCCTTGTTTCGATTCACAAGTCTCCATGGTACGTAACTAACTCTTTTTGGTCTTGTCTTTTTTCAGTGTGCTAATGGGCATATCGCTTGTTCTCTGTGCTGCATCAAATTGCGCGAGCGATGCCCTTTCTGCAGATCTTACATCGGGGACATTCGATGCTTAGCCATGGAGACTGTCATTGAAGCAACCATAGTCCCTTGTCGAAACGCAATCTATGGCTGTAGAGAAACCATATCGTATGGAACCCAGTCAAGCCATGACAAGATGTGTCTTTTCGTCCGTTGCAAATGTGAAAGATGTAACATGTAATTTCAGACTATATGGCATGTGTGTTTGATTCAAGTTGAAGATTTCGGATTATGTAAAAACTCTAAAGAATTGCAATATGTATTGAGACAAAAGAGTATTTTGAATAAGATCACATGTAGAATCTAGATATGGTCGCTTTTAACAAACTTGATGCAGCGAGATATTCTAAATATCTTTTATTATTATCTGATATATATGTATTATTTATATTTTAATTAATTTAGATAATTATTAAGTTATTTTAGAATTTATCTAGTATTTTAATATTTATTATAAATAGCCTTTAAATTTATTGTATCTTTCAGTTTTTGATGATTTAATGAAAAAAAAATTTCCTAAAGAGTTTATCATAAAGCACTGTAAAAAGTATTCTTAAACTAAACGAATATCTTTGCATTTATCTAACCTCCACTACATCAAAATTTGATTGCAACACATTTACCACCCAATACGATGGATGCCGAGCTCACGGCTGTAGGGGAGATCATATAATTGATAATTGATGACAAGAAATATTACATATCTTGCATGTGATCAAAGCCCTACCCGAAACTGATTCATGCATGATCTCTTCTCTCCAGTGAAATTGGTTTTTCAAAACCTCGTGAGGAAGAGTTGGATAAACCAAGCAAACCTATCGGGTGGAAGATATATATGTACGTAAGACATCATAGATTCGGTCCTTAACCCTCTCAGCATCAAATCTGCTTCATCAAGAATCAGAGGTTTAATAACTTAAAAACGCAACTTGAGATTTTGTTAGAGATCGTGGTGGACTCTTTTTGTGTCTAAATCCTCTATGCTATTGGATGACTATTTTCTTAAATTTTTTTTTTTTATTTTTTTTTCCGTATCTTATTTATGCCGTTGACAAACAATAAAAACAATCAAATATTAATGATTTTTTTTTTTTTTTTTGGTTAAAGATATTAATGGTTTTTATTAAGGTATGATTAATAATATAAAAATAGAACTATGAAAATAATATAATAATTAACAATCGTCAGAAAATATTATATAAAGTAGAGAACAGTCGAAAAATTGTAATTATTCCCTAACAACTTCCTCTTACCCTTTTGCATTATTTCCTATCTTCTTACAATTTCCTATTAACTATCAGGTATCACACCATGTTATCAAATCCCCAATGCTTCGATCATAGGAGGAGTGGAACAAGAACGGTGACATGTTGTTCTTCATCAGAACAACAATCTGTAACCCTTGAAAGCTCGGATGTTCTCGATTGTCCTACTTGCTGCGAGCCGCTGAAGAAACCAATATATCAGGTTTCTCTCCTCCTTCTTCTTCTTTGGATTCACAATTCTCGATGGTAACTAACTCTTTTTGGTGTTGTTTCTTGTTCAGTGTACTAATGGGCATATCGCTTGTTCTTTGTGCTGCACCATATTGAACAAGCAATGCCCTCTCTGCAGCTCTCACATCGGGGGCATTCGATGCAGAGCCATGGAGACTGTCATTGAAGCAACCATAGTCCCGTGTCGAAACGCAATCTACGGCTGTAGAGAAACCATATCGTATGGAACCCAGTCAAGCCATGAGAAGCTGTGTGCTTTCGTGCCATGTTCATGTCCTTTACCAAACTGCGACTACACTGGCCCCTACACTGATCTCAAAAGCCACGCTCGTGCTTCACACCAACTTCTTCCCTTTGTGTTCGACACTCCTCAGATCTTCGGCTTGGACCTGGATGAGAAGAGGATGGCTGTTTTTCAGGAAGAGAAAGAAGGTGATCTTATTGTAGTTCAGGCTTTCACGGGATCGCATGACGTGTATGTGACCGTGAGCTGCATTGCACCTATGAATCTGCAAGTACACGACCTCTCTTGCAGTCTCCACGGGTATGGCACACTAAGGTGTGGCATGATGGTGAGGAGAACTCAGAATGTGAGAGAGCAAGAACTGCCTCGAGGTGGCTTCATGATTCCGAATTATAAGTTGCGTGGTGATGATCACTTGAAGCTGCAGATTTGTATTGCTAGTGAATATAAGTATGTTTATATCTAACCGTGAAAGATACAAGGAACTAGCATTGATTGGATCTTTCATGTAAAAGATTTAACATCTAATTTCAGATTATATGGCATGTGTATTTTATTGAATTTGAAAATTTCACTACCAATGTATATATTGAGACAAGAGTAGTTTGGATAAGATCAGCTCCATTCGTTGGCATCATCAATCTAAGTACATTGCGCCAACACAAGTTTAAGTTGTGTAACCTCGAATAAAATCAATATTATAAAGTGAGGGACGTGATGACGTTTTGGCATTTTGAGCAAAGAACGCTTGCCGTTTTGTCAAAGGCGCTAAACCCCGCCTCATCCTCTCGCAGCTACTTCCTCCTCTTGCAGGTTGGAGAGAGCTTAAACCCCAAATCTCCATCAAAAATTGCTCTCCTGAGTTGATTTCTGGGTTTCTTTCGTTGGACTTTTTATGGGTTTCGGAGCTTAGTTTCAGTACAAGTTCGTTTTTATTGTGGAAAGAGCTCTTTTATGGCGACGGCGTCTCTCTCCTTCACCCAGTTCCTATCATTCCCCAGGTCTCTTTCTAATCTTTGGGAATTTGGTCACAACTACTTGTCTTCTGTTCTTGGTGCCCAGAAAAACTTGTGCTTTTCTTATCTATCTTTTGCAAGAGAATGAGTTGTAATGATTTGAATTGAGGGCGAATCTCCCTTGTTTGTTTGCCCACTTTCTTGTTCAATTTAGGTTATTGCGTTTCTCTCGATGTTATGGGTTTGCTCATAACCGTGCTTGATTCTGGCAGATGCAATGCAGATGTTCCTTGTCTCCACTCACTGGGTTTTGTCAAGTTTCGAGGTGAAAGATGGAATGTGAAACACAACTTTTTGATGGCTTCTGGTAGGAAAAAGTTATCAGAGTCTGCACCTCTTGGTGAAGACGAAGAAAATGATGGAAACGGGGCTGTTGGGGGAAAGAAACCAGCCAAAGTTTCTAAGAGAAGTGGTGCTCGAACAACGAAGAAGAAGGTGGTAGCAAAGGACGAAACTTTAGAAGAAAGCTCTGAGCTTTTGGTAGATAGTGATGTTTTAGACAAGGAAAGCGACACAAAGACAGCAAGTGAGCCACGTAGAACTAGAAAGAAAGGTAATGATCTTTTATAATTTTTCTCAGCTAATGATTTCCTCAAAAGTTGATTTCAACGAGTGAATAATTTGCAATCCTACACCATTTACAGCAGCAGCAGCAGCTTCTTCTGATGTTGAGGAAGGCACAACCGAGAAGAAAGTGAGACGAAAGAGGACTGCTAAAAAGGATAAAGAAATGGAGGATGGTTTAGTTACTAGTAGTACATATGATGAGGTTAGTGATGTCGAGGAAGCCTTGAATGTTGAAAGCACTGATGCTGACAGTGAAGGAGAAGAGATTGATCTGAACAAACATGAAAGTGAAGATATTAGTCACACATATGGATGGCCTCCTCTCGTGTGTTGCTTTGGATCTGCACAACATGCTTTTGTGCCCTCAGGAAGGCCAGCAAACAGGCTTTTAGATTACGAAAGACAGGAACGGATGAAAGATGCTGTGTGGGCTCCGGAGAAGTATATCAGGGCTCCTGGAGGATGTGCAGGAGGTGTTGCTATTGCTCTTGCAAGCTTGGGTGGTAAGGTTGCTTTTATGGGCAAACTGGGGGATGATGACTTTGGTCAAGCCATGTTGTATTACCTGAATGTGTGCAAAGTCCAAACGAGATCAGTTCGGATTGATAGTAAAAGGGTCACTGCGTGTTCTACAATGAAGATTAGCAAGAGAGGTCGCTTAAAATCGACTTGTGTCAAACCCTGTGCAGAGGATTCACTTTCAAAATCTGAAATCAACGTTGATGTCCTTAAAGAGGTAAATATTGTCTCGGAGGTTTGGAACACTAACTCCTGTTCTTGTTCACCAATCTCTTCTTCTTAACTTTGGTGCAGGCGAAAATGTTCTACTTCAGCACGCATTCTCTACTCGATAAGAAGATGATGTCAACTACATTACAAGCCATCAAGATCTCAAAGCAACTAGGGAATGTCATTTTCTATGACTTAAACCTCCCCTTGCCGCTATGGCAGTCCAGCGAAGAAACCAAGAGTTTCATACAACAAGTGTGGGATCTTGCGGATGTAATCGAAGTCACAAAACAGGAACTTGAGTTCTTATGCGGAATCGAGCCCACTGAAGAGTTCGATACAAAAAACAATGACAGCAGTAAGTTTGTCCATTACGAGCCAGAAACTGTGGAACCGCTTTGGCATGAAAATCTCAAGGTCTTGTTTGTGACCAATGGCACTTCTAAGATCCATTACTATACCAAAGAACACAATGGTGCTGTTCTTGGAATGGAGGATGTTCCCATTACTCCTTTTACGAGTGATATGTCAGCATCTGGAGATGGCATTGTCGCAGGTACATTATTCGCTTTTCTGTCTTTTTCCCTAGCAATTGGAAGTTAGACCGTTGATTAACTGAACTATACTCTGTTTCAGGTCTAATAAGAATGCTTACGGTTCAGCCTGATCTTATGAACGATAAAGGGTACTTGGAACGCACAGCAAGATATGCAATTGAGTGTGGTGTTGTTGATCAATGGTTGCTTGCACAAACCCGAGGGTATCCTCCAAAGGATGACATGGAAGAAGAAGAAGAAGAAGATGATGATGATGAAGACGACGAAGTGGAATCAGATCCAGACGGTATAAGATCGATCACAGAGAGGGAATACCGAACCTCAAAGCCTTATGATGAGCCGGATGGTCCATACGTTATGAAACCAGTAGAGGAAAGGGAATACCGGAAGTTAGAGCTTGTTGGCTCATTGGGTGAAGATGATGATAGTTCTTGATGATAATAAGATTTTGATTCTTTTTTTTGTTGTTAGTCAGCTTTTCTCTGTTCGCATCTTGCAACGTCTCGGTAGTGTAAAACTTTTCATATGTTTCAATATCTCACTCACCATCTCAACTCATGCAAAAATCAACTATATAAACCATAATGATAAACGCAACCTAAAGGTAGCTTAGAGTAGATATGTCTAGTGGGATATAGGTAAGTTATTGGAAGCAAGCAAAGCGAACCCCTAAGTGACAATAAACTTCCTTTTCTAGCAACTCTACTTCTACTTCCGCATCTATTTAACTAATCCAAGTAGAGAGTTATCTTCCTGTGAACTGAGAAAGGCAGTTTGATTCTCAGGTCTTTCTGTTTCCGGCTCAACGGTCTGCCTTTGCTTTCCGGATCTCTGTTCTCCCTCACATCTGCTAGTTTCCAGATACAGATCTCTGATTCTGCATCTACAGACTCCAAAAAGAACACTGTACTCTTTACTGCTTTCCTCGAGTTTGTTTCCTCTTCATAGCTTACTGTCATCGGCATCTCCTTGAATCGATGCAAGTCCTCTGGAACTTTCAGCAGCCTCTCTGCTCCTGGAGATGATACCTTCACAGTAAGGTCAAATTTTAGAACAAAATGACTCGAGCAATTGTTGATTCATGGGGAAAGACTACTTTTTTACCTCAAGGGCTAGATCCTCTGGAAGTACATTTGCAGCCCCAGCATCATCTAATCTTTTCTTGTAGTCTCGACTAAATTCCTCAAGCTCATCCATGCTAGGACATCCATATCTTTGCACAAGGAAAAAAAAAATAAAAGCTTTCTTTAGTTTCTGAAACGTACTGCGTTCGCAATGGTTTTATATTAGAAGGGTGAAGAGTCTTTACTCATGAGAGGGTTTGTCTAGTCTGACGTATACATATCCACGAGGAGAAGTTCTGAAAGCAAAGAGTTGCAAGTCTTCCTCAGATTGCTTCAAAACTTCGGAAGCAATAGAAAGAGCTCTTTCACCCCATGGCACACCTCCAAGAACAACCCCACCACCATCTCCTCCATCGCCAAGCTGTAAAATAAAGCAAAAAATAACTAAAAAGTAATCTAATGATCAGAATGGCAAATTGATGGCAAAATGTAGCAGAAAACATACCTTTGCTTCAACTTCCTCTTCTTCTTCCCATTCATCTATGACCTCCACATCCTCAGTTGGTTTATCTGCCAAAGCATGTGGAAAGATCACCAATATCTTATCAACCAGCTTGTAAGGACAAGAAAAAGGCACATAGAGGATCAATGACACAAATTTGCAAAATCAACCTGACCCATAGTAACACATCAAAATAGAGTAAAAAAAGGTTTCTGACTTGAGAGCATACAAGTAGTGTAATAATATGAGATTCAAACATTTCTGTCACGGTAAGAAGCATTAGGTATCGAGATGGAAGCTTATAAATAAACTGGGAAAGCATTGAAATAAAATGATCTCACATAATCAAAGGTGAAGCAATTGTCTGGCTAAAAAAAAAACGGAAATTTAGGCAGGAGACATTTTAACAAACACCTTGAAGACACGAGAACGGCAAAACGTATGAGATTCTAGCAGAATGTTACGAGAGCCAGGTCACATTATCATTGAAGAACAATAAACCCAGAAAACAAAGTCCCAATCAAAGAAAAAGAAGAAGTTTTTTTATCTTACATTCAAAAGCGTCTTTTTTGTGGCCATTACTAGTGGCGGTTTTCGGCGGTCGAACAGAAGGAGAAGAAGAGGAGGAAGAAGAAAACTTAGAAATGGAGGAAGAGCGAGGAAGAGTGATGAGGGTGGTTGTCTTTGGAAGTAAGGAGGAAGAAGAAAAGGTCCTCCTAACGGAGACGGCCGGTGAAGTAAAACGGCGAAAAGCTCGCGACAACGCAGCTACAATCAGACTTTGGTATCTCGCCATGCTTCTTCAATACAATTGTCACACCACTTGTTCTTCTTATGTTGAAAGGGCTTTATGGTTTCTTTTTTATTGGGGTTATACAAAGAAAGTATGCATCCATATTTCCATTAAATCTCTAGCGGTTTTGCCAAGAGAAATACAAAATTGATTGTTTTTACAAACGTCTATAAAAAGAAAGGGTTCAGGAAAACTACTTATTGAGCCAACAACCTAAATAATACAAAAGAGTATGACCAAATATGAACAGAAACAAACATTAGAGGCGAAGAATTGTGCGAAGGGTATCGCACAGATTCTGAATGGTTTGCTGCTCCTGCGTTGCTTGCATTTCCTGGAGCGGCATCTCCTCGTAACACCTGCGAATCCAAAACAAGTTTCACAGATTTATAAACAAAACAAAAAAAAAAACCATCAAGACCGGTTGGCTTATTATAATACTTACGCTCTGTGGTAGGCTAAAACTTGTGCAAGATTCATCAGAGGAGGGCTTGACGTCAGTCTCTGGTATACACTTGGAGGCAGAGGCATCTGTATCCATTTCATAGTCACACATGTTGTTAATTATATAAACATTCTTATGATTGACGTGAGATAAGAGTTTTCAAGAGATATATAAGTTGGACCTCGTTTTGTCCTCTTCGGCCCTTTTTGGATTGGGGATCAGAAGTGAAGAGCTCCTGAAGTGCTTCAACGGCTACAGTTCCATTCCCGTCCTGTTGCATGCCTCCGAGCATGTTCTCTGACAAGAGTGCTATTGGGGATATATCTGTTGCTCTCAAGAATGGTATCGGTACTGTGTTTCCAGCTGCGTAGATTGACCACAACTGCTATGCGCCAATTTACCCAAGTCATTACCATATATGTTAGGAAAGGAAACAGATTTTAAACCATAAAAGGCCAAAAATGACAGCACAAAAGTAACTGACCTTATCTTGCAAAGCAAAAGCTTTCTTGCCAACAGTTTCACTCTTCAAGGTACCGCCACTTACATCACTGCCACCTTCGATCTGTGTTCCAGATATTTTATTCAGCTTCGTCTTATGCTCAAGAGATATTGAAACTGATGATGAAGTTCCCGGCACGCTTTGTGAAGTTGAGGCTTCAACTGCAACGTCAGTAGTAGGAAGATTCTTCTTCTCATGGATCCTAGTAGCCAATATCAGATACTGATTATTCTATATCCATTTAACTTCTTTTCAATAAACTGGATGATACCAAAGGAAATATGGACGCCTATTTGCTATTAAGTGGATAAGGTGAAGGGTTTCGCAGATTAGATACCAGGAGCCAGCTACTTCTTCACCGGAAAATCCGACAGTAGCGCCATCAACCTGATCAGATGAAGATTCTTTCTCTTTGGCAAGTTGAGACCCCGAGTAACTCTCGTCTGCCTCATCCTCACCGTGAATGATCATAGTTCCAAAATCACCACCTGAGTACATGAACCAATGCAAACATTAAGTAGATGCGTTTTGCAAACCATGATGGAAGAAAATTCACAGCAGCGTATCCAAGCTGTGTGCTAATAAAGCTGTTGAAGAAACATCAAAACATCACCCCTCAGAGTTTACTATACATAATGCACTCAACAATTCTCATGATGGCTAGGAAATGCAAATGAAGCTTGTAAATTACTACATAACAGGCCAAGGTTCACAGAACATTTTAGAGACGCGTAATACTTGCCTTCTCCAGCCAACCCAGTGTTGCCTGATATATGTTGCCGATTCAGGGTGCTTGTTGGAGGTGCTTCGGTGGTATTTTGATATCCATTATTAGGAGGCTTAGATGGAACAGTAATTCCAATCTCGTCACTTGATCTTGGACCCAGTGTTGACTGTTACAAGATTACACTATAATTTAGACAACTATAACTTGCAAAGATATTAGGAAAGAAGAGGGGGTAAACTAAGAGAGAGATGACCGTTTGAGAAAAACTTAATACATACAGTGTCCTCTGAAGAAGCGACAACATTTTGCGCTTGCAGAGCCATTGAAGCTCTAATTTGTCTAGACTTCTCAATCTTTGGCGACATTGCAGAAGCCCCAGTTTTACACCTCTGAACAAATTTGTGCTGAATTTAAAACCAAAGAGTGAACGGCATCAGAAGAATACAGGGATCTTAAACACTAAATAGCAAGTTAGCTATGAAAGCGATGGAAATTCTGACAACTAAAGCTGAAGATATCATCATACTGACAAGAAAGAGTCATCGTTAGCTGAAAAGAAAGAAAAGAAGAGCATACAGATACACATACTAACGATCTCTGACGTAAAGCAAAAGATTATCACAGTCTACCTTAAGCATCTCATCTGCAGTTGGCCGAAGACGTGGTTCCTTTGTGAGGCACTTTGCAACAAAATCATGAAAGACCAGGGACCTGCAGAGGGTAGCAACCAACAGTTGAGTGCAACATAAGATTTTCAAAGACCTCCCTTTAAAGGGAATTGCAGTACTATGCTTCAGAGCGCTTATAGGTCAATATTGTTAGATAAATGTACCACATTTATAAGATTTAATTGCCAATACTAGGAAAAACTCTTAGCGCCAAGAGATAATTGTTTCTGGAGTAATAGATCAATAAAGCAGTGTTTGTTACATATTGTAGAAATGCAAATACTATAGCACCTGTGGATATAATTTTATTAAGTGACTACAAGTAACTATCTTTCAAAATATAAGATACTGAATGCGCTTGGGTGATATAGAAAAGTATCTTCTGCTTTAACGACCACCAATGTTACCATTCTCAAGAAGTTGAAGACATACCATTTTTCTTTATCTTCAAGCATTGGAGCTGGCTCAATCGATATCATGAACAAAACCTAGCAAAAACGGATGTCTGAAATGAGATATTAATAACGACAATACCACGATGTGATAAAAGGGTTCACAAAAGAACAATCTTATGGCCACCAAGTAAGCAAACAAACGAATATTTCCCTCTTTTACCTAACTTTTCACCACTAATCAAACCAAGAAAAAAACCTTTAAAGAGCATTTCACGACCTCAATTTTCTAGGCTAACAACTCTCATGTTTATGAAAAAGTTCTTACAAGATTCCATTTCAACTTATAGGAAAAACTTCACAACACCAAGCTTCTTGGCATTGGTTTCAGAACAGACCAGCCCAAATCGCTTAAAACTAGAGTTAATGAACGGTCTGAGCCAACCACACTTATAAAAACCCTTGAAACGAAGCCAAACTTGAACCCAGGTGCAAGGGATTGTTATAGGTTTGGCTTAAGTCTAGATTCACCTCATTCCAATTTTGCCAAACAGAGAAAAAAAATCATAACCAGAAGAAAAGAAAAAAAGCAGGAGTGTATATCAGTTTGCCCGTCCTAAAATCAGCTAAGTATCTGATCACTTGGAAACATAATAACAAAGGCAAGATGGCTAAAAATAACAACCCTCATCGGATGAACTGCTGATCTTGGAGGAAGCCCCTGTAAACAGCACATCTAAATGTCAGAAAGCAACCACAGGATAATTAAGAATAAATATGGAAGAAGCGAGTTAAGTGACGAGTGGTCAAGAGTGTAATCCAAATGTCAGGTGAGAGACTCAATACAGCTAAACTGCCAGCTACAACATAATTGTACTCCTAAGAGAGGTAATTTCAAATTACCTCTGCCATCTCAATTGCTGAAACACCAAGAGCCCATACATCCACCTGTAGTAAAGAGTCCAAATGTCATCAAGGAGTAAAATAAACATTTTATTATTCTACTCTCTAGAATACTAGTGCAGCTATAGTTTCTAACTGGCTATATATCAGACGCACATTTCCTCTAAAAATGGCATCCGGTAGAATAATTAGCTTGAACTTCAGAATTTACTATACTTGAAGCTTAAACTTCAGAATTCAGATATGGAAGGTACCACAACATCAGTCCTATAATCTGAAGTTTTGTATATTGGTCGAAAAACTTCCAGGAGTTTACCAGACCAAATTATTGTCGAATAGGACACATACCTTCCCATCATAACGGTTTTCCTGAATAACCTCCGGGGCCATCCAATGCGGAGTCCCAATGAACTTCAAACAAGACAAAAAATCAAAGAATCCCACCATCAGGCACAAAACATCTCGTCGGGTAATTTCCAAATTGATCAAAGGCAGCTGGATGAATTCAACCATAGCAAGCTTAATACATTAGGTCTTTACCGTGTTTCGCTTCGACATAGTCCGCGTAAGTTGAGCCGCAACCCCAAAGTCACCTGTAAAGAGCAAGGAATTGAACTTTGGAATCAGCATGCAGCTGTAATGCAATAAAAAAGAAGGTACTAATTAACAACTGATAAGGCAAGATTTCAAGCTTAAACGCATAACAGCCAGCATGTGTAATAGAAACAACATATGTAAACGTTCAAGTAGGTGGGTATATAATTCCCCAAGCTAACTTACCTAACTTGACCTCTCCTTGTTCGGTCAACAAGATATTTCCACCCTTAATATCTCTATGGACTTTGAATATTGAGTGCAAGTATGCAAGGCCCTACATATAAGACGTAGATACAAACAGAAGTATCAGGACCTGTCACAAGTTAAAACTGATGTGCCCAAGCGACGACCCAGAATCAAATACAGGAAACGATAAATAAGCTTTCTTCTTCATGCTTCTAGCCATTCTATTAAGTGAAAAAAAAAGTGATACCTTCAACGCCTCTCGACAAATATATGCTATCTGATACTCTTCCAATGCCTCCTCAGTAACATTCATCAAATCAGCAACGCTTCCACCTCCACAATACTCCATCACTATCTGCCAGAAAACAGAAATTAGTAACTAAAGAGACTGTATTCTCAAAAGGAATACATCAACTATGACATAAAAAAAAGAAAAACAAACTGATTCCAAGCAGTAAGAGCTGCAGTATCCAAAAAGATAACCAAGCTATGGCCCAGATGCTCACCCAAAGATAATCTTCTCCTTGGTAACTCCCAAGGTAGCGGACAACATTTGGATGATTACACTGCTGCAGCATCTCAATTTCACCACGGATCTCTTCATAGCCCTCCTCCTGTTAAAATAAGAGGTTAAATCGCATTGAGCACTCTAGCAACTGTGGCATTAAAGCATAGGTTGAGGAAAAGCTTATTGATACCCCTTCAGTAAGTGATATGACTTTAACAGCAACAATCTCCGATGTTTTCAAATCTCTTGCCTTGTATACAGATCCATATGATCCTTTCCCTGACATAGTTAACACAATTAAGCTGAGAAAATTGGAGAATGGATATGAATGGCTGATCATCATCATCATAGCATAATTAAGCTATTACCAAGTTCATTGAGGAATTCGTATTTGGTGGTTGGATCTTCTCGAGTAATGCTATCGGGAAGGGACGTGGTGGACATCTTACTGTTCTGCTGCTGCATTTTCCGATTATCCGACGGAGATGAAGGGCTAGATTGACGGTTCTTACCACCAAAACTTGACTTCTGCATACTCGCCACCGCTCTTCCCATAGTTGACAAATCCATCTCCTTCTCTTTCTCTTTCTCCTTTCCCTTTTTAGACGAAGATTTCACAACGAAGGTACCGTACTCTCCCTCGTCATCTTCTTCCTCGTCGGAAGATTCTTCATCATCTGCTCTCCTCCTAGGAGGACTGACTGCCATCCGCGGCTTGGACGAGTACGGAATGTTCCGATCCTTCTTTACAATCATCGTACCGAAATCTTCGTCGCCGTCACCGTCGTCCTCGTCGTAGTCGAGCGACGCGCCGCCTCCGAAATCCTTGGGAAGACGCTTGAGAAGAGGAGGAAGCGAAGAGTCGTCGTCTTCATCATCTTCCTCTCCTCCACCGTCACTGTCGCCCTTGTAGACCATTGTGGCGTATAAATCGACATTTTCGTCCTCCTCGGGTTTGGCCTTGCGTTTGTCTCGATCCCGCCCTTGATCGGAATCGGAGTCGGAGTGGACTATGAAAGTGCCGTAAAGCTCGGGTTTGATGGGATCCAGTTTCCGGCTCCGACGAGATCTCGGCGAGTTATGATCCATCTATGGCTCCACCGTTGTCGCCGGAGAGAGTAAAGAGTGCGGCTCGTAATGAAATTAATTAAGAACAAAAATAAAAAAAACGCAATTTATATAAAAACAAAAATTCCAAGCTGGAATATTATTATTCAGTCCCATTTACTTAGTTCAGTTATGTATTTTTTTCTGATCAAAACAACTGTCTTTTTTGTTAAAAAGTGAATTATTTGTGTTGAAGAAAATCGAACCATAGACTAAAGTTTTTTGGGCTACTTGCGTTATTTGATAAATGTGGTTCATCGTAATAATAGTTACTAGATTACAACCCAAGCTGAGTGTGGGATAAATTCATATGTTAAATATACAATTAAAAAATATTGATCGGATTTAAAAACAATAAAAATTAAATAAAAAATTAACGTCTTTTTCTGGTAAATTTTTTTATTGTATTTTTATTTTTAAACTACAAATTTAATAGATTAAAATTAATTTAAAACTATAACTATAAATTAAATTTTATTAATCTAATATATATAAATATCTAATCAAATCTTTTTGCATAAAATCAAATATTTTAAATTTATGTTTAAAAGAAAGTTTTGATTCTGTTTGAAATTTTGGAAATATTAAAAAGATATCATGCGATTTAAAAATATTCATAAGATTTGGTTTTGATTTAATCTATACTATTAAAACAGGAAACATTATAGAAAAAACTTTTTATACTGAGTTATATTACGATTTTTGTCATTGATCCTATTTGATTTTTTAAGAATCTCATTAACGGTAAAATTGTCATTTGCAAATGTGAACAAATATGCAAGATATTGAAAAATCCAAGTGATATTAAAAAAATCTATCAATAAAGATACTTAATTTCAAAAACCAAAAATATATTCTTAAATATATTTTCGGAATCTAAATACTAACCATATATACAATCAAAATCTTTCAATGAATATATTCTGTTGATTTCAAATCTTAAGATATATAATAAATCTAGAAATCTCAACAAAAAAATAGTAACTACAATTAATACATTTAAACACGTCTTAAATAATTATAAAAATATAAAAAAATATTTTTTCATGACATTTTCGATTATGCATTTTTTTTTAAAAAAATTTTAATTAACATTAATTAACAAAATTATCAATTAATATTAATATATTGTAATAAATTAATAATTTAATTTGATCTTCTAAATTTACAAATATATATTATTAAAAGATAGTAAATATATAAGAATAAATCTCGTCTTTAGGACGGGACAGAATCTAGTTTTGATTTAAATTTTAATCATAATTATAATATATCATTTGATTAAAATGCCTTTAATGAATATTTGAAAAAATTATTAAAAGATAGTGGCATTTTTAGTAATATAACACATGACTAAATGTTTTTTTATATAATGTTTTCTGTTTTAAAAATATAGACTAAATTCTAGGCCGTCCTAAGGATGGGATCATAATATTAAAAAAATTTTAAAAAAAAATCATAATATACATACTTATATTAATTTATATGTATAAATATTTATATTTTTATAACTTATAAAAATAATTGGTGTATTAATTCATTTAAGTATATTTATCATTATGGAATATATATATCATAAAATTCTTTTTATAGATCAAAATTATTGTATTATTTGGAAATGTTTTTAGTAGAGATAATGTTAATTTTCATAATTATTTAGAAAGATTTAAAGATTGTTCAAAAATAGATACTTGAGGATTTTTTTAGAGTTTTTAGTGATTTAATTTTGATTTAATTTTTAATTATAATTGACATATATCGTTTGACTAAATTATCTTTGAAAAAACCGTTAAAACACAATGGCAATTTATGTAATATAACACATAATTAAAGGTTTTTTATATAATGTTTCATGTTTTAATAGTATAGATTTAACAAATTGACATTTACTACTTTAAACAATGTAGTTTATCTTTGCCTTTCTCCACCTATCTTTCCATAACTTTGTAGCAGGCATAGTAAAGAAATAATCTTCTTCGTCGGTGAAGATATCAATGTGCCGCATAGTGCATGTAATCACACAAGAGAGCACTTTAACAATCGGATCCCAGAAGATCAAGAGAATGGTAAACATTATGTAACTCGAGGCAGTATTATAGAGGCTGAAGAAGATTTGGTATATGTTCTTTCAACTGGTCCATTGCTTGTGAGTTGTGACCATGACAGGTCTTAAAGATCTGAAGCAAAATCACTTTCGAAAGAAAAAAGGTGAAATTTGACGAATGCTTTGAATGGTATAATATAAGGGAAACATGAAAACGTGGAAATGTGGTATATCATCACCAATTAATGTTATGTTTGAAATACGAAATACAACACATGTATACGAATATTTAGACGTAGAGACAATATTTCGTTATTCTATTATTTTTGGCCAGGGAACAAGAGGTTCCACAAGAATGACAAAAGGAAGACTTGGCATTAAAGAGATAGAGAGTGACACAGTTGTCCTCATTTGCTAGTTGCTACCACCACCAAAGAGGTAATCCAGAGACGAGCCACCTCCTGGAGCTGAGTGAACCTTGGTCGACGGCCGGTCCTGCGTAACAAGCAAAAACGTGCTTTAGAAACTATACAGTGAGTTTTAGAAAATTACTATGTGCTAACGCAGAACCTCATAATTTTGTTCTCATCTTCAGGCAGCTAATCTAAAGAAACGAAAAGACAAAGGTGTTTTTTCGCTATCCGATCACCAGCACACACGACCTGATTTAAAAATAAGTAGAGAGAAGGAGACATACCGTAAGGAAGTTGCCTGTGTTCTGTCCATCTGCGCGCATGTAATTGTTTGCAGAGTTGCTATTGAGACCAGCTGGGCCTTGTTTGGTAATATCAACAGGTTTTGGAGCAGCGGTTTTGGGTTGTGCAGTAGAAGTAGGAGGCTGAGTTTCAACTGGGGCTTTGTTAACGGCTGGCTTTGGAGCCTCTCCGCTTCCAAAAAGATATCCCAAAGAACTCTGTCCTCCACCTGCACTTACTCCACGACCCATTCCCTCTCTTGCTTCTCTGAATAGTACTTAGCTTTGGATTCAGAACATATGAAAAAATACGGAATCAGCATCATATTTTTTTAGTAAACGATATGAAACCACATATTACTAATACAGAACAGGTCAACAAGATATTCCCCACAACATCCAAGTACAGTGATAACATTCATTTGCCCTTAATGAATCAGTATGAGCTCAAAGCAAAACTTGAATCAGATTTCAGACCCTTGAGATTCATTAACAACAACTTCTCATCACCTATATCACAACTATTCCCAACTATTTTTTATGAAGGAGCGACTCGGAAACATTTTACCTGCGACGACGACTCCTATAACAAGAGATCAAAGTGATGGCCTGAGTCGGTAAGGTGATCAGAGAGAAGAAGCGATGAGAGAGTCAGTGAGAGAAAGCAAGATGCCTGTGAATTGTGATGAGAGATATATATATAGGCACAACCAAAAAGGCTGAGAGAAATATCTCTTTTTTAAACGAGAACGAATTTAACAAAAATAACAATTTAAAAAAAAAAAATGCGAGAACGCAAAATAGTAAGGTAACGCTTAGCTGGCACGTCAATTCAACAGGACAATAATCACTGTCTGAACCGGTGTCGTTTTGTTCATTAAATATCATTAACTTACCTTTTTCTAGTAAGTACTGTGTGTATTCCACTAATTAATTGCACTTTTTTTATATTTTTGCATTAATTAGCCAAAATTTATAAAGCATATACTGTTTGATAGAAAAGTTACAAATAATGTGACCCATTCTCAAATGGCAAATGGGATGTTCATTCATATCTCTGCGGCAACTCCAACCCGACAATCTCTAACTTCAAGTTTACGGGATCCTATGTCCGGTACGGTTTGGTTATATCCGGTTAACATAACCGGTTACAATGTTCAGGATGATTTCTTGGAAGGTATTTGAGAAATCTCGACGAGTATTCGGTTCAAGGACTGAGGACGAGAGAAGAAGGGAGCGTGGTCGGAGCCTTTGAGCTGGAATACTTGTTCTGGAGGGTTCGATTTGATCATCGCGTCTTGGAGACAAACCGGTACAGCGTAATCATCTTCCATGGTTTTGATGTAGAACCGTCGGATTGAACCGTAATTCTTCTCCGACACGTGTAGCTTTTCCACCACTGGCGCGAACGGGATCGGTCTCATGGATACCGACGCCAATGCAACATCCTGTTCCAAATTAAATAGGTCGGGTTTAGTCGAACCGAATTGTACCGGGTAGGGTAGTATTAGCCTATGTGTGTGTGTGTGTACCTTTGGAGGGCTCTGATTAAAGAAAAAATCCCTAAGCAAAGATCTGTCGAAATCAACGGCTGTTGGTGGGTTCTTTTTGCCGTTGGCGTACAAGAATAAATGGACTTGTTCCATAAGATCATAATTTGACTCAGGCTGAAAATTAAACACAATTGATTAAAATGGTTGTAATTAGAAGAAAAAAAGAGTGTATATCTAGCAATCATCCCAAAACATTCAAATAAACCTCCAACATATAGTTATTTAGCAAATTCACTCTAAAAGAAAAGATTAAAATTAGAGTTTTGATAGTTATGAAACCAAAAATATAAATAAATAAAAACCTGTTGATTGAAGAGATCAAGGGTGCTCTGAGCATTAGCCAACATAGCAGCAGAGATGAAAACAGCCTTAGAGATCTTAGAAGGAAACATCTCCATGGCATAAGACATACATGTACCTCCAAAATCATGTCCCACTAAAATCACCTGCACCCATCAATTACAAATCTTGGTTAGTACTAAATTTACATTTATATTAATTAGGTAAACAATATAACATATGATGATATTGAAGTGAGCTTAAGACCTTCTCGGTGGGTTTAAGGGTGTCGAAGAAGTGGAGGAGTGGTTTGACGTACTGAGCGAGACTGGTGATGTTGTTGGTGTCGAAGGAACTAACACCAGAACCGGTCAAGTCAACCGCGTCGACTTGGAAGCCATGTTTCTCTAAGAGGGTTATGGTTTTGTACCAACACCATGCCCCAAACCCTCCTCCATGAACCAGCACGAACCGTTTAGTCTCTGCACCTTCCACCTTCAGCTCCTGTTTCCATCCATTTTTTCATATAATATGGTCAGTGTCATATAATAGCTCTCAATATATGTGTTCACCAAGAAAAAATCAGCAAACTTCTAGAAATAAACAAAAGGTACGAAAATAAAATAATGAGATCTAACAAGTTTGTACATCTATAATTGCCGTCTACAACTCTCACACGTACTAGCTAGATCAACAAATTAATGTTCTATGACTAAAATATCGATCTCTATTTTATGAATTTTAAAAAATAATTAAAACTATACTCTAATGGAAAACCCCAAATATATTGATGTAAACTTCCTGTGTAGCTTTGATTTAAAAGAAAGATTTATAAGGTGACGATCGCAACAACAAAGGTAACATAAATGTCATTTTTACATTTTCTTTAAATAATTTTTACTTCAGTTTCTCAAATATTAATATATGGGGAAGATAGCAAATAAAATGTGCTTGCCTTGTCTAGAAGCTGATTGGGTTTGAGAACGGGATCAGTGCTTGATCTCTGCCTATTGCTGGAGCTTCTGACGAATCCACAAGTAGACTTCTTAGGAGTCAGGACGCCAGAAACGGAACCTGTGACGGCGGCGACGGCTGAGGGAGGTGGCTGAGAGGATGGATAGACGACGGAGGTGGAACGTCGGAAAGGAGGAGCAGAGTTGCTGTTGCGAGGCGTCTGGCTAAAGAGGATATTAGTAGCGGCTAAGGTTTGTTCTTGGATAAGAGAGTCTTTCTCGTGATCATGATGATGCTCTTGGTGGTGTCTTTCTCTGATCTTCTTCTTCGTCTTGACTCCTCCTTTCTTGGACGTCGACGATGTAGACGTTGAGGATCCGGAGCAGGAGAGAGATGGTAGTAAAGTCCGGCGCCGGAAAGATGGTATCAGAGATAGTCTCCGCACATGTTTCTCAGAGTTACTACTCTCTCCTCCTCCGTTGACGACGGAGGGTTTCTTCTGGTTCTGTTCTTGCTCCTGCGAGATGCATCTCAAAGAGTTTCCCATCTTTTTGATTTGTGTTTTTGAGGGAGGAGAATGTGTGTACACGTTTGTATGTGTTTATGTATATATATTGGAGCATGTTCGTGCTTCCCTGTGTATTGTTCTGATTTTTGATGGGTGGAAATGTTTAGTTGAGACCTTCACGTTGTGAAGTTGTACTTTAAGTAAGTGATCGCTTCTTTGTTTAAATCTGCTTGATCGTGATAGTTTTTGACACTAATCATATTTTTCTTGAGTCTCACGAAAACACAGACCGGAGAAAGTTGGTTTAGGATTTAGATTATAACTTTAAATATTCTATTATAAACTAGTGAAATGTATTTGATTGCCAAGACAGTTGGGGAGAGAAGAAAGAGGGAGGAACATGGGAGGGCACTTTCTTTGAGCATTTCTCTGCTCCTTTGACTTTCTTAGTGCAGGCCAATTTTACAAGGATACAACAATATAAACAGATTCCTCGTATCTTTTTGGACCAAAACAAAACAAAAAGATGATTAATACATAAGAAACCTAGAAGAATATGAAGGTTTTCTTGTGTTGAATTAGGTCAATTGACTATAGCTATCGTCGGTTTATCCCAAACCAAATCATTACGGACGAGTTATATATGGACTAAAGATCAATTTTGTCCGAGGATGAAATATGTTAAACTGCAAAAGTACTTTCTTAAGTGACATCATAAGTACCAAAAAAATTGTTTATTAAGAGCTATTCAAACATTCATTATCCTTACCTAAATTTTTAGAAATCATTGCTAAACTCAAAGTTTGTAGTTTAGCTAGTTAAGTTAACTCCATCAATAATTAATTACTATGTATTCGGTCAGTATAATTATCATTTATGTAATAGACAAAATATAGAAACAGAGAGAAAGGGAGTTAGAGTTTAATGACAATAGACAAGTTCAGTTTGGTTCTCTTCTTCACCAAATAAGAATATTCCATAACTTACCTTCTTCCACATCAAGAACTTTCCCATGCTTTGGATCACCCTAAGATTTATCTCATTTGATCTCAGTTCACCTTTGAATTATACAAGTTAAAAAAGTTCAACCAAAAACCGAAAATTTACCACTAATCAAATATATAAGAATACGGCTAAAAATCACCATCGTTGCCAAAATAAACTTCAAATTCTCTTATATTTTAATCTTATTTTCCTTTATTCATCTGTCCTAGATCCTAGTTAAGTTGTTTCAACAACCAATCTAAAAGGAATCCCATAGTTAAGATAGAACCAGACTTTGAACCAATTGTTAAAACCGAACAAGGTGGGAACTTGACAGGACACTAATAGGTTGAGAGCAGGGTTCCATAGTCGCATATCTTTTGTTTAGTAGCATAATTTATTTGCATTTTAAACTGTTCTTCAGTGTTTGACTACTTTATTTTTCATTTTCTTCCACCTATTGAAGAAATGTTGCAGCTAATAACCGCCATGGTCGTTCTTCTTCTTCTGATTGCCTTTGTGGGAAACACCACGGCTCAGAAAGAATCCTCAAGCACCACGGGGCAGTTGTCACTGATGATGAAAGGTGTTCTAAGATCGGAAAGCGTGTTCTTCATCATGGAGGAAACGCAATCAACTGCAACTCTCTGTTTGAGAGTTGTGAGCCCAACTTCTAGTGGCATAAGAGGTCGAGCCTTCATGGTTGTAAAGTTGGCTGGTGGAAATAAAGTCGTGTATGATTCTCGAAAAACAGCTCATATCCTTCCAACTGAGGTAACCACTGACAATCTTGTTGTTGTAGAAGATAAATGGGGCTAATAAAAATAGATTCATTGTATTTTTTTGGATACACTTTGCTGCTTAATTAACATCATCTCGTTTTGATGTAGGAAATATGATGTAGGTGTATTTAGAACTAGGTTTAAGATTTGTTATTAATTTTTACAATACTGAGCTGGCTATTTATAAAGTGTCTGTAATATGAGTAATATGTGTTAAGGTGAAAAAAGTAATCAGGAAGATAAATTTTATTACTCTAGATTGTGGTATTTTTCTTTCTCAGCTTTATAGTAATAAATATTAATTACTCAATTATATTTTTTAGGAAAAAATATTTAAAAATGTTTAAAAATACTTAAAAAATACTCAAAAATGCTCAAAAATACTTTAAAATGTTTTAAAAATGCTCAATTTTCAAATTTTGGCTAAAACAACAATTTCTCATAAAAAAAAACAAATGACGAATATTTCTTTATCAATCCATTTTACTCTTTATTTTTTTTACTATCTTGAAGTTTTAGTCCCAAAATTTATACTATTAAAAGATTTAACCAACATTTTTAGAAATCATTATTAAACTCAAAGTTTGTATTTTAATACAATTATTATGTATAAGTAAAAGAAATATATATAAACAGAAAAAGGAGTTAGAGTTTAATAACAATAGACAAGTTGATATTTGGTTCTCTTCTTGTTCAAACAAGAACTTTAATTTCCTTACTTTCTTCCCCAAATAAGAACTTTCCCTTGCTTTAGACCAGCCTAATATTTCATACATGTGTTTATGATAAACACATTTTTATACATATACATACTCTAGTCATAAATTAAAAGAGAATATTAAGCTGTAATTTCTTATGTTTTTTGGACCAAAGAATTTTTTATGTTTTACTTGGAAAAATTTCTGTAAATAATTTATTTGTTTTAAAAAGTTTGTATTTTTTTTTTTCGTCGATGATTGGTAATCAAAACCAACAGTTCACCTTTACATTACATGTTAAAAAAATATGAACCAAAAATCAAAAAACTGAAACCAAAAACTAAAAACCAAAAATCTTTCCTTCCATCAGTGGCTACTGCTCTCTGTATAGGAATTGTGAATCTAACTTCTAGCGTTGTAGGCAGTGGAACGTTTATGGTTATTAATTGACTAGCGGAAAAAAAGTTAGTATATGATTATAAAAAAATAGTTCATTTTTTTACAGTTGAGATAATTTAAATATATTTTTCCTTTTTGTTTATGTTTTAAAATTTTCATAAGTTTTTCATTTACTGAAAAAAATGTCGAAAAACCTTTTATCGATAGTTAATATTAAAAAATACATCTAATTATATTTTAAGGAAAATATGCTTAAAAATGATTAAAAATGCTCAAAAAATGCTCAAAAATGCTTTAAAATGAAAAATGCTCAATTTTGAAAATTTGGCTAAAACACCAATTTTTTCTAATAAACAAAAGAAAATGATGAATGTTTCTTTATCAATCCATTTTAATCTTTATTTTTTTACTATCTTGAAGTTTTAGTCCCAAAATCTATACTATTAAAAGATTTAACCACATATTATATTACATGTAATACCATTGAACATTAATGATTTTGCTAAATATTCATTAAGGATAATTATGAAAATTAACATTATTTCTACTAAAAATGTTTCCAAACACTACAATAAATAAACATTTATCTAAATAATATAAAAGTAATGGGTCTCATTTTTTTACATTTTTAATTTTTAATTTTTAATTTAAAGCCAATTATTTTACAACACAAATAAATAACTATAAATATTTGGATAATTTTTTTAATAATAAAAATTTCGAAAATATCTGAATAAGTATAAATAATTTTTTTTACCAGTTACATTAATTTTTTTTTGAAATAGCTGAATAACTATAAATAATTCTTCTACGAGTTACTTCGTCAAATTTTACAAGTTATAATTATTTGATGCATAACAGATTAAATTAACAGGTTGATCTATATTATTTTTATTAATGTGAAACTGCATTCATTTAAACTAAAACATTTTTTGTATATAATATAAACTATTATACAAAATAAAATAGTACAACATATGATATACTAAAAAATATATTTTTGACAATATACTATAAAAAAAAAATATATATATATATATATGTGTGTGTGTCTGTGTATATGTATTCATATAATCTAAAAATAATATTTTTTATATGATAAATATTAATATTTTAGTCTCAAAATTATTTAATTATAAATGTTGACTAATAATATGACTAAAATAGTTTGACCAGAAAAAATTGAAGTTTTTAAGTAAATTAAAAGTTTAATTTTTTTATTAAATAGTGAAAATGATTATAGATAAAAAATAATAATTTATTAGCTATGAAAATATATATATCAAAAGATTAAGTCAGCCATTTATTTTTTTATCTATTTTTAATTATTGACATATATACTAATTGATTAGAATAAAAATGAAAAAACTACATAACTTATCATTGTTTTTTCATGATATTTATCTTCAGTTTTTTGTTTGTAAAGCAAGTCTTTTATAAAAACGAGAAAATAATATTGATAGACATGTATTGAGACAGCTCTATTTGTTTAGAAAAGATGGCCAAGCAATTTCATACTCATAAGGGACAAACATTAATCCGTAGTCCAACTTTTTAAGAAGTATCTGAAGGCTTTGCACTGGGAAGGAGTTGAACTCAAGACAGTTTCACATTTAGACCAAGAACCAGACAGTCCAAAAGAAGATGCCGTCAACAAAACAAATTTTGTTTTATAGTTATAATTATTATTATTATTTTTTTTTATCTTTCTTTGTATTTTATATTTTCTTAAGTTTCAAAGAGTTTGTATGATTTTTAAGATAAAATGAAAAGAGTTACAAAAAGGTGAAATAAAATTAAAAAATGGAATTTTATTTTTGTTTATTTGTTTTTGAAGGATTTGTGCTCATATTGATAATTCAAATCATGCCAAGCATAGAAAAAAAATATTTTAAAATGATAAACTTGAATTAATATTTTGAAGAAAATAAGAATCAAATAAAATAGAATGAGGTAAAAAAAAACATAGAATAATAAAAAAAAGAATATAAAAAGCTTTTACTTATTGAGGGGTAAAATGCATTGGATACATATAATATACAGAATATTGTACCCAAAACATTTTCTGATTACATATTTAATTTTCATAAGATTTTCTGTATTTCAATATAATATAATATAATCTGTGTTGCGTAGTACTAAACGTTATTTTGAGACAATATGTTTGAATGATTAATGTCAAAAAGAGAAAAATAACACATTAATAATGATGATTTGGTTCAAGGATAAATTTTTAAAAATAAAAATTCACCATAAACATTAAAATTTAGTATTATTTATTCAATTTTTATGTCAAATTAAAATAATATATTAACAAAAGTTTCTAAATTGATAATTTTAAACAAAACCAAACCAAAATACAAGTGATATTTTTAATTTTTTAATCAGTTTTATTAAATTCCATATCAAAAATTTTAAAATAAAATAAAATTATAATTGGTCGTATCTAATTTAGATAATATCATTTATTTAAAAAGTTATTTTTTTTTCACCAGGAGAATCACATAGTTAATGACATTTATGATAAAGTTTTGCAAGATTAACTATAAGATTTAATATTTAATATTTTTACTAATGAAAAGTGTTAGTTTTATATATATATGTGTTTCTTTCGAATTTGAATCTTACCTTAACCTATCGAGCCTGACTCTCCTTTTTGTTCAAATGTTGTGATATCATTCATCGTTTATTAAAAATAGAAAAATCATCCCCGACAACAATATAGATATACCTTCTTGTAAATAACAAAAACTACCAGAAAAAAAAAAAACATAATATAAGTTTTAAGTAAACAAATTTCACAAGATTTGTGTTTTTATTTTGCTAAAAATGTTTACAGGCATATCTTCTCTAGGCAAATTATTTATATCTTGAGTTGATTAACACTACACTAGATTTATATATATATATATATATATCAGGGAAAATCTATAATCATTAATTATATAGTTGTAAGAAGTTTAAGATTAGATTTTGCAATGCTGCTTGTACATTACAATAACATAGTGCTATTTGCGTTTGGTTCATAAAGTGCCGTGAGGTCAAATACGTTCGGTACACACCGAGAGACCCACACGAACCACTTGACTGGGATCAGTGATTATAAAGATTATTAATCTCTTTTAACTTTTTTAACCGTGTGATGGTTTAAAGTGAAAGACTCATTAGGGTCAACGTGAAAAGGACATAAAAGTAAAACCACAAAAGCGTCCTAGTCAAAAAAACCAAAACCAATAACAAGTTCGAGTTCCTAACAAAGAAAGGAAAAGCCGACCGACCTTCTTCTATAGAAACAGGAATAAATATTCTACCTTCCTTTTTTTTTTTTGTCCTTCAATCTAAGCAAAATCTGCGAACCTCTCTAAAACCCTATTAAAGCTCCTCTCTTTTTACTTGCCTCCTCTTCCTCTTCTCTTCCCAAATCTCGACTTCGTTAACCTAATCACCCTAAAAGCTTCCTCCTTTCTTCGTCTCTCCCGATTCTCCGGACTCTCCTCGGTTCCATCTTTCTCTGCCGCCAAGGTTTCTTAATCTTTTTATTGATCCTAATTCAGATTTGAGACTATACTTCAATCTGATTGAAAAATGTTTTTTTTTTTTTTTTTTGGCTTTTTGGGTTTTGATCTAGGGTTTTCGATTTGATTCTAGATTGATTCTTCTTGTCTCCATCTGTTTGATCTGAATTGAATTCTCCCTTTATTTCAGGACGTGTGCAGATATGGCTACCGAGGAAGGTGTTCATGCGGTCACTGAGGCTTTTGTGGAACAGTACTATCATATTGTTGGGAAGGTCACTCATGAAGCTCATAGGCTTTATGTCGATGCTAGCGTTGTTAGCAGACCAGGTCCTGATGGTACTATGGTGTCTTTTACTTCCCTTGAGGTATATTGGAACAAAAGTCGTCTCCTTTCATGCTCATATTGCTTGATTCGATCTCACACTATCCTTTTGGTATTAGGTTAATTAGGTCAAGGTTGCTTTCTTTTTGTATTGTGTTTGTTGCCTAACTAGATTCATTAGACATTTACTTTTGCTTGTCTCTGATATTAAATGCACTTTTCAATCAGTTTTATTTACAAATATATCACAGCTTCTCTAGTTTGCTCTTTGAACAGTTAATATTTGTATGGTATTTTAGTGAAACTAGTTATGATTGACTCGTTTTTAATGCGTTGCTGACTTTTTTTCCTACGATTTAATACCGGAGTTAAGACATTGTTTATTATCTTTTGGTGTAGTCTATCAACAAGCACTTCCTTTCCTGTGACTATGAGGATACTACATTCGAGGTGCTCAGCTTCGATTCTCAGTCTTCGTTGGAAGACGGGATATTCATCATGGTTATTGGTTTCTTGACTGGTAAAGACAACCTCAAGAGGAAATTTTCCCAGATGTTCTATCTGGCACGTCAGAACACTGCCTACGTTGTCGTCAATGACATCTATCGTTTTGTTGATGAAGAGTCTTCCACTCCAACAACTCTTCCAGCTGTTGAAACTGGTAGCTTGTCTAAGTCTTTTGTATTCATTAGATTTGAAAGAGAGGAAGTATGTCCATGTTCTTAATCTAAGTTGACAACTCCTTTTGTAGTGCCAGAAACTGAGGTGGTGAAGCCAGTTGATGAGGTAAACAAGACCGAGCCGGTCCAGAAAATCGATGCTCCTGCCGAGAAATCTGTTGATGCTGCTGAGGTTAAGAAGGTTGTTGCTGGAGCTACTCCTCCGTTGGACAATGGGAACAACAAGCACCCTGCTGAAAAAGCTGTTACTGCTCAAAAACCTAAAGAGCCAGTTGCTGAAACAGCTGCTGCTCCGGTTGATGGAGCCAAGAAATCTTATGCTGCGATGGTAAGTTTACTTCTTTTAGCTTTTGCTTTTACACGGGCCATCTGTGCAATACGTATTAATTAATGTTGAGATACAGGTTCTATCTATGTCGAGAAACGCTACTCCATTCCAAGCTAAAGCAGCCCCGGTTCAGAAACCTAAATCTTTGGCACAACCCAAATCCCGTGCAGCTCCAGCACCTAAAGCAGCTGCTGCTGTTAGTAAACCTGAGAAGAAAAATGACCAGAGGATCCTCGAAGAACCAGGTTAGATTTTGTAACTCTTTTTTTCCTCTTCTGGTCTATTTTAGAATATCAGATGGTTAATTTGTTGTTTTTGGTTGCAGGCACTTCGATATTTGTGGCAAATCTGCCAATGGATGCAATGCCGCCTCAACTCTATGAACTGTTCAAGGATTTTGGCCCTATTAAAGAAGATGGAGTTCAAATCAGAAGCTCCAGGGTAAATGACTTTTGATCAAATCTCGTGTCTTTTCTGCTCATCACCTATCCTAGTTTCCTTTCACCAATCACAAGCAACAATTCTAAACTTTGTTCTTATGTGTTCAGGCTAGTGGAAGATGCTTCGGTTTTGTTGCCTTTGACTCTGTTGCATCTGTCCAGAGCGTGCTTAAGGTAATTTACAAATACCGGATTGTTGTTTCCCTTGAATAAACTGGTATGAATATATCTAGTTCCAACAACTATGTAAATTCCACAGGCTGCCAAGAACAATCCCTTCAAGCTTGCAGAGCATAAGCTTCGTGTAAAGGAAAAGCAAGGCAAGCTTCTATCTCCTTAAACCCTCCTCGTATCTAAAAAAGTTTTCCGTTTCTGAAGTGCAAACCTGAAACTTCTTCTGTTTTTTTGTTTTGCAGTTGACTATGATGGAAGCAAACCGTCTGGTGGGAGAAGTGGAGGTGGAAGCAAGACTCAGAATGGCTCTGCAGATGAAAGCAAGGCTCAGACTGGCTCTGCTGATGGAAGCAAGACTGAGAATGGCTCTGCAGATGAAAACAAGACTCAGAATGGCTCTGCAGATGGCGAGGATGATGACTTCAAGCCTATCAAAAGCCGTAAGAACAGAAGTGAGAGAAGAGGAGACCGAACTGGAAATGGAGACAAGATTAACCAGAAAAACAGTGAAAGAGGAGCTCCTAAGGTTAAAGCTTGATGCTCTCCTCCGCAAACACCAACAAAAGAACACTTACAATTTCCAGCCTCCTTAGAAAATTTATTATTTTAAGAGTCAAGGGAAGAGTTTGCAACTTGAGATTATTTTTCAGACATTACAGATTCACATCACTTTACTTCTTTAGGGCTTTTTTTTTACTCCTTATGGAACCTCAACATAATTCTTCTGTTTTTTATTTTTCTTCTTTTCACCGACAATTTTCGACTGTCTTTTGCTTTTCATATATTATTTTTTATTCGAATGTCCACCTTTCTTATTATTTATAGGCTTAATATAGCTATCGACGTTCAATAATGTTCTTAATTATTAAAAAAAAA
Organism: Iljinskaea planisiliqua; assembly: GCA_900108845.1. NCBI lineage: Eukaryota > Viridiplantae > Streptophyta > Magnoliopsida > Brassicales > Brassicaceae > Iljinskaea > Iljinskaea planisiliqua. Next base: position 4,131,704 of record FNXX01000009.1, read on the forward strand.
ATTAGATTTTCAGTTATAGTTATAAAAATCAAATATAGGGTTTGTTCAGCTTTGAATCAATATGTATGTTGATTTTCTTCAACTGAACTCTCACGTTATAAGTGAAATTGGTTAAAATTATTGTTACCTTTAATGAAATAGTTAGTTTATAATATATATATTTTATTTATGTTTGATATTAAAAAAAGATTAGTTAGAATATTTTAGATAAACTAAAAAGATACATTAGTTAAAATAGTTTAGATAAACTTAACATTTATTATTATTAGAATGAAATAAATAAACTTAACATAATTATTATTATAATGATTAGATAAATTTAACATTATTATTACGTGTGGAATTATCAAAAATATAGAAAAATAAGTAATAAAAAATAAAACCGATTATGTTTATATATATATAATTTGTTATATGTTAAAGCTACAAATCATTTAATTGTGGAATTAGTAGATACAAAAAAAAATTGTTCCAATTATTGTATGGTGTTACTCGATGATTTAATTTTAAATATTACATTCTTACAAATTCATTAATAAAATTCATAATAACTTTTTTGGTGCACTAATTGATAAATATAAGAATATTAAAATATAAATAATGATATAACTATAAATTTTATCCAAAGAATTTTATATATAACTAATATTTGTTATATTTTTAAAATTTTTTATATTGCACATATTAACGATTATTGAACAAATTTTGCGGACAAAACCCTTAGTTTCCGTATTGTAATCATCTTCTCCAAGCTTCTCCCGCAATTTTTTTAATCGACCATAGTATTATTAAGTAACTTATAATACATGATTAAGGCTTTTCATGATATCCAAAGCCCATAGAAGGCCCATGTTATATAGTCGATTCATGTTTTTAGCATAAGTTTCTGTTCTTCGCGTGGCAGCTAGAGAATCCGAGAGATTTAACACTTCTTTCTCCATTTCTGGAAAAAACCAGACGCAACACCATCAATTCAACAGTTCGAAACAGGGCTTTTCAGTTTTTCACTTTCTTTTTTCTTGCCCTTTTCCCAAGTTCAAGACTTTGATTCACGTAAGCTCGAATTTTTAATCTTCTTCTCGCTCAATGTGGAATTGTTTGCTTGATGGGTTTTGGATTCTGCTTGACAAATGTTTAAGGCTTGAATAAAAAAGTTTTGGCGGTTCAGGTTAGATTCAGGATATACATAGCTCAGTTCCGTGTTCTTGATCATTTGTGATTTGGGGTTTATGTCACAAAACTCAAGAGATCTATTATAAGTTATTTCTCAAGAGTGGAGATAAGTGTGATTCTTGTTAGAGAATATGTCCTATTATATGATTTGTCCTGTCTCCAATCTCTATATCTCACTTGATCGATTCTGATGCCTGAATCCTGAGTGATATCACTTGCCATGTTCTCTGGTTTCAGTGGTAAATATAACCAAGTAAAGACAGATTTTTGACTCTCTAAGTGATGTTTATATTCCATCTACTAAATGATTACTTGTGATGAATGATGATAACTGATAAAACCCAATCTGGAGAAAAATTGTTCACATAATGTCATCACATCCTCTCTCATGATTGTTTTTGCTTCCCATGACTACTTGGTGGATTTTGGATTGCAGTCTTCGATTAAGTTTTTTTTCTACAGCTTTTGATCAATGGAGATTATCAAACTTAATTCGGAGGTATCGTGAGGTGTTCGAGCTCTTGGCGGGACGAGCTTCCAACAGGCCTGGCCGGGCCAAGTTTTTTTTAAAAACGTGTATTAACAACCTTAGCTGGACATGGCGAGTGAGGAAATGGAGAAGCGAGTCAAATACAAGAGCTCTGTGAAGGATGAAGGAGCTCCTGGAGTCCTTACAATAGTAAGAATACATCTTCTCTTTGGCTTATTTTCGTTTAAGGAACTGGTGAATACTTGTGGAGGGTAAATGATGATTTTCTAACTTTTTAGCTTATTTTTCTTTTGAATAACTTGTGAATAGTTGCAGAGCAAATGATAGACTTCTATTTTGTTTTCATATGTTTCCTTTGAGTCTCTTAAATTTATATTTGATTAACTAAATCTTTGGAAAACAAAAATCGCAGAAGGAAGAGATGCTGCTCTTCGTCCCAAATGATCCGAATTCAGTTTCAAAGCTTAAAGTGCAGACTCATAACATCAAAAGTATGTATTCTTATTTACACCATGACATAATTCATGGCTAATTCCTTCGTGTGCTTGGTGGATAAGAGACGCTGCGTTGCCTATAGATTTCTGTATGATGATCGCTGTACATTGATACTGCTATTTCACTGTTTAGCATTTCTTCAATTTCTCCATGGTGAATTTCTCAGGTCATAGATATGCCAAAGAAGGATCAAAGAAACCTTTGCTCAATCTGACCAACAAGCAGGTTTTTTGTTAGTCTTTGTGGTGAAAGCTAAAAAAGAAATACAGATATGTGAAACTTTTTTAAGCGTATCCCTTGTATCATAATTATCGCTGAAGTTTCCTCATTTCTTTTATTATAGGGAAGGAGTCATATCTTTGAGTTTGAAAATTATCCGGACATGCATGTATGCCGTGGTTTCATCAGTAAGCTCCATGTTCCATGGTTTGCTTTTATTCAGTGGACAGTACTTTCTGTTGTTTCTTTTGTGGTGTTGTTACAATAATTTTACTCTGAACAGCGAAGGCCCTTGCTAAATGTGAAGAGGAGCCTAAGAAATCAGCTGTCTCGACCTCTGCTGAGCAACTTAATATTGCAGACTTGGAGCTACGCTTCAAGCTTCTTCGAGAAAATAGGTATGTAATCAGATTAAGTTGCTTTTTTTTTTGGGTTAAAAGTTTCTGGATTCATAGGTTCATCGACTTCCTTTTAATATGAGTAACTTACATATGATATGAAGTGAGTTGCAGCGATTGCATAAGCAATTTGTGGAAAGTAAAGTCCTGACGGAAGATGAATTCTGGGCTACAAGAAAGGTTGCTTCTTTGTGGGTTCCCTCGTTTTTCAATTTTCTGTTCTTGTGAGTGTCGTTGTAGTTACCGACTTTATTCATTGTAGAAACTACTTGGTAAAGATTCCATCAGAAAGTCGAAACAAAAGGTCGGACTCAAGAGCATGATGGTTTCTGGCATCAGACCGTCTACTGATGGGCGGGTATAGTATAATTCTCTCTACCCCTTTTTGGAAGTCATCCTCTCTCTAGCTAGTATGCTCATGTGCATGCCATTGTAGGAAATATATTATGCACTTGTATAAGCATACTCCGTTGTGTTTGGCTGAAGTACATCCATTTGTTGTTGTATATCATGCGACATTTCATCTGGTTTACTAACCACTTTCTTTACTCTTTTTCTTTCAGACTAATAGGGTGACATTTAACCTAACCCCTGAGATAATTTTTCAGGTGAGCTCTTTGGTTCACTATGTTTGTCATTGATGCAAGTGCTATAAGTTTCTAAATCCAAATCGAAGCTCCGTTCGGAATAAGTTTATATGGTGAATGGGGTTAAAGTTGCAATTGATAATACATTGGGACAAAAATTCATTAACATGTGTTCAGATTGCATCATGCGCTTCCAATTGGAAACTAAAAGTGAGAAATAGAAACATTTACAATAAATAGCCTTTCGGTTTACCTTCTATTTTGTGCTCATTGAATATGTAAATATGTAGAAAGAATATTTCAATTTGTTTCGTTCATGTTACTGTATTTTCCTCACATATGATATCTTTGTTACGCATTCAGATTTTTGCTGAGAAGCCCGCTGTTCGGCAGGCATTCATAAATTATGTCCCGAGTAAGGTAACAAAGAGTTGAACACTACGACATTCTTTGTTTATGGGTTTGGTCATCAAAATACGACGAAACTTAACTGGCTTTGGTAGCTATTTTCCTACGCCAGATGACAGAAAAAGACTTCTGGACAAAATATTTTAGAGCAGAGTATCTTTACAGCACCAAAAATACAGCAGTAGCTGCAGCAGAAGCTGCTGAAGACGAGGAACTCGCTGTTTTTTTGAAGCCCGATGAGATATTGGCTCGGGAAGCTCGTCAAAAGGTTATTTCTCTGCGACAGTTAAATCATTTCCTCGAAATTGAGAAGAAAACATCTGTGGCATATCCTTCTGATTTGAGTGTCATGTCTTGTAGATTAGACGGGTTGATCCAACTGTTGACATGGTGGCTGACGAGGGAGATGACTACACTCATCTTATGGTAAGCCAACTACCACTACATGAGATGTGTGAAAGGTTTGGATAACGTCCACCTCACTGGTTCAAGAATTATTAACACAAAATTTTCAAAATGCTCGTGTGACCTGTACCAACTGACACAGCTATAATACGTCGGTGTTTACGTATTGTCTCGCCCTATCAGTAGTATGAGAAGAACTGGGTTCTGTAGATAATACTAACGGTGTTAAGAATCAAACTCGTAACAATATGTGTCAGATGTTTTGTTTTCTAGAATGCACAGCGAACCTTCTCTAAGTTGTTATATAAAGAAATTCAGCATCTCTCAAATGTAAATTCTGGACTATGCAACTATATTTCACTCTTGTCTCTATAATTTTGCTTTCTCTATTCACTAGGACCACTTCTTTTATATTAGCGTGTGAAAAGGAGTACAAGACTGATATCCAGAAAACATTAATCTAAAAATTGACATTGTGATATCAACAGTATACTGTATCATATCCCCGTATGTTGTGCTTAATTTTAATTTCCCGTAACACAGGACCACGGGATCCAGCGTGATGGCACCATGGATGTTGTTGAACCTCAGAATGGTCAGTTTAAAAGATCACTTTTGCAAGATCTTAATCGTCATGCTGCTATTGTATTGGAAGGCAGAAACATTGGTAAACACCCTCTTGGCACCTTCTTCGATTCTTTCATCTTACGTTTTGCATAGCGGTAGCTACTAGCTAGTTCACAAAGTGTAAACATGTATTTTGGCCTTTTGACTCAAGTTATTGGTGGTAAATATACAATGATGCTCACGTATGCCTTTAAATTGGAAAGCAGATGTTGATTCAGAAGATACAAAGATTGTTGCAGAGGCTCTAGCACGGGTTAAACAAGGTTTGCTGTTTCATTTTGCTATGTTTTACTTTTGCTTTCCTCTGTGCTGTGCCATGGCCACTCCCACACTTTATATTCGTCTGACCTCGCTATCCATCTCTGTTACCCCTGGTAGCAAGCAAAGCTGATGATGAAACCACCAAAAACGCTAACCAGGAGAGATTAGAGAGAATGTCCCAGGTAGCAGAAATGGAGGATCTTCAAGAACCACAAAACTTCCCGTTAGCACCACTTTCTATCAAGGTTTGGCTATCTGTCAATAAAAGGTAAATGATAGATGCTGCGTAAATCCTCTTACCCTTTCTTGTTTGGAATCAGGACCCTCGTGATTACTTTGAATCTCAGCAAGGAAACGTCTTCAATGAACCTAGAGGAACAGGGGTAATAAAGAGAAATGTCCATGAAGCTTATGGGTCGCTTAAAGAATCCATTTTGGAGATTAGGACTCAAGGATTACGTGATCCGTTGATTAAACCTGAAGTTGCCTTCGAGGTGCTATTCTATCCCGTAGCAAAATGTGTGCTGACTAAGAGAAACCATGGCTTATTCATATTCCTTCGTTTTCAGGTTTTCAGTTCATTAACCCGAGCTATCTCAACTGCCAAAAATATTATCGGGAAGAACCCGAGAGAGAGCTTTCTGGACAGATTACCAAAGTCCACTAAAGATGAACTTTTACATGTAAGTTCTAAACTTAGTGTCCCAAGTAAAAAGAAGCTCTATATATACCGATTAGTGGAGATTGGTTATAATAATGCCTGTGGATTCTGTTGTCCCATCAAGTGCATCGTAAGTCTTACCTTTATTTTTTCTTTCATTTGCAGAATTGGACATCAATACAAGAATTGCTGAAACATTTTTGGTCATCTTACCCGATAACAACCACATATCTTCATACCAAAGTAATGTTTTTTTCTATTTTACAATCTACCAATCCCAGAAATTGCTATATGGATCCCTGCGCTTTCTCAGGAAGATTTCAAACTTACCTTACACACGAGGATGTTATATTTTATTATGTAGGTTGGTAAGCTGAAGGATGCAATGTCCACTACTTATTCACAACTCGAGGTAAGCTATGAAATTCTTCAAGTCTTTCTAATATAATAAGCAACTCAAGAGTAATCCGTTAGAGCCAGTAGTTACTAATCTCTCAATGCAACAGAAACATGAAATTTGGATAAATATAATCTGTAGTTGAAGCTTATTGCATATGGTCTAGTGTGTACATTTCGTGATACTGTTTCCTTGACATCAAATCGCGTTTTTGACTCAGGCAATGAAAGAGTCGGTGCAATCTGATCTCAGGCATCAGGTTTCTTTACTGGTTCGGCCAATGCAACAGGTTAGCTTCTTCCATTACTTACCTACCTACTTAAAAGAGCTTAGGTTTTTATTACATCATGTTTCAGTTAAGTCTGTTATATCCTCCACTCGCATTTGTAACCTGTTATTTTCTCTACAGGCTCTTGACGCTGCGTTTCAACACTACGAAGTTGACTTACAGAGAAGAACCGCTAAGAGCGTAAGAGGCAGCGGCGGTGAAGCAAACGGGGGTGTTTAGAAGACAAACAAAATTACTACAAGCTATTTGTTTTGTTTCATCATCCTTAAATTGGTGCTTCTGAGATTTTTCATTCGTTGTTTTTGTCCGACCATTGAAAGACAAAAAAAAAAGGCGTTGAGATTGTATAATGAGGACTTTTTTGTACAGATTCTCAAAGGACTTGATTGTTTCAAGAGATGAGTGAAGAGTTTGCAATCCAATCCAATTTGAGATTATTTTTCTACATTACAGATTCATAACTCTTTCTACTCGTTTATATCAAGCGACTCAATATCTTCTGCCTTTTTCCTTCTTTTCACTAGACTATTTTCTCTTTTGTTTTTTACATTTCAATTTTTTATTCGAATATTCACATTTCTTATTTTAGCTATAGTGTTTTAAGAAGAATAAATAAAATTATATTATCAATTTTAGGTTTAATAAAGTTTCCCCCTGTGAATACGTGAAGGTATATCCTATGATTTGTTCCGTTGCGAATCAATCACTTTTTTTAAAAAAAAAAAAACAATTATTTAAGATGAGCTTTATCTGGTCTAGTGTCGCATCAATCGAGTAGTAATTTAGCGGTTATAAAAAGAAGTAAATAAAAATAAAAATAGAAAGCATTGCTTGAAAAATAGAAAACAACAACTATGCGAATGCGACACCTCTCTCGTCTCCAGGTTTGGATTACAAAACCCTTACACGTCAACGATTTTGCTAGATTTGATTCCATTCCCTTCTCAATCCTGTTCTCACCTACCTTTTTCTCTTACAATATGTGTCAACAGAGCTTATCTTTAGGAAATATTCATTTTTAGAACTAGTTTCTTAGGACTAGCATAAAGTCAAGAAACTATATAGGAAATTACTATAATCATTTAAAAGTTTAAGAGGTAGATAAAGTAGAATATCATCTTTCAATGTTAAAAAATTATTTTTCACAACGGATGAATGTATTCATGGTTACTTTTTAAGGACTTAATTTGGGGCCCTTTCTAATTCTATTTCAACATTTCTATTTCTATTTCAGCAGATCAGAGTCTATTTTAAGAAGTTAAATTTAAAAAAAAAAAAATCAATAAAATCAAAATTTACTGTTAATACAAAAAAATCTGCCTTTTTTTGAGATCAAATCTCATTTTATAGATCGCTTAATCTTCATCAATGAAAAAAAAAAAAATACTACATAGCCAAATGAATTTTTTATAACAAAAGTTAAAAGGAGAAACTGAGAAAATAAAGTAAATAGATAGATACAAACATAATATTTAAGTAGCTAAAAGTGAGATGATGTTTTGAAAATTAAATAATATAATATTCGAAATTGTGATAACAACTAATGTACAATTATCAATCAAGATTCTAGTTACAAATGCAAAGTTGACAAAGTATCGAACCACTGATCCTTAAAATAAACATGTCAAAAATTATGATATCTTTGACATATTAATCTCTGCAATAAAATCACTCAAAATAAGTGAAATTTGGGAGGAAGGCAAACTTCATAAAAGAGAAATCTAGACAATTTATGCCCAATAAAGCCAAATTCATTAGATGGCTGGAGACAAGGAATTTTAATCCTTTAAAATGCAAAAAAGCTCTAAAAATCTGATATCATTTCGAGCCAAAGCAATCGTAAATAGGAGACTGCATATTGCAAAAAGGTTTCATACATAGATAAAAGAAGGCTAAGCAAAGGCAACATTGCTACAAAACCCGAACTAAGATCCATCGATACCATCAAAGCATAGGGAACGAGAAAAAAAGAAGATTCTTGCTGGTGGATGAGAAGCCACACGAAGTCACCAACGATGACAAATCAAGAAAAAACTCTAATCGTTTATTTGTTGCCTTTAGAAATAGAGAGAGAGAGTCGGTTAAAATTAGTATAAATTTTTGGTTTTAAAATATGTACCACAACACAATATCCACTGTAGATATTTTAATCTTCAAGACAGAATAACAAAAAATTGGCTTTCGACTATAGGCTATCTTACTCGTAATTTATCTGGTTAGAAAAATTTCTATTAGTATATACATATTACCAAAGCAACACTATTGTGAAACAAAACATGCTTCATTTTAATTGAAAATTTTGGTTAAAAAAAAAAAAACATGCTTCACGTTCTATCATGAAGAAGTTGATTGGGTTTTAGACAGTAGACACGCGAGGATCCCCGAACCCACTTGGACACGTGTTACTTGTCCGATCTCTGACATGATTCACGTTCCCGCGACAGTTCTTTGAGGGCATTTTTGTAATTACAAGGAGAGGTTTCTCGGCTGTCACAGTGTCACTGGTCACCTAGATTTCTGAGCTGGCGTGTGGGGACCACGAACCATACCTTAAGCCATGGGTAGTAGCTCTTTAAAACATTTTTGTGTGTATAATATATATGTATATATATTGGTTTATGCGATCAAGATCACGTTGAATAGTGTTATTAGGAGAGGAATTGGATCTACTTGAATTTTAAGAGTTAACTAGATTTTGGAAAATTTTCTTCTTCATCCGTTTATAATCAAAATATGTCTTTTAACATATTTTACAATTATCTAAATATTTTACATATTCTGATAAAACAAAATGTAAAAATAAAATATATAAACCTAATTTTAAATAATTACATCCGTTTTACTCTCTATATATATATTGACTAATTTTTAATGTTTAAATTTTATTGAGTTAAAAATATATAAACCTATTTTAAATTATTTTTTTCAAAATTAAAAATTTACATTTTATAAATTAAACACTTGTTAGTATTAAGTTTGATTTTTTTTCATTTTATTGTTAGTTGATATATGTTCAAAAATATATTTACTCATGTTGTTTTATATGTATGTTTATTAAATTTGATTTTATGATTTATAAAAATAATTAATGTACTAAATTATTTAATTATATTTATTATTTGGTTTTTTTAATTTAAGATATATGTTTTTGTTTTTATTTTCGTTTTTCATTAATTATGGAAGTGAAACCTATTATTTTTAGATTATTTGGATACATATTTAATTATTGTATTGTTTGGAAATATGTTTAGTAGAGATAATTTATTTCCATAATTATTTAGAGAGATTTAATGGTTGTTTTAAAAAGATATTCTCCAATTTAAAAAGATATGATATGATTTGGTTTGATTTAATTTTGATTTAAATTTTAATTATAATTAAAATATATCATTTGACTAAAATACTCTTAATAAATATTTGAAAAATCACTAAAACATAATGACATTATATGTAATATAAGTATATAACACATGACTAAATGTTTTTTTTATAATGTTTTATGTTTTAATAGTATAGATGTTAGGATATCTAAATTGCATATGTAATTATTTGGATTTAGATCCGTCAAATATAGATATGGTATCAGAAGTACATAACTAACTCAGAATATATTTCATTCAACTCTCAATCCATAAAAATATTAAAAATTAAGGGTTTGATTGGTGCACCAAATAAAAGACGTTAGAAAAAAAAAATGTATAACAGCTACCAATCATCAAAACGGTTGGACAAAATTGTTACACAAATAAAAAGCGGTTATAACACTAACCGCTTTCGTTTACAGTTTTACACTATTCACTAACATCTAATATAACCGATCCGTTTTTGTTCATTAATCGGATCCTAAATCTAAAATATTACATTCAGATATTGACATTTTTTTTTATAAATATTGTGTGGTGGGGAGTCAGTGAATCACCCTGAGCTAGATCTTCCATCAGAGGAAAAAATCTTATGGGAATGATAAACAAGCACATGGATGGTAACATTTGAAACATGTATGGTACACTTGGAAGATTTTTAAAGGAACAAATCAGAAAAAATCCCTAAGAATATAGTCAAAAACTATAACAGATCAGAAAATATAGCAAAAAAAAGTTAGAATTAGCCAAAAAGAAATTTACAACTTATACTATGTATATATATGACAGCACAAAAATCACTGTGAATATTTGACGTTACTGATTTATTTTTTGAGAAACACCTTGCTAATTTATTGAGTGGACCTAAGTAAACTTTGAATAAAAAAATGTTGTACCTGTACGTAGCTCATCAACAAATAAATTATAAAAAACTGAATTGTTGGTGTAAAGGTTCGAACTATCTCTACCTCATCGTGTGTATAATATATATAAGCTATAATGAGTCTGTGTTTAATTACGATTGGTTTACAAAATACTTTTAGATAAACTTTTTACCTGATATTCGATTTGTTTCGAAACAGAACACAATACAATTTAATTTAAGCCAAACTAAAACACTTTTCACACTTGTACTTGTTTACAGTTGTAGTTCGGTTCCTAAAGAATTGGTATTGTGCCGACAAAAAACGGTATTGGTACTGTATTATACGTATATTGGAATGTTACATAGTACCATAGTAGGACCTGGATACGAAGAACCTTAGCCGTTCCTCTGACTCTCTGACTTAACAAAAGTAGTGATACACGTGTCCATTACGCTTTACGTCGACACGTGTCCACTTCCCCATCTTTTCCGATGATGAGGACACGTAAGTAGCCAGCGAATAATTAAAAAAATTAAAAATGGGTGTTAGAAAATAGAGGGTAGAGCAATAATAATATGGCAAACAAAGAAGGGGACAAAGAGATTAAAACAATAATTTAAAAAAAAAAAAACTCTGAAGCCGTACAAAAACGTGTCGACTCGAGGGATCATCGGGTTGCCACTTGGCTCTTTTCTCTCAGCTCTTCTGTACTTTTCACACATTGGCTATTCTCGTCGCTTTCTTTTCTTCTACGTGCCCAACATTTATATATTCTGTTCATTTTTTATAATAAATTTAAATAAATAAGGTGTAAATGCTTGGTAAAAAAAAAATTGATTGGATAAAACTGTATCTCTATAGATCGACTCGGATTGATTTACAATTATAGTTTTTATGGTAAAAAATTTAAGGAGAAAATAGAAAAGAATAATTAGGGAGATTTTATGATGGTACTTTGAGCTAAATAGGTGATTGTGAAGTGAATGGAACTGAATATTCTGTGTGTTCTCTCTTCTACTCATTTTCAAGTTCTCTTCTCTGTCTCATCCGTTGAATATATATTTTTTGGTCTCCCTATTTATGAGAAAGTAATTAATAGTAGAAAATAAAAACATCATGTTTCTTGAATTTTTTTGTTAGGGAAAGGAATTAAAGAGAAAGTTGGGAACTTTTTATTTGCAGGGTGGGATCAAAATCTAAACTTTTATTTATTTATTTTTGGTTACTCCGATCACTGTTACATAAGTTCTCTGCAGTATTGTTTTGATGGCGGAAGCGAACGAGAGATGTAGAGAAATGGGTAGAAGCAGTAGTTGTGTGTTCCCAAGAGATCTGCTTCAGAGCTTTATCTCTAATTCAGCGGATGGTGAAGAGGAAGAAGAGGAGGAAGAAGAAGATGACGAGATCGAGTTGAATCTGGGGTTGTCTCTTGGCGGGAGATTCGGAGTTGACAAAAGCAATAAGCTTCTGAGATCTTCCTCCGTTGTGGTGACGATGCCTCTTTTCCGGGAAAATCGTCAGCCGGAGACGAAGCCTTTCTCGACGGCGGAGACTTCGGTGCCGAGACATACGGGTTTAACGAGAACCACGTCTTTGCCGGCGGAGTCGGAGGAAGAGTGGCGTAAGAGGAAAGAGATGCAGACTCTGAGGAGAAGGGCGGCTAAGAGAAGGAGAAACGAGAAGCTTCGTAGCGGCGGCGGTGGCGGCGGCGGCGGCGGCGGAAACAGCATCAAATCAACCGAAGCTAATAATAATAATCCGGGAGAAGCCGCCACCGCTTCGAGGCGGCGAGGTAGACCGTCGTCGGGACTACCACGGTGGTCAGCGACGGCTAACAAAGGTGGACTTTTAAGGCAACACAGTGCTGGTCATGATTCACTACAAGGCTCCGTTGAGTCCCAAGGCGGCGGCGTCGGAAGTTCTTCGAGTGTTTCCGAGTTGGAAACCAAATCTCGTCAAGGTATACTATTATCATCATCATTACACAAAGCTTCAAACTTTGTTATAACTTCAACTATAAGCAAATGGATGCATCTATCTGAAATCATTACACAAACACACATAGTTAGTTTCTGCTTGCTTACACACACACAAAGATTTCACCTTTCCGGAACCTGAAAGGTCATTTGCTTAGTTATGAAGATTTTTAAACTTTTTTTTGTTTAATACGAGTGTTAAAGTTTACTTACCAATGTTACTAAGAAACAGTGTTGTTTTGATTGATCCCAGGGTCAAGCGAAGAAGCAAGAAGCTTACCGTCGATACAACAACAACAAGAAGCAACAACAGCAAAGCCGAATAATCGGCTAAGAAGATTGAGTTCAGTGGACATGAAGATAGAGCCACAAGGGAAAGGGAAAAGCGAGATGCCATGTGTGTTCACCAAAGGAGATGGACCTAATGGGAAGAGAGTTGATGGGATTCTGTATAGATACGGTAATGGAGAAGAGGTGAGGATCATGTGTGTCTGCCATGGCGATTTCTTGTCTCCTGCTGATTTCGTTAAACATGCTGGTGGTCCTCATGTTGATCATCCTCTTAGGCACATTGTTGTCAACACTTCTTCTCCTTCTAATCTCTTGTAGAACACCAAAACCCCTCTAACCCTCTCTTCATTTGATCCCTTTATTCTAAAACCAGAGTCTAGAGAAGAAGATGTTTTAAGAGTTTTAGATCAGACAAACATATATGCAGTCTGAATCTGGTAATTCCTCAATATTAAGAGTTTGTATTTTTACTAGTTTACACAGAGAAGGAGAAACAACATTTTTATCAGTTTTCAGTTTTTAAGAGATGAGAATAACATTGATGATGCATATGGTGGGTAGAGAGAGAGAGTAGTACACAGATGAAAAACCTCTTACTCTTATAATTAAAAAAAAAAAAAAAAAAAAACAGACTGCTAAAAGCTTCTAATGGCTACGCACTTGCTTTGCTGCTGTACAAATCCTCTAAAAAAAACACTTCTTCGTCGTTGTCGTCGTCTTCTTCTTCTTCAGTATCACAATCTAGAAGGCTGGATTCGTTTCAGCAGTTTTACAGCTTGTTTCATCGTCGGCCTTATCGAGAGGCTATCGACGGTGCACTTGAGTGCTAAATGCAGAACCTCGACCAGATCGTCCTGAGGACCAGTCTCCCATAGTCCCTTGGTGAAAACTTCCTTGGCTTTACCTTGACTCAACATCATATGCGCCCACGAGACAATGTTGAATCCATTCTCGTGCGATGAGAAAGAAGGATCCAGAGCTCGCTTGTCCGATATCAGCTCCAAGATGACAATACCGTAACTGTAAACATCTGCCTTCTCCGAGACACGGCAAGTCATTGCGTATTCTGGAGCAACATAGCCGAATGTTCCAGCCACACCTGTTGTGACGTGAGACTGTGAAGTCCCCAGGAGTTTCGAGAGCCCGAAATCAGATAGATAGGCGTTGTAGTTGTTGTCCAAGAGTATGTTGCTCGGCTTGATGTCTCTATGCAGGACTTTAGGTGAACACTGTTCATGAAGATACGCGAGAGCACGCGCTACATCGAGAGCAATCTTGTGAAGGATCTTCCACTCGAGAGCAGACTTGGATCTTTCTTTGATGAAATCTTCAAGGTTCCCTCCAGATAAGTAGTTGTAGATAAGGAACATCTCTGTTTCGCTCGCGTGGTAACCAATTAACATAACGAGATTCGGATGCCTAACCACTTCAAGAGCAGAGATCTCTGCGTGAAACTGTTGATCCCCTTGAAACCTCCCAACAGAGAGTCTTTTCACAGCGAAGACATTGTTAGGAGACACTTCGGCTTTGTACGTAGAACCGAAACCACCGTGACCGATGCAGTTGGAGTTACTGAAGTAACCAGTGGCTCTAACGATGCTCTCGTATGTCAGAGGGACACCATTGTCCACAAACACTTTGATCTCTTTCGTTTCGACAACCTGTATCTGAGAGTTTCGTTTCCATTTCCTCGTGTAGACGAACAAGACAACAAGGACGAGAAGCACAAAGACGATGACTGAAGCCGACACGATCGAAGCGATCTCAATCGGATACAAACCGTTTCTATTAGAAGAATCGTCTGAGCTTGGACTCACTTCGTCTTCTTCTTCACCGTTAAAGCTCATGAGTTTCCTAAGCTCGATTCCATGAACAGCATTGCCTGAGAAACTCGAGTCAACAACTTCGGAGATCTTCAATGCATCAACAACCTTCAATGACTTTCCAAAATTAGCAAGAAATCTCCGAATCTCCTCCGATATTTGACCTCCTCGATTCAAAACCCTAGTTCCGGGAGATTCCTTGATAAAGCTGTTTCCTTGGAGATCAAGCACCTCTAATCTCTCTAACCCCCAAATCTCCTTCGGTATTTGACCTCCCAGATCGTTAAAAGCAAGCGACAAAACCCTAATTTCAGAGAGATTCCCAACGGCAGGAGAGATTTCACCACCAAGTCTACTCGAACAAGAAGATGAATCTGAGGAATGAAGACTACCTTCACGGTCATCGCAGCCTCTGAGGATTAAAGAGACGACTCTCGAACCGGAGTTGCAAGAGACACCGAACCAAGAACAGTGGTTTGAGCTGTCCGGATCCCAGCTAGACAGAACACCATTTGGATCGGAGAAGCTACTCTTCAACTCCAACAGAACAGCTCCGTCGTGGAAAGCATTCTCGGAAAAAAGTTTCCGAGAAAACGCAAACGCAAACAAATTAAGCAGTAAGAACAAAGAAAGGAGCAGTTTTTTCATTTTTTCTCCACAAGAGAGAGAGAGAGACGAAGGGGAACAAAACGCAGGAAGGTAATCACAACCCTAATTTTTCGTTTTCCCCCTTTCTTTCACAAAAGGAAAAGATTTAAAAGTCTTTTCTAAATTTCGATCTCTATTTCTCTCGAAATTCAAGTCGCAAAAGAAGAAAGTTTCTTTACCCAAAAAGAAAACGACATTAAAGAAAACAAAAATTTCTTGGCTCAATAACCAACACTTAAAAAAAAAAAGTTCTTAACGTATTGGAAACAGTCAAACGAGTATGAATTTCGAGGAAAAGGAGAAAAAGAAATGAGAAAAATCTAAGCTTTTTTTTCTCTCTCTCTCCGTCATCAACTATTTTTAATTCGTTCTGGGAAAAAATTTCAAAACTCACTACTTACTTAAGATCTAAAGTTTGTCTTTATTCATTTAGTGATGCTAAAATTACTATTTTTAATAAAAAAAACGTCGTAATAAAAGAAAAATGTAAAATTTTATTGTGAGATAGATAGATAGATAGTGTTTCACTTTCAGCCGCGTCTCTCTCGGTTCTGTCGTTAACTTTTTTTTGGTCGTTGTCTTTACAGACTTTAGAGAAGGTAGGACCCATGCCAAGTCAATGTCTGATGTATTTATACTGTTGTATATAGAGAGGTCTCCACATGGCTGCTTCTTGTTTGACCAGCCGGGCTAAGTGTGGGACCTACCTTTTTATTGGTCCATGATTAGATTCCGAAATCGTTTTTTTTTTCTCTTTTCCTTTTTATTTTGTTTCGTAGTTAACGATCATGTCACGGTTTTTAAGTAGACGTGTATTCCTCTGTGTATCTGCGTCATTACGACGTTACATCCTACGTCAGAAATAATGCACATTTGTTCTCAGTATCGGCTCTTCTACCCCATATAATTGGATTTTGAGCTACAACGTTTGAAAGACCATGGGTCCTAATTGTTCCATTGGTGAATAAGAAAGTAACCGTTATATTAGTTGTTAGCAAAAATGGTAAGTCGTTAGAGATAATACAAACCATAAGTAAAAACGGTTATATTATAATTGTTTTAATTGTTTTTTATTTATATAACAATTTTATCTAACCGTTTTTTTTATGTTACCAATTAGATCCGATCATGCAGAATTTTATGGATGTTCTTTACTGCCAATTATGTAGTGTTTACTACATCTTATAGTATTTGTTTTTTTTTGGTATTACAGAGGGAGTATTTGTTATGTTTATATATTAGCCAACACCCAACAACATCAAATTTCAGCCCTCGTTTTGACAAATCAAGTTGTGCCAAAATGTTTGTCAAAACGATTTACTTGAGATGTTAAAACACTTTTATATATCTAAACAGTGTCGACGTCCACTGATAGTTACATCAACGTCAATGGATAATCGATGTTGATTTTGTTAGATACCTACCACGAGATATGTGAGTATCTGACCTTATACCTAATCTTCCCTAAGCTGCGTAAAATTATTTTCCTACTTAATCTGACTTGATGATAACAGAACACATATTCTTTCTTTTTTTGGTAACTGTTCAAAATAAGCAAGAAACATTTATTTTCCTGCTTCAATTGACTTGATGACAAAAGAAAACCATATTGTTGGCCTTCTTCTTTTCTTGGTAACTGTTCTCAATCTCAGTTAGCAAGAAACATTTACATTTGTGTAAAATCTAACTTTTTTTCTTTTTGGTAATACCTTTAGCTAGAGAAAAAAACAGAGTTGGGTAGTAATCTAAACTAAAGTTTAAGAAGAGGAAGAACATTAAGGAAAGCAACAGAACCATTTACAAGATGTTTTGGACTCTGTCTTTTGCATTTTCTCTTCACTTCCTCTACTCATCTCATCATCTATCATCTTCTTCGAAGAACTGTAACAAACACAAAGAATGCCCCGTTATTAAGCAAACAATCAGTGTTTAAAGAGCAGAAAGCTGGTAATAGCAAAGTACCCGGAACAGCAGCACCAGTGGCAGCAGAAGAACCAGCCACAAGAAGAGCAGCAGCATTTGGGCCCGCAGCACCAGGAACAACATTTTAGCCGCTTGCAGCAAGAGAAGTCGTAATTACAACTTGGCCATTTGCAACAAGAGAAGCACGGTCCAGTGTTTTTGCAACACAACCAAGAACATCTCTTCTTCTGCTTCTGCTGCTTATGCTGCGTTGTCTTTTTTTTCACCTTCTTTTTCTTCTTGTTCTTTTTTGTTCTGTATTAGAACAACAAATAATCAAAAACATAACTTCTTGTTTCCCGGAATCAAAGACTACTACAATGAGATGATGTATGAAGTAACAAACTCACATTGGATACGAAATTGACTGCGTGCTGCTTGGTGCTTCGTCTGAGTTATTGCAATCTGCAATGTTCCTCCACGATACACTCGAGTTTGACGACTTATCCTCACTGTCAGTTCGCAATATCTCACTCGCTTTGTCCTCCAAATCAAAGCTCTTTCCAAGATCAGAAGAATCAACCGGAATATGAGCAGAAGGGCAGAAGGATAATAGCTCACCCGATTTCAAAAGCTCTCCAGCCTTGAAATCACGGTAACTAAACAACTCGTCTCTCGCTATCGCGTTATCACCTATGCTGAGACTAAACAGAGAATCATTCGAAAGTGTGCTCAAACTTTTCTCCAAAGTCGGTAACGAGTTTCTCCGAGGTTGCTCAGATCCTTCTCTATCCATCATTTGAACAGAAGGCGACAAGAGCGCAGGCTCCAATGAAGCATGAGTCACACCAGAGACTTGTGATCCTGGCGTGTCCGATGAACCTTGTAACTCGGATAACTTTAAAGAAAGGCTTATGAGCTCCTTACTATGTCGGCTACTATCGAATGATAAGCTAGATTTCCTTTCTTTTGCATTGTTCTCGAGTATATTCCCTGAAGATGATGGAGATAATGAAGACATGGAAAGAGATTCAGATCTGCTGTTGGTGATCTCTGGATCTGCCTTGAGACGAACATCATTGACCACGTAACTAGCAATGCTCCCCAACTGGAACAAAACCGGCTTCTCATCATTCCCTTCTCTGTTCGTTGGTCTTGGATCAAAACTCCTACTATCATCCGCTTTTCTATGTTTCTTTAGATGAAAACCCTTTCTATTGTGTCCCTTCTTCTGATTCGTTTCCATTTCTGAAAAGCAAAAACGAAAACTTTGTCATCTTCAACCTTATTCAACAACATGTCCAAGACATCCGATCATTTCTAATACATATGTTCTAATGAACAACAAGACCTATCAGCATAGAGAAAAAACATATAAGAGTAGAACAGAGGATTTGCTTATACCTGCGAGTATCCATGTAAAGTTCCAATGAACCCTAGCTTTCCTGAACCTTCTACTTTACCCCAATGGCTTCCTCCGTTAGTAATCCTCTCCTCGTGATGCTTCTCTGCCAATATATCAAACGGAATATGGGGAAAAGATTCGAAAAACAAACAAGAGAAATTGGATGATAAGTATTGACCTCAATAAGGGAATGGACGGACGTCAGTCAAGATACATAAAACAGTTAAAATTTATTCTTGAGGCTGAAACAATGACAGATCCATCAAACATTAACCGTTTAGTCTCTTAAAAACATAACACAACACAAAAAAGGATAATCCTTAAGGGTCAAAGGGAAAAAAGGTTGAACAAAATGAAAGAATTAATCCATTTGGTCTTTTTTTTTTTTTCTGCAGATTTCTTTAAACCAAAGGTATTCCTACAATTTAGGGATTAGCTCGCCTTAATCAAACCTTGGCTGCTTTTGGCGCCATCTTTTTTTAACTAAATCTTCTCCTAATCAAGTGCTCCCCATATTAGCAATGCCACGTGTCAAAACACCATCTAATTCTAAGGACAGTATCTTTGGCTTTTGTCCTGAAAAAACTTTTTCATGTGCTGAGACCAGCCCAGTTCTTGAAGGCAACGAGGGATTCCATTTTCTTGTAGTTCCTCTTCCTCAACTTTGGCAATCTGAGCTTCTTGTGAGTCTCCATGAATGCTTGCTTATACCTCCACTTATCCACAAATATCTTCATCTCCTGAGATTTCTGTACCAATTGCATCGCCGCATCAAAGAACCCTCCTTTGACCAACGCATACAAGAAGGCATCGACTAGAGCATGGTCTAGTTTTGATCTCTTCTCTGCTTCTACGGACGATATCTTACCTTTGATCTCGTTCCACAAGAGCAGGACGTTGAAGTACTTTTCGCCGCTCACATATCCATTAATCAAGGATAAGTACGTCTGGTTATTCGGCTCGTACCGGAGGAAAACCATCCTTCTGAATGTCCTCCTTGCATCTTCTAAGCGTCCGGATTTACAGAAGGCATGAATAATCGAATTCCAATCATGAGAATTCACTTCGACACGAGGGTCTTCCACAACTTCGTCTAGAAACGCTGCCATTAACTCAGGTCTTTGATTCTCAAGGAGGCCTGTCATGATTGTTAAGTAGCTCCCTTTTAAATCCGCCACTCTCGTTTCTCTCATGTCCCTAAACAATGTAAACGCGGATATGAAGTCCTGGTTCGTCATGGAAGCTTCGATCAAAGCGTTATAGATCTCCACGTCTAGTTGTAGCCCAGAGTTGCTGATCTCTGTAACCAGCTGAGTAGCTTCAGCTGTTTTGTACTCTTTGCTATAGGCTTTTAAGATTGGTAAATACACCCCAAGCCCCACAGATCCTTCTTCTCCCTGAGCAATCATTTCCTCGAGTATACTATGTGCTTTACCAGAGAATCCGAGATTAACACAAGCATTTATGATTCCAAACCCAACTGATCTGTCAATGTCAATGGAACGAGACTCCAATTTCTGAGCTTCGGTTATCAGTGTAGCTAAACTCTTAATGCTTTTACTCTCGATAAACCCTTTCACCAATTCACAGTACGTTTCCTCGCCGAAACTCGAGTCTTCTCCTTTAAGACTATGCAGTATAACATCGGAAACACTAACTAAATCATCCATCTTAACATATCCACTGATCACATTGGAATAAAGGATTCTCTTACTTGCAAACCCAAAACCATCCATCAAATTCTCAAGCTCACTTATCTTCTCCCTAAGCCCTTTCCTTGCATACAAATAAGCAAGAAACCCAAAGCTAGACTCGTCAGGCTTCACACCCAAAACCGCCATAGATTCGATCACATTCTCAGCATCAGACAGAGATTGCAGCTGCCTGCAACAAGCTTCAAGAGCCGCATTACTCGCAACCAAATCCGGTTTCATGTAATCAAGCTTCTCGTCGACTGAAATTCTACAACTTTCCCTAAACACCTTAAGAAACGCGACCAAGCTTCCATTTTCGCGGCAGATATCGATAAGCAAATGCCCCCAGAGATCAAAAGGAACAAAGTACCTGTTTTTGAACATACACTTCACCAAAGCCAACGCGGGCGCTGCAGCTTTCGCCAGTTTCATTGATTCCATAAGCGTACGGACGGTCTCGAAGTCCAGCAAAATCGGATCTTTCTCGATAACGTAAGCAGCGGAAGCAAAGGCACGCTTGAGCCTGTGTGAGCTGCTTTCGCCGCCTTCGCAGGAACCGGACAAATGGGTGATAAGGGAATTGACGAGACGCTTCTCCGGGAGAGAAGAAGCGGCGGTGAGAGATCTGAAGGCCTTCCATGCTTCATCCGTGTTGTGGGTAGCTAGAGAATCGTGGAGGGAAGACTCGATGGAGGATTTTTGGTCTTGGGTTAGGGTTTTGTGGGTTTGAGGAGGCGATAGGGAGGGAGTGAGAGTGATTGGTTTGTGGGAGAAGAGAGAAGGTTTGAGGAAAGAGTAAAGGGAAGGACTTTCAGGAGAAGACGAAGAGAAGTGTCTTCGGAGTTGGACTGAAGTTAGAGTTTTTCTGAACATTTCTATTGAAGAAACATTGATCAGTTTGGTTTCAGAGAGACCAAACTCCGCCATATTCAATTACTTCCGCGTTTCGTAAAGATAAGTATGAGAACTGTAAAACAATATTAGGATCAAACAAGCTGGAATAGCTCAGTTGGTTAGAGCGTGTGGCTGTTAACCACAAGGTCGGAGGTTCGACCCCTCCTTCTAGCGTTTTTTTGTTTTCTTTAACAGAAAATTACTTTTTACAGGCCCGATAAAAGTTGAAATAAGGCCACACATGAACTTTAAAGACAACTATTACAAAGCCCATAAGCTGCCCAGCATCTTCCTCTGTATTCAAGTACAATGGAAGATTTGGGAGACTTCATTCTATGATATTAGACTTCTTTTTTCATGATTATCATCATTTTCCGTATAGTTTCTTAAACTAAGACACGAACAGCCTCGTTCATCCTAGATTATGTTCTTTTTTGTTAACATGTTTTTTTTCACGAAAATAATATTCCTAGTTTTTTCAGGTCGTTCATCTTGAACCGAATCCTATTTTAGGATTTGATACCAACTCGGATACCATGTCAAATCAGTAATTCTATATCTATGTCCATGTTTTATTTCAACTATATGAATATATATATCTACGGATATTGAACCTGATTAGATGCAAGTCTTGAACCCAAATTAGAGAAGCTTGTGTTCTGATAAACCACCCAATTAAATAAAATAAAGTTTCTACAAGATATGATATAAATTGTTAAGAAACAACCTAAAATATTACTTAAAATAATCATTAGCCTAGTTGGTTAGATAAAGCTTTGTCTATAAGAGTTGAGCCTGAGGAAGGTGTAAACATAGACTAGAGATGGAAAGAAAAAAAAGGAGATGCAAAATGTTCTGCTGCTAATAATCAAAAGGAACTTTAAGAATCAGTTTGAAAATAGAGGGACGAGAGAAAGCAGCTTTGGAAAGAGATTGGTATCAGATTCTTGGCCACTACTAGCCGAACCCGATTCCAGGACTCGTCCCCATTAATACTTAACTTTCAAACAAAAGAATCCAAAGATTCTGAAGTGTTTAACTCAAAAGTCTTCCCATTTTTATATACGATTAGTAGCAATCTTTGGGAGACCAAAAGTTGATTAACCTCGCCGCCATCTTCTGTATGAAACCTAATAGCCGCAATCATTACGTTAAACCACTTTAGGATCATGTACTACTTCCCACGTTGCCTGACATAGTGGAAAGAACAAATCCCACAACGAAAGAGACAGTTCTTTTGATCGTTAGCTAATAAAGCGCTTCCTCAATCGTTTTCTTTTTTTTCCTCTAATGATATCAACACTATCACAAAACCCATGTTTTTTTGTTTAACAAGTTCGTTGGTAATCTTCAAGTCTAAAGTGACAAAACCCACAACACCATCTCCACTAATTCTCATTCTATTTTGGGTCATCATGAGTTATATATAAACCATTTCACGTCTTTCAGTCATTATTACCGCAACTTATATGCCATGTTGATAATGGAGACATGATGGTACGTATTAAAAGATAGAAAGATTCAAAGAAACAAAAGGATAAAAAGAATAGCAACAAAAGAGAGCATCTCGTCCTCCGGATTTACAAAGTAAAAGAAAAAAGCTCTTGAGTTTAAGTTGTACATCCCAAATTACTAGCTACTAACCCCAGCATGGTGTCTCTCGGCCAAACCTAATTAGGAAAAGAGTGAAAAGACAAAAAGAAAAGATATAGCCAGCTCTATCCGATTTGCGCAACCGTCATTATAAGCCGTTGGCAAAATCTCAGTACATTCCATTACAAGAACCAACCGTCATGTCTTGATCTAGACCACAAGCATAATAGCTACACCGGCTAGTAAGAAGGACACGGTGTTAGCTCGGACTGACATCTTCTCTCCAGCGTTGGGATCGCCTAGTCCGCCGCTCCCGGTCGGTCCAAGAGTAGTCCCTGGGAACACAGAAGATGAAGACGAAGTTGGCATCCCGTTGTTGGGCGTGCCTGAACTCGGCATCCCAGTGGAAGGAGTCCCGGTGCTTGGCATTCCGGTTGAGGGAGTTCCGGTGGTTGGAGTGCCAGTGGACGGTGTGCCGGTTGATGGAAAGCCACCGGTTGGAGTCCCGGTGGACGGTGTACCGGTGGAAGGTGTACCGGTGGACGGTGTACCGGTGGACGGTGTACCGGTGGAAGGTGTACCGGTGGAAGGGGTACCGGTGGAAGGGGTCCCAGTGGACGGGGTCCCACTAGAGCTGCAAAAGTAGTAAAAAAAAAACATCAGTGGTTATTTGTTTGAAGACAATTATTAAAAGATTAACACATCTGGATCATGTGAATGATTATCTGTTTTTTGATTTCTAGTAAAGGTGAAATGAATGAATAAAGATGATACATTTTTATCACGACTCCTTGTCTATTCGATTGGTCTTAGATCACTATCATTGTGTCTCCAAAATTCAAAATTAAAGAAAAAACCCGATTTTTAATAAATGAAAATTAGTTTAGTCGGTGGTAAAGAAACAGTAGCAAATCTACCCAGAAAGCCCAATTTTTTTTTACTTTACGAAAATCAAATATTACTAAACTCATCAGCTTAACACTTCTACTAATCTAAAAGACAACGAACAAGAACGATTACAAAAAAAAAAAAAAAAATAACATACCTGGAACCAGACAAACAGCTTGAAGCAGCTGCAAGAATTGAAAATGGATTTGAATTAGCACCAAAAGATTAGAGATTTGATCCAATAAAAAAAAAAAAAACAAAGTGAGTTCATAAGGGGAATAAGGTAAAGAAGTATGTACTCGACGGAGGGGAGCTAGAGACGGTGGCGGCGCCGTTGAAGTCACAGGTGGCACCGGAGGAAGCTTTCTTCTGGTAGTAACTGTTAACGGCGATGTCACAGTGGTTCTTGATGGTGTTAGGCTGGAAACAAGCTCCGTTCTGCTGGATCTGAGAACAGTCAGCTCCTGCTCCACAAGCATAGTCTATTGCCTTCTGAAGCACTTGCTCGTTCCCGTCTTTGCACACACAATACGCCGCATCTTTTCGAAAGTTCCCCCCACACCAAGTAAACACAAAACAAGATCATTAGAACTAAACACATCTCTTAGATTTTGGTTTATAAAATAAAAAAAAAAGTTGGTTTTACTTTTCCCAGCCAAGTTTTAGGAGATTTATACAAGAGAGATCTCATACTAGATTTCTGAAATTCACACTTTTCAGAACTGACAGACAAAAGGGGTTCAAATAAAACAAAGTATTTAAGGCTTACTTGAATATGTAATCATGGAGAGAACCAGACACAGAGGAAGTAAAACCGACATGACTCTGTGATTTTGGAGATTTCTTGAAGGAGAGAGAGAATCTTGGAGGAGAAAAAGCTCAGATCGATCGAACTTGATTTTGGTTTTCAGTGATTTGAGACGAGTGTTTTTGAGAGAGAGCGAAAAGAGAGACTTCTAGACAATAGCGGCTAGTGTGACGGTGTATAATTATAGACGACCATTGTGTCCAACACTTTTCTCTTTTTTGCGACTTTATTTTTTAAGATTTATTTTCTTAAACATTCATCATATTAAGCAAAATTTAGATTAAAAATCAGTACGTTTTCACTGCGACAATAAAAATAAACAAGTAAGTTTACTTCTTTTAACTAAACTGTAAGGTAAAAAATGAGTAAACAAGATGGCAAAAAGTACAAGAACCAATGTGGTTTCTGAACAGAAGGGTTAAAAATATTTAAAGCACTTTTGTCTTGTAGTGTAGTGTTTTGTGAAAAACTATTCGGCGCACCGAAAGATTATAGTAAAAGGGGACCAGAATTCTTCTTTATTTACCAATTGTGCCACCTCGATTTACGTATCTCAGATGAGTTCTTTTGAAACACCTGTCCTGTAATAAACTCATTTATTTAGCAACGGTCAAAAGTTACGCCCATAAAAATGGATTAGTGAGGATGCAGAACTATGTATATAAAAATTATAACCGACTCTGTACTTTTAATTATTTTTTAATACCAACGATTTATAATATAGTTTTGATACAAACTTGGTTTATACTTTTTCGTCTACAAAAACCCCACGTACAAATTCAATTCATCCACTCCTCTTAAAAATTTAGACTGGATTTCTTAAGGAACACATATTAAAGAGGATAACAATGTTTAGTGAGGACAAGACCTAACGGTAACAAATAAAAAGAGAAAGGAAAAGAAACACAGAGAATGAGGATTTTATTGAGGACGGAGCCATGTGCTCGAGACAACCTTTGCCGTCATGCTACGACACGTGTAATGTGCCACACACAACACACATTTACACACGAAAGTAGTACAGTTTTTTTTTTTTTTTCGTGGTCTTTTAAGTAATTTTCTATATGTTTGTGTGGACATTCTTGAAAGTAGAGCTGGTGAAAGTCGGTGCCTCAGCTTTTCAGTGAAACATATTTATCAAAATAAATTTCAGTTTCGAACATTTCCGAACGTTGGTTGCTTTTGGGTTGTCTTGTACTCCCAAGCCCATGGAAACTTGTTGGGCCGTAACTTTTGTAATATCTGCCTTTTGAGGTTACTATGGATTTGCTGTGTAATCCAGAGACTTTGTAACAATATGGAGGTATCAACTATTAAGGATTGTAAGCTGGGGATATGTGGAAGCTCTTCTATAAAAAAAAAATGATGTGTTTACATCATATTTGAAGTTTGATTATTAAAAACTCCAATTTTCTGTTGTTTAGCATGCAAAGTTATCATAAGTTTCAGCCTAGTGCAATAGTGCAAATACAACTCTTTATTTTAATTTTGTATATTACAAATAAAAGTTTGTCATCTTTCTATGTTGTGTAGATTATATATTGCGAATAGACGTACTATATAAAACAACTGTCTATCAGAGAATCACATATAGATCTGTTCATCGTGATTGCATGATAGATCATCATTAATATATAATATGATAAAGTTATATATATCTTAATAACTATATGTCGTCGTTGCTTGTTGGTTCTATGTTGGTTTTGGCTGGGTTGGACCCAAGTTGTACCACATATTCTCGTTCTTAGGAGGAATAAAATTGGGCTTGTTCTCTATTTATTTTGTTTTTATTGGCTTCTCGTGGATTCATTACATTATTGTTGGTTTTTATTCGTTCGGGTATGACAAATTCGGAAAATATTATAGTATAAGTCATATATTGAATTAGACAGACTTTGTAGTAAATGAACCATTAGTTAATATATAGGGCTCTATTATATATATATATATATATATAATATATACCACTTTACTCTTTTGTACATATATATAAGCCAGTCCTTTTTTTCTTTCTTAATTTTCATTCTTTTTTTCATATATTTTTCTCCATAAATCCTCTTATCGTGGTAAATTCTCAGACCCTAGCAAGGCAACTTTGCATGTGGCCACAAGTTCATATTTTACAAACGTACGAAACAAGTTGCATTATAATATCACTATATTTGAGATGACGTATAACTCAATATTGTTGGAACCATCCATGTTTTCACCACATAGCAACTAGAAAATACTTTTACCAAAGCAATAAGATGTTAAATTTTTTATTATCTTCTAAACTACAGAGTTGTGAATTCTATTTCCAATTTGAATTCGGGATATTCAAGATTCAGAGTTGCAATCCTTTTTCTTTAACATAGATATAGTTACACTTGCAATCTGTAAAGTTGATAAAAGTAAACTAAAAAAATCACCCTAAAGTTATAAAGATAAAAGTCTAAAGTAATGGTAACACTCAGAGAAAATAAAGATTAGCAAATAGAAAGTATGTCCGGAAATCTTCCACGTTTTTTACTCTTTAAGTGCACATACATGCATCTACATGTGGGATCGATCCACATAATTCATTAGATATATTTAAGTTGAGTTGCATCAAAAGTATACTATATATATGTATATATACCTTAAGAATTGCAATCCTAACGGTGGTGAGACGCCATTAATTGATCAACAATGAAATGATATATATAGAGATCTCTGCTTACAACCCGATGCGGCCATATTGTTTTCCGGTCTGCAATATCTTCTATAATGAGTTAGCACCTCCTTAGCTATTGTTACCAAGATTATGATAATTTGATGCTGTTACCTGGGATGTTATATCAGACAAGGCAGCAGACATGTATATACGTCACTTTTCATCTTTGAAAAAAGAATAGAACATATAAGCACACATGACACATCCCCTATTGATATTATGTAATATATATCTCCCTTTTCTGTTAATGTGAATGGTGTATAATGTTGTCATGTGGTTTATCTAGCGTCTTATTACAAATGTTCATATTGTACGTAATAAAGGTTTCTACTCGTGGAGCTAATTAGATGCTCATATATATCTTCTTATTCATTTTTCTCACCTTTTTCTTTCTTGGCTGTCTTTTAGCTAAAACAGAAAGCATTTATTCCTGTGACCTAACACATTACCCTCAGAACTTATACTTCATATATATGCCTCATGCATGTATTCTCATGTATACATGTACATAGAATATAATACAGGTTGGTGCATCAGGACACATAGTCATGCGTATATGCAATTGAGATAATGTGAATACACACAAAGTTAAGGGTTATATATAAATGGAAAAGGGGAGATTCAGCATCACAGTGACATTGAGTGGAGTAGTTGAGCTTCGTTATTAATATTTGTTGACAATTCTATAATCCTGCCGACCCATTTCGGGCTAATCTCTACCTTACATAAATGAGCCTATATATGCCTTATAGCAAGAGGAGTAAGACAAAAGGCACTATACACCAGTGCTTGATCCTAATGCAGTCACTAGTTAATAATAATAATATATAGATACAGATAGAGAGAGAGGGAGACAATCATCCACTTATTATATATGCATCATCCAACTTTTATTTTATCTATGTTCTACAAAAATCAATAACTAAAAAAAGCACTGGCCGACATATCTATCAAGTGATCTAAATTGTTCCACAAGAGAGAGATATGATGGGTTGCATCAATGATTAGACTAACACGATATTGATTCTCATATAAATATTCATAAGTACATCTACATCAGATAGACTTGTTTCTGTCAAAGCATGGGGAATTTTCTCCCACTTAAAATATCTCTTGATTTGGATTTTGAATTTCGGACTAGAAAAAGTAAACCTTTCTATGCTTTTGTGGTCCATTTTAAAGTTTTAAACCCTCCCGAACTAAAAGATATATATATATTTTTTTACCTCTTTATAGACTTCACTCCTAATATCATATATATATGTAGACGAAACACTAACAAATACAAATGTATATATAAGAGGTTTACCTTAAGGATTGCGCATGGTTTGAGGTACAATATCACCAAGTAAGCCTTCTTCTGATGGATTAATAGACGACACTACTGCAGCAGGTCCGTCTTCAGTAGTAGATTGGGGTAATTGCGGTGAAGAAGTATTGTCTCTGTGAAGTTGATGAAGGAGTTCTTGGTAGTAATAAGGATTTGGCAATGGAGGAGGGAGATGATGATGATGATGATGATGGGATGTGAAATGATGAGGGTCGTGAGATGTGAGGATTCCGCCACGAGGGAATCCAATAGTTTGGTGACAATGTTGTCCTTCGTATGTTGTGATCACTATCGATGGATCTTCAGATGATCGTTCCACTCTCTTCTTCACCGTGCATCTGCTGT
Source organism: Iljinskaea planisiliqua (assembly GCA_900108845.1). Lineage (NCBI taxonomy): Eukaryota > Viridiplantae > Streptophyta > Magnoliopsida > Brassicales > Brassicaceae > Iljinskaea > Iljinskaea planisiliqua. The sequence continues at coordinate 4,160,634 of FNXX01000009.1, forward strand.
TCGTGCATCTATAGTAGCTCCTATATACAACAACAACAGTTAAACTTGCTTAATATCTACCGATCGATGATCTAAGTGTGGATTGCATATATATATTCATTGGTTAGAAAAGTTAATTGAAGATAATGAGAAGAAAGTGATTATAGCTAGGAGACCTTGGGAATGGGCTATTTTTGACAGCTTTCTGTCCATATTTACGCCATCGATATCCATCTTCAAGATTATCTACATCACTCTTGGTCATGAATGCGAATCTTGGTTGCCGGATTCGCTTCTGAGCCTGTTTCTTCTCCTTCTTTCTACAAATAAGAAAAAAATATAAACAATAAGATTATTAGTATATCATCATGCATCAGAAATCGCATCATATCACAGAGTAGTAACCAATCAATCCGCCAAAAGATCTAACAAAACATTGATCAGTCTACAATGCTAATACCACGAAAAGAGCTTTAAGAATACTTCATTAACTTGAACATCTACAAAAAAACGTTACTCAAGTTCGTGATCATGAGCATCATAAGTTCATAACAAAGTAAAATCGTACTAAACTGCACGCATTTTCATGGATCGTGACTCCAAAACCCTACATATCAATTAGCGTATGATATTATTACGGTTTCCAAGAAGTTTTAATAATACTATAATTCAGGGTTTGTCTTTTAAACACTTGCTATAGATAACATCATTAAAACGTGAGACACTTTTGACCTAAGATTAGTTTAATAAAAGAAAGGACGAGGAGGAGGAGAAAGGAGATGTAGAGTGCACGCTAATATCACACAGCCGCAATAGCGGCGCTGTGTGCATCATCATTATTATCTCCCTCACCGACGATTCATGATCATAAAATTTCTAAAAGTCACACCACTCTGCTAAATTATTTGTACGGAAGAATCGATTCTTCATTTTTTTTTGTTCTTGCGATGAGGGGAGAAAATGAGAGAATAATAAATGCAAAAAAAAAAAAGGAATTTTATTCGTTTATGGCTTTGGCCCCAAGTTTAAAACCCTCCCCACCACCATCTATCACCACCACCACCAAAGATGATGAGTAAATTACGATCGGACCCCTGCAAAGATAAAAAAAGAAAAAAGACACACGTGTTTCTTGTCTCATCGCTTATGCGGAAAACAAAAGAAAGAAACTCACGGTGTCTCGGGTGTTTTCGCGGCGGAGGCGGTAGAGTTCTCCGTTGGATCCTCGCTTGAACTGGAGGTAGCTGAAGGGTTATAAGAGGTGGAAACCTCTGTAACGGCAGTAGAAGCGGCGGCGGCGGATGAGGAACATGAAGAAGTGGAGGGGAGAGTGGTGGTGGTGGTAACGGGAGATCGGACAGTACCGGCGGTTTGTGTAGCTAAACCGGAGTCGAACAGGAGATTGTGATGATGGTCGGAGGAGGAAGCGTGGAGGTTCCAAGCGAAGTCAGAGAGGATAGTGGAAGTGTCTCTGTCGAAAAAGTCAGAGTCTTGAGCCGTGAGTTGTCTCCAAGAGGAGTCGTTGCTCAGATCGGGATTTTGAGGATTGCTCATGGTACAAACTCTTGAGAGATAAGAGAGAAAGAGAGAGAGAGAAAGCTAGGGTTTGTTTGCGATTGGAAGAGAAAGAAGAAAAGAGTAAAACTTTGTAAGAAGCCCGTTAAAGTGCAGTGTCTCGTCAAACACCGATCAAACTCTCTCTCTCTAGAAAGAGATTTAAAAAAAAAAAAGATTTGTGAAATTACGAAAACTAAATAATAATAATTCATGAGAGAGAGAAGAGAAAAAAAAAAAAAAAGGAACGTCAACGTCAAAGGGACAAGTGAAACGAACGGAACGGAGATGGAGAGAGAGAGAGGGAGGATGTAAAGTGGGTCCCAAATCTACTTTTCCCTCCTAGATCGACGCCTATTTTAGGAGTCGGATTCGCATTTACTCTTTCTTTACTTACCCCTTTCCAATTTTTTTTTTTTCTGCTTATGTCGATTTATAAAGAATAAAAGATAACTTTCTTTTTTAAAAATCTTTACTTTGTACATGTATACATGCATGTGTAGTTAAGTTATATGCGAACCATCACACGCCCTGTTCGATTTGTAATAAAATAGCAATTATATGAGCCCAATATGAGATTCTCTTTAAAAAAAAAAACGGAAGCTTTAAATATCACCTAGTTGGTATTGGTCTTTTGATGAGACCAGCAAATAAAACAAAAGAAAGCATTTTTTTTTTCTTTAGAGAAAGAAGCATAATTAAAAACTGAATAAAGTGTGTGTTTTAATTTTCTTTTTTTTTATTGAAAATATTTAGCTAATTACGTTTTGATATCTGCGTGTTTGTCCGTGTTGGATATGACAAGAATCTAGCGAATGTAACCCACAAACAATTAACCGACCACGTGGAACTTCTCGATCCTCATGATTATCTTAATCTTATGACCATATTTTATGTATATTCGACTCTTATTCCTTGTTTCTATTCCCATAATTGCAATCTTTCATCTACAAACGTTTGTGGTCGCACTCAATCAAAACATATCTTCCAGAATCATGCTAACGTTACTGTGGGAAAAAAAAGGTTTTATAACAATTTTAAATTAGTAAGTCTAAGAAATCGGCAGATTAATTAGTCGAATCTTGTAATATAAGTGGTTAAGAGCCAGACACATGTCTAGGTGATGTCTAGCCATTATTAGAATATTGTTGAAAACATGTAACATATGTACCACACGCTAGTATACGCTACCAACATATGTGTATACAGCTGTAATATTACCTGTGTATTGTTGGTGTTGGGTTGTGATTTGTGAACCCTTAATTTAACTTCACTTGAATCAAAACCGGTTTATTTAGCAAATGCGAAAACCCATGAATTTGAGCCAAATTCAACTCTTATTTTCACTAACTCTCTCAACAAATTCCGAATGACTTGATTGTTATTCAGTATGTAACGATAAATATAAAACACTGTTTAGTTCTTAAACATCTGCAGACTGATTAGTTCATCCCATTAACAATCCAATATAGCCAAGTTATCATCTAGTTAAGACTTCATTTATCCAAATTCTACATATTACATTGATCATATACTTATGTTTAAATATTTTGTTTAAATTCACTGTATTTATGATTTAAAATACAATTAGCTTTGTCCTTAAATTTTTTTTGTGTAATATAGAGATATAACTTTTTCGGGTTTTCAATTTACCATCATTATATACAATATATGCATATAATCAAAGAATTAGGTATATACACATTCAAATATCAATATTTTTCTTTACCATTTATGGGGTTCGGTCTATCGCTCTCGGTGCTATAAGAACGCTATAGCATCTACGTCGAGAATCATTTGTGCGTACACGCAAGAGTGACACCTACTTGTGCTTCCACAATCAATCTATAGTCTCGTAGGCCCTTTTATTTTGTTATTCGAAATACATATCCTCGGTAATTAATAAAAATAATATATTATATATGAATAGAAAGTATCAATAATAGGCGCGAATCCTGTAGGAAATAGAACCATGAACAGTAGAGTTTGCAATCATTTATATTGATAAATGTTTTCATACAAAAAAATCACTTTCTACAATAGACCTGGTTCTGTTTTTGAGTTTTGAAATGGTAACAGAAGCAGAAGTATCATTATTTTATAGTATGTATATTCTTATGTTGATGTTTAAACGCAAACGGTCTTTTATATTCAGCATTTGCACTTTTCCTCGTATCATTTTACACAAATTTTAAACGCAAGCATGAACGAATAACAACATCAAATGTAAACAATTATTCTATAGCAACACTAAAGTAGCGATCATGCATGTAAGCAATCTATTCTTCATCTGTTTGTATTTCACATTTGTCTAGCGTGGTTTTATTTTCCAAAATGGAGAGAATCCATATTTACTTATATAGTTTTACATAAGATAATAACAATTTGTAAAAGTGGCAATCATGTATCATCAATTTACCTGCACGAGAACGTGTTTTCTGATTAAAGAGCATGTATTGAAAAAAAAATACATGTGATTCTTAGATACCAAGCACGAATCAGTACTTATTAATTTGAGAATCACATACTAGTTAACCAAAATGTTTTTTACTTATAAAATATGGTCAAAATTATGCTAGTGTATATTCCATTGTTAAACCATATTCAACCCTGTGCCATTATTTTCCATGTTTCACTCTGCAGTAAAATTATCTAATTTATCCAACTGCATTTTCCACTCCAAAATAGATAGATGAACAATGGTATGCATTTTAACAAATAAAAAACTGTTTACGATTAGCGATCGGTGCTTGCACAAATAAACAATTTTTTTATTTGTAAAATGTAATATGGTGCTTATACATATAATTGTTTAAGTTTGTAACTAACAAATTATTTTGATATCAAAATGTCAAATTTCGTAAAATTATAGAAAAAATGATGCTGATTAAACATTAAAACAAACACAAATAAATAATACAACTCTTATTACCACTTATAATTAATTATATATAGAATCAAACTACTATATAGATGACTAAGCGATAGTATTAATTAATCAGACCAGTCTGCGTCGACAAAAGTTGGGGCCCCATGGTGCGAGATCGAGTCATAAAGTTACAATAAGTCAAGTGGCATCAGCATTCAGGAGCGATGCACCTTGAACTTCGAATTTGATCATACAATTTTCATGGAATATACCGCAGTTAATTTTTTTTCTTAATCAAATATATTGATATAAAGATAATCATTATCACTTTTAACATTATAAATAAAAAACTCATTGTTTTCCAAAAACTCTGAGCCATGATTATAATTACGAAAGAGAGAGAGAGATTGCGAATCCATGATTCTAATACGACCACGTTTATTCTCTTCTCGAAAATGACATTCACGTTCACGATTCAATTAACCAATGAAATAACCTTTTATAACGGGAAAAGTATACCTATATTTAAATGAGCGTAATTTAGGATTAATGTTCAATGCATGTTTCCGGTTTTTAATGACTCTAGTTATTCGGCAGCACATGATAAGTACTCCGTATCTATTAATGAAGCTAAAACCATATCTATATCAGTTCCGGTTTACTCGGTTTTTTAATTGATAAAACATAAGTTGCAGACGTTTGTCATAAATAATAAAAAGTATTTGAATTCATTTTCTTATGGAAGGAAAAAATTAAGAAACTAGTCCAATAAAACACAAACATAAACAATAGAATGAAAACTTAGTATGTATAATTGTGAATACAGATATGCGTTTATATACATCATTCGGACTTTACGGAGTAGTCGGTTAATACTTAAATCGTATAAGTTCATACCCAAACGGTTATTTATTTCGGTTAGTTTCGGTTTACTATATGTATTTGGGCTGAATCAATACAATGGGCCGTACTGATAATTATGGGTCCAAATAAATCCACGTTCTCTGACTTGAGACAGTAACGATGGTCCACAAGAGCCAGAAGAAGTCATCTCTATCATTTGGCGGCGACATTCTCTGATACTTCAGAGTCTGCCATATCCCCTAACTAATTTTTAGCTTTATGTTCGTTTCGTGTGAGAACAGAACGAGTATTTTGTGTGTTTGGCTCCAGAAAAAACTTCTCCCTAACCTAAAAACATGTCTCGAGCGAAGGAAGAGATCTTCAGCAACACTGAAGCTAACTTGAGATACACGAAACAACCCAATATGAGCTACCATTTAACCTTTTTCCATCTATCTAAATAAGTAATCAGTCACACCTTGTTTCTTGATCTTGAACAAATCCAAAATACAGGAGAAAGTAAGAATTATGGTTCGGAATGTACAAGGTCACGGGTTGACATTTATGGATATGGAAAAATGTAAATATGCGACGTACGTAAAGACCCATCTTTTCAACATTAATATACTTTCTTATTTTTACCTCACATTTTATCATAATCATACATATCCTCTGATGTTGCATTAATCTCTCACTTCGCAAGTCACCAATATCTTCCCTCTCTCCCTCTCTCTCAACTTTCTTTCTCCAAGAATCTCTCTTTCTCTCTTCTTTTATTGGACAACACAAGGCAATCTCAGAGACCTCTCTCTCTTTACTAGCAACAATGCCGACTCACCGGAACCGTCCGATCAATATCATACGTTTCCTCGTCGTCTTCTTCCTTCTTACGACCGCAACAGCAGCAAGGAACTGGACTAACCGAACCCACCGACCCCACCCGAGGGTTCAACACGCGTACTACTCTTACCCTCACCGTTCATGCGAATCTTTCTCTCGTCCCTACGCACGCTCCATGTGCATTGAGCTCGAAAGAATCCACAGAAGCAGTCGACAACCACTTTTCTCTCCTCCACCTCCTCCACCGGAGATTGACCAAAGGTACGGCGTCGACAAAAGACTCGTCCCCTCCGGTCCAAACCCACTTCACAACTGAAACACATTTTGTTTTGTATAGAGAAGAAACGAGATTTCTTGAAAAGAGCTTAGCTAGGGTTCGATCGAGATTTTCTTCTCAGTTTTCCTGTAAATCTTTCTTTCTTTTGATTACTTTCTTGATGTTTGTTTCGTATTGCGCACTACTACTACGTTATGAGCAAAAAAACTATATATATAATTGCTATTTCCATGCTTGTTTTTTGGGCTTTATCTATTTATGGAAAATAGGGCAGAAACAAGCTTGGAAATAGTTTATTTGCCAAGCATCTTCTTGCTCTTTTACTTCCTTTGTTATAACTACATCCATACGTTGGTGTGATTGAGACAGGAGGTTGATGATCAAGAGAAACACATGAGTTCCATTAATTAGGGAGCTGTATCTCTCTCTCTCTCAAGTCTCGGTTGCTTTGTATGGGCTTCATGATGATTATGGGCTTTATCAATTGATGTTATAATAGAATTTGATAGTCTATTATAAGTTTATAACCTTCCTCCTCGGCCGATTACAAAATGTCACCAAGAGATGTGCAACATAGATGCAACGCAAAAGCATATAAAGTGATACACAGCCCCAAGTGTGTGGTCTATTTTATAGTTAGTGCAACCCAAATTTGTATATAAGATATTTTTATTGTTTTGTTTTTTGAGAAATGATAATTATAGGATTCGCTAATTTTTTTTCATAAAGAAAAGTAGTTTAATTTGTAATATTTAAAAATTAGGATCAAGTGTGTAATAAAAAATGTTGGAAAGAAGACATTGAATACACGGATGATGTAGTAGACAGATATAAATCCTTTAAACATTTTTTTAAAAAATATATCTTAACAACTAACGGATATCTTGCATTAGACAAGAATAATTAAAGCTAATCCTATAGATAACATTTCATTTGTTAATTGTAAGAAAACCATAGGGTTTTCAAAGTTTCTATTTATGACAGATAAACAACAAAGATTTATCATATAAAACTATGTATATGTCTCGTCTATGGTTTAGAGTTTTATGAAAAATAATCATGTGTTTCTTTTGGGTTTAACTTGTATTACATTATTGTTACTCCTTCCATTTATTTGTTAACTTGCAAACGAACTAGTAACAATTTCAGCTAAAAAATAAAAAATTGTCAAAAAGAAGAAGGAAAAATGAATTTCAAAGTAGATATTGTATAACAATATGTCCCAAATTGTGGGAAACCAGGATACAAATCTACAAAGAGTAGCAGGGTTTGTTACCATCAAAGCAATGAGTCAAACTTCCTTATATATACTCAATTAATCTCACTCATTTCATCACCACTCTTTTTTTTTCTGTATTGCTGAGATTATGGAAGCAAAAAGTAGAGTGTTAGTGATAATAGTCGTTTGTGGAATATTTGCAACAATTGCAAATGGAGAAGAAGGAAGAAGAGGAAGAGTTGATGTTAGCATTGAAGCTGTGACTTCCATAGCCAAAACTGATGATAATTTCATTTGTGCCACTCTCGATTGGTGGCCTACTGACAAATGTGACTATGGCCAATGTCCTTGGGGCAAATCTGGTCTCAACAACTTGGTATCATTTCTTACTATATATGAAACCTTATGTTACAAATATAGAAATTTTTCTTTTCTTGGTTGGGAATGTTATTTTTTCTTTCTTTTCAGGATTTGTCCAATACCATACTTCGAAATGCCATCAAGGGTAATGATCTTAATTTGATTGTGTTGTTGCATCCTTTTTAGTTAATGAAAAATTGTGACTACAAATAAATAAAATGAAACAGCATTTGGGGAAGTGAGGATAAGAGTTGGAGGATCACTACAAGACCAAGTTCTCTACAAAGTTGGTAAGTCGGTAAAAGAATGCTCCGAGTTTAAACGAGACAAGGATGGATTGTTCGGTTTCACTCAAGGTTGTCTTCAAATGGAGAGATGCGATCAGCTTCACTCTCTCTTCAACCAAACCGGGTACGTACGCTTTCAATGAATACCAAATAACAGAAACGGGTCTTATTAATGCTAAACCGGATTCACTCGTCACAGAGCTAAAGTCACGTTTGGTCTAAATGCTCTGTTCGGGAGGAAGAAGTCGAAAACAGAGGAAGGACTCTGGATTGGAGACTGGAACGCCACGAACTCATACGATCTAATGAAATACTCAATCGAAAAGGGTTACAATATCGACTCATACGAACTCGGAAACGAGCTTTGTTCATCAGGAGTATCAGCAAGAGTGGAAGTGAAACAATACGCACAAGATATGAAGAAGCTAAAGAGAGTGGTGCAGAAGCTGTATCCAGATGAGAAAACTCTGCCTAAGGTTCTAGGACCAGCTGGTTTCTACGACGAGAAATGGTTCAATGAGTTTCTGCTTCACTCTGGTCCTGACGTTGTAGATGGACTTACACACCATATCTATAACTTAGGCGCAGGTGTTGACAAGACGCTGATCGATAAGATCCAAGATCCATATTTCTTGAGCCAAGTAACTCAGACATACAAAGATGTGTCCAACACTATAGACCGGTTCGGTCCATGGGCTGGAGCGTGGGTTGGTGAAGCTGGTGGTGCTTATAATAGCGGTGGGAAAGACGTTTCTCACACTTTTGCTAATGGATTCTGGTAAAACCAAACAAAGCTCTAAACTTTCCTCAATCCCAATTTGAGAATTGTTAGGAACTTAGGATGTAACGTTGTTGTTGTTGCAGGTACATTGATCAGCTTGGAATGACATCAGTTTATAACCATAAAGTGTTTTGTAGACAAGCACTTGTTGGTGGGAACTATGCTCTTTTGAACACAACCACTTTCATCCCAAACCCTGACTATTACGGTGCACTTCTTTGGCACCGTCTTATGGGATCAAGAGTGCTTCGAGCCACTTACAATACAAGTCCTTATCTACGCGTCTACGCTCATTGCGCACGACAACATTCAGGAGTCACGCTTGTTGTCATCAACTTGTCGAATACGGAATCTTACGAGCTGTACATGGAAGATTATGCGAGAGTCTCTTTGAGGAAGAGAGAGGAGTATCACTTGACTCCCATGGACGGTGATATTCAGAGTGATGTCGTTTTGCTCAACGGAAAGGCCTTGAGGTTAACGGAATCTGAGGAGATTCCGGAGATGAAGCCTAAGTTGGTTGACTCGTCGACGCCGATACATATTAAGCAAGATTCTATTGTTTTTGTCTCTCTTAAAGACTTCAACGCTCCGGCTTGTGCTTAAAGAAAGCTAGTGTTGACTCTGTGTTAGGTTTGGTTAGTATGTTATGGTGTTTTCAAAATAAAGACAAAACTGATTTCAAATGTTATGTAGGAAAATCCCATAAATTTAACATGAATTGCTTAACAAAATCTCACACAAACTTTTCAGAAGCTTAGAAAGGAAGAGAAAATGGTTACATAAGAGCGAACTTCTATTCTGGGACAAGGAATCTGTTAAAGTGGATAATCTCTTCGAATTTGACTTACCTAATAAGGAATGGTTTTTAGTAACCCTTTGTGAGATCTAAGCTTATATTGCTTGAATCAAGGGAAAGGTATTGCTTAAGCAGCCTTTCACAAACTACACATTCCTTGCGTCAAACTGCAATATCCGTCTATATAACTATGTATTTCGCAGCTTTCCATGGCCGTGCTCTGGTTTATACAATTTCTCAAGGTAAAGTTCTACTCTATATGTATTAGTTTATGGCACTATCCAAGATGTTAAGATTCAATTGTGAACAATCTCTTGTGTTGTGAATGAAACCAGGGAGCAGCGAGCAAAACCTGTGCCTATGGGACCTGCGGTGGAACTATGGAAGGAAACAGAGATGGGCAAAACGAGAAAGAAGTGTGTGTTATGCTTTCTTTATCTGTTGTGATTTTCAAATATTGGTTCAATGAATACGATTTGCTTCGAAGGCAGCTAAGAGACTAATGGGTTCGAGATTTGCAGGTACGAGAAGCTAAGCGAGAAGATTAAGTTGTGGGAGGACAAGAAGAAGAAAAAGGCAAAGAGAAAGCTTCACAGAACAGAGGTGCTTCTTCCTTTTTCCCTTTCCTTGGTTTCCAAAAACTGATCTTTGCTTAACTATAAGACTAATCGATGTGATGAATGTGCAGAGAGCTGTAGAGAAGGCAAAGTTGAAGGCGATGCAGAGGTTCAGCGACGATAATGAACGCATTGAGATCATCGTTGCGAGTGCAAGAGCACATGCATATGAGAGTCAGATGAAGGAAGAGTTGAAGGTTAAGGAGAAAGCAAACCTCATGAGAACAACTGGACGGAGTCCATCTACATGCCTTTGAATCCTGCAAGTTGCAGGAAATGTAAAGCCTAACATTCTTTCTTAACTGCTGATTATTATTGACCAACATGTAAAATGCAGACACAATTAAGGTGTTTATCTATAGAGTAACCAGAGAGATAACACATATGATCAATCATCAATTATGTCACAAATCTGCAAACCAAAACTTCAGAAAGTTGCGCAAAACAGTACTAGAACTCAAAATCACAAATACAATGCTCAAGCTTGCAATCAATAATATATATAAAAAGGCGCAAAACTACCACAAAAAAAGCATGAAAGTTTCAAAGACTCCAATAGAATGGGCCGAGCAGCCGAGAATATGAGGCGTGAGCTCAGTATCATTCTCATGATGTTATTTCATTTACCAACCTTTCCAGAATAGGATACGAAAAATATAGTACCAAAGCCGATGGAATTGCGAGAAGAATCGTGAGGAGGAAGTAAAGGGCGAGAATGATGAGGCTACCGGGTATAGCAAAGAATACGATCAGAAGGAAGATTATCACAAACGGAAACTTGGAGGTGAAGGAGATGAAGAAATCAAGAGACTTGTGAAAAGAAAACTGTTGTCTGCTTTGCTGGCTCCTATGGTCACCATGATCTGGCAAAAGTTCCGTAGACTGGTTACGCACAACGGGCCTTGCAATCAGATTGCTGTTGCTGCAGTGAGACATGGTACTAAAGCTGGGAGGAGACAAAACCGATTGCTGGTTGTCACTGACCAATGTACCATGGCTTGTCCTGTCACCGTTGAGACTCTCCACCATCCAGAGAAGGAAGAAGTTTTTCCGAGGGAACTTGAGATTACCCTTGTAGACAATCCTGAAGGAAAGCAACTGACACCAAGGGCAAGAGACGAAGAACGGAATCCTGATGTCTTGGCTGGAGAGTCTCAAGACAGCTGACTGGAGACCAAACACACAGTTCTGGCAAAGAGTATGACCGCACCATAAGACATAAGGAACATTCTCGACGATGTTGAAAGATTCCCAACATATGGGGCATTCTAATCCTTCTTCGTCCCTGCTAACATTTGAAACCTCGTCGTCTGAGCAATGAGAAGAGGCTTGAGCTTGGTCTTTAGGGGACTTCTTTAGCCCCATACTACCAATGACATTTGACGCAAAGCTCCACATTTGAAACTGAGAATGATCACCAGAAGTTAGATAAAACCTGAGCCCACTGTAACAACATCACCCAGTAACCTTCCCAGATCGAAAAGAGCATCTTTGACCACCAGTCATCATTTCAAGAACCTGGCGAACAAGTGAAGATAATTCAGTTAGGAAACAAAGTTCACAAAAAGACCAGCTTTTTAGGACAAAACTGAATAATCTGTTTCAACAGATGACAAACATTTGAAAAGAAAAGAGTAAAAATCTAAGTTATACCTGGACATGAACATGGTACGGATCAGGCAACAAACAAACAAACAAATATATTTGTCCCAATAAAAAAAAAGGTTGATTCATCCAAATTAAAAACCTTTAAACACAAACATAAATTCGCATTACATCCATTTAGATGCAGAAGACGCAATTAGATCAAAAAAGCTACCTAGGCTTTAGAAAAATCGGATATTTAGATTTCGTAGCAGATGAAAAATCACGGCGGTTGAGCTTTTACTTACCGTTAAATCTTCAAAATAAGTTTCATCGAAGCGGAGATCGAGACAGGGAGAAGAAGAAGAAGAAGAAAGCTTTTCTCTCTCTCTCTCCCTCGTTGTTCCGCTGTGATGCTTTTGTTTATTTTTAAGTTTTTTTTAATGGCAAAAACACAAAAGCAGGTTTCGGAGCAAAGGGAGAAACGTTGTCGTTTAGCTAATGTCATATAGAGTGTTGACAAATGTGCACGTGACATTGACAGCCATCGGTGTGCGACCTCCGTGACGGTTAAATATCACAGAGAAGAACGACGGTTTTAACGGCTCTGACGATTGATTGTCAACACCTTCTGAATAGGAGAGAGGGTTTGAGCTGAGGTATATTCGCCTCAAAGACAACCCAAATTCGTCTATATGTTTTTGTTTTTATTTTATTTTTGATTATAATTATTTGTGAGAAGATGTTTTCGCAAGCTGATGGATCCACCATCATCAATCACAGTTGTAGAATAATGTTCTCTCTCTAGCTTCCTCTTCGTGGGCACATGAAGTAGAATTTCGGATTTAGGGTTATCTCCGATTCGTCTTCTGATCATTTTCTTCAGGTAAGAATCCCTCAAATCTGACGACCTCTCTCGGTTTCTTATATCTTAATCTCTGTCGGTTTTTGTGGAAGCTCAACGATTTCGATTAGAATTTTAAAGTTTTCATCTTATGATGTTGTTTTATTGTACACTTCCTGGCAATTGTGGCTTTTGTATGCGTTAGTACGATCTTGTTATCTAATTTCGATGATTCGTTAATGTGTGATGGTAATTTATACTTGCGCATTGGAATTTCTCAGCTTTCTGACTGAATTTCAGGTTTTTCTTCATGTAAATGATCCTTTTTGTTACTTTGTTTCTTTGGCTTGTCTACCATTTGGCAGTGAATAAGCTTCTTAGTAGAACATAGAAAGTCTTGGCATCATTTTCCTCTAACACCAAGACTTTGTATCTGCCGAGGAAGCCCCTCTTTTGAAGGGGGAGAGACGGTGGTGGTTTTGGTTTTCATCTGCAATGATGTATCAGGCCGTTCCCACGGCGACAACCTCTCGTGGTGGAACTCCAACTGAGAGTGGTGATTATGTGGTGACTTTGGATCAGATCCCGAGATGGAGTGATGTTGAGCAGAGGTCATCCCTGGAGGGTGAAACGGGAGATCCATCACATTCTAATCCGCGTTACGCAAACCCTTTGGCTTCGTCTTCTGAAGCAGGGAGCAGCGGCAATGGGATGGTGTCTAAGTTTCCTGTTGATCACGAGATTAACTCCAAGATTTACCTGTGGAGAGGGGAACCGTGGAACCTTGAGGTTGATGCTGTTGTGAATTCGACCAATGAGGTTAGCTGAGATCATGGGATTAGCTTTTGCTTGTGGGTTGTTAAGTGAATTGCTCTTTGTGTGCGTCGTTTGATATGGTCGACTTTTCTTGGTTTTGGAGGATAGAACTTGGATGAGGCACATAGCAGTCCTGGTCTACATGTGGCTGCTGGACCTGGTCTTGCAGAACAATGTGCTACTTTGGTACGAACTCTTTCCTTCTATATTTTCTAGAACAGAGTTTTATAGGTGTTAGCAGGAAAAGGCATTATACTGTACATTGTGTATTAGATAGTTGCGCAAAAGACGATTTTTGTTTGCTTATTCTTTCTTTCTTGACAGGGTGGATGCCGGACAGGGATGGCGAAAGTAACAAATGCTTATGATCTACCAGCGAGGTAATTGGTTATAGAAAAAATTCACTGTATACCTAGAAAACTAAAAAGGAAATAAATTATGCTCTCTGCTATGTTCTTCAACTATCCTTGTCCCAATGATAGAGCTGTTCCATTGTTGACTATATACAAATTTTTCTTAACGCTGTGCGAGTACTACGGCTTGTGATTTCTAAGGGAATTTTTGAAATTAAGGTGGAGAGGCATGTTACCTCGTAAATACCAAACATTCCGTGTGACTGTATTTTTGACTGCGGAATCGCTTTGTCAGTCTCTTAATCCGTAACTTCAAGAGATGTTTTTTGGTTTCTTGCAGGAGGGTTATCCATACAGTAGGGCCCAAGTATGCAGTAAAGTATCATACAGCTGCTGAGAATGCTCTAAGTCACTGCTATAGATCTTGTCTGGAGCTTCTCATAGATAATGGGCTTCAAAGGTGTGTGAAGTGAAATTCCTTAGTTTTTCCTTGTTTTATTTACAACAATTAGATTCTTTAGAACTTTTGTATTTTCCGTTTTTTAAACTCGAGAATTCGATTTTGGTTTTCATACAACTTTACAGTATTGCTATGGGCTGTATATACACAGAAGCCAAAAACTATCCCCGAGAACCAGCTGCTCATGTTGCCATAAGTAAGACAGTTCTTGAACAGTCTCTTTGCTTTTGATAAATGACTTTCATGTTTTTAAATCGTGTGTTGTGCGCGCTTTTCAGGAACTGTACGTCGCTTTCTAGAGAAGCAGAAAGATAAAATCAGTGCCGTTGTTTTCTGTACCACCACATCCTCTGATACAGAGATATACAAAAGGTATAATAAAGCTGATGCAGTTGGTTTTGCGAGAACCTGAAACTATTTTTTGTTATTCAAAGTAGTCGATTTGCTCTCTTTCTGTTAACCGTTGTTTTGAGAATTATTCATATAAAGATCATAACATGTAACTGTAATTGGATTTAAGTCGCACATACCATAATTGCTTATAGTTAGTTATGTGATGCAGAAGCAGTGTTGGCATTGCTAAAATTTTGACTCTCTTAATATAGATTACTTCCACTTTACTTTCCTCGAGATGAGCACGAGGAGGAGGTTGCCATCTCAAAGCTCCCTGCTGATGTTGGGGATGAAAATGGTGAGACGGTTATAGACGAACGTAAAATTAGAATACAGGCGCTGCCAAATAAACCTCCAGTCAGGTCTTTTCCAGCGCTAGTCGAGCGCCCTGCCACTGATCTTGCTTTGGTACGAAGGTTGGTGAACTCTGACTGCTTCAAAGCTTTGCACTTTATCTGTCCCCCGCCTTTGCACTTTGTTGATTATTTGACAACATATAATTTCAGGAACTCGAATCATCTTGATTCATATTTGGATCCCGCCTTCATGTCTTTGATTAAAGATCCAGATGAAAGGCGCAAAGAACAATGGGAGAAGACTGCACAAGCACAGAGTGGATTCAATTTTGTTAAATTGCTAGGATTTGGTGATCTGGGGGGACCCTCTCTCTCTGCTGCAGAGGAATACTCACTTCATTCGCGATACCTAGCAAAAGCTAATTCTCTCAACCTTTCGGAAATTGCAGAGATGAAAATTGTGTATGGCTTCTATGTCCTTGGTTTTCTTTCTCTCTCCCTTGCCTGCATAACTTCGCTTTTATGCCCTTGAGAACCAATGACTAATGACTACATAGAGATTGACAAAGCCCTGTTTTCTTTCTTCAGCTACCGTGGTGGTGTTGACACCGAGGGTCATCCTGTAATGGTTGTTGTAGGAGCTCACTTTTTGCTGCGATGTCTTGATCTGGAGCGTTTTGTGCTATATGTTATAAAGGTAAGCACACAATCACATTGCCCCGATGGTTCTCCAACTCACTGCAATACACCAGTTCTGTACTCTGAATACTATCTTGTATTGATGTTCGTTGACTTTATTTGGTGTCTGACGGTACTGCAATTGGTACAAATTTACAGGAATTTGAACCTTTGATACAAAAGCCTTACTCGATTGTCTATTTCCACTCTGCAGCATCTTTACAAGTGTAAGTTGATTCTTAGTCTTGTTTAGTGGAAAAAACACCCTTCTGCTTTATAAGCTTCAATAACATTTTTTGCTTTACGGGGTTGGATTACGCCGTATGAATAAACAGCCAACCAGACTTAGGATGGATGAAAAGATTACAACAGATACTTGGTCGTAAACACCAGCGTAACCTTCAGGTATGAAAGTCACACTTAACCTCATTGGGGAAGGTTCCTCCTTGTCCGAATTCTAATCATCTCTGCTTCGTACAGGCAATCTATGTTCTTCATCCAACTTTGCACTTGAAGGCAACAATCTTAGCTATGCAATTGTTCGTGGATAATGTGGTAAGGTCCTAAATTATTTCAAAGTCCCAGCCTTTTCCGCAAGAGTTAAAGTCATTCTTCCAATTTGCTCATATTTTCACTGTTGCATCCGGAAACCCCAATAAAGGTCTGGAAGAAAGTTGTATATGCGGACCGACTTCTGCAGCTGTTCAAATATGTTCCTCGTGAGCAGCTGACAATCCCAGACTTTGTTTTCCAGTTAAGTTTATACTCACTCTCGAAATTGTTCTTCAGTTGCTGGATTTTTGTAATTACTGAGTGTTGTTTGAAAATTGCAGGCATGATCTTGAAGTTAACGGAGGAAAAGGTCTAATCGTTGACCCAAGAACCAAATACGTCTACCAACGGCCATGAATCAAACCTCATCCCAAAGAGTGAAAAATCATCAAGACGGTTACTTTATCAATTGTATGTGTTGCTACTCTTTGTGCAATATTTGTTTATTCTTTCATGTTTTGATCTAAAGACTTTAGCTACCCTTTTGTGTTGATGATGGGAGCAAAATAAAACTCTCTTAGCTTTTAATGTAATCTATGTTTGAATCTTGTTAATATTTATAGCCAAAGTTTTCTCTTTTATCTCTATCTCTTCTTTCAATGTCATTGCTTAAACCTGAAGATGACACAGTACATGCCACTGTTTAGATCATGCTCGAACTTACGATTAGTAACCCAGCTTCATACTCACCTCCTCGTCACTGGCCGTCTTCGTCACGACCCTCTTCCTGTAACGAAGCTTATCGAATCATATGCTTTCATGGGTTCTCCTGACTCGTCGAGGCTCGTCTTCGAAGCATTTCCTTACCCTGATTCCTTCATGTATGGCGTTCTCATCAAATGCAACGTCTGGTGCCACTTATTCGATACCGCCATTGATCTTTACCATAAGTTGGTTTTAGAGAAGACACAGATCAGCAAGTTTGTGTTTCCATCTGTTTTAAGGGCTTGTGCGGGTTCAAAAGATCATCTGGGTGTTGGTAAGAAAGTCCATGGGAGGATTATCAAGAGCGGTGTAGACGAGGATGCTGTGATAGAGACGTCTCTGTTGTGTATGTATGGTCAAACGGGAAATTTAACAGATGCAGTGAAGGTGTTCGATGGAATGTCCGTGAGAGACCTTGTGGCATGGAGTACTCTTGTTTCTAGCTGTTTAGAGAATGGTGAGGTGGTGGAAGCATTGAGGATATTTAAGTGCATGGTGGTTGATGGTGTCGAGCCAGATGCTGTGACTATGATCAGCGTGGTCGAAGGATGTGCTGAGCTTGGATGTTTGAAGACCGCTAGGTCAGTTCATGGGCAGATAACGAGGAAAATGTTTGATTTTGATGAAACACTCTGCAATTCTCTGCTTACAATGTATAGTAAGTGTGGGGACTTGTTTAGCGCGGAGAGAATCTTTGAAAAGATCGTCAAGAAGAATGCTGTTTCGTGGACTGCTATCATCTCTAGTTACAACCGCGGCGGGTTCTCTGAAAAGGCGTTGATAAGTTTCAGTGAGATGGTGAAGTATGGAACTGAGCCGAATTTGGTTACTCTTTACAGCGTTTTGAGCTCTTGTGGATTGCTAGGGTTGGTTAGAGAAGGCAAGTCGGTCCATGGTTTTGCAGTTAGACGAGAGCTAGATCCGAAGTATGAGTTCCTTTCTCCGGCCTTAGTCGAGCTGTACGCTGAATGTGGGAAGCTAAGCGACTCTGAGACGGTTTTACATGCGGTTGGTGATAGAAATATCGTCTCATGGAACTTTCTTATATCTCTATATGCACGCAAAAGTATGGTAATTGAGGCATTGTGCTTGTTTAGAGAGATGGTGGCACGGCGAATGAGACCGGACTCATTCACTTTGGCAAGCTCAATCTCATCATGCGTGAATGATGGTTTAGTCCGGCTAGGGAAACAGATTCACGGACATGTTATAAGGACGGATGTTTCAGACGAATTTGTGCAGAACTCGATGATAGACATGTACTCTAAAAGCGGACTTGTGGATTCAGCATGTGCAGTGTTTGATCACATCAAACATAGGAGCGTTGTGACATGGAACTCAATGCTCTGTGGGTTTTCTCAAAATGGTAAATCCTTAGAGGCGATTAACCTCTTCGACTATATGTATCATAACTGTCTTGAGACAAATGAGGTTACATTTTTGGCGGTTATCCAAGCGTGTTCAAGCATAGGTTCACTGGAGAAAGGGAAATGGGTTCACCACAAGCTCATTCTTTGCGCTTTAAAGGATCTTTTCACTGATACAGCTCTAATCGACATGTATGCCAAATGTGGAGATCTCAACACAGCTGAAACCGTTTTCAAGGCCATGTCGAATAGGAGCATTGTGTCATGGAGTAGTATGATCAACGCCTATGGAATGCACGGGCGTATCGGTTCAGCCATATCTACGTTCAACCAGATGGTGGAATCCGGAACTAAACCTAACGAAGTTGTTTTCATGAACGTTCTGTCTGCTTGTGGTCACTCTGGTTCAGTTGAAGAAGGTAAATTCTACTTTAACTTGATGAAGAGTTTTGGCATCTTACCAAACTCGGAGCATTTCGCCTGTTTCATCGACCTTTTGAGCCGTTCTGGTGATCTCAAAGAAGCATATAGAATCATCAAGGAGATGCCTTTCCTAGCTGATGCTAGCGTGTGGGGTTCTCTGGTCAATGGGTGCAGAATCCATCAGAGAATGGATATCATCAAAGCCATAAAGAAAGATCTTTCGGATATTGTAACTGACGATACGGGGTATTACACTCTCTTGTCCAATATATATGCTGAAGAAGGCGAATGGGAAGAATTCAGGAGAATGAGATCGGCTATGAAGAGTTTGAGTCTTAAGAAAGTTCCTGGGTACAGCTCGATCGAGATTGATAAAAAAGTTTACAGATTTGGAGCTGGGGAAGAATCCTGTTTCGGAACAGAGGAAATCTACAGGTTTCTTAGGAATCTCCAGAATCTAACTCTTGACACAGATTATTTACAGATTAATGAATGAAGAACAAGTCATAAGATTCTTAGCAGCATTGATAGATAAGTTAGAGCTATGTAGGAAGGGATATATGTTCTTTGTGATCCAAGTGAAAACAGAAACGCAGATTTTGTAATAACCAACCATTCTAAAATAAAACAATAATGTTTTTCTTTTTCTTTAGCCCTTGTAAGAGAGGACAAGATATACAAAGGGCAACCAACTCCCACAAACATGGGAATGATTGAGAATAAAAATAAAACATTCGATCTGTTTTCTTCAATGCTGAATCAGTTTTGTCCATGTTACTTTCTCTTGTTTTTTTCTCCCTCTATAATGTTCCTCAGATGGTGAAAATCGGATTTTATTTCATGAAAAACTTTTATGTTAAGATCACAGTTGGGGGAGTACCTGCAGGGCATCTTTGTCGCCTTGGTCTTCTGGTTGCGTTTCCCCATCCCGTAAGGCTCCTATCTTCCAGTCCCACCATTTGTACACTGTTGTTATCTATTGGCTGCTCCACAGATGAGCAAACCGGAGCTCTGTTAACGTTGCTGACCAGTCGTTTCCTTCCTCGGCTAGACCCACCCCGGCTTGAGCTTCTTCGGGCCACTCCTGAGTTCCAACTGTAGCCTGTGGCTTTCATAAGTCCCCCAAACATTTGAAGATCTTCGGTTACTTCGAGCCTAGACAGAGAAGCAAGCCCCGGGAGAATATCCCTTTGAAAATCCCGCCTTGGTCTTCCTCGTCTTGCTTGTCCTCTTCTTGGCCGGTTAGCTGTGATGCCAATAGTACCCGTCCCATCGAATTTCAGATGTTCCGGGACTAAAGGCGTTGGCATGTAGTCTTCTTCTTTGGTTGAGGGTAAGTTCAGAGTCATTGCCTCGAAGTAATCAAACTCCCCTGAAGAACATTCCTCACGGCAGCCTTCACAATCTCTGGCTTCTAAACAAGCATCAATCTTTTTTTCTAGTTCATTGCCACAAGAAGCTATTGTGTTCACAAACCAGGAGAGCGGGTCCTTAGCAACTGCATCGGTCGTAGAGGAAGCAGCTTCATCAGTATTACAGCAGTTGTGAGACAGTGAGATGGTGACTATAGCTTCTGCTGCTCCCTTGATGAGTTCATCCAGAGTCTCTCCAGCTTCACCACTCTTCTCAGGAAATTTCTCCCCTTCTTCTTCACTCTCAAGACTCGGGGGAGCTTCCAAATCTATCAATGTAGTTGCTTTTGTTTTCACTCTTGGATGAGAACATAAGCCGGAATCTTCATCCTCGCTAGCACATAAATTCAAGTCAATGTAGTGCCTGTTAGTGGCAGCTTTTTTACCTTCTTCCTTGTCCACAACAACGGCTTCAGAAACCGAGGCGTCACATGGCAAGTTGATATCGAGGTTTCTCTTCACCAAGGTGCTTACTTCCTTGGGTTGATCAGTGAGACGCACAGACGAAGGGTTAAGGGACGAGTGGCCCTCCCAAATAGAACGCTTCTGAGAGTTAGGGAACCCGAGAATCTTTCCACTACTCAGTGAATCGGCCATTTCAACCCGTCCCACGTTGGCGTCATTAGAACATGAAAAAGACCTCAAACCGTTGTGAGGAGACACACTACACGAGCCATCCGCCACGTCACTTGCATCCATGAATTGATTTGCAGAAGCATTCAAATCCAAACCGCCATTGGTTGTTTCATTTTTGTTAGGAGGCTTAGGTTTTATCCAGGGAAACGCAGCAGAGCATTCCTGCTTTGTGGGTCCTTGAAGGTTTTGGAGACTCCGATGCTTCAAAGCCTCACTCAAAGAACCATTTGTAACAGCCCCTTTTGGGCCATTGTTAAGATGGTTAACGTTTCCTGATGGAAAATTAAAGGCAGTCTCCTTCGACCCTGAAGAGAAACCTTGGTAAAGCCCGTCAAAACCACGGCTTCTCATCTCAGAACTTGAATCTGCTCTTGCTTGTTGTGTGTTAAAACTCAAGAATGGATTCGTTTGAAATGGCAAAGACTTCTGAACTGAGCTGCTACTTCGGTTCTCCCGTGATGGAATCCAATGGCTCCAAGTTCTGCCAGATTCAGGGCGGTAGCCATGAGTCAAGCTTGGAGCATTTGATGCCACACTTGATTCCACATAGCTATCATAGGAAACTTCAGGATTCCTTTGAAGAGCTTCCCATTCGAAAGATCCTCTTTCTCCCGATACTAACTTCCTATGATCGGTTGAAGGATAGCCCAGAGGTTGAAATGCATGGTTTGAAAGAACTTGTACCGACGGGGAAGGCAGACACAAGTTGTCTCTTGGAGTGCTTTTCCCGTGCCCTGTAACAATGCAGCCAAAGAAAAACATCAGAGACTAGAAGATAGGCAAAGATTGCTACACATAAGAAGCTACTGTATCAGTATACAATCCACAAACCAAAACTCTCCCCACTTATAAAAACAAACAGTTTCACCTCATTTTAAGATTGTTTCAGATCAAATGAAAGTGAAGAACAAGTAAATTGTCACTTAGAATCTCACCTGCTTCAAGAACCATCCATCCATTTGGACTTGTATTTGTTTCCAACCCCTGGCCTTGCACATGTGCAATGTTTTTTCCGTAAAGAGAGTAGATATCCCTGGCAGAAGGACCAGGTACTGATGATTCTTGGCATTGGACTGGCTCGTTCAAGTCAGTTAATCCATTCGGGTTCTTCATAACCAAAGAAAAATCGTTTCGATGAGAAGCATTTCCTCTTTCGAGGAACAGCTTTTCACCACCTTCTTTTCCTGGCTTTGGCTGCTCGTAACGAGGACAACTCGTGTTCTCACCATCTGTCTCGAGATACTCATCCGCCGGCAGTTGAAGATCAATCATTGTTCTCCTGACCTTCACAGGTCTAACCTCCTCGTCCTTTGAGCTAATCCCATTTTCATTAGCAACGTTGCAAGCTTGTGAGCTGCTTCCTTCACCACATATCGATTTTCCAAAGAGAAATCCAGGCAGCTCGCTTTTGATCGCACTTTCCGGTGTATGTTCAGGCTGGTTCATGTTGTCAGTAAAGTTCTTTCCTTTTACTTCATCCATCAAGCTCTTCTGTGTTCTATACAAACGGTGAAGTTCGTACACCTACACAAACACAAACAAGAAAAGGAAAAAATCAAATCTTGGTCGACGCATAAAACAAAACCATTTGTAGTAAAGATGAAAACTTCGATACCTGATTCTTGAATACAGCTTCGTGTTCAAGCATGGTTTGCTTAAGAAAATCTCTCTCCTGTCCAGAGTAAGACTCCGCCGCTGCAGCTCTCGTCGAGACACCATTCTGATACTGCCCGTACGGCAAATTTTTATCTCCGCAATACATTGACCAATTGCAACTGTTTGAATCTTCACTGAGATCCCTCATTGAGGGCGGCAAGAAGCTTTCACAGTGAACCATTTCTCCCATACCTTAATCAATAGAAAAAAACAAAACACATTTGTTTGTGTTCTGTATTAGCCGCAGAACTAAATCAAGTCAAGTATTAGAATTCCAGAAAGTCACCGACGACTTTAATTTACACAACACATAGAAAACAAATCAATGCAATTGAATGATTCAAAAAACCAGATTCTGCATAAAACTTAGCTCTAAATAAACTAGAGAAAAATGTAGCAAAAAAATAAATTCCGATCAAATGGGAGTCCACGATATCTAACATAAATAAAAGAAGTAGCCATTACAGGTGAAGCGATCAGCCAAACTAAGAACTCGAATACTCGCAAACTAATCCATAAACCCAAACAAACAAAAAATAAAATAGTTAAAAGAGAAAGAAAAAAAAAAAGAATCTGACAGAATTCACCGTACGATGAACAGTATAAAGAGGACAGAAGCTGGATCGATTCAGTCAAATGCCTAACCTCCTAAATTCATCAATCAAGAGAAAAAGAAAACAAACATCACAAAAAACAACACCATGAAAATTAAAATCAGACAGAACAGATATGGAAACTCAAATGTTTTTGTCTTTGAAAATAATTAAACCAGTGAAGAAAAATAAAAGTAATTAATAATAATAAAAAAGGAGATAAGAGATTTATTTTACCTCAGACCCACATCCTCTCTAATCGCTCTCTTTGAACAGAGAAAATCTCTGAGAGCGTGGATAATTGCAAAACACTCACTCCCACCCAAATCGGCGACAAAAATTATACAAATGGAGAAAAAAATAAAATTTTATATTTTTAAAACCAAAAAAAAAAAAAATAGTGTTCCCCGAGATAATAATACTAAAAATAAGAAAGCGAATTTTTCTCAGGAAGAGAGAGAGAGAGAAAATCTAAGAAACAGTTAAAAGGAAGAGAAAGTGAGGAATAATCGAAACTCCATGGGAGAAGAGAAAGAAGAAAAAAAAAACTCTCAGATCGTCGTCATCGTCGTCGATCCGATGGGCCAACTCTACAATCTCTCTCTCTCTCTCTAGAGTCTGTATCTATCTCTCTATCTGTCTCTCTCCTTTTCTCTCTGATTCTTAAAACGAAGAAAGCAAATAAAAAAGAAAAGAATAAGAGCTTTTATATTCTTTTTTTTTATTAATTTTCTCGGATTTGGTGTCTTCTCTTTCCATATAGAGTGAAGAGAGAGAAGTTCGGTGAAGAGAGAGAAACAGAAAGAGAGAGAGAGAGAGATCCCGTAAAATAAATTAAAATTACATGAAACGAACGACCCTTCTAACAACAGAGACGCGATATATATTTGTCAACATCTGGTCTCCTTTTTTTTTTTTTTTTTTTCTCTTTTGCTTCTCATCATTTTACATTTTCCCAGTTTTTTACGCTGAGTGTTTTAAAGTAGCTTTTCTCATGTTTTTCAATTTCAGTTGCAATTAGTTTCTAATTTTAATGATTCCCAATTTTTCCATTACATCCTATACTGTCCTCATTCTACTCTAACCCTATAAATAATTTTTAAATTTTAACATTTTTATATGGATTCAGGATTTTCATTACGTTTAAAAAGTTATTTATTTTAACTAAGTGGTAATGGTCCAATAATTCCTATTCAAAGAAGATTTGTTCTATTGATTTAAAGTTAAGGATTAATTTTTCTTAGACGTAAGTAGAATTATCTAACATTTTCAATTTGGTAAGTACGTGTCACGATTTAGATCTATTAGAAAATTCGGTAAATAAGCTATTCAATAACTATATTCATCATGGAAAATTAATCGATGTTAAAAAATTGGATCATTTTCTGATTATAGAAAACAAGTTACTCATTTTTTAAGAAAAAAATAGTTGTATTTAATACATTTTTATATAGGTTTTGTATCTAAAATTCAGGTACTTATTAATTTTTAGTTATTTAAAACAGTCAAATATTTAGCAAGTTAAAAGCAACCATGACTTCTCCTTAAATGGACATGAATTAAATTTATTTTACTTTTTATCAATATATTAAATCAGTCAATTATTTAGCATTTTAAAAATTCCATAAACTTTTCTTAACTAGATATGTATTTACTTTATTTCATTTCTCTATCAATGTACTAAATACATTTTTATTGACTAACTATTTTAAATATATTGGATGTTGACTTGATATTAGTTTTATTAAATATATATTGATTTATAAGTAGGATTGAATTTGCTGATTTATACTTATCTGGTAGAACTTCAATACAAATACAAAACAAATCTTTTGAATAAGAAGTTGCATTGACCATATTTAAGACCAACTAAATAAGATGTACTTATAAGATAAGTTCTAAAATAATAATTTTAGGAAATTAGTGATAAGGTGGAAGTCTAGATAATTTTATTTTTAAGTTACTTAATATAGTTTATATCAAACATACTTTAAATAGTTAAATAAACTGTTTTATTTAATTAAATATAGAGATATAAATTATTTGATGGTTAGAACATATATTGTTTAATAAATTTTGTGTTGGTGTCATTTTCGATAATAATATTTATTTTAAATATCGAGATGAAAATTAGCATAAAAATAAAAATAAAGAATTTGAATATTAAAAAACAGTATTACAAAAGTAGGTAGAGAAATTTGGATATTCAAAATTTTGGATGGTTAAATTTTCAATCTAGCTCATTATGTTATTTTTTATACCAGTAATTCATATAATTAAATAAAAAAATAAAAAATAATTTAAGTAATTTTTATTTGTAATTCTAAAATAATAATTTTAAAGTGTAACTTGCAAACTATGTTCTACATCTATTTCATATACATTTGAATAAAATAAATAATCTCAAATAATTATTTCAATATAAAAAAATTTAGGATGGATATAGACAGGAATATTTTTTCATCCAGAAATGGAGATGTCTAATATTTCCGTCATCATTCATATTTCAAATTCATACAGTTTATTTTAGTTGTAGAACATAAATTTTTTTTAATAAAAATTGTAGTTTGGTGTTGTCTAATCTATGGTCTTTGTATCTCTAAAGTAAATGTATCATAGGAAATATAAGGGATATATTGAATCTCTTATTTGATAGAATTTGGAAAATTTTAATTTTTAATGATTTTTTTATAATTTTTTATGAATTACAAAAGTTGTTATGATTTTGTAAAATCAATATATAAACCCGTCTAAAGTCTAAATTCAGAAAACTTAAACATTTATATTTTATAATTTTAACTAATAATTTAATCAAAAGATATAAAAATTACAATAGATCTCTTAATATTTATGACTTATATTTTCATAACCATGGCTTTTAAATCATAAATTCTATAAGACAATAGATTTAAAGAAATTAAAATTTATGTTTATGTAAAAATAATTTGTCATATTCATATTCATACAAATCAACTCACATTCAATATTGAATACAGTTCATATATTTTAGTTAACAAGAAATGCTACTTTAAACATTTGTGATACGTGCTACTTTTAAAATTTGTGATATTTGTTGCTACAATCTTTTCGTTGTGTTTTTTTTTTTTTTTTGGGAATCCTGGGGTTACAATTAGAGTGCGTATCAAACATCTAAATTTCCAAATCCATTGTACAATTTGATCCCTAGATTCTCTCCTTGGATATTTAGTTATTTACTCCCGGGGCGTTAATTTTAGATTGGAAAAAGGTAGAAGATAACAGAACAATACAAAAACATTTATTTTTGACAATCCTTTTTATTTCTTGAAATGACCGAAAAGGTTCAGTTTATCTTTTGTAATCTCCCTTTTAATCCTTTAAATCTCCTCTATTATAGTAGAGTTCACGTCTCCATTTGTTTGCTAAACATAAAACGCGTTGTTTCATTAATTGAGGAAATCATACCTTTCTCCTTGTACTGGCTTTGACTGCAAAAAAAAAAAAAAAAAGTAATGTCATTAATGTTCAAATTTTATCTTGAATTAAAAAAAAAAAACACGTTTCTTAACAACTCATTGAGAAAGTACATTAAGCTGTGTTAATTGAACATGTGATTAGTGATGAAACTGAAGATACTATTTAACAAGGAACAAGGAAGGGTTCACTTCAGATCTTAGTTGTATGCTTTACAATTTTGACCATACTGAGTCAATTTCGCAGAATAGTAAGTGGTCACTTGGGCTGTGATATTGACAAAATGATTTTCATCCATAGACTATATACAACACTATATTTTCTAGCTAATAGTTCATATTTTTAAGATTGGGAGATGCAAATATATTAAGAATAAAACAAAAACTGACCTCGTCTTTTTCAAATGAACCACACTCTATTGTTAGATAATTAAAAACTATAAACAATGCTTTCTAAATTTTTTATTTCTTTCGATTTCCTCGATTCAAAAACAGTCGCTGCTATAAAAATACTGCATTGATGTGGCATGAGCAATGGACAATGATACCCTCCCTTGATTTATCCTAATTTTATAAAAGATATTCAGTTTTGTAATAAATAAAAATTGAACGTTTTGCATAAAACATTATTCAAACTGTTCCAAACCCATTCATTATTGATGATAATGAATTTTCAGATTATGAAGTTCTGAGAAAGCTTCTTCTGATTTATTTGGAACAAATTTTACATATAATGCCTAATTAATTAACAAGCATACATTAAGAAGTAAATGTGGTATATGTGGTCTTTATGCTCGTCTCATGTACACTCTTCATTGGAGTGGGAAATTAAAATAATAATGGGAAAATTAATTTAATATTAACATCAAATTTTCAAGACATGTTAAAAGTTAAGATGCTTGATTACTGGATATGATAGGCTAGTGGTTTTGGTTTAAGTGTAAGGGTTGATTTTATTGGATTCATAATTTGATCTCGAGTGGGGGAAAATATATTTTCAAAGATAAGAAACTAAAGGTTAACTCCGGTTTAAAACACTTGATGAATGATGAAGCCAAATAGTTACCCTAATTTACAAGTTTGATGATAACACAACTTAATTTCCAAATGAAGCATCGATTGTTTATATAAATTAGGTTAGATTGAAAAAGCCTGAGGGTCCCACTATCGAGGCAACTTTGAGGTTTTTAGTTTGAATGTGGCGTCAGAATTTAATTGGCCCTAACTTTGAAGATAATTACGGTTTTGGGATTGGTTTTGGATACTTTTGTAGTTTTGTTTCTTCTGTTCGTCCCTGATTGGTTGATCTTCTACTTAAACAAAACCTCATTTAAAAAGGCTTCGTTATTGAAGATTATTACATAATATGCCATTCTTCCGAGGAAGCATATTTTTTTCGAATTACTTACGTGTCATTTTTTTAATGGACATGAAAATATTATTCAATCTAGTTGTTATATTTGTTGTGTAATTTTTTAATTTATCGACCGATGTAAGTCAACTTGGAATGTTTATAATTATTTAACCCACCAACGGCACGTACCAGTTGTACAAACCGGTGTGCCAAACAAAGATATAAAACATATAATAAATTAATTTTCTTCTGTTGATGTATACACTCAAATTAACGGTAACGTGTTTATGCATTATTAACACGTTAGAAACCGTATGAATTTTATATATCTGTCTTCTGTAAAATAATCACAAGGACAAACTTTTTGAAGTGTAAAAATTATGCCCTAACAAAAAAAAAAAAAAGGTTCTATTATGATTAAGAAAAGACTGTCTAGATCTAGAAGTGGAGAAAAAGTAAAGTAAAGACATAAATTTTGAAAAAGTACTTCTTCTTCTTGTAAACCACAAGTACATAATCAGTTCCTGCCGTCCTTGGAGTCGATGACGGAATCTTTGAGAGACCTGATGCAATATATGATCAATTTTTGTTCGATAGCTCTGATTAGCTTCTAAAAAAAATGATGGTGTCAGTATATGTTTCGAGCAGAGTTACTTTCTCTATCGTCAAAGCTGAAAGCACTAGTAATATTTTGTGTGTGTGTTAAAAAAGCACTCGCGAATTGAGATCCATTACGACCATTTACACATTCCCAGTCATTAATTATATTCATATAATCATGAGTCTCTATCACGATCATATCGCAACGTTTTATTTATCAGTTATCACAAATGATATATTTTATTTATTTATGTTAGTTGTACCGGAAGTATGTATCTTGCTTGGTGTTATGTCAAAACTCTTGCAAATCAAGATTTTAAATGGTAACCATATGGAAATAAACAATAAGTGGATTGATATTTGAACTTTGAGATGACCATTTTAGTTGAATTGGCTAAAAATATTTTATTTATTAAACTCATACGGTTACTTTTTACTATTATAGCATAAAATGCATAAAGTGGATTTCATGAAATTTCTTTTGACCCCTGAAAACAAAATTAATATATAAATAGTAACAGTAAAACTACATATTTCAAATTAATTTTGTCGAGGGCATATATTACAAATTAATTAAAACATCAATCTACTTCAATCATATATATATCAAACGAAATTTTCAGATGAAGTACCAACTGTCAGAATACCAAAATTTTAGTAGCATTTATTTTAGAATAAATAATACTTGTTTACGTAAAAGATTTGTATATCACATATTCTATATGTTGTTTTGCAGAAACGATTTTCAGATTAAAATTAGATTTTGGATTTTATAAGTATATAAATCTAAAGTTTAGATTACTTTGTTTATTTTATAGTTTCGTTCTCTAATACTATATCCACACTACTGAGTACAAAAAAAATTAAAGACTCAGCAATAAAAAAAATGTCACAACTTGCTAATCATATATT
The DNA here is from genome assembly GCA_900108845.1 of Iljinskaea planisiliqua. Lineage (NCBI taxonomy): Eukaryota > Viridiplantae > Streptophyta > Magnoliopsida > Brassicales > Brassicaceae > Iljinskaea > Iljinskaea planisiliqua. Next base: position 4,190,145 of record FNXX01000009.1, read on the forward strand.
TGTGTTAGTGATATGAAGTCTTGAAGGAAAGTGGTCTACACAGATTAAGGCATAGTAAACAACTTGGAAGTTAGACTATCCGACTACCAAATAACATGATAACCAGATTCCTGGTATCATCGAACCAAACATGTAAATCATTTTTGGCAAGATGAAATTTTTAAAGTACTCGAATATTTTCTTTCAATCGATAATAAAGATTTATTCAAAATAATGTCCATACTTTATAAACCAAGCATTAAATGCCTTATGGTCGTATGTAATAGGTGAAAGTAACAACTTGCTAAACCAAAGAAGGACAAATGTATGAAGATGCCCATGTTACGTTTAATTTGGTGCTTAAAGTTCATATTATGAAAATTTTCAGAGGCACATATTAGCTTTGTCGAGTAATGAGTGTGGAGTCATGAGAGCTCACACTGTTGGGGGTGACAACTCTGGTATTAGTGTGAGTAATTGTGACATTTCAATTCCTAGTATGTGATGGTGCATGTGAAAACTCATATAACAATTAATTTAACTATTTATGTCATCAAAATGCATTTATTTTTTTCCATCACAAATCCAAAGGGAACTAAGAATTAGGTGTTTGAGCTGGTTAAGCCTCAGGATATGTGACATATCAAATATAGTGTGAGTGTGGACAAAACATAGACAAAAATCATGTGATGAATAACCAAATCTTATATGTATCTCAAAACAATGTGTCGATCATCGGATGAAGGTGAAGTCGACTGTCCAAAAGTGGACTTGCGGGCCCACAAACAATAAAAGTTGGGACGTTTCAATCTGTTTCATAAAAAACCGAAAAATCTCTAAAAAACGTTAACATGTCATAACGCTAGAATCTTTTGCCAATAAAAATTACATATTTTGGTTTCTATCACTTTTAAAATCCTGCATAGTTAACTTTCTATTATATATATATATATATTTGTTTCTTAGTCGAAAAGATTCATGTTGTAAAAAGAAAATATTCAATAAAACACAAGGATGACTTGTTATTTTTCTTACATACTCGACTTACCTAGAGTGCTAATCTTGCTTTACCCTCTCATCTTTTGATTTTTTTTTCTGGTAAATTATTACTCTAAAATTGTCTATTCTTTAACTTTTTTAACTTACATAACTGAAAAAATTATTGATATTAACCTATTGAGTGCACTAAATTTTTTGTTTTCTTTATATTATTATTATGTTTTTGGAGTGAAAAAATCACATCCACTTTCCATAAATTATAAAAATATATAAAACTTTGTTATACGTTGAAAATTGCATAAAATAAAAAATTGAACTGTATAAAAATCAAGACCGAAATGTATATATTATGAGTAATAAAAGAATGCAAAACAATATTAAAAAGAATATATATAAACAATCAAATCATGTGAAATTTTTAATTCAAGTTTGATTTTGATTTATATTTTACAAAAACTGTTTTGGCTTAAATTTTGATTTTTTCCCTTTCTTTTTTTGGTGCAAATTTCGATGTTTCTAATTTTTTTTCTTTTTTTTTTTATAATGAATATTAAGGTAGACAAATTATTCCAGTTATAAAAGCCAATCCATTATCGATCTGATCCGTTTCAAAGTTTGAATTTTCGTATGTCTAAATCTAAATACATATATTAAAATTACAGATCCGACGGAGATTCAAGTCTGTATCTTGGCAATGGAAATTTCAGGAGCGGTTATTTGGATTTGGAGTGATGTATTAAATAATATTTATTTAGTAAAAAAACAAATACAAATACAATTATAATAAATATTAATGATGATTTTAAAAGATGAAAACAAATTTATCATATAAGTTCATTTAGTTTGCAAAATATATCTTGTAAAACATTTCATGTTCGAATGACAAATATTTTTCATTAAGGATCTCCAAAATTATAAACAATAAGCAAATATAAAATCACCAATTTTTTATCTTTAATTTCAGTAAAAATTTAAAATCTATAAGAATTTTACATCACTTTACCATTTAATATTTTTGTTTTTGTAAAAATGTGATAATTATAATTATAATTTTTAAAAAAATCCGATTGGAATATCCAAATTTCAAATATCTACAATTTTTAAATTCGAATTCAGAATATAAATTGATGGATTTCAAATATTCTAAACAATGCGGATATGGAATCAATGTTTACACCTAATAAATACATCAAATCTCGCAAATTAAAGGGAAGAGTTCAAAATCAGAGCCAAAATCATCCCACGTAAAGACATCCTCTCTTTTTTTCTTCCTAATGACAGGTAACAAATATGGTAGAAGCATTTTGTGACCAAGAAAATAAAACTGAAGAAACATGGAACACGTGATTCCATCCTTGTCCGGATAAAATTTGTAACGGATTGGAGAAATATTCATTTTCGTCTCTTTACGTTTTTTTTTCTTTTTTTTAACCCACGCGCCGAATCTCTCCTCTGTCCTTTTCTTGCTCCTTCCCCATTTTCTCTCCTTTTCCCATTTCCTGAAATTTGTCATCTTACTACTCCGTCTCGTGGATTCTCCGGTCGCACCCGCAGATTTCACGCGACAACAAGGTTTAATCGCCGATGGAGGCTAAGCTACTCAAACCCACTTGTTACAATTCGCCAAGCTTCAATCTTGCAAATTCTTCTAGACCCGTTTCGTATTTTGCCGGTAAATCCAGATTTGGGCGAGCTGGGTCTCTCTCCTTCCGACTCTCCGCAGCTTCGCCGATCCGGTAATGTGTTTCTTATTTGGTTATAACGAGATTGAGCCTTTGTGCACGCCATATGTTCGGTTTAATGTACAGTTGTCTGTCCTTTTCCACCATTGAGCTGTCGTCATAACTCTTGTTTCTACACGAGATTTAAAGAAAAAAACACTGGCTTTTAGTTGTTTTGTCTTGCTCTGCTCGTTTTGTGTTGTCAGTGGTTGCAGTCTTGCAGACATGGTTCTGGCCTGAGCTGTACGGTAAAACAAAGTTGTGTACTTGTAACGTGTTGGGAGATTGATCTGTTTAAGAGATGTTCGATAATGCAGGATTTGATTTAATTATCATCAATTTCTTTTCAAACTGTAGTAAATTCGCAAATCTCTGTCTGTCGTTTTCTGATGTAGTTAAGTGATATTATTATATTCCTTGGTGCGTAGTGTTTTGGTAAACGTTGATTAACTTGTGACATTGATGTGTGCCTATTTGTTTCAGATACTCGAGGGGGCTACGGGTGGATGAGAGTGAGAGCTTGACACTCGACAGCATAAGACACTCTTTGATTCGTCAAGAGGACAGCATTATCTTTAATCTTCTTGAGCGAGCTCAGTATCGCTACAACCCTGATACTTATGACGAAGATGCCTTTGCTATGGAAGGGTTTCAAGGATCTTTGGTCGAGTTTATGGTCAGAGAAACTGAACAGCTCCACGCAAAGGTCGAAAAATCAACCAAACTTCAAAGTTAGTTTGTAGCCTTCTCTTTTGTTTCTGATTTTATTGGTTGAAATTAGGTGGACAGGTACAAGAGTCCAGATGAACATCCCTTTTTCCCGCAGTGCTTGCCGGAGCCAATCCTTCCCCCGATTCAATACCCACAGGTGAAGTTTAGCTTGAAAAGTTTTACATTTTATCAGACCAATTTACAAATAGACCTGGTAGTGTTGAATGTAGATCATACTCCCCAAGTAGAAGGATGATGAACTGTAAAGTTAAACCAACATTTCTCTTGTGTCTTGCGACTAAACCAGGTTCTGCATCATTGCGCTGATTCGATAAACATCAACAAGAAGGTGTGGAACATGTATTTCAGACACCTTCTTCCCAGACTGGTGAAGCCAGGGGACGATGGTAATTGTGGTTCAGCTGCTCTCTGTGACACCATGTGTTTACAGGCAAGAAACTTGGCATGCAATATTACAAATAGACTCAGTATGAGACTTGAAATTGATAAACTTTCATTTGGCTCTCTCTTTGCAGATTCTTTCAAAGAGAATTCACTATGGTAAATTTGTTGCTGAGGCCAAGTTTCGTGAAAATCCAGCTACCTATGAGACAGCCATCCGAGAACAAGTACTCTCATGCTAAATGCCCTCTCTTTATTCATTATCCGTATCTTCTTTTGTCATAGACTGGCTGAGTCTTTCCAGGACCGGACACAACTGTTGCGACTTCTGACGTATGAAACGGTTGAAGACGTAATCAAGAAAAGAGTTGAGATCAAAGCCAGAATTTTCGGACAAGACATAACGGTCAACGATCCAGAAACTGGAGCTGATCCTTCCTTCAAAATCGACCCTAGCTTAGTTGCAAAACTATACGGAGAAAGAATCATGCCCCTCACAAAGGAAGTCCAAATTGAGTACTTGTTTAGGAGGCTGGATTGATTTTGTCAAATAGAAGGAACTATAACATTTGTATTCGATCTAAATTTCCAAAACCGTAATGTGACATAAGCAGCGCAAGCTAGCTAGTCAAGTTGAGTTTATTACAGATGTAAACCGAGAATCAAAACAATTGAACTACTATGAGATTAATAAAAAATTCTTCCTGATGTTCTACGATGATTTGTAGCATCAGAGTGAAACTCCTGTGGATTCTCGGACAATTTCGTAAATAGATAAAACGTTTTCAATGGTCAGTAAGAAAATAATGCACCATTCTAAAAGATCTGATCGTCGGTTCTGCATCACCTCTTGGAGGAAATGAATGTTGTGCTGCAGATGAACAGAGAATCACATCAAAAAACTACATGACTACTGTTTATCGATACCTAGTAATGTAATGATGATAATACCTCTACAAACTTTAGCTTAAAGTCTAGATTCCCGAATCTCTGAGTGACCTCGTACTCCTCTCTTAGGTACTCATATATCTGAGCATATCTAGCCTCTCTCCAAGCAATCTCGGATCTATGAGAACACAACGGCATATATGAGTCTACTTTAGGTACACACATTGTTTCCATGAGAATGTTCAAGATTGAGCATAAGATTCAAGAACTTAGAAAACCATATAAGAATATGAAAATGATTTGATAGAATACCTATCAAACAAACCAACTCTGAGTATTACGTCAGCTAAATTAGAATTAGCCTTCCCTACAAGTTGGAAGAGCTTTTTCCTGTGCATTGTGAAAGTTCCGGTTTTCTCCATTGCACGGTTGATACCAGCAAACTCTTCCACCAACTTATCAACCTGAGAGAATCAGAAATCTCATTAAACACTCTCTCCAGACTTTCATCTCTCACTCTTTCTGTGACGCAGATACATACTTGATCGGTTATACACATTGGAGAAGGAACAAGTTACCTGGGAAACAAAGTAATCCAATGCAATACTTTGTCCGAGCACACTCCCAATTATACGGATGCTATCAGTATCCAACGTCTTGAGAACGATGTAGTCAGGGCCACCTCGCATTTCCTCAGTCAACAAAGGCTTCTCCTTAACAGCATAATCTAACACAGCAGAATCCAGAAAACGGTTGTTCATTGCAAAATTTGTGAAGTAAAGCTATGGTTTTCAAGAAGTAAGACGTAAAGTAATGGTTATAGGATACGGACCATCTTTTCTCATTTCTGTAAGCAATCCAGAAGCATGTCTACGAACAATGTCGAGATAAGACTCAACGTCATTGTCGTCAACATTGAAAAGAACAGCAGAACCGTATTGAAAGACAACCATGAAGCGGCAGCTGCTTACACTCTCCCTCTCGTCGAGCGTCTGTGAAAAACGAGAGAACACACCATCAACATTGACTTCCTTTTGGGGTTTCTAATCAACATACAGTAATCAAAGCCATGATACTTTTATCCAAATGAACAAATAGATAAGGCTTCAAGCTTAATACGAACTGCTGAAACTTAAAAATACTAGTTTCTTTTTTTAGGTTCAACCATGTTCAAACAACATTGTATAAATTGAATAACAAACTTGAATATATAACTAACTGTAAACGATCTGAGGACGAAATAGCAGAGTCATATCTTACAGGGATTCCAGAAGAAGAATCAGAAAATTTGAGGGCAATAGAATTGGTAGACCGCGAGGTAGGAGGAACAACATTGCATAAGTTGTCAGCTTGCATACCTTTCAGATCAATACTGCCAAAACCATAAATCTGAGAAACCAAATCATAAAAGAAACAAGAAAACACACACAAACTAATAATTATATCCAGTAAAACATTCAATCATAAAAGGATTCCAAAAGGTTAAAACTTGAAACACTGAGAAGGTCCGAACCAGCGAAAGATGTCATAGTAGACTACAGTGAGATTCTAGGCAATTCAAATAATACCAAAACATACCTAGTACTGAGAAAATAGGCTTTGACAGGGATTTTGCCTTTCTCTTCCTCTTCCTTTGTTCCAAACTCGTAGTTTTGATAAACATCACTGGACCCAGAATCAGAGTCGTTGTTGTAAATCGAAATCGGAGAAGGGAAGGCTGAAAAGCATCGGAAATCAAGCAAGCTCGAAGCTTGGCTTCGATGGAAACCAATGGCCGGGTGTTTCCAAACACATGGAGAAGAAGGCTTTGAAGAATTGACTATTCGACTACGAAGAAGAAGAGCAGCAACTGCTCTCCATCTACCCATTCACAGCAATTCAAAATTGAAAACTTTTCTATTTTCTTCCTCGTTTCGTTTATTAAATATCTATTGGGAGATTTGTCTCGATTCCAAAGATATTATGATGGGTCCGAACAAGCCTCGGGTTATCGCCGGCGACACTACTTCTCTAGACTAACGATAGCTTCTAAACCTCGCGTTTCATTTGCATAAAACGAAGGCGTTTTGTTTGTTTCGAAATGACGGCGTTTGAAAGCAACGAAACAACAGCGTTTAGGCCGAAAGAAACGATGCGCTTTTGGGCCGAGGGAAACGGCTGCATTTTGGGCCGCAAGAAATGACGGGGTTTTAGGCCGGAGGAAACAAGGGCCTTTTGGGCCAAGAGAAACGCTGCGTTTTGGGCCGACCGTAACAGAAGCGTTTTGGGCCGAGGGAAGCAATGTCGTTTTGGGCCGAAAGAAACGGCCTTTTGGGCCGAGCCGAAACACTGCGTTTTGGGCCGAGCGAAAGTTTTGGGCCGCAAGATACGACGGACTTTTGGGCCTCTAGAAACGACGGCCTTTGGGCCGGAAGAAAAACGGCCTTTGTGCCGGACAAAACGCGTCGTTTTGGGCCGAGGGAAGCGATGTCGTTTTGGGCCGAAAGAAACGGCCATTTGGGCCGAGCCGAAACGATGGCGTTTTGGGCCGAACGAAACACTGCGTTTTGGGCCGAACGAAATCCCGGGTTTTGGGCCGAGCAAAAGTTTTGGGCCACAAGAAACGACGGCCTCTTGGGCCTCAAGAAACGAGGGCATTTTGGGCCGAAAGAAACAACGGTCTTCGGCCGGACAAAATGCGGCGTTTTGGGCCGATCGAAACAGCTGCGTTTTGGGCCGAGGGAAGCGATGTCGTTTTGGGCCGAGCCGAAACGATGGCGTTTTGGGCCGAACGAAAGTTTTGGGACGCAAGAAACGACAGGCTCTTGGGCCTCAAGAAACGAGGGCTTTTTGGGCCGGAAGAAACAACGGCCGTTGGGCCGAACAAAACGCGGCGTTTTGGGCCGATCGTAACAGCTGCGTTTTGGGCCGAGGGAAGCGATGTCGTTTCGGCCGAAAGAAACGGCCATTTGGGCGGAGCCGAAATGATGGCGTTTTGGGCCAAACGAAACGCTGCCTTTTGGGCCGAGTGAAAGTTTTGGGCCACAAGAAACGTCGGCCTTTTGGGCCGAAAGAAACAAGGGCCTTTCGACCGGACAAAACGCGGCGTTTTGGGCCGAACGAAACGCTGCGTGTTGGGCATCGAAACAGCTGCGTTTTGGGCCGAGGGAAGCGATGTCGTCTTGGGCCGAAAGAAACGGCCTTTTGGGCCGAGCTGAAACGATGGCGTTTTGGTTGCGTCTTGGGCCGAACGAAACGTTGCGGTTTAGGCCTAGCGAAAGTTTTGGGCTGCAAGAAACGACGGCCTTTTGGGCCGGAAGAAACGCTGTGTTTAGGCCCCAGCGAAACAGCTGCGTTTTGGGCCCGAAAGAAAGGACGCCCTTTTGGGCCGAGAGAAATGATGTGTTGTGGGCCGAGTCGAAAAGACGACGTTTTCGGCCGGACGATACCCGTCGGGTTGGGCCGGAGAAAATGACAGCGTTTTGGGCCGGATGAAACGACAGCATTTGGGCCTAAAAAAACCACGGGCTAATGGGCCGAAAGAAACGACGGGCTTTTGGGCAGAGAGAACGAAGGCGTTTTGGGCCGGGAGAAACGACGAAGTTTCGGCCGAACGAAACGACGGTTTGGGCCGGGAGAAACGATGACGTTGTGGGCGGAACGAAACGACTACGTTTTGGGCCGGAAGAAACGACAGAATTTTGGTTTGGAGTTAAAAACGACGGCGTTCTGTAGTGTTGTCTGATAGCCTTTTACTCGAATGAGTCGTATCCCTTTTCTCTTGAACTGCTGAAAGAGACGACGACCCGAAAAGATTCGCTTCTCAGGCGAAGGATTCATCCAACTTCTCGGAAATGGCCATGTCTGGGAATCTGAGGATCTCCGCGAGCTTAGTCTCTCCTTATCATCATCAGCATCCTAAATGCCTCCCGCTACCTTCTCCCAAGGTCCGACTCCTTCCCTCTGACTCTACGATTCGAAATTTCTCTTCAAAACATTTTGGGATCTGGGAATTATGAATTTTTACGACACAGTTTCCCGATTCCGTGGATTACAAACGTCGATCTTTCGCCTCTAGGTCTGTGTTTGTTAGGAAGATAATTGAATTCGTCTTTTAACTCTAGAATTGCTTGTTCATAGAGAGTGTGAAGCTCATATTTAGATGTGTCTCTGATTTTTCTAATTTCGATGTGTTTTGGGGATACAAGAGCTTCATTGCTTTCTCTTTCTAGGGGGTAAATATTGTCCCTTATTTAGCATGTAAGCTCAATGCCTCTGTTTACTTGAATTGCTGAGACTGTCTTCTGTTAGATATATGCGTGGTTTTGTCATGTGTTACAAACCCATGCCATTAAGTTTAGATGAGCTTGTTTTCACAGTTTCTTAACCTATAAATGTACTACGATAACTGAGTTTTCAAATGCATCTACTCTGACATCACATCTCTTTTGGTGGGGGTGATGTTAGCAGGTTGATTTCACGGGGTTTGTAAGCAGTGGCGGAAACAGTTTGGAAACGCAGAAATGTCCTGGAGTGTCGATCAGCGGCGAAAACAGACGTGGTAAAACCAAGGTTTTAGCAAGGAACGCCGGAGACTATGAACTATCACCAAGCCCAGCTGAGCAAGAGATAGAGAGCTTTCTCTTGAATGCCATCAACATGAGTTTCTTTGACCGCTTAAACATAGCCTGGAAGATTATATTCCCATCGCACGCATCCAGAAGAAGCTCCAACGCAAGAATCGCAAAGCAGCGCCTCAAGATGATCCTCTTCTCAGACAGGTGTGCGGTGAGCGACGAAGCTAAAAGGAAAATCGTCAACAACATTGTTCACGCACTTTCGGATTTCGTAGAGATAGAATCGGAGGAGAAAGTTCAGCTCAATGTCTCCACGGACGGTGACCTCGGGACCATTTACTCGGTCACAGTGCCTGTAAGGAGGGTGAAACCAGAGTACCAAGACGTGGACGAGGCTGGATCCATAACCAACGTGGAATACAAAGATACGCTTGATGGTTCTGTGGATGTCAGGTTCGATTTTTATGTTCCAGAGTAATAATAAAGAAGACACGGTCTTGTTAGATTTATTTTCTTGAACAGTGTCTTTGTTTGTCTGTTTTCGTGTTGCTGTTCTTGAAGCTTTTAGTCTGGAGGGAACAAAGACAGTTTCTTATCACTCCCATTGTATATATATATGCAACTTCTATCTTCAAAGTTTTTAACTATGTTTCTGGCAAGAGTTTGGTTGGTCGAGTTCATCAGATACGCAATGACAATAGAAGCACTCCGAGATTGTCCTGCGAAGCAATGAACTAAAACACCTTTTTCTCTGCCGCCAAATCCAAACAAAGATCGAAATAAGCAAGAAGATTCTCTTTTCTCATTCCTTATCATGAGCAACCCATTCTTCTTGTATCTTTACCAGTATGGAGTGATAAAAAGATCGGCCCATAAGCCTATTAACCCATTAACCCATTAACATTCAAGGGAGAAGTATGGACTGATAAAAAGATCAGCCCATAAGCCCATAAGCCCATTAACCCGTTTGAGAGCGGGACCCGTGTTTTGAATTTGCTCAGTTGTTCAATTTCATCAATCGCTCTAAGATTTTGAAATCTCGAATTCGGGTTCTTCTTCTTCTTCTTCTTCAAGCTTGAAATTTCTACGTTCTGCTCCAAATTGCTTCGAGAGTTTCTTTGAGGAAGTGGTTTCGTTTTTTCATTTTTGTTTCTGGGTTGAAGCATGAGCGGCTCTCGACTTGAATTTGAAAACCCTATAGAGGATTCGATTTCGAGGCTCAGGTTCTCCCCCGAGTCAAACAATCTCCTTGTTTCTTCCTGGGATTCTGTGAGTTGTTCTTCTCTCCTTTCCTCAGATCTCAAAAGCTACACCGTTAGTGATTAATATGGTTTCTGTTTTGTTGTTGGTTGTGCAGTACCTGAGATTGTATAATGTGGAGAGCTCTTCGCTACTTCTAGAATTGTACACTCCTGCTGCTCTTCTTGATTGCTGTTTCGAAAACGAATCAACTTCATATAGCTCTGGTTCCGATGGATTCATCCAAAGGTTTGCAATTTCCTCAGTAAATAATTTCAGATATGGAGTTTGGTAGTGTTTTTGTCATCTCTCATGTGTTTCAATTACATATTCGAAATGGAGAGTTCAGTGTTCAAAATTTTGGTTTTGTCAGGTACGATTTAAACGCTGGAATAGTTGATAAAATAGGAAGACATGACGACATTGCAACATCCGTCGTGTGCTCTTATGAAAAAGGTCAGCTTCTTTTACTCATCCCAAGAACTTTCTTTAACAGCTTTCACTTCCTTGTTACACTTCAAGGATATATATCAAGTAGTAATGATTCTATCAAGACAAGTCTCTTGGCGACTCTGCTAAGTTAAGATAGAGTTTTTGGTCAATTGTATTGATAGGTGCACATTTCTTAGTTTCAGATGTTTTTTCAAATTTTTAGTTTGGAATCAAAGACTTTGGTAACTTTATGTAGACTGTCTTATGCTATACTGTTGGCAACTTCGTTGAAATTCGAGAACCACAGTCTTGTATACTATCGCTAGTAATTTTCGTTGCTAAACATGCAACTACTTAAATTTCAAGTGGTCTGATGCGGCTCAGGTGAAGTTATATCTACTGGCTTGGATGAGAAGATCAAATTCTGGGATACACGACGAGGAGAAAGTCTTCTACTTTCGACTGATGCTGGTGCAGCAGTGAGATGCATCACTGTGTCAGGAAACAACTTAGTAGTTTGCGTTGAAGCATCAATGCATATATATGATTTGCGTAACTTGGATCAACCTTTTCAATCTTATGAATCACAAGTGGAGGTGCCAATCAGATGTGTCACCTCTGTACCTTATTCCAGAGGTAAACATACAATTTCAAGAATCCGTGATTTTCGGGTAATGTGGCCATAATTTAAATAGACCAGGGTTCATGTTTGGTTTGTAAATCTCAGATGTTCAATGTTGCTCTTCAGCAGGATATGCAGTTGGCTCAGTAGATGGACAAGTAGCCTTGGATTTCCCGAATACAGCAAGCTCCAGTGAAATGAAGTAAGTCATGATAACTATACGAAAGATAAAATGTACAAAATGATTCATTTGGTGACTTTCGATCTTTTCCTTTATCTCGAGCTGGCTAGTTCACATAATGTTAGTATTTCTCACATTGATTCATGGCAGATACACTTTCCGATGCCATCCCAAGACAATGAAAGGAAGACTCAATGGTGCATGCATAAATGCCATTGAATTCAGTCCATGGTATGTTTGCCGCATTCACCATCAAATGGGTTTGACATGAATGATCCTCCGGTTTACTCTTTCCTCTTGCCACAGTGGGTCAGGAACTTTTGTGACTGGTGACAATGAAGGCTACGTAATCTCGTGGAATGCTAAGAGCAGAAGAAGACAATTTGAGGTATCAAACACTAATACATGACAAGATTACTGTTCGTGGCTCTTCTCTACTCTCTAATCTTTTGGTATCTTCTTTACAAAAGTTGCCAAGGTACTCAAATAGCGTCGCGTCTTTGGCATTTAACCACACTGGAGAACTCTTAGCTGTAGCATCAAGTCACACTTACCAAGAAGCTAAAGAGAAGTTAGTCCCACTCTTCTTGCTGCTCTTGACTTGTGTTGTCTCATCATTACAACAGTACATCAAGAAGCACGTGTATCGATATATGTCCTTGTCTTTTGCAGGGAAGAACCTGCCGAAGTGTTCATACACAGGTTTTGAAGGATTGTTAGCTTCTTGAGTCTCAGGTTAATCAAAGCATGAATCTTTTTACTCTTCTCTAGCTATTTTTGTTTGACTGCGACTGTGTGTGTGTTTCTTGGTCGCACGTTAAGCTTGGCAAGTAGATTTTATGGTATTTAGAAGTTAACTTGTGTCATGTAAGAAATGTCTCTTAAGTCTCTTTTGTGTTTGTATACGTTCCTGTAGTCTTATTCTTAGAACTATAATGCTTCTTAGTCCACTCTATTGACTTTCCCTTGTACATATGATGTTGAGTTATTCTTTAGACTTCATTTTTTTTAATTATCTTCAACAATATGTTCTGCGACAAAACAATATCCAATGTTTTTTTTATTAATCGCATTAGAGAGATTGAGAGAATCTCACGGCAGCGTAACATCTACGACCTGCTTTTTATTTTTTTTGTAAAAAAATGAAAAAAAGGGATTATCAGCAAATAGACGCCGCACGTGTATGGTCGCTTCATTAGCACGCGATGAGTCGATAAATCCGGACGGTAGATTTGAGAAAGAAGTTCGAATCCAACGGGTGAAAATCATAAACTTGGAATACGCAACACGTCTCTCTCTCAGGCTTTCGTCTTCTTCTTTCCCCATCTCTTGAGGTTCTATAAAAATTGAATACCACTCGCTGACTTGACCAGAACGTTCTCTGAATTCAAAATTTTCTAACAATATCGTCTCTCGTAAGTTTCGGTGAAACATGTCGGACGAGGAGCATCACTTCGAGTCAAGCGATGCCGGAGCTTCTAAGACCTATCCTCAGCAAGCTGGTAACATCCGTAAAGGTGGTTACATTGTCATCAAGGGCCGTCCCTGCAAGGTCTTCTTCTAGTTCTTGGCTTGGACTGAGAGAAATATCTGTTTGAAGTTGTGTCTTAATGGTTTTTTGTAACCTAGTTTATGTCTATGAGATGGTTCCTGTTCGTTGAGTTGCTTATAATATCATTTGGTTTTTGAAACATTCTGTATTGATTTTATAGGTGGTTGAGGTTTCAACGTCCAAGACAGGCAAGCACGGTCACGCCAAATGTCACTTCGTTGCCATTGATATCTTCACTTCCAAGAAGCTCGAAGATATCGTTCCTTCTTCCCACAATTGTGATGTGCGTCCTGTGATACTCGTACTTGATCAAAGCATTGATAAAGCCTGTAACTTTGGACTAACAGATTGATCTTCCTTTTCTTGTAGGTTCCACATGTGAACCGTACTGACTATCAGTTGATTGATATCTCTGAAGATGGCTTTGTATGATCTCATTCTTCATTAGTCTAGCTTTGTTTTGCCCTTGCCCACATGCTTAAACTTACTAGAGGTTGTTTTCTATCTTGATGATTACGTTACAGGTCAGCCTTCTTACTGACAATGGTAGCACTAAGGATGACCTCAAGCTCCCAACAGATGATGCTCTGCTCACACAGGTTACTTTTCATGCATACTCAAATCAAACTGTTCATGTAATTTTTTGGTTCGGTTCACTTCTGATCGTTTTGGTCTGTGGTGTGAATGCAGCTCAAGGGTGGATTTGAAGAGGGCAAGGATATAGTTGTGTCTGTCATGTCTGCAATGGGAGAAGAGCAGATGTGTGCCTTGAAGGAAGTTGCTCCTAAGTAATAATAATAAAGTAAACATTCTCCTCTGCTCCACTTGTACAGAAGATACTATCATGATCAGTTTGACACAGTCAAAAATATCTACAAGAGAAAAGTTTGGTGTTCTTTTTTTTCTTCTTTATAGTAATTTAACCCCAAAATGTGCTTCATGCAAGACACCTTATCTATCTTTACTATTTGGTTTTGGTTGGTTAATGTTGACAGTTCTAAAGCTATAAGGGCTAAGTGTTTATATATAAATCACCAATTCAAATTTGATTATGGGTTCTAGATCCCTCTCTTTAAGTGCACTCTTTGAGTAACTCGTCGTTGGCTTGTTTAAATGACCTGCAAGGTGCTCATCATGTTAATTGAGGTTTCATTACTAATTGAAATTGTTATAGCGGCAAATCCGTAATAATGAACTTACCAGCTTTCTTCAAAGTAAATTTAAGTGTTTGAAAACCAAGTTTTGTGGTGGCGTGTGGTGAATAAAATCATGGCAATGCGACTTTAAACTCAAATGCTCTCATCATGAGGTACACTTTTCAAGAGTGGATTAATATGCCCTTAACCATATACTATACTTTGACTTGACCATGAGTGGGCTACGATACGACAGTGTTTGTTTTTGAGTGTTGCCACAGACATTCTCTTGTGTTGGGTGGATTTGAACTGCAGACTTGTCGTTCTTCATCTTCCACATGGTGTCTATTGCTGCCTTGCTGGTTTCAAAGTTGATTTGAACAAAGTATGTCTTCTTCATTGGGTTAAATGGGCCAGTAGGCCCAGAAAAAAATATAATAACCCTTTGCGTATTTTACTATCTGGAGGTCATGATGCGGCTCAACGTACTAACGTAGTATATTGAAAGTTTCAAACAAAATGCATTAATAATCTACAAACCAATAATTAGTACGATACTTGTATGTGATTGGACGAAAAGAGCTTTCCCCTAATCAACTTTTTATTTTGTAGCATGCTATTTAGTCAAGAGTATAATAACCAAAAAAAGTAACACATCAAAACATGAAACAAAATTTCTTCATAAACCCATCAAGTGTAGTAATTGCTCCCACCTCGCCCTTATCATTGCTATTATTACTTTGCTTCCATTGCACCAGCTCGCAATTCCAAAGCCTCACAGTTTATCATTTTAAGTATCTGCATAGTCAATATTCATAAACTTAGTATTGTGAATCTGTTTTTGTTTTTGTCAACAAACCTAATAACCTATAAATACAAAAAAAAGATAGAAGAAGGGGGCTATTGAGTCAAAAATATGGAGTCACGGGTATGGGTAGAGAGACAGAGTGCACGTGGCTAAAAGAACAGACCCAAGCAAATGAGAACAAGTCCCTCTCTCACTTTGTAATTTGTATGTCCCCATCTACCATTTTGTAATATTCTTTGGTTTATTTCATCATGTATATAACCTTTATCCTTCCTTCAACATTCAAACAAAAATTATACATTTCATTATCAATTTTTTTTTTATTTTTTTTGTCCTGCCAAAAAGCTGTTAATATCGTCCTATCTTTTTGTTTATAGCGCGACCTTTCTGCTACCACGGGATTGACTAATTTTTTCTTTGGTCGACGAATTGACTTTTTTTGTTATAAACAAATTCTAAATTATGCATATTTTGGTACCGTCATTTCTTTACCTTCTCAAGAAATGTTTTCAACCGATAACATCATTTTTAACATATTGAATATAGATTGTTAACGAATGGTACTTGGTGATGTTGCTTATTTAGAAAGTTAGTAATATCAACGTTAAAGTTTTTATTCTATCAAATGGTATCTAGCGTAAGACTTCATGCATGGCGGTGGTTACTCGATTAGATAATACGTTTAGAAAATGTTTGATGTCCATATAGACAAAAAGAAAATGTTTGACTGTTTGGGCTAAAAATTGTCACTTGGGTTTGGATGAATCATTCAGTGGTATATATAAAACTCGTAGATCACTTAGCACTATACTAAACTTGACCCAAAAAAGTCTATAGTGTGTGGTAGTTTTCAATTTTTCGCATTTTTGTAGTACATAAATATTAATTGACAAAAGAAAAAAAAAATTATTCGAATATTGGTTGCGACCGGATATCTCGTTAAAAACGATAATCCGTATTCGGCGGGAGTAGCTTGTTTTATTTTTTCGTGCAGTTCGAAACTATTTTATAATTAATCGTAGTACTAATATTATACTCGATCAATTACGTTTTTTATAAGAATGCTTGTTTCTTCTTTTTTCGATGAACTATTAAATTACGATCCCTTGTACCAAGAAAAAAAAAAGAATATGAACAAGGAAAACGACATACATAAAGAGCTCCTTCGAATTTAATGCTTCACATTTACTCCTTCACCCACACACCTTTTGTCCCTTTTTAATGATCTTTTCATATTTTTAAATTATTTTCTAGTCTCAAATAAAAAAACTTCACCTTTCACATTAAATGTTAAATTATAGTATTATAATTTATACCAGTACACAAATAACAAAAAAAAATAATAAATATAAATAATAAAAAGACGAATCTATCAAAATATTGTAATGTCTTCGGCGGTTATTTTCTTGGGATGTGTCAGAAACCCGTTCGAAACCTGTGTTATACGAATTTCTGAATAAAATAAAACAATTCCACTTTCCTAAGAAAAGAAAAAAAAACCTTCTTTTTATTTATATTCCTAAGAAAAAACCCATAATTTTTCGTATCTGCATGCAAAGTCGACGTATATTAATTTTTATATACACATAATGCGACATGTAAGACATTGGCTTTCGATCCAAATGACCCTTTTTAAGAGAAGTAGCAAGAAAAAGGTAACTAAAACGCAAACCAATTATAAAAGAGTGTTTTTCTTTCTTTTCTTTTTTTTTTCAACAGAAAAGTTCTATTTTTTCTGACAAGAGAAAGACCATAAGAAGAGAGACACACCAGCTGCCAAAGAGCTTTCAAATTTAAACAAAAAAACCATAAATTTAAAATATAATAACAATCCAAACCCTTGTAAGCAAAATTAATTTCCAAATTCATTTATCTTCACCCGACCGTCACTTTCTTGGTTGCTATGTTCTGTCACTCTCCATTTTCTCGGGCCTCAGAACATGGACTACAAAGATGCTACTTAAATAATATTCCTCCATTTAAATGTTAAATTATAAGCTTCCTTTGTAATGTTACGTCTTTGGAGTTGAAAATTCTCTTTAACCAAATCGGCTTGATTCTTGTAACATCATCACTGTAATGTGTGCAGAGTAGTTACCAATTTGGAAGACAAACATTTAAAAATAATAAGTCTTCTGGTACAAACATTAAATGTGACCTTCGATAATTAAATACACAAAGACACATTTGTAATTAGATCAAAGAGGGACATGTTTATGTCAAACATTAGGCTACCTAATCACAATTAAATCTGGAATTTTTTTTAATTATGCTCATTTGATTCACTACAAAAGGAAGAAGAAAAGTATTGGGGGTAAAAACATAAATGTAAGAAAATCAGAGGATTAAAAAAGTAAAAGAAAGAAAAACACTGGAGGAGTGAGAGAGAGAGAGAAAGGGAGAGGAGTGATGGCAATTTAACAAAAGGAGAAAGAAAACAAGTGTTACTGGATTTGCCAGCAACTGGACTGTGACACATGATTTGGCCTTGGAGAAAAGGTAACTGCTTTTCATCTCTTAATTATAACTCTTTTTCCCTCTCTCTCTCTCTCTCCCATGGTGGGTTCTTTAGATCTCTGCACCAAAGCTCAAAGCTTTGCACAGAAGGCACAGACAGAATCAGAGTAACCACAAACCAAAGAGTCTACCTTTTCTTTTCTTTTTTGCTTTTTGTTTCTATTTGATATTTTGGTTTTTTTTTTTTACTTTTCACCCAGTGGTCAAATGTCTTCCTCTCTACTCTTCTTCCCTTTGGTCTGAGACGTTTGTTACTTTAGTTTGGAGAGAGTCCGTGAGTGAAGAGAAATGTTGGAATTTCCGGGAAGATGAGTGGGAAAAGGGAAACTTTTTTGTTTATTTGACTTGAGTCTCTTCGATCTACATCTGGATTTTGCAGCATTCTAGACGAAAATGAGGAAACATGGATGGCAACTTCCTTACCATCCTCTTCAGGTACTCCAAATCTTAAGCTTTCTTCTTATTGTAAGTGAAATTTCTTTGGAGGGTTTTGATTTTTGAGGTGAAATTTTGAAACTTTCTTCTTTTTTTCACTGTCTGGGTAGGTGGTGGCTGTTGCTGTGTTCTTGGCTCTAGGGTTCGCTTTCTACGTCTTCTTTGCTCCTTTTGTTGGGAACAAGATTCATCAGTACATTGCGATGGGCATTTACACTCCCCTGGTAAGCTAAATTTGTTTGCTTTCCTTTCTGAAACCAAATCTGCTTTTGGATTTTATTTTCTGCTCGTGGATCAATTTAACATTGAAGACTTTAGAGATCAAAAATTGTGTACTTGTTGGCCGTTTATGTCTTGTCTCCATTCTGTTGTCTTTCTATTTCCGGGAAGTGCTTATCTTTTTTTTCTGAAGTACATAGACATTGGTCTAACATACCTTGTGCAGTTTGTGACCTATAGCTAATTAGGGATATTGGATTTTTACATTCCTTCTAGTTGGATCCTGATCTGGTCCCATCAAGAGCTTAGAAGCTTCACTTACTCATAAAAATGATACTTCTTGATTCCGAGCCAGTTTTAGGTCTATGGTTGAAACTTCGATCTCACATCTGTAGATTTGCTATTTCCTCTTGATTCATCAGTTTAGAGATTAACAGTAGTCTGTTCATTAAATCTAAAACCTTCTACTTTGGGGTTGAGTTATTTGCAGACAGTGTGGTATCATTACATCCATCTTATTTTCAACTCTTATTATAAACATCGTGTTATTAGTATTCTCTTAGAGATTTACTTGAAGCAGTGACGTTTTCTTTCCAGATTACATGTGTGGTTGGACTGTATATATGGTGTGCGGCGTCAGATCCTGCAGACCGTGGAGTTTTCCGGTCAAAGAAGTACCTGAAAATTCCTGAAAACGGGAAGTTTCCTCAATCAAAGGATAC
The DNA here is from genome assembly GCA_900108845.1 of Iljinskaea planisiliqua. Lineage (NCBI taxonomy): Eukaryota > Viridiplantae > Streptophyta > Magnoliopsida > Brassicales > Brassicaceae > Iljinskaea > Iljinskaea planisiliqua. Next base: position 4,209,264 of record FNXX01000009.1, read on the forward strand.
AAAAGATGGCTGTGGATCAGCCACAGGTGGTGCTAAGTCTCATGACAGCCCATGTGTACAGGATCAAGAAAATGGAACTAGCAAGAAATTGGAGTCATCACAAAGATCTTCTCTCCTGCGTGTGCTTTGCTCTCCTTGTGCATTGCTTTGTAGTTGTTGCAGTGGAAGAGATGAATCTTCTGAGCAGCAGATGAGTGAGGATGGGATGTTTTATTGCAGTCTGTGTGAAGTTGAGGTGCGAGAAACATTTGAAACCACAAACTTGTATTATTATTTTTTCAAGAAAGCTCTGCATACGCTCAAGGCTAATCATTCTTGTATTTCCTTTTGCAGGTCTTTAAATACAGCAAGCATTGCAGAGTTTGTGACAAATGCGTGGACCGTTTTGATCATCACTGCAGGGTATTAAAAGAATTTGCCTGAAAATTTCCTGAATTTAACCCTTCATCCTGTTTTAATTTTGCTATCTTCTTTTGCTCATGGACTTGTGTAGTGGCTAAACAACTGCATTGGCAAGCGGAATTACCGAAAGTTCTTCAGCCTTATGGTATCAGCTATTTTTTTGGTAAGGTTGCGTTGATCTTTCACGACTCCATGAAACTTTTATCTCCTGTTCTAATCTCTGCCGTGATGTGTTCTGAATTGTTCTACCTTTGGTTAATGAAACAAAGAGTTGGTAGTTATATTCGTCAACTTCAAGTGAAATGTATAAATAACCGGCAGAAACTCTGTTTGTTCCCCTTGGTGCTTGATCTTGCAGCTCATTATGCAATGGTCAACTGGGATTTTTGTGCTGGTATTATGTCTACTCCGAAGGAACCAGTTTAATGCTGACATTTCCTTAAAGTTGGGAAGCAGCTTCTCGCTAGTTCCATTTGTTATAGTCGTTGTAAGTTTACTTCTTATACAATTGATCTTTCCCTATAGTCTCCTGAATGCAAGATATGAAGGTTTCTTTCTATTGCAGGCAGTTTGCACTCTATTAGCAATGCTGGCAACGTTACCGCTTGCTCAGCTTTTCTTCTTCCACATTCTTCTCATTAAAAAGGTTGTTTCCAATGCTCAATACATGCCAAGACTTGTTCTTTTAGTTATCCGATATAACTAAATGGTTTTCTCTTACAGGGAATCAGTACATACGACTACATAGTTGCACTTAGGGAACAAGAGCAAGAGCTAGAAGCTGGTGGAGGTCAACAAAGCCCTCAAATGTCAATGATCAGCTCATTCACTGGACTAAGCAGTGCAAGCTCCTTCAATACGTTTCATCGTGGAGCTTGGTGCACTCCACCGCGTTTGTTTCTTGAGGATCAGGTATCTTGTTTACTCACCTCATTATTTACCAGTTGTTTTTTGTTCCCTTGTTTAGTATTATGTGCTCTAATGTGTGTGTTTCTGTGTGCAGTTTGATGTAGTTCCTCCTGAGAATGCGTCTGTAAGTTCGTATGGGAAGAAGACAGTGGTTGAGGAACGCGTCAAGAAGAAGCCTCAACCTGTGAAGATCAGTCCATGGACTCTAGCGCGTCTCAATGCAGAAGAAGTTTCAAAAGCAGCAGCAGAAGCAAGGAAGAAATCCAAAATTATCCAGCCTGTGGCGAGACGGGAAAATCCGTTTGTTGGGTTAGAAGCAAGCAGCAGCTTCGGAAGCAGCGGCCGTAGAATGTTCCCAGCAAAGTTTGAAACTGTTAATAGTAACGGGAAGCAGAGAAGGCAATCCAAACGCATACGGTTACCAGCAGAATTGCCTCTAGAACCGCTAATGAATGTTCAGACAAGAGCAGCTATGGAGACATCAACTAGCTCAGGGCTAGCTCCTCTTCAGCTTGAAGCAAGAAGCGCGTTTCAGACAAGCCGTGCAATGTCAGGATCAGGTGGTGTTATGGTGACATCTTCACCAGAGAGCAGCTTAGACTCGCACGACATTCACCCTTTTAGAGTTTCGTCTGAAGCAGAGGATTCAGCACAGCTCAATGGGTTTTCTTCAGCTGTTGGTCTGATGGGTCAACAGAGAGAACAACAACAACAACAGTCCATGATGATGATGATGCCATTGTCAAGGTCCACAAGTGATGGCTACGATGCATCTGGTGGAGAAGACAGTGATCAGGTTCCTTCTAGAAACATCCACAAATCAAGATGAGAAGTATAATAATAATCACTCGAGTTTTGGCTTTTCCTTAAGGCATTCTTTGATATATGGCTGGGTCACATTGAAATGGATCGATCAAGAAAAGTCAACGTTCTTCTCAAACAAATGATTTATGGGTCTCTTACAGTGTCTGCCAGGACCTCTTAGGAGAAGCTTCAGTGGGAAAAAGCAAAAAAAAAGATGACTTTTGTGGATTCTTAAGATTTTTATTTATTTTTAAGGTAATGAGAACAATTTGAACATGATCTTTTAGGGATTGACCAGAACTTTCTTTGCTTGTTTTGTTAGGAGTGAAAAAAATGTCAGAGTTGCACAATTCATAGGTTTGTTATCTCAAATCCTTGCTAACCTCGTTTGCTTAAAATATTTTATTATAGAAAGCGACTACAAGAAGTCAAGGAGATTATCACTTAGATCTTTTACAATGTTAAAAAAATAGATGTCGGTGTCTGTTTATGCATTTAAACATACACATTTGAAATAATTTTATTAAAATTAGATGGTTAAATTGAAAATCCGGTCTAAATATGATTTTGTTTTGCTAAATAACAATTTAAAAAAAAAATAAAAAGAAAATTGAAATGTTGCTTATAATTAATTATATTGTCTTCTCTGCTTAATTTATTTGTGTTATTCCCAGTTCTGTTCTCAAGCGGCCATACAAATTAAAAAAGTTTCAATATGCATGTCTTTATTTGTTTGATCATTTTTTGCTAATTTGTTTAACATTTATGATCTTGTTCAATTTCACACATTCGTTTTAGTTATATTTCTATTATGATTACATTTATTTATTTGATTTTAAATAGTTAGTTTTTGTGTTTTCACATGATTTTTTTTTTCGTTTGTGTCACTGATATAAAAATATTTAGCTTTTCTTTATATTTTACATTTTTAAGTTTATTTTTAATTTTTATTTGAATTTTTATTGAATTTTGTTGTACTAGATTTTTTTTTATTAAATTTAAATTTAGATTTATAATTTTAAAGTAAAAGAATCTTATTAATTTTCTTTTTCTAAAGCAGATAGAAATATGTAATATAAAATACATAAAATTTAAACATATAGAAAATAAATGTAATAATTTTTAACGTTCTAATTAATTGTTTTAGGTTATTGTACTCGGTTTAACTACCAACTAGCAATTTATTGAATATTTATATTGTAAAAATGTAATTACTTATGAGAATGAAAACAATAAAACCATAATCCATACGACCAGATTTTTCTTTCTAAACACTTTCTAAAATTTGTCGTGTAAGTATATCATCTCTTCTCTTTAGTGCATCCAAATTCAACGAGCACCATATGTGATTGGATATTGAACAAGCATTGTATGCACTTGTAAAAACATAAATCACATGGATCTAACATCGATTTTTCAATGAAACAACATCACAAAAGAGGAGATGTGAATATGAGATATAAAAATATTTTCAATGAGGATAAGATTTTTATATTGGGTTAGGTTTTGATACTTCAGATATTGTGTCTATAAACTATAAAATATGTCATAACTAACGTGTTCTAGGAGTATAAGATATAACAATGATAATCTTATAGTAAGCTGATGTCTGAGTGCAAGTTTGATTTTTGAGATTACAAATTTGATGAATTTGACACATTCTTAAAAATTGTTTGCATGTATATTTAATTTCACATAAAGTTCTGGTACTTGAATGAGGATAAGATCTTTATATTGGGTTAGATTTTGATACTTCAGATATTGTGTTTATAAACTATAAAATATGTCATAACCAACGCGTTTTAGGAGTATAAGATATAACAATGATAGTCTTATAGTAAGTTGATGTCTGAGTGCAAGTTTGATTTTTGAGATTACAAATTTGATGAATTTGACACATTCTTAAAAATTGTTTGAATGTATATTTAATTTCACATAAAGTTCTGATACTACAGAGTTTGACTCTTATTAGTTTAGATAGATGTAATGCAATAGATATTGGAACAATTATTGAAATTGATTTTGCATGCAATGTGAATAAGTTTGTATATGAAGTTACCTATGGAAAAGTATTGAAATTTCTTAAAAGCTTGTATAATATTAAAACACGGGAGACTATAAAACTCAAGTTTAATGTTTTTATGGATGTTCCTTTTTCCAATTTGTTTGAAATCCTTTAGAAATTTGCTTTTTAAACATGTGGATTTTAAAGATGATAAATCGATTGATGACTTTTTAATCATAGTCTCCTAACCTTTAGACGTTGAAAGAGCATAGAAATCCGCTCAGCAATGTGAAAACTTTCACTATTACAGTGCTATCATTAGACAATTTAAAGTAAAAATTGTGGAAACAAGCATTGAAGATATGTGATAAATGTTAATTCTTTGAAATACTTGAATATTACAAAGATTTTGGAGCTAAATGATTTATTTATTTTTAAAAAGCTTAAACTTAAAAGGTTCTGAGTTTAGGGTTTTGTTTAATTATCAATGTGACAAAGCTAATGGAAGCAAAGATGATTGATTTCCATCAGAAAAATCATTTAGTGTTAAACACATTTCCTTAGAGTTACACCTATAAAGGTAAATGTTTAAGTCTTCTAGTAAAAACTAATTAAGTTGCTATTGCATTGTTTTTGTACTAATACTGTCTAATCATGCATAGATTAATTGAGTTGCTTTATATTACGTTGTTTCTATACTAAAGGTATTGCCTTATGTATACACTAAGTTTCCTACCGGTAGCATCTTCTCGGAGCTTGTATATTTGGAGCTATATACTTATAACATAGAATGGAGTGTACTAATGCAAATGCTCGATAGTTATCCTAAATTACAAGTCCTCAAACTCATGGATCGATTTAGTTGGAGAAAGCATCACCCTAATGATCATTGGATATGAATACAACCAAAATAAGATTCATGAATGTTTCTTGTTTCATCTTTGAGACATTGGTGTTTGAAGGATATAAATGAAAACGAGGAGAAGAGAAAGAAGTGGCTAATTACATCTTAAGTAACGCAAATCTTTTGAAGAAGTCCGAAACGAGACTTGAGAAAAGTGAGTTCTAAATCGAATTTGGTACTGCGTCGCATAAGTAAAGTGAGTTTTGATGTTTTTGGTTTTGAATCATTATAGAGAAAGCTGTGGTAAGTAGGAGAAAGATATAAGTAAACTTGGGTCAGTAAGAGAAGCAGATACCTTAAATGTTAGCCAAGAAACAATATTTGCTAAAAAGGCCCACGCGTCTTCCTGACCCGGACTCAAACCCAGGCCCGGACCCGGACCCAGATTCGAAACTGAAAGTAAATACGAACCCCGAATTTCACGCTTATTGTGTGTACAGTATCGCTTTCTTCACCGTCACTTTCACAAGTCGACCCGCTTCACTTTTCTTATGCGTTGAATTCATTGATTCTTGTGTTCTCGGAGACTCCAATTTTCTTATTGCTTTCGTGACGCTTCCGTCCAATGCTTTAATCGCGGCGCAAAAGCATTTAACCCAATGTGGTTCATAATTACCAAGTTGATCACATAGTTTTGGTTTTGCTCTAAAGAAAATTCAAAATCTATGGGTAAGGGATTTTCTGGGACGAACCAAGAATCCAATTTCCAGAAATTCGAGATGAAATCTTCATCCTCTTATCATCAGTTCCACTCGATGAACGCGCTCGAGATTCTGGTTGAAACCGTTCGTATTCTCCGGTACAATCTAGTCGCTTTCATGTTAATCGCAGCTCTTATGATCTGTCCTGTTTCGGCGATTCTATTACCGAACCTCTTAGTTGATCAATCAGTGGTTAATTCACTGACAGTGAGGCTTCTCTTGGTCGCGAAATCAAGTGGCCTCCCTTTGTTGCCATTCGTGAGAAACTCTTGTCAGAAATTCTCCGAGACAGCTGTTTCGTCTGCCACGTGTTTCCCTTTGTTCGTTACTCTCTCGCTTCTGTCGAGAGCGGCTGTTGTCTACTCTGTGGATTGCACTTACTCGAGGAGAAAAGTTGTGATGAGCAAGTTCTTGGTGATCATGCAGAGACTCTGGAAGCGTCTTCTCTTCACTTACTTGTGGGTTTGTCTTGTCATTGTTGTTTGCCTCACTTCCTTCTGCGTCTTCCTTGTCGCTCTCTGTAGCTCCTTCTTCGTTCTTGGCTTCTCTCCTGATTTCAACGCCTACGGAGCCATCTTCGTCGGTTTGGGGTTCTCGGTTGTGTTTGCTAACGTCATTATACTCTGCAACACGACGGTCGTGATCTCGATTCTTGAAGATGTTTCGGGTCCACGAGCGTTGGTGAGAGCGTATGATCTGATCAAAGGGCAGACTCAGGTTGGTTTGTTGATATTCCTAGGATCAACGATAGGATTGACGTTCGTGGAAGGATTGTTTGAGCATAGAGTGAAGATCTTGAGTTATGGAGACGGGTCCTCGAGGGTATGGGAAGGTCCACTTCTTGTGGGGATGTATTCATTTGTGGTGCTCATTGATTCAATGATGAGTGCTGTCTTCTATTTTAGTTGCCGGTCTTATAGTATGGAAGCTGTGGAAGCTTCTGGATGCGAAACTCGGCCGATTATGGAACTCCTGTCCCACGATTTGTCTCTTCTCTAAGGATGTCTCTAGTTTTAGAACACAAGGGATCGAAGACAGTGCAAAGGAGGTGGTTGAAAAGACTTGTTTGGATTTGTGCCTCAGAAGTAAATTTTATCAGATTCGATGTACATGAAAAGGAGATTTTAGTTGAGCATTCTTTTCTGGGCTTTCTGTGTTTTCTTTTAGTGTTTCTTTACATTCTGTGATGGTCAAGTATTGGGACGGCCCATGTTCGATCCTAGTTTGGTCTAATTTTGTCAATAATAATCAATATAAAATGTTCATCTATCTCCAATAAGTTATTTGTGTGTGTGTGTGGTGTGAACCATCTTTATAAATGTTGGTCTTGTTAAAGTTGGGGATACTATTGATTCAATAGTATTGAACTAAAGCCCGGGACATAATTAGGATGGGGTTTTGAGATAGTTTTGATTTGTCTGCTCTTAATCGCTTTTTGGTGTTTGTTTTTATTTCCAAATCTTGCTCATTGTCAAAACACAGATTTGGGGCTAGATCTATGTTCGAGTCATGAGAAAAAATAACGATCAATTTATGTTCGTAAAATAAAAAAAAAGATAAAGAGATAAAAGCACCAAAAATTGATCGTTATATTTTCTCATAGAAAACTCTGTATCTGTGTTTTATAGTAGACAAAAAGTAATTAGACAGATTACTTTATTCTAAAGAGTTTATGTTATAGAATCAGAATATGATAATAATTCAAAGAGGATTGTGTTTATTTTATGTGTTTGTGAATTGTTTGTATTTATCTTTTTATTTAGTAAATTTAAAATCTGGATATAATTTTAAAAAATTGGAAAATTCCATATTTTATTATAAAATTTTGTGTTTTTATTTAATATATTTTATTATTACGTCATCTGCATTAACAGTATGCATTTCTAGCTAAAAAGGTAAAAGGCTACCGTATTCTCCAGCTATAATAGCTTCGGTTTTAACAGTTCAGATGCATCTAGAGTGGTTAACATTGGTTCGATTTGACAACACATAGACAGTTTATTCGAGATGTGTTACAGTTAGGTAAAATATGAAATTATTAGGTTATCTTTAGCCAAAAATAACTGAAAAATAATATTCAAAGTGACTTAATAATTTAATTTGAATGTATAATTTAGCACGGGATACAAAGTAAGTACCACTCAGTTGTATACGATTATAATTTACACGTATGGCTATAGGCCGTATAAGTATAACTTTCAAGCTAATAAAAAGGAGAGAGAGAATTGAGACAGTTTGGTACTAAGTTCTCTCACTTGTCTGAAGAATTTAAGTTCCCGAGAACTAGAAAAGATGAAAAGAAAACCAATAAAGATGTATAGTTTCATATTCTGTCTTTACCCTTTTCATGTTTTGTGACAACTCGCAAACACAGACTCCAAATTCCTCTTTTTGTTCATTGTTATATAATCATTTATTCTCTCTTTGGTCCTCTGTGTCGTCGTTGTTGTATTGAAAAAAATTAATAATAATAATACTAATAAGTATTTTTGTTATGGCTTCTTCTGCTGCAACTCTCTGCTCATTCATTAACTGCACTTTCTCCCAACTTGCGAACTATTTTTTTTTTTTCCCCTTTTCTCTCTTTTGTCCTTTCTTTGTTTTGGGACTTTAACCTTTTCAAACTCCCAAAGCTTTATTTATTTCAGAGCATTTAATTTTGGTTATTTTCAAATTTTAACCCCAAACATAGTTATTTCTCTTAAATCATGACAAAATTGAACTTAAATGAAAAAGGCAAAAACTTTGGAGTCCCTACAAATTACTACTCTTTAGTTTTCGAGTGTTTGGTTGAAGTTTTGGTCTTGATGTGATACCGAATGTGATTGAATTACTATAGTTGGAGTTTTGGTGTTGATGATATGTTTCCCTTTCTATATTATTGAAATATTCCAAATAAAAATAAAAAAGAAACAAAACTGACATTGATAAGGTTTTGTGGCTGTGGTCATAGAAACTTAATGATCAACTTCAAGCATCCAAACAAAAATACAAAACAACAAAAAGAACTTTAAAGTTATTTTCTTTCTTTTAGGAAGAGTTACGTAAAAAAGGAGAACTCACTGTTTGGGCCTTTTTTTCAAGTTCAATAATTGCCAGTGGCATGGTATTGGTAATAATAATAACATGTGATGAATTGAAATGGAACACAAATTAAGAACTTAGTAAGACGAAAGAATCAAGGGCTCTTTTTTTTTTTTGATAAATCAACAGTAAAACATGAGATTCTTGACATTATCACTTAATTTAGGTAATGGAATGGTCTTGGGAGGACCCACTCGAGACACAGAAGAAGGATTCGTGGATCCTCCATTAGATTCAGATGATCTCTCGATGTATAGCCTTCCCCTGTACGCCGCAAGATGAGCGTAATAAGCCGCTGGCACAATCGAAATAGGTTTCGTGCATCTCACGAAAGTGTAGCACAAGTTATACACAAGTCTCTGTAACTCATCTGAAGTAAACTCGTTTTCGTCCCACAGTATGTGATAATGCGTTGGCCTGCTCGTGCCCTTCACTCCCAAATGGCTACAAAGATAGAAATCAAACTCTTTGGTATGAGTTATCACTGTGTCAACCACTGTTCCAGGAGGGATGTTCTGATCACTGTCAGGATCGCACCGGAACAACCTCGTGTGGTGTCTTTTCTGGACCACGGCGAACGTGATGCTCGGATTGTAACCTTGGAACTTAGAGCAAGCGGTTTTGATGGATTGAAGCTCTTCTTGGAGGACTTTTTTGAACTGTGTCTCGCTCACACCGTCTCTGAAAAATATGATCCGATTCGGAAGCTTGTTTACGGCTTTGTAGAAATCGTCAAGAAGTTCCTTGACCATCAAGTCAAGATCTTGAATGATCTCTTGCCTGTGAGTCTGAGACCGCATTCTTGAGACATATCGGTTAGCTTCTGGCCAGTTTATGCTCCCGACCACGGCCGCTACAGAAGGGCTAGAATCATCAAACGGATGAGGATGCGTTACATCAGCTCCCATGAAGATCACTGGCTCATCAAGTCTAAACAATCTCGGGATGTGAGAAGGTATCGAGTTGTAGAGCTCAGTCATCGATCCGCCAATCTTGGCGTTTATCTTGAGAGCTAAGTTTGAAACGAACTGAGAATTGAGCTTAGAGATGTTAGGGTATAAGCAGCACTGTGTCACAACGCCAACTCTTGTCTCTGCTATCCGCTTTAAGTCTCCGTACCCTTTATGTTTTTTCTCCATTACACAGATAATCAGCTGGAGATTGTTTGATGCCGCTCTTTGAATCTCCTTCAGTCTCGACTCGAGAAGCTTAATGTTGTTGAGTATGTGTGATGGTTCAAAGAAGATGCTGCTTGTTGTGCTCTTGCTTAGGAAGACTCCCAAATGCTCACATTTCTGAGTGAGCTCGTTTATGAACTTGGGAATGGTAGATTTCTGGTCCAAGCTGCCTCCGATGCTCATCAAGGCCCATCTCTCGATTCGAGTTCCTTTAAAAGCTCTAGTTTCTTGAAGGTTCCTTGGCCGGTCAAGTTTAAGCTTTGGAGGCTGTAGTATTCTTCCTTTCAGCAATGTCATTTCTCTTGAGACCTCGAAGTTGAATTCTCTCGTTTGGTTTCCGCTGTGAAACCGAAGAAGCATAAGACTAACATTATCGATGTTTACGACACAAAGAATCACTAGAAACTCGACTATTTGAATTACCTCGATGGACCGACCGGTCCTGCCATAACCTTATCAATAGTAGCTTTCCTTTCATTTGGTCTTTGGCAGCCCATTTTCATAATCTTTGCAGCCTGATCATCTGAAAGTTTCCCAAGAAACTTTTGGCCTTCACAGATCATACATAGTTCCATAGGAAGGTAACAAGGTCTTGTCCTACTAATCTGCAGACATGGCAAGTTCTTGAACTGAATCTCATAACTATAATGATCTTTGAAGTAACTCATGAGCCTTAAATGCTTCCCATCACGATCCGGAAACCATAAATTCTCAGTAATCTCCTCTGTTAACCCGTAAACACGATATCTTTGAACAGTTTCTCTATGGCAAACAAAGACTCTTATGTTCTTAAGTGCTTTCTCCACTTCTCTTCTTTCCTCCAAGCTCAGTTCTCTACCTTTGTTCCTAGAAAGATCCTTGAGAAACTCAAGCCGCTTCTGCAAGTAAGCTATTACCCCAATGCTTTCATGGAATGCTGCGATTGAGAGATCCATGTTAAGGGCTAAACCTTGCTGAGTCTGTCTAAGACTCTGGAAAAACCCTCTGAGTCCAACAGCTCCTCCTCCAATCTCCTTGGATCCACCCATAGAACTCGAGTAAAAAGATCTTCCAATCGATGTACATTTCTCCGATGGATTCTCCCTCAATATAACATCAAGAGCATGAATGTATTCCCGAGGCAGAGGAGCCCAAGTTCCACCTTCCTTCCTCTGTTCCTTCCCACCAAACTTGGACACAAGCCTCATGCTAACCCTAAACAGTTTATCAATCTTCCTCTGAGGTTGCTTCTCCCGCAAGTCACCGCATTTAATCAAAGTATTGCAGGATGGTATAGGGAGATTAACAAAGAACTCAAGCCTATCTTCTTGAAACTCCACAGGGCTATAAATGTTTTTCCTACCATCAAACGCAGGGACAGCACCAGAGAAGCTACTCGGCTCAGTCTCCACGAGCTTCTGTTTGATCATCCGAGCAATTTCTTTTGAAGGGTGTGGAGCGATCTCAACGTTGTAATGGTAAATCCTCTGTGAAGGATCAAACTTGACAAGAAAATGGTTGGCGAGAAGATAAATGACAGAGCCATCTTGACCACCAGAGTCAGGTCTTTTAGCAACCACTAATATTGTTTCTGCTTCTGTTCCTATGGACCCACTAACTCTGATGTTTCTACTGTTGGCTTTATGTTCAGAAACTTGCGTCTTTTGCTGTTGCTGCTGCTTTCTCTCCACAACTGTTAATGCAGATATAATGGTGAGGAAGAGTAAAATGGGTGAGTCAAAGTCAAAAAAGACTTAAATTTTTTTTGTCTTGGTTTTTGATTGAAACACAAAAGATGCAACTGAATCAGTACCAATAGAGAGAGTATTTAAGCAGACAGAGTGTTTCTTTCTGAGTAAAAGTTTTCAGACAATAAGACATTAAAAAGAACATTAAAGAAAAAGTGATAGTACTACTATTACAGTGCAGATAGAGGAGGACCATATAGACATTTACACTAGTAGAGTGTGTGGGAAATCACACCAAAGAAGAACAAAGGCGAAAGAGATAGCCTTGAAAACCTCGTCCAATAAAAATAAAAAACAAAAACAAACAAGAATCAAGACATAGTTCTGAGAAAAGCTTTAGAGCAAAAGAACCAAAACATGCAGGAAAGAAACCAAGAACAAGAAAGCAATGATTTGCTCACCTGGAGAAAGAAGGAGAGGTTTAGTCACTGAGTTGAGTAATCTTTGGTCAGGAGGAGGAGTCGGAAGAGGAAGTAAAGGAGGAGGAGGAGGAGGAAAAGGGAGGAGAGGAGGAAGAGTGTTGTGAAGCTGAGAGTAGAAGCAGTAGTAATAGTAGTAGTAGTAGCTAGAATGGAGATTGGAGGAGACAAGATTGAGATTTTGGTAGGCAGAAGAATGAAAAGGAGGAGGATTGGTGTGAACATGGTGGAAAGGAGGAGGCTTGTGGAGAAGAGGAGTTCTTGGTTTGGAATTAGGGATGTGTTTGGTAGTGTGATGACTCTGAGTTTTTTCTTCCATTGATGAGGAAAAAAGAAGAGAGAGAGAGAGAGAAAGACCTTTGAGGAAAAGCAGAAGAGAGAGAGAGAGAGAAGAAGAGAAGAAGAAGAAGAAGAAGAAGAAGAGTGGTTTATCAGAGAGGCAGAAAGGGGTTGTCTGGGTTTTTGGTCAGGGAAAGGTCAAAGTCTCTTCCTCTTTTATTTTCTTTCTTTCTGCCCTGCCCCATAAAAATAAAAATGATGTCATAAATACGCTCAAATTGTTTTAAGAAAAATTATTACAAAAAATGTGAAAAGTTATAGATAGAAGCATAGTATACCACTCTCACTCACTAAAAAAACATAATTCTATATAACAAATTTGAAAGAAGAAAAACAAAAAACTAAATAATTTCTACATAACAAATATGAAATTAGACATTCATATGTTTTTTTTCAACGGCATAAATGATTAGATTGGCCTATAGTTTCGTAAACCTCAAGTTGTACACACGTTTTTTTTTTACAAAAATAAATAAATTTACCAATACACTCATTAAATCGAATTATGGGGACCATTCTATTAAATTATTTTATTCTCGGTACTATTTTCTTCGTACTTCATTAATAATAGACACTTTGGACTCTTTCACCAATACACTCTATATATTTCGATTGATATAATTGTTTAGAAAGAAAAAAGATTACATGTGTTTCGAGGTCCATACAAAATTACAGCTAAATAACACAAAAACAAATTCTAGCAACAAAAATGAATCGACCAATTTTAAACAAGCAAGCAAAATTGGAACATTATCAAAGTTAGATTCATGATTCTTACTATTCATAGTTTAATTTGGCGACTATGCAATAGTATTATTACATGAGAGCAAAATAATTAAAGAGCCTTTGGCTTCTTTCATTTTGATGGTGTGACCAAAACCCACACCGATGGTTCCCACATTTATAGGTCCCACTCATTTTATCTCCTTGAATAATTGTTGTATATCTTGAAAGATCTAACGACGAACAATGATCTTAAATCATCATATCAACATCGATATTAGGTATTCCAAAGGTATATGGTATCTAATTATTTCGAACTAATGCTTAAGGAGGAATAGAGTCTTAGACATGACATGACATGTTTAAGTATGTATACGATATCTTGTGAGTTGTGAAAAATGGTCCGATTCAAAGAGTTTCCTTTAAGTAATGGAACACTAAAAGATTACTGGGACCAAAGAGATTTTGGTCAAAGCTAAAAGTTCCTATAACCCTTTGTTTTGGGCTAATTTTGCTCCACTTTTAATCCAAATAGCTACCTCTAATTAATAATTATATTATAGTTTTTGCCTCTGTTTTGTAGAAAACTTATATGGTGGTTGGAAAAGTAATAAAATAAACTATTTGGTGATCAAAGCCGTTAATCCGATGATTTCTTGTTACAATTTTTTTTTTTCAAAGCCTTTTATTTTTTGTCAACTGTCCCAAAACTTTGTTGATAAATTATAATTATGGGAATGTGGTGATGTCGACGGGGAAATATATGATTAACGTGGACCCTAAACCATATAATTAATCCATTATTTTTTTGACTCAACGAATTATTACTCCATTACACATTACAACTTTACATTTGTCTTTCTCCGATATTCTTTCGTTTTTTTGTGGAAATCATAAATCAACTGTTATACGTCTCTCTGGCACGGTTTAGGATAAAAAAAAGGTAAAACATGGAAATTTAAATTAATCGTAAATTCAAAAATCAAAGTCCAATCGCTCTAATCGATATAATATCCGACGACCGGTCATTCCATTTACCAATATTTGATTTGGACAGGAGCCGATAAAGATGGTGTAACATTACATAATCAGATAATCTCTGCATACCTGTTTCTATGAAAACACATTCTCTTTGCAACCATTTTTTTATATATATTTTCAATTTCTCAGATAAGATCAAAGTATTTAAAAACAATCCTCGTATAAATTATGTTTGCCTAAGAAAACAAATTAGCACTCTTGTATTAACCTGCTCTTTTAAATTAAATGATGTCCTGACGACGAGAGACATGGTTAAGATACAAGTAATCATCGTTGAGTCCAAAGTGAAAACATAATTATTACTGATTTTACATTCTGACTACTACGTTCAGATAATAAAGTGTGAAGTTAGTACTGTTATAGTCAATACATTAAAACATGTTGATTACCCCTTTTAATCAAAGCTGAACACAAGAATAAACAACTTGTTTATAATGTAAACTAAGAAATCTTATGACTGGTTCTGTAAACAAATTTATAGAAATAAATTGCTATCGAGTTTCAATACAAGTCTAATGTTTTGGGGTATAAATGAAGTACATATGCACATATGCGTACAAAGGAAACTTGTATAGAAGAGATATCAAACCTCACTGGAAGGGATATCAAACCTGCAACATATGGTGTAAACCAAATGAAGTCGTGACCATTGTGTATTCCCTTAAATGGTAGGAGAAGACAAGCGAACACGATCGCAATCTTAGCAACCCATTTCTGCATAAATGATGCAGAGAAGAAAGGCCAGTGGACATAATGAGGTTCTGGTGCTGGTTCTGTGAGCCAGTAAGTGGGGTTGATTGATTGTGGCACGTGGAGTGCCATTGCAGAACCGTATCGAGACTTGAATGATACATAAGCAGCTCGAACATCCTACACGATGCAAATCATGAGAAGGCAAAATTCAGTACGCAAGTCCTAGATAATCATTTGATATCCAAAAAAAGAATCTGAGGCATACTTTTCCAGGCGATGAAACTTCAGCTTGCCCCAATCGTATGTTCTGTTCCAATTCATGTAACACTTTCTCATAGTGATCCTCAGGAGTGTCCTTGCGACTGAAGAATCTTACTATTGGCCTCTTTTTAACTCGAAGAGGATCTGGCTCCTTATGTTTTACTTGTTTATACAACTTTTTGGCATTATCCTGCAAGAGCCAGAGGTGAAAAGAAGCGTAACCAAGAGACAAAGTTGTAATAGCCAGCGATAGCATGCACATACGAAGATATACTGTCCAATGGAAGGCAGATTAGGTGTTTCAGGACTTACAACGATACTTCGAAGCTTACTTGTTAGATGGATAACCACATGGGACAGGTAGGTAGAGAAATTATAAAAGCCAAAATCGGATGTTAATCTAAACACCTCTCTCTTCTCTTGTCGAGAGAAAAAACACACGCACACTCTTTTCTTCACACTTTCTTACACAGAAAGGCTGCGGATTTGAGCTTCTCCAGTTCCAAGAGGAGTGACGAGTTGCCTTCGCAAGCCTTCTTCAACACCTCCATTCTTCTCTCTCTCTCACTCGTCTGCTGCGTTGCTGATTCTTCTTCTTCCACTTCCATCGCATCTGCACACCGTTTGCTATACCGCAGGAGATCCACCATCATCCCCTGAAACATTGCATTCACGTTTCACTAATCATCCCTTTTACTCAAGATTGAAAACCGAAAACAGTTCAGGGGGATTTCAATTTACCTGGCGATGTTGCTTTCTTGATAAATCCCTCACAAGAGACTTAACAATCTTATTCCGCAGGGATACTTTATCCTTGGCTCCATTGCAGAAGAACACTAAAGACGATAAGTGATGCAGAACAAGTGTAAACGCTACTGATCCTCGCGTCGCAGCCCTGTCCAGAGCTCCACAAGTCCATGACTTCAGGTAGGCCTCAAGGACGCCCTCGTTTTCCTGTCAATCAACCAATTAATCTAATATGCCATTGTTCAACACTGTTATATATACTAGTCCTTTTTTCTTTTCTGTTTCTGCAAATTACCTCAGCCGGTTCGAGGTAACCTTCTGCTTCTCCCAAGCATTTGTCTAGACTCGGCAGTAGCTCAAGAACGTGTGTATTGGACAGTGCCGTCCATGCCGAAAGCCGAATAGAGGGTTCCACACATTGATGCAAGTAAGTCGCCATCTGTCGGCCGTACAGTACGTCCCCATACGACACTGCAGCATATTGCTCCACCAGCATCTCCAGAAATGTAGAGTAACTCTCGAAAATCTCAGACTTGAACCTCAGGAGCTCAATTTCACGGCCATTGTGTCTCGTTTCATCAAGAACCTGTCCATAGAGCTCCTGGAGAAAACTGTACAAGTTCCTAGTGTTCTTGTCTTCGATGATCTCCATTCCAACAAGCAACACCGTGGACAAAGCGTGAAACTTCCAAACCAACGGCACACTCAAAACAGGAGAAGGAAGCGATCCCAAGCCAGACGATGATTCAAGTCCTGCAAGAAAGAAAACTCCGGCCTTTGCGACCTCAAGCAACTCTGTGGATTCTGGTGCCCCAGCTGAGGTTTTACCATCGTGGACCGCTGAGATGGAGCTGAGAAACCAGTGTGGAGGCAGGGGCATTCTCTGGTGAGCCCACTCTATGATCAGAGAGTCTGAGTTTTGGTCCTCAGTTGAACAACTTGGCATTTCACCGTCCTCATGAATAGTCTCCAGACCAACTGCGCCTTTCCTTATAACACTGGCGCCATTCTCGGATTTAGATTTTCTCTTTCGGAGTAACCATCTGCGTTTGAAGTGAGAAGTCAGCAAATTGCTCATACGATCATAATCCCCTTCACGACATCTCCAGTCAGACATTGTGGTTCCCTTGATTGACTTGATACAGCAGGCCAGGTGTTCTACAGCATGCGGTCCAAGGACATAGTCGAAGGCTTTTTCCACAAGTATATGATCCCTTGGACCCGCAATCAAGCACATAGCTAAAGCGGAGTTCATTTTCTCCATCAAGAAAACCGATCTCTGATCATTCTGCGAGTCCATTTGAGAGATGTTAAGAAAGAGACTCAGAAGACCGGCATCAGCTTGTGCCAAGAGAAATCTGGTTGACCAAAACCCACCACCGCTAGCTCCCCAACCAAGTCCCACCCCAGGAGCTAGTCCACCTCGTTTATGTATCTCAATGGATTGCATGATGGGCCATTCCGACGCAACGGAATCTCTAAAAGAGCTCCACACAGATGATAAGTCACCGAGAGACTCTGTCAGTATTCCTTTTGCAAGCACAGAATCATCTCTAATGGACACGCTTCCCTGAGGAGGAGTTCCCATCTTAGATCTAGCAGATTCTATCAGAGTTTGGATGGACACGATGGTCCGTGTCAACCCATGAAGGCAACTCACAGAACCTAACGCTAGTTCTTCATCTTGAGAATGTTCTCTTAGATAACACAAAAATCTCATAAACGAGGAACACCTGGAAGGGTCTTTTTCACACCTAAGAAGTTTGCACTTGATGATGGCGAGGCCAATCTTTGGAACAAACTCCGGCAGCCATGGCAGACGTTCTTCCTTCCCGTGGGCAGACATTTTCTCTAGAACTTCGGAAATTGCACGAGTGACACCCGAATACAACCACACCAGAGAAGTAGTGGACGCAGAGACACTTTCGATTCCTTTCTCCCACTCCAATAATTCGGGGGCCAATGTTATCCAGCTCAGTGCTGTATCAATCACAGAGCTAACATATCTCCACTCCCAACCCCCGGATTCATTCCGTGGAATGTTTTGTGAGTACATGCTAGGAAGTGTTCCGGCAAAAGCCTCAAGGACCAGGTAAGCCTCCTTTGACACAGACGTAAACTCGGAGATCAGATTTTTCTCCTTGAGCTTTTCAAATGATGGACAACTCAACCACAGGCATAGAGCTGGGAATAGCTCCGGGTATTGAGATATGCAACAGCCATTTTGGATACAGACTTTCCAAAACCGGAGTTGTTCAACCATCAAATCAGATGAAAGCTTGCAGTTCTGCTTCCCTAACTTCACCCATGAATCAAGAGAGGAGGTGAACCGAAACAAATGCCAAGTGACTGCATTGAATGTTCCATTCTTCACAAACTCCACGCATGTACTTTTGTCATATCGGGCCAACACCTTAGTGAAATTAAAAGGGAAAAGAAACCAAAGGTTATAATAGCTCTGAGGATTAATAGCTTAACAAACTTGCATCATCAGGTTTTGTCAAAAAAAACATCGCGGGTGAACAACCCCAAGATAATTTTGTACGAGCGGACCAGTATTACCTTTAAGAGGCGAACACAGTTGATCTGAGAAGGAAGAACGTCCATTCTTTTGTTCAACTTGAATCTTTTCACAATTGTTTGAACAAATTTCGGATACTTCAAGATTGCAGTTGTGCATTTTGGAGAATGTCTTGCAATCGCAATAGTAATAGAAATCAAGCTGTCTTCAAGCGCTGCTGTTGGTTCTGTCTAAAATCATGAACATAAGAAATTACACCAGACCTAAGGCACCGGTTAAGCAACACGACGAGAATGATATTTCTTGCTGAGTTACACACGGGTACAAATATATAGAAAGTGATCTCACCTCAAGAAGGTGATAAATTCTTGGAAGGATATCCATTCTGACAAGACCTGCAGCAACATCTTGTCCAGCTACAAAAACATCTTTCTGGATAGTTTCTGTATCTTCTGTTCCGTCATCCACGATTTCTTCACGGAAAGGAACAATATTGGAGGACTTAGCGCTGTACTTCCAGTAGCAACCACGGAGGAACCCAAGATCAATCTCCGGCTTACTCCTGAACACAGGAGCCGTGAAGATGTCCTTTCCGCATGGTCCCATGTTCTGGAAACAGAAATGTATTTGATCAGTTTTGAACATATAGTTTCAAGTTCTAATAGGACTACAACTTCTTTGGAATGAGAAAAATCAACTATACCTCCAAAATATCAAAGAATTTCTCATTAGGAGAACAGCTCAGTAGACACTGAATCACTTTTACACATGCTAGAACAACAGAGGCATGGTTGTCATCAAGAACCATCCTTAAGAAGAAAAGAAACATATTTTTATAAGATATATGAGAGTTAACTTCACAAATAAGTATGACGTACACCCATCAGGATATTACCTCAATGCTAAGACTAGCTCAGGTTCCGGCCCGAGGGCATAAGCCCAGATGGCTTCCCAATCAGTGGATTTATCTTTTTGTTCCCTTGTGTAGCCGATTCTTCTCTGACAAATTTTGTACAAAGCTTTGTCGAGTACAGATGCAAGCAGATGCAAAGCAAGACATCTTTGCCCCGGAATCTGACATATCAATCCATACAGAAATATTGAGCGATGATAGAGTAAAAGCGTAGTCTCAGCCTACAGATTTTCTTCAGCTTAAGCTAAAATGGAAGGAAAAATAAATTTAACAGAACTAAAAAATATGCAGCAACCATACCACACTTCGTGTGAGTGCTATAGCTTCTTTGATGGTGTACCCTGCTGCCCCAGGGTCCCCCTCAGTTCTCAAGAAGTCGCGTTCAACGGCAGATCCAACGCCAGACCACTTTTCACCTGCAAATTCAAATGTGTAAGAAGATGCTTAACATTTTGTCGTCATTTGAAGCTGTATTGATCTACTGACCAGTTTCAGCTGCTGGGACAACATCATTTTGAACGACATTCCCGTCAAAAGAAAATCTCAAGTCCCTGACTGCCTCAACCCTTTCAGTCCATGTATCCCACAAGAAGCCTTGATCTAACACTGAATTCTTCACTACACTTGTCTCTTTTGGTATTGCTGTCACTTGAGAGGCAGGTGGAGAAACAGCCTGACTCTGTCGTGAATGAATATCAGGCCTGAAAACATGACCCTCAGTTCTTGAATTCTTAGTTTCCTCGTTGGCATTGGAAACCCCGGGCACTGAATGCTTTCGCTTCTTCAGTTTGTCCTGGCCCCGTTTCTTCAAAATGGTTAGTAAAGCAGGATCCATCTTCTCCAGCAACTCAGCCTGTGCCTCGGCAATCTCTTCATGAGACATTGTCTGCAACCGTGCATGGTTCTCCACATCAATTTCGCTCTCAAGGGAAGAAGATGCAGGTCTGGTTCCGAGTGCATCCGAACCGAAGGAAGCAACAGCACGGGGAGGAGAGGAGGCGTCGGCAGAAAAGATCTCTCTCTGGTCTGATGCCATATCAAAGCGTGTTGTAGAAAAAACTTGGCTTTCATCAGGCAGTGGAGTGTTGCCGTTATCCACGTCCATATGAGTAGCGGTCGCAGAATCAGGTGAGGCAACAGAGAACGCCCTCGTTCCGGCCTTGGTAGCTTTCCTTGACTCATGTCTGTTACAATACGTTGATGTGGGATCATCCTCAGAGAGCATATCTTTCCACCTCCTGAGCTCCATATATTTCTTCTCCCTTCTTTGAAGCGGTTCAGCAAAAGCAGCAATGGAGTCTGCATTCATGAAGCGTTCTACTTCTTCTTCCTCCTTGTCATCATCTTCCTCAACTTTAGGTTGGGCTCTGCTCCCCACAGGAGACCAATGCTAAAAAAAAAAAAAACAAACATGTAAGACTGACAAAAATTAGAATACAACTAATCGAAAATTTCTGAAGCCTTGCTCAGATAATCAAGTCTAGAATAGCAACAAGAGTGAACCCAACATGAATGAAGATTGTGAAACCTAAAAGCCTTAGTGGAATGGCTTACGGGTCCGTGAGAACGATGACGAGCCACCGGAAAGGGAACAAGGGTGGGTCTCGGCGGCAACGGCTTATTCTCCGATATATCTTTCTCGACGATGCTCCCGACAAGGCTCAAAGGCGACGCCGAGACCTTGGGCTGTGTGGGATATCTCCCGCTGCTTTGCTCCATCACCTAAAACCCTCGCTAAGTTATTTCTCTCTGCTTCAATTGTATGTATCACACGATGTCTTGTGAGTTGTGAAAAATGGTCCGACTCAAAGTGTTCCCTTTATGTAATGGACCAAAGAGATTTTGCTCAAAGCTAAAAGTTCCTATAACCCATTCTTTTGGGCTTTGTTTGCTCCACTTTTAATCCACATAGCTACCTCTAATTAACAATTTATATTATTAAAACATGAAATATTATAGAAAAAACTTGTTGTATTGTGTTATAGTATGATTTTTGTCATTGATCTTATTTTATATTTTGGTAAAATTATCATTTACAAATGTGAACAAATATGCACGATATTGAAAAATACAAGTGATATCCTAAACCAAATCTATCAATAAAGTTACTTAATTTCAAAAATCAAAAATATATTCTTAAATTTAATTTTCAGAATTTAAATATTGATTATATAGACGATCAAAATCTTAACAAAAAAAATTATAATTACAATTAATACATTTAAATCTGTCTTAAATAATTATCAAAAATTAAATAAAAAAATATTTTTTCATAATATTTTTGATTATGAATTTTTTTAAAAAATTGTAATTAAAATTAATTAACAAAATTATCAATTAATATTAATATATTATAATAAATTAATGATTTAATTATGATCTTCTAAATTTATAAATATAAATTATTAAAAAATTATAAAATATATAATAACAAATCTCGTCTTTAGGACGAACCAGAATCTAATTAGTATATTATAGATTATGTTTCTGTTTTGTATAAAACCTATATGGTGAGAAAAACCTTTAATCCGATGATTTCCTTTTATATATTTTTTTTTATTTGTTATCTCAAAGCCTTTTTTTTGTTGTCAACTATCTCGAGACTTTGTTGATAAATTATAATTATGGGAATGTGGTGATGTACTGATGTTGACGGGAAAATATATGATTAACGTAGACTACTAAACCATATAATTAATCCATTATTTTTTTTGACTCAACGAATTATTACTCCATTACACACATTACAATTGTCTTTCTCCGATATTCTTTCGTTTTTTTGGAAATCATAAATCCACTGTTATAAGCCTCTTTCGCACGGTTTAGGATTAGTAATTTCAAAAATCAAGGTCCAATCGCTCTAATAGATATAATATCCGACGATCCGTCATTCCATTTACCAATATTTGAATTGGACAGGAACCGATAAAGATGGTGTAACGTTACGTAATCAGATAATCTCTGCATACCTGTTTCTATGAAAACACATTCTCTTTGCAACCATTTTTTATATATATATTTTTTCAATTTCTCAGATAAGATTAAATTGTTTATAAAAAAACGCCAAAGAGCACTCTTGTTTTAATCTTAACGTGCTCTTTTAACCAAATGATGTCGTGACTACGAGAGACATGGTTAAGATACAAGTAATCATCGTTGAATCCAAAGTGAAAACATATTACTGATTTTACATTCTGACTACTAGGTTTAGATAACAAAGTGTAACGTTAGTACTGTTAAAGTCAATATAGTAAACATGTTGATTACTTCTTTTTAATCAAAGCTGAACACAAGAATAAACAACTCGTTTATAATGTAAACTACGAAATCTCATGACTGGTTCTGTAAACAAATTTATAGAAATAAATTGCTATCGAGTTTCAATACAAATCTCTAATGTTTTCGGGTATAAATGAAGTATCTATGCACATATGCGTACAAAGGGAACTTGTATAGAAGAGACATCAAACCTCACTCGAAGTCGAAGAAAGAAGAGGACTAGTGAGGCTATCATTTCTGCTTCCTGAGAATCGAAGTGGGAGCAGAGCAGGATCTTGGTACGCACTGACCAGCTTACTGTAAAACTCTCCCATTCTTGGATCGTTTCGATCTTCCTTGTCTCTCTTTGTCAACACCTAAAAAGCCTCAAGAGAGTTAATTCCATATCATTTCTTTAAATTCCCCTAGGGAGATTTCGGATCTGTACCTCAGCGGGATAAGCGGTGAATATAGGCATGAAGCGTTTACGACAGAACTCGTTGAAGAGAAGAGTGAAGACCGGAAGAGGGACAAGCAAGTAGGCGGCTAGTTCCATCTTCTTGAGTGCAAATAGACCGATTGCAATTCCGTGCATTAGTACAAGAGAGAATATCATCGTATAGTGTATCATTGGCCAGAACATCCCTCCTGTTTCATACTTTGGTTCGTACACGTTTATGAACTGCATCCCAGAAAAACGCAATGGAGTTGTTTGTGCTTGTCATACTTTAGTTCAAGTGGAAGGAGAAATCTATAAGATGTTAGTCATACATACCTGGTTTCGGTAAATGATGTATGCAAGGACAAAGTAGAGAAGGATGAAAGGAAGAATCAGTGGAGCTAAGAAGAAGTAAGTAATCCCAAGAAGCCCGAAGAAGAGAACTCTTGGGGTGTCTCTATGGTACCGCATTGGCGGGACTTCCAGTTCATTATCTTCTTCTGTTGGTTCGAGCGATCTTTTTACGTAACTGACCATGAAGGGAACTACACGGAAGAGTTCAGTAAGAGTATCCGTCCATCCTGTTGTCACAACATAGGCGATGAAAAATGATGCCTGCAACAAACCACCCGGTAAAAATGAAGTCGTGACCATTGTGTGTTCCATTAAATGGTAGGAGAAGTGCTTTTACCTGAGCCGGAACAGCCACAGCTAACTTGACCAGAATTTCCTTCGGATCAAGAATTACAGAAAGCTTGTAGAAGGCTGAACCAGAGAAAACAGTTGCGAAAAACACATTCCATATTGTGAACCAGATCACCTTGTTGCAAGCACTCTTTTGTATGTCGCTATGGCAAATGTGCCCTTGGATAGAAGAGAGAAACTCCATGATGGGAGGTACGATTTTGAGAGACGTCTGAAGAATAAGACTTGGAAGGTACCCAGTTATTATTTGACTAACTATTTTCCTGCAACAGAGATAACTAACAGTTAAGCACTAAGGAGCTTAAAGTATCTTTGAATGTAATGGGAAGGAAAAATCTTAACGTACATTGATAGAATCAATGTCAAGAACGGGAAGAAGTATTCTAGTGCAGACAAGTTGGTGAGACCTTGGACAAGTACGACTGGAACAAGAAACAAGATAGTAAGGAGGAGACAAGCGAACACGATCACAATCTTAGCAACCCATTTCTGCATAAATGATGCAGAGAAGAAAGGCCAGTGGACATCATGAGGTTCTGGTGCTGGTTCTGTGAGCCAGTAAGTGGGGTTGATTGATTGTGGCATGTGGAGTGCCATTGCAGCACCGTATCGAGACTTGAATGATACAAAAGCAGCTCGAACTTCCTACACGATGAAAGGAATATGCAAATCATGAGAAGGCAAAATCCAGTACGCAAGTCCTAGATAATCATTTGATATCCAAAAAAAGAATCGGAGGCATACTTTTCCAGGCGATGAAACTTCAGCTTGCCCCAATCGTATGTTCTGTTCCAATTCATGTAACACTTTCTCATAGTGACCCTCAGGAGTGTCCTTGCGACTGAAAAATCTTACTATTGGCTTTTTTTTAACTCGATGAGGATCTGGCTTCTTATGTTTTACTTGTTTATACAACTTTTTGGCATTATCCTGCAAGAGCCAGAGGTAAAAAGAAGAGTAACCAAGAGACAAAGTTGTAATGGCCAGCGATAGCAGGCACATACGAAGATATACTGTCCAATGGAAGGTAGATTATGTGTTTGAGGACTTACAACGATACTTCGAAGCTTACTTGTTCGATGGATAACCACATGGGACAGGTAGGTAGAGAAATGATTTTCTGTAAAGAACCTATCAACAGTATCGCTCACACTGCCTCCCTCTGAAGAGGGGATATTACGAACCAATATGGTGAACTGTTGCGGCTGAGGTTTAGATGAATGGAAATGTTCAATCCTTTTCAAGCCAATATATCTGAACTCCTGTCAAAGAAAGACGATGCTAGTGACAAATATACCTGAGTGAGAGAGAGAGCCAATACCAGTGACAATCTTATAAAGAGTCATCACGAAGAGAACTTTGGCATTCATTAATGGAAAGACACTCCCTTACCAAGTAAAGAAGACAGCAGACAAATACAGTCAAAAGATATATAGCTCCAAAGTGAACCCAGAGCCTGCAAGAAACCAAAAGAAGAGCTGGTAATCTATAAGATCTTTAGTTTGACCGTAGAGTTATTGAGACAAGTGCTGAAACTAAGCTGCATTATCTACTTCATCCGAGCCATAAGAACGTTTGAGGTTACCATGGCGAGCGAGTTTTGAGGTTTGCAACAGAAAATAGATCCAAGGAGTTCGCAGACCAGTCAGCATAGTCAATCTGTGTAAGTTGATCTCCGAAGCAGTTCACAGGCAAGAGAACAAAAATCCCAATGATCCCAGCAAACAAGAACACTTTCAAACTGCAGAAAAGAGAGAGACTAGAATCAGCATGCAAATTGTAGAAACTAGAGATATCTCTCTCTCTCTCTCTCTCTCTCTCTCTCTCTCTCTCTCTCTCTCTCTCTCTCTCTCTCGTCTCTAAGATAAGTCACAAACGAAAAGTTACCTGAAAGTTATCATTCTCATAAACACGACGCCGTCCAAGCCGGATGATTCCATGAGTTCCTTCTCAGACGGCTTAAATGATTTCCAAATCCAACGAACAGAAGGGATGTACCTTGCCACTTTGTTACGTCTTCTTTTAGACGTCCCTGCCACGAGCCGGCGCGGTAAGAACACCTCATAGTTGTGCGGCTGCTTCCTCAGCACAGAGTAGAGTATGAAGAGCAATACACAGAGGCAGGAGTTTATCCCAACGGACATAAGAAGAGCAGACACAAGCATCTTGTCAGGACGATCTCAATACCTCGGAGCTTGTCCGAACTCAGCTCTACAACTGCATCATAAATCAAAGTGTTCAAAGCAAAAAAATTGCTAAAGGTAAGTTTCACATTTCAACAATTAATACAATCTCGAGACGGGAAATCAAAACCAAGAATCTATATGATCTGATTCAAATACAGAGGGAGGATCAATCACTGGAGGAGGATCAAACCTGAGCTTGCGTCTGAGACCGCGAAATCGTAAATCTAGACACGCGATTTGAAAACTTCAAAGTCAGTGATCGGAACAAAACGCAGCACGAATCAGAGAAAACGAAAACTCCAGAAATTGTATTATCGCCCATAAATAATAAGCAAAGAGCAGATGAGAAGCAGAAGCAAAATAACGAGAAGATTTTTTTAGTTAATTAATTTCATGAAATCGACGGTCAAGAACACGATGGTCACGCGTTATAAATAATATACATTATCAACACCATTCATTCAGATTTAGGCATTCCCTCGCTTCCCATTTTGTTTATTGATATTACCCGAAACACCCTCGCTGTGCTTAGGATGTTCTTTTTATACTTGGACGACTCCTGAAGGGTAGTTTTGTACATTCTAGTAGAGTCAACGGTTTAGCAACACCTGTCTATGAAGCAATCGCTATTATAAAATCGAATGAAACAATAATTGGGTTCGTTTTAAAAAGTAAAAAACTATAATATTTTGACATGGTAAAAGTCTAAAAGACATAAATACAAAAAAAGTTGAGTGAAGCCGAAAACGCTGCGTTTTGAGTCTGTACGATCTATCTAGCTTGGGAAAGAGAGAGAAGCACTCACCTCTTTGATTGATTCTTTCGTCTGCGATCTAAATCAACAGCGAATAGTTTGGTGAGCTAATCGAAGAGGAAGAAGATGAGCGACGTCTTCGAAGGCTACGAGCGACAGTACTGCGAGCTATCGACTAATCTCACCAGAAAATGCAATTCAGCTTCCCTTCTTCCCCATGGAGGTAATCAACCCACACCCTTTTGGAATCTCATCTTGATTTTTAGCCTTAGAGACGATGATTATGTAGCTGCGTTGGGTAGTGGCAAGAGTGGGTGGGTGATGAATCGTTTTAGGTGCTTTTGTAGATGATAAGAAGGGAAAGCTTGGTGAGATCAAATCTGGAATAGATGAAGCGGATGTATTGGTAACAACTATCTGCTCTTTGCCATTTACTTCTCTTCACTGTCGATATCTCTTTCTTGTTTAATGGACAAGACTTGTGATACATATAATGTTACTCCTTTTTGTAAAGATCCGAAAAATGGACCTTGAAGCGAGAAGTTTGCAGCCGAGTGCCAAGGCTACTTGTCTTGCTAAACTAAGAGAATATAAATCTGACCTTAACCAACTCAAGAAGGAGTTTAAACGAGTTTCTTCCCCAGATGCTAATCAGTCTGCTCGTGATGAGTTGATGGAATCTGGAATGGCGGATCTACATTCGGTATACCCTTATGGATACTTTCTTTGTTTTTCTCTGTGCAGAGAGCAAAACTTGAAGTTAGTCTTTGCCTCTCTACTTTGCCTTTCCAGGTTTCTGCTGACCAAAGAGAGAGATTGGCTATGTCAGTGGAGAGGCTTGATCAGTCTACCGACAGAATCAGAGAGAGTAGAAGAACCATGATTGAGACTGAAGAGCTTGGTGTCTCAATTCTCCAAGATCTGAGTCAGCAGCGTCAAACTCTCCTTCACTCGCATAGCAAGGTACAGTCCCTAAGCATTACAGCAAGCACGCATTTGCCGTCTCTCAGACTATTTACTTGGGTGCAAGTGCATGACTTTTAACTTTTTTGCATCTGATCGCAGCTTCACGGTGTGGACGAGGCCATTGACAAGAGTAAGAAGGTGTTGACTGCCATGTCGAGAAGAATGACAAGGAACAAATGGATCGTTACTTCCGTGATCATTGCTCTCATTCTCGCAATCATCCTTATCATTTCATACAAACTTTCTCACTAATATATTCAGGCATTTGTGTATAAGATAATGATAATTGCCTTTGTAATGGCTTGCAACTTTTTCTCTCCCAAGATGTGTTATGACATGTTTTACATATAATTGTTAGAAGGGATACATGTCTTCCTCTCTCTGCTGTCTGAAACTGAAACTGAAACGTTTTCTATAATTTAAACAATCAAAGGAAGAGACTGCCACATAAATCAAATTTCCAAGTCTAAGAGAAACATGCTTGCAGCAGATCTAATATACAAGACCCAAAAGAAGAGTAGATCGCTTGTTTGGACTGAGAGTGTGTGTGTGTGACTGCCTAGAATATCTTAGATGACTTTCTTCTTCTCGAAAAACGTCTTCAAGTGTACATACTGCATTCCTGCCACTCCTATGCAGACGAATAAAGAGAGGAAACTCAACCATGCCATTTTACTATTCGTGGAACGGTTCAGGTCTTGCATCTCTTCTTCCCTGAGAAGACAACCAAATCAAAGTTATGTGAAACATCATCTTCTTGATACTCTTATGCAACCACATTTACATCACCCACACAACTAAAAATTGAAAAGTACATAGTCTTTTTACCTTTCTCTAAGATAAAACATCTCTTCATGAATCGAGTTGACTGTATCAAGAAGGCTCTTTACCTCGAACTCCATGACCTGCCACAAAACGACCAACAAAACAAATGCATAAACATTGTTAAGACACAACACAATCTAAACTAACCTAACTCATAGAGGTCTCCTCCAGCTCAAAATTGCAAAATTTCGGACACACAAAAAGAGAAAGAGAGCTTACTTCGACTTGGCTCTTCTTAGCAACAGTAGCCCAGCTCTTGGATTGAACACCTGTCCTCCACTCAAAATCAATGCTCAAAGTCACCTCAGGCTTATGATCAACGGCAGAGAAACAAGCCATGTAGTCTCCTGTTTCCACCGCAGAGAACGCGAACTGCCCAGACGCCACTTGATCCGCGTGATGGTATGCGTTCCCGGAGCTTGACGTCACCTTTACAAGATCCGCAAGCGTAAGAAATCAAATCAAAATCAAATCCAGAAGATAAGGTCTCAAAAAATTCAGACGGATCCGAGTACCTTGACGGAGATCTTGTGAGATTGAGGCAAATCATGGCCCTCGTGAGGGTTATCGACGCTGTACTTTCCAACAGTCATGGAATTGCTCTTGATGTCTTCAGCGATACACTTCGTGCGACCCGAGTGAAGATCGAAGTGCAGCGAGTGTGTAACACGCAACCATATCCCTAGAATCACAACCATCGTCCATAGCTTTCGCGACCGGAGATACATTTTCGAAAATCCAGAGAGATCTCTGAATCTTTCCTTTCTCGTCGGTTTTATTATCTTTCCCCATTTTGCTTGCTTCCCCTTGGAGACGAACACAGTTACCGTAACACGTGTACGTGTCTCATTGGTTCAGCCACATAATATATGAACCGGTCCGTAATTATTTGGTTCTTCTTAACAGACCCGGTTTGGTCTAGCTAATTAAGTCCTAGCGTCTCAAGTCAACGTAGAGAGTGTGTGTTTGACCACCATAAATTTATTTCCTTTTTCTTTAAAATGCAAAAAGACAAGAAGTTTCCATTTTCTATAAACGATAAAATGGCAACTTCATAATAAAAAGGAAACTTTCGAACAAGAAACATCATCTATAAATAAAGCTACCTGAGCCGTCTATGAGATCATTCGTCTTTCTTTAATTGCAGAACAAATAAAAAGAGTTGAAAAAAGCTGAGAGAATGTCGAGAAAGATTCAGGATCTGCTTGGTTACTGTGTAGAGAACTTTGAGAAAGGAAACCTCGAACTTGCACTAAGATGCGCAGTCTCTATCTCCATGGCGAACCCACACGCTCCCGAGCCTTACGCACACGTCGCCGCTTACAGAATCCTTCTCGCGGCGGCCAACAATCGAACGGTCACAGGAGAGCCTGACTGGTACGCCGTCTTGGGCATCAAACGTGGATTGTCATCCACGTTGGTGCATAGATCGATTGACAGACGGTGCTCGGACATAATGGAATTGTTGAGCGGCGAGCGCATGGACTTCAAGGCGGCTGTGGAAGTCTACCATCTGATCGGCCGAGGCATATGCGAGTTGAAGAACGAAGATCGAAGAAGAGCATATGACCAACGCTCTGGGTTTCCTCATGCAAACTGATTAATGTTTCTAGTACAGTTTATGTAAACTCTTAACCTTTTTTTTATGTTTTGTTGCAAAATCTCTGGGATCTTATGTCTTTATCACCTCATTAAATCGTCATAATTCAAGTCCTTTTTTTTCTTTTTATATTCTCTAGTTTGCGACTCGGAAGACGAACCAAATCTTATTTGTTAAATCGTTAGATTCTGTGAACAAAAATGGATTTTTCTTTTCAATTTAATCCAACCAACAATGCCTAATCTTGGACCAATGGGTCCATTATGAAAGCCTTAAATATTAGGTCAATAGTATTACTAATAATCTCAGAACCATCTTTCCTGTTTAGTGTGTCAATATTGTTGACTAGTACTCAAGCACCAGAATCTATAGATTGTTTTGTATTCTCATGATCTAAACATACTTCTCTTTTGATCTTGTAAGTATCATCGTACAAAGTTATTCTTTCTATCATATCATCGTTGATCTTGCAGTTTTTCTTACAATTTGTGGTTCCAAGATTGTATTGTCCTCCAAGGAACAATTTTATTGAAGGGAAAAGAGGAACAACCGCGGAAGTACCAGCAGAGGGAAAAGAGTTTCTGTTTGCACTCCCACATTGTGATTTTTCATTTCCTTATTGGAATTGAAGAGTGAATCCTTCTGCTCCTGTAAGGCTTGGACACACTTTTGCTGTTTATCAGATCTCAATACCAAAACAACAAACGATACTCCAAGACACGTGTTTGTTACAGTATTCCGAGAGAAGCATCGCAATCCTGTGAAGTCATATTCATCAGTCCAATAAACAAGTGCCAATTCCAAAAACCGGCTCAACTGGTCTGGTCATACAGCCATATTTATCACGAGGAACATGTAAAAGCACTTATCTTTGTAGTGATAACAAGTGAATTTGCACCATTACGCATCGTTTCATTTGTTTTAATTAAAAAGAGAAACAAGACACACATAATAAAAAAATCAACCAGGGAGAAGTTAATTCTCAAAGGAAGTCTGTGAACAAAATGACCTCCACAAGGTTTGATTGTTGCACTATAGGGGAGTGAAGGGAAGTATGAGATCTAGTTTCACACTTTAAATTACTCAGGAAAATTTAAATGCAAAGAAGCTTTTGATCTCAACATTGTGGGAGAAACTCATTGAAAGTTGAATATGAACACAGAGCAAACCATTTGTTTTGTTTTCTAAAAACATTTCGTTGGAAATATGACGAAGAAATTGGTTTAAACATGTAAATCAACAAATGGTCTCATTTTGTCCCCAGAAGACTAATGGAATATGCAAAGCTTTCTGAGTATACGTAATGATGATATTTTGCAATTTAGGAAACGTAAGTGAGATTCATCGTATCAATCAATAAGATAAAATGTATAAATCTATTAAACGAAAGTAAACCTCGTCCAGACTTGGCCCCAGGATGAGTCCAAAGTCAGAGACATGGCCGAAAGGTTTAGCAAACTAAGCGACAGAGACAAATTCAAGAAAATCCCAAATCTAACAAGAAGATAAACGACGAGAAGAAGAGATCTCTTTATGACAAAAACAAGTGCAAAAAGCTCTTTCAGAATGTCCTAGAGATTGAGGATTCCTGAGCTTCTTCTTTACTCTTAAGGATCACCAGACCACCACCGAGCCAGACCAGAGCCACCTTGCTGTTACATCAGAACCAAATCACAACTTTCCGTTTTCTTCTTCACTAACTGAGGATCAGTTGATGAATTTTTGTCCGTTCGGTAATCCTGATAATCAGCAACAGACAGAATCATTAACGAATCTTCTCATGAATGTTGGTGTGACAACAAGTACCGAGTAAGACCTGAATCTTCATCATCAGAGCAAGTTTTCAATATTTCTGTATAGCCATGGAAACGCTACTTTTACTCGATTGCCAGCATCAAGCTTTGACCAAACGTTGATTCCCTATAACAACAACACAGCTCCATCTTACTGTGTTCTTGTAGTTTGAGAGTGGGAAGACAAGAACTTAATCTTGTTTGTTTTATATTCCACGTCTGTTTATTCTATTAGGTCAAAGTTACAACAATCTTCGTCCATGTTATATATAGTATATGATTTTGATTTCTACTTTTTTCTTCGGTCTTATACACATCGAATTGGTTCATTGAAAAAAAAAATACAAACTTTTCCTGTGATGGCTATAATGAATATCTGTATTGTTTATGGCAGTGAATCTTGTTATGATTGATCTCAGTCGTCTTTGTCATCAGTTTCATCATCGTCATAGTAATGGAAAGGATGTGGAACCGACTTGAAGGCTCTGTATTTGCCCACATTGTTCAAGTGCTCATTCTCCAACCTGAAAAATTAACACCACATTACTAATCATTCCACTCATATAAAAACTGGACCTTTTTTGGTATACAGAAAAATCCATATATGTACCTGAAGAAGCTCCACATTCCACGACGAACAATCTCTAAACATGAAATAATGGTTGATACAGCGACTTTGTGAAGAGACTTCAAATTGAACTCCAGCACCAGCTGCATCCATGCCACTCTTAGAATCACATTCACTACCTGTCAAAAGATATATTCAAACCAGAATCTTTATTCGATAATCAAATCGTGTATGAGATTCTCTGATATTGTACCATGGCTGCAAAATAGACGCTCTTGTGAGGGACAAGAAGTTTGTCTCTAAGGTATGGATTCTTGGAATGCCTACGGAGGAGTCCCCAGTCTATAACAATGTCCCAGAATGTGTTCATACATGTCGCAACACCTGAGCTTACAAGAGCCAGTATCATCCAGTTTCGTCCCTTTTTCAGCTCAAAAGCTGTTCTTATGATGACTGCAATGATTGTCAACATGTATTTCAGAGCATTGTATCCGTGCACGGAATCTTTTTCTTCGCATAATCTGCGTATGCACTACAACAACAACAAAAACGATATACATATGTGTCACAGAATTGGTGAGGGCAGTAACAAAACAAGAGATTGAATTGTGTGATGATGATACCTGGAGGAAGCGGAGCCAATAAGGTATAACAGCAACGACAAAGTAGAAGGCATTGTAAACACCATGACTATGACACTTGTTTTGTCTCTGCAAGTATTCTCCTAAGCCATAGTAGCAAATGAATAGCTCAAAACTCCTGATGGCTTGTACCTGAACTTACCAAAACAAATAACAACAGCCAATAAAATCCTAAGTCATCCATTTTCAAAACAAAAACGTATTATTCAAGTTTAAAATACTGAACCTGACTGGTTAAGTGGTCTGCCAAGAAAAAATCTGGAAGTGTAACCTGTGATGAAGAACAAAAACATGAAAAATGGAAACTTTGCTGTTCTTGGTTTTAGCAACTGGTATACAAATATACTTATATGAAAAAATTAAAACAATCACCTCGTAGAGAGGAGCACAAATGCAGTGAAGCAGCGATCGAATGAAGAACACGCGACTTGAGCGGTATATGATGTTGAAAGGACAAAAAAGTATGAACAGAACAATCTGCACACAAAAAGTGTTGTTTAAGCCAATCTTATCAAACGATACTTAACCATTGCTCAAAACGTAAACAATGAAGAAGTATCTTACAGTGACTAAACCCAAGGGAATAACTTGAGGGAGTGTGTTATGATCTTTTATCTTCCAGTCCATATCAAGCTGCAAATTTAGCAGGAAACACATGAAAGCAAGCACAGCGAGACCGGTGCTTACCAAGAAAACTTCTCTGTAACCCAACTCCGTTCCTTGCTTGAAACCAAAGATGAAGGTATAGTTGACTCTATAACGCCTCCAGAAGTATATATTTGCCGAGTACATGAGCATATGTAGAATGATGTAACCAAATAAGCTGCAGGACAAGCAATACTTGTGAGTGTTAGGCAAGAAAGATCTGTTTTCTAATCTTCTAAGCACATGTTCTGAGTCATTGATCAAAATCAATAATGAATTGCCTGTAAAGGGGGATAATATTCGCCATGTATTCAGTACCGTAGTCCTTCTCCATGATCTTTCTACTTTCTATCTTGAAAACAACAGCAACAATTAGTGCAATTGAGCAACCAGAAAAGAAACCTGTGGGAAGTTGAAGAACAATGTATCAGTGAAGGAACGTAACATCTTTGAAATCTGAATCTATCTTTTTCTTGCAGATTCACTTACCAGAGAAGAATGTGACCCTGTGCCTTTCTCTTTTAACTTTTGGCCTTAGACACTTCATGCCTTCTCTTCGATTTCCGCTTGAAAAGTGCTTAACGAAAGTTACCTCTACTCTCTCTAGGAGTCTGTTAACCTAAATAAGGATACAGTGAACAAAAACATTCGATGTAAAACGCAAAACGGATAAATGGTTCAAAGCCTGAAATGCTCCACAAACCTCATCAGAACTCCCAATCAATGAATTATCCACAGTTTTCATGTAGTTCCTGGACGCATTCCTCGAAGCAATCTACAACACATTAAGCAGGAATATGAATGCATCATGTGGTTCATTTGCTCATGCTTCTATCTTTCTGTAAGGAGATAAAGAAGAAGCTCTTCATAATCTAACCTTCTCGTACTTTTTCATGATCTTTGAAAACGCCAGAAGATTCATGAAACTGATGCAAGTTGCACAAACTGATCAGTAGTACAACGACAACATGAAAGATACAAATGCTTGAGCTTTTAGCTGATCCTTCTCCTCACCTGTACTCCTTGAGACGGCGGAGTTTCTGATAGAACTCACTAAAAACAAGCCTCAACTGTTCCTCTGCTTTCTTTAATCCTTTCTTGGAGATTGGTTCATCGTTTTTAGAATCTCCGAAAACCCCTTTTAACGCAGAAATGGGAGATTCAAGCGCATCATTCATCTTCACACGCTCCAGTATCTCATGAAGATCCTGCTTATCACCAGTACCAGCTTCCTCTTCGTTCCCATCAGTGTGAGAAACCGGGATAATGTCAGCAGCGATATGGGAGGCTTCTTCTTCCGGAATGCTAGTTCTGTCAATACCGTGAACCATATCTGTGTTTGCACTACCTGCAAGTACTTCAAGCATTCAGTAAACTAAAAACAAAACCATCAAGAACATAAGATGTTTACCTGGTGTTCTCATTGTGTTATCAGATGATGTATCTACTACAACCTTATCAGAAGGATGCTTCTCCAAATTCAAGTTACTTGCATCAGGCTTCTGCACCTTGATCCGTAACGCAATCAGTGCATCCATTTGTTTATCAAGCAAAGCCGCTTCCTCAAGCACTTCCTCGACTTTGTCCCGGTAAAATTTGTTGACTTTGTTCAGATTCTCATCGAGATTTCTGAAGAAAGACTCTTCGAACTCACCTCCTTCTTCAGCTTTTTTTAGAAACTTTGTCTTGTACAGCTTACGAGAATCATCTTCTTGCTGCACCGTGTCAACTTTTATGACTTGGTCCTCAATGTCACCTGCATGTTCACTGTTCCTACGATGGAACGAAAGGCCACTAAACGAACGGTGCAAAGCTTCTGCCTGCTGCGACACTTTCGAGGCTACTCTAGTAAGCTTGTTGTGCTTGTAGCTACGTATCTCTTTTAGAACCCTCTTCAAGCCATTGTAGTCCATATAAGCTTCTACCCACTCTGGCACCATTTGCTTCTTAAATATCTTTCCAAACTTCATCTTTTTTGCAGCTCAATCACAAGCCTTACGAAGAGAAGAAGAAATCTAATGACACATGCAGCCATAGATTAGCAGAATCTAAGGTTCGCGTTGTAGTTACATTCCACTCAATTCAGATATAAAAACCATAACTTGGACATGCGCCTATCAACATAGAGATTAACATTGATAACGAAACTCAACGAGTAGAGATGGATACCTTGATAAGGAAGAAACGTAGAGGGTATAATAAGAAACTTCTCTGCAAGTTTTTGACTTACACCATTGACGAAGAGAAAGAAGACGAAAGGAGACGTCGGTACTTGAAAACGTCTCTATCTGTTTAGTATCGCCGACTGATACTATTATGGTGTATTATTGATAACCGCAAGAGATCGTCTGCGGCTGAGATTATGCTGTTAACAAGTTATCACGTCTTCCAGAGCCGTTGGATTCTTCTGCGGCTGGGACTGAGTGCCACGCGTCGTCCGTTAGATGGATTGCGTGTTGTTGATAGATCTTGTTGCGGCCGAAACCGATGGAAGAAAGCAAATCATAGATACCTGGTTTGACCATTTATTTGGCCCACCAGAGGGTGACACGTGTTGCTACGTATGCTCCAGTGTGGCAGTAAAACCGCATAATTTGGCAGTATGGAACCATTTAGCCTTTAACCAATTAAAACCGGCCTTCTCATTTTTTCCTGATTTCCTCTTTATTGCGTTTATATTGCTAAATTTGTTTTATCAAAATTCCTTCTGCAGAAGCGATTAAAAAAATGGTGGAATATAGAGACATTCCCCTTCGCTTTGATCTAAACTGTAGCTTATTATTAAATAAGCTCTAAATGCATGTTTAAAGAAAGCAAATATCATATTGATTCTGCAGGAGAAATCCAAAATGATATATGCCAAAACAGAGTCAAGTCTACAACATATCCCTTGATATTTTCACCCTCTTGAGACCAAACCCAACAAGGCTTAATCACATAGTTAAGTCCTGGTCAGTTGTAAGAATTGTTTGTTGATCAGGTATTGCCCGCGCACCGCTGCAACACTAGAAAGGAGGCAGGCAGCTTCACTCGCCCACAACTCCTGAAAACACACAACATTGTATGCACATTAGCTTGGTGGTGCCAAGAACATTCTGCAATAGAAATTGATATAATGACACGATAACATTTTGTGTCAAGAAGCAATCTCAGGTAATTCCAGAGAGCAACAAAAAAGCCTTCTTTGAAACCCCCCCCCCCCAAAGTCACATTTAACACAAACCTTACCAATAGATTCAA
Source organism: Iljinskaea planisiliqua (assembly GCA_900108845.1). Taxonomy (NCBI): domain Eukaryota; kingdom Viridiplantae; phylum Streptophyta; class Magnoliopsida; order Brassicales; family Brassicaceae; genus Iljinskaea; species Iljinskaea planisiliqua. The sequence goes on from FNXX01000009.1 coordinate 4,246,255, forward strand.
AACGTCAAGGGACATCAGAAAATGATCTAATCACCTGCAACGGATGATCACGGGAGTAGCTATAAGAACCTTCCGTCCCTCTCGTGTGTTAAGAAACCTGCATGATTTGGGAAAGCAAAGCTATGCTTTAACCTTATAACTCTCTAAGAGGACAGGCATAGACACCAACCGGTTTTCTGAGAGACTGAAGGCTTAGTATAATCAATGATTTTTTTAGCCTAAACGAAGCAAATCAGATTAACATGTTAACATTTCCCAAGGATGGGCAGTGAAACGGCCAAATACAGCCAAGTAGATTGAATCTTTACCAGGAAATAGAATGAAACTAAACTTTTTGAAAATCTGAAAGACATTCTTAGAGAAGAGACACATCTTGGGACACAGTTTCCATAATCGGCTGAGTTTCGCCTCCAGAAGCTTCCAAAGCTTCCACAGCTTCCATACTATAAGACCGGCAACTAAAATAGAAGACAGCACTCATCATTGAATCAATGAGTACCACAAATGAATACATCACCACAAGAAGTGGACCTTCCCATACCCTCGAGGACCCGTCTCCATAACTCAAGATCTTCACTCTATGCTCAAACAATCCTTCCACAAACGTCAATCCTATCGTTGATCCTAGAAATATCAACAAACCAACCTGAGTCTGCCCTTTGATCAGATCATTCGCTCTCACCAACGCTCGTGGACCCGAAACATCTTCAAGAATCGAGATGACGATCGTCGTGTTGCAGATTATAATGACGTTAGCAAACACTACGGAGAACCCCAAACCGACGAAGATGGCTCCATAGGCGTTGAAATCAGGAGAGAAGCCAAGAACGAAGAAGGAGCTACAGAGGGCGACAAGGAAGACGCAGAAGGAAGTGAGGCAAACAACAATGACAAGACAAACCCACAAGTAAGTGAAGACAAGACGCTTCCAGAGTCTCTGCATGATCACCAAGAACTTGCTTATCACAACTTTTCTCCTCGAGTAAGTGCAATCCACAGAGTAGACAACAGCCGCTCTCGACAGAAGCGAGAGAGTGACGAACAAAGGGAAACACGTGGCAGACGAAACAGCTGTCTCGGAGAATTTCTGACAAGAGTTTCTCACGAATGGCAACAAAGGGAGGCCACTTGATTTCGCGACCAAGAGAAGCCTCACTGTCAGTGAATTAACCACTGATTGATCAACTAAGAGGTTCGGTAATAGAATCGCCGAAACAGGACAGATCATAAGAGCTGCGATTAACATGAAAGCGACTAGATTATACCGGAGAATTCGAACGGTTTCCCTCAGAATCTCAAATGCATTCATCGAGTGGAACTGATGATCAGGGGACGATGATTCTATCTCGAATTTCTGGAAATTGGATTCTTGGTTCGTTCCAGAAAATCCAGTATCCATGATTATAACGAAACGGGTTCAGATGAGATGCGTACCATAAACTCGGATTCTCTCTACAAGGAACAAAATCGATGCAATGTTAAGATTTGTTCTTGTTCTTGTTGTTCTTTTAGCTAACCCAAATTATGGGATTAGCATCGTAATCATAAACAGAATGAAACGCCGCGTTTAAAGCATGAAACCGTCACGAAAGGAATGAGTATTTGGAATCTCCTAGAGCGCAAAAATTAAAAATTAAGAAAAGAAAAAAAAACAGAATTCACGCATAAGGAGCTTCGAAAGTGATGGCAAGAGATCCTCTGCGGCGGAGATCATGCATGAGAAATTTTCTTTTTCTTCTACAGCCGTTAGATTCCTCTTGTGACGTCCCTAAGATGGAATGAGTGTTGTTGATCTGGTGTGGCCGAAGCCGATGGAAGGAAGCAAAATCGCTAACCATTATATATGGCCAACTAAGCATGACACGTGTTGATTTGTAAGCTCCTACATGGGGCCATCTCATGTTTCTTGTGTATAGTTTTATTGCCAAGTGTGTAAATGACAACAGCCGTGTAGGCATATAAGCTGGTGGTACCAAGAACATTATCATATTTATGTTTTCAGTGAGAGTTGATTACTTGCAGTTTCCACCAGACGATGGTTAAAAGAATCACGTTGTCATTCCACACAACCCATATTCTTCCTAGGCGATTGAACTCATAATTTGTTATCAGTGACCAACCAGGAAAAACCGTAGAGCAGATAGCATTTGCTTTAGTCTCTTGGACTCGAGTTTCTAGAACACATCCAAATGAGGCTGTGATGCTAGTAGTCCATTCACGGACAATCTTCTGTTTCCGATTTTGATTGAAACCTCTTGTATTCCAAAAGAAATACGACATTAATGTTTTCGCTGAGATGCTGTTTTACCTTTAAAGGTGGAGACTATGTCTTTTCCCCTTAAGGTATATGGCTCCTCATTGAATCGATTAGTGCTTTTTGTTGCTCTTGGGAAGCTTGGTCGTAAGACATGTTCTTGTGACACGTTGGAAGTACTATTTGATTTCTCTTCAATAATCTCAAGCTCATTCCCTTCATCTTCTGTTTCGTTTTCCTTCTCCTCCAATACTGAAAATTTGGATGGTGATATAGAAAGATGATGTGGTTGTTCCTTTTCCTCGTATTAAGTAGTTTGTATCCATATACGTACTGCATATGGGTTATGCATTATGAAGTCATTATTGGATAAACGTCTAAGTGATTTAGTTTGTTTAACCCTCTAAGCTCCATATCTCAGGGATGCATGGGCATTAGTGCCATTAATGTGATTGAATTCTGCAGTTTATATGTCAACTAGCTGAAAGTTTTTTAAGCTCCTATACATTTTGTTTTTCCACAATACTCATTAATTTACAGTATTTAAGTCCATATCTTGAATGAATATATATATATATATATATAGGCAGTGGCGATTTACTATGGTTTTCATGTTTTGCCTTTGCCTTGAAATCTAGGTTGTCATTTGACTCCTCAGCCAACTTGGGTCTACATGTTGCTCCTTGTCTCCTCACATGGTATGCGGTGAGGATTTCTATTAATAGTATTAGTATATATGTTTCTGCATACATGTTGGCCCTTTAAAGAAAGGACTAAACCCTCCTATACAATATCTGATCTTCGAGGCCAAGTATGTACCGTTAGTTATCGAGGCTGAAATCGCTATGGCTGTAAATAATTAGTTTTCGCCATATTTTCTATATAGCTAATATTTGAGCCATATATATGATTATATAAGAAGATAAATGGTTAATTTCAGGAAGGGATAATAATCGGAAGAAGCTTTGTTGTAATGAAGAACGAACAAACGGACAGGAACAAAGAGATGATAGCATTTGTTCTTATATGAACATAATTGGCTCCTTTATTTCTTGCTATTTGACAATGGGTAATTAATAGTATAAATAGAAACCCTCACCGCATACCTTGTGATAAGTTTTAGCCTTTTAGGTATCAAGTTTGGATTGTTTACAGTAATTTGCTTTTATGCTTAGCAATTTCTTTTTTCTTTCTAAATGAGCTCACAACTTTTAGAATTTGAAGTGAAAATAATTATTATACAAACGCAACGTTAATTAAAATAATCTTTCATTTTTGTTGTTGTTGTTGTTTTCATGTTACAATTTACAAAATTATTAAGAAAAAAACTGAAAATGTTTTATTTTTCAAAATTGTGAGTTCTTTTTAAATATTTCACGTATAGTTTGTGATGTTAAAACTTGGCCGGAACTTTTAAGACCATTTTCAAAGACAGCAGTGAACTACAACACGAGAACAAAAGACAACGATGTCGAATGTATAGTGATGGGCATTTGCATGATGCTTGTGCTTCTCTTCCTTGCGCCTAGCTCTATATACACGACAGTGGTTGGTCTCTCAGCCATATCATTGTATCAGCCATATTGGGCCTCATCGACTACGAGGATATGTACCATCTCTTCAAGTTTGATTTCATCGTCTGCATGTCTGCTTTCTTTAATTGGTGTTTCATTCCTTAGCATGGATTACGGCCTCATAATTTCCGTTGCGTTTTTTTTAGATTGTGTGAAAAGAGTTTTACTGTTTTGCTTTAACCTTTAGTCGTTGTGCTTATGGTGATGTCTTTGATTTGATAAGAGTTATTATTTCTTGAGTTTTAGTACACACTTACCATTATCGACGACAATTTCTTGAGAAGGTTAAAATTTAACTAGATAAACAATATTGCAAAAATTTCAAACGACTTCTGATTCTCTCTGTACGTCTCAAATATTCTACTTAACCTCTTAAAACATTCTCATTAGTAAAAACTTCAATGAGTATTTCAAACAAAGAAAGTATTAATATTTCAAGATAGTTTTGTTGTATAATTAATTTAAAAAAAAAAAAAAAAAACCACTAACTGAGACAAATGATATTTGGGGTTTCCACGAATTTTTTTTTTTTTTAAATTGAAAATTCCTTCTTTTCTCCCTCCTACATTTTATTATTTTTACTTTTTAATTATGAAATATTCTTTGAGAATTCATGAATGAAAATGTTCTTATACCTATTTTTTAGGCTTCCCACATGCTTCACAATATTACTTGTCAAAGAATTGGTTTTCCCCCATTTTCCCACATCAAGCTAGAACGTTCCATCGCATATTTTAGTACTAATAATTTAATAATCAGTCAAAACCTTTTTCAGGAAACTTGTGTCAAATGACGCCAATCTGAACTCAGCATGTGGAGTTCTTGACAAAATGTAGTAAACTAATATTAAACATCCAATTAAATAGTGCTAACGACACCATTAGATAAGAGCAGGGCGTAATTAGTGACATCTAATTATTGTTTTAATCATAAATCTGCTGTGGTGCGTGGATGTATCCCTAATGAATTTTTTTTACGTGAAAATGACACGTCATCAAGAGCGAAAATGTAGACCACCCTAGCCTGATAGTCTCCACACTCTTTTGTACTTTTGTGTGTGTTAAATACAAGTTCTTAACTAGAGAAGAATATTATTAGATTACAATTAATTATCCAAAATATTTCAAAATCACTCGATTTTTCCGCAGTAGAAGTCTAGAAGAGTTATTAAAACATCCATATATTATGAATGCAATATAAATGCATATATTAAAGAAAAATGAAAGCTATCCTAATAAATTTAAAGACTTCAAACACAAACATAATTGTTAAATAATGGAGTAGGTCATGTGCCTAATAGAATGCAAAATGGGTAGTAAGATAAGATTTTTCTTGCTCCATTTCAGACTGAATCATATTCTATAAACAATAGTACTATATTCTACTCTCTCTGTTCCTTTAAGATTGATGTTTTAACTTCTACACACAGAGTAAGAAAAATTTATTACTTTAATTTTTTATACTAATTTTTTGTTTAATTTATTCAGAAAGTAATAATAAATAACTTTTTATCTTTTTATGCATTAAATACTAACCAATAGTTAATCTTGTAAAGTGAATTACATTAAAATAAAGTTTTTGATATAAATGAAATACATTAATTAGAGGTTAAACAACAATTTTTGTGAAACAAAATATAACTCTAAAAAATCAACCTTTAAGAAACGGAAGGAGTATAAGTTATCCTACTTGGATCAAACTCGGCCTCTAACATTGAATAATCTTCCTTTTAGCATTTAACAAGAAATAATTCATTTATCTAGTTCACGCAAATAGGAAAATAATTAAGTAAAGCATGGTAAAGAAGCTAGAGATTATGATGACGACTTGATAAATCATCCTCAATCATTTATGATTTGGTTCCTACACTAAATTTGGAGCTTTAGTGTGCGTCATCTCATCCTAAACCCTCCTATATTTTCAATCCTATCTTTTTTGTCCCATGCCCCATATAGTATTAAGTAAATGGCTTGGTGACATACACAAATAGATGTTTCATGTGTCATTTAAAATATAGTATAGTATAGGAACACTTGTCAAAATAGCTTATTTTGCGTTTTTCTTTTTATTGGTTACGATATCATTCTTGGATTATCAATTAACAAAATAGTTTCTTTAAAACGTTTGAAAAAATAATTGTACATGCCCCAGTGTTGATCATGAATTTTCACCATAAGCGGGAACGTTCCTTTGCATATTTTAGTAATCTAATAATCATACAGAACATGTTTCAGGAAACCGTATTGTCCAATCTGAACTCAGCAAGTGGAGTTCTTGACAAATGCAGTAAACAAAGATTTAATCATCCAATTAGGGGTTGGTAATGACACTATTAGATAAGAGCAGGGAGTAATTAGTGACATCTAATTATTGTTTTAATTATAAATCCGCCGTGGCGCGTGGGTGTATGCCCTCCACAATCCTTATCCCTATAATGACTTTTTACGTGAAAACGCCACGTCATCAATAACAAGAAAAGTGGTCCTTCTAACCTTATGGTGTGCCACGTTGCTTTTCCAAAAATATAACAAAGAACGGTCTTCACACTCTTTTTGTACCTTTTATTCTTGTGTAATACAAGTTCTTTAGTACTTCTCCTTTGGTTTCCTATAATTAATACTTTTTCTGAAAACTAAATATCATTATTATTAGTTTATAATTAATTATCCATAATATTCAAAAATCTCTCGATTTTTCAGCAGTCAACAAAAAAAAAAGGATTAACGAGGTAAAATATATGATCATACGCATGTGAAACCCATCTACATATCTACTTTAATTCAATCCACCAATGAATAGTTTTCTTTGCTAAAATAAATGAATAGTTTTCAAATATGATTTACGATCTTGATTTTTTCAGATATATATAAATATGAATTATATATATATATATATATATATCTGAGCAGTCATCTAGATATTTTATATTTATAAGGATGGGCTATTAAAAGTGAAAAAGTTATTGAAATATATATGTAGCCTCCCATAATGTTGGGTCTTGATGTGTATTTGTCATTACATAAAACTACATAGTGCAGATAATAATTATAACGTTGTATGACTTTTGATTGTTAAGGCTTTCTATAATATGGATAGGGTAGACAAAGATAGGATGGGAAAGCAATAAAGAAGAACGAAGAAGAACGAATATTTGTGGAAATAGGACAAAAGAATATACTTCTGTTTGAAATGGAGATTCACCTAAATACTAATACTATAGCCCATGCAATGCAACCAAACAAATCAGTGGTCAAGCACACTCAATTATATGTCCTCCTTCTCTCTTTTCTACGATGAAGACCCTTTAGAATCCTCACGATCAAAATATCATTTCGACACTATCGTCTAATTCTAACTTAATTATTTTCCCTATTAAGCTTTTTATATATATACATCTGTGATTTTTAGAATTTATAGAACCAAATCCTTTAAAGTTAAAAATGAATCTATAATCATGTAAACTAAATATCTAGTGTCAAATAACACTTTTTCTTTTTTTCTGGATCACATGCTTTTCATGAAAAAACATTATCTAACTCAAATTCCTTTTTTAAGCCTTTTTAACCGTGACTGCCTGCCTTTGGACCAATATGAGGATTAGACAGATTTGTATAAATATTATATGGCGAAAAAACAATAGATGACTAGAGATAATGGATAGGACATTCCAAGGACAAAATTAATTATTATTTAAATCGAAATGTACCAACCAATAAGAAAGAAGTGACGCACACCAAACGACAAAAAAACCTCAAGCATATAAACCCCAACCTTCTCGGCTTTCTAACATTTCATAAACCTTATAAAACATCAAACACTAAGCCAAAACCAAAAAACAAAAAACAAAACCAGTTCCTGTTTCATTAGATTCTTGTATTTGTCCTAAAATCATGGATAAAAGTTCCAGTTCTACACTCCCTCCAGGATTTAGATTTCATCCTACCGACGAAGAGCTCATCGTTTACTATCTCCGTAACCAGACCATGTCCAAGCCATGTCCTGTCTCCATCATCCCAGAAGTAGATATCTACAAATTCGACCCTTGGCAATTACCCGGTTCGACCCGCTTATTTATTTTCTCAATTACATATATTTTATTTTGGGACTACTAAATTTATTTTGCTTTCCGTTGTGCATATGAACAGAGAAAACAGAGTTTGGAGAAAATGAGTGGTATTTCTTCACCCCGAGAGACCGAAAGTACCCAAACGGAGTCAGACCAAACCGGGCAGCTGTTTCCGGTTACTGGAAAGCGACCGGTACAGACAAAGCAATTCACAGCGGTTCGAGTAACGTCGGTGTCAAGAAAGCTCTCGTTTTCTACAAAGGCCGACCTCCCAAGGGGATCAAAACTGACTGGATCATGCACGAGTACCGTCTCAACGATTCACGTAAAGCATCGACGAAACGTAACGGTTCCATGAGGGTAAGCAGAAGATAAAAAACTAAAACTCATGTATGTTATAACTTGTGTTGTTAACAAATGTTCTTTTCGAAATCTTTGCAGTTAGATGAATGGGTACTGTGTAGGATATACAAGAAGAGAGGAGCAGGGAAGCTTCTAGATGAGAAAGAGGGGTTCATGGATGAAGTACAAATCGATGAGACGTTAACAGTTGTTACGAACGAAGCAGAGAGAAGAAAGAATGAAGAAGAGATAATGATGATGACGTCGACGAAACTTCCAAGAACGTGTTCGCTTGCTCATTTGTTGGAAATGGATTACATGGGACCCATCTCTCACATTGTAACACCGTTCGATCTTCATCATCTTGATTCGGTCAACATGAACGAGTCTAGTTGGTTCGGGGATCTACAGATTAACCAAGACGAGATCTTTAACCATCATCGTCAGGCTAGTATGTTTCAGTTTTAGTGATGGGTTAGTAAAACGAAGAAGAAGAAGAAGAAGAAAATTTGAAAATGGAGAAAAAGAGATGTGCTTGGAAAGTTATTTTGGTACATATTTGGTTGGTTTTGGTACACGAAAATTGTACAATATCAACAAGTAAAGACCCAAATGGGATTTTATATTTTCTCCCATATGAATGTGAAATGAAAAAACATGTTTAATTATAAATTCAAGATAGACGGAGTCATGGAGTTGATTTACATTATACTAACTAATAAACAAAAACTTTTCGTATTATGCGATGTTTTAAAAAAGAGGATAAAAAGAGAGATTGAGATTACGTTAGCTTGGGACGATAAAGTCGATGGCGTGTGGAGGAATCTACGCCAGATGCAATGAATTTGAGTGCTTATCTTTGTCGTTTTGTTAGATAACGAATGTTACTTGTCATCATCGTACTTTAAACCCGCTCAATTTGATTCGGTCTGCGCAGACTCAAACCATAATGGAAAGAAAGGAACTTCTCTCATAAGTAAGAATTAAAAAATGTGGGCCCTTTCGGCGGATTTCGATTTTGACCGGTTTCAGTGTACCAAGACACGGTTTACAAAAACCAAAAGGACCAGACTGGTTCTACATAAGAACACACACTAAAGAAGTGAGCCATTTAACAAAGAATGAAGTATAAAGAAATATTGTTAGCTAAGTATTAGATTGCTCACAGGCTTTGGCTGATCACGGACCAAACCAGATAGAGATATAAAAACTCTATGAATCTTTAGTTCTTATTTTTCAGATTCAAAGAGTCAAGCAAAAATGTCGGTGTGGATGGTTCTTGCTTGCATGTTGACATCATGGATCTTCTTGCACCGATGGGGACAGAGGAAGCAGAGAGGTCCCAAGACTTGGCCTTTGGTCGGAGCAGCGATCGAACAGTTAACCAATTTTGACCGAATGCACGATTGGCTCGTTGAGTATCTCTATGAATCAAGAACCGTAGTTGTCCCAATGCCCTTCACCACTTATACATACATAGCAGATCCCATCAATGTCGAACACGTCCTCAAAACCAATTTCTCCAACTACCCAAAGGTGAAAAAGACAAACTCTTTATAGTAACGTATATACACACAAGTGTTGTTGTCATTTTCATTTATATTTTTGTGTAATAAGGGAGAGACGTACCATTCGTATATGGAAGTTTTGTTGGGAGATGGAATTTTCAATTCAGATGGTGAGCTCTGGAGGAAACAGAGGAAAACCGCGAGTTTCGAGTTTGCTTCCAAGAATCTCAGAGACTTCAGTACTGTAGTGTTTAAAGAGTATAGCCTCAAGCTCTTCTCTATCCTTTGCCAAGCTTCTTTCAAAGACCAACAAGTAGATATGCAGGTAACAACAATCCATCAAATAACAGAACATGTTCGTATTTTCTTTTGTCTTAAATCCTTTCTTGCTATTTTTGGCTCTAGGAACTGTTGATGAGAATGACTCTGGACTCCATATGTAAAGTGGGATTTGGTGTGGAGATAGGGACATTGGCTCCAGAGTTACCAGAGAATCGCTTTGCTAAGGCTTTCGATACTGCAAATATAATCGTAACACTTCGTTTCATAGACCCTCTTTGGAAGGTGAAAAAGTTCCTCAACGTAGGCTCTGAGGCATTACTTGACAAGAGCATAAAGGTTGTCAATGATTTCACTTATTCAGTCATAAGAAGAAGGAAAGCAGAGATATTAGAAACACAGAAATATCCTTCCAACAACAAGGTAAGAGAAAAATGTTAGAACTCAAATGTACATCACACTTGTCACATAGTAACATTTTGTTTCTTTCTCAAAATCCTATGGAATCAGATGAAGCATGATATACTCTCAAGGTTCATTGAGATCAGTGACGACCCTGAAAGCAAATCGACTGAGAAAAGCCTTAGAGATATCGTCCTTAACTTTGTCATTGCTGGAAGAGATACAACAGCGACAACTCTCACTTGGGCTATATACATGATAATGATGAATGAACATGTCGCTGAGAAGCTTTGCTCAGAGCTACAAGAACTCGAAAGAGAAAAAGCAGAAGAGACTCAAACACCGTTGCGTCACTACGATACAGAGGATGTCAAGTCCTTCAGCGAGAGGGTAACACAATTTGCAGGAATGTTAAACTACGATTCCTTAGGGAAACTACACTACTTACACGCCGTGGTTACGGAAACACTTCGTCTCTACCCTGCAGTTCCTCAGGTATGCATCAACTAATCCATCAAAGAAACAATTGGGACTTAAAACAAGAAAGAAAAAACTAGAACATTTTGGATCATATTGTAGGATCCAAAAGGAGTATTAGAAGATGATATATTACCAAATGGAACAAAAGTAAAAGCAGGAGGAATGGTTACATACGTTCCATACTCAATGGGTCGCATGGAATACAATTGGGGATCAGATGCAGCGGCGTTTAAACCCGAAAGATGGCTTAAAGATGGCATCTTTCAGAACGCTTCTCCATTCAAGTTCACAGCTTTTCAGGTATAAACTGAAGTACATAAACACACATGCAAGATTCTGTATGGATAACAACACGAGTTTCATGTGTGTGTGCAGGCTGGACCTAGGATATGTTTGGGAAAAGATTCAGCTTATCTACAAATGAAGATGGCAATGGCGGTTCTTTGCAGATTCTATAAGTTCCATTTGGTGCCAAATCATCCTGTCAAGTATCGGATGATGACGATTCTATCTATGGCGCATGGTTTGAAAGTTACTGTATCCAGACGTTAATAGACAAAACCAAAAAGATAGAAAAATAAAGTGTGAAACTCTAATCCAATGTGAAATGATCCAAGAAGATAAAATATAAATCTTTATAAACTATTTTGTTCTGAAAACACCAAAGAAGATCAACTGTATAAATCAAACAAACAAAACTTCAGAGGACAAAATAACAATCAATAGAATAATGGGGACGAAAGCTAACAATTCGAACGTGATATAAAGTAATGATATTATAAGAATAATATTCGGCCCATTAAAGGCCCAAATATATTTCCTTTTTTATGAAAGGAGAGAATAATTAGCTGCGTTAAGTTGAGGCATTCGTCATCATCGTGGAACGTGCAGCTCAAAACACTAAAACAAGATAGATCGGATCTGACCCGGTTCTCGTCGGAATCTCCTGACGGTTAACCGGCGTTCCTCATCCACCTCTCATTTCAGGTAAATAGTTTCACTTAAATCTGTTTCCGATTGAATTTTTTCTTTCTCCCTGTTGATATTATATGTTTGATCATGGGCCTTTTGTGAACGATTGTTAATGGAAAAAAATTTCAAAGTGTGATTTAGAGTTGTATCAAGATCTAGATAGGATTCGGTTTCTCTTAATCACTGAAAGTTTTGAAAACGAGAGTGGACTTTTAAAACAGTAACTATGGTTTTGATGTTGTGTTTAGAAGGAGATTAGATGTGTTGTGTACTTTTGTCCTAAAACTTGGATTTTCCTATTGATTCCTTGGATCACAATCTTGAGAGAGAAGATATGAAGAACAATGTGAAGTTGAAACATAATTTTTTTTCTAAAAATTCAGTTATGGAAGACGTCAAGGGAAAGGAGCTTGTTGATGATACTCCAGTTGAACAAAAGAAGGTTTCAGATGAAACGGAGAATCATAAACAGCCATCATCTGAGTGTGAGGTAATCACTTCAGAGTTTAATATAGTTATCATCCTTCTCTCTGTATTCAAGAACTTTTCGTAGAATCTGTTTAGTTTTCTAACTCATTCTGTTGGTATTACTTAAGGAAAATGCGATCAAGAAAAAGTATGGAGGATTGTTGCCAAAGAAAATTCCATTGATATCCAAGGTAGCTTAGTTTTTACCATTGATACTGTTCTCTACCGTAATCCATTAGAGAAAGCTGATTCAGATGTGTTCATGTTTCATTAAAGGACCATGAGCGTGCGTTTTTTGACTCCGCTGATTGGGCTTTAGGCAAGGTGATTCTTGCAAACTTTAACTCTGTCCTTGAATCTTTTTTTTTTGTCTTTTTCTATTTGCTACTGTCTCTTTCTATGTGGTGTGCAAGCTCTTAAAGTAAGTAAAACACATTAAAACTAACTACTTGTATTTGCCACTTTAATCAGCAAAAAGGGCAAAAGCCAAAAGGGCCTTTGGAAGCTCTCCGCCCAAAACTGCAGGTAGAGTTGAAAACTCTGCTTTTTCCCACATGTTTCTTGTTTGTCTCTTTGACAAAACTCGCTTTTCTTTTGTTTCTCCACTTGTTTCTTGTTTTGTCTCTTTGGCATTAATATCTATCTGTTCACGCAACAGCCAACCCCGCACCAGCAACCAAGAGCGAGACGAATGGCTTTAGCTTCAGGCGACAACACTGAAGGTGACGTATTTTTTAGATACGAATCCACAAGCTTTGTCGTTCTTGATTCCATTTGACGTATTACTCTCAAGTTCATTAAACGCATCTCTTTGTAATCTCGTGTGAGATCAGACCCCGAGACGGACAACAACGAACCTCTCGATGACCAAGCCTGTGCATCAGCTGTTGACAGTACCAACTTGAAGGATGATGGAGGCAGCGATGCTGACGCGAAAGATAATATTAAATCGTGAACAAACATATAGAGATCTCTTGGAAAGCAAAACAAACAACATCACAAGTCAATTTACAGAAGAATAAGCGACCAGGTTTGCTTTGCAACGGTTGTAATATCGAGAGTCTCTTACATTATCCATACTTGGGCATCAGCAAATCTGTATCACATACGAACCTAGTGGTTTGGAAACGTCTATTGGAGGAATTGCAAATGGTTTGCTTTTTAATGATCCATCAAAGCCCTCTTAATCATTGATTCATTACACAAATCAAGTAGTTAATTCATCTGAACAACCATGATTAGACATGAGGCCCAAGCTTACAGTTATAAATCAAGTAGAGAGTCCTTGTGAGCTATGATTTTTATGACAACAGCTAGAGAAAATTAGTAAAAACACGTGTTTTTTTAAGTGTTCATGTCGAAAGTGTTTTTGATAAATACTTTGTTAATGGTTAGGGTCAATGTAAAATTTATAAATTGGAATTAGTTCATCAGCTTTCGTAATAGCGTCGGAAGCTTAAAATAAACACATTTTAAAAACTGGATATATATTTTTACAATGTAAAATTTTCTCAAAAATGAAACTATTTCCCAAAACATTTGGATATTAATATACTCCACTATATCAACCTCTTTGGGGTTGGTGGAAGACAAGCCATACAAGCAAACTTTTTAGGCACGTTATTAAAAAAACAATAACAGTTCCTCCTGCTATATGATTAATTAATTCAACACGTCCTTGTAATTTCTCGTTCTTGTGGCGCTATATTAAAATCCTTTGGTTGGCATAAAAGTCTTAAGAAAGACTTGACTTGAGAATTGAGATCCCGAACCCTATTCATGGCTCTGTCTTCGTCTAGCAATTGGATACACGGCGTCTTTCCGAGCTTCCATGGGGCAGATGTTCGCACAACTTTTCTTAGTCACGTTCTTAAAGAGTTCAGAAGAAAAGGAATCGACACATTCATCGATAATAACATCAAGAGGAGCAAATCAATCGGTCCCAAACTCATAGAAGCTATCAGAGGGTCAAGAATTGCGATCGTCTTGCTCTCCAGGAACTACGCTTCTTCAACATGGTGCCTCAACGAATTGGTGGAGATTACCAAGTGCAGAACAGAGTTTGGTCAAACAGTGATGCCTATTTTCTACGAAGTTGATCCATCTGATGTGAAGAAACAGGCTGGAGAGTTTGGGAAAGTCTTTCAAGATACATGTAATGGTAGAACAGAGGAGGACACTTGGAGATGGAGAGAAGCTTTGGCAGAAGTGGCCCCAACAGCTGGAGAGCATTCTTGCAACTGGTTAGTCCTCTTTGATCTCCACTAACTTTCTTACAACTGCTTAGCCTTCATGACAATGTAATGGATGCATTATGATCTGACTATGTTGTTAGGTGTAGTGAAGCGGATATGATTGAAAAAATTGCGACTGACGTTTCAAACGTGTTGAATGAATCTATTCCATCAATTTACTTTGAATCCTTAGTTGGGATTGAAGCTCACATGGAAAAGATGCGGTCCTTGTTAAGCCTAGAATGTTATGAAGTGAGAATGGTAGGGATTTGGGGTCCTTCAGGGATTGGTAAGACGACCATCGCAAGGGCTTTATATGAAAAACTTTGTAGTAACTTCACACATACTGCTTTTATGGAGAGCATTAAAGGAGGTTATACAACTCATTACCTCGACAACTATGCATACATGTTGCAACTACAGGAACAACTTTTGTCTAAGACACTCAACCATAAGGATTTGAAGATAGGTCACTTAGGAGTGGCACAAGAAAGGTTGAAAAACAAGAAAGTGCTTGTCGTTCTTGATGATGTGGATCGGTTAGTGCAACTAAATGCCATGGCAGACAAACCTCAATGGTTTGGTCGTGGAAGTCGAATTATCATTACAACGCAAGATCAAAAACTCTTGAAGGCACATGGGATCGATCATATTTACAAGGTGGATTATCCAATTGATGAAGAGGCGCTTCAAATCTTCTGCATGTATGCTTTTGATCAAAACTTCCCTAACTATGGTTTCGAGGAGCTTGCGCTAGAAGTTACTAACCTTTCTGGAAAACTCCCTTTGGGATTAAGGGTAATGGGCTCCTACTTCAGGGGAATGTCCAAGCATGAGTGGATCAATGCACTACCAAGGTTAAGGACCAGGCTTCATGACGATATTAAGAGTATTTTAAGGTTCAGTTACGAAGCCTTATGCGATGAAGATAAAGATTTATTTCTTTATATAGCTTGCTTTTTCAACCTTAAAAGTATTCAGACACTAGAAGATTTTCTTGGGAAGATATTCTCGGACTTGAGTCAAGGAGTTCAAATCTTAGCTGAAAAATCTCTAATATCTTGGGAATATGGATTTATAAAGATGCATAATCTGCGAGTACAACTAGGTCGAGATATTGTTCGTAGCCAATCTGTTCATGAGCCTGGGAAACGTCAGTTTTTGGTTGATGCTAGAGAAATTTGTGAAGTGCTCACTAATGAAACAGTAAGTGTTCACATTAGTCCTCATTGTCTTGTTCCCTGCAATCTCATTTTACGAACTAACCATCTCTACTCTTATTTCATCTGGTCCTTTGCAGGGTAGTGGAAGTCTTGTAGGCATGGATTTTGACTTATCTGAGATCAACAGCGTAATTAGTATAAGCGACAGAACTTTTAAAAGAATGTGTAATCTCCAATTTTAAGATTCTACAGAAGATTTGATGATAATGGTGAAGGCACATTGCACTCTCCACAAAATCTGAAATATCTATCTCAGAAACTTAGATTACTACATTGGGATTATTTTCCGGCTACATGTTTGCCTTCTAGATTTAGTACAAAGTTCCTTGTCGAACTAAACATGCGTAACAGCAAGCTTAACAAGCTGTGGGAAGGAGTTCAAGTGAGTAATTACTTCTCTCTTGTAATCAAATTTCCGCTTTCTTTTGAAATATATACATTCTGTTTTTTACTACTTTCAAGCTTCAAAAGCGAGAGTAATCTTAACAATCATCTTTTTATTCAACTAAAACTTGGTGGCATAGGCAGAGTATGTTTTCTTGAGTATATTCTTGTTATGTTTTCACTACTAAACCGCATGAGCAACTTCCTTGTATGCTGTCTTTATTTGTCTTGTCAGCCTCTTCAAAATCTCAAGTGGGTGGATTTGTGTTGTTCTTCAGACATGAAGGAGCTTCCTGATCTCTCAACTGCCACTAATCTCTTAATTTTGGAGCTCAGTTGTTGCACTGGATTGATGGAACTACCCTCCTCACTTGGGAATGCAACTAATCTCTTGATTTTGAATATCGAGTATTGCAATAATCTGGTGAAGATACCCTCCTCTATTGAGAATATTCCTAATGTCAAGATATTTGTTGTTGGGTGCTCAAGTGTGGTGAAACTCCCCTCTTGTATATGGAAGATCACTAATCTCAGCACTTTTAATCTCGACAATTTCTCTACCTTGGTCCAGCAACGTCCCTTAATGTGGAATGCCAAGAACTTTCAGGGGTTAGATCTCAGTGGATGCTCAAGTCTGAAGAAGCTCCCCTCTATTGTAAAGGCCACTACATTAAAGGCATCGCTTCACAATGGATACTCACATTCGGTGGAAATCCCATCTTTTATTGGGAGTGTCACAAATCTTCGTGAATTGATTCTTAGTAGTTGCTCAAGCCTTGTGGAGCTCCCCGCTTCTATTAGGAATGCCACTAATCTACGGACATTGGATCTTAGCGGATGCTCAAGTCTGAGGAAGCTCCCCTCGTCCATTGGGGAATTTAGTAGTCTCAAGATGTTGAATGTCACTGGATGCTCAAGTCTGACGATGCTCCCCTCGTCCATTGGGGAATCCAGTAGTCTCAGGATGTTGAATGTCACTGGATGCTTAAGTCTGAAGAAGCTCCCTTCCTCTATTGAAGAACGTTGTAAATTTAGTAGTTTTGATTTGAAAGGATGGTCAAAACTAGAGGCTCGTCCAACCGAACTCAGTGTCACATCTCTTGGTGCACTAGATCTTCCAAAAAGGACAAAACCCAAAAGAGCCTTTGAATCCCTCCGCTCAAAACTGCATGTAAAGTGAAATCTCGCTTTTCCTTGTTTCTATACTTTTTTCTTGTTTGTCTCTTTGACACTAATATCTTGTTTATTCAACAATAAACCCCACACCAGCAACCCAAAAGCGAGAAGAATGGCTTTCGCTTCAGGCGATAACACTGAAGGTGACGAATATTTAGATATGAATCCACAAGCTTCTCGTTCTTGATTCCATTTGACATATCTTCACTGAAAGTCATTTTTCAATGCATCTCGTGTGAAATCAGACTCTGTGACTGACTACAAGGAATCTCTCGATGAAAAATTTGCTATCATATATAAATTTTTAAATGTGAATGTGACATAATAAGTTTCATAGTGGTTGCCCACTAATGTTTAGTTGGATTTTACTATTAATATCAAACCCATACAATTTTTACGGTGGGGAATGAGTGAGTGACGACGTGTTATCGTTTGCCTTATAAATTATAAAGTTTCATATAACATCTTTGGTTTTGAAGTGCTATTAAAAAATAAAGGAATGGGATATGTTACGTGTTATTGCAATGGTCTTTGTCTCATGCAGTTACGTGTCAACTTGCCATATTGTCCATCCGTTTCATTTGTTGGGTTCTTTAGCTTTTCATTTTCCTAATATCAATTCTTCACCCAAAACTCTTGCATCTATCACAAGAATCACTCTTCGTCTTCTTTAAAAGAGTCACTCTTCGTCTTCCTCACCTCAGGCGAACATTCCGGTAAAATTCTCATGCATGCAACATTTTTAAAAGATTTCCGGTGCTTCTTCAGCATTGTTTTCTTAGTTTCTTATTAATTTTTTTTTGTTTTTTTTTTGGAGGATGGGGTTTAAAGTACTAAGAGAGGAAATTTATTACAGTTTGTGAATATCCATCTGATTTCTCATTCTTGATCCCCTTGGTTTATGTGATAATCGTTGTTTAACCCATAGTTAAGCTGATAAGATGATAGGTAGAGACAAAGAGACCATCGATCGTTCCTGCTGCATGCAATTAATGTTTCATGTCTGATTAGGATTTCAGTTTAGAAAGGAACTAAAATCCTCTTGGACCTTCAAATTGCATTCATTCAAGGCCCTTATCCTAAAATTTACACTATGATGTTGTTTTCTGGCAGGTTTGTTGTTTGGACCACGGCTAAATTTATTACACAAATGGTAATGTCACACTTTTATAATCTCTGAGATAATAGTAATTCTGGATATGAAATGAATAATAATAATAATAAAAATTATGTTTTCTTGTATGTGCGATATATTTCTTCAGGCAAAACATTCCGCTGGTGATGACGATGATGTTAATTGGAATACAGATGATGAAATCGATAACTTTCAATCGTCTCCATCTTTTGCTTATGTACATTATATGTCTGAAACGTCAATTCAACCGGCTTTAACTTGGTTCTATACGCTAAAACAAGAAGTATAATCTGAATTTTGTTTTTGTGTATAACATTAGACAAACGTAGTTCATATGGGAAGCTCTGAAGCTAGTTCTTTAAAATCTAAGGTCATAGATCAGCTTATTGGTATGGGGTTTTCCGAGGAATTGGTGATCAAAGCTATACAAGAATATGGTAATGACATATCTTTTGTCTCCAAGAATTGAGAAACTTTAATGCCTTATTCTGAAATTTGCCTTGATAACATGCAGGAGAAGAAAATCTAGACGAGATAACAAATGCACTTTTGAGTTATGCAGTAAGTAGATACTCTGATTATTTGATGTATTTTTGACACCACACAACAAATGCACTTAACGTTTCACGTCATGAAGACTCATTACTGTTTTGTAGGAGGCAGAGAAAATGCATGAAACAGAGGATGGGGACATCAACAATAACTACTTATCAGATGATAATGATGACGCCAATCTTTACTCAGGTCTATCATCCTCAGATGAAGAGGTATATATACTGTTTTGTTTCCAAGTTTTTAGACTGGTTTCTCTACATTCTTTTAGTTTCTACGCATCTCTCATATTTTACATTTTGCAGAGGTATAAGACTGTATAACATTGCCTTCTTTATCCATTTTGGACAATAACAGAATGAATTAAACTCCTTCCATGAAGATGGTAGATTGCAAGCTTTGATCAAAATGGGCTATCCAAGGGAAGAGGCTTCTATAGCTGTAGAGAGATGTGGTATAACTTCTTCTATTTAAATATTTTGTTAGATGTATACATGTAGTTCTGTTATAGATGCAATCAAATGTCCTTGCAACTTATTCATGTTATTTCTCAAACTTTCTAGGAGAAGATGCAAGTTTGGGAGAGGTCGTTGACTTCATTTATGCTGCTCAATGGGCACGTCAGTTAGATGAGTTTTGGGCAGCTCCTTATGAAGAAGAGGTAATAACTTTAAATCCTCTTGAAGAACCTAGACACACATGAAGTTATGTTTCTTTAACGATGTTACTATATGTGTGGCTAATTAGAAGAAACCACAAAAAAAAGCTTGACCTTTTGATTATGTGTGCAGCAGCCAAGAATCAATGAGCCAACGCCAAGAAAGAGAAAGCTGAACACTGACATGGTCAGTGATGACGAGCTCATCCGTCTACCAAATCCAATGATCGGGTTTGGTGTACCTAAGGAACCTGGAGTTATGACGGAGAGGCCAGTCCCAGTTCCTGATATTGCTAGTGGCCCGCCTTATTTCTACTACGAGAATATTGCAATGGCTCCAAAAGGTGTTTGGGATAAGATCTCCAGGCATTTGTATGACATCAAGCCTGAATTTGTGGACTCCATATACTTTTGTGCTGCTGCAAGGAAGAGAGGTTATATTCACAACCTCCCAATCAAGAACAGATTTGAGATACAACCCTCACCACATTACACCATACAGGAAGAGTTTCCTCTGACCAAGAAATGGTGGCCTGTTTGGGATAAGAGAACCAAGTTGAACTGTGTGTTGACTTGCATCGCCAGTTCCCAGCTCACGAACAAAATACGCAAGCGTCTTGAGGAACATGACATGGATCCAGATGTGCAGAAAGATGTCGTCGACCAATGCAAGAAATGGAACCTGGTTTGGGTTGGTAAGAACAAAGCTGCTCCCCTTGAACCAGACGAGATGGAAAGGCTTCTAGGTTTCCCAAAAAATCATACTCGTGGTATAAGCAGAAGGGATCGCTACAAGTCTCTCGGCAACTCATTTCAGGTATAGTTCTATGACATAAGGCTCTTTATCAACTCATGTTTGGTTATAAAGTCTCTTCGTCAAACTTGTTTTCTTTTAGGTTGATACTGTTGCCTATCACTTGTCAGTCCTTAAGCCATTGTACCCAAAAGGCATAAACGTCTTGTCACTTTTCACGGGCATAGGCGGTGGAGAAGTGGCACTTCACCGTCTCCAAGTTCCGATGAATCTAGTTGTGTCTGTTGAGATTTCAGAAGTCAACAGGAACATCTTCCGGAGCTTTTGGGAGCAGACAAGTCAAAGGGGTGTTCTGATAGAGTTTAGAGATGTTGAAGAGCTAGACGACCATAAGATCGAGCAACTTATGGACCAGTACGGAGGTTTTGACCTTGTTATAGGCGGCAGCCCCTGTAACAACCTCGCTGGAGCTAATCGGGTTAGCCGGAGCGGACTTGAAGGAGACCAGTCATCACTGTTCTACGACTTCTGCCGGATTCTAGAGGCTGTTCGTCGCAAAGCCTCAAGAATGAGGAGATGAGTATTATCTTGTGTAGATCCCTTTTTGCATGAGTTGCGTTCAAACTTGTATGTTGCAGCTTCTTTCTGTGCCTCTGTAAGATATTATTGTAAGTTTACGCTAACCAACCATAGTGGACTACGCTAAACAAAAAGCAAACCATACTAAAGGTGAGTTTTGCGATATGCTTCATAATGTATACAAAATTGGAGGTGCTTTTCAGTATGTGTTGCATAAACTGCTTAACAATTTCAGTTTTGAGATATTCATGTTTGACCTTGATGTTCCATCCATGTTTAATTCAAGCATTATGTACTATGTGAAAAATATATAACACTAAATTTTATCATTACCAAAAAATATTTTTATGACAAATAAGATATAATTATTATTAAATATCGATCAAATAATATGTAATTGTATAAATGTTTAACATTCTTTTATTAGAAATTATAAATATGCAAATTAAGTGTTTAACATTCTTTCATTATAAATTACAAATATGCAAAAACATAAAATAATAAATAACACATAAAAGTTACAACATATGATAAAGAAAAATTTCCTAAAATTAATATGTTTAATAGTAGATTAGCACTTTCAACCAATAATATACTAGATTAGTTTTAATTTATTGCCAAAAAAAACATAATACCGAGATCTAAAACTATTAATATCTAAAATGACATTATTCTTCCCCGAAGAATCCGCTAAACTCCACTTGCGGACCAATAAAAGTCCAGCCCAAACCAGATTGTTGTTGTATAAATACCTAAAATCTAGGGTTATTTAAGACTTATTGCTGCTCTCAACTCTTCCTAGGAAATAAACCCTCGCTGTTTTCATCTCGACCATGGCCACTTCCACAGCTAATTTATTAGGTAAGCGAAAGCCGGAAGATGATGTGGAGACCGGACCGATTCTGAAGAAACATAAAGAAGTATCCGAGGAGAAGGAGACAACGAAAGAGCAGATCGAAGTAAGTGTCGACTTGTTGGAGACAAAGTCTACTGTTTGTTAAATATTTTGCACATATGCTTTATGTTCAATTAAGCATCTTGTTCTTATTATGGCCACTCATGTAACAGGAGACGGTGAAAGGACTTAATGCAACTCCCGATTTTTCTAAGGTACCTCTCTCTTTCTTATCATCTTCAAAATATGATATGTCACGCTCAGCCACAAAGTCAAAAGATGACTTTTTCTTGTTATGCAAGTTAACGCCTTTTCTCTCGTGCTGCTAACACACTTGGCTGATAAACTCAGGAATCTGCCGTATCAAAAAAGACGCTCTATGCTCTCCGTCTCCCTCCCCATACTGAAATGTCAGATATGTAAGTATCACCTTCTATTTCCACTTTCCTTGTCAGAGTCAAGTTCTGATATCTTATCCTCCACTTTGACAGCATCGATTTCTTCAAAGATGTTGGACAAGTTGTTCGTGTTCGGGCGTAGGCTTTGTTGAGTTTGCTTCAGCTAACCAAGCAAAGAAGGTGAGAGTAGTTGGAGACTAATGTATACAACTAGTTACTTTCTTGAAAGTACGATTGCTGCTTAAATCTTTTATGCTCTAGGCAATGGAAACGAAGAAGAATGAATATTTGAACAACAGCAGGATTTTGCTTTATGTGGCTATTAAGGGAGAACGATGCCTTCCACCCAAGTAAATTGATTTGTGTTTTGGAGATTTGTTTTGTAACTTATTGAAGAGTTTTGATGGCACGACAGAAGACTAACACTTTTTTTTTTTTGTTAAATTAGGTTCTGCATAGATCACAAGGTTTGGTAAGGGATTGCACTATCTGCCTCTTGAATTTGTTATCAAGAGCACATTGGGTGCAACTTTTGGTATACATGGAGAGATCACAAGGGGTTTTGATGAATTCCAGGTACGAAGAAAACTACCTTCAACAAGTAAGCCGTCCGATAGAAGAAGATGAGACACTTCCCAATATTACTAAGGTACCTCTTCTTATTATCTTTTAAGTCCTTTTCTCCTTAAAAGAGTCGTGCTGACACACTTGGCTGTTATATTCAGGCAGTTGACACTGTAAGAACTAAGACGCTCTTTATTGCCAATCTCTCTCCACAAACAACTAAAATATTACATATGTAAGTAGCACCTTAAGTTTCCACTTTCATTCTCGGAGCAAAATTTTTCATGACTGATGTTTTTACCCTCCATGTTTACAGCATTGAATTCTTCGATGTTGCAAAAGTTGTTAGTGTTCGACTTATTGTAAACCACAAGGGTAAGCATGTGGGCTGTGGCTTTGTTGAGTTTGATTCTCCTAACGAAGCTAAGAAGGTGAGTATAGTTTTTTAAAGTAATGATGATACAAGTATTATGGTAATATGAAAAGTATTCGAGCAGTTATTTGAAAGTATCATATAGCTGATTAAATTGTTTTATACTTTAGGCACTGGAATATAAGAATGGTGAATATTTGCACGATCATAAGATTTTCTTGATGAAAGGACTTGATGAAACTCCCGATTTTTCTGAGGTAACTCTTCTTATTATCTCAAAATATGTCACACTCAGAAGAAACGCTTAGCGTTTAATATCACAACTATTGCCACAAAGTCTAAAGATGACTTGTTATGCAATGTAAGTCATTTTCTCCTTAGAGTCGTGCTAACACACTTGGCTGTTAAATTCAGGCAGTTGCCACTGTAAGAAATAAGACGCTTTTTGTTGCCAATCTCTCTCGCCGAACTATAATATCAGAGATGTAAGTAGGACATTAAGTTACCACTTTTGTTCTCGGAGCAAGTTTTTTCACGACTGATATTTTATCCACCGTTTTTACAGCATTCATTTCTTCAAAGATGTTGGAGAAGTTGTTCATGTTCGACTTCTTGTAGATTCCAAAATGAGGGATGTGAGTTCGGGCTTTGTTGAGTTTGCTTCTGCTAACGAAGCAAAGAAGGTGAGAATTGTTTATAGTAATGACGAAAATTATTTTACTAGTCATTTGAAAAGTAGTTACATATTTGAAAATACGATTTCTTATTAAAAAAAATATTCTGTAGGCGCTGGAAAAGAAGAACGGTGAACATTTGGACGGTTACGAGATTTTTCTTGATGTTGTCAAGGCAGCTCCATACCCTGTGCAATCCAAGTAAGTTGATATTCCATGCTATAGAGATTTGTTTATGTAACACCTGGTTGCAACTTATTTCTAGAGTTTTGATGTCATTACAGAAGACTAACGCTATTACTTTTGTTAATTAGGCACTGCATAGATCACAAGGTTTGGTAAGGAATTTTAACTATTTGCACAGATTGAGTTTGTTAGCAAGAGCACATTGGGTGAAGTTTTTGGTATACATGGAGGTTTTTTGATATTCCAGGTACGAAGACTACCCTCAACGAGAGAGCCTAGTGATAGAAGAAGATGCAGCAGTGGGAGGACTTGATGAAACTGAGGTACCTATTCTTAAATATGTCAGGCTCTGAAGAATTAATGTTGCCACAAAGTCTAAAGATGACTTATTCTGGGGATGAGTCTACTTTTTGTTGTTCCTTTTCTCCTTAAGGAGTTGTGCTAACACAATTGGCTGATAAATTCAGGAAAAGACAGTCTTTGTTGCCGCTCTCGCTATGAAAAAAGACACTCTTTATTACACATCAAAAATGTAAGTAGCACCTTTAATATCCTCTTTGGTTCTTGGAGCAAAATTTTCATGACTAAGGTTTTATCCTTCATTTTACAGCATCAAGTGGTTGAAACGTGTTGGACAAGTTGTTCGTGTTCGACTTATTGGAGACGACAGCGGTGAGCTTCTGGGCTGTGCCTTTGTTGAGTTTGCTTCTGCTAACGAAGCAAAGAAGGTGAGAGTAGTTTATAGCAATGATGAAAAGTATTTAACTAGTCATTTGGGAAGTAGTAGTGTATACTTATGATGAAAAAAAATACAATCTGAAAGTAAGATTGGTGATTAAATCTTTTATACTGTAGGCGGTGCAAGAGAAGAATGGTAGTGCGACTTATGTTAAAGTGGCTGAGACAGATCCATACACTTTCCGACCCAAGTAAATTGATTTTCCATATGGAGATTTGTTTCTCTTACTTAATGCTATAGTTTTCATGTCTCATAACAGAAGATTAACGCTATTATTTAGGTACAACATTCCAGACCTTGCAAAGAAGCTTTGGTAAAGGATTTAACTTTGAGTTGTGTTATCAAGAGCACATAGGGTGAAGTTTTTGAGATGACAAGGGTTTTTGATATATTTCAGGTACGAAGACAAGCTTCGACGAGAAGGCTTTGGTTTGCGGAAATCGAAGCGCGTCAAAGAGCAGGCAACCTTCTGCGGTGAGAGCACTACCTTCTCTGACGAAGACTGATAGAAGAAGATGAAGCTCTTTGGTGTCTATTGTGATACAATGCAACTTAAGTAGATAACTTTTTATTACCAGTAACATATTTTTTTTGATGTAAGATTTCTCAGTGCCTCCAGACACCCAAGTTGTATCCTTCTGTTACTCAACTAAGAATACGACAATATCTGCAAAACACATTTCATCTCAGCAAACTTTGAGCAATTACGAAGAAGTTGATCCTGATAGGCCTTATACTCGTTTCCACCTGTAATAGAGTAAACCGACAAGTTGAACCAAAAGATCAGTACCCAGAAAGAAAGAAATATTTGGCCATCTCTATAATTGATGTTTTGTCTTTTATCAACAACCCTTGACTAGTAGACATGAAGTCCAAGATTTACAATAAAAGATAAAAGTAGATTCCTTGTGAGTTATGACACAATGCTATGACGTCTTACTCAAACAAACAAGACTTCAAAATGTCGGAACTAGGAAAGTCAACTCCAATACTTTCTTAACCAATAGCGTCAATTTGAAAGCCTTGTTGTTTCCTTCTTGACTTACCTTTCCCAAAGTATGTAACTTTGTTCCCACCATTAAGTGGAACTTAAAGAAGGAGACCATGTTCCTTCTAAGACCCAGAAGACTCATCTTCCTTGAAGTTGCTCCTCCTCCTCCTACTGATACTACACCATTTCTTCACATCTGCTCTTCACAATGCTTTTTGTTCAAAGGTACGGACTCAATCTATATTTTTCCTCTCAGATGCATTTCCAGTAGCATAGACCAAATGCTGATCTTAGAATTCACAAACCATGTTAGATACAATTAAGATTTCATGTAGTTCTGACACCATAAAATAACTTATGGAAATCTCTGTAGATCCCAAATAGATTAGGAGAAGCTATAGATAGAAATAAACCTATTTGTAATCTAATCACATCCTTATCTCAATACATTAATAAAATCTAGGCTGTGTGGAGAAGTTGGGTTGCATCTGAAAGTTGAGTTCTTGATCTGAGTAGTTTCTTGTACAGAAGATATATTGATAGTGTTAAGAGTTTGGTATGTAAATCAGGATGTTCCAGGAGCACATCATCCGCAGAGGCCGGAGGTATATTAGGAGACTTAAATCTTGGCTTTTGAACTCAACGATGCAGTCTTATTGGGAAGAGGTCTGTGTGCTTACGAGCTGCATTTTGCATCATTCTTTTGACTGATTCCTCAAGAATCACACAGATTTGACTTTTCCTCTGTTTTGTTCTTTGGTAAAGATTGAGAGTTTCAAGATAAAGGTGTTTGATAAACTGACTGCAAGAGCTGAAAAGGTCTTGGAGATTGGTATAGGGACAGGTCCTAATATGAGATATTACGCTGCACGTAATGTGAATGTAACTCTTCTTGGGTTGGATCCAAATCCCAAAATGAAGAAGTACGCACGCAAATCCGCTGTGAAAGCAGGATTGAATCCCAAAAACTTTAGATTCAAGCAAGGAGTAAGTGTTCGCTAAACAATCTATTTGCATCATACACTCTTGTGTTTTTTCATAATCCCCTGATGTTACTTCTCGTTCTTTCACTAGGTAGGAGAAGCTATACCATTAAATGATGCTTCCGTAGATGCAGTCGTTGCAACACTTGTTCTGTGTTCTGTCTCTGATGTCACTCAAACACTCAATGGTAACTCTTTCTTCCTACTGGTACAAACCATCATTGCTAACTTCTCTACACAAACATATAAACTAACCCTTTCCAGAGTTTTTTATGATAATTTCAGAAATTAAGCGAGTGCTAAGACCAGGAGGCATTTTCATCTTCTTAGAACATGTTGCAGCAAAAGGTACATATGTGTGTGTATAACTATATATATACAGACAAAAACCTAAATAATTTTGCGGTTGCAGAAGGATCTCTGTTCAGGCGTTTGCAGAAACTGTTGGATCCATTGCAGCAGAAATTTGCAGATGGATGCCATTTGACAAGAAACACGAGAGAGTGCATCTTAGAAGCTGGTTTCAGCGGCGGTGCCGAAATAGAGACCATGTCTATGCATAGCTTCCCGTGGATACAAAGACCTCATATCTATGGAGTAGCTTACAAGTAAAACTATAAAGTGTCAACTCTATTCCATTACATACAACAATGATAAAGGCTTTAAACGGATTTGTAATTCTGAGAAATTTATCATTGTCTCATTACGTAAAAAGGAAAGTGTCAATTTTAAGACACAAGTCAACACTGAAGAACACAAAACTGATGAATACTATTGCAATGAAGATGTGAGACCATCTATATACTGTATGCTTAAACACAAACAGTGACTTAACATTATTTTACACAATAGAAATAAAATTTGGGGCTTCCCCATGAACTTCAATCCAGAGCCCATATCCACTGACTCCCAAAAGCTATCGAAGGTGACAGAATCTAGCGTTAGGTACACAATATCTTATAAATTTGTTTCTTATTACATAATGGAAAGAACTCTTACTTAAATCTATCTCGGTGTTTTTGGAAATGCGTAACTGATGTCACACGTTGCAATCAGAAATAAAAGATCTTTTTGATAATTTTCAAATTATAATACAACAAAAAAGAGGCTTTACAAAAAAGTTGTTTGGAAAGACGAATACAAAAGAAGTGTGTTTGTACAGTGTGATATTAGAGAATTATATTGAAACGAGTAGTTGGAGAAGAAGCAATGGCGATCCTGCATTTGACACCTTCCTCATTTATCATCTCGGTGACCATAGATCCACCTCTAAGAAGAAGAACAAGAATTAGATTTTCGAGAGATTCTGTCATCAAGATGCAAAAGAATCTCATCGCTACAGATTCTGTCTCATCTGGTTTCAGCTTATGTCCGTGCGGAAGAAGGCATTTCCTTGGAGAAGCTACGACGCCGTTCCTCCCAATCTCTCCTTCCCACGCTTCTCGATCCTCTGCTTCTAACTCATCGGTTTGCTTCTCAACTTTCTCTTTATCTCTCCATGCTTGGTTTGCTAGTAAACCGTAGTAAGACAGTTTAGGGGAGAGATAGAGATTCTTAAAGAAGTTGCTAGTACTGAACTGTGCTACTAAATTATAAAAGATGAATGCCTAGTTTATGTAGTTAATTATCTAAATCTCTTTATATCAGGACGTCTTGAGAAAGTTGCGTCCTCCAAAGCCTGATTGGTATTTTGAGCTCTACGGTTGGTTTAGGACTTCGGGGATGGAAAAATATGAGAAAGAGGTTAGTGAGATTAGATGCATTATTAGCTTCTTACATTCCATTTTTGTTTCATATAATCTTTCTTCTTCTTCTTCTTTTGTCAGATTGCTGGTTACAAGACGAAACTCTTTGAAAATTTGGTGGGAAAAGCAGAAACTGTTTTGGAGATTGGCATTGGAGCTGGTCCAAACATCAAGTACTACAACGCTATTCCAAATGTTTCTGTTCTTGGAGTGGATCCAAACCCTAAAATGGAAAGTTACGCACGCAAATCCGCTATAGAAGCAGGACTGAAATCAGAAGACTTCAAGTTCATTCACGCCGTAATGGCCTTATTTTGTATATTCTTTAGTTCTTTCTTTGCATCCCCTCTAATGCTACATACATTTTCCTGTTAAATGTTTTGAATAGGTCGCAGAATCTATACCATTAGAAGATGCATCGGTTGATGCAGTTGTGGGAAGTCTTGTGATGTGTTCTGTCACAGATATCACTCAAACGCTCAACGGTAATTTTTCTATTTTTTACTTCCTTTAAATCGAACATGTTACTTCAGATGTCCTAACAATGGCTTAACAAAAGAATACAATTCTCATCAAATCGTTTGGTATATATAATATTTACAGAGATAAAAAGGATTCTAAGACCAGGAGGGCTTTACCTCTTCATGGAACATGTTGCAGCAGAAGGTATCTCTTTTGACTCAGGAGGAATCCATTAATGCAGAAATGATAAAATCTTAATCCAAAAAGTTTTCTTCTTTTATTTTTTGCTGAGCAGATGGATCATTTCTGAGGTTGGTGCAGAATGTGTTGGATCCAGTGCAACAAGTTGTAGCCGATGGATGTCATCTAACGAGGGACACAGGAGATTACATTGTAGAAGCTGGATTCAATGGTGGTGTAGATATCAACAAGGCTTCTCTTTCTAGCTTCTATCACTTAAGCCCTCATGTCTACGGAGTTGCTTATAACTAAACATAATCATGACAACATGTCTAAACTCATCTATAAGTATTGATGAAGCTCATGTTTGGATTGAACACAACGCTTATGTTTCTAGTCCTGCTATGACGACTCTGTTTTTGAAAACTCTGTTTTTGATTGTAAACTATCAACTCTGTGAATTGAGTCTGAGTGTTTAAAATTTGATCTTCATAAGGAGAAAATAATGCAAATTTTGGAACTTTTAATCTTTTACTAATTAGTAGTGAACTTTGAAATCTTCGAAAGTGACGTTGCATAAAAGAGATTATTACACATGTGGACGGAATCTGGCCTACAAAGCATATCTTCATCCTCTTCACTGCTTTGTTTTGATTATATGAGCAATGGCGATCCTGCATATGTCACCTTCTTCACTGATCTCGACGATATCATATTCACAACGAAGAAAGGTTAGGGCTTCGCGAGATTCCGACAAAACCCAGAAGACTCTTCTTGCGACAGAACCTGTCTCGTCTTTCAGATTATGTCCCTGCGGAAGAAGGCATTTCATAGGAGCTGTGGCTTCGATGCCGCTTCTTCCCATGTCTCCCTCCTACGCTTCTAGCTCAATGGTTTGTGTTCAAGATTCATCTCTGCTTTTTTTTTCCGCTTCATTAGGGTTTTGTCTGGAATTGATGAAGTTTAGATCCTGTAGTTGATATAAGTCTACTTATGTTAGGATGATTTGAGAAAATTGCGTCCTCCAAAGCCAGATTGGTACGAGGATCTCTTCGCGTCGTTGATGAATACAGGAATGGAATCTTACGAGAAAAAGGTTAATTAGTTTTTGATGTCATTGTTTTGGTTTTACATTATTCTCTGTCGTTTTATTATATAATATGCTCTTGTTTTGTTAGATTTCAGGTTACAAGATGAGACTCTTTGATAATTTGGTGGGAAAAGCAGAAAAGGTTTTGGAGATTGGCATTGGAACAGGTCCAAATTTCAAGTATTACTCCACTATTCCAAACGTTTCTGTTCTTGGTGTGGATCCAAACGCTAAAATGGAAAGTTATGCGCGCAGATCCGCTGCACAAGCAGGGTTGAAAACCGAAGACTTCAGCTTCATTCACGCGGTAAAATTTGTAAATAGTGCACTTATTGTTTGATCCTTCTTCGCATTTGCTTGAAGCGACATGTCTTGTTTTGACTAGGTCGCAGAATCTATACCATTAGAAGATGCATCGGTTGATGCAGTTGTAGGGACTCTCGTGCTTTGTTCTGTCGCAGATGTCACTCGAACGCTCAATGGTAATTTGTTCACTTCCCTTTAAACTCCAACATGTTAAGAGAACAATGCTCAATAATATGTTTGGTTTCTGATGGTTCATTACAGAGATAAAACGAGTTCTAAGACCGGGTGGGATTTACCTTTTCATAGAACATGTTGCAGCTGAAGGTGATCTCTTTTGACTGGACTTTCATAAGAGTACATTGAAGAAACTATGAAGCTGAAACCAGAGTTTGTTCATTTTCATGTGTAGATGGATCATTTCTGAGGTTAGTGCAGAATGTGTTGGACCCATTGCAACAAGTTGTTGCCGATGGATGTCACTTGACGAGGCACACCGGAGATTACATTTCAGAAGCCCGGTTCAATGGTGGTACAGATATCAACAAGGTCTCTCTTTCTAGCTTGGCTTACCTAAGCTCTCATGTCTATGGGGTTGCTTACAATTAAGAAAAAAAAAAAGTAGGAGAGTCTCTTAGACTCATCCTTAAGGTATGATGATGATTGTACATAACTCAATGATATGAATAAATTTAAATGATGGTTATGGTCTATTTTATGTTATATATATTTAAAGTATAATATTGATATGGGTGTCATTGTTGAATAAAACAACTATCCTGTTGTATAAAAAGCTTCAATTTTGAAAGTATAACTCTGCAACGTTCGAGGTCTGGTTCCATGTCCCGAGATTAGATAAGATAATTATCCTAGAAATGTGGAGACAAATTTTAAAGGCTAAAGTCTGAGATTGTATGATCATTGTGGCCATTATGATGATGATGATGATGGCTCAAGTGCATTCAGCACCTTCCTCACTGGTGTCGTCGCTCACATACTCGCCTCGCGGAGCAATTAGAGCTTCACGAGATCATGTTCGTGCCGACACTCTAAAGAGTCACATTCCTTCAGGCTCTTCATCCAGAAGCTTATGTTCATGTGGAGGAAAACATTTTCTTGAAGCAGCTAGTCCAACGATGCCCTTTCTTCCCATCTGTTCCCCTAACGCTTCACGTTCCAAGGTGATTTCGTTTCTTTATATCTTTATCTTAGATGCAATTTGTGTTTAAGTAAAGAATGTTTTTATTTTGCCACAAAGATTTAACGGGTTGTCAAGAAATGCCAAAGTTTGATGTTTCTGAGAACCATTGCACTGGACTTGTGGAGAAAATGTAATTGACCAAGTTTTATCTGCAATAGGATGTTTCAGAAACGTTTCATCCTCAGAGGCCAGATTGGTATAAGGCGATTTTTGCTTGGTTTTTGAGCACAGGAATGCGATCTTATGAAGCAGAGGTCAGTCTTTGTGACTTGGATGCATCATTTCTTGAGTTTTCAGTCATGTTTTTAGTTATTATACCCTCTCACAACCATAGAGTTTCCTGTTTTATGTTTGTGTTATCTGTTAAGATCGCCGATTACAAGAGGAAACTTTTCCATAATCTGGCTGGTAAAGCAGAAAAAGTGCTGGAGATTGGTGTTGGTACAGGTCCTAATCTGAAGTACTATTCTGACAATGAAAACGTTTGTGTGTTCGGTATGGATCCGAATCACAAAATGGAAAAATACGCCTGTGAATCTGCTAGAGAAGCCGGGATGAAACCAGAGAACTTCAGATTCATGCAAGGAGTAAGTGTTATGGATCTGTTTAGTTCTGAGACCTCTCTTCCTTTTGTAAACTGTTAATGTTGTCTGTGTCTAGGTAGGAGAAGCTATACCATTAGATGATGACTCTGTCGATGCAGTCGTTACAACACTTGTTCTATGTTCTGTCTCAGATGTTACTCAAACACTCAATGGTAATTTCCATGAACCCCATAAGAGATCTCATTTGATAATCCTTAACCAATAAACCAACTATTACTTTCAGAGATCAAGCGGGTTCTGAAACCGGGTGGGGTTTTCCTATTCATCGAGCATGTAGCGGCTGAAGGTATACATCCACATTTTCATATCATAGCTCTTGAACTCAAAATGCTAAGACAAATCTGAACTCCAAGTTCTGTTTTTGGGGGTGGAGATGGATCTTTTTTCAGGCATGTCCAAGATATATTGGATCCACTACAGCAAGTAGTTGCAGATGGATGCCATTTGACAAGAGACACCGGTTTATACATTTCGGCTGCCGGTTTCGGTGGTGGCGTAGAGATCAACACGGCGGTAATCTATAGCTTCCCTTGGATAATAAGACCTCATGTCTATGGAGTTGCGTACAAGTAACTATGGAGTTGTGTATTATGCTACTCCTTGTTATAAGTTATGACTTGTAACACAAGTCTCCTATAAAAAAAACACCACAATCGCTTCTCCTTAAGCTAGTTTGAGGCAATTGTCTTGAACCTCTATAAATAGTTATGTGGTGTAGTGGTTGGGTTTTTTTATTAAATCAACTGTCTTAAAAATTTGCCTCATTATTGTCAACTTTCAAAATTTTCATTCTAGTGAATTTTCGGAATGTTTCTGGCGAGATGTCACATTGACATCTCAACTCGTTAAAGTTTTTGTATCTATTTACTCTCAATTCGTATCGCCTACTCTGTTTTAATTATGTTTTTTTATTACTCGTCATTGTTAAAGCAAATAAGTGCAATCAGAGACTTTAGACCTAACGAATTTTGCATTCCATCTTCAAATTATAGGGCTGCTGTTATTTAGCTTCTGCCAAAGTTCATACATGCATTCTAAAGTCTAACCCAAAAAAAAGTATAAGAAAAATAAAACATGTCCAAAACTAATATTTTCGTTTACTTAATATATATACTTTCTTTAAATTCAAATATCATATAATGATTTTAAAACTATCAAAAGTTTATATACAAGTTTTTTTTTTTTTTTTTTGAAGACTAAAATAAATTATAATGCGTCTGTATATATACAAAGTTTTCAAAACATGTTGTTCTCAATTTTCCAACTTTGAAAACAGACAAAAAAAAAAAATAGTTTTCCAGTAAATTTTTATATTAATATGGATGGTCCGGGAAGGAATCTTAATTCAATTTGCTTTGCAAAGTACACAAGTAACGTAACCGTCATGCAACACAGACAAATCTGATTAAACCCAGAGGTGAACTCACTAGCTGAGAAAGCCAACCCACCAAGTAGATAATTGGGCCGAGGATCGGCTTATTAACGCGAAGTAAAACTGTTCATGGTGAAAATCGAACTCTATATAAGTTCTTTTAAGATTAGTGTTTACTTCTCTAGACTATATATATGATGCCACGTAAATACTTCTACATCTCTTGCGA
This sequence comes from Iljinskaea planisiliqua, assembly GCA_900108845.1. NCBI lineage: Eukaryota > Viridiplantae > Streptophyta > Magnoliopsida > Brassicales > Brassicaceae > Iljinskaea > Iljinskaea planisiliqua. The sequence continues at coordinate 4,280,285 of FNXX01000009.1, forward strand.
GTAGAACTAAGAGACCACACAAAAGAAAGTCTAAAAAGTAGAGAGATTTAAGGATTATCCGTTAAGATAAGGAAAAATAAAAGCATCGCTTCTCATTGTTTTCAGAAGATATGATGTGGGCTTCTGCAGCCTGAAGCAACCGAGTGAATAGGAACAAAAGGTTAGAAACATGTTACATGTTCCCAAAGTTGCACATGAGAGAGTTTCACGTCATTGTCTTTTCGACCACCTCACGAGCACCGTTTATTTCTCACGTACCCAACGCTCCACCTTTTTCTTCTTTTTTCTCCACTTTGTTATTTTGCGTTTCACGTATCCAACGCTCCTGCTTTTTCTTATTTTCTCTTTTCCAAGCGGTTTATCACGTCATTTTTTTTTCCTTTTATTCATACATGTTTTTTTTTTTTGTTAAAGATATGTAAGGCCTATATATGTCATCTTTAGTAATAGACAAATACAGACCACCGATCAATTCATACAAGATGTCTTTCCAAAAGACAGTACTTACACAAAGTCTTTTCTCATTATGTTAGTTAAGATCATTACCGGAATAACTAATAGTCTTCGAGACTCATATACCTAAAGTTACCGAAAGCTTGAAATGTTTTCTTATTTTTTACTATGCCATTTTGAAGGAACTGCTTCATGAAATGAATTATATTCTTCATTGATCTTTCTGATGGATAGCTAATGGCCTAATTTGTGTAACAAATAAAATAAAATAATTGAGGAATCCAATATTTAACGTTTTTTGGTATAAAGTATAAACGAATAGATAATGGCTCAGCAAGTGACATTTGATGAGAATTACTAGTTTGTGGCTCGCCCTACAAGGGAAAAATACATATTATTTGTGTGGTTCCTTCTGTTCATTCAAGTGTCAAGTGTTCCACGATATGTAGGGACCAATTTTACTTGATTCCACGTGACATGTTTGGGTTTATGTGCACAGGAAAAAGATTTATACAAAATAAGAAATCATCAGAAATCAATAAAGTTATATATTTTATCTAAAAGTGTAGAGACTTATTCGTGAAATATTTGTCTGAAAACATAGGATATAGGCTTGTGGGCTTCAACTTAGTCTCAGTGGAAACGATTAATATTTAGAACGATAGTAAGAATCTTATCTAAGATTTTATAAAGAATCAAAATCATTGACATTTCATCAAACAAATAAAAATTGATGGGAAAGCTTTTAATTTATTTGGTCCCAGCTTAGATAGCCATGTTCGTAGCTTTAAGGGTTATGCATATATAGTCGACTCTTTTTTTCCTCATTCTATTTAGGAGGTGCGGAATTTAAAAAAGAAAAAAAAAAAAAAAAAAAAAAAAAAAAAAAAGATTTCCTCAGATATTGTTTTACGTGGAAAATATTTATTCCCTGAGATGCATATTAGTGGTTTTTTATTCTATAAGACTTTCATTATTTTTAGTTATAGAAAATTGGGGGCTAGAGAAGTATACATTTCAAAAAGATTACTATTATGTCAAAAATGAATTTTAAGACTATTGTGTAGAGTTTACCTAATAGGGATAGTGAAATTTGAATATGATTTTTCTTTTCAACAAAGAGAAAGCAGAAGGTACAATTAGGGTTTAGGCGTTAAGAGATTAACATGTGTTGTGTCGCTATTAGAGGTGCAACTTGGTTTTCACTTAGGCATGTGCCAACATAAGGCCAATATTTAAAGAGCCCCTTTGAAAAGGAACATTATTAAAAACTAAAGAGACATCACTCAGAAAACAATCTATGGATATACAGTTATGAATCGGTATCAAACCTAACGTTCCCATCTAAACTTTCTTCTCCTAATACAATATCTTTTGGATTAGAAAACTAAGTTGTATGTTACCAGGAAAAGAACAAACATATGCTAAATTGTGTTGGTAAGTTGATAAGCTCATAAATATTAGTAGAAAAACAATAGTTAGGTTTACATATTCCATTTATTGTTTCATAATTATTGATTATTGATTCATGTATTTAATAAATTGAAAAAATCAAACAAAATTAAGTGTTATTGATTCTATAATTTTAAATTTTATATTGAACTCGTTTGTTGTCGATTTTATTTAATCCATTCGGATCAATTGATACAGCAGCACTCGAGAGAGCCGTCATCACCACCATTCATATAAAAAAGAAGTATGACTTGTCAAAGACATATTCTACAAATTTTTATAGTAGTATACAAAGAATTAATATGATTTAGAGATACCATATTTTTGTCTTTTCAAAAATATTACAGTCGATATTATAAAGACATTAGAGTCAACTGATAATTTTTTTTATCTTTCGTTTATACATATATTTATATATATATATATATATATATATATATATATAATATATTTAGAAAAGAATCTAATTAACCTTTCGGTTTATCTGGATGTGGTGATTATGTGGGTAACAGAAACTATATGTACAACACAATGTCACTGAAACATGTAACCAAAAAGCCGAAGGAAAATTCCATTGGATAAGCTTTATATTGGATAGATTTTTAAAGTTAAGAAGATAAAAATTAGGTCATGGCATTTTTCTTTGGTGATGGCAAGCTGGATTCGACTCAAATAGCTTTTTGCCTTTTTCAGTACTATTTCTTATTTTTGTCTTCCCTGTTTTTGTTCACACCTTCTATTTTGGGCATTCTAAAAGTTGATGGTTTAGATTCACATAACCGGATGGGTTAAAATGACAAAACCAAAAACCGGTAGATGCAAATTGGGCCTTAATTATGTCTTCCGAGTCAGTCATGACTCATGCCTAAATGCAAGAAAGTGGGTCGAAAAAGTAACAAGTGGAGAACACTCACCTTAACAAATTATTTAGAGAAGATAAGTATAACTTATAATTAACTAATTTGAACATTAACTCGATGAACCTAAAAATTGTGTAATGAATATACTAACAAATTTTATTGGCTCGTGCAGTGTGATGAAAAGATTCATATGGGATTTTAAACATAGAAGACCGGGTTATTAAAATAAAATTTTAAAAAAAAAACAAGACATGATTTTCTTTTAATTATTTTGGTCGGGCACGAAGACATGTTCGTGTAATTTTTTTTTTTTTGTTTAAATGTGATTATGTGGGTGAGATAAACTGGGTTAGTTGAGAATTGGTTTAGCAACCCAAAACCAATTTACAAATGGCCCCGCAGATTACGGCCAACTTAAAGAGCAACCAAGCACGTGAATTTTGATTACATGACTTGTATGTTTTTTCCTTTCGATTTCATAGTCATATATTTAGGTCTGTACTAATTCAAATGGATTTGTTTTCTTATTTTCTGGACTGCCATATTCAAGAAGATCATGTGTCGTTTTTCAATTGAGATGTTGAATTATCAAGCGTCTTTTTTCTTGTTCGTGGAATATTTACAAAAGCTAATTCTTGAAAAAGACAGCCAATTATCCTAATAAACCCGTTTGAAAAAGTTATATAATCTTTCATCATGATGGACAAGGAAAAAAACCAATGAAATAATTTAAAATATTCACAAATTCTGTTATGTTAAAAATAGAAAGCAAAATAAAAAAAAATGGTGATGGTAAATTCATGGTTATATATTTCTTACTCCAGTCCATATATTTTCTTTTTATTAAACCATATATTTATTTTCAGATGACGCATATCTCTAATCACTGCAGAATATACCTCATGGGTCATGACTCTAATTTACAAATTAGTCTAAGATTCTTAATTAGTGTCTTAAATCTCTTAAAAAATAGAAAGAAAAAGAAAAACAAGAGATGTTCGATTAAATAAACCAGAAACCTAAAATAACTACTTACCGTGGAGGTTCTATTCCAAGGGTGGGGGAGATGTGGACTATTGTCTTAAACACTCGTTTGGCCAAAAACAATATGTAGCAAGTAATTAACTCAATTTCCTTTATCATAATTATTTTAATATATGGTAGCATGCTAATAATATAGAATGATGTGAACGTTGGAACAAGATATATCCGTTTGATGACGAGCTGATGGCTTAGTTTTCCTTTCAATTAATAGATTGAAAAGTACATTTTAATGATCTTTGGGAAGATCGACCAAGTTGAAGGATCTTAGAATTTATGCACATTATCTTACTTTTTTTATAATTATAAATATAGTGGACCATATTTATTAATATATAATTATATATGGATAAAAATAAATATAGTATTAAATGATCGATATTGGGAGGAGGAGATAGTGAGAAAGAAGAGAAACAGAATCAATATTTTTTGTCTAAACGAAAAGAAATGATAATCAAATCTGGATGAATAAAAGAGAATGACTCAGAATTATGAATTATACAATGGCAAGAGGAATAGTTCTTTCACTACACTGGATTGAGTTGATTTTCGAAGAATTTGAGGTAAACTTGTTGAAACTGTGAAATGAGCAGATTTGGGTAAAAAAATTATTAAAAAAAATTGTGAAAGCTTAAAATTTATTGATAAGTAAAAAGAATGATAAAACTTAATTAATGGTAAAATTAAACTAAAAGTAATTAAATTGATTTTGATATTGTATTACAATTAAGAAAATATAAAAACAAAAAAAAAAGATTATGAATTTTCTACATATAAAATATGTAAAAAAAAAAAAAATACAAAATGTACAAAAACCCGTATTCATCACTATAGAAGGAACTATGTTAACCAGCTTCTAGTAAACAATTAAAACAATGTAAACAAAAAGATAATCGAATATAATATTTTGATAAATATGTATATATATATATAATATTTTGATAAATATGTATATATATATATATATTTATTTATATTTTTCATCGAAGTATTGTAAATACAACATTGCAAATGGCGGACAGAGCCTTGACATTGTATTTTGCTATATCTTTCTCATTACCAGTCCACAGAGATTTGTACTTTGTAACATCTGACTTATATATCCTCATATTTGGCTATAGATTATTCCCATCCACTTTCAACAAAAGTCAAAACATCATCGTTGATTTCTCTTGTAAACACTTTCATCTTCATCTTTCAATGATCATACTTCCTTTTTTCAAGAATTTGATTTCGGTGAACAGCTATTAGTTCCTTTGACAAGTCCATATTTTCGTAGGGTCTTCACGTTATAACCTGATTCAAATGTCCGTTCTAATATCAACTGAGAAAAAAGAGATGACTCGACAATAATTCTTTTAAACAGTGGCATACCAATTTTCCTTTTATTGAAAACCTCTTAACATGTTTACAACACTCTTAATTGAATTTACACACAGCTTAAGACACACCCTTAGCTTGTGACCAAGCTATTTCTTAGCTTAAGGCAAATAATTTTCTAAGCCTCATTTTCTCTTATTTATATGCAAAGACAAATGAAGCTCTTGGGTTATATAACTGGTCCGTAAAAGTCCACTTCATCAACTCTTGCCACTTTCAATTAAAACTTCACACTTATTTGTTCAGATATTTAGTCTTCAAGTTCCAACACTGAATGTTATATGTTCAGATATTTATTCTTCAAGTTTTTGATGATATTTTTCGACAAGTTTTCAAAACAGTTATACTTTATTATTTCCCTAAAAATTACTATTAAAATCTGAGTTTTGGAATTCCAAAGAATAATTGCTCATTGAAAAATCATGAAATATGCTTGTCCTTCACACGAACTTTAAGCCTTTAGTTGATAATACCTCTAGCAAGTTCACACACGTAAACTAATCCCTTCTCCATCAATATTAACGTTTAGAGAAATGAATTGGGTATTTGGGAAAACCCAATCGGGAAACTTGGTATCAAATAATAAATAATTAAATAGCTAACCGATCAAATGAGTCGTAACCAATTACATGATTATGACTTAAGCACATGAAGCCGACATTAAGATTTGATACATCTCACATGGTCACCACCATGGTGATAACGTCACCCACGTTTCCAAAAGTAAATTTCATATTTTTGACTAATTTAAATTATATAACTTTGGTCAAATAAACTGGTCTATATATAAGAATGCAAGTCTCCATAGATTCCTTTATTCGTTTTTATTTTTTCTAAATAATATTTGAACATTTGAATAGCTAGCTTTGTTGGTTATATACACTTACACTACAAAATTAATGTTAATCTTTTTATATCATATGATTAAAAATTAGTTCCATATAATAACTATAAATTAAAAGATTAGATTAACTCAATCATTTATGCATCATTAAAGTTTTAGTTTCTAACCTAACCCAACGAGTGAAAAAAGCTGAAATCTCTGCCGAAATAAAATATTCTAAAGATCATATCAGAACGTGAAAATGGAGTCTCAGGAAATCTCTTTACGATAAGATACAATTTTGAAGAAAAAGCTAAATACAACTTTATTAACCAAAAAAAGAAGAGAGTTAAGTATAAAGATGAAAGAGATATAATCACGAGACACAGAGTTGGTTAAAGGTCGTTAATATCTGGTATGGTCATATAATTCGGCAGCTGCTCTTGCTTAATTTTAATTTTAATATTTACTTTTACCAATTTGCCCTTCTTCCCACCATTACGCCAATGGTTATGGTTATTTTTATACACGCAGACAAACATGCGTAAAGGGTGGCTATCTGATTTCTGACGAAGAAAAAAAAAACACTACGATTATAATATATAAGGATATAAATTAATTATATATTGCGGAAAGAATTTAAGTTCCTTTGTTCATTCATATGCATATATAGTTAGTATATAGTGTATATGGTTACTTATATAGCACATTAACAAATACAAATCCATATTCATGCACACGTAAATCAAATCGTCACTGCTAATCCACACACACATAAAAAATCTCTGACTTTTTTTTTATAATTGATTGATTGTTGTTGTGAATGCCGTTTATTATATAATTGATTGGTGTGTAAGTAGCATGATTCAGCGACATAATTTTTTATGATTATATACTAGTTAATCAAACGCTAATTTTTATTACTTTAAAGTTAGTGCAAACTCAATCAAATCTAAAGTCGAATCAATTTGATCTTCTTTTTCGTCTTTGTAGAAATATTCATATCCATGTTCATAATTTTTTTTTTTAGAACATGCATGTTCATAATATTTTGGAAAACAAAATTCTATGCACACATCTAATTTATGACAAAATTTTCAATATGCATTCATATTCAAGAATCTCTTAATGTTGATGATTTAGCTAAAAACATACCAGATTTTAGAGACTTGCTCCTTTCTCCATATATATTTACACATCGACTATGCAAATATTTCAAAAAAAGAAAAATCCAAATTTGACGCTGGAAAACAGACAAATTAATTTTTAAATAACTCCAAACACGCAAATAGATTGATAATCTGATACTAAAAATGAAGTCATGTTTAAATTTTGGAAATTAATGATGGAGATGAGCACGAATGATTAGCTGGTGTAACTCGAATCATTTGTAGATGAAATAATCAATCAAACACTAGTAAACAATTGAAAGAGGATCGAATCGTGTCAACTTTCTTCTGCTCATCTATCAATACATGCTTACAACGTTAGCTTGAAACGGCGTCTGTCAACCACATGCGGGTGTATCTCTGTTTTTCATTTATTTATCTTTTACTTATAATATGCATCTATTTATATGTTTCTTTTGTTTTGTTTCTACTATTATTATAAAATCATTATTTCGGACATTGGAGAACACTAGCAAACGGACCGTCCATATGTGATATTTTGTGGACCCATGTTTTGAGCTGAAATTACGGAAACTTGGCCGTCGATTTCTGCCGTTGAACTTCTTCACCGTATTTAATTTATTGTGTGCATTTATTTTCTCGATGCACAAAGTAAAATGTCATCTCAAAAAACTATATTCTAAACTAACCCTAATAAATACTTCCACAAAAAACTGAAGAAGTTCCTTCCAAGTTAGATACTTCATCACCAAACACATGTAATTTTTTCTTTTGTCATTAAGTAATTTAATTTTATGTACTTCAGCGACATTTTTTCACATAAACCAGACACGACTTCATTGATCGTACATAGTTTTGATGATTTTTTAAAATAAATATAATTATTAAGATTGTCGCATATCGAAATATAGATTGAGATAAACGAACGACAAAGCTATACGTTTCGTGATACATCTATCTCAAAGCAGACCACTGTGTGACCCACTTGGATTCCAACTTGAATTTTCTTTGTCTTTATTTTATTTTCTTTCTTTCACTTACTTTTCAATGAGAAACCCGACCAGTTAAACCATAACTATTTACATCGAGCATACCAAATACAATTTTTGCACTACCTGATTTTTACTATATAAAATTTCTTAATTTTTTTTATTGATAGATTACATATTTTCCAAGTGAAAATGAGTGTTCATGTGTGTTTGAAGTCGCCTGAAAAAAAAAACACACACACACACACGACCCGTCTCGTAGCTCACATGTGTCTTTGCCTCTTTGCTTTTTCATGCCATTAAATATTAAGACTTCAGCGGTTTTTGGTCCCAACAATAAAATAATTTTATATTTTTTTATATACTCTGTTCATTAATATTACATTTAATAAGCCCAGGATTTTTATATATATATGGAAAAAAAAAACCGAAAAAGAAATCGCATTCCAAGTCTTGGCCTTGTTTTAAATGAAAAGAAAATAATAATTAATTGAAAACGAGTGCAAAGTAGTTGCATAACCAGTGGCAAAAACGTCAATTTCTACTCACTAAGTTTTTCTATAAATTGAATCACTCGCCTCTGCTTTTTCCAATTGTAAACCAAACAACAGATTCTCATAATCATCTCTGTTTTTTCCCTCTTTAAGTAAGGAAGAAAGATCAAAGCTTCGAAGTAATCATTTCCTCTCTCTCTCTCTCACACGCACATTACTAAATTTAGATCCTTTCTTCTTCAAAAAAAAAGTGCTAAAAACTGATAAATCTTACTACCTATGCGCAGGTTTTAAAAAAAAGACAACAAGATGGGTCTTGTCGGCTTCTTGTTTATGGTTATCCTCGGAGTAATGACGTCACGTGTGAACGGTTACGGTGGCGGTTGGGTAAACGCACACGCCACATTCTACGGCGGTGGTGATGCCTCCGGCACAATGGGTAAATTGCCTCTTCAAGAATCATTCAAAAGCTTCATATTTTTGTCATTTACCACAATTCTTTAACATCTCTGATCTTTTTTATGGTTCTCAGGAGGTGCTTGTGGGTACGGAAACCTTTATAGCCAAGGGTATGGAACCAACACGGCGGCGCTGAGCACAGCCCTGTTCAACAACGGGTTGAGTTGTGGTGCTTGCTTCGAGATAAGATGCCAAAACGACGGCAAATGGTGTCTCCCTGGCTCAATCGTCGTCACAGCGACTAACTTTTGCCCTCCGAACAACGCTTTACCTAACAACGCAGGAGGTTGGTGCAACCCTCCTCAGCAGCATTTCGATCTCTCTCAGCCCGTATTTCAACGCATCGCTCAGTACAAAGCCGGCATTGTCCCCGTCGCCTACAGAAGGTAACCTCTTTCTTCAACTCCTCCGTTTTAACCCCAAACAAGAGTACGAGGCTCAGAACAAAACAAGAAACAGAGCTGCTCTGTTTTTTTAGGATGTGTTCAGAATCTTACACTGTTTTTGTTTCTTTGTTTTGCAGAGTGCCTTGTGTGAGAAGGGGAGGAATAAGGTTTACGATAAACGGACATTCTTACTTCAACCTGGTTCTGATTACGAACGTCGGAGGAGCCGGAGATGTTCACTCGGTGTCGGTTAAAGGGTCAAGAACAGGGTGGCAAGCCATGTCGAGGAACTGGGGACAAAACTGGCAGAGTAACTCTTACCTGAACGGACAAGCTCTCTCTTTCAAAGTCACAACGAGCGATGGTCGAACCATCGTGTCCAACAACGTCGCGTCCGCAGGCTGGTCCTTCGGCCAGACCTTCACCGGTGCACAGATACGCTAGGATGGGGCAATTTGGTCATTCTCATTCTCATTCTCATCTGACTAAGAGAAAACAAGTCGTTCGTGTGTGGTGTATGTAGTAGTAGTAAAAAAGCTTAGAGAAGGGGCTTATTAGTAATTTGGTCCGTTCTTGGAGTTTGGGGTTTACCTAAAAAGAAAGTGGTGCTTCGAGTGCTTGATTTTCCACAAGGCCTTGATGACGTCAATCTTTTGGGACCTTCTTTCTATTATTGGTAAGGTTTGTTTTAAGTTTTACTGATGCAGAGGTGGAGTTAAGTACCACCCGCTAGTAGTAAATTTCCGTTTGTATCCCCTCTTGAAGCGAGAGGGAGAGAGTTTTAGCTTTCAAGAAAATTTGTTACTTTTGTATTCTCACGTTAAGTCATCTATGCTGTAAATTTTTTATTTTTACAAGTCAGGAATATTGGAGATTTGTCATTTTAATCTGTGAGTCTTAAATCGCCATATAGACTAAAAAACAATCGATATCATGTTCAAATATTTATTGGAAATTTTATAAAATAATTCACATGAATTGCATGGAAAAAGAAAAGTTATAGATATCTTTTCATTGTCAAGCAGCTAAATTTGTTATTTTCGATTATAATCTTCTTTTTGAATAAAAGAATATATATAAATAGAACGATGGAGATTAGTTATCAATATTGTCAGAACTAACCTAAGTAACTAACCTATCAAAGACATTTCCGACAAGCTTTTAATATACTTGTGTTGCATTTGCATGTGCAGAGCTATGGTCATTTGATGCTATTGATTCTTAATGATATGCCGAAATATAATTATAATCCTAAACGGTGAATTATATTTGTTTTTTGGAAGATACATTCGTCTCATGCCATGTATAGACGTCGAGTTGTAACCGTCCATTCACTTTTCTCCAAAGGTAGCAGATTCGTTTAGAACTATATAAACTTTATAAAGACATCAATGAATAATCTTTTTTATCTAGCAAGACTCGGTCACTCGGCAATCTCAGCAATTTATTCGCCACCGGCCCATCTGTATGTAAATATTTTTTTTTCGCGTGAGTGTATTGAGTATTGACATGTTAATTTTTGTGTTATTAAAAGCATACAATTTAATGTATATGAACATATGGGATGCATAAGTGGATAAAAAATAAATTAAATACATAAAATGACAGTATTTATTTAATAAAAATAGTTAAACAAGTATAAGATATGTCACATCATTAAGATTATATTTATTTAACGTATTTGTCTCTTTCGTTAATCTACAAGCGTATCAGAGATTACATATATAATAGGAGGATCAATTGGAAAATAACGTAGCTAATAAAACAAGGAGTATAATTTCTCGACAGGCTCGTTTCATCATCCCGCAAATCCGCATATCTATTGATTTCCTATACTTAGCTTGTAGACAAAAGAAGTTCAGCATTTTGCGGGAAGAAAATTCCAACTGATTTAAAAAGAAAAATCAGCCATAAGAAAAGTGTTTTTATATTTTTAATATAATTTTCAAATAATAATAATAATTTAATTGGAATGCGAACAACACATCGTGACAAGAAAAAAGAAAAAGAAGAGAATAAAGAACTGAGGTGCACGTAGTAACAGTCACGAGTGATACAGAACAACCGAAGCCATGTGGTCGTCTGACATAATTTTTTGTTCTAACTACCCACATGAGTTCTATGGGTCCCCCATCATTCGCATTGCTAACCAGCATATTTAACACCGTCCTCTCTTTTTTTAATCTATGGGCCTTTTTAAGCCCATTACAGTTTACCACTAGCACATTCTCATTACAAGCAGTCACTTAGCACTCTTACTTTATGAGATCCAAGTCCAAATCCAAACCCAAACCCAAACCCAAAACTATAATGTAGAAAAAATCATGTTATAAAATACGGTCTGAATATACGGTGGTGTTTACATTGTACGGTAACACTTGAGAGTGGTCAGAGATTGGATAACCAAAATTTTCAGAGTTTTCAAGATATTAAGATCTGAATCTGGATTTCTATGATTTCGTAATTATGCTATCCAAATCTAAATCAGATAATTTGGTCGGATTTCGTAATTATCAAGATAAGAAATATTTTTCTGTAGTTCAGTTAAAAACAATTTTTGTGTTCTTCAGTTAACCGTTTTTTCTATGAGTATTTGAGTTTACTTTTTTTTTTAAGCTTTTAATTTTTTTTTTATTATGTCATAAACACTTATTCAATTTAAAATAACACTTATGTTTTGTTGCTATATTTTAAGATTTGATGTGTTAAAACTATTTCTTCTTTTTAAGAATTTTTGAGTTTCATCTCGACATTATAATATGTTATTGGTTTTTTTTACATCAGCATGTCTCATGTCTAGAAATACTAAGATATTATATTTATTTTTTCCTTTTGAATCCTACTCGTTACAAGATTGCGGGCTTTATTCATCAAATTGCTAATCTCATTTCAATTGGTTTTTCTTGAACCAGCTTGTCTCATGTCTCGGAATACTAAAATATTTTTGTTTTTTATTTTGAATCCTATTCATTACAAGAATGCAGGTCTCATTTATCAAATTTCTAGTCTCATAACAAATTTTCACTGCCTTAATCTTAATATCTAAACTTTGAGAGTAAAGAGACTCTTACAATGCGTTTTCAATTGGCTTTGGGGCAAACAAACTTGAGTTTGTTACCAAGAAGCTAGAAGAGAAAGGTCCAAAGATGTTGTTCTCTTAATGAACTTCAGGGGTGGTAACTAAAAAAAACATTTTTTCATTCTTTTTATTTATAGATTTCTAGTACTATTTATGAATATCATACCTTATATGAAAAGTGATTATTTTTATACAAATACAGTACTGTTAAACACAGCGACCAACGCCGCTACGAAAAAAATACATCTATTATTATGGTAAATACAACACCGGTAAATAGAATGTCTATCACACATTTTCAGTCGCTGTGGCAAACTTGACCATATTAAATTAATCTTATGTTTAGATCTATTTGTTTTACAAAAGAATATCTACCTTGTAATATTTGTGTGTCAGCATATAATGTATTTTGAAATATTCTGAAAAAGCAACAAAAATGAGATGCAAAAGAACATTGCTTTAGAGTGCGCTCTAGTATCAACTATCAAGGTAGGTGAGGAAAATACTGAAGAAGAAAAAAACAAAACTTTCATTATGCATTTTGGAGAATTTCGTGTGTTACAAGCAAGCAACTTTATATGGTAACATACATTTTTAGTATTTTTTTGTTTCCCTGTAACTTATCAATCCTAGCCTGTCACTTGATTGCTCAATATAAGGTGCCTTTTAGGATCAACACTTCCTCTGTTGCTTGAGATACTTATACATTTGGCTGCTGCATGTTTAGATATGTCAGAAACAGTCAGCAAAATAAGACTTAAGGCGTGTTTTAGGATCAATACTTATATGTTTGGCTGCTGCATGTTTAGAATTAGATATGTCAGAAACAGTCAGCAAAACAAGACCTGCAATAACAGAACTGTGAAGCAAATGAATGATGAGCAAAACTGTTGTTTTACCCGTGAAAATAGAGGATCATCAAAGACGGTAACAGGATAAGTTGACGTCTCAGAAGAAGCCCAGTTTACTCCAAACTGAGGCTTATAAGATGCTTCCAAGATCTGGCTAACGTAGTAATCCGCGGGACTTCCTAATAGATTCCATTCAGCTAGTTGCTGAAGCTTTGGATCATTTAGGAAGCTGAGGTTGCTGAATTGCTGGTTTGGATCAGCCAATGTCCCTGGAATGCTACTGGTTTCTAGTTTTTGTGTTTTGATATCTGAGCTTTTACCAAATAGTCCTGAGTAACTTTCAAGAGATGAACTTGCGGAGCAAGTTATGTCCCCATACGTATGATAAAACTGCAGATTTGGGTCTTCTTCTTGTAGAGGAACATTGATGTTTTCATCTGTACGAACCCATGAGAAATTCTCAAGCTGTTTCTCCATATCCAATCCAAAATCTATATCTATTTCACTATGCATCTGCATGAACACAATATGCACACGCTTAGTACATAAATATCCAAAAGATGATATTTACTGTTCAAGACTGATTCTCTACCTGATTTTTGCATTCAGTGGACATAAGTTGCTGCTGCTGATGATGCAGCATGTTCTCCTGCAGTTCCCAATATGATGCATAAGTTTGGCATAATGAGACCTTGACTAATCATTTGGGAGATGGATTGTACCTTATGAACACGGATTTGATACAAAGACTGTCTTATTGAATTTTCTAGTTGCTGCAAATCATCTACGCTGTCAATCTTCTCGACCTCAGTCCAATAGCTGTATCGGAAAACCATAATATAACTCACAAATGAGATAACAAAGGAATTTAACTGAAAGTATATATATATATAGAAGTTCTTGTTGGCACCTTAGTCTTGCGTGTGTTTCTGATAAGTGTGTTTGCAGAAACCTGACTTTTTCGCTTAGAACCTGAAAGTTCCCAGTTGCGAAAATACAATTGAATTATGAGATGTTTCAGCATCATTATTAACATCATAGGAGTACATACCTCGATTGTTGGTTTGCTGAAAAGATAACGAAAACGAGCCACGTTAGTAATACTCACCAAAACAAAAATAAGAACAAACAGAGACAGAACAAAGCTATGTCTTGATATACGTAATTAACACACACCATTTTTCTAGAAACTCTGATATATTTACATCGTGGTCAAGCTTCATAAATGTTTTCTTCAAGGCCTGAGGAGGAAAAAAAAAAAGAATTAAATGATTGTTTAGGAGATGAGAAGAGAGAAAGAGACTAAACAAAAACAACTTACTTCAAGATTTTCCAACTTCCTCTTTGCCCTTTCTTGAGGAGGAAGTTGAACAAACTTAGCAATGACTTCTCCAATGCTAAACAAAACCGAAGAACAGAACATCAAACACCAAAGACAAAAACTAAAAGCAGAAGAATGATGTCTAAACAGAGACTTGGGTACTAAGAAAAGAATCATCAGACCTGTGTTTTCCGCTGCACAGCGAAGGCTTCCCCGCGGGAGAGAACATGAGAAGCAGAACATCTATATCGCATAAGATGGATAACTCTTTAGCCTTTTTCATGATCCCATTTTTCCTTTTGCAATACGTAGCTTGACGTGCATTAATGCTATCTAGTTTCTTTATCTTTAGCTTCACTCGCCCCATCCTGCATAACAATCAAAGTTTTTCTTACGCTGAATTCAAAATGCAACAAATTACAGAACAACCTTGTGCCAAGAACAAAGACAAGATAACCCATTCTGAAACCAACAGTCAAGCAAACAATACCCATTTGAAAGATTCATACTTTCGTCAATAAAACGGGTCATTTACCAATTTTAGGAGAACCCATAAGAAGAAAGATTGAAACTGGAAATAGAAAAAGAAAAACCTAATGAAAAAAAACAGGAAGAGGAAACTCACCTAATTTAAGAATAAACAAAACTTTCCTTCAATTCAGATATAAAGGAAAACACTTTCCTTATGAGGAAGAAAGGAAAAAGAGAGATGGGGTAAAAGGCCAAAAACAGAGCGTAGAGACGAAGAAGGATCGTGAAGGAGAGAGAAGAAATAGGTTTGTGATTGAGACGACAGGTGTGACCGCCATAAACGGAGATTAGGGTTTGAATTGAAGCTGGAGAATAGGAAAAATGGGATCGTGCCATAAGTTTTCTCTCTTGCTTCACAGAACAGAAACAACGAATTACCCGCTTTTTTTTATTGGACCACTCAATTTGGGCTAACCGGTAACCAATAGCTACTAACCAAATAACATCGACGTGTCAATTTCTTCAGGTTTTGATTTCTAGAATGTGGCTGGCTCGTTGGTCACGACGGTGCCGTAACGACTAAGTAACACACGGTCCACGCGTGTTACTAACCAAAAAGACCTTGTTTCTTTGCTATATCTTTTGTTTACCATATCTTTTGTGCACCCTCGTTAGAAGGTTTTAATCAAATATCTAAAAAAATATAAAATAATAAATATAATATTGGATATTTTAAAATATGAAAAACTCAGTCCAATAGTTTTTCACTATTTGAGATACCCGATAATACTTATATTATTAATTTTATCTTATAATTCTTTTTGAGATAATTTGTTAGAATTGCCTAATGAAGTTTTTTTTACGTAATACAAAGTCTATTACAAATATCAATGAAATCATGCACCATGCACCATAAGATAATATCAATGAAATCATGCACCATAAGATTATATATCAACGATCATTTTTTATAAACGGACATCTCATTTCTTTATCGATAACCCATGGATCAACCTAAACTCCAATAGATTTCTCATTCTCCACTATTTAAAAAAAAAAAAAAAAAAAAAAAAAAAAACTTCAGGAGTTCCCAGCCAAAAAATACTTCACCACATATAAAAGAGCCTATAAGTTAGAAAAACTGATAAGATATCTTAAGGTCAAAATATCTACTCTTGCAAATATATATCAAATAAAAAATTTGTTTTTATACATTTTATATTTATTAGAGTATCTCCATCAGAAAAATTTTATCAAGTATTTCATAAATTAAAAAAGTAAAAAAAAAAAAAAAAAGAGAATTTCGAGAACTTTTAGTTACTCATAAAAAATCATTATCACAATTATCACTTTTTAGTGATTCAAATTATTTTTAAATACTAAAATTTAATTATATAATCAAATTATGAAAAATAATATATTATATTATTAACCTTATTTTGAAAACTTTTTTTGTAATAAAGGTGCTCTCACATTCAAGAAGTTATCTACTCTAAATGACTCTTGCAAATAAATATCTAAAAAGATTTTCATTAATACTCTCTCTAAATCTTTTTTTTTTTTTGGTATCATTGTCAAGAGTAGATAAATCTCTTAGACTCGGGTTACAAAAAAAAAAAAAAAAAAAAAAAAAAAAATATATATATATATATATATATATTTCAGCCCATAGAAAAAATAATAAATTACAATTAAATTTCTCTTTTCTGGTCTTGACCCCAGCGAATTTGTAGTTCTTCTCTTGTGGGATATTTGTACTTCTCACTGGATATTCTCACTCTTGTCTAATATAGTGGAGTTCGCAACAAAAGAATCAAATAAAAAAACCTCTCCACTCTCCAGCTTAAAGGGGTGTATTAGTATTGGACTATGGATTTTAGTTATCTTAGTGAGGTTTAGATTAAGTAGAATTCTTAGTGAATCTCAAAGATATATTAATGATCATAAAAAGTTATGATTATAAGGGCAAAGGAGCTATGATTTCAGTGAAGTCATTTCATTCAATTCGTTTATCATATTTGAGAGATTGTTACTATGTGCTTACTTTCTTTCATGTTTGTTGACTCTCAGAACAGTGAGTATAGTACTCTTCGTAATTTGATCCAGTATTTATTTTATTTTTCTCCAACGTACATGTCGTCGTCATCTCCACTTCCTTTCTGTTTCTCTTATTTCATTCTCTTCAATTCCATAATCCCACACGATTAGTTTAGGTTTCTAATTGGAATCTTCCTCTTATATAAAATAAAAAACACTGAAAAACAACAATAGAAAGTGAACCAAAAATTTGTATTGATTGTTAGCTAACCAATGAAACTATAGAACTGTTACAAAAAAATAAAAAAATTGTATTGATGAGGCTTTATGCCTATGAGGACCCAAAGCATGCAAGCCTAATAAACTAGCTACTATTGGCTATGTCACTATGTGCTCCAAAATGGGTCGATATATAATTGAGCAATGCTTGCATGTGTGTATGGCTATAGTGAAATGAGGACCATGCACGTGCTCTTTGTGCGACATCGTACGCCAAAATCGGGCCGTGGGGTCGAATGTTGTTAACCACAGTAAACTTGAAAAATCTTTCCCTGTTGATATAAATTGGATCCAATGCATCTTTATTTCTGAATCTTTTGTTTCCTTTCCCAACACTTCTGTTCATCATTTAATACTGATTTTAATTCCAATAATTCTCTATCCCCCCTACAATAATTGAAACTTCACCGCAAAAACCAACTTATTTCAAACATCTTGTTAATTCAAATAAAGAGATAAAAGTATAAGCAGAAAAAATATAAATGAGTTAAAATATAACAGGAGGTGCAATTGCGTGTCTAAGTCTGATATTCTTCACTTCTGCTAAAGTACTAATGATTCATCATTCATGTCAGTAAGTGGTTAGTACTCTATGAAAAAAGTAAAGATCCATATTAACATCTATTTATGATAAGAATTTGATGTAATATTCAAAGCTATTGACCAAGAAAAATGGGAGAGAGCAAAGGACGTGCTCAGTTAATCTCTGCAGATGGACCGTACGAATCTGCAACCATTCTGAACCTGAGATTATTATCCCAATATTTATTGTATTCTTCTGCCAATTGAACTTTATGGTCAAAATAAGAAAACATCTACTTTAATTTCAAACTCTCACCTATTCTCTTTATTTTATATTGACTTTATATCAGCTTACCACTATGTTCTTATATGAAGTCTCTATCCACAAATAATTCAGAAAAAAAAGAAGTTTACTTTTTCTTGATTTTAAAATTTTTGCAAAAGTTCTAAAGTGCAAGTATGTATTGTATTATGATATTCATATTGCAGAGAAATTATGAAATAGATGGTTGGTTTATTAATGTAATAAAACATGAAGTGGTTGGTTTATATTTGATCAGCAGATTCAACCCGCCAAGTAAGAGAGAGGGTTTTATATAAACCCTAAAGATGTAAAAAAAAAAAACCATAGATAGAGAGAAGAGGTGGGTGTTAATGAAAGGATATGTGAAGTATGTCTGAGAAAATTGGTTGTGGTTAGAAGAGACACAAGAGTCAATCAAACGTGTGTTAATTTGAGCCTTTTTGAACAGTTAAGTTACACACTTAATAGTGTTTCCACTTTTCACTTTCAACAAATGACAGCAACAAAAGCACCAATAAAATTAATAATTACAATTTATATTTTTACTTTTGGTGAAAAGCCATGGAAACAAATAGATATATCTTGTTATACTCAGTTTGGAAAAAAAAAAAAAAGTGAAAGAAAACAAAGATCCATAGAAGCCGGGAAAAAGAAAGTGGAGAGATTATGAAGGAGCTTATGTTTCTTCGACGTGTCTGTTTCTTCCTCCTCACACGTGAGACCAAACTACTGCTTTTCTACATAGATTACACTTTAAAAAAAAACTACAGAACAGGTTAATGGTTCAATTAGTTATCCATGTTTGGTTTACAAATATTAAACCTACAATTTGTCCGGCAAGCAATCATAATAGTAACATTGTTGTTTCGTTTGGGACAACAAACAAAAAAAAGCAATGTTGAGCTGAAAAAGAAGTTTACGGATGTTTAACAACTTTTCATATACATATCTCTTTCACTTTTCCAAACATATCTCACTGCTCACAACGTAGGAAACGTGTTCCCTGCCCTTCACTCTTTCTCTCTCTCTCTCTCTTACCATTTTTTAATCTCTATACGGTTTCACATTTATGGCTTTTTCATTTTTTTGACCAAGTTTTCAACCACAATTAATATTGTGACGACGTTTATCAGTTTTGAGTGTAAATGTAGATTGTACATGTTTACTGTAACTTCTTCTTCTTCTTTTCCTTTGGTAAAGTTTTGCTTCTAACTTAAAACAATAGACAGTATTACGTACACACTATGTTAAATTATATATCTAGAATGTAGAATGGAGTGTTAATTAAAGTTATTTTAAAAGGGTAAATAGAAATATGCATCAGCTATCAAATCAGTCCGTGACAGTCCATAAACCTTTTAACAGTTGTATAACAGCATTTTGTCAGAAAACACGGTCACGACATATACATACACGCACATAGCTTAGAGCCATACGTAATAATATCAAATACAAGTATATATATCAATTCATATTTAATACATCTTCTCCTCCAATGGGGATGGAGATAACGCATGCTGACGTGTCATCTCCCTCCATTACACCTCGCTTCCCGTCTTCTTCTTCTTCCCCACCTCATCACTAACCAACAACAACGACATATTGTCATGTCGGAAGATCATCGCCGTTGGATGGATCCGACCGGTTCGTGGGACTATTTCTCTTTAAACATTAACAACGATCAGCATAATGGTCACTACTACTACGCAAGTCATAGAGAAGAGGAGATTAAGAACCCTAATCAAAGTAATTACAGTGACAGCAGCAAGAAAGAGACAGGAGACTCTGGAAGCTGTGGACACTCGTCAAAAGCTTCGGTGTCGAGAGGACATTGGAGACCGGCTGAAGATGCTAAGCTGAAGGAACTAGTCGCCGTCTACGGCCCACAAAACTGGAACCTCATCGCTGAAAAGCTCCAAGGAAGATCCGGTAAGTAAACACCGTCTGTTATTTAAGCTTTCCAAGATTCAGGTTCTTGATGTTTTTGGTATTAATGTTTGAGCAGGGAAAAGTTGTAGGCTTCGATGGTTTAACCAACTAGACCCGAGGATAAACAGGAGAGCCTTCACAGAGGAAGAAGAGGAGAGGCTAATGCAAGTTCATGGGCTTTATGGTAACAAATGGGCGATGATAGCAAGGCTATTCCCTGGAAGGACTGATAATTCTGTGAAGAACCATTGGCATGTTATAATGGCTCGCAAGTTTAGAGAACAATCTTCTGTTTACCGAAGGAGGAAGACGATGATTCCTCTTAAGCCACTCGTTAACCCTAATCCTCACTCTTGCAATGATTTTGACCCTACTAGGTCAGATTTGATCCACCTTGTTAGTAATGACCAGAACCACCTTATGTTACCACTTCCTTGCTTCTCAGGTTTGAGTTTGTCCTCTATTTCCTTAATTTTGTTTGGCTTAAACACTCTTATCCTAAAGTGCGTTTTTTAAAAGATATATTCCCGTTTTTTTTTGTTGTTGTAACTTTTAGGTTATGATCATGGAAACGAGAGTCCGTTGATGTTGGGAATGTTTGAAAATCAAATAATGGCCGATGACTTCTCTGCAAGGAAACGAGAGGCCGCCACTACATTCGATTTTTCAAACCAAACCGGGACGAAGTGTGAGATGCTTGATGAGAGCATGAATGAGAAGAAGAAACCACATTTTTTCGATTTTCTTGGGTTGGGGACAGCGTGATCATCATCATGAACAAGAGAAAGATTAGGTTAGTTAGCAAAAAGTATGAGATGATTCCGAGTCTATTCCATGTAGTTTTGTTGCGTTAATTAATAACCCATTTGTAGATTAGTTGTTGTCCTTAATTAGTCCCATGCAACATTCCTAAACTCGTGTTAGTTACGTAGGTACCACTCTGTGGTTAATAAATGTTTCAATTTGTGTACATGCCAAATTGTCTCACTTTCAAAAGCAAAGTTGATTTGAAGTATAAACATGTACCACTTTATAGTTCTAACCAACTCTTAACTTATACGAAAATGTCACATTCCATCATTAATGTGAAGTAAGGGTAACAACATGCTTCGTATATGAAGGGGAAGGTGACATATGTTAAAGAAGGGACGATGATGTGGACTTAAGAAGCGACAAAACATGAACTAACAGGGAGATCGGAGATTGAGAAGTCAAATTAAAGAGAATATTGTACGTTTGTATCTTTTGGAGTATGCAGAAATTATCAATACCATGCGAGATTGATGAGGTCGCAACTTGCAAGATTCAGGCTCAGATTCTGCAACATAAAGTCCAAACATCTACTCTTAATTATTCTCACACCCATTGCATTTTTTTATTTCCTCCAAGCAAAATCCTTTTCTCCTTTCATTGCTTCTTCCTTATGCGTCTCATCAACCTCATGTCACCCACATGTCCCCTTGTTCTCCTCTTAATTCCTTATTAATATTCTTGTACTAATCATTTAGTTTATTTTTGTAACTAGAATAGGAGGTTGGTAGATATTTAGATAAGAAAATATTTAAAATCCAGAATTGATAATTCTACAATCTGTATATTTAGATTTAAATTAAAATTCGCATTAAGTTATCCAAAATTATGTTTTGTAAATCGCAATCGAAAAACTCATATAACAAAATTAATAAAATTTGAAATTGATTAACATTATCAAAATTTTTTTAAGCAGTAGTCTCTGTAAATAGATAAAAAGATTATAAAAATAGATTTTTAAACTTACTTGAATCCTATACAAAAATTATATTTCTAAAATTTAAAACCAAAAAAACAATTTTGCAATAAAAAAATCTTCAACATCTAGTCAACACAATAATAAATTAAATTATTATAAGTAGTTCTGTTATACTAATTTTTTTATCTTAATAATTTCCTTATGAAAATATATTATTTTAAAAATAATTATTATAATTTTTTTGATTTTAGAAATAGTAATTTACTGTATAATTTTAATTTTCTAGAAATTTTATCTATGGTGAAATATATAAACAATTGTTAATATAATTAATTTTTTTCTTTTTATGATTAGTAATGTATAGTATAATCTCCTTTTATATCAAGTAGAATCAAGGAATTATGTAATTGTGTACACAAACTGCTTATAAAAGGTGATACCAATTGAATTTAGGTATCATGTAATTTGTTTTTTTTTTCTTTACATAATCATCGATTTATCAATCAAGTGTGTCCCCTATTTGATGTTTTGTACTATAGTCTTAAAAGTATGGCAAAGTCATGATCTAATGGCACAAATTGTTTTCCGAAGCTTTCTCCTGTTGTGATTCATTGTTTTTATGTGCGAGTGTATGCCACTTTATGTTGTAACCATCGAGACGCAACTCGTCCTCCAAATTGTGTTGCAACATGCAGAACATGTCGGTCCGGCATAATCTATTTAAACTCGAAAACTTTTTACACAGTGATAATCTAATCGATTAAATCATCACCACATACACTTCATTATCAATCTGTCTGTTGATTCTGTATCAATCTGTCTCCCAATATCTGAAGAGAGTGCTACATCAATGCTTGAAAGGGTTCTTGCATTGTCACCATAGATTGTCAAAATTTGGTCCAATCATTAATTGAATTTTTTTTTGTCAATCATTTAATCTTGTTCACCATCCTTGAATAAGTTGCAAAACCTTTCCGGAAAAGATGGTATAATCTGATACCAATTGGTGGAGTAGCGAAAACTTATTAACAAACTCGAAGACAAGATCGTTAGATATTAATCAACGAGTTCAGATCTTGCATATGTCAAAGCTATTGATAACGACAATAAAGTTGTGAGAGTCTTCCTCTTAGGGCTTTATACAAAGTCTTCCGCATAATATGATTGAAATACTATATACATATCCAAAGGAGCCGTAATTGGCTAAAGTAATGGTTCAGATAGAGCTTTGACGACTCCTTGAAAATCCGAAGATATTATCACCTCACGATTAAACAAATGACGGAAAAAAAAAAATATACGTATGAAAAGCAAGAAAACATTGTCCTAAAAATAAATAACTAACATCAAAACCTAACAAGCCCCTAGTATTTGCCTATTTGCGAGCCACCTATATTGCTGTCCAAATATGGTGTAAAATTCTGAGACAAATTTTGTTCAAACCGGAAACCGGTCCGGTTTTGAGGGAGTTTTACACCAAATCAATCAAACCGGGTTTAGAAACATTGCCAAAACCCTCACTCTTGCCTGTGTTACCAAACTCGAGTGTCAGAGAGTGAGAGAGAAACAACCATGGCGGCCACGACGACGACTCTGGGGTTTGTATTGCCGACGGGTTTATCTCCCCGTCGCGGTGGTTTTAGGGTTTCCATCGTTCGATGCTCCGCTTCTCCTCTCACTTCATCCACCGGCTCCACCGCCTCTGGTAACTTCCACTTTCGCTTCTCTCAATTCCTCATCGATGAAATCTCAGCACACTTGAAAATTTGAGTTTTGAATAAAGGATAAAGCTTTCGAATTTTCCAAGCATCGAAGATGGATAGTTTTCCTTCTGAGCTTTAGATTCTCGCACCGCTAAATGAGTGCCCAATTTTTGTATTCCCTGTGCTGAGGACCGAAAGTGATGTAAAGTCTTTGCCTTTGTGGTAGGTCTTGTGGAGAAACCTTGGAATTCGTATAACGCTAGGCTTGTGTTAGAAGACGGTTCTATCTGGCCGGCTAAGTCCTTTGGTGCTCCTGGAACCCGTGTTGCAGAATTGGTCTTTAACACCTCCTTGACAGGGTGAGATTTGTTTCTTTTGAAACTCGAGCTTACTGCATTTTTGCCTGAGTTTTGATTTTGTATTTGTTTTTCTTGTTTGTCTTTGGAAGGTATCAAGAAATTCTGACTGATCCTAGTTATGCCGGACAATTTGTGCTAATGACAAACCCACAAATTGGTAACACCGGTGTGAATCTCGGTAAGTGGAAAAGTCGGAAACTTTGAGAAGTTACGCAAGTTTATTGTACCACTGTGAAACTTATCTTCTTATTACATTTGTTGTAGATGATGAAGAATCTGAGCAATGCTTCCTTGCTGGTTTGGTGATAAGAAGTCTAAGCATCAGGTAAATGCTCATTCGGAAGAAGCATTTGTTTATCCTCCATGTTTTTGAATTGTCTTAACCTTTAAAATCGCAAATGTTTCAGTACCTCGAGCTGGAGATGCACGAAAACACTTGCTGACTATCTAACCGAAAGGAACCTCATGGGGATTTGTAAGTTCCTTGTGGTCACGATGCTATATTTTAGATTCCACATGTTATAGAATTTGGTTTTGAAAAGATCTCTGATTACTAATTTGGGGATGTTTGTTCTTTTTAACAATTTCAGATGATCTTGACACTCGAGCAATAACCCGTCGATTAAGAGAAGAAGGTAGTCTTAATGGTGTGCTAAGCACAGAACAAACCAAAACAGACGAAGAACTTCTGCAAATGTCCCGTTCATGGGACATTGTAGGTCAGTTTTCTCGTACCTCTTCCATGTTTTTATTTGTTTCATTATAATATGACATTCTTGGGATATTGAACTCCTCTGGCCTGCTTGGTTGAATGTTGTAGGTATTGATCTAATAAGTGATGTGTCCTGTAAATCTCCTTACGAGTGGGTAGACAAAACAGATACTGAATGGGATTTCAACACGAATTCACGCGATGGGAAGTCCTACAGAGTAAGTATTACTTCTTTAGTTCTTCACTTAAACAAAGCTATGTAC
This sequence comes from Iljinskaea planisiliqua, assembly GCA_900108845.1. Classification (NCBI taxonomy): domain Eukaryota; kingdom Viridiplantae; phylum Streptophyta; class Magnoliopsida; order Brassicales; family Brassicaceae; genus Iljinskaea; species Iljinskaea planisiliqua. The sequence continues at coordinate 4,305,311 of FNXX01000009.1, forward strand.
CAACTTCTTACACTCTCTTTCTATACTTTCTCTTGGAATCGAAAGGTTATCGCATACGATTTTGGCATCAAGCATAACATCCTAAGACGTTTGTCCTCTTACGGATGTCAAATCACTGTTGTTCCGTCGACATTTCCAGCTTCTGAGGCTCTTAAAATGAATCCAGACGGTATTTTGTTCAGCAATGGTCCAGGTGACCCTTCTGCTGTTCCATATGCTGTCGAGACAGTGAAAGAGCTTCTCGGTAAAGTTCCGGTTTACGGAATCTGTATGGGTCATCAGTTGCTTGGCCAAGCTTTGGGTGGTAAAACATATAAGATGAAGTTTGGTCATCATGGAGGCAACCACCCAGTTCGTAATAACAGAACTGGCCAGGTGGAGATCAGTGCTCAGGTATACTCCTTCTCTATCTCAATTCTTATTACTTATTACCAATACGCAACTTCAAAATGTTCAGCTTTAGTTCACATGGAGTATTTTAAATTACAAGCTTGCTATAAACTGAAATTTGTTGTTTAACATTCAAAGCTTGGAACTTTGAAACAATTTAGAACTTTGAACTTTAGCATTCATTATTCGAAACTTGGAACTTTACCACGATTGTGTTAGGAACATTGTTACACGTTTGACTGAATCCGAATTTGGTGTATCATTGTCTTTATTTTTCTGTAATTCTTGGCAGAACCACAACTATGCGGTTGACCCGGCTTCACTTCCCGGAGGCGTAGAAGTGACACACGTCAATCTCAATGATGGAAGCTGTGCGGGTCTATCTTTCCCGGCGATGAATGTCATGTCTCTCCAGTACCATCCTGAAGCCTCCCCTGGACCTCACGACTCTGATAACGGTAACTTCCCTTTCTTTTTACAGTCAGTAAAATCCGAACTCAGTGAAAGACATTTCGGTTACAGTTATATTGAAAAACCAGAAGAGTAGTAATGTGTGCTTTTGTTTGTCTATGATTGCAGCATTTAGAGAGTTCATAGAGCTTATGAAGAGGTCGAAACAGAGCTCCTGATCAATGGGAAGCAAACAAGAACTCTTTCTTTGTTTTGTACTATTTGCTGTTTTAACCATATCGCACTTAAGTTAAACACAAGTGTTTTGTTAGTGACAGTGAAGTGGAATTATTGTTTTGGCTGTGACTATGTTAAGGAACCATCACACTTCTTAAATAATTAAAGAATTTGTAAAAGTTACGAAAGAGTGGGAACCCTTTACCTGCTCAGTCGAAATAAGAGTTTCTGTCTCAAAGAATAGAGAGTTTGATGTTTTGATTGGTGATCCTTAAAATATAATAAGATATTGTATTTTTGTTATAGTTGATTACGTTGAACTATTGACTATACAAGTACGATTTTTTATTGGGGGTGCAAAATCATCTCCAATATTATCCATACGAAAATAAATACCAATATAAAATTGCATTATATTAACCAAAATGTGTATAAAAGAAAGGAAAAGGACTTTGGAAAAGAAAGAATAATTCTCTTTTTTTTTTGAAAAAAGGAGACTTTATGCTCTTCTTTAGGCTTTTTTGGGTGTTAGTAGTGGTTGGATTCTTTTCTTTAATGCAAGAATGAAAGTGAAAGATGCTCTGCTTTTTTCTCTTTATTTGGTTTCATATTCCAGTTTCCCTTATCTCTTATCTTAAACTAAATTGACCCATTTACACTAACTGCCAAATACTTACGAGCTATTAATATGGAACCTTTGTGTTCTTCATTTCTTCTCACATACACTAACCAGAGAGGACAATTAGAGTTGAGATTTCATGGGCAAAAACGTAATTGTAAGTTCATGTTCTGTGCCAACGTGGCAGATAAGTCAGGGAGATATTAATCTAAAAAGTTTATTATATATGTTGCAACTTCATCACACAATGGAGAGAAATATCTACAACTCTCAAAAACATTTCTATTTGTGTACACAGTAGCACTTAGTTTGAATAACAAAAATATCTACACAGCTTTTCCTTCTTCCACAAGGTAACAATTAGCTTAATCAAATCTCTTAGTTCATGAGTCATTTGTATATATACTATATCAGTGTTTGATTATTGTTGCATACTCTCCCTGAAGTTCATAGATCTGGACATCGCTGCAGGGTTTGCTTGTAGATTGATAGACGTTTCAGGGACCAAGCTTCTTCTGTTGTTACCCTTTGTTTCAAATCCATTGAACAAATTGAATCCTTCCGTTTTCTTCTCAGGCTTTGTCGGTATCTTAGACCACACCACGTTCTTAGTGGCTTCACTAATTCTAAGAGATTGATCTGAAACCAATCTTGCTCTTGTGGTAGTAATAGTAGTATCTTTGGTTTCTACTTCAGTTTGGTCCCTTGATCGTTTTCCTAAACATGGTGCAGTCTCTGAGGTAGGCCATACAGGAACCGTGCAACCCCAATAGAAAGGGATAGGGTAGAAATTAGTAGCAGGACCCGTTGGATTCCATTGGTAAGGCCAAGGAGAAGAACTAGTAGGTAACATTACTTGCGGAGGAAGAAACCCCTGGTGAGTTTTGTTTTCTTGATAAGCTGAATCAGCGGATATCTTTGTCTCTCCTGACTGATGCTTACCAGTCTCGGTTACCGAAGATTCTGAAGAACCGAAACTGAGGATCGTTCCCGAGTTATTGTTGTTGTTGTTGTTGTTGCTGTTCTCGTAATCCTCAGAAGTGACCTGCAAGTAATGGTTTGAAGAAGCCCATCCTTTGTTCTTGCGGCGGCCTGAGCCTACGGGGACGTTCCTCATGGATCCACCAGCTGTCCAGTACCTCTGACAGTTCCTACAGAAGTAACGTGGCTGGCTCACGTTGTAGTTGTTGTAGTAACAGAATTTGGTGTTTGCGCTTTCGCATCTCGGACATGGAAGAATCTTGTCCGGTTTCTTGAGCGTTGTTGGTTTATCTTCTGATGTACTTGTTGTCGTGATCTCGCTCTGTTGATCACCGTTGGTCTTGGAGCTCCCTGGTGATGAAATCTCAAAGGCTGCTCTTGGCGGCTCGTTAAGATCGGATAGCATGTAAGGATCTTTGAATCTGCTACTGTCTTGCTCATGTTTACTAACCAGAACCTGAAATTTAGCATAAATTTTGATTATAATTAGCCAGAGCCTTGTCTTAACGGATAATAAACAGTCAGGTAACCAACTTTAAGCTTTTTATTAGTAATAATAACTTGGTGAAAAACGGTGAAAGCTGTTCAATATGATATGTTTAAAAAAGTCCACTCTTTTATTTTCCCAGTAATTTGTCATAATACAAGATGAACAAATCCATAAAAGGTTAAAACTCGTGTACATGATTATCAGTAGAGAATAAATATTCGACCTAAAAAAAAACCTAGAAACTATATTTGAAGATGGAGATCGACCCATGACCATATTCCATCAGCTGAGAAATGGGTCTCTCTCGGAATCTGATATTAATCTCGATGAAATTGACCGGACACGGAATCTCAAACTAGGTTCGGTTATAAATCAAATTAAAACAAAACAGAAGAGTAGAAAAACACAAAAGACAAAAACAGGACTTTGAGATTTGCGTGACATACCTTGTTTGGAGGAGAACAAGAAGATGAGGAAGACGAAGAAGCTTCCTTGCTATGATCGGAAACACTGTGAATAGGAGGAGACAGCGACGACGGATCATAATGATTCACAGCTAAAAGAGACGAAATTGTCCTCCCAAACAATTTAATCTCCGTATCTCTAGTTGTTTTAGACATACTAATTTGTCAACTTAAAAAAAAGAAAAGAAATATGAAGACTCGTTTTCCTCTGTGTTTTTTTTGTTTAATGAGATCAGAGGGAAAAAGAAAGACCATATGAAGGAGGAGAACACAAGGGGCTGAGGATGGTTGGTATTAATGACGAGAGTGCATAGAAGAGAGAGAGAAAGTGGAGAAGATGACACGTCAGCAGAGAGAGAGAGACTTGTGAGATTTGGAGAGCCACATATGTTCGTTAGAAAGTGGGCATTTTGAAGATCTTTTTCACGCTCTTTTTGATTCCCCCTTCTAGTGCCGCTAAAAGATTTTTAGCCAATCTTCCTTTGTTGCCACGTCGGATTTTCTCTTATATTTATTTTAAGGAAATAAAAACACTTGGTTCCTAGTGTCTGATTTTGCTAAAAAGCATTTTTCAGAATATATATGTATTTCTAGTGGTTATTCAAAATCGTCTCCGGAGTTTTAATTTGATGTAAACGCATTGAAAAAGAGGAAACTAATCACGATGATAAAAGTCAGACGTACGTACGTGAAAAGTCATACTAATAATAATAGGCAAAACATTTTAAGAAAAATGGTTTAAAATTATTCTACGTATTGACTCGTTGGTTGTATAGGTTATCTCAAGTTCATATTACTGGTTGAAACTCGATGTTATTGACGTGTATATATAGTCTTCCTTAATTATTAGCATATTTGTGAAAATATATATCGTGAAATTTTTTACAGTAGTAGCTTAGTAGGCAAAATTTGTAAAAGTATTATAAAAGTACAAAAGAAATAGGCACTTTTCGTCACCACTGAGAACTCTAACATAGCTTTCTAAACCCAATTAGGTTGTTAGTTTCAAGTTTATATTACTAGTAATCGAAACTCGATGTTAGTGACGTATATATAAGTCTTCGTTGATTATTCGCAAATTTATTCGACCAAGGTTTTGTAAGCATATATCATTGAATTTCTTACAGTAGTATGTAGGCATTTTTCACTACTATAATACAATTAACTTTAACACATTCTTATAAACCCAGTTATGATTTCTTATATATAAATTCTAACAAAATTTCCAAAAACATTATTTTTAAGATAAAATAAAGATTAGCTTAATTGTGAAGGAATTATTAAAATCATTTTTAAAATAATAATAAAAAATAATATGAACAAAAAAAATTATTGAAAGGTAAGAAGATGAAATTACTTTCCCGTTTAATTAAATATAAACTTTTATTTTTTATTAAACATTAATTTTCATTTCTTTTCAATTTTGTGGTTGTGGCTGTGATCTCTTTTCATCTTGACATCACCATCTTCTTCATTGCTAAAATCGCTATATTCATAGTCAGAAATATTATAAATTATAAATTATAAATCCTAAATTTTAAAGTCAAAAACCAAAATTCTATTAAATAATTAATGAAGTCAAACTTATTAGTAACATGATATTAGATGCTATTTTTGTTAATTAATAATAAAATTATAATAGTTTTTGTATATATTAATGAATGCTATTTTGGTCTATTTTACTATTTATTGATAATTTAGTGATCAAACTTTTATTTAGTGATATTTTAAGTTATTTCTAAAAAACTATACGCAACAAATAGAAAAAAAAAACAAACTGTCCATAAAATAATATATTAATATTTATTTTAAATAATTACAATTTTTTAATTATAATTTTTTTAAATACGTACTTAAACTGAAAAAGGAAGTCTATTTTCACTATACTTTTTCAAAAGAATGGTTTTCTCATAATTAATTTTTATATTATTACGTGATGTCTAAAAAACTGCATATCAGCATCTAAAATTATATTCCCTTTTAGACAGAATTAGCTACATATACATGATCATAATGCTTTTAGTATATATGTATCGATTATAATAGATGTAGATGTGTAATCCGACAAGGCATAACCTGTCAATGCCAAGCTGTGTAACAACGTGGCAAGGGACCCACTTCGTCTCCGAGACATCCTACACTCTCTGCCCACGTCAGCTGTAATAAACACGTGCGGATCGGTCCATCTTCTTTCGTCTGCTAGAATCTAGCTGTTAGTCACGCATGTGACCAATGAATATATAACACGTGTCAGAATAGAGGAACATATTTGATATGTGGGGTATGCAGTAGCGTATCCAACATACGCATCATCGTTGTGCTCTTTATTAAAAATAAAATAAAGTAATTTTATTATAAAAAAAAGTTGAAAAGTTGTGGTAGTCAGCGAAACTATGTTTTGGTAGTGTCTGACACGTGGCATTTCCAGGTAATGAGATAAGGCTGGACCATATCTTTTTCTCTTATCACATTAACTCTTTTCGATCGTTTTGTTTTTGTGTTTTTATTTATTTATTAACATTTGTTTTCGTATTTTGCAAATATTATACCCTACTTAAATTTCAACTATGACGATAGTTGCGTGCTACTTTTCCGTTGTGCAGTGAGGACGAAAAAGTAAGAAAGTAGTGATCGATGAAAACGAAATTAACATTTTTTTTAATTCCAAGGTCGAATGATTCATATCATCGTGAATACGACTGTACGGTAGTGTGAAAACAAAAGAATATTTGAAAACTATATATAATTAAGGCTATGTATGTGACTATGGAACTCCTCGATCTGGAAAAATAATTGTTTATACTAGTTTTTTTTCAATTCGGTTACGTTGGGAAACGTATAAAAGGTTATATCACATTCCAAAATTTATAAAATTTTGTACAAAATGTTTATATGCATGTACAAAGTTGGACCTCTATTTTTGGGGTTATCCTACATGTAACTTAAATTACGATAAAATCATAATTGAGTATAATCGGATTCTTGTAAACAGATATGTTCGTATGAACTATAAACTTCTCTTGATTGTTTGCGCAAAGTCTCAATCTAGTAGACAGTTCTTTTATAAAAATAAAAAATGAGGGTCCTAGTTTTGTTGATGGACTCCAAATTCCAAAACCATTATTGATAACTTGGTATGATAAACTTGGCCACTTGGGCATAGTTTACTTGGAAGGGTTTGAGTTTATAGGCTCGTTTATACAAAAGTTGAAAACGAAAAAAGTCAGAACTATATGGGCCCTAATCTGACAATTTCTTGTTGTACATTCTAGGCCCATTGGAGTTTGAAGAGGAGTCCTCCTATCATCGTGTCTCATTTATTTTTCTCAATTTCAAATCGGATCAAGTCTTATGGAGTGGTCATCTATAGGTTGCTGACTCTTGGTAGGCTGGCATCAGTGGAATAATGTAGAAATATCTAAATTGATATAGAAGATCTCTAAATGATATTATCAATCTTTGAAATGATTTGTTTTCCAATAATAAATACTATATTATTCGATTATGAATTTTAAAAGTTTTAAAATCTGATGTTATTAACTATGATATAGATCAATTAGTAAGGAATTTGAAAATAACTAAATGATAAAAAGAATGGCAAAATTTAATTATTTTACGAAAAAGATAATTTTACTATTTTTTACAAATTTTCTTTCTTTTCTTTTCTTCTTTTATTTTTTTTTCTTTCTTTTTTCAACAAAATTTCCTAATTTAACTATTAAAATTCTTTTAATTAAATTCTATTTTTATTTAATTTTGTTTATTTTTTTATAAAAACATATTCACATATCATAAGTTATTTAAAAGATGATCGAATTAATTAAAATATAAAAATAGTATCACAACTTGTCTATGTTTACCCAACTAATTTCTATCAATAAAATTTTGATAACACATATTTAAATTATAATATTGTAAACCATTTATTTATATTATATTATAACGATATTCAACATCTTAATCACCAAAATCACAATTATAAACAAAAATAATATGAAATTTAAATATATATGATATATTCTTTCTGTGAATATTTATATCCTTTTCTGTGAATATTTATACCTCATTCCAATTCAACTAGTGGAGTTTCCATCAATGAAGTTGAAAAATGGAAGAAGTGGTCAAAGCTCTCGTTTCTAAAAGGGCTCCAACGGTTTATACTTTATAGTGAGCCGACACCGCTACCTGTGAGTGTTGGAAACGTTTGTGGTCTTCGAAATTTATTTGGTTTGATTTGAGTGATATATTAAAATATATATTTTGTGTAAGAAAGTCAACTTGAAATTACAAAATAATGGTATTAGTTTTTCAAACAATCAAACAACTTTCAAATGATTTTTTTTTTTTTTTTTTAAACGGAAAATTATCATATTATCCATACATTTATCATATCATATGATCCATACATGCCAATTAATCTTAAACAATATATTATGCTCCCCAATAACTTATTACATATGAAATCCTTCTACAAATTTGCTTGTTATACGTAAATAATGTCATTATTACACGTTTATATATAAATTGTCATCGAATTATTGTCATCAAGTGACACATGACTGATGTCACTTATGTTGGACAATGGATTTACGGTTTTAAAAATATATTTTTATTTGATTTACATGTTCTTTTTTGTGCATTTGGATCTGTGCATTACAAGCACATTCGAGTGAAATTGGGCCCCTTAAAGCTAAAAGAGAATAATAATCGAGGAGGCATCTCTCTTTCAGACTGCTTTCGATCCAATTTCAACATTATTCAAGAATCTCCTTTTGTTCTCTTCTTTAATATAACTTTCATCATCTATCATTTATCTTCTTACAATGGATACAAATTATGTTAGATTAATTATCATTGTGTGTTTTTGTGTATACATCTTAGTAAAGAAGAAGACAATGAAGTCTACTATATATAAATTAACATACGTAGATTATGTTAAAAACTTCGACGCCGAAAAAGCGAAGATCGTTATATATATATATATTGTAGTTTTCACGGCTAATATATTTTAATCATATTCATCACACCATCTCATACTTACTGCAAAATTACAGCTAATATATTGTTTTGCTCATCTCTACTTTATATACCTATGAAAATATATGTTCAATCCAACTACTATATTTCGATGGTATGACATCGATCTTGTCACTACCATTCATAAACAGCATGTATCTCTTGAATCTTATTTATATAGCACGTAACGATTCATCATGTAATATGATGTATAAAAGCTTGATTCGATTTTTACTTCATTGGTTTAGATAATGGTTTTCAACAAGTTATTAGAGAATATGTTTCTTTTAGCATCAGAAGAAAGTATGTTAAATAGATGGTTAAAGAGAAAGTTTTATGATCATTATCCTCTCTTAGCTTTGCTGATTTTCTTTGCTTGTTTTTCAAACATTCGGGCCACACGAATATATATGATCATCTCTCTCTCATTCATATATATTGCATGCATGTGTGTGTTTGAAGTTGGATTGAATGATTATTAATATTCCTTTCTTTAAGAAATGAACAAATGAAAGGTGTCCACTAAAACAGAAACTCGTAGTAGGAGAAGATGCTTCTCCACGACATCAAGCTACCTCATTGGGTCCCCCAATTTTCCTCTCATAGTTTTCTCCTTATATATCTATTTCTTTTCAGAATTCAATATGTATGTCATTTTTATTAAAAATTATTGCATAAATTATATTATTGTGTGTATATCAAAAAGGGTAACTGTACATAGTACACTGCGTGAATTACTTAAGCAATGTATATTCAGAAAGAAAAGAGGGATTAAGAGAATAATCATTAGATTTTGATTCTAAAGACCAAAGCCCACAAATTAAAGCTCGATCAGATTCTCAGCTTTTAGGGACGGCTCTCTATAGGCCATCACAAATCCTACCTTCTTTTTTCTTATTTCCAGTTGTGTTAAAGTAATGAAATTTTGCAACATTTTTTTGGAAGCTTATGCTTATTTTATCAAAAATAATTTAATCTTTATTAAGATTTTAGAATTGAATTATACAAATAATATTAAAATATCAAATTTTTGTTTGATTTTTTTTTATAGAAATTTTAAATAATAAAAATGCTCTTACAAAAATAACTCAGCTAAAGTTTAAGTTTTTAATAACTAGATTTTACGATATTATAATAAATATACTGAATAAATCGAGATCAATAAATAAATACCGGCCAAATCTGCTTTAGGCTCTATTGCAAACATATTTAGTTTATTGAAAAGTTCTTTCGTAACCAAAGAAACTCTGATTATCATAAAAGATTATCAATATTTTTGATTTGGAGAAATTAAGTAACACACATTTAAACATGCACTAAAATTAGATACTATTTTTCCTTTTAAAATTATGTTCTTAAATAAAACTTTGTGTGTGTCAAGTCACCGAAATAATTGTTTTGGTGGGTTTCATATTTTGATATTTTGCTCACACATAATACTTGAAAAACGTGTTTGCAAGAAGATGCAGATCTGAGAACACCTGAGAAATTCCACTGAAGTGAATCACAAAACTTCAGCATATAGTGTTGCGGTGCCATATATCTTTCTACCTCATTATATATTGTTGTGGACATTTCTAGACCATGTAAATATATATTATTTTTTTTGGGTCAAGACTCAAGAGTCAAGACCAAGACTCGAGTTGTTATATAGTTCAATTATTTTAGTTACTGTTTTCACTTAAATGAATTTTATTATATTAGTCCAATAATTATATGAAATCTGACTGGATTCACTATAAAGAAAAAATAAGGCAGAGGAAGAGATTGTTCTCTTTAAAGTTATACTGAGATTAGATTCCTCACCTCTACATACAACCAAGAGAATCTGCCAATCACTCCCATCCTTTCTTTCCTTCAACAAAATATATACATATATGCTTATAAAGCTTCACAAAAACATATAACAGTTTTAAACATTTAAATATTTTGATACTTAAAAAATATATTTATACACGACTGAACATAGATACTAAATATCTGTTTTGAATCCGTTATCCGATTCGTATTCACTGAATAAACAATGTAGTTATATTCGTATGGGATAACATGTATGATTATTTTTCAACTATATGTAATGTGACGTACCAATTACCCTAACACGCATCATATTTCTTATAAATTTCGTCTTTTGAAATGTATATATGTTTCTTGAATATCAATATTTTACATTTCAATAGTAGTTTTTTTTTTTAAATCAAGTTTCATATTTTGGAGAGTTGAATTTGGCTATCTTTGACAGTGTTAGTGTTGTCTATATTCATTTTGGAGTTGTCGAATACGCTCAAATAAATTTTATTACTCTTACTGATCTATTTTGACTAAATGATACCCTGAAAAACTGTGAAAAATTAAAGAAAACGTTCCATCCTTTATTTTGTCCGTATGTTATAGATTAATTTTTTTTGTATGTACCAAAAGCTTGATTTGAAAATATTCAGATTCTTGCTGAGGAAAAACAATAAATCTTTCAAAATACAAGTGGTTTAGATTTTAGAGCATTAATTATGAAAATAAGAGAAAAAGGTTTTTCCAAACAATAGATAACAAAATTTGACGACAAAAAAAGGACCTACACAACACAAGAAAATCAAACTATACAACAGTAAACTTTTAGCTATCACATAGTTACAAGTAACTCATGATCATGATTCATGAGCATCATAAATACAACGATGCATGGCAACTTAGTATATGTAAACATACGACATGCGTACATATAATTTTGGTACCACATATATAGGTAAGTCTATTATTTTTTCGTCGACATCGGTGACTACATAAATAAATATATTATTTCTTCGTCTAAAATATGGTATAAAGGAACATATATATTGTAAAGATACAAGTATGGTGGGGGCAACATTACCGAAGAGCAAGCCAAAATACAGATGAGACACAACACAACAAACCTTACACTTTTTCTTTACCCTTCTTTTTAGGAGTGATTCTTGTATTTATATACACCCTAATTATAAAATGCATCACTACCTATCCTGGAATATTAATTGTACAATCTGTGTGGTAGAATATAGCTTATTACTAAATAAAATACATAGATAAAATAAAACCTTTAATATATTAATTACACTATAAGACTCAGCTCGAACTATCAAGAGACAACATATATATATATATATATATATATATATATATATATATATATATATATATATATATATATATAATTGATCCATTCCCAGACAGTTCACCCATCAAATGTTTTAAAAATATAATGTTAAGGCTACAACTTTTACGAATCGTGCAAATCCTAAAGGCGATGTCGATATTTATAGCCTACCTAATCATATATAACAAACACACACAAAAAAAACCACTTGTTCATAAGAAGAAAAAACAAGAGAGAAAATATAACATTAGGAATGTTGAAAATAGATAGAAAACGGTAAAAAAAAAAAAATGTATGCAATACGAGATATGTCCATCAAGATAGATTGATGTCCATACGACCAAAAACGAAGTGTACAAAACCTCTTTTTATCTGATATAATTGCCTCATATATGGAAGAAAAAGTAACACGAAATTACAAAAGGCAACATATACACACACACAGACAAAAGCAATGTGAAATCGAGAAATGATCGAAGAAAGAGAAGGAAAAACATCAATTAATAATATAAAAAAATCTAAAGAAAGAAAAATGAAAAGAAAGAGGAAAGGGTCAAGAGAGCATATATTCCCTTCTCCAACAGAACCCCACTCATGTTTCCAGATATGGAGTGAGAGAAGAAAGAAAAAGAACAACATCAACCACTCCAAAGATTTATATATATATAAATCTCCATATCTTTGCCAACAAACCCAACAATCTTTGAAAACAAATAACCCTTTCGTTTTTTTATTTATATTTCTTGGGGTCGTTCTTAGTTGCCTATTAAGAGAGTAAGAGATTTGTATATGTGCTTGTTAATGGAGAGCAACACTAATAATGGTAATAACCATAAGACAAAGATGAGTCTCGTGTTGTCAACAGATGCTAAGCCAAGATTGAAATGGACTTGTGAGCTTCATCACAGATTCATCGAAGCCGTTAATCAACTCGGAGGACCTAACAGTACTTATTTTGTGTTTTCTTCTTCTTTTTAATGTTTTTGATCTTCATTTTGTCTGTTTCTTGATTGGTTTTCGTTTTTTTGTTTGTTCTGTTTTGCGTTTGCAGAGGCAACTCCTAAGGGTTTGATGAAGGCTATGGACATTCCTGGGCTTACTTTGTATCATCTCAAGAGCCATTTACAGGTAACTAAGCTTTGTTTGGATCAGTTTTTTTGTTTTGTTTCTGGAAGATCAAATTTTGATGATTTTATTGTAATGTTTCTGCAGAAATATCGGCTAGGGAAGAGCCTGAAGTTCGATGATAACAAGTTAGAAGGTTTGAGAATCTTCCATTTATTATAACATTAATCATGTTTCAATGACCAAGAAAAATAGAATAGATTCTTGAATTTAAACTCTGATATAAACAAATTGGGTTCGTAAATCTTTAAATATTTTGTTTTCTTATTTATGATTTGTTTCTTGGTTTAGCAGTTTCCTCAGCTTCAGAAACGCAAGAAGCTGATAGTAAAAACGATTCTAGAGATTTGGGAAGCAGTGTCAACGAAGAAAACAACAATCCATCTAGCGAGTAATTAATGATCAAATAGCTTAAACAATAATATCTTCCATAGATAAGTTATTTCAACAAATTGAAAATGAATTGTTTTTGGTTTATTTTGAAGCAGAGGCTTGCAGATCACGGAGGCTTTACAACTGCAGATGGAAGTTCAGAAGAAACTTCATGAACAAATCGAAGTAATAAACATCATCAATCAACTCTCCTGATTGAGAACAAAAATATTTGTTTGGGGTCTTAAGTTGTTTTGGTTTCAGGTTCAGAGGCATTTGCAAGTGAAGATTGAGGCACAAGGTAAGTATCTACAGTCAGTTTTACTGAAAGCTCAACAAACCCTCGCTGGCTACACATCTTCCAATCTTGGCATGGACTTTGCGAGAAGCGAGCTCTCTAGGTTAGCTTCAATGGTGAATCCGAGCTCTTCGTTCTCAGAGCTCACGCAAGTGGAAGAATACGAAGAAGAAGCAGGGGATGTGGAAGAAGGATTCTTGTGGTGCAAGAAACCAGAAAATAGAGGAATGAGACAGCCAAGACGTTCGGTCGAGAGCTCTTTGACGTCTTCAGAGAGCTCAGAGACAAAACTGAAAAGTAATAACGACGAGAGGAAATCGATGGAGCTTCCGCTGATGGAGATCAAATCAGAAGAGATGCCGGAGAAGAAGAAGAGAAGCTTAAACGACGCCGTTTGCGTGGAACATCAGCCTCCAAAGAAGAGAAATTTTGAAGCTGATGATGATGATGATGATGATGATGAGCAGCACCTGAGGTTGAGCTTGAATAGTTACAAGAAAGACATGGGGACGTGTACGAACATAGGACTAGGGTTTAATTGAAAAAAAAAAAAAGTAAAACATTTTAATATATAAATGTTTTTGAAAAGTCCTACATATGTGCGTAGATTGCCATAGACAAATATAAAGTAGAGATTTTGTGAGTAAGTCGGGGTGAAGAACGCATGGGAATATTCTATATGAGTCAACATGATTAATATACTATATAGTAAAATGTGTGATATGTGTGTATAGATTAGGTGGGGAGGCTTGTGGATGTGGTAAAGGCGGGTTTGGGGGGAACTTTTTATGATCAATGAAAGAAGCAAAATGATTAAACTAGAGTGACCTTTTATCATTATGTCCCGACCATGATAAGCATGTTGGCTTCTCAGTGGTTGTTTTATGACAAGACAAACCATATTTATATATATATATATATACTCGAGTCCTCGGAAACAAATTCGAAAATCTTACTTAATTATTTTACTAAGTATTCATCTTCAATATATCTTTGGAACCACATGAGAAGGTGTTATTATGCATAACATAGAGGAAAGAGACTCACGTGTTCATGAAAACGAGGCTTATCAAGCTTTAGTTGTTTCACAAATGAAGATGGTTTATCTATAACCCATAAGTTGTTTCTTAAACATTTCACAAGTATTTTATAACCTTTTACGTGTTAACTCTATAGAAAACTTTGATATTTTTTCATTGTAATGGCTAATTGTTTTGGTTATATGGAAACTCTAAATTGTGGAAATTAAACCCTAACTCCAAAATCATTTATGCGTTATAGGTTATAACGACCATTTAATTTAAACCTCGATAGAGTTTATACCACGTCAAACTTTGCACAACCAATAGAAGAAATAGGTCGTACTTGATTCATGTGAACATATCTATAAACAATTAAACAAGGTCACCGAACATTTTGAGAGACTGAGAATCTGAGAGAAATATAAATTGAAAGTATGGACATTTTTGTTTTTCATTGTCTCATCCAAGCATATGTTTTTGGGAAACCCGTGATATCTATATAGCCAAAATCTTATTTTGTCTGAACACAATTATTTTTCCTTCCCATTCTTCCAAGTATAATGTGAAAACGTTCTTGGTATCTTCCAAGTCATGTAAATTATAGCTCTGATATATGCAGTGTTGCGGTCGGTGTGGTTGAAACCATCTAATAAAATCGGTGAATAAATATGGTAATATTGGTTAGCTAATTTCAGTTAATGTTTTAGTGATTAACAAATTATTTTTCAAAATATTTTTTTCGGATTTGAAACAGATACTGATGAGGCAAAAATTTCTTAGAATTAGCGATAGAAGGTTGGATTCGTTATTCATTATACATGACCAATTGACAAGATATATTATTGAATATATGAAATTTTACAGAAACGTATAGAGAAACAAGATTATTATCACCAAACTTAGTTTGGGAGTAAGCATTACTGTTATATACATCACTTGTACTTGATTGATGTAAAACGAGACTGTCTAATATGCACATGATACCACCTATTCGCATCCTATGTAGAGTTTTGGATCCAACTTCAGGCACGTTCTGCTCACATGTTATATGTTTGACTTATTCGAATTTACCCCAAAATTATGTCAAAGGGTAAAATAAAAGAATGATTATGGCAAAAGCTAATTTCATTACAGTTAGAATCATCATTTGTCACTTCACATGAACTCGGACAGATTATAAGTGCCAAGTATTGGCCGAAGAAAACAAGTTTCATACTCGGCCCAATTCATCATCTATAGGCCCGTTTTACTCCCAATATTATCATTAATATGTCAAGCCATGCCCATTTGGAGCACTTTATCAAGAAGAATGAACAATTGCAAGTCTTAGTGACATTTAAAACAAATCCAAAGAGGGACTAAAGATAAGCTAAGATGGACATTAATCCTATTCATATTATAAACTAGGAATGTCGTGATGAGGAAACTGTTTTATAGTTTTCCAACTAGATCCGGTTTAGCTTGCACTAGGCTAAACCGGTTGGCCGGCCATAGCCAAATCGGCCAATCCCTTTCTTTTTTTTTTTATATAGAATTTAGCGGTCAACATCAAGCTTGTCTATGCGGTTCAACTCGGTTAGGACCAGAAAAAAATCAAGATTGGGACAATACGGTTCGAGTCGATTACTCAGTATCAGTATTTATTAGAAAACAATCACAACCATTTGTTTATAATTATTGTGCATTAGACCTTTATCCACCGAGGGAATATCACCATCATCTATCTATAATTCAATTATAACCCAAGTTTGCTTTGTTTTGCTTTTAAATTCTTTTGGATCCTTTCTCATTCATGATGGCCGCTTCCCTCCGACCACATACGAGATCTCATTGGTCACATCAAAGACTCCAATCGGAAAAAGAATATCACTACTTTAAATTCAAAAACAATAAATAAAAATATATATATATACACAAAACAAAAACAATCTCAACATTCAAGATTTCGTTATCTTATTTTAAAAATGTATATTTTGTGTATTTTTAAGTAAAGGAAAAGTTGCAACTTTAGGACTAACCTCGAGAATGGAGAAAAAAAGCAAAGTGGGGAACTCAAAATCAGCAAATGGGTATTTTGTTTTTTGGACCAACGACTGGTCTCCTCCTGCTTTGTTTTTGAGCCTGCAAGCGATATCCAATCCCGCAGTTTTAAATTATATGTTACTTTGAGACAGAACCTGATGCTTCAGAATGTTCCAAGTACCATGTGATAAAAAAAAAACAAAAATTGCTAACACAAAATTAAAAGAAATCTAAATGACAACAGTAAAGAAAAGGGAGGTCAGATAAAGAAAAAGATCTTCCCTTATGAATAAATGAGAAAATTTTAATAATTAAGGGAACTATATATCAAACCAAAGTGGGTCTTTTTGAATCATTGCATTGAGGGTTAAGATCTGTGGATGAATCAACAAGGGTGTGGGAAAAAAAAAGCATTAAGAGGCATAATTAGCATAAACAAACACACCCAAAATAATAATTAGTGATGGTGAGTCTTAAACTTGGCAAGCAAATATCGAATCTCTCAAGCTAGAATGTAATGATATTTAATTCCTCTCAATCCTATTTGGATGTATATAATTAATCTTCAGTAGATTAAACTATCATACATAGTATCGCAGACAAAACCAGCGTTACGTTATGTCATTTATGTTTTGTGAGAAGATAAAGATGAGATAGCACAAGTAAACATGCAATGCAGCCGATGTTGTTGCTTAAAAAAAGTGAGCTATGAAGCCTAAAGTGAAGAGGAGAAGATCTTAGAATAATATAAAGAATCATTCTTAAAGAGACAGAAATAAAAATAAAAATGTATATGTTTAATTACTTTTCGAAGAGGGTTGCTCTGTTGTACCTTTGTTTTGCCAAAGTTTAGTGCTTTATATGAGTAGCTTGGTCCATGTAGCTGTAGCAGCGGTTTGCATGGCCCACGACTCCGGTCCGCTGTGTTCCTGCCGTTTTAACAACAACAATAAAAACCGAACAAAACCACTTTCCTTAACAACAAAGGAATTATGACATAACCAGAATCCACAGCATAAAAGGGTGTAAACTTGAATGATTAGTGTAGAACCCATTGTCCCAAAAAAAAGTTAAAGGCATTGTATATGTTTCGAAAGTACAAAAT
This sequence comes from Iljinskaea planisiliqua, assembly GCA_900108845.1. Lineage (NCBI taxonomy): Eukaryota > Viridiplantae > Streptophyta > Magnoliopsida > Brassicales > Brassicaceae > Iljinskaea > Iljinskaea planisiliqua. The sequence goes on from FNXX01000009.1 coordinate 4,322,972, forward strand.
TGTGATATCAAGTAAAAAGCATTTGATGTGGGTGAATATGCCGTATTTGAAACCAGTTAAGAAAAAGAAACCATTAAACCGTAACATAAACTTTTTCTCATGCTTCTTCCATATATTCAGCAAACAAAAGAACTATTAGCACCATATTAATTAATCTCACAAAACATCTTCACTAGAGAAGAGCAAGTACTGTTCATGAAACTATAAGCTTATCAGTTTAAGAAGGTCTTTTCAGTCAAGATTGGAATGGACAAGGATATGGTTAAGACAAAAGCAAAGGAGACATGTAGAGATGTAAGGAAACCAAACAATGAAGAAAGATACTTAACTTCCCAGCGGTTTTCGTGTACCGAACTCTTTTGTACAATCATTGTCAGATTCTTCCAATAACAGCCTTAATCTACTTAGATTTCCAAAGCAATGTTTTTTTTAAGTGAATCTAAACTCCTCAGGGTCCCAGGGACCCACCTTGTGCTTTTACACTTTAAAGCTCCCCTCCAAATCCCAATAACTGATATATAACAGGACTATATCTACAGGGAAGGGACACACATGAAACTCAGAAATCACAAGGGATACAAACCCATTCTCATTATCCCTAACTCACTCTCTCATCTCTTTGAAGAAAAAAGAAAGATACTCTGATTCTTCTTGTCTGCCTAAGAGCAGAAATGCTGGGTTCCAGTACAAGGGTTATGCTTTTTCTTCTTGTCTGCATAGGGTTACTATCAGACAACAGATATAAGGTCTCAGCTTTGAGACATAGAGAGTTTTTCCTCAGACAAACACAAGGTGACAACGGTGGAGTTCAACAAGGTGAAACTGCTAAGCTAAAGAGCATCGATATTCAGTTTATGGAGAACCGTGAAGATCACGGAACGCTCAGGGCAAACCGGCGCCTTCTTGAGGAGGTTAACAAGAATATAAGTAAAGCAGGGAAGAAGCAAGAACAAAAGAATATGACAAAGGACTCGTTTCAATCAAGCAAGAGACGTGTAAGACGAGGATCAGATCCTATCCACAACAAATCCGAGCCGATTTCTTGAGTGGCAGTGTGGCACAACAACAATCAAATACAGAGAAAAGGCAAAACATACTATAGAAATGCAAGAAGAAGAAAAGAAAGGAACAAAAAAAAAAAGACGCAACGATCAACCTTAATCAAGCTGGAGGTAGGTTAGTTGGTTTAATCTCAGGTTTTGTTTTTTTAAGTATAGGTTTGATAAAACACAGCTGTTGAAGAACAGCATTGTCTGTTCAGATACACCAGTCACCAGGAGAATACATATTTGTTTTTCAAAATATTTCTTTTGACTTAAAGTCTTCACTCTTTTGTTTGCATTAGTTCTTCTAAGTTTCTCCATAAGTTTTGTTCTTTTCTGCATTGCTTTGACTCCCTCAAAAACATATCATATGTATATACAATATCTCAAAAGTTTTGATTTGTCTACAACTTCATTGTGAATTGTGAAACCTCTCTTTTCCCAAAAATCACATTTGAACTTATAAGGTAACCGATTCTACTTTTCTAACAATACCGGCTTATCAAACAAGAGAAAAATGAAAAAATCCAAGAAAATTAAAGTTATCTAAGCAAACTTCTGACTGCTGGAAGAAACCATAAATCTAAGGATGAAACCAATGTTTTTAGGCGGATACAAGATTTGATAGGAACAGAGGATTTTCGGATTCAAAATTTAGATTTCATTGCTTCTTTCTCATGGATAAAACTCGGATCATATGTGGCACAAAGCCGTAAGATCAACCTTAAAGCAACTGCAACGACACTAATGTTTTATTGGAAACATGCGATACGACACAACTTATATTTAGTAGATGACACTCCCAAAATCAAAGTTACTTAAAACGCAAGCGTCATGCAATAACCAGCGAGGGCTTACGGTTTTACTACGAATATATCGTACGGTGAAGAGGAGATTCATTGCCACGCCGCCGTGCTTAACCGCCAGCCACGACGGTTCAGTCGCCGAAGGCCTAGCTAGCTGCATAACGGTCACCAGAGATTAATCATTATTTGCTTAATTTAGTTGTTAGGCCCAGTCCATGAAATGAAATTTACTGGGCCTATTTCTTTAGATATTTTTTTTTTCCAATAGTGCTTGACGGTTGAAGGGATTATAAGAATCCATCTATAAAACTAAACCTACAAAAAAAAAAAAAAAAAGTTGCATGGTAAAACTAATAAACTACAAACTCTCATCAACAAACTAATGGTGATGGCTAGTGTGGTTTGTATAATTGTATTAGTGATGCAATTGTGTTACCACCTAAATCATTGGTACTGTGCTGATTATTAACAGAAAAACAAACCAAACATATGGTGATAGGCTGATAAATAATGTTTATGGTCGATAATTTAAACAAAGTCGAAAATGCGATGATGCGTGACATATGATTTACAAGTATATGATTTTAGCGTTTTAAAATTATTTGTAAAAATTTTCATTCAGCTCAAATGTTTATGTTATCCAAAATATTTGACTATTCCGCTGTTTCAGTATTCCCTTACAAGTCATGTTTCCAACGTGACAAATAATAATTACAATTTTCTAAAAGAATAGACATGTAAAGAAACGTTACGCCAAAATGACCCCATGATTATATGACATATAAATTTTGGCTAACACTTTACTTTTTTTCTTCCAATCCTAGTGACCGAATTGCGTGATGCGCGTGCCATTTAGGACACTGATAGGATTGTTTGGACATTGATCTAATCCGTATTTATGATGCTGTTTGACCCACGATATTTATAAGATTCTAATTGTAAAGCTAAGTGAATAAATAGTTACATCAATGTCCTGTCAACGAAATTATTAGCAGAATCATACACTCGATTGTTATTATTCTGTGGTCAAATAGAGTCGATAATTTTGATTTTGATTCTAATTAGGCGTGATTGGTGACTAGGTTTGTAATAAACGACAAAACGTAAAACCTACTGAAAACTTTTTTATTCATTATTGCTACACGGAGAGAGTACTTTTTATCGACAGTGGTTTGTTAATTAGTGTATTATAAATGAATTCATTCCAGTAATTCAAGAGAGTATACTTTAAATTATACATTTATGAATTGGAATCAATATTAATTTTATTAAGTTTCTAGTTAATTAGCACCCTAATATATATAATTAAAGTTCAATGTTGTCTGATTTTTTGTAACTAAAAAACATTTTGTTCAAAAAATAATGTCTACAATTTGATCTTACAATAGCACCACATAGTTAAAATTATTTATAGTGAATGGTTCATCTTTTGATTCTCATTTTCGAGATCAAGGTAAAGATGTAACAAGGTTTTTTTTTCGTGTGTGCAAATTCATAATTTATTAGAATAAGTTTGGATGTTACGATAACAAAAAGGAATCATACATTCTTTTTAATCACTATTATTATATAACATTAAAAATTATAAATTATGAAATATAAATTTTATATGCAACAACATAATCAATGCTCAAATGTATCCAACAAATTTCACAGTCGGATCATTGTTGATACTTAATCATATTTGATTGTGATTTTAAAAGCTAATTCTTATCTCCAAATTTGATATATCAAATTTAGTTGTATTTTTAAGTCTCGCACAAACTATTATGCATAATGACAAAATGATGAAAATTTATAAAACTTGTTTAAAATTGGATTAAAATAGTATGTTTCTCATATGAAAAAAAAAGAGAGTTAACCAATTTTATTCGAGTAAATAAATAAGGGTGGAGTAAATATTTATTTGTCAAAAAAGGAGAATGAAATGTTAAAGAAAATAAAATATGAAAAGATGAAAACATTTTGGTAATATGATCTCGAAGACAATCACAAAAGAATGAAACAACTATAATATTTAGAGTTATAATAACAGTTGGTCAAGTTTATTAATAGTGAAAGAGCAGTTACCCAAAATAAATTTAGTGGGACAAATCCATAAATTCAATTTGATGGATTACGAAAATATAATGACTTAAATGATAACAAAAGTGAGTGAACTAAAGTTGCACAGAATAAACTAAAATGGTCATTTAGTAAAGATAGAAAATTGATTTCAGCTAACACTGCAAAGGAAAAAACTGCAATCTAGAGAGGAAGGTGGTAGTTAAGTGGAAAAACTGATCTCAATTATTTTTGTAAAATAATTTTTATAAAGTGCATTTATAAAATGTTATTATAATTTTAGTATAACATTATATTCTAATTTAAGTTAAAAAGTATATCTAATATTAATGAAATATTTTGTGCATCAACAATATCTCATTTGTAGCATTGACAAAGCTATTAAGAAGTAAGATCATTTCTCTTAAATTCTATAGATATCATTTACTTGAAAGTTTTATTCCACCGTGATTCATAGTTGGACCGTTTTAAAATATATATCTAATTGTTCTTTGGATTAATTAAGTAAAATTGATTATTCAATTTGAAAGTTTTATTCCACCGTAATTCATAGTTGGACCGTTTAAAATATACATCTAATTATTCTTTAGATTAATTAAGTAAAATTGATTATTCAATTCTTTTATTGTTTGATTTTTTCTTTTTTTCCACTTATAAATGTTCACACTTTTTGTTGAGTAATAATTATAAAATTTTAACCCAAAAATATATATATATATCTTTCACAAAAAAAATAAGTATTTTATAGACGTTACATGCACCACTATAGAACAAAACTATAACCATTAATGATGTGAAGTGGCTGAGGTTAAGGAGTCAGGTGGGAGGAGATGTGGTCTGTCAAAGCTGCCAATAAAAATGAAGGATTCATTGAAGAAGTGCGGCCTGTAGAGATTAGAGAACCATGGTTTGGAAATGCCATTTCCAATTTAAGGCAAACTTAATCATCATAACCAGAAGAAGAATTTAACTAAACACGACACTACTTATGCGAGATGCAGATGTAGTTCTACTATAAGTTTTATAAATAATATATATATAATTGGATATCAGAAAAAGAAATTTTAAAAATTAATAATTGAAGGTGATTAGAAGAGAAGAGAAGGACATCCAAACATAATTGTGACCCAAAGCTTAACGTAAGCAAAATGCAAAGGAAGACCAAATTGCGGCGCCACAGTAATGACAAAAAGTGAGGAGAAGAGAAGTCGGTCAAGAGATAAGCATCTATAAGATAGTGGTTAAGGAAATTAGACATTTTATTTGTATCATTAAATTACAAAATGGAGTTTGGCAATTGTCACGACAACCTCTTATTTGCTCCACTATTGTTAAGTATGAAGTATTCATTCAAAACAAGTATCTAACGGGTTTTTCTAATTTCTACAAAAGACATGCAGCACATTGTCACAAGTCAAATACTTACGTAAAACACGTTAATACCTAGTATATTAGAAGAAACAAAAAAAAAAACATCTTTATAATTTATTTGGATTAATCGGTTAAAATTGGAAAGTTACCGTTTTAGACCTCTAAAGTAATAACTGCCATTATATAAGAAAAAAATGCAAGACGTAAATAAGAAAATGGTCCCTATTCATTTTATGACCGTTGACAACCCAAAAAAAAAAAAAAAACCAAAGCTAAAAAAGGTTAAAACGAAACAGATAGAAATGTAGGGTTGAGACAGCGAAATTTACTAAAACATGGGGCTCTGACGTGAACTTTAAAAAAATGACAAACTGTAAGTTGTACAGTGGAATATGAAATTGCAGGGCAGCTGGAATTGTCCTTTAGTACGATGCATGTAATGGGCATTTGCCACGTATACATTTTGGACTCAGTCCTCCCCTCTCCGTCGAATATGTTCCTTCCTATTATATTTAATTTAATTTATTTTTTTCCATATATATATATTTTTTTTAGATTTACTAATTTCTTCCTCTCCACCAACAAGTTACCCACACTGGTGAAAAGTGAAAACCCATAACTTACAAATGTCCCGTAAAATCATTGAAGAAAAGCTTGTGATACGACCCAGTATTTTATTAAATTATATTCTGTATAGTCTATATAACGTATGAGTAGATATCAAGTGACTGAAATATTCAAAAAAAAAATTCTCTGTTTGACCAAAATAAGAAAAAGTAAAAAAGAAAAAATGGGTTGTAGGTTTTGATTTGATATACAGTAAGTGTATTCTTCTTTTGCTGTATGTGTTTTGGACTTTTGTGGGTAAGCACTTATTACATTTTCAAGTCCTAATTATATTTCATCACTGCCATGTTCTTTACCGATATAATTACATCATCGTCACATGCACTTACTTAATTTTCAATTTTAAATATAAAAATAAAATAAAAACCCACAAAACCTAATCTCCTCTTTAGCTACGTTAATCAGAAAGAGTTTAAGACACTATAAAGAGAGAAACAAAACTAAAGCCATGGATTTGTCTTCAAAGCACAAACAAACATTAACAAACTCTCCCGTCACCGGAAAACTAACCGTCGCCGGAGAAATGGGTGTCTGCTACAAAGAATGTTTGAAAAACCACGCGGCCAACCTTGGCGGCCACGCGCTCGACGGCTGCGGCGAGTTTATGCCAACCCCTACCGCAACTCCCACCGATCCTTCCTCTCTCCGATGCGCCGCTTGTGGCTGCCACCGTAATTTCCACCGCCGTGACCCTTCCGACCACCTCAATTTTCTCCCTTCGCATCCCACTCTCTCTCACTCCGGCACGGAATCGCCGCCGTCTCAGTCGCTTCACCACGTGGCGTCCCCTGTTCCTTGCTCTTACTACACTTCGGCGCCACATCACGTGCTTCTCTCTCTCAGCTCCGGTTTCCCTGGACCGTCAGATCAAGATCCGACGGGTGTAAGATCGGAGAACAGCTCAAAAGGGGCAATGAGGAAACGGACGAGGACCAAGTTCACGCCGGAGCAGAAGATAAAGATGAGAGCTTTCGCCGAGAAAGCAGGTTGGAAGATCAACGGCTGCGATGAAAAGTCGGTGAGAGAGTTCTGTAGCGAGATTGGGATTGAGAGAGGAGTTCTTAAAGTATGGATGCATAATAACAAGTATTCACTTCTCAACGGGAAGAACAGAGAGATCTTGTCGATGGACCATCGTCGTCTTTGTTTGAACACTCACAGCTGTAACAATGGTGGTGGAGAAGATGGAGACAACGTTGATGGGTCTTCGTCTTCTTGAGGGAAAATTGAAGCCTTGGTGAAGCTAATTAGGATACTTAATTTGGGAAAAAATAATAAAATTATGAGCATTAACCGTTTTCAATCTTATAATAGTAAGTTCTAACATGTAATCGGTCGACCATATATATGCAGTTTAAAAAAAAAAATTGATCTTTTCCGGTTTTTATTATTTTTGTTTGACAGAGAGATGTTCAGATATCGTGATGGGTTTGGTAATAAAGGAATTTTTAATCGAAGGTTGAACTGAAAAATACCACCATTCTAATTATAGTAAGTGCATAAACCCCCATTTGTGATCGAGGAACTCAAAAGATTCGTTTATTTGTTTTGTATATTGAGAAAACTTTCGCCATTATTATTCAATGTTATCTTCTGTATAATTGGAAATAATCTCCTGAGCTTTTAATAAAAAAGCAAGTAGAGTTTGCTTAATTATGAGATACGACGTGGTTATTAAGATCGCAACAAACTATGGCGTGGCCGAATATAATTAGGTCATCTGGGCGGCACATTTGTGTTGATTTATTAGTATATTATAAAGTTATTAAAATGCGGGCTTATCTCTTTTCTTCTCTCCCTTCCATTTATGGATAAGCTTCGGGCAACAGCAATCTCGCTTAGTTATCCTGATTAAGAATAATACAGATGTTACGATTTTTAAAATATCTAATCTATAAAATGTCTGGCTCTCCCTGCACCACTGATCCGCTCCTCCAATGATATTAGAAATAAATCATTTTGCGCTTTTTTTAATAGAAGACCTTTTCTATGTATTTCCTTTTTCTTTTGGGTTAACATTTTTTTTTATGTATTTAGTTATTTACCAATCAGAGTGTATGTGGATAACAAGTTTGTATCCAAGCATAAGTATGAAGGAGCCTGAAGAATGACAATCCAGTACGATAGTGGCCAGACATACCAATGTATCTTTGTTTAGGTGACTAAGTTCATGTATATGTAATGATATTTTGTGTTCAGTACATTCGTAACAATGTATCTGTTGTTACAGATAGTATAAGATGCATTGAATAAATAGTGGGAAACTATTATGATTGAATAAAAACCAATAAGATAGGAATAAGTTATGGAATTGTTAATTTTACCGATTGTAGATTAAAGTATGCTAAATATATGAGAGTTTTAGATTAAATTTCAGGGGAAGAGATAATAATAAATCTATGCAAATAAGTATTTTTTGAATATAAAGTATATATTAACATGGATGATTGCTAGACATGTGATTTTGACCGAGTGATATTTGAACCAATCTCATGGTATAGAACTTTATCCCGAACGAAGTGATAATTAAATGCATTTTGTTAATAAAACACATGATTAGTGGCACTAATGTTGCTACAATATATGTACGAGTGTCACATGTAAAGTAGGCGTGGCACTTTTGATTTTTTTTCCGTGCAATACGTGATAGATTATGCTCTGAAAAATCATTTTAATTGGAAATATAATGGTGTTGAAAGAAGAATGCTAGAGGGATATTGAGTCAATGAGTACTAGTTAGAGGTGAGGCACAAGCCAATGAGGATACTTAAAGCATTTCCATAAATTTAATATACGGTTTTCATAACTAAAATAAAAAAATCTTATAAAAGAAAGAGAGAATAAAAGAAAGAGAGAAGGGAGAAGAGGTTCTCAAATGAGATATTTTGAGAAATTCATAAAAGTTCCATAACACACTTATTAATTTTATGTTGGTTCAATTCTTTATTCAAATTATAAATTAATCATTTAATTAAATTTTATTTAAACAAAAATATTTTTATTATTTGAGAAATTATTTTGAATTTTTGTGGATCGAGGTACTCCTACAATAATCATTTCTATATAGTCTAAAAAAGCACAAAATATAAATAATGATTGTAGTTTTTAGTTGATTATCCCAAAAAATTGTAAATCAGCAAATATATTATAATTTTGGTTGAGGGTCCTCATTTTCAAATTCTTAAAATTGATGAAAACAATATAAATTCAGAACAACGATTTTACATATTTTTGAAATAGTTGAAAGTATATAATTTTCATTATACACACTTGTATATAATTGTACTATTTGTTCAATAAATCACCCACAAAACAAGGGAAAATGATTTATCTCAGCTTTAATAATTTGCGTTCTATATTTTTACACATTAACTTTATTACTATTCTATTTTTAAACTTCATAAATCATCAAACGTAACCGAAACCATAAGTAACGTAAATGATGTTAGCCAACCCTATTGAATCATATGCTACAAATATAATTAATGTCAGATGACATATGTTTTGTTTCTACTGAATCAAATGTCACGTGTCAAAATATATTTTTTTCACGAACTGATAAAATTTATACTTTAATATTTAAATTTTGAATCACAAACTTCATGTTTAGCTTAATATTATATTTTCATTGCGATCATTTGCTTTAATATATTAATATAAATAATTTATAATACAAATTTCCTTTAGTATTTAAATAGTTATACAACAAAAATAAAAAATAGGTTGAATAAAGTTTTCTTATTAAATTTTATTATTTGTGTTGATAAATATATAAATTAATTCATTTATTTATTTACATAAATAATAAAAAATTAAATAATTATTATTTACTATTTCACTAAAAAAATAAAGGAAACAAAATTATTCCTGTATATATATATAATATTGTGTATCTAATTATTTTAAATTCATGATTTTTTATTTTTAATGTTGAAAGTAATATTATCTAATACTATTCTAATGTGTTAAATCATCATAAAATGATAATTTAAATGTTACAAATTACATAAAATTATTATGACGAATAAATCAGAAAGTGGACATTGTTTTGATGTGGCAAAAAATTTATCCATCAAATCGATCTTTCGATATTTTCTATTTTTTAACACAAATAGTAAAAACTAATTAAAAAAATTATTTAAACCTATTTTTATTGACGAATTTATACAGTTTGAAAAACATATAAGAATGTATAAATAAAAATGTATCAAAACTAGTTTTATGATATTTGAATATGATCTACGAAGAATTCAACTTAAGTATTTTATAAAAAAATTATGCAGTATATTTTTATTATTTAATTGTATAGGCATTTGTATCTTAAGAACTTTGTTGTATTACAAATTATCTATGATAATATATTTATACAATGATTCGGCAATACAAATATAAAAAACAGAACCTAATATTGTCAGTTTACAGTATTTTAACATGTGATATCTGACTCTGTAAAAACCAAATATGTGGTGTCTAACTCAATAGAAATTATATAAGATATTTTTAACTCAATAGTATTGACTAATGTTATTTTAGTCAATATTGATTATTTTAGCTTAAATTTGAAAATTTCATATAATTTATTTTAAAAAAATTTTGATTTAGATCAAAGTTAGCATAATATAAAAGTTGATGTATAAAAAGTATTACTTGAAATATGCCGTTTTTCCATTCTACATTTCAATATGAAAACAAATATCACTTCGTAGGTCAGTTGGTCACCCATAAAAACAGCGATGATAAACGTATCACCTAATGAATGAACTCTACTGGCCCAATTCGTATTGTTTTGGTTAGCGAGAGCACAAAGTCCATAGATATGTAAGGGATGGATATGTCTCTATGTAATGGATTAAAATTGAACTTTAGGCCCAAACGACAAAAAAAGGAGATGGATACGTCAGCATCACTGGTCCGTTTCAGACCTATTATGACATGTGTAGCTAGCTATGCGTCTCCATTGCACATTGAAGATGAAAGGCAAACCCCAAATGATAGTTAAATTGCTGAACACCACAAGAAGAAGGACCAATACACGATGCGAGAGTCACATCGAAATAAAAATGGAATATTGAAAAAAACATAAAATGTACTACACATGCCAAATACATTGTCAATTAATTACATTTTGGACAGTGACTTGCCCATGCATGTTTGGACGGTCGAAAGGCCAAAGCTCACACGCAATTACGTCAACACACACGACCCATAGGTACACCTACAAGTGTCCACCAGAAAGCTACACATAACATAAAAATTTAGCTGATATATTTCTGTTGGTCGCCTAAATGTTCAAATATGCAATTTAACCTTATAATGACTCTTAAAAGATGGTTTTTTATTAATGAAATGAATAGTTGAAACTCCGAGAAAAAAAAGGGCATGTGAACCAATGAATGTGTTGAAGCAAAGTGACAAATGTGTTGACTCTTGAGTTTTTCCATGTTGAACAGTGTCCGTTCTCCAAGACAAAAGTATAAAAATAAAAATAAAAAACAACAATTTGAACTAAGAGTTATTCGAATGGAGTAATAAATTTCGAAAATAGTAACGTATTGACCAAGAACAAAAACATACTTTATTCTCCCTTTCGGACATCTTAAGCACAAGGCAAAAAATCCTCTGAACTGAAAAGAAAAATGAAAAAAAAGGAAAAACTCAAAATTAAAAGAGAAAGCGAGGTTTCATCTTTGAGAGAGAGACATATATAAAGAAGAGTCAGTGAAAAGATCATTGCCGTGTGATGGTGAAATAATTTTCCAACCACAAATCTCGCACCTGATTCCATTGATTTTCTCGTTTTTTTTCTTCCTTCTTTCTACCAGTGACTCTCCACTTTCATCGTCTCCAATAGTGTATATTGACGAAATATTTTTGGATTTTTCTTGGGAGGAAAAAATCATTTTATGTCATGTGCACAGTTGAAGAAAAAAAACAAAACATCTTCGCTTACTTTTAACCACAAAACGCGTTGAAACTATCGAGATGGGTTTCAACAGAAGTTTTGTTACGACGAAGACTTACTTTGGTTTCTCCAATAAAACTTCTTGTGGTGGTTTGAATCAGTTTATGTACGGAAACACTTTCACAACTCTCGATGCTTTCTGGGTTTCTCTCTGTAATCTCTTCTTCTTCCTTCTCGTCTCTCTTACTTCCTTCAGGTACGTTGTCTCAAAGTCTCTCTGTAATCTCTTCTTCTTCCTTCTCTGTTTTTGATTATTTGCTTTCTATATTCTTACACCAGAGTTAATTCATACAAAGACAAAAGCTTGGTCGTGTTTAAGAGTAACAAGAAACCAAGAGAGTTCTCTGTTTACGGAGATCAGAAGCAAATCGGTTTCGACGATGTTGATAAGAGTTCTCTGGTTTCGATCAGCAAGAGATGCGAAGTTTTCTCCGACAAAAGCATCACTTGTTTTGTAGAAGAACCAAAAGCTGTTTGCTTTGTGTTTCATGATTACTCCTCTGTTATTCAAGAGATGAAGATGGTGACTTTCTCTGATCATTCGAACATCGTTTTGAAGAAACCGTCTGTTGCTGAAAACAAGTTGGAGAAATCACGATCAGAGTCAGAGGGTTTTTTCATAAAGGAGCACGTGAAGGAAGAGATGTTGGTTTACGAGTTTATGAGTTGTGGTGTTTTAAAAGGACTATTAGCTCACGAGAATCTTGTTGGTGTTGAAGAAAGCTTGTTCAATGAGGATGAGTTTATAGAACTCGACCCAAGTTTCCAGATTTCTAATATTGCTCATGGAGAAGAAGAAGAAGAAGAGTTAGAGATGAGTTTTAAAGAACAAGAAGTATATGATTATGATGATGATGATGATGGTTCAGATGATGAGGATGATGAGTTTGAGCACAATGATGTGATCGAGAGATTGAAAACAGAAATAAGGACAGCGAGAACAGGAGGATTGTGCACCATTCTTGAGGAATCAGAGACTCCATTAGAAGAGCTGAAACCACTCAAGATCGATCCAAAACCAGACCAGTTCAAAGACAGAATCGCTGAGATTCACAAGGTTTACAAGAGCTATGCGGTTAAAATGCGAAAACTCGATGTCATCGATTCACAGACAATGCATTCCATCAGTAAGTCATCATCTCTTTCTCACACCATATTATTCCATTATTTGTTTAAACAATGTGAAGACAGTATAAGTAGACTGTTACATAGATTACTATATTATCAATGACATCTTTACAGAATCTTTAATTTTTGTCTGATGCTTTGATTGTGAGGTCATATGGTTGAAGGATGTCTCTTTCCTTTCTTAAATATTGTCTCAACTACTCAGTATATACAGTATTTGGTTGGTGGGGTCTATGGTTAACATTTTGGATTTAATTTAAACAGGTTTGCTCAAGCTAAAAGATTCATCTAAACCAACCATTAAATCGACTAAATCTCATCAGAATCTATGGCCTTTCAAGAAACATAAGCTTGAATGTGACCCGATCGAGAGACTTGTGAAAGAAGCGAGCAGAGACTTCGAGACTGTCTACGTAGGCCAACTCTGTCTCTCGTGGGAGATACTTCGTTGGCAATACACCAAAGTCTTGGACTTTGATTCTCATGTTGCTGCGAGTACTTGTCAATACAATTTAGTAGCTGGAGAGTTTCAACTGTTCCAAGTTCTGCTTCAACGGTTTGTTGAGAACGAACCATTTCAAAACTCATCTAGAGTTGAGACTTACTTAAAGAATCGTCGCCATTACCATGGTTTCCTTCAGATTCCACTTGTCAGAGGTAACAAAACATGTTTTCATAATTCTTGAGTTACTTTTCTGAACCTCTTTTGCTAATACAAAACGCTGCAATGTTATCAGATGATCGTTCTTCGAAGAGTAATAAGAAATGTAGAAACGAAGGGGACTTCGCGGTAAAGATTAAAACATTAAGAGAGATTATCCGAGGATCAATGCGTGTTTTCTGGGAGTTTCTTTGTGCAGACAAAGACGTGTTTAGTTCAGTGACGAAAGTTTCTCACCAAACACAAGTCTCTCCGCAAGATCCTCTAGACCTTGAGCTCTTGACAGATCTCAGAACCCATCTCCAAAAGGTATTGTAACTCTTCTTTCATATTGTCATATTAACATCAACGTTTTTATTACTCAAGACCATGTTCTTGGCCTCTATATATCTGTAGAAGGAGAAGAAGCTAAAGGAAATACTGAGAAGCCAAAGCTGCATTGTCAAGAAGTTAAAGAAGAATGAGTCAAAGAGTAGTGTAGAAGTGAAGGACGAGTTACTGATCGCTCAAATCGAACTGAGAGTGGTTTCAAGAGTGATGAACATGTCGAAGCTCACGACTGAGAAATTGGTTTGGTGTGAGGAGAAACTCAACAAGATCAGCTTCAATGGTCGGAAAATTCACATGGAACCATCTTTCTCGTTGTTACCTTGTTGAACCGCCTCTGCCTATATAGATTTAGATCATAGATGTTGGAACCTTATGGCTCAGATCCAGGAATATGTTTTTTTTGGTCTTTGTTCCTGAGAAAGAATGTAAGAGCTACTGAATGTTCTGTAGTGATGCTAGTGTATTACTATTACCAGATAATTAATTTAAAAGTTAAAAAGAATGTAAAGTCCTTAATTGTTTGCAGATTGAAGTTTTTTAAATCTACAGCAAAATCAAAATCCACAAATTCAAAATCCTAAATTTAAAAATTAAAAACTAAAAGCCAAAAACCAAAAATTTAAAACTAAAAACTGTGCAAACAAAATCAATAAAATATATATTTTTTTTTGTCAAAAACAAAATCAATAAAATCTATAGTTACAACGGAAAAATGTACGTGGACGTTAGCCCAAGTCGTATGTGGGCTTAGTAATTTCAACAAATAAAAAACTAAGAGGAGATGGACTATTGTGTAAAAAGCCCAATAAGCCCGTATTATAAACCCAATTAATAAAAATCTCGTCCGTTGATTCACCAAACTCCAAGATTTAATCTGAACCGTACGATCTAGGGCAATAGGGGGTGTTGGAAGTGGGAAGGCCTTTAAATAGATAAACTAGGTCTTAAAGCTTCTTCTCTGCTCCGTCAAGCTGAGGAGGATAAAACCCTAAAGGAGAGGAAAAATGGTGCAGCGTCTTGTTTACCGTTCGCGTCACAGCTACGCCACCAAATCAAACCAGCACAGGATCGTCAAAACCCCAGGTCTGTCTCTCAAATCCATACACTGAAATGAAAAAAAAAAATCTCTTCTTCACCGATCTTGATGGTTTTGTTGCTTGTGCAGGTGGTAAATTGACATACCAGACCACTAAGAAGCGTGCAAGTGGACCAAAATGCCCTGTTACCGGCAAGCGTATCCAGGGTGTAAGTCTACATGTTTCTTTCTCTATTGTGTTGTGATTTGGTTCTTTGGGTTGTGTATGTGTAAAGATTGATTCTTTGAGTTGATTGAGCTGATGATGATGATGTTGTATAGATCAATGAGAATGTACTAGTTTTGATTTGTGTCGTGCTTATTGACGGTCTTGTGCTGGTTTAGATGAATCCACACCAGGACATAACTTTATCATAAGCTAGATTTAGTGCCGCCTTGTCTTTTCAAAGTTGTCTCCTTTTTTGTTTGTAAGGAAATTACTTTTGTACTTGGTGGCAGAAATCTTAATGTTCTGTTTATTACATGTCTAGTTTGCATTAGCATGTGTGTATGATTGTCATTTCTCTTTGTTTTATTGTTGTTAATCACTTCGGAGTCTAATAAAGGTTTCTTTGTTTCTCTAGATCCCTCACTTGAGGCCTGCTGAGTACAAGAGATCTCGGTTATCCAGAAACAGGAGGACCGTGAACCGTGCTTATGGTGGAGTTTTGTCTGCTTTGGCTGTTAGAGAAAGGTTTGTTCTTTAGCTCTGTTTTGTCTTTTAACGTTTTGTCAAGCGACGAAAGCTAAAACTTATACAAAATCTAACTGTTTCTTTTGTTTTGTGGCTTGTGTGTACAGAATCATCCGTGCTTTCCTTGTTGAGGAGCAAAAGATTGTGAAGAAGGTCTTGAAGCTCCAAAAGGCCAAGGAAAAGACTGCTCCCAAGAGCTAGATCCTATTAGCTTTTATTTTTATATGTTTTGTGGCTCTGTTCTAGCAATAGTACTGGTTGCAGAGGTTGAGAGAACCATTGTGTACTCGTCCAAATTCTTAAGCTTTTTGTTATTCGTTTTGGATCTTAACTCTGTCGACATTTCGCAAATCTTGGCTTTTGTTTTCTCGTTTCTATGCTGTGTTCACACTTCAACGTTTCTGCTCTTTGCCTCTGAGTCTACTTTGTCGGTCAAACAATGTGATTCCTGTTACCCGGTTAATATATCGTTCACTTGTTTGACTTCTAAGTAGGTATGGATACTACTCATTCTATTGACATTGAATAATTTATATGTTATGGGTCTAATCTAAAGATTAGTGGAGCTATATTTGGTTATGACTATTTTGTTTTTCATTTACGATCTTCATCGTCTATTACGTATTAATCTCTTTTTGTACACAAAAAGACAAATAATTTATTTACTACGAATTAGGAAAAAAGCGTCATTAAGACTTGATGAAAGCAACACTTTTGTGTTCTGTACTTAGAAGGAAATGGCAGAATGGTAAGAGGACACTTTTTTCCTTTTGATCGAATAGCAAATTGGTCCTGTTAATAAGATTTGTATAGGTTTATATTTGCTTTTAGTTTCGTTGATATCGTAATCTGTTTTCTCGAAATTATGAATAATAGCACCGTCTCTACAAGGATCTCTACCGTCACTACCATGTTTACCACATCGACACATGGGAACGTTTCACGTGTGGCTATACAAGTGATGCATGGCTACACATCACTGAGAAGGACTTCAAGTGTGTTCCTCACTATTTCTTCGATCAAAGGGCTAATTTGAAGATGAAAATTTGCATCCGTCGGCTAGGAGAATAACAAGAAAAAGAAGAACATGATGAGGCTGAAGTTGTTGACAAGATTCGAAGGTCAACTGTCGAGAGGAAGGCTAGCTCCAAGTACCAAGACAAAGTCATGTAACTGTTGGACTTGTTCGGAATTTAGCTTTTTTGGACTCAGTTTTGATTTATTTGAGCCTTTTTGTTAAAGGGTTTAATTGGGCTTTCCGTGGTCTTTATAGCCAGTTCTTGTTAATTGCGCCGTGAGTGGAATAGAGAGAACCTCAACTTTGTAAAGAAGAAAACAAAAGATAAACACACTAATTTGAAAGAACAATCCAAGAAAAGCAAGAGGCCCCTGAACAAAAGATATCTTGGGCCTGTGCTGATACGACTAACTAATTTGAAAACATATCCATTCAATATCAAGTATTGGAAAAACAAGTAGGCAAATCGTCATTAATCGGGGAAAATGAGGAATAGTAACTCTCCATCAACATGTGATGCTTCTGATTTTGTTGTTGATCTCCGACAATAGTTGAAGTTGAAGATAAATCACCAAACTTAAATGTGTGAGAGAGAGCTTGATGATGATCTTGATTTGCACCACCAATGATTTCTTCAAAACCGATCTCTTGGTACTCTTGAGGCAGATTAACAAGAGCAGGACACTTCTCTTGGGCCAATATTGCATTGGTTAGGTCGATGTTTGAGCCTATATGGTTTGTGTATTCTCCAAGAAATGATGAATCTGATGATGACAGGTTTAGCAAAAGCGACGACGAGATATCGTTGTTGTTGATAAACCTTGGAAGCTGAGATGGTTGTGTTTCTTGTGAGGCAAGCAAGAGGCTTCTTAGGTACTGTTGGTCTAGACACGGACCAGGACTGGCTGAGGAAGCGAAGTCCAAGTAAGAAAAGGGACTACTAGTTGTACAAGTACTAGTCTTGGTAGCTTCTTTCTCATCATAATATGAACGTGGCTTGGTCACATTCATATTATTCTTGTACAAGTTGAAGGAAGCACTATTTTTGAGGACATTTTCTGGAGAGACTTGGGCTGTGTTTGATGGTTTTTGGTAGGGTTCTGTATCGTTGCTTGCCTCTGTTGGTAAAGATGAAACAAAGGAGTGAGAGATAGCTTTTAGAGCCGTTGTGTTTGTTTTCCTTAATATTCTGCATATAGCCCATGAATCCTGCAATTCCACATATATATAAAATATTTATAACATTAGACTAATCAGTAATTAACTAAATAAACAGTTTACAAGAAGAGAAAGCATAGCTGTCTAAATGAAACTTTTTTTTTTTTTGTGAACAAAACAAGACTTAGATATTAGTAAATAACTAATGGTCAAGTGGAGTATATTTTATTTTGTTCAACAACTACGTAAGAGCTCAATTTCTTAACATGTAAGCCCATATACGCCAGTATGTTAATTTAAAACGAATTCATTGATTTACCTTTAGTCAAATTCTCCAAACACATTAGACATGAACAGTAATCTTTCATTTAAACGTCTATCTACATGATCTTAATCAGCTATAACCAAAATGGTAATATATAATAACGTGAACAACGTTTATAAATATATATATTGCTTACGTTGGGAGATAGATGAGTATCCAAAAGGGTATGTGTTGATGCAGAAGGCAAGCGAAACTCATGCATCATCCAATCTGTCTTAACCCCTTTAGCAGCTTTTCCTTTGTAAAACACAAGTGACTTCCTCAGACCAATGCATTTGCTTCCGTCCGATGAGTATATCGGCCTGTCCGTTCCCGTGGCTTTCCAGAATCCAGCACTAGTCACTCGGTTCGGCCTCGTGCTGTTCCTATACTTTCTATCTCTTGGACAGTAGAAGTACCATTCTTTCTCACCCGTCATCGCAAACTCTACATTCATCAAACGCATATATAGTTTAACTAGGGTTTTGAATAGGAGAGGGAGATAGTAGAAATAAAACTATAGAGAGTATAGTTTAATCGTGGTTGGCCATGGTGGATGCTTTAAGTGACAACAATATTTGATTTTGCGTAAGAAAAATAATAATAGGAGAAGTAAAAGAGATTGTACTTGGAAGATCCCATGGGTCATATTTGTAGATGTCGAGCTGTGTGATGAGCTTAATGGAGAGTGGGCGATGCTCAACCTTCCGCCTTAGATAGAAACTCACGAGCTCTTCGTCCGTTGGATGAAACCGGAATCCAGGCAACAACACATCTTCCATTTTCTTAGCCTCTCCGTTATTCTCTTCCATATAGTATTAGTGAAAGTCTAAAAAACTGTCTAAAGCCTCTTGTATAACTAACAAAACCGTATTAAAACCCAGCTTAAAAGAGATATTAGGTTACAAGAGTAATGAAACAGTTTTTAACCCTAAATGGAAAAAAAAGAGAGAGTTGGTAAGAGTGAAGTTTCTTTGCTTAATTTGAACACAATATATGCTGCCCTGTGAGGGGTCTGACCCCGAAGGATCAGCCGCCTTTTCTGCTGATTTCCATAAAATTAAATTATATGGTGAGAGAGAGAGAGAAAGAGAAAGAGAAAGAGAGAGAGTTTTGTTTGAAAGCAAAAGTGTAAGTCCATGCATTTAGAAGCATCTCTAGACAAAATGGTATGAGTGTCTCGGGATATTCGTCATATATGTTTAAAATTTAACATTGTTTGGACTGATTTAAGTCTTTGTTTATCAATATGATATGGCAAGAGTAGTTGCATTTGTTCTGACTAGAAAACGTTTTGCATATAAATATATAAATATTCATATATAAATGTACATATTTGTTTACAGAAGTTAACTAGCTAGACTGTCGAGTCTCTATTAATGGTTTGACGTTATTATACTTTTTCCACTGATGTAACTGTAGTTTGTATCACATATTTATCTACTACTTTTATTGTATTATAAGTATCTTGATGTTATGATGAATGTATCTACGTAATAATTTTAAATACATAGCGTCTACATGACATACGTTGTGCACGTATGTGTTTGTTACCAGAGTGGTCTCAAACTATCCAAAGACATTATTGTGTACATCTTTTTGTCAAAATGTGTTGAAATAATTTTGAAAAATTCATAGGTCAAATTTATATATAATTAATAATTCGAAGCCCCGTTCGAATGCTCCAATTACACATGCTAAAATGCTAAAAAGACCACAATATTTGTCAGTTGACATGTAACGGACGTTGATGAATCTATGCATTTTCTATATTTTGTATATAGCTGGTTTTGTGTATCATTAATCTAATGTCAAAGACACGGAACTAGAACTGCAATTAAGAAATGCGTCAATGTCTCTTTTTGCTTAAAGTGTGTAACAAAAGTGACAAGTATCGTCATATCGAAGTCAACCAAAAGATTCTCACTTAGTATTAAATTAATTAATCAAATGAGTTAAGGTTCTAATGTTATGATAAAAATTCAAAAATTAGTATCGATAATAGAATGGTTAATTCTCAAAATCCAAAAGTCTCTCTGAACGTTTTTATTCCATTCCTCTTAACAGCTTCTATTCCCACTGATATCTGTCAGGAAATGGCAAAATTATGTTATGGTTTTAAAAACTAAGCCAACGTGATTTGACTATGGAATGTTTACAATTTTACCCTTTTGGTCTGATCAGATATCTGAACCGGATCTTCCTATACCCTTTTGGTCTGATCAGATATCTGAACTGGGTCTTTCCTATTATGGTAAACATTTTCATAAACTATATTTAAACTTTTAAATTTTAAAGAGAGGATTCATGAACAGACTGAAAGTGCGAGACTTGGTGAAAAGAACTTATTACTACGAAACGGCAATGCAACTAATTACTTATGACAAACAAAAATATTAATTACTTAAGACTTATAGTACGATCTAAAAGAACAAATTAACAAAAGGGCGCGCGAAACATTTACAAGGCCAAAGTCAAATCTGCTCTGGTTTTATGTTTTTCCTCATTTTTTTGTGTGGGTTTTGGCAAAATATCGAATACCAAAGTATAGAATTTATCAATTGTTTCTTGCTTTTAGTAAAATCTGGTTGAGGTTTAAAATTGTACAATAACCATTGTCTTGTTTATTAGTTTTTCGTTACAAGTACCATCAAATTTATCAATTAGTTACTACACCGTCAAATAGTAATTAATGCTACGTACTAGCTGAAATGTGAAAACTGAAAAGGGACGAGACAAATAGAAGTATATGAAAGTGATGTTAGTTACCTTAGTAAACTCGTGTTTGGCTTTTATATGTCGTTATCAAACAAATCGTACTAAAACTAACATTTTGACATAATATAAGTATATCATTATTCATCATTTTCACACACACACAAATTATATAATTTGTTCTGGTCCTTGTAGCCAAAATTTTCTTTTGCTACCAACTCGGAACCAGATCGAACTATAGGCCAATATCTAGGAATACATCAAAATCAAAGAGATCGTAAAAAGCCAAGTTTCGTTTCCTCGGTTAATACCCATTTTGTCTCTTCCAAATTTTTGTGTTGACTCAAATTGTTTTTACTTCCCGAACGTGTGTACTTGATTTTAGAGCTTTATGTTCCATTTTCTAATTATCTTTTAAATCAGATATATAATTAGATAATGTGAAAATCTTACGAGTCAAAGTTGAAAGTATTGCAAGCCCAAGCACCCATACCTCTGTCTTCGCAAACATAATGTACGAGTATTAATAATGTCTCTTAAGCATTTTTGGCTTTTGTCTTTCGAAAAAAATACATTTATATTTCACCCAAGTCAAGTCCATTTCCACTACTCCCATGTTTTAATAATACTATATCATTAGAGTTTCACGTGGTGAATTTGCGTAATGCATCTTAAAAATGTTGTGATAGTTTAAGAAGTCACTGGATTTAATTAACCGGTCTCATTCTGATTTGATCCGGTCGAAACCTGACTAAACCTTTTATATTGCAAGTTCCATTTTCATAGTTTGTAAAATTTCTTTAAAAAATAAAATTTTCTAAATAACAGACATACAATTTTCTTTAAAAAAAA
Organism: Iljinskaea planisiliqua; assembly: GCA_900108845.1. Classification (NCBI taxonomy): domain Eukaryota; kingdom Viridiplantae; phylum Streptophyta; class Magnoliopsida; order Brassicales; family Brassicaceae; genus Iljinskaea; species Iljinskaea planisiliqua. The sequence continues at coordinate 4,344,780 of FNXX01000009.1, forward strand.
AAAAAATTGAACAAAGTTGTGTTTGGTTTACAACTTTTTTTCAAAATCATTTACGAAAATTACTACCCTCCTCCTAAAGTTAGCTCGTAACTTCAAATGTTGATCCTAACTTGAAGAGTCCAGACTGAAATAGTCCACCAGAACATTACTATTTTTCTTTTCTTTTTTGGTGTCAATAATCTACACTTCGACCGTTCTGAATCTGAATGGTGATGCAATGAAAGACATTAGTACAAACATGTATGATCTTCTGATTTCCTTTATTATAAAACATTCTTTTGTTAAGCTTCTTTTTAAAACTCTGTTTTATGTTTAGAAGCACAAGGATTTGCATTACTACAAGCAATGCAAAAGACACAACAACATCAGTTTTGTAGGTAGGAGACTGCAAACAAAAGACACAACAACATCAGTTTTGTAGGTAGGAGACTGCAAACAAAAGACGGACCCCTTCAACCATTTCTCCATAGACAGTCAATTTAAGTAAAAAAAAATGAAGAAATTTAATCAGTGTGCCTGTAAATTTAACTCGAATGTTTCAAGAATGACCTTGTAGATAGATAAAATAAATAAATAAAAAACAAGTTTGTTGTACAAATCTCATAATACATGCAAAACAAAAAGGAAACAGAGTAGAACAACAACTCAATAATGTATATATACAAATCCAAAACTCCAGCTAATTCCCTCGTGAGATAAAAAAGGCAAAATGCAAACCGGTTCTGTTTCTGTTTTAAAAAACCTACATCTCCACGACAACGTCAAGCAGATACAGAACATTACGCCAAAACCCCCAAATCCAAGAACATCAATCGTCTTTAAATTCTTTAGTAGGACGAGCTTCGAATCCTCCATCTTCCCTTTTCTCAAGCGAATAAGGCATGTAAGTACCTAGAATCCTATCCCACACGACAAAGAAGGGCTGAGAGAAATTGTATTTGCTTCCATAGAGCTGATGATGCACGTCGTGGTAAGCCGAGTTGTTCTTGAAGAACATGTGGAATAGATTTCCAGGAAGCCAGAGACCGCAATGGTCGTCCACAGTCTTGATTGTGGCGAAAGAGAAGAAGAAGATGGAGGTTCTTGGTGACATACCAGAGATTAGGAAAGACAAGGCGCCTCCAATTGTATCCAAGATAAGGCCTTCCACTGGATGGTTGTATAAAGCTCCATAGGCATAAGGGACGATAAGACGGTGGTGTTGAGAGTGGATATGTTTGTATAAGAACTTGTTGTGATGCATATACCGATGCATGAAGTATTGCCATGTGTCCAGGATTATCATGGCCATCACAAACTGTCTAAATAGGACCAAAAGAGAAAACTGTTGTACTTTGTCTCCTTCGGCATCACTTCCTGTAACCTGTGTAAGACAATGGAGAAGCATATTTGAAGAGGAGTTAAAGCGAAAACCAGTACAAACAGAAAAGAAGATACTCCATGGTACTGATGAATCAATCTATGACAAGCATGTCAAGTAAGCGAATTAAATTAATCAAAGACATGTCTAGCAAAACACACAGTACAAGACATTACAAGCACCTATGATACGACAAAGGCAAACCACGAATCCATGATGCTGCTTCATAGATTATAACAGCAGTCCTAATATCACCACATAATAACTCGTTTGGAACCTCTATTCACCAAAAGATCTCTTTTCGGAATAACAAAGGTTTTCTATTGCTAATCAGCCGTTTGTTGGTTGAGTATAGTTATCTCCTAAGATAAGCTGATAAGAGCCAGAACCGAGATCTTCCTTCATTCTTCTCTAACTTAAGACAAACCAAAGCAGAGTCCTAGGGTCACGTGTAGAGCATCCTAAGCTCTCCCAAGGCCCCAAAGCAATTGCCAATCACTCAACTCATGCTTTCCTCTAAAGCTTTAACTATCTTTCTAACACTCAAAAATGACCAGTCTGATTCACAAGTCATGGAAGGTTGAGAGTTATTCAACTATTAGGAAGAGAAAAGGAACTGAACAGCCAATCTATGATCTAGCTTTCAGATGAAAGACCCCTTTCTTCTAGCTTCTTAGCTTTAGATTCATATATTAGACAAAGTGACAAACTTTGCAGCCACTAACAGATCATTAACGCAGATTTCTCTTTTTTGGGTGAAAACTACAGAAGATTCAACCTTTTTTATAAACAAATCTTCTTCCATACACCCAAAAACGTCGGCAATCAGATACAAAAGTGCCCAAACATTTCACTAAACTTTGAAGAAAGTTGGATTCACAAAGCAAAGGTCGAAACTTGGAAAATTTACCGTGAACAAGAGGATTGCGACAACAGCTTGAACGAGCTGCTGAAGAAGAACACCTTTCACGACGGCTAATTTCGAGACGAGATTCTTCTCTTCTTCCTCCGCCTTGGAGTGCAATCTGTAACCCTCGAGAGACGAGAGCGCAACGTAAATCCCAGAATACAGCCAATAAACAACAATGGGAGCAACAGTTCCAAGCAATTCGTCCGACACAGCAAAACCCATCATCCCTTCTTGCTCTTATTATCTCAGCTTCAGATCCTTCATCGACCGAATGAAATTTCTGGGTTTTTTTCCTCCACGTGACCACGAAAATAGCACAAAAAGGAAACGATTCGTAGGAATCAAAACCGAGAAAACTTCCAAAAGGTTTGATTTTTCTTCAAAATTGATTTTTTTTTTCTTTTTTAATTTTGAAAAGGAGAAACGATGATTGGGCTCGTTAGGGTTTGCGTTTGAGTTGACAAATCAAACAACAATAATGGAGAGACAAAACAACACTCGCGTTTGTCCACGAGAGACGTGGCTGAACTGTACTCATTAAAAAATATAAACAAATATCTCTGTTATCTACTGTGATAGTCCTACACTGTGTTTGCTTACGTGGCGGAATCTGGAGCGATTAGAACTTACGATAAGACTCCTGTAACGTTGGATTCTGTAACAAATATCTCGTTAGCAAAGTTCGCTACCGTATGCGAGATTATTTTACTGATTTCGCTGTCGTCCGGAAAACGACGCCGTATGTGTTCGAAGTTGGTTTGAAGATTCAACCTTTTTTTTTTAACAACGTTGAAGATTCAACCTTTATTTTCACAATTAATCAAATTTTCAAATTTAATCTTGTTTTGTCATACAATCTAGAGTACCATTTGAGTTGAAGTCAATCTCATCACTTTTATGTTTAACGTTCTGTTTGATCTTTCTATATTCACCTCGAGTAGTAATCATCTTAGCAATTTACAAGAACAGATATATAACATCATCCATGAATGCATATATTTTGAGGTGAATAAAAAGATCAAACAGAACGTTAAACACAACAAGTAAGAACTAATACGCTTCTGCTACGATTTGATTTCTTGTTCTATGCGATTACAAGAAGAGATTCAAAGAAAAAGACACAGAGTTTACGAGTTCTCAAGAACAATTCAACATTAGTAAGTAGTTGTGGAGAACAGATTGGTAGATTATACTTGTGGCATTCCTGAACATTACAAACTACAAAGGGAAGTTTCCTTTGTAAAACCAAATTTACGAAAACTAGAGAACTCGAATGATGCTTAATAAAAAGTCGAAGACATATATAGCATTGTCTCATAGCACTATAGTAGTGCTTAGACAATGGGAGAATATTTGGTCGCAGAAACAACTTTAAATTCAATCTCAACGTTCAACGCGTCTTCTTTGTCCAAGTAAAGCTTCCGAAGCTCAGCCAAAGACAAAAACTGATCCCAACCCCAACCAGAGTTTTGTTCTTCGTGCCAGTCGTTCACTGCAAGTAAATAAATATCTCAGTATATATCTAGCTAGAAGACTGTATCGACTGTTGTTTACTTAGTAAGAAAACAGAAAAAATAATCAAAATGTAACTGTGTTTTCGAAAAATACTTTCGTTTGCCAAGTGATTGGATCCGTGTGGGTCAAGAACTCGCACATTTGCTTGTACGAAAACCTTTTCACCTGCTTTTAGTGTTTCACTATCAGCTAAAAACAGAAAAACTGATAACCATTCGCCGTCAGTTCCAGAGAAGCCCTTTGGATACAGCTTTAGAACCCTACACAACATTAATTATTACGAACTTGTATATCATTCGTACAGACACAAACACACATGTATGTGTATAAATACATACTTGTTTGTCCAATATTATATATAGATATATATTCACCATTACAACCAATATACGTATGTACATACTCACCATTTCCTTGCTCCCATTGAGAAAATGTTTGATGTGTATTCATCCTCTTTCAACTGAGAAAAATTCTTAACAGTCCAAGAGAACGTGGGGTTTTGGAGTTTCTCATCAAAAGAAAGGATTTCCCAATTGGTAAGGGGTGAAGGAACAATGACATCAACACCAAACTCGCATTGATCTCCCTCGAAGATGTATCCGTTTTCAGGGTTATTGAATGTATCATACGGAAGAACTTGCGCCAGTCCCCACACCGTTTTGAGTGCATTGAACCGCTTTGCTTTTACATCTAAATACATAAAATATACATATTGAGGACTGAAACATATATATAAAAAATGTATATATAGAGGGAGAGAGAGCATGAAAGTTCACCTTTTGTTTTCTTTCTTGTTGTAGACAAAGAAAATGAGTTCCGCAAAGACCTCACGTCGTGGTGTTGATATCAAGCTTTCGCTGTCTATTTCCACATACATCGAAATGAATCCATTCCCATTGTACAACCCATGTACTGAAAAGTACGGCTTGTTAATTAGTCTTAACGCTAAATGAACAAAAGACGATCAGTACAAGTTACATCCACCAGAGGAGAAAAGACGAGATTGGTACTTATGATCAGAGGAGGCAGTCGTGTTCTCGAGTTGTGAGAAGTTGTGAACCTTGAGGGAATACGACCAAGGAGGACGCTCTCTCCAGTTCTTCACTATTGTAGATACTACTGCTGAGCTTGAACCCATTCTACCAAAACGACGCTCAAGACTAAAAGATATAACAAGAGATCTGAATGTTCGATGTTCATGTATATATAGAGGAATAAAAAGAAAAGATTAGTGTTTTATTAAAACGATGTTTTTAAAGCAAAGACGTTTCTTGGAAACAGTTAACATGGGAGGGAAGGCGTGGCAGTCTCATAATAATTTTATTAGAAGACGAAGAGTCCATGGCTCGTGAATCCAGGCGTTTACACTACTAGCATCCGTCATTCATTTCGACTTTATTTCAAATACTATTCGTGTTAGAACTTAGAAGTGAAAATTATGTCCACCTTCAGATTTCTAAGTCTGAGTCTGTAGATAACTAAGATAAGTAATAACATAGTAATTAAGAACTACGCTACAATCGATATTTTGGAATTTATGTCCTATAAATCTACAATATATTTTGGTGTCTAAAAGGCTTTAGCCAAAGAACAGTCCTGAGCATGCATGCTGCTATGATTGTTGATTTTTTCGTCACGTAAGAGTTACAAGAGTTATGATTGTTGATTGTTGCACGATAATTGGTTAAGCATGAATATAGAACTCGATGTATATGTTTGCTAGGCGTGTTATACACGACCGCTTGTCGCCAGCGTTCATGGGTTTAAACCATGATGTGTTATTGCTTGTTGGGCTGTAATAAGAACATGTTATGGTTGTGGAACCACGGTCACACAAAGGGTTCATCAGTGAGTGGAGACTAAACGGCTGACGAAAAGAGAATGATGATAAAAATGTAAAGGAGAATAAGTATTCTGAACCGAGGTCCTTGGTAATGTGAATTAGACATGTTATAGTGCTCCCGATGATACATCAGTTGCTCTCGTGCTTTCGACTGGCTTCACAGCACCAGCTTCGATCTTTTCTGAGTCAGTATATTTTCTGTTTTCTAGAGGTGAAAGTAATTAGAAATTTTCTATAATTATCTATAAGTATTTCATAATTATCTGGATGCAATTTTTTTAGATTTATCCGATTATTATTGTAAATATACTCTTTAAAATTTATCATTTTCCAAAAATTCAATTTATTTTCACATTTATCCAATTTTACACAATTCAAAAAGTTTATAAAATTTGGGTTCCAACATTTGAATGAAGGTAATATCATATTTATGTTTAACGATGTATTTGATTATCTTTTTATATTCAGTTCATCATAACTATTTACAAGAACACATAAAGAGAATCTTTGAGCGATAAATAGTGTGATGCTCGAGTACTTTCGCTACATATATCATGTGATCTTTTCTATTTTTGTATAAACAGATAAAATGTTTTCGAGAAAACACGATTATTTCAATATCCGTTTTTTTTTTCCAATTAAAAGAGGTACAACAAGGATGAACAGCAGAAACAATAGGACCAAAGTTTCATCACTTCACATGTAAGAAACCTAAGCTTTAAATTGGAAAAACTGTAATTATACAAAGATTAATTAATTCTAGCTCCTAACTATCTCCTAAACTCTCTGAAAGCTGAAGAAAAAAGCCTCACGACGCTCTTCATCCATGCTAAGTTAATGGTAAGCACTAAACGGTATACGTGGTCGTTCCAAGTAGTAAAGAGTTGCTGCCTTAACGTTCTTACGCTCTCTACCAGAAAAAGCCTGTCCAGGATTGTTCACCTGTTGAATCTGATTCACTAATCAACTCGTCATCATGACTTTCAGCAGGAAGCAGCTTGATTCTGTCAGCATGTTCAATTAACCAATCACTGAATCCTGGAGAAGCTGTGAGTCCCGCCATTGCTTCTCTTGTTGTTTCTCGTGTCACCTCTTCATACTCTTCCTTTGACATCTTCTTCCTGTTTGGCGTCCTGTGGTATGTAGAATAGTAATCTTGCCTTTCAATCGGTGTTCTCCAGCCAACTGAAGACGGTGAGATCACATGTTTCAGACCTGTTAAATAAATATCAATTATAAGCTGCACAAGATAGAGACTTTCCCTTAAAAGGAACAATGTAAAGCATAGTACCGTTAGAAGGAGAGCCGGAAGATGAAGCTACAATCCTAGCACTGTTCCATAGTCCACCTCCAGGACGGCTTAGAAACTCAGCTCGTCCATGCATTGAACGTCCCTTACCAGCAGAGACCAGCCACTGACTTTGAACCACGACTCTTTTCCTGCGTAAGTGCAACATTGTTTCGGTAAAAAAAGCTCACTCACAAACTATGCAATAGCCAAGTTCAGTCTTAAAGAGAGAGAAAGAGAAGGCAAGTGAAGATATACCTATTGTGAATCGTTTTGCTGACAAGAAAACCGAGTAAGCTAGCTGAAACGAAAGCTCCCATCGCCAGAGGGGTATCCATTGTGCTCTGAAGTAAAAGACTATTGTTATGATCACACTCGAATTTACCAGAACATGCGCAATGTAACTATGCATTTTTCTTTACCTGGAAAATAAATGTGGCGGCGAGAGAACGCATCGCCCATTTCACAAATTGGGCAACACTTGCATCCACACTTCCATCTTCTGAAACAACAAACTTCCTCACCGTCCAGAATCCAAAAGCAGCTCCTGTAATGACTATTCCCACAAGCACGAGTATTGCAACCTGAGTGGAAATCAAGTAACAATCGTTATTATGGTTATGCTACATAACACATCAACTAGCTTGCAATGAACATCAATTCCGAAAACATTGCTCTTTACAAATATCAAAAGAGCACCTGCAACATCTGAAAAGAGAGGAACTATAAAAGCAGGGGACTATGACTTACTGGATTATACATGTCTTCACTCAGCCCAAAGTTGACAAGAATCATGTTCACCATCATCGAGAATTGATGTAGAATGAATGATCCAGCACCTACCTGCAACAGTAATTTTTAAAAGTAAGCACTTTCTATGTAAACTGATTGCTCGGAAAACCAGAGGCGAATGTTGTGGCAAAACATACTCACCACAGATCCATAGAATGCAAGATACATAACATTTTTCCTCCCAGTAGGCAATAGCCTCATAGCCTGCAAAAAGAAACAACATTTTGACATAACTCTTAAGCAATACTATCATGATCAGGAAAAAAGAATCCACACTTTCGTGGACTGGAGACTAATTTACCTGGAAAATAATGATCAGAACGACGAGGAAAACCCCAACAGCCATAGAACTGGTGTAATAAAATGGAAGCCAGCTGCTGACTACTGGTGCTGCCAAGATCACGACCAGCCCGGCCACAAGACAAAGAATACGCCATCGCTGAAAATCTGCAGAAAAGAAAACATAACCAGAAGGTGAAAAATAAGTCAGTCAAGCTAAGATACAGGGAAAAAGTCTCCTAAGGCGACATGCTTATAAGAGAGAGAGAACAAGGAGCAACCTTCTGCAACGGAGATGGTAACTGAACCAGATGATTCACCACTGAACTTCACATCAATGTATTGTGTATCATACGGGGACATGACAGAGCTCCAATGTCCCCTTTGAAGATTTTTCCAATCAATTTTCTCACACTGGCACATTCCAAGTGAAGCATTCCTGAAAAGACAATGGTTAAAGAAGGCTCTTTCTTTACTGACTTCTTAACATACGAAAACTAGAAAACATGGATACAAGAAAAGCTGCTTCACTTACCGGTGAACACAAACCTGAATTTTGCTGTGTAGCCTCACCGGGACAGTCACCAAAGGAGCCAACTTTAGCCTAAAAGAGTGGGCATATTTGGCTAATTCGGTTCTCGGATAGCCAGAAACTTGGATGCGCTCACACGAAGTAAGGCTGACATTCAGAGCTGGATGGTCAGGGCCAACACCTGAGGTTTGGAATCCATATGTCATTACAAAAAATAAGCAAAACTACAAAACATGTACAGACACTATACAGAGGCATGTCAAAGCATGAAAGCAAAATAAAAATTCAAGCTTTCTGCTAACTAGCGGATTTAATCTACTAAATTTGATCCAAAATGAGGAACACTGAGCTTCCATCTAAAAGGGTTCATTTTTTATTCAGTTTCAAAGGAAAGGCCTTTGGTCTATGGAACGAACAGCTTCAATAGAAGAGAAACAAAACTCAATTCTCACACAAATCAACAACTCAGGGAACTTTAAACCCTAAGTTACTAAAAGAAGAGAAGAAAATCAAAGTAAACGGATTCAAAATAAGCAACACACGATTAATCAGAGAGCGAGATCCATGAAGTAACCAGTACCTTTGAGCGCCGCCGAGTCCGATGCCACCAAGGAGGAGGTCAGGAGAAGGAAGACAACAAGAGGAAGGAAAAGAGAGATTCGATGAGAAAGAGTAAGACACGAAGAAGAAGAAGAAGCCATTAGTGATTGACCCTTGGCTTCCTCTGGCTCTCTGTATATTCCGCCAAGGGAAGAAGACGGAACTGTGAGAAGCGCGCTTCAGGACGCACTATTTAAGCTTTAGCAAGTTTTTGCGTTTTGTGCGCGTAGCGTTGTATCAAAGAAGTATAGAGAACTAATTCGGTTTAGTTTAATTAATTGCGTTTGGTGCGCGTAGCGTTGTATCAAAGTCCCAATAAAAGAGTTGGTTTAGATAGCAGAGTCTCGGTTTAGTTGAATCAATTGTGACTGTGAGTTGTTGGTTTAATTTGTTACAAGTCAGTTGTATATTTTTGGATTGATAAAAATTTGATTGGGATACCTGATTTTATAGCAGTAGCAATACGTATTTTAATTGATTAGTAAAGTTGGAAGTAATTTTAATTTTTTTTATATAACTCATAGATATTTTAATTTTAATATCTATTAACTCATAGACATTTTATCTATATATATATATTGATAATAAATATGTTTTTAATAATTTTTATATTATTAGTTAAAAGTAAATGTTCATATATAATTATATTTATTAATTTAAAAAAATTTAAATATTGTTTAAAAAAAATTAATGGTAAATTTTAATATTAAGAATAGATATTCTACTAAAAACTTTATATAAAATCATAGAAAAAAAAGAACATTTGAATAGTAACTACAGTCAAAGTCTTAAATATTTTCTTAAATGCTTGATTAACAAAAGCTTATTGAGTGATAACAAACTTAATTATTTTTCTAAAATGTTTACCAGTCAAAGTCTAATATTTAAGAATGTATCAGCATCATTCTTTCTCTGGTGTATGCTTAATTAAAGACGGTAGGTTTGCAGTCCCCGTACTTAGCTTTCTCCATCTTCTTGTGTCTTTTGTAACATGAAGGCTGCAAAAAAGTCATAATTGTTTTACTTATTAAATTATTATTGTCATATTTGGTAGCGATAATACTTTTAGAAGACAACAAGAAAAAAGAAACCTATTTAAATCAATTGTTCTTCTCTTCTTATAAAACCAAATTTAGTGGAAACTAGAGAATTTGAAAGATGATTAACAAAAATTTTAAGACATAGAATTGTCTCATAGAATCTTCTCTTGCGAAGAGATGTCTGGTCTCTAATCTGTAGGTGGCTAAAGCAGGACCACAGTATGCTGTCTCGGTGTTTTCAGTTCTCTCGCTTGGTCTTGGTGGTGTTGTTATCGTCTTTTGTTCCTCGTTGGCTCGTACGTACTTTCGAGTATGTTGAAGCGGTTTTTGGTTGGTTCGAGCAAGATCTTTCTTCGGTTTGGTTCTCGTTGTTCATGTTTTTTCATCTCGTCTTTGACGTCAAAATGCTCTTCAGATTGGTAGTGGGAGTGTAAAGTGTTCTTTGGCTCTGGTTGAGATCCTAAATGTACTTAGGGTTGTATTTCTCTTATGTTTCCCTCTTTTGCGCCTTGACTCTGAGAAGATTCCTTCCTTCGCCGGCTTTGTTTCTCACAATTTTTCAGACTATGTATCCGGATGTAATTTTGTTTGATTCAGTAATATAACTCCAGTGAAAGAAAATAAACGAATCATCGCATAGCAGTCATTGTAGAAGAATGGTATGTAACTGATATTCTAAAGCTAAAAAAAAAAAGTAGAGCTTTAGATAATGGGAGAATATTTAGTTGCGGAAACAACTTTAAAATCGGCCTCAATATTCAACGCATCTTCATTATCCAAGTAAACCCTCCGAAGTTCAGCTAAAGACACAAAGTGATCCCAACCCAAACCCATGTTTGATTTCTTGTGCCAGCAGTTCACTGCAAGAAAATAAAATGTGAAAACATGGTAATTAGACGAAGGAGAACCAAATGGATATCTCATCAACATATGTATATATAAAAGACTGTATTCAAGCATTGTGTATGTATCTATGTTTTAGAAAATACATTGGCATGCCAAGTGATTGGATCCAAGTGGGTCTAGAACTCGCACATGTCCTTGCGTGAAAATCTTCTCATCTGCTTCTAGTGTTTCACTGTCAGCTAAATACAGAAAAAGGGATATCCATTTGCCATCTGTTCTAGAGCTTCCCTTCGGATACAGCTTTAGAGCCCTACAAAACATTCATTGACACAAACACACACACACCTGTATGAGTACTTGTTAACATTCATAGACACACACACATGTATCTGTGTATAGATACTTCATACGTACTCCTTTTTTCTATCAAGAATATTAGATGTTTCCAAAAACACGAAGATTGATGAAAATAAAAATTTTACAAGACATCTTATAATAATTTAATAAAATAGTTCAGCCAATATCCATGACAGTTTTTTTGCAGAATACAAATTGAAATAAAATATAATATAAATTTAACATTTCATAAAAACTTTTTAAAAATATCAAATAAATTGAAATAAAAAAACCTACATTCTATTCTATGTAATGAAACAGAGGGAATATTTGTTAGTATAAAGATAAACTTTTACTATATTGACATATTGTATACACTATACACTCACCATCTCCTTCCTCCCATTGAAAAACTATTTGATGAGTGAACTTCCTCTTTCAACTCAGGAAAATTCTCGACAGTCCAAAAGAACTTGGGATGAGGGAGTCTCTCGTTAAAAGAGAGTATTTCCCAATTGGTAAGAGGTGGAGCAACAATGACATCAACACCAAACTCACATTGATCTCCCTCGAAGACGTATCCATTTTCAGGGTTACTGAATGTATCATACGGAAGAACTTGCACCAATCCCCACACCGTTTTAAGTGCATTGAACCGCTTTACTTCTAGATCTGAATATATTAAGAAAATATATTGCTGATTGAAAAATTGAGTATATATCTATAGAGAGAGCATGAAGTGTGTAGTTGACCTTGTATAGTAAAGTACTTGTTTTCTTTCTTGTTGTAAACAAAGAAACGAAGTTCCGCAAAAACCTCACTTTGTGGTGTTGATGTCAAGCTTGTGCTGTCTATTTCTACATACATAGAGATAAATCCAGTTGCATTGTCCTTTTTGTTCCTTTTTGGGTATACGATCAATCTCCTGTTTTTGTAAACAACATATTAGATAAGATATGTTTAGGAAATAACTTTTTTTAAAAAGAGCTAGCGATGAACTAATATTTATGGCACATAATTGAATACACGATCCATACCAGTTATATCCACCAGAGGAGAAAAGACGAGATTGGTATTTATCATCAGAGAAGGAGATCGAATTCTCAAGTTGTGAGAAGTTATGAATCTTGAGGGAATACGAAGAAGGAGGATGCTCTCTCCACTTCTCCACGATTGTAGAAACTGATGTTGAGGATGAGCCCATTGTCTCAAAAACGTCGCCCAAGTAAGTCAATAAACTATAATTAGTATATACATAAAGAGGAAACTTGGGGTATTCAACGTAAAGATTAGTGTTTTATTCAAACGTAACTCTCTTGAAAATAACATGTGAGGGATGGTGTAGGCTTCCAGGCGTTGACACTATCAGAGTATTACTAAGTCTTTCAATTGATTTAAGATACTATTCATGTTTATAAACTTAGTTTTATCATCTAGTTTTTAGACGTATATTCTATATTAGTTGTCAATATATTATCGCATCCGTTTGTAAGTTGTGACGTATATAATTCTGCATTTCAGCTGCTACACTTTCAGTTTTAAGACGGGGTTTCGATTTTTGTAATCTTGTAGATGGTGTGTGGTGCTCTGGTAAATCATGAATGTAAACTTTTTTCACTGTGTGAATTAATAATCTTAACGTAATTTAAATCATTAATAACTCATCTTATCTGACAAACCTTTACATGGTGGGCAATTTTGTATGATAGATCTGACATTGAAAAACGTAAAGATGATATTTATAAGACAGACTTTGACATTGAAAAACGTAAATACAATATTTTTATCCTTTTCATCTTCAAATTATTTAAGACTTTTTTGAGTCATAAAAAGTATCTCTAGACTCTAGCGGTAATATTTGACTGGGTATCTCAGATTAAAAAACAAAAAAAAAAATTATAAAAAGGAAAAGCTAGAACTAGAATCGTTTCTGATTTTGAGAAATTTTGAGAAATTGGTAATTAAAGAGAATCAGGCTTTTTTCCAAAGTCAATAAAAGCCCAGCCCAAACCAGATTATTGTTTTATAAATACCTTCGATTTCTTCTTATTGCTGCTCTCAACTCTTGCCGGAAAACAAACCGCCGCTGTTTCCATCTTCTCCATGGCCACTTCTAGCAAGAAATCAGCCGCCGAAGTTAACTTATTGGGTAAGCGAAAGCTAGAAGATGGTTTGGAGACCAAACCGTTTCTGAAGAAACGTAAGGAAAAATCCGAAGAGAAGGAGACAACAGAAGGATTCGCTGACAGTCTCCAGCAGATCAAAGGAAGCGTCGACTTGTCGGAGACAAAGTCTGATGAGGCTAATGTAATAATAGTGAAGGTGTAAATATTTGAGGAAAATTTAAATATTGTACAAGTTTGTTAGATGTTTTGGATAACTTGTGGTACAAGTTTACGTTACAATATTAAGCATCTTGTTCTCATTATGGCTACCACTCATGTAACAGGAGATAGTGGAAGGACTTGATGAAACTCCCGATTTTTTTGAGGTACATCTTCTGATCAATCATCTTCTAAATATGATGTGTCAGTCTCAGAAGAAAACTGTTGCCACAAAGTCGAAAGATGACTTGTTCTGCTGATGAATCGACTTTTTGTTGTTATGCGTCTTGGAGTCGTGCTAACACACAGAAGCTGTTAAATTCAGGAAGTCTTCGTACCAAAGAAGACGCTCTTTGTTGGCCATTTCTCTCCCGAAACTGGAATATCAGATATGTAAGTGGCAACTTAAATTTCCACTTTCGTTCTTCTTGGAGCAAGTTTTACATGACTGATGTTTTATCATTCCATTGTTACAGCATCGATTTCTTCAAAGATGTTGGACAAGTTGTTCGTGTTCGACTTGTTGTTAACGGGGTGTGTCTTCATAAGTGTTGTGGCTTTGTTGAGTTTGCTTCTTCTAACGAAGCAAAGAAGGTGAAAGTAGTTTATAATAATGATAAACAGTATTTTAGTAGTCTTACAATTTCTAATAAAAACGTTTATTCTTTAGGCGTTGGAAGAGATGAACGGTGAATATTTACACGATCGTAAGATTTTTCTTGAGCTCTCTAATAAGAGAGCTCCACACCTTCCACGCAGGTATATTGATTTATGTAACTTATTGATAGAGTTTTGATGCCAATACCGAAGACTAACGTTATTATTTTTTGTTTATTAGGTTTTGCATAGATCACAAGGTTTGGTAAGAGATTTCACTATTTTCCTCTTGAGTTTGTTATCAAGAGCAAGTTGGGTGAAGTTTTTGGTATACATGGAGAGATCACAAGGGTTTTTGATATATTCCAGTTACGAAGAAGACTATGATCTTCAAGGAGAAAGCCTTCCGATAGAAGAAGATAAGACACCACTTGATTTTGTTGAGGTAACTCTTCTTATTTATCTTCAAAATATGATATGTTAGTCTCAGAAGCAATGCTTAGCGTTTAATAACACAACTGTTGCTACTTTTTAAGTCTTTTTGTCGGTAGAGTCGTGCTAACACACTTGGCTGTTAAATTCAGGAAGTACTCCTTGTTGCAAATCTCTCTCCCCAAACAACTAAAATAGTACACATGTAAGTAGCACCTTTAAATTATCTCTTTCGTTCTCGGAGCAAGTTTTTCATGACTAATATTCTATCTTCCACTTTTGCAGAGTCCATTACAACATTACAATATTAGATATGTAAGTAGCACCTCTAATTTTCTCTTTCGTTCTTGCAACATGTTTTCCATGACTGATATTTTGTCCTCCATTTTCACAGTCTCAAAATCTTCAAATATGTTGGAGAAGTCGTTCGTGCTTGACTTATTGTAGACCACTGGGGTGAGCATGTGGGCTGTTGCTTCGTTGAGTTTGCTTCTTCTGATGAAGCAAGGAAAGTGAGAGTAGTTTATAGTAATGATGAAAATTATATAATTGAAAGTACGTACGATTGCTTATTAAATCTTATATACTATAGGCGGTGCATGCAAAGGATGGTGTAAAATATTTTGTTAACGTGGCTGAGATAGCTGCTCCATACCCTTTCCGACTTGAGTAAGTTGATTTTCCATTTGGACATTTATTTCGCCAACTTATGCTATAGTTTTAATGTCATAACAGAAGATTGACGCTATTATTTGTTGTTAATTAGGTACAAGCTTGCAGAGAAGCTTTGGTAAGGGATTTAACTATTTGCTTGTTTGAGTTTGTTATCAAGAGCGAGCACATTATAACAACGGTTTTTTGATATATACCAGGTACGAAGACAGCATTCGACGAGAACTCCTTGATTTAGAGACCAAACCGAGACTGGAGAAACCGAAGACATTCTGCGGTAAGAATACTACCTTCTCTGACAAAGACTGATAGAAGAAGTGTCTTTAACTTTGGTAGAATGCAACCTAAGTTTATAACTTTGGGTAATAATCTTATCCGGATGAAACGTCTGCAAACTTAATTGCATATATGTTGTCGCACTAGTTACTATTTTGAGGATACAACTGACTCCTTGTACTTGATTAAGCCAAGTCCCAAGTTCAATATAATTGCATCAATTTGGATGGAGATGCACGGAATCTCATCCTACAATCAGATTATAAGTTACTGTGACTCCTTGTGGAAAGTTCTCTAAGGATACTTAAGCTATGCTTGTCTACCTTAAGCTGCAAATTAATATCAAAGCTAAAAATCAAGAAACTTGAACAACGCTTAAATACCCTTTAATACAAGTGCTATATATGTCTCACATAGTATAAGAATGGTAAATATATAATTGATATTCTAAAAAGTAAAAATAGAGAGCTTAGATAATGGGGGAGTATTTGGTCGCAGAAACAACTTCGAACTCGATCTCAATACTTAACGTGTCTTCCTTATTCAAGTAAGACTTCCGAAGTTCAGCTAAAGACAAAAAATGATCCCAACCCCAACCCAAGTTTGATTCAATGTGCCATTCGTACACTGCAAGAAAAATAAAAAGCAAAACATGGTTACTAGAGAAATGCGAACGCCAAATAATGAAAATCAGTATATATTTAGAAGACTCAGTGAACTGCTATTTAGTTAAAATAAAATAAAAATGTAACTATGTTTTATAAGATATATACATTGGCGTTCAAAGTGATTGGATCCAAGTGGGTCAAGGACTCGCACACGTCCTTGCATGAAAATCTTCTCATCTTCTTTCGGTGCATCACTATCAGCTAAATGCAGAAAAATGGATAACCATTTGCCATCTCTTCTCGAGAAGCCCTTCGGATACAGCTTTATAACCCTACACGTACATTCATTATATTGTTAACATTCACAACACACATGTGTATTTGTTAGTCCAAAAATAAGAGTTTTGCTGTACCATTCTCTTCCTCCCATTGTAAAACGGTTTGATACGTGAACATAATCTTTCAACTCAGAAAACTTCTTTACACTCCATAAACACTCGGGATAAGGAATGTCCTCATCAAAAGAAAGGATTTCCCAATTGGTAAGAGGTGGAGAAACAATGACATTAACACCAAACTCGCATTGATCACCATCGAAGACGTATCCATTTTCAGGATCATTGAATGTATTATATGGAAGAACTTGCCCCAAACCCCACACCGTTTTAAGTGCATTGAAACGCTTTACTTCCGCATCTGAATATGTAAAATATATTGCTGACTGAAATATATGTGTATATATATAGAGAGAGAGCATGATTAGATGTAGCTTACCTTGAACAGTTAAGTACTTGTTTTGTTTCTTGTTGTAGACAAAGAAAATGAGTTCTGCAAACACCTCATTTGGTGGTGTAAAAACTAACAAGCTTGTGCTGTCTATTTCCACGTACATGGAAATAAATCCACTCCTATTGTCCTTTTCGTTCCCTTTTGGGTATACGATCAATCTCCTGTTTTGTTATAAACAACGTAATATTGCATTGGCCCGAGGATAAAATATCTTTATAATTAAAAGTTATAAAAAAAAACGACCTATATAGATTTATATTTGATAATTCTGATGCTAAGTGAATAGACGATCCGTACCAGTTATATCCACCGGAGGAGAAAAAAACGAGATTGGTATTTATCATCAGAGAAGGCAGTCGAATTCTCAAGTTGGGAGAAGCTGTGAATTTTGAGGGAATATGAAGCAGGAGGATGCTCTCTCCACATCTCCACGATTGTAGAAGCTGATGTTGAGGATAAGCATAAACCCATTGTCAAAGAGAGAAATGATATTTGGAAACTCTCTGCTTTGTTATTAATTATTCAACGTCAAAACTCACAAGACACAAAAGTATATACAACACAAACGATCATACTCCAACTAGAGATTCATCTTATCTTAATTTTATTCAGATATATACTAGCATTAGTTAGAACTATCTCTAAAGTATCTATCAGACTATCACAATAGGATTTGTACGAGAAATCTTTTTGTTTGGATTTTATGGAGTTCACTTCATAATCAAGTTTATTTGATCCACTAGATACGATTCTCTACTTTCCAAATGATTTCTAGTGCATATTGTACAAAGATTAATTCTAGCTCCTAACTATCTCCTAAAGGACCTAAACTCTCTGAAAGCTGAAAAAAAAGCCTGACGTCGCTCTCATCCATGATCCATGCCAAGTTAAAAGCACTAAGCGATACGTGTCGTGCAAGTAGTTAAGTTGTCATCATAACTTTCAGCAGGAAGCAGCTTGGTTCTGTCAATATGTTCAATTAACCAATCATTGAATCTTGGAGAAACAGCGAGCCCTGTAGTATGTAGAATAGTATTCCTGTCTTTCAATCGGTATTCTCCGGCCAACTGAAGACGGTGATGTCGCACTGTGCCACGGTCCACTTCCACTTTCAGGGCGGCTAAGAAACTCAGCTCGTCCATGCATAGGACGTCTCTTACCAGCAGACCAAAGGAGGCGAGAAAGATCAATGCTTACAACTTGACAAACTTCGATCCAAAATGAACTTCAAAAGGAAGAGACTACACAAGGAGGACTCACATGGGGAAGAGTAGCTTGAGGATGGTCAATAAACAGAAGCCGAGGACTGGTAAGCAGATGCTTACACTGCTTTAATATCCGCTGTGTGCCCATATTAGGTTGCCAAGATAATCTTCTTCCCGTATGTGTCTCGAGGTAATATGACCTGAACTTCTCACACAGCACAAAGACTTCTGCAGGTAGGTTACATGTTACGGTCGGCTGCGTGGGCCAAAAGCCGGTTGTAAGAATCTGAACAACAAGTGTTGTCCCTTCTGAAAGCTCCGGGTGGCTACTATAAAATTGAAGCACCGTGTCATGTGATGTCTCCATGTCAGTGAACATACCTTCAAGCTTTGAAGTGAACTGATGCCCACATTGTGTCTTCAGTTTCACTATCAGGTTTCTCTCTGCTTCAACCGACACGGTTCTTTCAGATAAAAGCCTTTTCGCCAGATGCTGTTTGTAGGATTTCTCAAAAACGTCTTTCTCCTGTAAGTAGCGGAACAACATCATCACCTTGTCGAAAATAAGCTCCGTGTCCTCCTCTCTCACATCTTTCAGTCCTTTCCGTAGCTTATCATCGATGAACATGGAGATAAACTCAGGAGAACGGGTGTTCAAGTTGATCAAATACTCAAACGAAGAACTCATCGCGTTATGGAATGTCTTGTCGTTGTTGAATGAAGTGCTGATGATTCTTTCATACTTATCCCGTTCATCCAACAGACGCTGCACAAACTCAACCGGATCTTTTGATTTCTCTGGATCTGTAACCAGCTGTTTACCCATCTCCCTAAGATGCAAAGTCATAACATCTCTGACTATGACAAGACCATTGGTCACCCTCCGGAACAAGCTGTACATTCTCCCCAAGTCCTCGTACCTGTCGTTTAGAAGCATATTAACCAGACCTGAATTCTCCACGTGAACTAGAGTCTGCATGTGGTTAGAAATCATCTCTCTTCCGACAATGCTAGTAATCTTCTCTTTGGTCTTGCCATCAAAATAGTAACTTACCCTTTCGACTTCTTCACTCAGAGATTTCTCCGCTTTCTTCAAGTACTCACGACAGTCACAAGACTCAATAAACTCCTGTGACTCAACCTTGTAAAACTCAGCAGAAGCCTCCAAAAACGGCTTCTCGATATCCTCCTGATACACAGATTCATCCAACTCCATGAACATCTTAATCACATTCCTCATCAAATGTCCATCAATAACTTCACCCGTCCGTTCCTTATGGACCAAACCAAGAAGATCATTCAAAAGCCTCGTCTTGATCTTGCTTGAATGAACAATGTTATCTCTCCATAGGTTAAGTCCAAGCTCATAAACACTGCCTCTTTTGGTGACGGAGACGTAAGTCTGTTCCATGTAGATAAGAATATCCCGTATCATATGCAGAGCTTTGTTGTGATCATCCCATTCTCTATTGAGATGTTCTAAGAACGAACCTCCCTGTGTTGCTTCAATAGACTTGCATATCTCTTTGAGATGAGCAGTCATGGTGATAACAAGCCCAGTATAAAGCTTTTCACCGTATCTGTGAAGAGCCATGTTGTATGCGTTTCTGAGAGGCAGCCAATATACAGAACAAGTTAATACAACCTCATGATGAAAACAAAGAGATGAATCTTGGGAACCACGTAACTAGTTGAATCAATGGCTTGGGTTATACCTTCTTTTCTTTTCATTCTCGACTGTTCGATTCTTGATCTTGTATTGGTTACATTTACAACTAAAAAATGTTAAGATGGGCCAACACTCAGCCTCACTCACGGGACTAGCCGCAGGCTTTTCTAAAGTTACAAGTATTGAAAACGCTGCCGTTTAATAGGCTTAGGGTGTATCGTTAGATTGAAACGACTGCGTTTTAATCCACGATGACACTTGGGTTATTTCACTTTGTCGAGTAGAAGAAGAGTAACATAATTTCCAGCCACTTCACCGCCGTCAAAATCATCGACAAGGTTCCTTTCAGATTCCAATTTCGAAACTTTCCGGTCTACCAAACTTATAACAGTTTTACCGGTTTTCTCGAAAGTAATCGAATTGACAGAAAACCGAATTCAGTATCCTTTTCTAAAAACCAATGGCGAACCACCGGAGTTTCATTGCATATGAAGAGAAAACCGGTTCCCTTCCTATTTTGGTTATTTCTCCTACGCGTTGAAATGACGCCCCCCGCGTTAAAACAACGCTCGCGTTAAAGTGAAGCTTCGTTCGATTCAACTGAGTATTTAACTTCTGTCTGATTAACTCTTTTCTCTTTTACTTGTCAGACAAATCAATCGGTAAATCACTTTTTTTCCTCTCTAATCTTCTATTTTTCTCTTTAATGCGACACACACAAAAAAATGTTTTTCTTTCACGCATTGGTTACAACATGGTTTTGTCTAATTTGTAGTTTCTGGGTCGCTTGTAGATTGTAATCTTTCTGAAAGTGATTTTGTTTTGAAAGTAGCCGAACATGTCCCTTGAGTTGTGTCCGGAGAGACCTTTGTTTGGCGGCGCAATTTCCAGCGCTTTCCCTCAGAGATTCGAGGTCTGTGTCAAGAATCTTTTTTCTTTTATTTTTTGCTGCTAATTTGGTGTTCTATCAATAACGGTTTCATGATTCTTCAGGATGCGAGTAATATCCGACAAGTTCCAGATCATCAGGTTTAGGCTCTTTCTCTATCAATTGTTTATGAAGACCGTAGAGAAGAAGAATCTCTAATATACTCTTTTTTTTTATTGTTATTATTGGTTTTGGCAGGAAGTGTTTGTTGATCCTTCAAGGGATGAGAGTTTGATATTTGAGCTTTTGGATTTCAAGAGTGAGGTTGGTGACAATGGAAGTGCTTCTTGGTTCCTTGACGATCTTGCTCGTGAGCAAGATGCCGAAGGATTCAAGGTAAACCTCTAGAATTTGGGAAAAAGAATCGATTTTCACTTTGAAAGTTTCAACCTTTTTGGGATTCTGGTTTTCCAGATTTCAAGAACAAGCGTTTGAGCCATTTTAGTGATAAGAGTAGTGAGGTTGTGTTTCATTGCCATTACATTTGAGCATTAACAAAGTCTTGTTACTAGCTGGAGCTATTTGGTTATTGTCATATCCATGAATCAGTACCCTTGTCTTTTATCCTGACTTTATTATGATCCGTAACGTTGCTTTGTAATTCCAGTTGATTGAGCAATCAGATGTCATTGATGCGCCTGGATTGTCTTATAGAAACATTCCTGCCGTTGCGACAACTGCTGTTGGAGAGATGGTAACTTCATTCACTCGCCTTTTGTTTCCTCGTGTGTGTGTTACCTCTTTGTTTTGTTTTTTTTCTAACAACGATGATGATTGCAGGCTATATCCAAAGGAAGACAAGGAAGAGAAGCACAAAACCTAGTGAGGGTAATGAAAATTTTCCTTGTTCTGTCCTTAAGGTGGTTCCTTTTTTTCTCAACTGATGATGCTCTTCTGGCAGGTCTATGTGGCAAATCTTCGTCTTAAGGGAGTTGAAACAGATGTCTTAGTGACTGCATATGAACCTATTCTCATCAAGTAAGTCAGAAACGCGTTAGCCATGAGTCAGTTGCATTGTTTTGATATAGCACAGGAATATCCAAAAGCTCTGTTGTTGTTGTTCCACGTTGTCTGTGGTCTCATGTGTTTGCATATTGTGCAGCCCGCTGAGTGAAAGTGTGAATGCAGTAGGATCTGGTTTAGCTGTGCCAGCTTCACAATCTGAAATAATGCCAATGTGTGATGTCATTAAACAATCACTCTCTACCTTCAAAGTCAATGACTGGAATCTTTTTGGTTCCTCAGCTTGAGTCTATATCCCAAAACGAAACATATGCAAAGCTGCCAATTGGTGTTATATCGGTTCCGATTTTTATTTTTCAAGTTCAAGTGGTTTGAGTCTATCCACACGAGTGTTAGTCGATTAAGAGACTTATTAGGTTTAGAGTTCTTGTGTTTAAAGCATTGTTTTTCTTCTTTAGCGTCTGATGAGCAATAAAAACGAGTTTATTATCACATTGGATGTTTAACTATTTGGGTTTCCTATAATTGCATAACAAGTGGCAAACAAAACTGAACTTTCCAACAAATCTGTTAGCTTTATGGAAAAAATAACAGTGGACTTTCAAGATCATTTTACGTTGGAGCTGAAACTCAAGTGGCAACAGTAGTTGCAGGAACACCTGGATATCTTGGTCCTAAGTAAGTTCTCTAATACATAGACAACTAATGTAACTTCCACTGTTTTTTTTTTCCATCAGTAAGTTCCATAAAACTCTTTATTTTGCAGATACTACTACCAAACAAATTGGTTAAATGAAAAGAGCCATGTCTACAGTTTTGGTATTGTACTAATAGAAATCATCACAAACCAATCTGTTATTGATCTAACACGAGAAAAAGCTTATATAGCAGAATGGGTAAAGATTATAATAAGCAGAGGAGATATTGAGAAAATTGTTGACTCAAACCGTCGCGGAGATTATGACTTTAACACAGTCTGGAAGATTCTTGAACTAGCAATGTCATGCGTGAGTCACTCTTCATCGGATAGACCAAACATGTCCAAGGTTGTTAACTTGCTCAAAGAGTGTTTGATCTCTGAGAATTCGAGGACAGGAGGACAGATTCAAGACTGTTGATTTTGGAACTCAAAGTGACCTCTGTTGCATGCTAGGCTGTGACATGAATTGCATCCTTCATTTTCTTGTTACAAAACAGAGAAATTAATTGTTCTGTTGTGTTTCTTTAATGTTTGTTTGTGTATGTTCTTTTTTTTTCAGATTGGTCTGACAATCTGGTTTGTTTTTTCTTGTTCTTTGTGTTGTCTTCATTTTTTCGAACGAGTTGTCTTCTTAACACATTTAGATTCACATTTTTACAACTAAATGATCATGGTTTGTTTTCTTTTAATTTGCAAAAATCTTTATTTTTTAGATATTACCTAACAAATGATCTAACACATTTATATTCACATTTTATATTTCTGTGAACCATTGGTGGTTTGCATCCAATGTGCAGATACTCCAATCCTATTAAATAATTTAGTTTTAGTAACTTTTTGGCATATAAATCGTTGAATGAAGTGTTTCATAGATTGTCTTAGGATTAATATCATTCTATTGTAAGGTTCCTTTTGGCATATGAACGTTAAAGTGGAAATAAATCTACGAAAAAAGTGGAAATACATTCATATCATTAATAAGATACACAATTTGAAAATTGCAAAAAGAACAACCAACATCTTTAACAGATCGGTTACAAGGGTAATTAATGTTTAACTCTAATGAGCAGGAACAAAACTTGAATTTGGAGAAAGAATCTTCAACTTCAGGGGTTTATTTGATACTCTCTTAAACAGTGGGAGCTTTGATGAAACAGTCTTCAGCTTCGTATCTTGGAATTTAGACGGAGGTTTGTTCATCACCTGGCTCTTCTCTCCATCAGGCATCTTCTTATCATCAACTCCGATCAAGAACGGATGCAACAACAACTCGGAAGCGGTTCCTCTGTCTTGAGGTTTCAATGCGAAACACTTGTCCAGAAATTGCCTTGCGTCTGACGGCACAGTGTGTGGAATCTCAGGTGCTTTCTTGCCATCCGCTAAAAGAACCTGAATATCGTTAAGGTCAATTCCTAACCACGGCCTCTCACCAGTGTACATCTCAAGCACTACGCAACCCAAAGACCACAAGTCTAGGGCTTTCTCGACGGTACCATCTTCGACCGACTCGGGAGACATGTAGATAGGCGTGCCCACGAAGGGATGATCGTAATCCCAAGTAACAGATTCCTCCTCTCCGGCCTTCAAGGCCAATCCGAAATCCGAAATCTTGACTTGGTAAGAGAAAGAACACGTTTCTTGATCGTAAACCGGAAAGAGGAGGAGATTGTCCGGTTTGAGATCGCAGTGGACGTAACCGAGACTATGAAGCGAGACCAACCCTTGGAGGATCATCCGAGTGAAGTTCTTGATGAGCCAATCCGGTATTTTCCCGGTTAATATTCGGTTAGTGGTGATGAAACTGGTGAGAGTACCAGCGGATGCGTATTCCATAGGCATCTTGTAGACTTTGTTACCGTAGAGATCGATTCCTTCTTTAAGCCCTTTAGAATCCTTAAGCAGCTGCACGATCCTAGGGCATCCTCTAAGCTTCGACAGAATTCGAAACTCTCTGCTGATGGTCTCGTGATCGAAGGACGTCTTCACGGCCTTGTAGATCGTTGAGCTACCGTCGTCTTTGGTGTAACTGAAGAGATCGACGGAGCCGAACGAACCCTTTCCTAAGAATTTGATAAATTTCATGGCTTCTGGTTTCTTCTTTCTGCAACGCCTAGGCAGTGTGGTTCTTACAATCGCCATTGATTTGTTATTTTGTTTATGTGATTCGTCTCTAACGCACAGGATCTATCTATAAAACAAAACCCTAGAGAAAGTCGAATGACTCTGAGATTTGTAAGAGAGAAAAAATGAAACCCTAATCAGAAAGTCCAAGTGAGATTAGTAAAAGAGATGTTTCTTGTGGAAAAACGAAATATTGAGTTTTGAACTGTAATTTGTTGAGCGCCAAAAAAAGGAAATTTTGGTAGCTGCTATAGATCCGCCAAATCTTCCACCATGTGATCCTAACCGTTAGATAGGGGTGGGCATAATTTCCATCCCGTTCCGTTCCGTCCCGTTCCCGAAATCCCATCCCATACATATCCCGTATTCCCAAATGGGATAAAATTTTAATTCCCGATTGGGAACGGGACGGGAACGGGAATTTCCAAAATCCCATTTAAGATAAATATAATATAAATAATAAATTATGAAGACTGAAGGATGATACCAAAAGACTATTTTCTTAAAACTTTATACGATTGAGTTTTATTATGATTTACGATATTTATATGGTTTATTTTATATTTAGTTTTTCTTGATTTAACTATGATTTTTTTCAAATTTTTAATTTATATGGAATATTGTTTAATGTTTTTTATTTCATAATTTAAAGTTTTAAACATATATGGTGTGATAATGAATTAAAAAAATATATTAAATATATATAAATTTTAAATTGTTTTTAAATGGGAATTCCCGTTTCCATCCCGTTCTCGTCCCGTACTGTCCCATTCCCGTCCCGAATGTTAAATGGGACATAAATGGGATAAATTTTGTATTCCCGATATTCCCGTTCCCGTCCCTTTCCCGACAAATCCCGTCCCGAATTCCCGAATGCCCAGGTCTACCGTTAGATATAGCATTTTATTTTCTTTTAGTTCAGTATCTAGATACGACATCTAGATGCAAAATCTAGAATATCTAAAAAAATCTGGA
Source organism: Iljinskaea planisiliqua (assembly GCA_900108845.1). Taxonomy (NCBI): domain Eukaryota; kingdom Viridiplantae; phylum Streptophyta; class Magnoliopsida; order Brassicales; family Brassicaceae; genus Iljinskaea; species Iljinskaea planisiliqua. Next base: position 4,370,380 of record FNXX01000009.1, read on the forward strand.
CATTTGGGATGCTGAAAAATGTAGAGTTTGGATGCAAATTTTGCATCTCAAAAAATAAAATAACTTTTAATAGAAAAGAAAACTATTTAAATGATGTTTATTATTTTTATTACATAATATTTTATATTTATCATTAAAATAATATATTTCTTCAAAATATTATTTTTATCAATATATATTTTTTTTACTAAAATCATAATTTCTACCAAAATTGTAAAATCATATAATTTCGGAAAATAAAGAAATGTTATTTTCTTATTAAAAGAATAAATATGTATTTTTTTAAAAAAAATCGAAAATAATAAATTCCAAAAAAATAATAATTTTCCGTCAAAACTGCAAATCTGCATTTTCCGCCAAATTCGGGTTTTTCCGCCAAATTCGAAAATCCACATTTTTCCGCCAAAATCTTAAATCCACGTTTTTCAATCTAAATCGCAATTTCGTGTTTCCCGCAAAAATCATAAATTCCTATTTTTTTGCAAAACCGCAGATTCACATTTTATGCCAAAACCGCAAATATGTATTTTTCTATCAAAAACGTAAATCCATGTTTTTCTCACCAAAACTGTAAATCCGTATTTTTCCCGCCAAAACCGTAAATCTATATTTTCCCGCCAAAACTTCAAATCCGCATTTTCCCGCTATAACCGCAAATCTATGTTTTCCCGCGAAAACCACAAATCTGTATTTTTTCGACAAACCATAATTCCGCATTTTTTCTTTAAATCTGTAAATACATATTTTTCGCCAAAATTTTGATATGACAATTATTAAAATTTATATTTTATTAAGATTATAAATCTAAACTTGATATTTAATTATTTTATTTTTTTATTTTATACTAGTATAACTATAAATAAAAAAAATTAATTGAAACATTTTTTTGTCATAAATGATAATTTGCATTCAGATTTTTTAATAAATTCAAAAACAAACAATATTGCATCCAAATGCTGCATCCAGATGTAAATGTTAGTTAAAAAAATGAACAATATCTAGATATTGCATATGAATGTTGCAGCTAGATGCTAGATATAGATGCAACATCCAGATTAAAAAATAAACATGGCCTAAAGTACTTTGGAAGGCTATATGCAAAAGGGAACAAAGTGATACATAGCAGCAAAGGTTCTCAAGGACCCGCCTGTTTCTCGCTGATAAGCAATGAACATACCCGTGTCTGTGAACTGTGGCTAAGCCTTGGAGAATCATCCGACTAAACTCTCTGATCAAAGTAACCAATTCTTGTCTTTGAATTGGTTAGTGATGCAGCTCATCTTCCAAAATTGATTAGTATTCTGTTTAAAAACGCAATTCCACCATTCCACAAGGTATCAATCAGAGCATATAAATAAATTACGCCACGGGGACTTAATAAAGTAATAGGCACACAATAAGGTTGCATGGAAAAATAATTAATTTATAAATATGGCCAACTACAGCAATTTTTCTTGTAACATTTCTATCAATTACACTCAATACTTGGAAGCAGCTAGCCTTTAACAAAAAGAAAATATCTGGAAATAGCTATAATTTAATTTTAACCAAAAAAAAAGAAAAAAAATTGATCAGTTTTCACTTTTCATGGGTTAGTCCCTCTTTATAGATGGTAGGAGCGTAACCAAGTATAATTTATTAGGCTTGACCATTAGAAAATAGATTTTAATCGAAGAATATTGTATCAAGTCCCATCAAAGCCCTCATAGGTTACTGTTAAAAAAAACCTATTGTTAATGTTTCAGTTTTCTATTTAGATCAAGTGACGTCTTGTCGGAAAATTGGGGTCGAACCAATGAAGCAAGAAGTAGATCACGAGGCCTCTAGTCTACTATATAGAGTGAAGTAAGAACAAAACTTATACTAAGATTATTCAATAATTACAAAATTATTTTGTGGTTGAACTGTAGTCCTATCGTTATAGGCCACGACAAGTAACAGCGAATAAAAATACAAAACCTTAAACAGGCAAAAGTTGAACTTGTGCAAACCACATAATGATTGATTTTTAAATAAAATTAAATGTAAGTAGAGGGTTCTTATTTTGCATCTGACTACAGGTTTTTTATACTGGGCTATAGGCCCATGCATGTCTCTAATGCGGTCTAAATGTTAACATGTAGAGGTTGACAACAACAACAAAAATGAACATTTAGAGATGAGAGCGTAATAAGAGGATTGTTTTTTTTTTTTTTTTTTTTGTAATAAGAGGATTGTTATATAAATGAATGAAACTATAACCCAATATAATCATAAATACTCGGTTCCTTGCCTTATCATTTCGTTTCCCACGACATTATATGCGAAAGTAAACACAAATAGGAAACTCTGATCAAGCCAAAGTTATTAAGGGTTGTAGGACTTTAAAATGTTTTTGATATTTTAAATAAAAAGAAAATAAAATTATGTTTTCACTCAAATAAACTTATGGATCCATCCTGTTCACACACTCATAATTTATCATATGGATAATGTGTCCAAATCCGATAAAATATGTAGAAATTTGTATATATGTGTCACTCAAGATGTCTACAGTAATAAAAAAAGATCTCACTATATAATTTTCCTAGATAGTGAAATTCGTTTCTTGACATAAACTTATAGAGGCGAATCTCTCACACATCAATAAACTCCATAATCCTTATTTTATATCGTAAATGTTACGTACGTTTATTGACTCGTATTCTATAGAAATTGTTCGACTGATGACTTTTCTTTCTTTTAAAAAGGAGAAATGATGATGCTGTGAAAGAGGATGACATCAGCCCTAATAGAGATCGGGATACGAGAATACGGACGTCGGAAAGTGACGTGGCATTGTCAGCCTAGCTCATCCACCACTCCACCATGTTACTCTTTTCCAGTTTCCACTAAACTTGTCTCACGTACATTTCAGATTTTCGATATATACGTACCGAAAAGTCTTAACCGTATTTATTAATTAGCAATATATTTCTATTTACACAACCTTATAAAGCTATATATATACATACATTATGTGTGTGTTTTATGTGGAGATGCACGTCGAGCAAAAAAAAGGTTTTATGAATATTTGCCGACACGGATGTTGATAGGCTTCTCGGTGGTGTGTGTGACCACCAATTTTAATTTAATTTATAAGATTATTATAAATAAGTAAATTGATAGTATGATGTTAAAGAGAGATGGAGAGAGAAAACGACTGAAAGAAATTTGAGTGTTCCTCAAAATCATTTTGTGGCATTTCTTGTAATTCTACATATTTTCGAGGGGTATTGACGAAATATGAAACTATAATTCTTTGTAAGAGTTATTTCTTTTTCTTTTATTTTACTTTACTAATGTAAAAAAAAACAATGAATAACGTACCATTGGCAGCTCTTGTCGCCTTTAAGTGCGAGGTAAATATATATATATTATATTGTTTTTTTTTCATCCAACCGAGCAAAATGGTAATTCCACAAGAAGAAAAGTTAGACAACCTTAAATACTAATCGAATAACTTTCTTACCGTAAATTATTTAGTCCTCTTTTACATTTATTTTTTTAGTTCAACTCAATTTAATGTCCTTTGATTCTTTCATTTAGAATAAAACTATTTTTAAAAAATCCGGTTTTAATAAAATACTACCCAATAACACTATAGCAGTAATCACATTAACATCAAGACTCGAGGGCTCGTATTGGAATACAGATTTGTAAGAGATGCCAATTCTCAGTGGATAAGGATATTTTATGTCCAAGACGACTACGACACAAATTTAGAAACATGATGTGATCATTTATAATTTTCATGTAGTCTCTCATATATAATTAAGTAATCTAAATTTGTATCGATTTTAAAAAATATATATATTTTAGTAAATATTGTTGTTAAGAGAAAAAAAAAAAGCAGATAGAGTGAGTTAATGCTCCCTTTTTTACTGGCTTCAATTGCCATTATGTAACATCATCGTTTATATAATTATGTATGAATTAAACGTTAAGAATTGATCGTCTTTATCTGTATCTCCAATCACAATAGAGATCAAGTAACTGAGTTTGTAAGTATTTATACCATAGATAGACACACACACATATGTCATAATATTGTCTATTTATATGGCCTAATGATAAATAATTACGAATTTTTACATCTTATATAATCAATACCAGCATATATATATAATCTAACACAAATCAAAGAGTCTACACTTAAGTTCATGTAAGCTTTATCAACACTATAGTGCCGATGGTCATACGCCGTTGTCCCTCTGTGGGACATAACAAGCTAAAATAGACGCAATGGTAATTACTATGATGTTATAATAGAAGCTAAAAATGATTATGATTAATGTCGATCAAGAGTCAGAAATTCACATCAATTTGGCTAAATTTACAAAGGCTAAGTAAGTACTCCTCGTGTCCTACCTTTTTTTTGTGCAAACCCTCATGTCCTACTATATACCACTTTTCTCTACATTTATTATTCAACTTTTTTTTTTTTCTTGGAATGTGGTCACTAAGCAGATAACCTACGTACTTAAAGCCTAAATCCATAAAAGGAATTATATCTAATATAAAGAATCATATTGATTACTTCTCAATTGGAATCTTATATATATATGCTACCTCAGATAATCATTAAACTGTATTTTTGTTATACATTTCAATTCGACTGATTTGTTATTAATAACAACTACTTACCTGGAAGTGAGCACGTCACAATTATAAAGCAGCCGAAACCTGTCGATTTTTTTTAAATAAAAAATCAGAAGACATATGGAATGATACCAATATTAAAATATTATTTTTCTATTTTGCTTTGTTTTATTTTTGTCATGTATTAGGAAAGATAGTATACTATCATACCAGTCAATAGATGTAAGCGTCAGTAAAATGAAATATATAAAATCAACCATAAGAACTCCCAACATTACGGTCAAAATAATTTTTAATTACTCGAATTAATAAATTTAAGAGAAATGAAAGGAAGAACTTAAAAAGTCAAGTGGGTGTCGGTTGCTCTATAGATTGACTTTTGAGAAGCTCTTTGGAGGAGTATTACGAGGTCCTAGGTTTGAGTCCTATCAGTAACGTAAGTGGATTAATTTATCTGTTTGGATTCATAAAATTCTTCATTTACAAATATAAAAGCTAAAAAGTTGAAGGAACTATAGAAGAGAAGGTGAGACATCGGTATCACACGGTCATGGAGATCAGATGAGGTACAACATTTATACAGACACACATACGCATCACTCTTCTGTCTTGTTTTTGGATTTTTGACATGTACGTATGCATGTTGTATGCAATTACGTACACACGCACATGCGCTTGTAAGTTAGTAGTTACTCATCTAAAAAGATATGCGACTATGTAACGTTTGTGCATATTAATGTACATGTATAAAACTAGTTAATGCATACACATCGTTTCAAACTTCTAATAACAAAAAAGTTTGTAATATAAAATGTCATACTAACATCGAAATGATATGGTTAAGCAAGTTCAGATCGAATTTGAAGTTTAGACATAAGCTATAAAAGTAGATAGACAGTTGTAGAAGAAAACAAAAGGAGTAGAGACAGAGATACGAAGAGAGGGGCAAATATGTAGAGGTGGAGACATGAATAATGTATAAATATAGATATTAGATAGATAGGGTCCAAAACACAAACAATGAATGATGAATGCTAGGGTTCCGGATGCAACGTGATTATGTCGCTAGCCGTAGTGACAGTTCATGAGAGGACAACTTTTATGTTGTTTCTTCCTCTCTATTTTTCTCTTTCTACGCAATTATTTATATCAATCTCCTTACACAACAATATTTCTACTAAGGACACGTGGCAATTAATTACATTAAATTATTTTGAAAAAAGTAGAACAAATTGGTTTAAGCATGGGAAGTGACCACAAAGCTATAGTGGGTAGAAAAAGATTGTAATTATTTGAACAGATTGAACATCTTAATAATACTTACATCGGACAAATATTTTAGACACCGACATTTTAATACGAAACATGAAAACTAAAATATTATATTTAGCTATATAATGAAATAAAAAAAAAGTGATAAGGCTCTATCTTTTAGTGAATCATCTGCCGAAGTTATTACAAATCACATGAATGTTTCTTTTATATATCAAACTCGTCAAACACTAGCGAGTCGTTCCTTTCAAACAAAGCTTCCATGATATACGTATGTATATATTTTGAAGATTGAAAGACACATGCTGACAAAGCTGGTATCATTTCATTGCTTTCTTCCTCAAATTAATTTAACTTAAGACACAATGACACCAATTCGCCTTTACCTAATGATTGGTACACCACCAATATTATCCATGCCTCATACATTCACAACATAATTTACAGTCTTTGTAAACCATCGTATCCCCAGTTTTGTTTACTAATTTGTTGCAATCGAGATTTAAAACCCGAGGAACTAACGTTTATTTTGGTGAAGTGACGTTGTATAAATGATATCGAATCTTTAGATACCAGCGCCTAACACAATGGAAAGATAAAGGCAATAGAATATAATTTTCTTTGGTTTTCTGATGACCATATACATATAAAACAACTACGCAAACAAGTAAGAATGCAAAGCAATAAGTTAAAGTAACACAATGAGCAAATAAGCACTAAGGAAGATCACTAAACGATTTAACAAATATAAAAGAAGAATGAAATCATAGGGAGTACTAATCATATGAATCGAGCATTTAGATAACCTGAACCATACCTAATCATATAGATCACCAATTCAAAACTATTACTATTTAAACTAATCAACCTTAATATATCACCCAAAATTAGTAAGCTTTGATTTGCATTTAGATGATGAAAAAACATTAGTTACAAAGTCTATTAGGTCAAATAAAAGACTGCTACGTTGCACATGGCTATCATCCGCATCCCCCAATATATATATAGCTAGCATCAACAATGAGGAATTGGATTAGCTGCGAATCGATCCCATCTTCAAATTCAGGAGGGAATTTGACTCTTCGTGCGAGATGAAAGCTTGAGGGATTTGATAGCAGACAACTAGACCAAACCAATTAGTTGTGATGAGAAATTAGTTTTAAGCTATAAAGTTATATGTCCTTTACTCTTGTACAAGTATGTAGAAGGGATAAATTATTGATTGTTTCAAACATAATGTTTGCTTTTTCGGTTTTAAGAACTAATTACATTTTAGGAAAAGTTAGACGACTTAAGAGAGTGGCAGAGGAAAATGGGAGAATGAGGACATGAGAGAAAACGATGGCCATGGAAGGAGCTAAGGTTATTCACGGGGGATATATAAGAAATTCGGGGAGACAAATTTTGTTGTGATTTCGCCAACAACAAATCTATTCTTTTTTTTGGTGTTTGGACTTAATTGCATAACGCTTATTAGTTTAAGACCATTCATTTGTAGTTCTCTCAACCAAATTTTCTTTCTATCAATGTGTAGATCTTTGATATAAAAAATTTATATTATTGGAACTAGTATTATGCGATGGAGCCATCGTTCGTAAAACCTCCTTTTTAACTATGGCGTTGGGCTTGAAGTTTGTTCCAGTTGCATAAATTTAAAGAGTTTATAATTAATCGATTTAACCAACTTTGTTAAGATATATCTCGATCAAATTGTGTTTGCTTATTAGTTATTTATAGGGGCTATTGTCACATGGGTTATCCATGCCAATGTTCTTCCTATTCCTTTCTTTATCTCTCTATCAAAACATGGACAGTACATATGGCTTTCATTACATATATATACATATATATATATATATATATATATGTATGTATATGTGAATTATTCATCACTACAATTTACTATCAAATAAGTGTCGTTGGTTCTCGCAACGTAAAACGTGTATTTACAAACATGTTCATGTTGTCTGTACGCTGAGAGCCTGAGACGAGACATATAACGAACATAGATAATGTTTACATATAAATCACAAGCATTTGGTTAGGAAATGCGTATTAAACGCTCACGTTATAGTTCATATAAAAAAACAAACGCTAAACCCGTATGGAGCGTTTGAACATCGAACATTGAATCCAAAAAATATATATATATAGCTTATTGATCACTAATTCTTCGTGGCTGCGATGAATTATATCGATCACGAGTATAAACTATATTTATTTATTAACAGAGTAGATCTTTGACAAAATTTGTTTCTATCCGGTCGATGGGCTGTTTTTTAGTAACGTTTATGAAATGAACTTTATTTATTTATTAACAGAGTAAAAAAATGACCAACTTTGCTTGGAAAATTTGTTATCATATATATGGACACTAAAATCATCACGTATAGTTTTCAGTCAATTAGATAAACAGATTTTTAGGCATACATTATAAATAATATTATATTATGTAAAATAGCCTGTACATTGGATAAAATCATTTGCATTGAGAAAAAACATTAAGATTTTCTATGTTTTATAAAAACATGTGCAAAATTAATATTTAGTTATCTACATATACTTTTTTATCATTTATAGAGTATAAATAATGCATGAATGTTTTTAGAATATGGAAATAAGCAATAATACGTACAAATGCTCTAAATTCATTGGGTTAAATGTAAAGCAAATCAAAATTCGGGGCAAATATAAAGAAAATATAAAGTGAGGTGGAGAAAATAAAATAAAGAAAAAGAAAGAGGAAAGAGGCAGAAGTGGAGCTGCAAAGGCAGTGAGGCAATCATTGCTGGTGAATGTGGATGGGAGCCCACTTTTTTCTTTTAATTATTTGTTTTCCATTTCTTATTTTCTCTCTCCATTTTGCATACTATACTCAAGTGTAGCCCTTTCTATCTACATACATGGGTGAGTTGGAAAATAATGCAAAAGTAAAACTTCAGTATTTTAACCAGAGAATCTTATTAATTTTCCATCAGTTACTCAAATTTTATCGATAAAACAAATAAAAATTAATGTTCAGACGGAAACCAAATGAGACACTCTCTCATGAGGATACAAACAAAAGGAAATTTCTATATATTAAAAACCCAATAAAAATCATAAAATTATATAAATTTAATTATTATTTTATAACATATATTACTAGTAACTTTGGTTACATATTATAAAAATAGAAAAATAAAATTAATTATATATATATGTAGTATTCCATATTTTATTATTATATATACATTTCACTATTATATACTATTGTTTAAAATTTAATTTTTTAAAATTTAATAATTTTAAAAATCCATACTAATAGTTTTAGTGGTGATTAAATTAAATAGAATAAGTAAAACATTTTTACATCTTTTAAGAAAAAAAGTGCTGCCATATAAGTGAATTCAGTTGAATTATCAGTTGAAGAATTCATTTAGGAAATAAGCTAACTTTCACATTTAGAAAAACTTCAAATTTTTTAAAAAGTGAATAAAATATATTTTTCCGAAGACTTTTTGATATTAAATCAATAGTTATCTACTGAAAACGATATATCCAGGATATATAAATGTGAAGGGTTACATTCAAGTCTCGAGACTCCTATCTAATAGTATGTGTTTACTAAAAAGATAGAGAATCCTAAGGAAGTAAGATTGAAACTCTTTCTTACGCATTTGCTAAGCATTAGCATATGTTGTGCTGGCCGAGTGAGAGACCATTATGTCTCGAGTCTCTATCTAACAAATAAATAAACTTTTGTTACTATGATAAGATGCAAATATATGTTAAATTGACCATATTTCGATTGTTCACTTATATAACTTCAATTTTGTTTGTTACAATATATAACTCTCTAAATAATAACTCAAGTTATTGGATTCAATATTATTATGGTATAGTATTATGGTCGTGTTAGATCAAATTACTAATTAGCTATTTTAGAATCATGCAATAAAAACTTCAAATTCTTTTAATATTTTATTTTATTTATAAATGAGAATCAAAAGTTTATGCTATAAAAAAATATTCGTATATATAAATAAACGTTTGAAATCAAATACATGATGGGACAGGTTGGAACATCAATTTTGTCCATCCTTATTAAATTTTGGTAAAATACAGTTTTTTTATAAATTAAATAAAACTAGCGTACTTTTTTACAATACCATAGTGAATTTCTGTAAAAAGAAATGCTGGCAATTCTTGAGATGGTTTACGCGCAGTAATGTTTGAAATAGGGTTCGTGATTGATGGTAAATAGATTCAATCAAAAGATGAAAAGGATAAATAAATGAAAATTTGAGAAAGATTAATAATTTGACTTGACTAGGTGTGGGGCCCAGAATGGAGGGATGAGGCTATGGTCACTGTCTTTAGAGAGTGAATGATGCAGAGGACACGCACGTGGAGTCTGTTTCAACCCCACTGTCTATCTCTTATTTATTCATCTACTCACATTTTTTTTTCTTCTTATTTTTTTATTTTATTACAAAATCGTATTTTACAACCTTAAAAGTATTTAGACAGATAGATTGATTTACTATAAAACTGAAAGACTTGATCAGCCAGAAATGTCCCATGAGACTGTTAAAACGATTGTTGTCATCCTTACATTTATATATCACCACATGTTAATTTGCAATTTCTATTTTAAAACCAAAACAAGAGATTAAATAATTGATACTGTATGAAAATAAATTACTATTTAATATGTAAATTGGAACGTCAAATTGACATGCTGTTTTTATTTATAAATTATACCTCTTAAAAATTTAAAATTGTCAAATATTAACTTGAATTTGACTTTAGAACATATTTAAAGGAGTATTTTAGTGAGGTTCTTAGATTAAAAAAAAAATAAAAAATAGAAAAAACATGAAATAGAATTAGAATCGTTTCTTAAATAAGAAATTTAAGAACCTTATTAAGAAACTCTAGATGTTTTTATACGATTAGTTTATCTTTTATTTATAATTTAACTTAATTAAATTATATTAAAACAATAATATTATATTCATAAGAAACTAACGGTTAAACATGGTCTTAAATATTCTAGAGTTGATCATGGGCTAGCCAGAATGTTGGAATCGAAGTGTAGTTGTTGAAAAATTTAGGATAAGATATATGGTGATTAGTCAAATTTATGTGATTCTAATTTTTTTTTGTTTGGAGGCAAGTTGTGATTATAGTTTGAGGAAAAGTGGGGAGTCAAATGCATGTATATATATAGATATGTCAGTAGAGAAAATGACTGAAAAGAATTAATGAGTGATTAATTAGTTGGCTGACTTTATTATTCATAAGATCTTTTGATCGTTCTTTCTGAATTATAATTGTTATTATCTGACATATGTCAAATATGTACAACGCCTTTTTATTATCGTTTTTTATTTTTAAATGAACTCTCTCCTTGCCCTTTCTTTTGCGTCTCTGATTCTTCATTTAACTTATAAGTATTTATCTATTTATATCATATGATTATTAAACAAATTATAAGAAACGTTTATATCCATTAAAAGCAAAAATACTATTTTATATATTTGTCCATTGTCATGAATATCAAAAATCAAAACCCGTTAATTGGTTAGATCTTATCAACACGTAAAAGTATATGTTGTGGAAAATTGGTTTGGGACAACTAGCTTTGGATTGGGACATGAATCATTAACACGAAATAAAAAATATATGTACGTTTATTGGGGGTGCTAAATCAAATGTTCTTAACACATGAAAATGAGACGGACCAATCATAATTTGGATTGAACAAGGGGCAAATATGACTTATAAACGCTTATTAAGAACGAGTTATTTAAAAATGAGTAGTTCATAGAGAATTGAAATTTCGATTGATCCGGGTATTTGTGACGTGTTTATGTATTTGAAATTTTTTTCTTCTATTTCTAACCAATTAGCTGATGAATTTTGGTTACAAAATAAAATTCTTTTTTTGAACACTTCATGAGTTAATAATACCATATATAATCTATATTGTCCATTATATATATATATAAAAAAAGGAATTTAAAGGGTAAGTCTCTAAACTCCCATGTAAATTTTATGTAAACAAAAGATCAGTCTATATGTTGAATAATCATCACAGAAGAAAAAAGCTTCTTCATCACTACTTACAAAATTTCACTAAAATAAAAATAAACTGTTTTGTCCACATCAGAGAGTCAGAATAATTTTCTAAATTTAGTGCTACATCTTTTAACGACAATTGTATGTCTATGAGATAACACCAATGGTGGAAACAAAGCAGAAGCAATACAAATTTGCTTTTATATAGCTCTATATATGTTTGGTTTATATTTTGGGTATAATTAACTATATATATGGGTTTGTAGATAATAATATTAAAACCAAAACTCATTCAAGGGACATACTAAAAAAAAAAAAGGAAAAAAAATCTATCTGTTTCATAAAAAGGCAGTTGGATTCTATCATGTGGATCTCGTGATCTACCATAGAGCCATGGATTAATCACTGTCAATAATAATTCCATCTATTTATTATTCTGTTGTCATGTACGTACAACATATATCGTATATGTAACTTTTGAGTTCTAGTTCTGAATCGCTGATTTTTTTCGCTAACTGTGCAATTAATTTCGTGATATATATGAAGTTAACAGTAACGACGAAAACTGACGTCACCTTTTTTAATTATTGGAAAGAATGAAAATAGAGTGTTCAAGTAGGGTTGTATTATTATGAAATTTATGTATGAAACGCAATAAAGACAATGTCCTCTTATTTCATTCATCTCGATCACTGTACGTTAAAAAGGAAAACATATTATTTGAATAATTGTACAGAATGAAAACCACGTAACCCATCTTTTATTTCCACAAATAACGAAAAATTCTCAAAGGGAATAGTTTATAATGTAAATAAAATTCCAAAAATAAAAACACAAAAGATATAAAGCAAAGAAGAAAAAAAAAGTCCATGCTTTCATATCGCTTTAACCTTCTCTCTCTCTCTCTCTCTTCTCTCGCTCAGACACAGACACACAGCTAAGCTTCCCATCTGAAAGGAGTTTCATGTCCTTAAGGACCATAACCTCTCTCTCTCTCTCTCTAGCAACAAAAAAACAGAAGATAGAGAGAGAAACTATGGCTCACATAAAGATCTAACAGAGACAGTAGTCCCACTTCCCCACCACAACCATCTTCGATCATCATCATCATCATCAATGGATCCGGATCCAGATCATAACACGAATCATCACAGACCAAACTTCCCTCTCCAGCTTCTTGATTCTTCTTCCTCCTCTTCCACTTCCTTAGCCATCATCCCATCAGCTTCGTCTTCCGAACCTAACTCCGACCCTAACGCTCTCTCCAAGAAACCACCTCCGAAGCGCACCTCAACCAAAGACAGACACACCAAAGTCGAAGGCCGTGGCCGTAGGATCCGTATGCCCGCCATGTGCGCCGCACGTGTCTTTCAGCTCACACGTGAGCTCGGTCATAAGTCCGACGGCGAAACCATCGAGTGGCTTCTCCAGCAAGCTGAGCCGGCGGTTATCGCCGCTACAGGGACTGGAACCATTCCGGCTAACTTCACTTCTCTAAATATCTCACTTCGTAGCTCAAGATCTTCTCTCTCCGCTGCTCATCTTCGTACAACTCCGACCAGCTACTACTTTCATTCCCCTGGGATGACTCATCATCATCAGCATCAGCATCAACAGGTGCGTCCCAAGAACGAGTCGCATTCTTCTTCTTCTTCGCAGCTCTTAGATCACAACCAAATGGGGAACTATCTAGTACAATCAACGGCTGGATCTTTACCTACGAGTCAGACTCCTGCTACGGCACCGTTTTGGAGCAGTGGTGATAATACGCAGAATCTATGGGCTTTTAATATCAATCCTCATCATTCCGGTGACGTTTACAACACGAGCGGCGGTGGTGGTGGCGGCGGAGTAGGAGGTGGAGGAGGAGCAGGAGGAGTACATCTGATGAATTTTGCAGCTCCGATTGCTTTGTTTTCCGGACAGCCTTTGGCGTCTGGTTACGGAGGAGGAGGAGGTGGAGGCGGAGAACATAACCATTACGGTGTTTTAGCGGCGTTAAACGCTGCTTACCGGCCGGTTCAGGAGACGGCGAACCAGCAAAACCGCAACGGAGATCAACATCACAACCATCAAGAAGATGGAAGCACAAGTCATCATTCCTAGGCAAAAAAAACACACACAAACAATATATCCGTGAGATTTATTTTTATTTTTCTTTTTTGTCTTTTCGTTTGTTTGATTGTTTTTTTAAACAAGCGTGTTTTTTTTTTTTTGCATTGCTTTTTATCATATATTTTTTTTCTTTATAAATTCTAATATTCCACGAGTTCTGATCGGGTTGCATTATTCTTCTGATTAATGTATTAAGTACGTAAGAACGTGATTATTTCGATATATTTTAGTATGTGGTTTTTGCAACCAGGCTTTGGTTTTGTTTTGTTTTTGTTTTCTAGAGGTTTTGGCCTCAAGTAGTATTTGTCTTGTGAAGTGTTTTTCCTCTTTACTCTTGAGTGTGACGTGAAGAGTTTTCTAATGAGACATAATACTTGATTAGGGTTTTTGAACAATTTTTATATATGTACAACTGTTAATCAATAAAACATTTCCCATGCCAAATTAGCAATATTCCATTTTCTTTGTTCATGGTTTGCTTCCTTCTACCACATTATGAGCTTATTCTTGTTCTATCTCTACTAAATCTACTATTTTCCGGTGTGAATTACATCCTGATATGTTCAAGATTGACCGGTATATATATCGATCTATACCAAGATATTGCATGATATATATTTAGTAAAAAAATTCATATAGCTAAGCATAAAAATGTGATTGTTTTGGTTATTGTAAGTGTGTTAACGAGGGGATGTATACGTATTTAGATATAAAGCTATCAATGCCAGTAGGTCGTTCTATGAGCAGCTGTTAGGATACGTTTTATTTATTCATTTTATAGCATTTGCAACATTTTTAAGAAGGAACTATTCCCGAGCGAAGGAACGTAAGATACAAGAAGCAAAACTTTCAAAACTCTGTATAGATCCGTATGGGTCGGAATGTAGGTCTAGTGCTACATTTGAAGACTCACAATACATATAAACGCATATTTTTGTTATATGGAGATGTATTTATATGTCAAAAGTTTGTGAATTTTCGGGCACCCAAAAAATCACCAAGAACACTTCATCATCGGCTGAAAAGTTTTAATATTTGATTGATAAACCTTTTATCGGCTGAAAAGTTTCTCCAACAAAAATTGAAACAATGTACGCTAGAACGAAGAATTATGGATTTGAGATGTATATAGATCTGCATGCATATTAGCATATATATATATAATAATCAAGTTGAAAACTATTGATGCTTATAGATTCCAGGTTACTCTTTTAGTTCCAAGGCTTCTCGTTGATAAAATTTTCATTATACTAGAAACAGCTCAATATTATATATTTATATGTAACATGCGTAATATCGCTGCATCTTGAATCGATCTATATTATTACATTTATTTAATTACGTACAAATACCATCTTACCATGCATGGGAATCGGTACGCTAGCAATTTAAAAATTATACCACACATACTCATATATATACAATTAGTATGTAAACAGAAGCAAATTATTGTTCAGTATAAAATAATATAAATATTAGTTTGTTTATATATAATATCTGAAACTTCTATAGATGGGTGCCAACCATTCCTTAAATCATAGGCCTGTCGGTTATATAACCTCATACTGTACATATGGTATGCCAGTGGATTAACGTGAAAATCAAAGCAAAGCAAATAATATATACTATAAAATAATTATATTATAATGATTAGTTAATATTTTTTGGTTATTTATAAGTTTTAAATTATTTTATAATTAATATCTATATAAATAAATAATTAATAAAAATATTTTAAATTATTTTCTTATATTAAATTTATAATTTTGGATATAATAATTAGGATTGATTATGTTATTATCTTTTAGTTTTTTTTAATTGACTTCAAGAACATATATCTAATAATTAAACAATTCTTAAATAACATTACAAAAATTTTAAGATATTTTTTATTATTTAAAAAATAATTTAGAATATTATTTGGAACAAATGTATTAATTAAACAGAAATAAAGCAAGGTGATATATTATTAATGGTAATTAATTAATCATAATCATTTTATTTCATTAATAGTATTTATATGATTAAATTTTGTGAAATTAACCTATAAACGACATGTAAGAAATTAATTTTTCAAATTATATTATTATAGATAGAGATATCAAACATTGCTTTTGATAACCGTTTGATATTAAGCATTTTTAAAAGAATGTAATTGTAGTTGATCTAAATAGCAAATATATCATATTCTACAACTAGATTTGACGGTAATTATAGAAAAGAATATGTAGGCGCCGATGATCTCATGAATCTTCTTTGATATTTGTATATTATTGTTTATGTATTACTTTATAGATAAACAATACGATACGAGTTATGACCGATCATTGTTTTTATGTCGGCGTTTTATTTTATAATAAAAAGATTTCTGCAAAGAAAAAAAAAGGAAAGGGCACAAGTAGTAGTAATCTGGCATTACTCTATAGGTCCAAAAGAAATTAAAATGTCTCTAAAGCATGCTTAAAAAATAGATATTTGGATCTACATAGTTATGTAATGTGGAAATACTCTCGTATACAAGTCTTCATGTGGATTCTTTTTTATGATCTGGAAAAGATTAAATGATAATCATACCATCACTTGCTTCTCTATTTTGTTTAAACCAGGCTTCACTAATACAATCATTCGTCGTTTTCACTATAATCATTTTATATGGTCTAGAATAGACCATGAAAAAGAAAATATCACCAGGAAAAACATAGCAAATATTATTATAAATCCTTAATACATATATTTCGAATACCAAAGTCTAGAACACAAACCTTTTGAAAATTTTCACAGATTTTTTATGCATTTGAATTAATTTTCACTGATATTTGGTAATTCTTCTTGTGATACCCTGATCCATGATTAGTCACTATTAGAGTGTATTATACATTTTTCGTTGTAAAATTTTAGGATGTACAAAATTTACCAACCAAAAATTAATCCAATATTTATATTTTATTAATCTGAAAATAAAATCTACCAAACCTAAAAAATTATTCTGCAAAAATGAGTTTGATGGAAATTTAAAAAATGTCACACATACAATATTAATATAGTCAATATATAGTTTACCGTTAATGAAAACACACATTAACTAAATTTATATATAATATATGAAGTACAAAAACTGAATTTTTTGTATATTTAAAATGTCAATATACAAGACAAATTTTTTTACAAAAGTGATAAGTGTATTGTTGATATATAGAGTTAAGTATATATATTGTATTTCCTCTTTTCTAGATTCTTTGTAGTAAGTTATATGAAAAAATAAGTTTCTGGAGTTACTGACTGTTTTTAAAAACACGGCTATTCATAGTGGTACACAGAGCAGTATGGAAACGATGGTTGTGGTAGAAGATGTGGATGAGGCTATAAAAAAAACATTCTATTATGCGCAAACAAAAAGTTCAACGAAGACATTTTTTCTTGATTTTTTTTTTATTGAATATTATGCATCACATCATATAAAAAAAAAAAAAACCATTGATCTCTTGACAAATATGTAAGAAATAATACCATGTATTGTGAATTTGCCGAATGAATAGTCTGCTTTGACTGTCAAAATATGAGATTTACACTTAGGGAAAAACGTGATCTTATATAATGTGTTGTATATAATCAATCTCAGTTATGTAATGTAATTGATCTTTGCTCAGGCCCAGACTGAGTAATGCTTATAGTTTCTCCATCCTCGTTGATAAATTATGGGCTTCGTAAAGCCCAATTATTAGATGAAGATGGGAAACAGGTCAACTAGAGTTTAGAATCCTTAAATCTTATAAAATTCAACATTCTTCAATTTAAAACTCACTACAAAATTTATTAGACAATATCAAATATGATTTATGTATATCTAAACAGGAAAAAAAAACTTATAATTTGATATTAAATTAACCGAGTAGAAACTCGCAATTAATCGGATCTGCATATAAGCTCAAGCAATAACATTGTCCGTAACAAAGGGCAAAAATTCGGTGCCGCACATAATCTCTCTTGTTTTTCTCCCCATTTGTTCAAAAGTAAAAATAAGAAAAAAATAAAATAAAAGGAGTGGACATAAAAGTCCAAGGTAAAACCTGGCCTCCACTTTTGGTTTCAACTTCTACAGTCTACACTGAGAGAAAAGAGAGAAGAAAAATAAAAAAGGGGGAAAGCTTTAAGCAAGAAACTGGAGAGAGTAAATAATGCCTTCTAATTCTGGAGATGACAATGTTCTTCAAGTTCTCATCAAGAACTTCGATGTCCTTGCTCTGTATTTCTCTCTCTCTCTTCTTTAATCTCTCTTTACAGATCCTTATCTTGTTTTTATTTTGTTTATAGATCGTATCTTGTTTCCATAGTTCTATTTCTACTGAGTTTAACTACATTGTTCTTACTTGATTCCAGTTCTGTAAGAGAACCCCTCTTTAGATGTTTTTTACTGATTTATGGAGTTTAATTTTGTGTTTTAATTTTATTTGAAAGTTGAAACTTGCTTTGTTTTTGCTTCTGCAGCCCATTGGTTGCTCTCGTCTACCCACTGTAAGTTCGAAATCTCTCTCCTTATAATTTTGTGTGTTAATTGGGGTAATTAAAAGATTAAATTGATAGCAAAACTCACTTTTAAAAGCTAATCTTACATTCAGATTGATATAATGAACATTGGAAAAACTTTAGGGTAAAAGATGCAAAAACTAAACCTTTGAAAATTCAAAAATTCTGTCAATAAAGATTAAAGCTAACTAATAATTTCTCAGATGCACGTACTTCCACACACACCCACTTAGAATCCAAGACACGAGGCATTATATTTTTTTGGAGTATACAACTATTTATTAAAAAAAGGATAAGATGATGATAATGTGTCGGAATAATTACAGATATGCATCAGTGAAAGCAATAGAGACAAAATCATTAGCAGAAGACGAGCAATGGCTCACATATTGGGTTCTCTACGCAATCATCTCCCTCTTCGAACTCATTTTCTCCAAACTTCTCGAATGGTTAGTTTTATTACGTTATCATTATTATTATTTGCTTAACAAGATTTTTACTGCTTACAAGCTTCGGTCATATAATAATCATTTTTCATAATGAAGGTTTCCGATATGGCCGTTCTTGAAGCTGATCGGGATATGCTGGCTTGTACTACCACAGTTTAACGGAGCAGAACATGTCTACAGACATTTCATCAGACCATTCTACATGAACCCTCAAAGAGCTTCCACTAACATTTGGTACGTTCCTCAGAAGAAATTTAACTTCTTCCCTAAACGTGACGACGACGACATCCTCACTGCTGCTGAGAAATACATGGAGAAACACGGTACCGAGGCGTTCGAGCGAATGATCGTCAGGGTAACTTCAAGATTCACGTACACATGTATTAATTGATGTATATGTTTAAATGTTTAATGAATGTTTGGTTTGTGATGCAGAAGGATAGTTATGAAAGTCAAAGAGGGAGGAGAGGAGGAGGAAGCAATAATTACATGATCTTTGATGACGATTATAGGTACTAAAAGGTTAACCATGTTCACGTGGTTAAACCGGTTTGGCTACATTCAGTTTATAAGCTATAGCTATGTGACTTTTGTTTTCTCTTATGACTTTTATAATCGCCATGTTTATGTATGAGTATGATCCTTATGTAGGGACATGTTTTGTGTTAGTAATGTAATGTCGTATTATATCTTGTTTTGATGGGAATTTCTAAGGGTGGACATTTTAATTTCCGTTCCAATGAGCAAAAAGTGCTCTTTCTCCTAATTAAGTCAAGGTAATGTATCTCTCGTTCAAAAAACAAACATGAAATAGATAAAACAAAATAATATATTAAAAAAGAAAAGAAAAAAAAAAGTTTTGATACGAGAGAGCGAACCAAAGGCGTAGCTTCTCAAATCACCAAGAGCCTCACAAATTCTCCCTCCATCCATCCTCATCGCCGGCGATCGACCGTACAGCTTCAACGTCCGGCGAGGAATTTTCATGGTTTTCTGCTTTCACGGTTGACGTATAGGTTTTCAAAACCATTATTACAATATTGCTTCGTCTTCGATCATCAGAATCAGAGCCGTTTGGCTTGTGACATTTGGTTGTTGATACTTGTCCGAGGATTGCAATATATTTTTAAGGATCTCTAGGGTTTGGTTAATGAACATTTTGGACTTGAGAGTTTTAAGGATTTAAAAAAAAAAAAATTGTTACCAAGTGCAATGGGTTAGATAGGAATGGTCGGAGGTTGTTTTCATGCAAAACCTCGATGAAGTTCGAGTGATGTTAGACGGTTTGGTTGAGAATGATTCGAAAAGGTATTAGTTCTTGTCCGGTGCAACAGCTTCAATGGCTGATTCCCTGAGAATTAGTCTCGCTGAGAGAGACGTTGATCAGGTAACTATATATACTCGCTTATTGAAAAAAATATTTTAAGGATGTCATGAAAACTCAAGAACCATGTTAAAGAACCATCTATGAAGTCATTAAAATGATCTTTTTGATGTTTTTTCTTTTGATTGAATTCGTCAGGCTATTGCTTCACTTAAGAAAGGGTCGTACTTGCTGAAATACGGACGCAGAGGGAAGCCTAAGTTCTGTCCATTCCAGCTCACAAGTGTAAGATCTCTTTGTTATTAATTTTCTCTTACAATGTTTCTGAAAATTTGATGAGTTAGAGAGAGGACTCATTCTTAATTGTATTCTTCTTGTTTGCTCATTTATATTACATGTCAATTATTATCTTAGGACGAGTCTACATTAGTGTGGTACTCTGGCAAAGAAGAGAAGCAGATCAAGCTGAGTCAAGTCCTCAGAATTGTTCCTGGACAACGCACGGTGAGTTTCTCTCTGCAATATGCATGTATATTCACAAACAAGTGCAGTTACATTTTTATATATAGATACGTTAGCGTCTAGAATACGTTTCTATTTCATTTCAACTATAACAACTAATTAAGATGGTCTCGTCTTCTCTTGGCGTTATTTTCATATTATCATGCTTCTTTCCTCTTTCTTTGTTCTGCTTTTTATGTTTGTTCTTCTTACCTCATCTTAGACTCAATGGCTAAAGTTTGTTTCAGGCAACATTTAAGAGATATCCACGACCGGAGAAAGAGTATCAGTCATTTTCGCTCATATGTCCTGACAGGTCCTTGGATTTGGTGAGTTTTTTTTCCTTATATCTTAACGAACAGTACTTAAAAGAATGAATATTAATCTTGAACTTGTTGATGATGATGTTTTTTGTGCAGATATGTAAAGACAAGGATGAAGCAGAGGTTTGGGTTGTTGGTTTGAAGGCATTGATTACTCGTGTAAAGGTCTCCAAATGGAAAAACACTATTAAACCTGAGATCACTTCACCGGAATGTCCAACACCTCATGCACGAAGAGTGTCTCCATTCGTAACAATTCTTGTAAGTAACACCACGCTTCATAAGCTTTAGGAATCTGAACAATCACCTTACACTTTGCATCATCTCACCGCAGGACCAAGTTACTCAGCCTTCTACTGAAGCTTCTACACCAAATCGGTTGGGAAAAGTCTTTTCTGACATTGTCTCAATAACTGCACCAGCCAGTAACAATCAGACAGAAGCCAATACTTCCAACCTCTTCAGTCCATTGTCTCCGGTAAATGTTGAAAACTCAAATTCACGATTCTCCACCGGTGACCCGTTTAGGATCAGTCTATCTAGCGCTGTGAGCACATCTAGCCACGGTTCATATCACGAAGACTTTGATGCTTTAGGTGATGTTTTTGTCTGGGGTGAAGCTATAAGCGACGGTGTACTTAGTGGTTCTGGTAAGTCATTACATTCCACGACAGAGGATGCACTTTTACCAAAAGCATTAGAATCAACAATAGTTCTCGATGCCCAAAACATTGCGTGTGGTAGGTGTCATGCGGCTTTAGTTACAAAACAAGGAGAGATCTTCAGCTGGGGAGAGGGAACAGGTGGGAAACTAGGACATGGCTTGGAAAAGGACACTCACCAACCAAAGTTCATTAGTAGCGTCAGAGGAATGGGTTTCAAATCTTTAGCTTGCGGAGAGTTCCATACATGCGCTGTTACTCAATCTGGTGATCTTTACAGTTGGGGTGATGGCACTCAAAATGTCGATTTGCTTGGTCACGGGAGTGAGTCCAGCTGCTGGATTCCAAAGAGAGTGACTGGTGTCTTACAAGGAATGCATGTGTCAGATGTCGCTTGTGGTCCTTGGCATACAGCAGTAGTTGCATCATCAGGCCAGTTGTTTACATTTGGGGATGGATCTTTTGGTGCTTTAGGTCATGGAGACCGTAGAAGCTCTAGTGTTCCACGCGAAGTTGAGAGTCTAAGTGGATTAAGAGTAATGAAGGTTGCTTGTGGCGTTTGGCATACAGCTGCAGTGATAGAAGTGACAAATGAAGCATCTGATGCAGAGCTTTGCTCTTTGTCCGGGCAACTGTTCACGTGGGGGGATGGTGACAAAGGCCAGCTTGGTCATGGTGACGATGATGTGAAGCTGCTTCCCGAGTGTGTAATGTCATTGAAGAATGAAAATATCTACCAAGTTGCTTGCGGACATAGTCTCACGGTTTCTCTTACAACCAAAGGACATGTGTATACAATGGGTAGTGCAGCTTATGGCCAGCTGGGGAATCCTACAGCCAATGGAAAGTTTCCAACACGTGTTGAAGGAGACATAGTAGAGACTTGTGTAGAGGAGATTGCATGTGGTTCTCATCATGTTGCAGTGTTGACATCTAAATCAGAGGTTTACACGTGGGGAAAAGGATTAAATGGCCAGTTAGGACATGGAACCGTTGAGAACAAAACAGAACCTGCGGTTGTTGCGTTCTTGAAAGAAAAGCAAGTGAAGGCTATAACATGTGGATCAAACTTCACTGCTGTGATTTGTCTACACAAATGGGTACCTGGATCTGAACATTCTCTCTGTGCTGGTTGTCGCAATCCTTTCAACTTTAGAAGAAAACGCCACAACTGTTACAACTGTGGTCTGATATTTTGTAAAGTATGCAGCAGTAGGAAGTCTCTGAGAGCTGCTCTTGCACCAGATGTGAACAAACCATATCGAGTGTGTTATGGATGTTTCACCAAGCTGAAGAAGTCAAGAGAACCTACTCCTTCTCCGCCTACTCCACGGGCTAAAAACCTTTTCAATATGCGGAAGTCGACAGATGTTTCAGAGAGAAGCAGCTTGACTCAAAAACTCCTCTCAGCACATTCAAGAATAGTATCCACTGACTCTTTATTGCATCATGGCGAAGGAAAGCACCAAAAACGAGACGTGAAACCAGAAGTAAACAATCGTACTGTTTTTTTCCCTTTTATAAATGGCAGTTTACAGTCTATTGGATCGCCATTATCAAGAGGATCAGTAGCTTTGCCTAGAATCCCTAAGAACATGATGGTTAAAATTCCTGGTTCACGAGTGAGCTCTCGTACAGCTTCTCCAGTTTCAGTAAAGTCAACTAGTCCACGTCCATCTTATGAGTTAACAGCTGAGGAATCTAAACAAATAAAAGAAGGTTTTGGTCAAGAAATGGTCGGTCTAAAGGAACAGGTACTTCTTTTTAAACATCTTTTATGTTCAGCTGTATCATATTGCTTCTAGACTAAAAACAAGTTAATTATATCCACTAAACATTGAAGGTAGAACAACTCACTTCCAAAACCTACCAACTTGAAGAGGAACTCGAAAAAACTAGAAGGCAATTGAAAGTGGTCACTGCAATGGCAGCAGATGAAGCAGAGGAAAACAGATCTGCAAAGGAGGTCATTAGATCTCTGACCACTCAGGTTTGACAACGTTTTTTCCAGATTCAACTACATTTGTCTCACTTCTTCCTTCTCTTATATCGATCTCTCATAATGTTAACAACGGCTTTGCAGTTGAAGGAAATGGCTGGAAGAGGAACTCAAAAGGATGATACTAGCACCAACTCAAAGCGCACAGAGAAAGAGACATCAGAGGCTCAAACTCAGACCAGTACCCAGACACATATAAGAAGCATGGTCTCTCATGATAGTCAATCAGATAACAACTTAACAAGTAAGAGTTTCGTTAAAGGGCATAGGAGACAGCATGAGAAACCAGAGAGAGTTCTGCAAGACGAACCAGGAGTTTATTTAACATTATTGTCTTTACCTGGTGGTGGTAATGAACTCAAGCGTGTCCGGTTCAGGTACATGAATGCTTCTTCGACTTCTCATGATGCTAATCTAATCTTACCTTTCTTAGTAACAACACATGACATATCATTTAGTGTCTCGTTCATCTTTTTTGGGATCAAATGTCTCATTCATCTTGCTCACTTGTAACGTTGATGTTTCTTGTGCAGCCGGAAACAGTTTACTGAAGAACAAGCGGAGAAGTGGTGGGGTGAAAATGGAAGTAAAGTGTGTGAACGACACAACATTCTAATTTCCTAGGATCTCCTCTATCTTCAATAAAGGAAGAGAGTGAGACAAAAAAAGAGAAGATAGCGATATATAGAATAAATAGAGAAGCATATGATGTAGATATATACTTTTTTTTTTTTTTTTTTGTTTTGAGAGTAATACCAACATGTTTTCTGCTATCAATATAATTTTTTTTAAAAAAAGTGTATGATGAAAATTACATTTCATTTATTTTTTCTTAGTATTGCGAGGTTCCCAGTAAATTTGCTATTTGCTGCAACACTAAAAAATAACGAGAAGCAATAAACGGTTAGCTAAATGAAAATAATACAAGTTTCAAAAACAGACTTCAGTAAAGGGAACGCAGCTGAAAAAAATACTTGGTCTCTTCGAGTTTCAAGAATCTAGTCATTTTTTATTTTTGGCAACAACAAAACTACTCAAACAGGGCCAGTTGACCAAAGTCGATGTAGACTAGTTCTGAAAAAGAATTTCTATCAGTTCAACTAAGCTTATTATCAGCCTTTTCATTCTTAGTTCAAGAGATAAGTTTAATGCTGAAATTGTTGAGAAATTATTTTCATCTCTAAAACTCTTCCAAATATATTACAAATACGAGGTATTACATAGAAAAAAGCACAATTTTAACAAGTCAAAATAATCTATTATCAATCGAAGTATAGTGGAGAATATACATATATTTTATAATTCAAATCACAGTGAGAGACTACAACGGATATTACGGAACCTCGTAATGATCAAACAACAAAAATTATTTGGTTCTAGTTCGATTATCTTTAGTTTGGTTTGGTATGAGTATTTGTGTTAAGATCCAAAAAATATCCAAAAATGTACTGGATCCGATTCGGTTTTTGATTACTTTGATATTCAGACTACCTAAATTATCTAAATTAATTGAATTATTCCATAAAACTTAACCAAATTAACAAAGAATTACCTAAAAACTGACATATCCAAAAAAATATAAAAATTTTGGTTAATTTCTATTAAAAAGAATTGTTTAATGTTGGATAATAAAAATTATAATGACATTTGGATATTTGAATTTTTTTTTAATTTCGGGTATTTAAAATAACAATTTAGTTTTCGGTTCTGTATCGGTTCGGTTCGAGTATCTAAATATTTTAAACCAGAACCTATTTGGTTTTTTGTGTTATCTAATTCGGTTCTGGTCGGATAATTTTGGTTCGGTACGATTTGGTTTCATATTCGGTTAATATGCTCAGGTCTACTCGCAGGTAAAGCGCGTGAACGTTACGTCTCTATCTTCTTGTCAATTGTCAGAAACAGCGATCATCCAAAGTTATCTTTCTCCTAAACCCATTTTTTCTCATTTGCTTCTTCTCCCAGCTTCCTTAAATCATCTCAACAACTTCTTCGCATCCGAGGTTTGTTAACACTTGCTCTGTTTCCTCTTGCTTTAAGCTGTCATTTTGAACGAAGAAAGCTTTGATCTTTTTGACTTAAAATTTTGCTTCGTTTAGTCAAGATACGATCTAAGCTCTGTTCTCACATTTGCCTTCTCTCTGTAACTTCAATTGAATACTTTATTGTTCCGAGTCTTTGCTTTCACTGGTAGATTCTTCATCTCTGTCGAAAAAACCTCTAATTTCTACAGTTCCGCTTATGAAATTCTCAATTTGTGTTTGCAGATTCATGGCTACAACGATATTTAATGCCTCTTGTAGCTTTCCTTCGATCAAAGGAATCGACTGCAAGAGCTATGTTGGTCTTAGATCGAATGTGAGTCAAGTTCGAATTGCTTCTCTTCCA
Organism: Iljinskaea planisiliqua; assembly: GCA_900108845.1. Classification (NCBI taxonomy): domain Eukaryota; kingdom Viridiplantae; phylum Streptophyta; class Magnoliopsida; order Brassicales; family Brassicaceae; genus Iljinskaea; species Iljinskaea planisiliqua. The sequence goes on from FNXX01000009.1 coordinate 4,396,623, forward strand.
TTCGCAACTTCTCAGCGTCGCTCTCTTGTCGTAAGAGCCAGCGAATCAGGCAACGGACACGCGAAGAAGCTCGGTAGGAGCGACGCTGAGTGTGAAGCCGCCGTTGCTGCCGGAATTGTTCCTGAAGCACCTCCGGTTCCACCTAAACCCGCCGCTCCGGCTGGTACGCCGATTATTCAGCCTCTCGTGAGTATCAGAATCCCTTATTTTCATTGTGAACTTGTTCTCGAACTCTAGTTGCATCGTACGTATGATTCTGACATTACCCTTTTGGTTTATATTCAGAAAGCTTCCTTATGTAGTAATTCTCTTTCTTATGCTCAGCTCCAAGGTTGAAGCTTTAAGAGGCTTTTATTGTTTATTTTCATTGTGAATTTGTTTGCACTCTAGTTGCATCTTACGGATGATTCTGCCATTACCCTTTTGGTTATATTAGAAAACTCTCTTTCTTCATGTAATGAACAATATGTTCAGCTGCAAGGTTGACGCTTTAAGAGGCTTTTGTTGTTTATGGTTTCAGAATCTAAACCGACGACCACGCCGTAACCGTGCTTCTCCTACTGTGAGAGCTGCTTTCCAGGAAACTGACATCTCCCCTGCAAATTTTGTATACCCACTCTTCATTCACGAAGGTTGATTACTTTCTTTTTCATCTGACTTGAACATTTTGTCGCTGGTCACTGTTGTCTTAAGAAACATTTTATGTGTGTTTTTGGAGGCTGGCAGGTGAGGAGGACACGCCTATTGGAGCCATGCCCGGTTGCTACAGGCTTGGCTGGAGGCATGGCCTCGTACAAGAGGTTGAACTGTGTTTTATTTGATTCCTTTATATGTTGGTTCTTTGAGAGTAATCATGTTACAAGAAAATGATTTTTATTATGCAAACAGGTTGCCAAGGCTCGAGCGGTTGGTGTTAACAGTATCGTATTGTTCCCTAAAGTTCCCGAGGCTTTGAAGGTTTCATACTTCTCTTCTTTTTGCATACATATGTTCTTGAGTTGTATATTGAACTCTTTGTTTTTGTTTCCATTTTTAAAGAATCCAACAGGGGATGAGGCATACAATGACAACGGTCTTGTGCCTCGAACAATTCGTCTTCTCAAAGACAAATACCCTGATCTTGTAAGATACGTAATCTTAGATCACTTCGTTAGATATACATGGATAGAGAAAATGGGTTAATCCGTAATCGTGATCATTGTTCTTCTCTTGTGCTAGATTATCTACACCGATGTTGCTCTGGATCCTTACTCATCCGACGGTCACGATGGTATAGTCAGAGAGGATGGTAAGTATCTTTTAATCCAACCTCCTTCTCTTACGTTTTCAATTGGAGCTGTGATACATATTTATCTCTCTGTAGGCGTCATAATGAATGATGAAACTGTGCACCAGCTGTGTAAGCAAGCTGTTTCTCAGGTAAATGTTTTCGATATCAAAGAGTTCAAAACTGTTTGAATTTTTACCCTTACTTATGAGATATAATCTCTTTCTTTCTTTGTCTCCAGGCCCGAGCTGGAGCGGATGTTGTTAGTCCGAGTGACATGATGGATGGACGAGTAGGTGCTATTCGTGCAGCTCTTGATGCTGAAGGCTTTCAACATGTCTCCATCATGTCTTACACAGCAAAGTAATCATATTATTTGACATCAACAGCTGTTTTTAAGAGTATTAACTTGTTTGTTCTGTCTAATTCCGTTATGAATCTTGTGCCAACAGGTATGCAAGTTCGTTCTACGGTCCTTTCCGTGAAGCTCTGGACTCAAATCCACGTTTTGGGGACAAGAAAACGTAAATAGCAATAATCCATAGTTTAATCTGCATTTCTTCTTTATTGTTTTCTTTGCTAAGCCTTTGTGGTTATATAACAACTTTTGGTACCTTGAACAAAAGTTATCAGATGAACCCAGCGAACTATAGAGAGGCCTTGATTGAGGCACGTGAAGACGAGGCTGAAGGAGCCGACATTCTCCTGGTAAAACATTTCTAGAGTTTTTATCATCCTTAAGTATAACATGTCTAGAGTTTTGTTAACAACTTGGAGTGTTTGATTACAGGTGAAGCCAGGTCTCCCATATTTGGACATCATACGGCTTCTTAGGGACAAATCTCCATTGCCCATTGCTGCATACCAAGTATTCGCTTCATCATACTCCTATCTACCAACAACACTATCAGTCTCAGATTTTGTTGATTTTTAATCTCTCTCCATAAATTTTCAGGTTTCTGGGGAGTACTCGATGATCAAAGCAGGGGGAGTCCTGAAGATGATCGATGAGGAGAAAGTGATGATGGAGTCACTCATGTGCTTACGCCGAGCTGGTGCTGACATCATCCTTACTTACTTTGCTCTTCAAGCTGCTACTTACTTATGCAGCCAGAAGCGGTAGAAGAAGAGACAGAGAGAGAGTTTACTGGTTTACATTTAACCATTTGAGACAATATGATTTTTGCCTTGTACTTTTACCCTTGCAAATCTCATGTTCTGATCCAAATTATTTTGGTCCTGTGTCTCTGTCTCGTGCATTATCTACTATTGTGTCTGGTCTAATTTTTTTTATTACCGATGTGTTCCTCATTGATTGCTATTTAGAGGGCATTGTTCTGCGTCTTTGAAAGTGGCTCTTATATTAGATTTTGCTTCTTTCAGTACTGGTTACTGTGCATTTTCATTTAGCAATACATGGATCATTAATGTACTAATTTAGTTTATTTTATTATTATTGAATTTAAAATCTAATTTTTTTTATTACCGATGTGTTCCTCATTGATTGCTATTTAGAGGGCATTGTTCTGCGTCTTTGAAAGTGGCTCTTATATTAGATTTTGCTTCTTTCAATACTGGTTACTGTGCATTTTCATTTAGCAATACATGGATCATTAATGTGCTAATTTAGTTTGTTTTATTATTATTGAATAATACATGAATATGATCCCTGAGTGAGTTGTCTTTGTTGTGTATTTTTGGATATAGTTCGTTTCAGAAGCCCACAAAAATTGGAAAATGAACTATACATTTGATAACTCAATTTCTAATTTTATGAGACGTCTTGTTGGTGGCCTTTTCACCGTTTGCTTTCAATTTTTAATCACAGAATAACTCAATTTCATCATTGCTAAATATAAAATTTCTTTTCATAAAATTACTATAAAAATATACTACATTTTCTCCACGATATCGTTGTGTTAATTCCTAATGTGAAAAAAAAACCAACAATAATTAATGTTACTAGTAATAGATTAGTGATTTAAAAGAAGAAGAGAAACTCAAAACATCAAGAATGTTTTGTGTTTCTTCTTTGACCATAAATAAATTAAAAACGTGTACACACATTGGAGCTCTAGGTGGTCAAGTCAAAGAATAAGGCCTGGACCGACTATCAAAATGTCCAATGGGCCCTTATCTAGCTCAGCAGTTACGTATGCTAAATTTAGGGTTTCTCTGCTGTCTCACCTATAAAACCAACATTACGCGTCCCTTTTACAATTTCTAGGGTTTCGCAACACAATCACCGAACGGAATCAACACGATGGGGCGAAGTAAGTCTTTCATCGTCTCGCTCTCTCTCTCTCTTCTCCACCTTCAAATCTCAATTCGAATCATCTGAATCGACTCCTTATCGCTAGCTAGATCCTAGTGTTTCAAATGAAATCCCTAAGACTCTCTCTGATTAGTTTAAGATTTTCGAAATTTTATCAAAATCTAGGGTTTGAAGATTTGTTTACCATTTGCATGATTCGTGTTTATAGGACCAGCGAGATGTTACCGTCAGATCAAGGGAAAGCCATACCCGAAATCACGATACTGTCGTGGTGTGCCAGATCCGAAAATCAGAATCTACGATGTTGGCATGAAGAAGAAAGGAGTCGATGAGTTTCCTTTCTGTGTCCATTTGGTTTCTTGGGAGAAAGAAAACGTGTCGAGTGAAGCTCTCGAGGCTGCTCGTATTGCTTGCAACAAGTACATGGTGAAATCAGCTGGAAAAGATGCTTTCCATCTAAGGATTAGGGTTCATCCTTTCCATGTCCTCCGTATCAACAAGATGCTTTCGTGTGCCGGAGCTGATAGGCTCCAGACTGGTATGCGAGGTGCTTTTGGTAAGGCTCTTGGTACTTGTGCCAGAGTTGCCATTGGACAGGTGCTTTTGTCTGTTAGGTGTAAGGATAACCATGGGACTCATGCTCAGGAAGCTCTTCGTAGAGCTAAGTTCAAGTTCCCTGGTCGTCAAAAGATCATTGTTAGCAGGAAGTGGTATGTTTTTAAAAAATTTGAATGTGTTGTCTCTTTTGTACTCGTTTGAGCAAATCACTTAAGTGGAACGTTTGAATGTTTCAGGGGATTCACCAAGTTCAACCGTGCTGATTACACGAGGCTGAGACAGTCAAAGAGGATCGTTCCTGATGGTGTCAACGCTAAGGTATTGTTCTTGTTCCTGTCTTTTGTCTGATTTGTGCATCACTATTGTGGTTTAGATTGGTTGATTCTGATTTATATTTGTGTTGCAGTTCCTATCGAACCATGGTCCATTGGCTAACCGTCAACCAGGAAGTGCTTTCATTTCAGCCACCAGCGAATAAGAGGAAGGAAGATGATTTGTGGTTGTAGAACCGATGATCTAGTTTATGAAGTGTTTCGTATCGTTTTTGTTGTAACAGTTGAAAACAAGGATCCTCGTATGGTTACATTTTGCTTGGACCATTGTTTTAAGTTCAGTTTCGTTGTTTTTTATATCTCAATTCTCTGGTTTATTACTTTCTTCTTTTGTTTCTCATTTCCGTAAAGTTACATATTTTGCGTTCTCAGGATTGATCTCGAATCATGCTCTTTCATAAGTTAATAAACCCGTTAATACGACTTGCGGCGATGATTCTATATGCAGAACATTAATAGAGTAATAGAGTGGATCATTTGTAAAGATTAAAAAACGTTAAAAATAAAGATAATGAGACTTTTACTCTACAAATTTATGTTGTTGGCTTGTTGCAAATTTCATTTCGGAAATTTAACAGTTCCATCCTTCGTTTTATATTTACTTTCCCTTTCCTTTACGTTATTATATATCTCCTCACATCGAAAACATCTCCTTCGTCATTTTCGTTACTTGCGTCTTCGCCATCACTGGTATTTTGGAGAGAGCAACTATAGTCGGTAAGTCACTCTTTTAGATTCGCATATTAGTTTTTTTTTACATTAGATGGTAGATATTATGGTGGTTAGATATGCAAGAGACTCGTGCTTTTAAGTTACATACACTCTGGAATGAGAAACATATGTTCGGTTTCAAAAGAAAATAGCAAATATGTAATGTAGATTAGGTGTTCGACGAAATGTCTGTCTGAAATATTTTGTGGTGGTTGTGTTGGTTACTACTAACTCACAAAAGAGAGTTGCATTAATTCAATTCATACGATTTCTTTCTTAGCGAATTCCCTTAGATACTGACCAAACAAAGATTGTTAAATAGTGAAAGACACTAATAGATGATACTGAAGTGACAAAGATCTTAAACGATCTATTGATGATCTAATATGGATGTTATTTGTTTTAATTTTTAATTTTTCGATGTGTTAAACAATTGATTGCTTATCAGTAAACGTTTAGATAAATTTAAATATAAAAAGAACAAATAATGTCTGGTTTGCCAATAAATCCAGAATAAGTTTATCGATTCTATAAGTTCTATAGTGAAAGAAAATCGTTAACAACCGAGAGTTCAACTATGAAGATATGGGCCATTTGGGCCTAAACATGACGGATGCTGAGAGACGGGTAAGCTTTAGCGATTGAACCTTTCAAGCTTCTGACTTTTCAGCATCAAACCTCACAGTGTCTTCTTAATTGAACGCTAAACCGATCGAGAGACACATAGACAGTAGAGGCAAATCCCAAGTTTCGATATGAGTACAGGTCCGTTTCTTCTCTTCGTCTCATTATCTCTTTTCTTTTTCTTGTTTCGAATTCTCTTAATTTAAAGATGTGAAGAGGTTTCATACAAGGTTAAGTTATGCTGGTGTTAGGTATCTGTCAATACTAGATTTATGAGGTATCTCTAGGCAATTTTTAGTTAGCTAGCTTTTAGAAATTAGAGCCAATCATCAATTGCAATTGTATGTACTGTCTGATTAGTCCGTGTTTTTTAATCTGCGGTTCTGTACTGTTGGAGACAAGAGAACTGTGATGTGTTTGCTTATAAAGCTTAGACAAAAACCAAAGGCCTAGATCAAAGGTTTATATCTTCTTTTGGGTTTAATAAGTCAGAACTTAAATTCACTATTTAGCCCTTACGAACAATGTAAAATTAAAAGTTACAGAACTAATGCTTTCATATAAGAGAAACAGGTTTTAATGATCAAATGTTTGTCTGCTAACAATGTTGTTACTTCCGAATGTGGCAGGTGGAGCATTTGGAGGAAACAGAGGGCTGAGACCTATCCCGCCAGAAAAAGGCATTTTCCCTTTGGATCACTTACACGAATGCGATGTGGTATTATTACTTCAACAACTGTTTTCTCTTTGGTCTCAGTGTAGAGATGTTTGGTTATGTTTCAGATATTTGCTTAGCATTCTTGGCTGGAACCCTTTTTTTATTTTTCAGGAGAAGAAAGAATATCTTGGTTGTCTTAAGTCTTCAGGTAACAAATCTGAGCAATGTAGACATCTCTCAAAGAAATATCTCCAGTGTCGAATGGCCAAGTAAGTCCTTTTTACTCTCTGTGAACAATCATAGTTCTCTCTAGTTCTCGTTCGTTTGGGATTCATTAAGGTCATATCAGACAAAACTTTGGATGGAGTTAGATCATGAAACCCGGTTTCTTGTGCAGGAACTTGATGGCAAAGCAGGATATGTCTGAACTTGGATTCAGTGGTGTTAAAGAATTGGATTCCAGTGGAAATGAGAATAAAGAGAGTATCAAACATTGAAGAAAGTGGACAAAACTTTGAACCTCCTTTTGGTAGAATATTGGATTCGACATTGACTCACGTATAAGTCACAGCTTCCAGATTTTATAGGTTATAAATTTTGCTCTCCTAAAAAGCAAACTATTCTCAAACTATATGTTTTCATCTTCACCAATTCTTCTCGTTAGATATGATGATATATGTATCTGTATAACTGTGTGAGCTAAACCCAGTATTATGCAGAGAATCATACAGAAGCAAAAGGAGTATATATCAATCTTGGCCCATATGCGTCTGTAGACCTTTTTGGGCTAAAGAATGTTAGCTTTATAGTCTTTTTTTATTGCTCTCTCATCTTCTCGCGGGGACGTTAACACAAGACCTCTCCAAATATGTAAACTTGACCCAAATATTGAGGTTTTAGCATACTTTTTTTTTTCTCTCGTTCCAAATTCCATCCTATCATTTGCAAGAAAGATAAACAGGAACTTCGTAAAATAAGTTTTTCATTAATCTTGTTGGTTCTTTTAAAATAAACTCTGCGTTGTTTAACACATCATACTTATCTATCTGGCTGATCTCTATTAAAATCTCTGTTTGATAAATTTGTAAACATTTTGTACTGCTTGTTGTTCCATGTTTCAGGGTTCTTTAGAGCGGTTGTGGTTGTGTCTAACTTCGGTCGATGTGTTAGTTCATAGTTGTGTCTTGGTTTTGTCATGTGGACTTTTCTACTCTTTTGTGATCGAAAGAATGGCGTTTTGGCTTCTGTTAATTTCGTTGGTTCTTCTTAACAAAGCTGACCTTTGCGTCATTCAGTGGAGTTTCAAATTCGACCATTCCATTTTTTTTTGCCGTTGTTTGCTAGTTAGGTTTGTTAAATTTCCCTCATTTTTAAAAAAATGATCAATGCTTCCTGATACAAGATCCGGTGATATATGCTTTTTAATATCCGTGTCACATTTTATTTCCAATTTGTTTTATGTTGGATTTGCCGTAAGCATTGTTATTTTCATATGTTTTCATGCTATATATACTTATCCCCTTGTTTTCAATTAAAAAAGATTTAGTAAAAAAAAAAAAAAACTAAGCAACATCTTTGTAAAACTGAACTAAGGTTTATTAAAAAAAAATCTAAAATAATTAAAACAGTCAGAATAATTAAATTATCCAGAAATATTTTCGTTTTTCTTTTACATTAACCAATAACCAGGCTAAACTGAACTTAAAGACATCCAAAATGAATTGAACAAAAACAAATAGATTCTCAGATAATTCCTAAAATAACTTGAAAGAACTTCTTTTGACCCAAAAAAAAAAAAACTTGACAGAAATAATCTGAACTGAATTAGTTATCTACCTTTTGGCGCCACGAAATTAACTGAAAACAAAATGTAAAAATAGATATTATTAGGAGGAAAAAGATATGACTGGTCGAATAATTAATTCAGAAATTATCCACTAGCCGACAAACATGATGTATAAATTAATCAACAATTCTCGATAATCTGTTAAATGAGATAACTATTGAATTATGAATGTCAGGAACAGGTGGAACATAGCGCTAGTGGAACATCGCGTAAGTGGACTGTGGACCGACAACTTCAGAGTTAAATAGAGCATGCATTTGTTATAAAAACAAAAAAACAAAAACTCTCAAAGTACTCAAACTCTGAATGCGTATCAATATGAATATATTGGCATATTGTTCATGCACCACTATTGTGATGAATTATCATTTAATATACTTTTTTGCAACACGACACATTTATTCATACACAAGCTATACACATATATATACTGAGAACAAATTCCATCCCAAATAAAAGCATGTTAAAATAATTATTTTTTGCTGAATTTAATTATTTTCTTACAAATATCATAGTGATAAAAAAAAATATTTGGTAAGTTGCATCTATGTGCAGGCATGATTAACAGTGGTAACTGGGTGAGGAACTGATGAGAACCTAGGAGAAGAAGATTATATTCTTTCGATTTATCACTGAGAATTAAATCGCTTTGTTTTAGTCAACTGGATTTTTAGGCTTTGGTCCATATGCTTTTATCTATACAAAGTGGACTTGAGAAAGACTCTTGCCAAATGGCGTACTTATCTTCGGAAGTAATTGGTCGTGTCGTGCTAATGTCTATCTTCGGTTTCGAGAATTAGCGATCGGATATTAGGTTGGTGCTAATTTTAAAATAAAATAAAATAGCAGATTATACAATATTATAACCTAAATTGAAAACTAAAAAATTATTTGTAAAAAAATACGTAGAATTTGATACTAAGTACGAACTGCTAATCTTTTCTCAATAACCATTAATGACTCTTTTTCGAAATTCGTCTAAAACCTCGAGATTAACGTAGGCGTGGAATATACATATTTATGCTCTTCCAATGCGTGAACCAAAATTTCATATTATTAACTTAACAAAAACCAACATTTTCTAGCTTGATTTTGTTATTTCCTTCTATTTTCAAATATATTTAAACTATGCTTAATCGACGTTTAAATTGGTTACGATTCATTGATATTAGGTTGACAAAAAAAAAAAGATTCATTGATATTAAAAGCAACTTTTCCGAGAAATGCTCCTCTTTATAGTTTGGCATTTTCTTTCGATGCACTATGTAGTACTCAGACGCCAAATACTAAAAACCCTAAACACGTGCCCAAGTGACGTGCGCCAAATAATAGATGTGGCGTTAAATATAATTAAATTAACGTAATATAATCCGCGAAAAAATATCTATTTTAACATCCCTGCGTTATACACAGATCTGAAAGTATATAGAGCTATCAATTAAATTAATAATTTCAAATTTTATTTATTTTTAAATATTATTCATTTTCAATATAATCTGCAGGGATGGATAATAAATACTAGTGAGAGAAAAATAAAAATGACTAGATGCGTCATTGACAATAGGGATGGGTACGTAGGACTGTCGGAGTAAGCAAACTATTCCTTAGGTACAGATTCATAGATATGGCCGTATGGATATGGGTCTTTAATTTTTTTTTTTTTCCAGATATTTAGATTCGACGTGAAATGTATTTTTTGTTATATTTTAATATTTATTTTCAGGTATCATTGTTAGGTTTTGTACTTTTGTTTGAAATGAATAACAATCAACAAATTTTAAAAACCTAGTAGAATTATTATTTTAAAAACCAAATTATGATACTCTCTAATGGTTATAGATTCATCTAATCGATCTATATAAAAGGTTGATGATGACTTAGTTTATGGTTGTCAATTAATTGCTGTCGTTTTAAATGACAAAAGTATTTACCTTTTCCACAAATCAAAATGTTTATTTCAGGTTCGGTTTGAAAGTATACAGTTACAAGAAAATATATACACTAAAACATATATTGTGAAAAGTTTTGAAAGTACCACATGGTAAGCGATTAATAAGTTTTTTGCTTGCTTATGTAACAAAAGAATATAATTAATTTTAAAACTTTTAATACATATTTTTGGAGGAGTTTCTTTGAGGACATAACTAGATGAAACACAATGGTCCGGAATGGGACCGATAAAGGCCACTTGAATTAGATTTGTATTTTCTTACTTCTTTTTAATTCTTTCAATTGCTGTAGGGTCTATGTCTTTTAATAACGTAACAAACAGTTTTAAAGACAAAAACAACAAAGTATCATTATCAATAGTCCCACTAGAAATTTAATAAACCAATTAAAGAAAGGAAATATAGTATATAGCTAAAACAAATGAAAGAGGACACCTGTAAAATTCACATGGACAAAAAAAAGAAACCCAAAAATGAAAAATAATAAATTCCATAAAGAAAATATTCAGTTCTTTTCTTTTTCTTCATCAAATTTGGTCTTCAATTTTCCTTTTTACCCATCCTCTTTTTCTTGTTTACCTATTTTACCCTTATGAACTTCTACATGAACAGTTCCGACTGCAGCAACGTGTAATAGTTAGCAGCTTCATCCTCAAGCTCCCAAAGCCCATCACCAAACCCATCTAATAAACTAAACCCATTAACGTAATCTTGATTAGTCTCACTGTTAATAATCTCATAATTACTCCCGTCAATCTCAGTGTTAGGTATCCCGAGTTCGTCGTCGGAGGCTTCTAAAAGATGCTTCATCACTTTCTCCTTGTCGCTTTCGTATTCGTCTTCCTTTGAAGCGCACGAAGAAGACGAAGAGGAGCAAGAAGAAGAAGAGAGAGCAGGATTCTCAAAAACAGCAGCGTTTTGCTCTTCGGTAGAGGTTTCTTGCTGAAGTGTGGTGATTAGGGAAGTTAAATCACTGTCTGCTTCATTTTGTGCTTCTACGTCATCTAAGAGACATTGAACTTGATTGTACGAGGTGGAAGATGACGAAGTCTTTTGTCTTTTTGTATCTTCGAGGGTTATGGTTTCGTGTTCTTGCTCGTCTCTTTGGCGTTTCAATGGCGATGATGTTGCTGTTTCTGCCATTTTTGGGAGAGGAAGAGAGGGATTATTACAATGGTGTTGAGAGGTTTGTTTAGCTTTTGAAATCGTAAGAGAGAGAGAGTATCGTGTGGTTTGATGAGAGAGAGGAGGAGACTGAAAATGTTTATATAGAGAAAGGTTGTGGTCAAAGTGAGGTGTTTATTTTTAATAATATAATGACGTGATTTAGTGTAATAGTGTTAAACAAGAAATATTAAGAAGTAATTTGTTTGGTTCGTGCATGTCAGGAGAGAGACATGTGAATCCTTTTTCCTTTTTCGCATAACCCGGAGAGAAATTTAAAAATACATGGTTTACAATTATATTTAATCATCTAGTCAAGAGTTTTGATATAATTATATTAGCACTCTTTTTAATATTGTTTAGACCTTTACGCATGTAGGACTTATAATCTCTCTTTAAATAAAGGTTTCCTAGACGCCCAAAACCATTCAAATATCTAGATTTTGACCAGATTAGTCAAAAACTAGATCAACGAAAATTAATAATTATTAGTCAATTAATAGGTTTAAATTTCCAATTAATATTTTCATTTATTTTCTATTAAATAGCCACCAATGGAAAACAATATATAAAAATAAATAATTATACAGATTATGTGACTAATTCACAATTAAAATTGATTAGGCGTCAAATCTTCCTTAAGCATTAGATTAGCACATAACATTGCTTGTAATGAAGACCTATTTGATCCCTGCCACCTCCCTCCAAATATATACACTTATAACCATCGGGCCATGAATTATGAAGTAGATAGTTCCGACATATATAATAAAAGTTCATAAATAGAAAGTACTGGTGAGAAAAATTGTTCAGTGTGGACTGTAAAAATATAAATGTTGTGGCCTAGCATTTTGTCATAACTCTGGGCATTTTGGAAAAAAATATTCCGCTCTTTCTTTTTTCTGTTCTACTTCCAGTTTTATTTAAACAATTTTTTGTTTCAGATTATTTATTTTATTTTAATGGATATAAAAGTATACGAAAAGAAAATAAATACCAGATACAATATCTAAATGGACAGTTTAAACATTAAAAATCAAATTATATATAATAGTCTTTCGAATTTTTTTTAAAAAATCGAAATATATATTTGGGAGTTTAATATTTATCTATATTATCAAAAGTTGGAAAAGAGATTTAAATTATTACTTGAATATTTCGTTTCATTTTCTGTCGATTTTTTTTATAAAATATTTCATTATCGTTTTACACTCATAAATTTTCTTTATAAATCTTGAAATGCCGAGACCCTATTTTTCATGTAATATTAATGTAAGAAAATGGTAAGTGAAAATGAAAGAAAGATACAAAAGAAAAAGTAATAAGTTGCTGTCATCGAGATTTGGTATATATATTTGGTTGTATCATCTGCCGTTGAATTAGCGTTCCAGAAGCAGCTTGTACATTACGAAGGAAAATCGAACGGTCGTGGTTTCACGTCTGTGGATTGCACATGGAAAGTGACAGGCTCTCTCATCGTTTTATCTTCTGTCCAAACAGATTCTTATCGTTTACATGGACGATGCAAATTAATCACCACCACCTAAACGATTTCGACTTAGGGAATAAAAAACAAAATAAAACTGCTTCGACTCTGAAACGTTGGCATAGTTGTAAACCAACTAAGTAAACTAACCATAATGTTATGTATTAACAAACGTGTTTGATGCGGTCGTTGTAATCTATATTACTTTATATGTATCTAGCTAAGTTTTAGAAGCAAACAGATTTATAGAATTTAAATCGAAATAGTAGATACTGATTGTTGTACCTCCATAATGTGTTTAATTAGTATGAGCTATTTTAGTAACGAGCTCACCATAAAACAGTCGTTCAAAGGTTTACCATGAACGCTTAACCAATCATCTAAAAATATCACGAGGAAATTGAGTTTGAACCAATTTAGATAGAGTAATGGCTGAAAGATTTTGAAGTTGAAAGACTTTTATTCGGATCATATATATATCATAATTCAAATTTAAAAAAAAAAACATAAATGATAAGAGTCGTGAGAATATTAAAAGATGTCTTAACTTATTTAAAATTATAAAATATTAAAAGTGTACATTAACCATTAAAAACATGTTTTAAGAAGATGAGTTAGTTCATTTAAATTATAAAAAAAAAATCAATTGTCAAATAAATGGATTATTTCATTTTTATTCTTCTTAATATATAATTATATTTATATTCAAATGTTAAATTCAATTAGGAAAATATTGAAAAAACATAATTCAATTATGAAAATATTGAAAAAACATAATTCAATATATACTATATACTATTTCGTTAAAAACACACAATAAATTTAAATTTTCATCATATTAGTTATATTTAAACTATTGTAACAAAATTATTTTTTAAAATTATAATTTTGAGCTAATAATTAATTAAAATAAATGACAATTAAGATTTAACAGGTTCGGAGTTGGAACAATACCTTTGTATATCTTCGTAATAATATTTCCCCGTATACAATAGATCAATTCTTAACTTTTTGCATTCGCTGGAGTAAATAAAATTTATTTACGTCTATAGAAAAGACAAACAACCAATGTTTTTAGTGACTACCCATCTCTCTTCATAAACAAGTCTACGAAACTTAAAAGTTCAAAAAAACCTCTGTTTTCAACGTCGGTGCACCTTTTCTTTTCTTTCTTTTTTGATAAAAATTTAGTACAAATCGAATATAAGGATAATTTGTACGTATTAGTGTTTTTTTTTGTCCGACATGTATTAGAGTTTGAGTTACATATTTTTACTTTTTCTAAAATGAGAAATTAATGTAAATTTAATATGTGTAACTAATCAATAAAACCTCAACATCGAACAGTGAAAACATTATAAAATATGATATCTTGAGATACATACATACGTACTTCTAAAAATATATCTGAATCTTTTATACAATTGAATTCACGAGCTCATACTCTTATTGGAAAAGAATCTATAAATTATGTTTAATCGAACCGCCTTGAAACGAAATATATCAAAATACAGATGGGAAAAAACTCAAAAAGAAAGCAAATACAATTAAAAAAAGAGATAAGAATATAAAAAGAGAACAGCCAAAAAAGAGGAGGTGACTGGTGAGATGATGAATACTACATGGTTCGAGGTAGGGTTACACAAGTGGGTTTTGTTTGGTTTCTTTATACACTACTTCTTCGTGTCTTTGCTTTTTTCTTGTCCTTTCGCTTTACTTTATTAGCCTACCCACTTTTTTATTTTATTTTATTTCGCTTCTTATCGGTTAAGGGACAAATCGATGGTTAATATTGAGAGTGACGATTTTGGTAAAATTGTTGTAAAACTTAGGAGGATAATTTCATAATTTTGTTAGTTTGGTTGTTGAGACAACTTAAACCAGAACATAAGAAAAAACAACCTAAGACCTGGAGCTGGGGTATAGAAGAATCGAGATCTATTTTAGTAATTAGCATGGTAATTTTCTTAAGCCGTATTGTATCTAGTTGATTAGTGATAAATTTTCTTTCTTCTGTGATTTAAAAGTGTGACGCTGAGTTATGCATAACCGTGATTATGAACGAGTGAAATTATTCAGAGACATCACCCAAAGTAAAACATAAACATAAGAAATCACAGCTTGGTATTTTTTCTTATAAAACGGTTATAGGATTTTTTTTATATATATATCAAGTGAGATGACAACTAACTATAGAGTGAAAAAATGAATATTTTATTTATCTTAGAAATGTACAATTAAAAAGAATAAACAGAAATTAGGGTGGTCCAAAGCAAAAGAAGTGTTGTTTGGGGAAGAAGAGGAAACACCTTGTAGCCTTTCTGATATTCCAGGGCACACTGTTACTTACCATCCTTCTTATATGTCAACTTGTCCGTTGTCACTAAACTCTACTTACTATTTTTTTTAAAATTGTATTGGGAAAAACTCCTTATATACTTTCCTTTTACATTCTAAAATGACTCGGATCTCAGATGTTCTGCCCATTCTTTCTTTCTCTAGATATTTATTTTTATTTTTTTTAATTCTTGGAAGATCTGAATCTCAAGAGTCGAGGGTTCTAGTCAAATCGCACACGTATACACATTGCATGTACACACGTACATGTGTATATTGCCGTATACGTGTTGTGTATACGTATCCAGTAACTTATCGATCGGTTCGAGAGGCGAATATTAAATGTTTGGTATGATAACAAAAGAGGGATGTTCAGCGGCATGAAAATGAATGGACATGTGCTCCTTAATAATTTTATCCGTTTAATATTTAAATAATATGATATATATATATTTAAATAATATGAAGAAACATTTATTTACATGAATAGCAGGATATTTTCATGTGACATTATTATGTTAACCACTTTCTGCCGACGAATTCACAACCTCTTAATCCTGCGCTATTATTTGCACTATCCTCCAAAACGCTTTCTCAATCTTAAAATAGTAAATGTTTAAATAATACAAATATATTTTTTAAAATATTATTAAAAAATATAAATTAAAAATAATTCAATCTAATTATAAAAACTTTAAAATACAGTCAACCGTAAAACTTTAAAACAAAATTAAATTACTTAGAAATATAAAACATCTTCTATTTTACATTAACAAACATTTTATAAATTAAGTTGTATTTAAACAAAAATATATATGATTAAATCATTTTCTAATAAAAATGTTTTTATTGACATCACAACATTCAAAAAATTATAAAAAAATTTGAAATTAGATCATGCCAAATTATAAAGTCTGTATATCTAAAGTCTAAAAAAAATCAAGTTTTCAAAGGTAAACTAAATCTTGGCATTTTTCATATACTTTAAAATTCAATATATTTGTTCAATTTGTAAGAAAATTGCATAAAAACAAATATAATGTCACAATATATATATATATCTTTCTTTCTTTCTTTTCAGTTTATTTTATTAACATTTTAAATTTTACCTCTATGACATTATAGTTTGTTTGGCAGATACTTTGATAATTTTATGTGTGCTTTTTTGGATATACATTTCTAGTTTCATAAAGGATAAAGTTTTTTAATCATGTAATGACAATGCGAAAAAATGGATAAACAGTTAAAACAAACGAAGTGACATATTCGAGAAACAACTTGTTGATCATAAGTTAACACACAAATGCTGCATAAAAGTAATGGTCTTTGTTAGTATTAAAACTGTACATACAAGGGGTAATCTTTTCTTTCTTCGAAAGTATCTCCACGGTTTTTGGACATGTGCACATCGAGTTAAGCAACATGAACCTATCTCGATCTTCGTGAATCGTGGTCAATAGGTTCATATCTGGTTTATAAAACTCATAATCAATACGGGTATCCTAAATTTATATGCGGCAAACTAAATATTAAGTACATATCAATCTTAGAGAGATAAAACACGCTCTTCAATATATATCAGGTACTTTTAAAAATTTTTTCTGGGAAGCGATACCAATCTTGAGAATAAGAAAAATAAGGTGTATCACAGATTCTATAATTAACGAATATGTGGTGTGATCGAGATAGGCTTTCAAATACTTTGGTGATGAGTTATGTACGTTGAACTTTGTTTTAGTACGTCCAACAAAAAAATAACATGCACATCACATCA
The DNA here is from genome assembly GCA_900108845.1 of Iljinskaea planisiliqua. Taxonomy (NCBI): domain Eukaryota; kingdom Viridiplantae; phylum Streptophyta; class Magnoliopsida; order Brassicales; family Brassicaceae; genus Iljinskaea; species Iljinskaea planisiliqua. The sequence goes on from FNXX01000009.1 coordinate 4,413,604, forward strand.
GTTGGAGAAACCATTCGAGATAATGTCACCATTTTCAAATCTTATAAAGAATAATATCATGATAAAATGTTTTTTTTTGTTAGGATGGTCATGCGTCATCCTGGTACTAATCGACTTCCTATCGTTTTTTAGAAACACACCAAAATGTGGGAAACAATTTTACATGGCCAATCTTGTGATAACACATGACTATAGGTCCATCTAAAAACTACCTAATTTCTAGGTGAGAGCCATATGCAAAAGCTGACATTAAAGACCGCTTGAAGCACCGTGAATCATACATACATAAAAGAAATCCACCATACTCTAAATTTGACTATTGAGTGATGAGTGATTGGATAGATCGGAGGAAGAAAATCATCTCATGAAAAAATAACACATTAAGAGATTTTCAATAAAAAATATCTAAGAAGAAGAGAGAATATTGGGGGAGTGCGTGAGGGGCTAGGGACTAGGGACTGGAGAATTAGAAAGAAAGTGTAGCCGTAAAAGAGAAGTTAAATGTTCAGATGGTTTATATTCGTTACATGTATAATCATCGAAGTTTTCAAAAGACAGTTTCAATTACTTTCTTAAGATCAGTATACGCATAACAATCACCATAGAGAGATGAAAGATAGTAATTCTAATTTGTATCCTTTCACGTTTTTTAGATAAACCATTTTCAGTAAATGATGTCTCATTTGAATGTTGGAAAATTTTTAGAAGGAATTTTTTTTTGTGTGTGGAAGTTTTTGAGATGTTTTACATGAGTAAGATAATCTTGATTGTAAACTAATTTGAGTTGAAGAAAATATATTGTATTATTTTTTTGGGTGTAAAAAGAATTGTGCAATAAATTTGGAAATCTTCTAAACTGTCGCGTTTTTTAATGATCTCGAGTATAAACAAGAAAATCGTGTAAATCAAGAAAAAGTTAAATATACAAAATATTTGGTTCTGCAAAAGCTTGAAATGTGTCATGATGACACGGTTTCTTCAATACTTATGAATTTATCTACTTTTTTGGGACCTATTTGTTTATTTTGCGAGCGAAAGAAGTAACGTATCGATGCAAGCATTACATATAACTAAAGTTATTAAAGAAAATAAAGTAGACTAGTGATGTCTCCCGTGAAATTTAATTAAAGTAATCCAAGAGTAAGGTTTCATGTTGATGGTTTGTCAGACCTAATTAAGATCTCATTCACGTGTAAATTAATGTTTGTGCATTATATCGCAAACCTAACGCCTTAACAATCAATATATCTACATAATCGCTTGATTTCTTTTCTTGATTTTGGCTAGTTAACAAGAGAATAGATCTAGATCGGTTTGAGTAATCAGATTGACGACAAGATAATAAAGATGTAGATATATATATATGGAAAACTACGTATCTCTTGGTTTCTATGTTTATGCATTATACTATTGTGAACTGCTATTTTCTCGAAATTAACTAGATTATCTATGAATAAATTCATCTATACAATTAATTCATCATCACTATCTAAACAGTTATCTATTCTTTTAATTCACGAGTACTATCTAAAAATAAAAATAATATATAGTCATATATTATATTATTGGAAATGTTATTAATAATTTAAAATATATTAAAATCTTATAAAAAATAATTATAAAAATTAAAATTACATTTATACTATTAATCTAAGAATATTATTTTAAAATAACATTTAGTTATATGTTATACTTTTAAAAATATCTTTGATAATTGATGAAAACGCTAAAATCTCATTAATGATAATTATAAAAATAATATTCTACTAATTAAATTATTTTAAATAATATATTAATTAAATATGTTACCAGAAAAATTAAAACCCATTTTTAACAATTTTTAATTTTAATTTTAATATAATTGATTTGATAAATAAATAATTTTGTAATTTTTTATTCAATACAAAATAAATTAATTGATAAGTTAGCATATTTTTATATTTATAATTTTGAAATTATTTACAGTATTTTTTAAAGTAAAATAAAAATTTGTACAAAAACTATATATCTATTTATAAATACACTTTAATAAATGAACTAATATCATACAAAAATTAAATTTTATTCGTTGTTATGGTGGGTTATAATTTAATATGATGCTAAAGAACAATTTTTTGTGACTATGTAAAGATATATATAGGTTTAGGATTCTATACCAAGAAAATTTAGATATTAGAGACATAAATAATAAGAAAAATTTAATTAACCGAGGCTTAGATCTATACATGCATCCTACTGAACAAATCATCAAAAGCAACAAAAACAATAATTTTCTCCTCATCTCTCGCATTATGTAAATGTCTAGAAGATAGTGCACGGCTCTGAGATAGCGATACCATATTTAACGGAGATCATCATAGGGTCTAATACATAAAATTTAATATAACTAAATAAATAAGTAATAAACGATATGCGTTATTGCGTTAGTCATGGTGCATCCACCGCCGATTGTCGAATGCTTGCTCATGAAACAATAATATCCTCTTACTTTGCTTATACAATTTATATACGTATTCAAAGTTGCAAACAAATTATCGTTGTATGGTAATATAAACCAAGTAGATTAAACGGACCAGATAGAACAAATGAAAATAAAGCAGATTATGCAGTTTAAGAAAAAAACAATGTATATATATGGTGAAATTTAATAACAAATGGTACATCAGAAATTCAAGAGCATCAACAAGGCAAGCAATACTGAAAAGAGGTTTTTCAGATATTTCATATTAATATTTAAAATAATTTATATTACAAAATTAAATTTTATTTTCTTAAAATGACCAAAATAATTATAAAATGATATTTATTTTCTAAATATCTCATAAAGTTACTATCTAAGAAATTATTTATGTTTTCATTTAATATATTATTTTTTATTTTTTTTATTAATATATTTTTATGATATCACTGTTAAAAATGTTCTAACTACTAAAAAATACTGAAAATACCACAAACGAAAAAATTTAATTTAAAATTCTGTAATATTTTTAAAATAAATTTTGAAAACCAATTTTTTTTTATAATCCAAAATCACCAAAATACCACAAATAAATCGAACATATAAGATTTAACGGTGCAAACTTTCTTTTAAAATTCTAAACTTAATTACAAAATTACTCAGATATAATAAAATAAAATTAAAACAAGAGAAAGTGGAATACTCATAATCAAATAAGTTAAAATTCGAAGATGTTAAAAAAAAAATCTATAAAGATTTGTTTTCCCAAATTTATAAAATCACCAAAACCAAAAGTCTAAATAAAATAATAAAGGTTTTTTTAGACGATGACTAAAAATAAAAATAATATGATTTGGATTGATTTAGGTAGAAAAAGAAAATTCAAAAATTCATTTTCTTCTTGTGAAAACATGAATGGTCGCTTTTTCGCTTTCATGAATTATCTTTACCACCTTGTCCATTAGATCGACTGTTTTAGAATCGAGTAGTAAAATGAACATAAATTTTGATCTTACTATTGGATTAAATTTAAAATACTTCCATGTGTAACTAACTCATTTTTCTATGTTATGTCCAAAAATTATCTTAAATAATCAGTGAGAATTTCATCATCTAATACAAAACTTATAGTGTTTATGCATAATCATATATTTTTATATATTAGTTTACATATAAAATATTTTTTTTTCTTTTTAAAATAATTTTGAATTTTTTAAATTTCGATAAAAGAGTAAAATAAAACACCTACTTTCACTGGATGGAAGACAAAAAAAAACTTAGAAATCAATTAAAGTATAGTTAATCAATATTTTCAAGAAACTGATTCATGATGATTTTTTTTAGAGATATGAAACCTGCACACGAATCTGACTTTCAATAAAAATCAATAAAGCATTGGTTTTGGAAGCTTTCTAAGGTTAGTTTATGAAGCCAATTTATTTTAAGTGAGGAATATAAGGTGCAAGCTTCGATTCTATTTTTGAAGCTGGATTTTTTTTTTTTTTTTTTCATATGTTTTTAAAAATTGATTGATAGTAGGTCAAAATTTTAAATATATCACTGAAATATCATATTTAGACAAATGAACAATTTAACCACTATTTTTTTGGAAAAATCTATATTCAAATCTGTAGAAATTTGAGTTTTTATCACTAAAATCATATATTGCTAAAAATAATTAAGATTGCAGTAGAAAACTCGAACTCTATCAAAGAACAATACTTTCAATTATTAAATCATCACTACTTAATTCAAACTTCGCAGTCATGTGAAAAATGAGAATGATTAATTTATTGGAGGAAAACCATTTAATACAACCACAAACTTAATTATATCAGCGAAAGATACCAAAAAGATGTCCACGTCTATCCAAGTCATTCATCTAATTTTTATAGTTACATACATTCAACATATAACGTGATATTTTTCGCTTTCTTTAGCTTAAAATTCAGACTACTTTTTAAGACTAGCGATGTGGCCATCTGATCTATAATTGGGTGACGACAATATATTAATAGAACATTAACATTATGATAGTAGCAAGGTATCCAATTTTAGAGTCTCGTTAATTTAAATGCAGTGGATATAAATGCAGGTACATGCGGATGATTGTAGCTTGAAATGTTATTAAATAATTTAATTAATAAATATAATAATAGTTAAACAATAAATTCATAATATAAATATATTATATAATTATAAAAAATATTAGGGTTGTGGATTAACAATTGTGGTTTTGGATTCTTCTGTATAAAATCTTATGGGTATGACGAACACCGTGAGGATATTGGCTCACGTTGCTTTGAAAAAAAGATCCCTATTGTCTTATTTTCTTTCAACCTTCACAAGTTCTCTATCCGCAACTTGTCTCTATTTTATTATTTATGGTTTTTTTCATCATTGTACCTCATTTCGCTTTTACTTATCAAGTTTGTAGTTAGAAGGGTTTAGATAGAAAACTTTCTTGTAACTTTGCATACAAAACAAAAAACATGTCTGTAATTCTAGTTTGATATCTAATCTAAAATAATTGGATCCCATTCAAAATAAACAAAATCTACAATCATATTATAAGAAATCTTATTCGAAAAAATACAAAAAAATAAATAATCTAAACAAAAATCATATTTGTACTATTTTGATAGAACAAGAAATCTAAAAATAAAAATAAAATTTATTTATATAATCTCATACAATACTACATATAATTCACTTACAGTCCATATAATATTATAGTTGTTGTATAAATTTTATAGATGACTTCATTTTTGCCATATTAACATGTAAAAAACATATATCTTCCCATAAATAAATAAATAAATATATATATATATATATATATATATATATATATATATATATATTTGAAAATGATTTTTTATGTTGGACTCTTTTATAAAATGAGACATCATTATAATGTTTCATATAGTTATATTCAAATCTAAATAAATAACATGTTTATGTGATGGAAATAAATACCCATTTGATAAGTTAGATGTTCACATATATAAATAACATTATATATAAAACTTAACTTTTTAAAAATAGGAGTGAACTCATGTAATAACTCCATCTAATAAATTGAATATCAATATAAAAAAATAATATGTTAGGAAAAAAATCATCCATCTCATAATAATTAGGATAAACTTGTTCAAAATGCTTTTAAGCTATCTCTTTTGCTTAAATAAAATAAAATAATGCATCATATCTTTAAATAGATGAATTATAATTATCATTGCCATAATTTTTTTAATAGTTTATCTTAATAAGTTTTTTTCTAACTTAATAGTAGATTTAGATCGTATGTATTCTTTTTTAAATAACACAGCAATCTTAAGAAAACTTATAAACAATTTTGTATAGTTAGTGTTTCATATTTTAATATTTATTTTACTTTTTTGGTAAGAAAACATATTTATTCAATTGTATTAAAAATATCAGCTGACTAAATCAACCAATTGACAACTAATCTTTAACAAATTTTATATTTTTTTTACTGGAAATATAAATACATTTTAGTGCTATAGCATTTAAAATAAAATTATGAAAAAATTATATTATACTATATTCGAAAATGCGGGTAAGTCGGTTGATTATATAAAAATAAGATATTTGGCAGATAAGAGATAGGAGATACCCACAGTTATGCCGTATTGGATTAAGAAGTCAGATTTTTTTAAAAAATCAATTTTTTAAAAAAAAAAAATCAAGTTAGAAATTAATATTTAGTTGATAGATTTACTATAACTTACAATAAACAATAGATATAATAAAGAAAATATTAAAATTGTTTAAAAGAGAAAAAGGGATATACATAATTAGATTTTTCTCAAAAAAATATAAGAATATTTTTGTCTTTAAAATTTTGTTAATGAAAATTTGGTAAAATGACAATTTCTTACCTAAATTACGGGATTTAAATTTCTTACAACCACTGTATTATATTGCATTTTCAAACATAATATACAATGTATATGATTATATTTACGTAAAAATATATGAAAATCTATTCTACGATTAATTTTTAAATAAATTTTGAGTAATCAATTAAATGTTATGTCTAGACTGATTATACGGTTTAGATATGGACTAACTACACGACATCTGTCTAACACAGTTTTGAATCTATATATTTATATTGTTCTAAAAATATATAAAAAACTGAAAAAGAATGCATTTTAAAGAAAAAAAAAATATCGATCAAATTTTCACAAATATATGTTTTCAGTTAAAAAGTTCATATTTATTAGACTTCATTTCTTATAAGCTTGTGATACGTCATGTTACTTATAGTGGTCTGTGAAACTCGGACTCGGTACTTGGAGATGTTTTACATTTCCAAATGACCAATTGAGGTAATATCACTGGTTTTGAAAAACACTTCTGACAAATTCAAATGGCTTATTATTATTAATTTTGACATAATTTGATAGAATCATCAACTGATGTTGTGGTAACTATAATGGTTTTCGTTGAGTCATTTAATTTTGTGCTTTCAGTGTCTAAAATTGAATTTTCGAGAATCCATATATGTGTTGATTCAATTGGTTTCTATAAAAAAATATTGTTTAGATCATTCTAGCTACTAGACAACAAAAGTTACTGTATAATTTTGTTGATAAACGAGATAAATTCTAGATCAAGTTGATGATAATCATCATATTAACGAGGAGGAGAGGAAGGAGAAATGTTTGCAGATTAATAAAATGGATGTCCAGTGGAGAAGTGTGCCTTTGTCGTGATGGCTGAAATTAGCCAACTCTTGGGCCTCCCTTATTTCTTGTCATAGGTCCACTAATGTCTTCTTTGCTTTATTTACATGTTTGTGTTGGACAACAACTACATGAACACCCCTTTTTCCAAACTAGGAAAAAAACTAAAATCAAGGCCATCATATTGAATCTATTATTTTAAAATATTATTAATATAATTGGGAGCTTTTTAAGAAATCCTTGATAACTTGGAGGTTTTATTTAACTATATTTAATCAAATAAAATATTTGCGTGGACAGAACTTATTAGGAAAAGCAAATTAAGTTAACAATTTCAATGTTTTATGGTATAAGGGAAAACATTCCTCAAGAGTTAAATTCTAGAAATTTCATAAGTATTTTACTTTGAATTATTGTTTATATATATTCTCCTAAATATTAGTATAAAACATTTACGTTTAGAATATCTGATAAGTTTTTTTCGTTGATCTGTAATAATTCAGTTTATTTTTTTATTTTTAGAATATAATTAAAGCAATAAAGCTTTGGAGTTTGGTCAATCACTAAATCAACAGACTTCCACAATTCATTCATGCTATTTTATGAATTTATAATCATTCTAATTTTTTTTTTTTTATCATTCTATTGAAGACCACGAGAGCAATAATGACGTCCCAAGTAAAATCTGACAGAAACACACACGAACGGTCACGTATATATCATGTAGATTTGTCATCTACAGTATTTTATACTATGCAGCTAGTTCGCTAGGAGTGGTGACGCGAGAGGGACATATAGTTCCTGAAAACTACGTTGCTGACTTTCATGAATTTCATATTGAAATTTTGGACGATTATGACATTTTTATATGTATAGATCGACGTTAATCGAAACACCATATATATAACTTAATATGTACCAAATTTCCAGCAAATTGTGAGACTGCTAGCGTTTTCACCAATCTTATCATACGTATTACTTCTTTATGATAAAGAGTGTATATATCGCGTCCGATCCAGTCGAATCTCTTGTGAAGAAAGGATTTGGAAACCATATTAAGAGTAGCGAAGCTATGAAACAAAGCAACGAGAGTGACGAAGTAAAACTTTTATTAATCCACTCTGTACAGTGTAAGCGTGTATTTATATGTACAAGTATTAAGAAGGATAAGATTAATCTCTCTAACTGACTAACTAATTCTCGAGGTTTATTTACACAGATATATATCATAATAGTCTTGAATGAGTTATTCGGTTTCTATTCTAGAATATGATTTTTTTATTATTATTATCAAAGTGTTGATAGCTTAGTAATAATATAAAAGAGTTAATTAATTGTTTTGGATTCAAATCTACTTTGGTATGGAATGCTTTTTTAAAAAATAATTTTTTTTGGAAGTGATTTTGGATTTGGGAAAATTATGGGTTTAAGATCTAAAACTTCCACTATCTTTAAATAAAAATGGAAAAAACTTAATTTTTTTGTTGTGTTAAAGATGTGTTTGATTTGTATATAATTTTCTCTGAAATGTATTTTTTTCTCAACAACCGTGTATATACAAGACTAACTCAAGTAAATCAAATAATTCAATCCAATAATGCTATTTTTATTTTTATTTTACTTCATGTTTACATATATGAAGACTGAATATATTAGTTAATTATATGGATAAGTACTTTAATACAAAAGTTTTAATTTGAAGATTCGCAGGAGGTGATGGGTGCATCCGTCAGTGAATGTCAGTTAGACGGATAAGTACTCTAATATGTAATGATTAATGGAGTCTTCATATAGAGTGAAAATGTGAAATTGAGCGTACATGTTAATAATTATGTGGTTCATGTTATTTGAGAAAACTATTATGATAAATTGATCGATGAAAACGGCACAAGGGGTGTTGGGAAATAAATTAAGAAAAAAAAATTGATTAGGAAAAGGAATAAAAGAGGAAAGGAAAGGAAGTAGGGACAAGATAGAACAGCTCGTATGTGGGGTTAATTAAACAGTAATTTTGTTTGGTTTTTTCCTTAACCTAAATACCCCACGTACCATCTGTATACCTCTGTCTATACATGCATATGCATTCATGTGTACATAAGCCATGTAACATAAAACACGTTCTGTCTATATATATTTGGTTTTTTTTTATTTTGCATATTAGTTTCCGTGTTGGTTTTGATTTTTGAATAGAATTAGAGTTCTGTTTCTTTCATCTTGTTTTTTTCATCTTGTTTGAAAATTATGAATGAAGGTTTGTATATGTTGCTCCAAACTAAAATTTAAAATTAGGTGTTGCTTGTAACTTAAAGCTTTTGTTGACGTTGTGTGTCAACACTCGAAAAGAATGTTGAAGTTGTGGACAATACAATAAGAGAGCTTTAAGATGTTTGTTTACATTTATAGTTGATCCAAAATTTAGAAAACCGGTGTATACAAACATGTTTAATATAGTTTGAATGATATAACAGAAAGCGTAGTGAATTGTTATTATATGAAAATATTTTAAATATGACGTAAATTTTGGTAACAGATCCGATTGATGAATAAAAGCAGAACGATTATATTAACAGTCAGTTAATGAATAATGCAAAATTGTAAGAAAAATCTGTTAGCAAAAACGGTGCAAAAAGTTGAAAATATCGTTTTTACTGTAGCGTTTTAAAACATTTTTTTGATTGGTAACAATAAAAATGATACACCTTCAACCGCAGCGATTAAAAGTTACCAATCAAAGCCATTATAATATGTATACATAATGAATTAAAAGTATAATTAACTTTATGCTTGATAAAGTCAACAAATTCACTGTGTATACATATTATGTTTGATGATGTCAAAAAATACCCCGATTATACTTTAAAAATGGATTATTACAAAGGATGAGACCAACGATCCATTAAGGAATCACCAGATTTTGAATTTAGTTGTTTCATCACTTTGCACTTGTTCTTCATTGTAAAAAGAATTTAATCCACCACTCTCGTTGGTGTAAGAGTCAGACCATCACGAAGCCTCCGATTGTGCTCTTTCCATATCTTATAAATAACACATTGCCAGCATTATAATAAGGCCACATTGCCAAACCTGTTTCGAGCTGCTGAAAGAAGTTAAAGTAGAAAATGCAGTTATTTTAAAGAAAGGGGCAAGATGGTGAGTTTGGCACTAACTTTGTTTCCAGATCTCTACCTAAAAAAAACACTCAAAATATAAACAAGCTCTAGATTTCTTGGCTGAGCCAAAAAAAAAATAAGTGACATTAGTGTCATAACCTTATGAAATAACTCGGTTCAACGTGGGATTCCGAAATTTAGAATGAAAAGCCAAATGGATGTGGCATACTGGCATGTCTAGGTATAGTAGCTAGATGTCAAACCAAACAAAAAGCATACATTTCCAAACAGCTTTGGAAGAGAAAGATTTGACCAGACAGCCTTCAATAGATCAAACCAGTGTATCCTCAACGTTAGATAACTGAATAGTTGAGATATAAGCAGGAAGAAGAACTTGTTTCCGGATCTTGTAGGGGGAATGGTCCATCCTTGTACATTGCACACGTCTGCCAACGTGGAGAACAGATGAATTTCAAGTCTACTTAGACCATCTTCACCCAAGTATTTCTAAAAAGGATCTAAATAGATTACACGGGTCTCATCAAAAGAAAGAAGAGTCATCTTTACCAATTTTGAATTCAGATTTCCATCCACGAAAAAAAAAAAATGGGGAATCAAGTAGCCTCCACAACTCATGCTACATAACAAGCTAGTAGCCTTCCACCACTCGGGTTCGATTCCACTTGGCCACGGAGGGTATTTACATGGGCTGCCTTCCGTCCTCCAGACCACTAAGCGTACCAGGAGGCCCTTAAGTGAAGGCTTAAAAATTCCTGGCGGCATGAGCTTCGGCCCGATGGATTAGTCGATTCACACTTTGTGGGTCGGATACTGGGTTAGAAAAAAAAAACAAACTTTCTTAGAACAAAAGAGGGAATACAAATATATTGCCGTAAGAAAGAGACTTGCCATGAAAAATACACATAATATATTATTTGTAAAGCTTGCACCTCTCTCAAAGACTGCTTTCAGAACTTTCACCGTAGGGCGACCTTCACCGAGGAATCAAGGATCTTCCCTGCAGAGTTGAGATTTACTATAGCCTACCTAAAAAATGCTTTTTGCTAGATTTTAATATATAAAAATAGAATAACATATGCCAATACTATGACATATTTAAGTTATATTTAACATGTAGAAACTTGCATTTTTACTTCTGATTCTTTTCCGCCCGATAAGTCAACGACATTATGTATTAGTGGTTGAGCGATCCGACGTCCATCATAGTCGAGGCATCTATGACCATATGTGTAGTATAATTCTGAAAACCAACGAACATATTCATTTTGGTTTCCACATCTGTTCATCTTAAAATAAAGCATCGAATCTTAAATTTAGATTTGTCTCCATTTCGTTGAGAGAAAAGCAGATAAGGAGTAGTTTGGAGAAATGTAGCGCGAAGAAAAAACGAACGAAACATGTATAGGAAAATTTCAAATAATTCTTATATACAAACATTTGAGAAAGTTTCGTCACCTTCGCTTGATATGTCCTATCAGTCTGCGAAAAAGCACAGTTTGCAACCATTACTTTTTTTTGCAACCATTACTTCTTAACGACAAGATCACTTTTTTGCACATTTGATAAGTTATTCATCGACTATATTCTGTATTATGGTTATTTTGTTAACTGCAAAACATGTGGTTGCTTATTTAGATATATAACATTATCATCAATGTTGATTTCTTGTTTCGTTTAGGTAGCTGTTTTGCTATACGTAGGTTAGGTTAAAGCTCGTAGGTTTGAGATCAGATGTGACGTACCATAATCTTATTATGAAGATCTATAATTTCAAATACAAAATACAAAAGGCTTGGTATCGACCATGGTTATACTTACAATCTACATGTAATATTTAGAATTTGAAATTCGTATATTCATATCTTTCAATTTCTTATTGTAGATTTTTTTCTCATATTCAATGTGAGATTTCGAATAATGTTTTCTCGATATGATATATATATATATAGTTATTTATTCCCCACTGAATCTCACTTCTTTTTTTGTGTGTTTAAATGCATCTGTTTAGATTTACTTCACTATGATACCGTAAAAGAATTGATCTGATACCAATTTTTTTTAAAAATGATAGTTGAAGATATTCACTATTTTATGTATTAAGCTAAATATCTTCTGTTTTTTAAAAAAAAACATGAAGGGGTAAAACTCTTCTACACTGCCACTATAGAGTTTCTAACGGCCACTTAGCTAAATAGGATTTGTAACCCCGAACTATCAGAATTTATAAGTTATCATTTGGTAAATTAAGCTCTACTGAAACAAATAATGCCATAGTCTACTTGGGGTTGCAAGTGCATTTATGTTCCTTTTTTTATGTTTTGCATCAAAGTTATCCCATCTAGCATCATAGAACATCTGAAAATCAACAATATCACTTCTCTCTTCTTCCCAAGAAACAAGAAAAAAAAAATATATATATTAAGGTTTTTTCCTGTTTTTGGACCCTCTATAGATCTACAAGTCTAGGTAGGTCTATGTAGACACAATACGATTTTTTTTAATAGGTCTATACGTACTACTGTGTGTATATATATACTTCTTAGGATAAACAGTGGACCCATTCAGTATCCACCTTCCCTACCTCAAATATCACTACATTTTGTGATAAATTTTCCTAAAATATTGGTTGATTTAGTTTGAACTATGAAATTAATAAGTAATAACAAACTATACAGTATAATAAGATCTTATTTGGAGTGCAAATGATTTAAGATGAGTATTGGACCCATCAAATTTGGGTTTACAAAAGAAAAAAAGGACAAATCTAATAACAGAAAGAGAGATTAGATAAAGATTAAAGGACAAGTATGATGAGTGAGAGAGAACACCTCTGCATGTCTCTCCCAAGGGGAAAAAGAAGAGTCCTTTCCTTCTTACCTTTTTGATTCTCATATTTTTCATTTTTTTCCACATTGTACGCAAGCTGTAACCCTTTTAAATTTTCCTTAACATTTATAAATATCTTTCGTTTTCACTGTATAATTTTTTTTCCAACAAAATATATGAAAGTTTGAACTTAGAGCATGATTAAACGTAATAAACCCACTCAAGTTTTTTAAAAGCTAAAATATTAATATTTTAATTAATTTTAGCTAAGGAATTAAATTTTATTAATAAAACAAAAATTAAACCAATGAAAACTTAACATCTGTCAACTGAGATTCTTAACAAATTTCTTAAAACTTTTAGCTAAAAATCTTATTTCATTCTCTTTCATATTTTTTAATTTTTTTAATTTTAAAAAAACTTAGTTAAAAACTCTTATTAATTATGGTCTTAGATGAAAACTTAACATCTGTCAACTGAGATTCTTAACAAATTTCTTAAAACTTTTAGCTAAAAATCTTATTTCATTCTCTTTCATATTTTTTAATTTTTTTAATTTTAAAAAAACTTAGTTAAAAACTCTTATTAATTATGGTCTTAGATGGTAACAAAAAAAAAAAACACTAGTATAAACCTTTAAACTAATGTCTTGGTTTTAATTTCATGTGCAGAGTTTTAGAACTTCTTGAGATCGTAAACATATGAATATGATTAATCTAACAACAATTTTGTTCTAGATCTTGGTGATTCTTTAGCTTAACTCGACGCAATTAATATCTTTATTAATCGATGAGTCTCAGCACCTCGTAATAATTTGTAAACCGTAGTAAAGTAAATTGCATCCCACCAAGTAAAATATCTATCTATAGAGGAAAATGAAAAAAAAAATGGAGTCGAACTATAAGCTTATGTTTGGTTTAATTTTAAATGGAGTTTAAGCAATTTGATCTACTTAGTTTTTATTTCTAACGAGAATCAATTTCTCTATCCTTCTTAAGCTTAAAGGCCCTCTCTCTATCAGCCTTTCTATATAAAACGGGGAAAAAAGAAGAAAACAAATACCATAAGTGGTATAGTCTAGGCCAATTCATTTCACTATCTCTCCTTTTTTTTTCCATCTCTTCTCTATTTCCATTTGATTCTCCGACTCACACAAAGGAGTTTTGAGATCCCGACTTCTCAATTATGATGGCAAGAAGAAACTAAAGAGATACGACCAAAGCTTAAGCAAAACAGTGTCTTGTCTTCTGTTGTAAAACAGGAGAAAATGTCTTGTAATAATGGAATGTCTTTTTTCCCTTCTAATTTCATGATCCAAACCTCTTACGAAGACGATCATCCTCATCAATCTCCATCTCTTGCACCTCTGCTTCCTTCTTGCCCCATACCTCAAGATCTCCATGGTATATACATACATACATACATACACTTTCTCTTGATCTCCTCTGTATTCTAAAACTTTGCTCTGTTTTCAGGATTTGCTTCATTTCTAGGTAAGAGATCTCCAATAGAAGGGTGTTGCGAGTTAGAAGTGGGGAACAATATGAACGGAGAAGAGGATTATTCAGATGACGGGTCTCAAATGGGAGAGAAGAAGAGGAGATTGAACATGGAGCAAGTGAAGACATTGGAGAAGAACTTCGAACTTGGAAACAAACTTGAACCAGAGAGGAAAATGCAGCTGGCTCGTGCCTTGGGTTTACAGCCAAGACAGGTCGCGATTTGGTTTCAGAACAGAAGAGCTCGCTGGAAAACAAAGCAGCTCGAGAAAGATTACGATACTCTTAAACGACAATTCGATGCCCTTAAAGCTGAAAATGATCTTCTTCAAACTCATAATCAGAAACTCCAAGCTGAGGTAATTAATCTCATAATTTAAATTCATTTTGTTTTAATTATGTGTTTAACTTCACTAGGGTCAATCTTTTTAGTTTCTTTCTGTTCTAAATTGTGAATGATCAAGCCTTTTTTGGTTAACAATCTCATAATTTCGTCAAGAGTTAAAATATTGAACTTATTGTTTCTTTCTTGTGAAATACATAATGTTCATTATGGTAAAAGATGAATATCTTTTTTTTTTAATGTACTTTCTGAAAAGGTGAGGATTAAGTTTATATTTTATTTTATTTTGATAATAATAATTGGGATCAGGAGTTGCTTTCAAGTAGGGTTAATATATTCGACATGATTCATGACTTTTTAAACATCATTATCCTTTTTTTCTTCTCTCTTGTCTGAAACAGAGATCTGAAAACAATAGCTTTTTTATTCTTATCACATTATACAGTACGTTGTTTTTCCTAAATTGGAATCTAATATTTTCATAAATATGTTTTTTTGAAATTTCAGATTATGGGATTGAAAAACAGAGAACAAACAGAATCAATAAATCTGAACAAAGAAACTGAAGGGTCTTGCAGTAACAGAAGCGACAACAGTTCCGATAATCTCAGGCTCGACATCTCGACGGCGCCGCCATCAATCGACAGCACAGTAACCGGCGGCCACCCACCGGCGCCGCAGACAGTCGGTCGACACTTCTTTCCACCGTCGCCAGCCACCGCAACGACCACCACAACGACGATGCAGTTCTTCCAAAACTCTTCTTCAGGACAAAGTATGGTTAAAGAAGAGAACAGTATCAGTAACATGTTCTGTGCAATGGATGACCAGTCTGGTTTTTGGCCATGGCTTGATCAGCAACAGTACAATTGAAAATGGTCGAGCTGTTTTTTCTTTCTTCTTTAAAATCTTTAATATATATATATTTTGTTTTGTTTTCTTGTTTTGAATTTTGATCTGAAGAACCCATGCATGCATGTTTCAAAAAAATGGAATCTATCATTAGCTCACTTTGAAATTTGCAACCAAACACCACCGAGTTTTTTTTTTTCTTTTTTGCTTTTTCATTTCTTTTTTGAGCAAGTGAGATGTAAAAAAATGGGTAAAAGTCACCTAATTATATAAAAGTATATATCATTATGGCATAACATTTTTCTATGAATATCTATTATGGGGGAAAAAATTATATATTAAAATTGTTTAGTCGTGGGTACTGGCACCATGTGGTCGTAGTCGTCATATTCAGAAGTGGGAAGAAATAAATGGAATACACAATGAAAAGGACATTTTCCATGTAGCAAATTATTATTTTTGTTTAAATCCATGAAATAAATTCTGCATATGTCATGATTTGGTCGAGAAGGTTAAAAGACCCCAAAAAAAAAAAAAATTGATGGGACAAAATCTAAAGGAGTTAATTTGTAATCACGAGACCTTACAAAAGACGTACGATATTTTCTTCTGCGGATGTAGCAGAGCAGACCATCAATTTCATAACTTTTTTTTTTTTCCTTCTTGTTACCATTATCAATTTCATTCACCTTGTGCTTCTTCCTTTTTAGAAACATAATTCTTAAATATAGCATTTATCCTTAGTTTGGTTAGTTTACTAAAGAGCCAAAGTCGGGAAGTTAGTGATAAAAAAATATCATTAAATTATGGTTTGATTGGTTTGAGAAAAAAAAAATTACATCAAATAACCATAAAAAACTATAATTAACTATTTAATTAAAACTTTTTCTATGTAGCAAAATCTCCACTTGATTTAGTTTTTTTTTTAGATTCTTAATTATTTTTGTTTTTAATGGTTATTTGACAAATTCTCTCTCAAAGAACATGTTCTCTTTGTTTTTGTTTTGTTTTATGTATTGAAGAAGCAATAAGCGTTGCTATTTTACTAAATACATAAGCTAATTATATGATTGTAAATTAGCTTATATTAGAGATAAAAATAGTGGTGATTTTGCAGATAAACTGCTAAGAATTGGCTAACTATTGTAGATATATACCCATTACAAATATTTATTTAAGTTACTATATGATGTGTGAAGTAGACGATACTATACTATAAATGTGACACAAGAGAAAGGGAAGTAGCAAGAGACACAGGCACACACAGATTCCAAGAGAGATAGAGGAAACGGACAAATAGAGTTGGAAGAAAGCAAGCAAACAATTTGGGGTTGGAAAGTTGTCACTCTCCTTTTTAATCGACTCTTCCCCTTTTAACCCCTTTTTTCCTCTTCCACATTCAAATGGCCGACACTTCAAACTTTTCGAAATTTCTTAAAGAGATCGATTCTCTTTTCATGATAAAAATTTTAAATTTTCACTGGTTATCTACGTATATATCTAAACAAATTTGAACCAATAAACAATATCAATTGGATTACATAACTTTGTTGGTAATTACAAATGGTGTAAGAAATAGCTTTGTTCGGAATATAGACGCTAGCAACAAAAGAAAGCGACAAAAGATGTTGTAAATAAAAGTTGCTTGGGACCTAAAGATGTGGAGAGACTAAGGCCAACATTTCTTTTAGTGACGTTGATGCAAAAAATTTTAGTTGCCATATATATGAGTAATCGTAGGTCCATATATAATTTATAGTGTTTTCGCTGATTTTATCTTCTAAATAAAGTGGTGTCGTTAATTGAAGTGAAGTGTCGCTAACTATAAAATATCGCATTGGACTAAATCAAATGATATATTAATTCAAAATGATATTATAAAATTTTCATCATATTTGAAAATAAACCAAGTTAAAAATATATATCATATTCCTAAAAAAACTAATCCAAATGTGATGATCCACTTAAAAATACTTGTAGTTTTAGAGGATACTTCAATCCCACCTTTTTTGTTTTAAAAAGATCCAGAGTTCGAATAACGGCTAAGGAAAAAATCTAGTAACATCTTCTATATCTTGGCTCCCAAAAGAAAATTACCAGATACTTTTTAACTAAAAAAAGTACCATGCAAATTATCTCTAGTTAAAAAAAAAATGGTTCATCAGTTGAACTGTACATATATTTATAGTATATGATAAAAATTTAACGCTCTCTAGTCTTCAATATGATTATAAAAATTTTAAAATAAAAGTTGAAGAAATGAGTTGGGGAGACCCACTGGAATCACCCACTTCGTTTCTATAAGTACAAGTTTCTTCTAGCTAACCTTTTTTGGTTTGCTTTGCTTTTTTGAGTTAATGGACCCCTTTGTAACTTGGATGCTTCAACTACACTTAAAATCGTTCCTCACCTCATCTCTTCACGTAATATACTTATAAATTGTACTACTATAGGAATATTGCATGTCTCTATGATAAATCCTATATCATAGAACCATGTAGTTCAAAGCTTGTTGCCTGAATATTGTAAAACAAATCCTTGATTTTTCCATTTAGTTATAAGCGTTACTTGATACGTATATTTAAAATTTTGTAGTTCCAAAGCTTGTGGCCTGATTAACTAAGAATAAAATACGAATTTAATACTTAAACATCACATTTACATAAGTATATACTTCATGTAATTTCAGTAACTTGGTTAAATGACCATAAACCCATATCACGAAGATGTAGGAAGTTGGAACTAGCTAGTTAAAACATGAGTTAAGACATTGTTAGCTTTCACTTCTCCAAATAGATATACTTTTCTTTTTCTTCATATCTTAAATTTCCTAAACAAGTTTTCAATCGAAATCAAGACTTCATATAGACAAAAGTTGTGTGGACAAAACAACTCAGGGGTCAAATCCATCAATTAAATTCAGAAACGTAATTATATCGACACGACACTTATCGTACAACCATCTTCGGTGGTTATATATATATATATATATATATTTAGGAATTCACAATGTTTTATTATAATCGGGGATCAAACTGAAGCAAAATATATCTGATACATGCTACGTGCAAGTTACAAGTCTAAACTAATTCGAATGAGAATGATGAACTGTGCGTCCAATAAAAATCAACTTCAACAAATTAATATGACAATACCACGACGCTAATTCCCATACTTTATAATCATTTAAGCCGCTCGAATTATAGGTATATGAATTTTTTTTAAAGGACTAACCGAAAAATGTAATTCTTTTTCACCTAGCGAAAAAAGTATTTCACAATTACACTAACTAACAATCCGGATAATTATACAGTTATCAAAATATCGAAGGATAGTAAAATTGGTGGTTCGAAAGAGGGTTAAAAAATAAGAAGCATTTATAAGGAAGAAGAAGCAACCATGTGACAGAATCTGAAACCCTAGAGGATGCCACAATATTAAAAAGTTGACGATAAAATGATGAGAGAGATCAAACTTGTAAAATGCGCCATTATGCATTAAATAATGTAAGAATCTTTATGGGATCATGTGCATTCCTAATCTAATATTTTGCAGCTTTGCTGGATTTTAATACCTCATTTTCTTTTATAAATCTCTTTTGAAAACATATATAATTTATGTATTTGGCATTTTTGGTGACAGTGTATCAGATGCCAACATGCATTTTTCAACTATATTTATATAATTATAGTGTGGCTAGAACCAAACAAAGAATTACCCGTAAAGAAGAGCTGGCTATGTGGCCATGTGCTTGCTGCTTCAATTCCTTTATTAACTACTCACTTCCAATGGAAGAATGGCTCAGACGAATATAAACTAAAAGAAGATAAGATCACGATGTATAATTTGTTCATTAACCTATTATATACAACGTACGATCAGATTATCATTTCACTTTGTATACTGTAATAAACTTATTCGAAAACTATATAACTTAAGTATATAACATTTCCTCAAAGAGAACTTTCAGAGAGATGTGTTCATGAAATTGGGTATCATATTTGTATCTGAACTTTTCAAAAAGCTAATTTGCTATTTCAAATTTGGTTGATATGTAGACTATAACTAATGGGAAATATACAAAACTTTGTGCATAATTGTAGCTATTAAACACACAACATTAAGCAGTTTAAAAATGTCGGAATTTCTATATGTATGCTTTAAGTTCTAGCGTATAAAATAATGAGCAAAATAATATACTACGAAAGATAATAAAAGATATACTACGATAGAATGAGTAATCGTATCATTTAAAAGAAAAAAAATTAAAATGTTATATTAGTGAAAATAAAATATAGTGATAAAAAGAAAAGGAGAGATGGGATGCATGTGACTGGCAATGACATGAAGGAGAGTGGTTCGATGTTTTGCACTTTGTTTAAGTGTTGGCAAACGATCTTTCGTTGCCATTTCACGTTGACACATATTTTTATACTTTTCAATGTTTTATAATTATTTTGTCAACGGTCACGGTACATTTTTTGTATACACATACATCCAAAACTCAAGTTGGACTTTGGGACTGACTTTCACTAGAACTTTACATTGATAACGAAGAATAAATAGAAACATAAATTCCATTGACAAAAACAAGGTCGAGATTAATCCTTAGAATGGTATATATATATGACTTTGACACGTGTGTATAATCCTTGATGTAACAAATAACTAGAGTGATGCTTGAACTCTCAATCCGGCTTGATTGGCTCGAATCAAAGAGTATCAAATGGTTAATTATTTTACATATTTGTATCACAAAATAACTAGAGTGGTGCCAATGTTTTCTTCAATTTAAATGGCTAGGCCATAAACACAGTAACTCCAAAATCCAATTTCCGCTTAATCATTTTTTTGTCCGACGTTTGCATAGAAAAAATATCTGGAATACAAGCACAAATATTAGTTTTTATTCAGATTAAGAAAACATGACTGTCCATTAATAATCACTGAACATATCATGGTCATTACTCTGTATACTCAAAGTTAAAACTTGTATTATATGCATAGCAGGAATAGAACACGTATTTATGCATAATTATACGCAGATATAAATTACATGTAACGTGGTGATTATAGTTAGATTTTGGTTGTTACCATTAGTTTGTTGAAATTGCGTTTGTGTTCTAGAATACGTTATAAGAATTTATGAGATTGATGAGCATTTATCCGTTTAGGTGGATACTTAAACGTTTATACTGATTTATATAAGCTGAATCTATATATATATATATATATATATATATAGAATATTTATATATATATATAATATGTTTTAAATACAATATATAAATATGTATATATTTTAATTTTAGAAAATGTACTCTTAAATATTAAATTTAATATTCTTTTATGAAATATACTAAAATATAGGTACAGAAATAAATTTAATTTTGTAGATTTCAATTTAAAAGAATAAAATATATACTATTTAAAAGAAACAACCTTAATTAATATAATATTATATAATTGTAATGTTTTAAATTTTTTCTTATATAGTCTTCTAGAATGTGCTTAGATTCCAACTAAACCGAGTAAACATCTACTTAAAATAGTGTTGGATCCATTTTAAAACACTAAAGTAGTGTTATAATATGAAAACGTGAATGCCAAACGCAAAACTGGTGTTCCTTTCATATGTGATCATCCTTTGTGTTTTAGCATTAATAAATTTTCTAAATATTAAATATGTTGGGTCCAATGTTTGAAAATAAAAACGAAATAAACAAACAATTAAGGCTTTTATTAAAGAAACAGAACACTTTCTGACTTTCTGTACCAAGTTGTTCAGACTAGATGGCTTTTAAAAGTAACTAGGCAAGACACTAGGCAAGACACTATTGGGTCTGGCATTTTGAAAGCCCAATATCATAGTTGTAAGCAATACCTTTCATTTTATTTCTCGAGAAAGAGAAAAGGTTTGAGTTGCAAGAAAGAAGAAAAGTCAGATGATGCATGATGTTGCGATTTTAGGATAAAAGAATTGGTAGCTTTGCTTGGAGGAAAAGATATAATTCGTCTTTTTGGAGATTGTTAATTTGACTTCGACCCACTTCAATTTTCAACGACTCTTTTTCGTTTTAAATCCTTCGATAAATTAACAAATATCATATCCATTCACGCTTTCTTTTTTGTTTCTATATTCTAATTAGTTCCCTGAATTTCTGCGCATGTATCACTGATTGACCAATCGATTAGTCTTATAACACTGGTTTTCAGATTGAACATCTTCATTCTTGATATGTATATATATTTGTAAACTATGGATGTGTTCATGTATTGTTGTGTAGACCATCTGATATCCGTAAACTATTCATATCCTCATTCTTCTTAATGTTTGGATCAACCCATGAATATATTACACCATGTACTCGATTACATCAGTTATAATGCAACACCTTTCATTTTACTTGGGTACATTTGTGTATCTGTCGTTTCTTATCAACCAAATAAAGAAATAATTTTTTTGGATATAAATTATTAGGAAATAATTAATTTGCTGGAAATTTCCATGGGATCATGATTATTAGATAACTTTGGGAGAAGGAAAAGGCGAAATTGGAAAGTACAACAGACCAAACTAGTTATGGGTGGTGCACACGTCTTTGGTGTTGACTAACGACAACGACATACATAGGTTTTTCATCATACAAAGCCTTTCCTTGTCTTTTATCTTTTTTTTTTTTTGCTTCTTAATTTAATATCCCCTGTTTCTTATAATTTTCTCTGTTTTTCCCCTTCTGTTCTCTTTCAGATAACCATAAAGATTCAACTCTTGTTTCTTAATCAGACAAGATTTCAATTTTCTTAAACGAAATTATTAGTGTTTCTTTTCTTGCTCTCTCGAATGGGTAATTGCTTGGAGTCTCCTACAAGAGTAGATAACAGAGAAAGCTCTTTTGGAGGTATGAAACAAAGCTTCTCTCGAATGTTTATGATGTGTGTTTGATCCTAGGTTTCTTTAATTCTGTTACTGAGATGGTTAGCTTAAAATGAAATGAAATATATACTATGTTCTTGTAATAAGAAAATAAATACTCTGCTCTTTTCTTTGCGTACCTTTATTCATTAATTATATAGCTTCTATCAAAATTTTCATTTATTTCCCGGCTAAAGTTTCACCTAATTGAAGTTTTTGATGTTGGTGTTAACCTTGACAACAGGGTCATCGAAGGTTTCTCCTAAACCGAGTCAGTCATCTCGACTCTCAAACCTTATAATACCCTCTTACAGCAACAGAAGCTTCACTAGTTCATGGTCAGTTCAGACACCAAAAAGTGAAGGAGAGCTCTTACCTTCTCCAACGCTAAAGGCCTTTACATTCAACGAACTCAAAACCGCCACTAGAAACTTCAAAGCCAACAATCTTATCGGTGAAGGCGGTTTTGGTTATGTCTATAAAGGTTGGATTGGTGAGCAGTCGTTGTCACCTTCGAAACCAGGGTCCGGTATGGTTGTTGCAGTCAAGAAACTTAAATCAGAAGGGTTTCAAGGCCACAAAGAGTGGTTGGTAAGTTCATCATGCACCCTTATTGTGTAATTTAGAAACAAGATCGCATTCAAATGAAGTATAATAAAAGTGTTGGTGGGTTTTTAGACTGAGGTTCACTATCTTGGGAGGCTTCATCATATGAACCTTGTGAAGCTAATTGGATTTTGCTTAGAGGGAGAGAAGCGGCTTTTGGTTTACGAGTACATGCCCAAAGGAAGCCTTGAGAATCATCTGTTTAGAAGTGAGTAACTACATTTAGATGGAGATAGATAGATCTAGTTACATTAAAGTTATAATGATATCTAAAATATGAATTTTTTTTCCTTCTTGGTGGTTCTTGCTTGTGTGTGTAGGAGGCGCAGATCCTATTCCGTGGAAGACAAGGATGAAAGTTGCGATTAGTGCAGCGAGAGGACTTGCTTTCCTCCATGAAGCTAAAGTCATATACCGAGACTTCAAGGCCTCTAATATTCTACTTGATGCGGTACACCACCTATTCAATTTTAACCTAAAGTTTTTATATATACCAAATATTCTTATTTCTTACCACCTAAGTAAGACATGATTATTGAAATTAATTTGTCAAATGCAGGAGTTCAATGCAAAGCTATCTGATTTCGGATTGGCAAAAGCAGGACCAACAGGAGATAGAACCCATGTGACAACTCAAGTGATGGGCACTCACGGCTACGCAGCTCCTGAATACATAGCAACGGGCCGGTTAACTGCAAAGAGCGATGTCTATAGCTTTGGAGTGGTGCTGCTCGAACTACTCTCGGGACGTCCCACGGTAGACAAATCGAAGTTAGGAGTGGAACAGAATCTGGTGGAATGGGCAATACCTTATTTGGTGGACAGGAGAAAAGTGTTTCGTATAATGGACACAAAGCTTGGAGGGCAGTACCCTCACAAAGGGGCTTGTGCAGCAGCCAACATTGCATTGCGGTGTCTTAACACAGAAGCTAAGCTGAGACCGGAGATGTCTGATGTCTTGTCTACTTTACAACAGCTTGAGACTTTGACAAAGACGGGCTTTACTCCAAACGCAATCATGTCTCCTTCATCTCTATCCGAGAATCGCAGGAGATCTTTGCGTTCAAGGTGAGAACGACGGAGATTTAGTAACCCTTTTTGAGTCTGTAATATATTCTTTTGCAAAGTATGTTGAATAGTTCTGTTCCTTCCGTAGCTTCTCTCGAGATCATAGGTTTTCTGGTTGACTATATGTATGGAAATGTAAATGAAAACGTAGGTTTCTGGTTGATAATAAGATTTATATGACCGATTAACATTTAATGAATTACATGAGTGTATAAAACATAGCAGAGCTATGCTTAACGGCAAAGTATCAAATATTGAGTTTTCTGTTTTGCAAGAGTTCATTATCAAGAGATTCATAATTCGATTAATGATTTGCAATCTTTTTAACAGGTAAGTTTTTGGGGGTGAAACCAGTTTGGATGTGCGTGGATTAATATATATATATATATATATATATTTTATTTTTTTTTCATCTAGTATCATTAATTTTTTTGTAGAAGATTAGATGTTTACATCAAAACAAAAAAGGTGTTCTAGAGATTAAGTGCGACGGTTCTTAGGAGTAGATGTAGTCTTATGTAAAATATATGCTCTCTGTAGTTTTATAAATAAGACTTTGGTTGATGTTCTATGGATAGTGAGGAACTTAGACATTTAAGATTAAAACTATTCATTGTCGTGATCTGTTTTAAACTAATATAGGTAAACATGGAGTCCTGACCTCTCAATTGGTACTAGCTAGAAAATAGCATTTATAAAGGACTAATAAAAGTAAGACGTATTTGTTTTCTATAAGGATATAACAAGATTTAATTCTAGTGTGCTATAAGGCGTAAACTGTGATCTATGAGAACAGTCCTAAGTTCACGTTTAACCAACAACGTACAAATAAAAAAAATACAAAAGATGTGATCAAATAGTATTTCCAAACCAAACTTAGTCTAATGAACTGAGAATACCAAATGAGTCCAGGAGTTCCCCCAAACACTTCAGTGGACTACATTTTGATAGAAAATGGTACCTCCAATGAAGTGCTCAGAGGAACTCTAGGAAACATCCGACCAAAATGATGTTTGTTTTTTTCTATATATATACTTCGGTGGTAGGTAAATTTGGTTTACAAGAGTATTAGGGTTTGAAAAATTTGGAGGGAATGACGTTTCTATTTATAGAGTTGGAGGCATTGTGAACTTAGACGTGAATGCAGGTTAAGGGATTTAGGTGAAAGAATATCAAGAAAAGTGCATAAATCTTTTTTTCTTTTCAGCTTTTTGCCAAATAAGAATATCACACTATACACGCATAGATGCTAATAAACGTACATGTACACTCACACACATGCAAATGTACACATGAATGCTTTGCTTTTCTTGCATGTCCCCATCTATACTACTGCTTCAATTTTAGGATATATTATTAACACATAAGAAAATTAGCTCTAACAGTATGTTCATAATCCATCATAACGTCTAAACAATAATCAAAAATTTTGTTTTAAAAAAAAAAAATCTGTAGTAGATCGTTAATCAAATACTCATTTTAAACCGGTTTTACTATATATATACATGTCGCTAGTAAGTTCCTAAATCAGCTAACGATAAAGGGTCAAGGGTTTTAATTTGCTTCTTACTACCGTTGACCTTTTCTTTGCTTCCCTATAATTATCGTTGTTGTCTGTAAAAATCTGTTATGTTTTTTAGCTTATTGCAAAGCTATCTGATTTCGGATTGGCAAAAGCTATCTGATTTCGGATTGGCAAAAGCAGGACCAACGGGAGATAGAACCCATGTGACAACTCAAGTGATGGGCACTCACGGCTACGCAGCTCCTGAATACATAGCAACGGGCCGGTTAACTGCAAAGAGCGATGTCTATAGCTTTGGAGTGGTGCTGCTCGAACTACTCTCGGGACGTCCCACGGTAGACAAATCGAAGTTAGGAGTGGAACAGAATCTGGTGGAATGGGCAATACCTTATATGGTGGACAGGAGAAAAGTGTTTCGTATAATGGACACAAAGCTTGGAGGGCAGTACCCTCACAAAGGGGCTTGTGCAGCAGCCAACATTGCATTGCGGTGTCTTAACACAGAAGCTAAGCTGAGACCGGAGATGTCTGATGTCTTGTCTACTTTACAACAGCTTGAGACTTTGACAAAGACGGGCTCTACTCCAAACGCAATCATATCTCCTTCATCTCTATCGGAGAATCGCAGGAGATCTTTGCGTTCAAGCTGAGAACGAAGGAGATTTAGCAACCCTTTTTGAGTCTGTAATATATTCTTTTGCAAAGTATGTTGAATAGTTCTGTTCCTTCCGTAGCTTCTCTCGAGATCATAGGTTTTCTGGTTGAATATATGTATGGAAATGTAAATGAAAACGTAGGTTTCTGGTTGATAATAAGATTTATATGACCGATTAACATTTAATGAATTACATGAGTGTATAATATATAAAAGAGCTATGCTTAACGGTAGGAAGGCAAAGTATCAAATATTGAGTTTTCTGTTTTGCAAGAGTACATAATCAAGAGACTCATAATTCGATTAATGATTTGCATCTTTTTAACAGGTAAGTTTTTGGGGTGAAACCAGTTTGAATGTGCGTGGATTAATATATTTATATATATTATTTTCTTTTCATCTAGTATCATTAAATTTTTTGTAAAAGATTAGATGTTTTCAGTTTCTAGGGATTTTGTATAGCTATTTAGAACTCGCCCAACTTTTGTAAAGCTTCTTATCAATCTTATCAATAATATTGACATCAAAACAAAAAGGTCTTCTAGACATTAAGTGTGACTATACTTAGGATTAGATGTACACTGATGTAAAATGCTCTCTGGAGTTTTGTAAATAAGACTTGTTTGATGTTCTATGGATAGTGAGGAACTTAGACATTAATTTAAGATTAAAACTATTCATTGTCGTGATCTGTTTTAAACTAATATAGGTAAGCATGGAGTCCTGATCTCTCAATTGGTACTAGCTAGAAAAATAGCATTTATTTAGGACTAATAAAAGTAAGAAACTGTGTTCTATAAGGATATATAAGAAGATTTAATTTTAGTGTGCTCTATAAGGCATAAACTGTGCTCTATGAGAACAGTTCTTAGTTCACGTTTAACCAACATCGTACAAATTAAAAAAAATATACAAAAAGATTTGATCAAATAGTATTTCCAAACCAAACTTAGTCTAATGAACTGAGAATACCAAATGAGTCCAGGAGTTCCCCCAAACACTTCAGTGGACTATATTTTAATAAAAAATGGTACCTCCAATGAAGTGCTCAGAGGAACTCTAGGAAACATCCGACCAAAATGATGATTGTTTTCTTTTATATATATACGTTGGTGGTAGGCAAATTTGGTTTACAAGACTATTAGGGTTTGAAAAATCTGGAGGGAATGACGTTTCTATATATAGAGTTGGAGGCATTGTGAACTTAGACGTGAATGCAGGTTAAGGGATTTAGGTGAAGGAATTTCAAGAAAAGTGCATAAATCTTTTTTCTTTTCAGCTTTTTGCGAAATAAGAATATCACACTATACACGCATAGATGCTAATAAATGTACATGTACACTCACACACATGCAAATGTACACATGAATGGTTTGCTTTTCTTGCATGTCCCCATCTATACTACTGCTTCAATTTTAGGATATATTATCAACACATAAGAAAATTAGCTCTAACATTATGTTCATAATCCATCATAACGTCTAAACAATAATCAAAAATTTTGTTTTAAAAAAAAAAAAATCTGTAGTAGATCGTTAATCAAATACTCATTTTAAACCGGTTTTACTATATATATATTTGTCGCAAACGATAAAGGGTCAAGGGTTTTAATTTGCTTCTTCCTACCATTGACCTTTTCTTTTCTTCCCTATAATTATCGTTGTTGTCTGTAAATCTGTTATGTTTTTTTAGCTTATTGCAATCCATTGATATATTATGCATAGTATATGTCTGAGATGTCAATCATTATTTTTGACAATTCTCTTTACTTTTTTTTTTGTTTAGAAAAATGTATCAGATTATCTCCAGTTCACTCCATTTTCTATTTTAAACTTCCTTATGAAATAAAATCTTTTTAAATTTTATTCAATTTCTAACTCTAAATGAAGTAAAAAGTGAAATTGTTTTAAATAGAGTAATAATCATATTCATCATTCTACATTTTTAATCCGTGATTCAATTTTAGAGTAAAAATAGAATAGGATTGGAATAAAATTCAACTCCATATCGAAATTACTGTGTGTTTTGAATTAAAAAGTGAAATAATATTTTTTGGAGATGTTCTCATTGAATTCGAAAGTGTAGAGAGGAAAGAAAAAAGACAACATTTGACTTGGACTTCTATCGAGTACAAAGAAAAAATCTGTTAAACGCGTAAGAGTTTTCAGGCCCATCAAAGCCCACGAAAAGTTATAAATCCACTGGCGTCTTTTTGGTCTTTCGTTTAGACTTCCCACATCGGGAAACTGGGAGTAAGTAGCTGCAGAAGTTGCACTATAAATAATGGTCTCGTTGTTCAAATGAAAATCACGCAGCCATGTGGTGAGCACAAAGCGAACTATTCTTTCGCCTTTTACTAAAGAATACCGTGTGCTCTCCACGCTAAGTGGCATACGCCTATTTTTGGAGGGTCCCGCTTTCGAGTGGGCCCAGCATTGCTCAGTTCAAA
This sequence comes from Iljinskaea planisiliqua, assembly GCA_900108845.1. NCBI lineage: Eukaryota > Viridiplantae > Streptophyta > Magnoliopsida > Brassicales > Brassicaceae > Iljinskaea > Iljinskaea planisiliqua. The sequence goes on from FNXX01000009.1 coordinate 4,442,647, forward strand.
TGTTATTTTTGCCTGGTTCGTGTTTGCTAAATTCTAAACCGGTTCTAGTGATGATAATTTTGTTGTGGGTGAGTCAATTTTAATTGGTTCAATGTAATCAAACCGTTCAACAGTCTTTTTGCAAATCCGTAAGACGTGACTGATTATGCAAGGCAGTGAAGATAATATGCAAAACATTTAGTATTATTAAACAGTCCTAAATTAAATTATTGGTTTAAAAGTAATTGAATTTTTGTTAGGAGGAAACGAAAAAGGACCATCGTCTTCCTTTTGCTTATCGAGACTGATTTTAGAAAAACAATTTTGGTCAATGATATTCGTATAAATTATATGTTATTTTGTGAAATACAAAGCAGAAAATTGAGATGTCTACATTGATTTTTGTAACTCCGTTGAAATATTCCTAAGAGGCTAAGACCAACACATATACATCGCAATTACATGAAGAACAAAAAAGAGAGTAAAATAAGATCTACGGCATGAAAGATCCTATGAAGAATGTGCTTCTGTAGCAAAGTGATAGAGATATTATATTCTCTAAGCTCCTTATTCCCCAAAATCCGACTTGGTTCATCTTCAAATTTCCCGAATGTTATTATCTGATGATATATTAATATATTATCTTTGGTCCCTCCCTCAGAAAATTCCATTGCAAAGAATGAGAAGAACATACAGTGGAGAAGTATATAAATATACATTTTTGTGTTGTGATTATAGTTAGAGAAGAAACATTACCAAAAGAGATGATATGAAGCGTCAAATGTCCCCTTGAGTTCCCTGAAACGCTTCATTGTTCATTACGTAGTTGTTTAGTATCGATCTGCCAATAAATACATGTAATGAACACTGAAGTGTTTGGGGGGACTCTAGGTGGTATATTGACACCGAAAGGTTTAATGAATTATCGAGCGGTATTCCAACGATTTAGGTGAGTTATCTATGTATTCAATCTTCTTCATGCAAAATAAAAAGCTTAGATTTCTGAGTCCATTTAGCTTTTATGAACAATTAATGAATGTAACCAAATTAAACTTGTATTTCTTCTCCTTCTCTTTGACACTATGAAACCTGGGACCAAACTAGGTAGGACGAGGAGGACGATGAGGATTCTCTATTTTGAGGACTTGTCACCCTTTGCAATGTAGATGCGAACATGCCCATTATTATCCAGACAACACACGGTACGAGACTGAGACAATTCTTGTCGATGAAGTATTAACTTCGCTGATATATAGGTCCAGCACATGTCTCTTAAATCCGAGGACTTGATCCACTCCACATGCATGCAGTCTCTCCATTTTCATTTTACAATCTTCCTTTCACAATCGTTGAGGATGATATCTACCGAACAAATCATGGATTTGGAAAACAATATGAACTGTGAACGAGTGGCACGAGACAGGTGATTGTTCTCTTGTCTTCGAAAAGAGCTTTCCATAGTTTACAGACGAGCAAGAGATTTAAGTGGAGCCTAAGAAAGTATCTCTTTAGTCCCACGGAAGCGTCTCTGAAGCCATTATGGTCAATTTTATTTTAAAAAGGTTAGGGGTTTTTCTTTTTCGTTGGGGGACAAAGGAAAAGGTTAGGAATTATGTAGTTTAGATGTGCGAAATCAAGGGAAAGATCAGGTATGGTAGGGTTTATAGGTGATAGACTAAAGTACTTTGTATTTAATCTAGCACTTTTGTAATAATCACTTAAACCTGATTTACTTGTATCATCATTTATTGGTTAAGATACTTGGAGCTAGCATCGATCATGTGTAACATTTACTTTCATCATCAGTTGAACAATGTTTGATACATTGGGTTGATTTAAGATCATGTATGAGTTTCGGGTGGAGTTGATTCGATTGTTAGTATATTTTCGGTCAAAGTTCTCTGTCTAACTTGAAAACTTTTTTAAAAACGGTTGTTTAACTTATTTGGAATTATTTTAAAATACTCTGTCATATAATATATTATCATATTATATAAAAACTGATATTTTAAAATAAGTAATTAATATAATAGTAACACATATCAAATTTATCAATCAGATTTTAATACATAAAAAGTTATTTTCAACATAAAAAAATTATACAATAGTTATTTCATGATAATTTATTATAGTGTTGATTATATGTTAGAAAATTATTTTCTAATGTAAAGTTTTATTCCAGTTTATAAAAATTTACAAATATATTTTTTTCATAAAATTCATTAAAATTTTTATTTTTATTAACCAATTATATTTAATTTTAAATAGTATAATTTTTAGAAATCTCTGAATTATTTAAGAGTAATTGATTATGGACCATTTTTGATAAACTAAATCAATTTTAAAATTTTTAATTGATTATCTGAATTTTTAATTATGATTTTCAAAATATAATTTTTGAATAACTTAACACGAATATTAATCTAAATTTATACAAAAATCATAATTATTGTGGGTTATAATTTTATATTTAATATATAAATATATATAAATATATATTTATATATATATATATATTTATTTATTTATTTTTATTATTTGTATATGTAGATGTAATATGTTCATCTTTCCCTTCCATTGGCACATCACTAAGGTCGATATCGTCACATCATGTGCCTCATACAAATTTATATGGCATCTAAGAAAAAAACAGAAGAATAATTGAATAATCTAGAAAGGTATGTAGTCATATCGCACGTGTGTGTGACATAGATTTAAAAATGAAGATATCCAGCAACTTGTTTCATAAATGTTATTCTTATTTTTTCATTAGGATGAAAAAACGGACTAGGTTCATAATTCGTCATATAAAACTATTGCACGTTTTGATAAGAATCTAAAAGTTGACGGTCCATGACTCCATGTGTTAAATTCCACCAAAAAAGAGAAGAAGGAAAAAGCTTCAGGATATATATTGTGGCTATTGGACGAACAGATAAGTAAGAAAGGCAAGAGTCACATGTCCCTTTGCTCTTCAATATATCTCTACATATTGGACCTCTTCCTCCTTTAAAAGGAAAAATGGATTCCACAACTTATCATTGATCAGAACATAGAGAAAATCTACATATTTTATAAAGTAACTTCACGTTTAAGAAATATAATTGCAGTCATCTCTAAAGCTGTAGTTCTACTTACTAATCTTGGAAATTTTAGTTTACTAGCATTGATTAACACCATTTTTTGTTATGTTTCTATAAAACGATGGTGCGGAGGTCCAATCATTGATTATATGTTTTCAGGTTCTAGGATTTTTTTTTTTTAAACACTTTATCTTGGTTATATTGATTTAGAATGAATTATTACATTATATTATCGTAGAAATCCAACATAATAGAAGTCCAAAATTATATGGGTTGCATTGCCATTTTAATGAGGACGTGCTGTTTTAGTTACATATTACAATACCAAAATGGATTTGTTTCAAGTTTTAAGTTTTAAGAATCTCAACAAAAAACAATCATGTCCAATAATAATATATGGGCTTCTAATTTTGATGACAACATAACGACAATTCTCACTCTTTTTTTATTTTTATTGCTTATATCAGTTTTGTTTTGGAAGAGTTAGTTTTGGTAAAACCCGTGGAACAAATTTGAATTACAAAACGCAAATTAAATAGACAGTCAAATTGACTAAAAATTAAAGTATTTAAAGTATACTATAGATCTTCTACAAAAAGAAAATCCCCTAATGAAAAGTTCAATCTTCTTAAAAATCAAAAATTCTAACTGAAAAGGAAAAATTAAACCTACAAAAGTCTATAAAACCAAAACTTACCAACTGAATACACCAGATCGAACAACAGCAATAAAGACCAAAAGAACAGAACGATGATACTTCATCTTGAACACACCAGGACTGAGAAGGAACCACCACTGTCTATACACTTCAAGTCTTCAACAATGCTGCATGCATACCACCAACAATCTGATGAGATAAAAATGACTATAGTTTGTTCCACCACTTCAGATTCTACACATTTGAAACCCATTGATAATATAACGACATTAAATCTAAAGGAAGAATATACAACGGTTCAAGCAAAACTCCAATGCCACGGCCATCAAACAAACAACAAAGCATAAGAATAGGCAAAGAGGACACGGCACCGAAGATGATTCTCCCGACTCCGGTTAAAACAAAAAATAGTCTTTTGAGTCAAGTAAATAAGAAGCTGATGGTGTTCGATCTCTCTGATTTTATGGTTATAGGGATTTTGTATAGTTATTAAAAAGTCTCCCTACATGTGTAGAATTTCTTATCAATAATATTCAAATTTAAACAGAAAAGATCAGTTGTAGGGTTCGATCACACTTGGGATTAGATGGAGTCGTACGGAAAATTCTCATTAGAGTTCTGAAAATAAGACTTGTTTGATGTTCTATCGATAGTGATGAACTTAGACATTTAAGATTATAATTATTCACTACCATGGTCTACTTGAACTAATCTAGGTAAGCATAGAGTACCTAAAGTCCTAACCTCTCAATTAGTACTAGAAAGTAAACAGTAATGGGGGCTAGTCACATGTTGACAAATTTGCTCTAGATTATAGAATAGAGTGATCAAGGTATAGTAGTAAATTAGTAATTGAACAAGTAATTAGAAGCAGTTGAACAAGTGTAAATCAATTCAATATTCTGTATTTGATCACTTACCTAATTCGCCTTTAGCCAACACCAAACAAATTAAGAAAATATATGCATATATAAGTCTAGTGTACACAAATACCGAATGAGTCCGGGAGTTCCCCCAAACACTTCAGTAGAATACATTTAATTTTGATAGAAAATGTTATATCCAATGAAGTGCTCAGAGGAACTCTAGGAAACATCCGACCAAAAAGATGATTGTTTCTATCTTACATTATCAATGTATTGTATGTGTCTTTCGTGGAATAGGTAAGTTTACATGAGTATTAGGGTTTGAAGATCTTGGAAGTATTGGCGTTTCTATATATACAGTTGGAAGCATTGTGAACTTAGACGTGATTTCAGGTTAAGGAATTTAGGTGAGGGAATCAAAATTTTCAAGAAAACTGCATAACTCCTTTTTCATTTCAACTTTTTGCAAGACAAGAAAGATGACACTTATATACACGCATAGATGCCAAAAAATATATTCACATCCATGCAACAGCACACGTTAGTGCTTTGCTTCCAATTTACGGATATATTAGCAACACAAGATTAATTTTAACAAAAAAATTTCTAACAAAATTAACAACGTTTTTAACATTATGTTCGAGAATCCATAGTAACAAAATGTATTGTTATTAAAACTATTTGTTGAAGAAAAAACTCGATGATACATCGTTACATTAATGCTTTGCTCCAATTTTCGGATATAATATCAACACATAAGAAGATTATTTTTAGCGACATATATTCTGTTGATAATCCATCATAACTTGATGTATTGTAATCAAAATTATATACTTTAAAAAAAACTCGAAGATAGATCGTTGGTCAATTACTTATTTTTGAACCCATTTTGCTATATTTATGAATATGTTGCTAGTAAGTTGCTAAATCAGCTAAAGATAGAGAGAGTCAATCGTTCAAGTTGCTTCTTCCTAGTGAGATCTCTTTAATGGTTAATTCTATAGAATTCCTTAGTTACATTCCTAAGACTAGTGCAGTTACATGAAGAATAGAAAAAAAGAAAGTAGAATACGATATACCACACATAAGATCCTTTGAAGGATGTGCTTCTGTAGCAGACTGATGGAGATATTTATATTCCCTAAGTCCCTTGTTACCCAAATTCCGACTTGGTTCATCTTCAAATGTCCCGCATGTGCTTATTATATAATGGAGAATATAAAGCCTATATATGGTCCCTCCCTAAGAAATTCCATTATTGAAAGAAAGGGGGAAACATACCATGGAGAAGTAGATATAAATATGCATCTTAGGTTGTGACTAATGCATAGAGATGAAAGATCAGCAAAAGACAGTGATTATATAGAGTCAAGTGTCCTCTTGAGTTCCCTTTAACGCTTCATTGTTCATACTAATGTTGTTTAAGATCTACCGGCAAATCTATCTAATGAACACTGAAGTGTTTGGGGGGACTCTAGGTGGCAAATTGGCGCCGAAAGATTATATGATTCATTTAGGGGTTTTCCAACGATTCGGGTGAGTTATGAGAAAAACTATGTGGTTGATCTACATTACTAGCATGAATGAGTCATTTCATTTCATAGTTAAAACACTATCTTCCATTGGAGCTTTGATTCATTTGCCATATATATTATACATTTTAAAACATTTTCAGATCTATATTGCTATCATAAATGATCTAGTTTTTTCTTTGTAACATAACAATATTGCTATCATAAATGATCTAGTTTTTTCTTTGTAACATAACATGCATCATTATCTTTTGAGCTCATTAATTATCAATCCACTACAAACAAGCAGGAGTTAAAGAGATACATGTCGGCGAGATCAAAGGCGGAGACAATGGTGAATCTCTTGATGAACACGGATAAGATTCTTGAATAGTTTACATACACACACAGCTTAGAAGCAAGATGCGTTATCAAGAAAGTGCACAACTGCACATAGGTTCATCCAGCAATTACATTACATATACATATTGAAGTAGAGGGATGAAAGAACAAATTGTTTTTACCAATCCGATCGCCACCACTTCTTTAAATGTTACAAACTTGGGCACAAGAAATTGAATTGCCAATTCTTTTATTAATCAGCTGTCCAACTCTGTTCGACAATCTCCTTAACACGTCTGTTGTATTCTCGCTTGTTCTCACTGAATAAGCGAGCAGCTTCTGAATTTGCAGGTGAGTTTGGATTAGGATCACAGAGGAGGGACTGCAAATTGTAAAAACCACAACAATGTTTTTTGATCAAAGATTAATGAAAAGTTTGATAACAGAATTAGATTAAAAAAAAAAGACCTGGATAGATGTAAGAATCGCTGCAACATCATAAATGGGACTCCATTGGTTCTGCAAGATGTCAAGACAAATACTTCCATCTGCGTAGACTAAACAAGACAGGAAGAGGAGAATCGACAAGATAAAGTACAGAAATCATAATTAATGTGGATTATAATTTTATATTTAATATATATATATATATATATATATATATATATATATATATATTATTTTTATTTATATATGTAGCTGTAATATGTTCATCTTTCCCTTCCATTGACACATCACTAAGGTCGATATCGGCACATCATGTGCCTCATACAAATTTATATGGCATCTCCAAAAAAAACAGAAGAATAATTGAATAATCTAGAAAGGTATGTAGTCATATCGCACGTGTGTGTGACATAGATTTAAAAATGAAGATATCCAGCAACTTGTTTCATAAATGTTATTCTTATTTTTTCATTAGGTTGAAAAAACGGACTAGGTTCATAATTCGTCATATAAAACTATTGCACGTTTTGATAAGAATCTAAAAGTTGTCGGTCCATGACTCCATGTGTTAAATTCCACCAAAAAGAGAAGAAAAAAAAAGTTTCAGGATATATATGGTGGCTATTGGACATACAGATAAGTAAGAAAGGCAAGAGTCACATGTCCCTTTGCTCTTCAATATATCTCTACATATTTGGACCTCTTCCTCATTTACAAAGAAAAATGGAATCCACAACTTATCATTGATCAGAACATATAGAAAATCTTCATATTTTATAAAGTAACTTCACGTTTAAGAAATATAATTGCAGTCATCTCTAAAGCTGTAGTTCTACTTACTAATCTTGGAAATTTTAGTTTACTAGCATTGATTAACACCATTTTTTGTTATGTTTCTATAAAACGATGGTGCGGAGGTCCAATCATTGATTATATGTTTTCAGGTTCTAGGATTTTTTTTTTTAAACACTTTATCTTGGTTATATTGATTTAGAATGAATTATTACATTATATTATCGTAGAAATCCAACATAATAGAAGTCCAAAATTATATGGGTTGCATTGCCATTTTAATGAGGACGTGCTGTTTTAGTTACATATTACAATACCAAAATGGATTTGTTTCAAGTTTTAAAGTTTTCATAAAGCTCTACAAAAAAAACATTCATGTACAACAATAATATATGGGCTTCTAATTTTTGTGACAGCATAACGAGAATTCTCATTCTTTTTTAATTTTATTTCTTTTATTAATTTTGTTTTGGAAGAGTTAGTTTTGGTAAAACTCTTGGTAAGCATTTAAAATATACTAAAGTTCTTCTACAAAAAGAAAATCCCCTAATCAAAAGCTCAATCTTCTTAAAAAATAAAAAATTCTAACTGAAAAGGAAAAATTAAACCTACAAAAGTCTAGAAAACCAAAACTTACAAACTGAATACACCAGATCAAACAACAACAATAACGACCAAAAGAACAGAACGATGATACTTCATCTTGAACACACCAGGACTGAGAAGGAAGGAATCACCACTGTCTGAACACTTCAAGTCTTCAACAACGCTGCATGCATACCACCAGCAATCTGATGAGATCAAAATGACAATAGTATGTTGCAGCACTGCATATTCCACACATTTGAAATCCCTTGATAATATAGCGGTTCAAGCAAAACTCCAATACCACGACCATCAAAGAAACAACAATCGTCTTTTGAGTCAAGTAAATGAGAAGCTGATGGTGTTCGATCTACTCTGATTTTATGGTTATAGGGACTTCGTATAGTTATCAAAAACTCTCTCTACATGTGTATAATTTCTTATCAATAGTATTCACATTAACACAGAAAAGAGTTCTAGGGTTCGACCACACTTGGGATTAGATGGAGTCGTCGGAAAATTCTCATCAGAGTTCTAAAACTAAGACTTGTTTGATATTCTATCGATAGTGAGGAACTTAAGATTATAATTATTCACTACCATGGTCCACTTAAACTAATCTAGGTAAGTCTCCTAACCTCTCAATTAGTACTAGAAAGTAGCAATTCTAACTTCGGAGTAATAAAAGTGTGATGTAAACTGTGCACTAGAACTCTAAGGATTCATTTCTCAATCTCTCAGTTGGCTTCAAACCATCTAATCAATGATCATAGGTTATTTCTAATGCAATTTAGTTGGTATTAGCATACATGAAAACAAACTCAAATTGTATAAACATGAATCTATTACAGTTTCTTGAATACAACTACATTAGCAGCCAAACATATATATGTTATACATGTGAAATACATAAAATTATACACTACAAAGTACAAAAAGTGATGCCTCAATTGCGATACGTAAATAGTAATGGGGGCTAGTCTCATGTTGAGAAAATTACTCTAGATAATAGAATAGAGTGATCAAGGTAGTAGTAAATTAGTAATTGACCGACAAACCTGAGGGAAAGGAAAAAAACAATTAGAAGCAGTTGAACAAGTGCAAATTAATATTATGCATTTGATACCTTACCTAATTCGTCTTTAGCCAACACCAAACAAATTAAGAAAAAATATGCATATATAAGATTGATTATACAGTATTTTCAAATCAAACTTGGTCTACTGTACACAAATGCCGAATGAGTCCAGGAGTTCCCCCAAACACTTCAGTAGAATACATTTAATTTTGATAGAAAATGTTATATCCAATGAAGTGCTCAGAGGAACTCTAGGAAACATCCGACCAAAACGATGTTTGTTTCTATATTACATTATCAATGTATTGTATGTGTATTTCGTGGAATAGGTAAGTTTACATGAGTATTAGGGTTTGAAGATCTTGGAGGTATTGGCGTTTCTATATATACAGTTGGAAGCATTGTGAACTTAGACGTGATTTCAGGTTAAGGGATTTAGGTGAGGGAATCAATTTTTTTCAAGAAAACTGCATAAATCCTTTTTCATTTCACCTTTTTGCAAGATAAGAGAAATCACACTTATATATACGCATAGATGCCAATAATTATATTCACATCCATGCAACAGCACACATTAGTGTTTTGCTTCCAATTTACGGATTTATATATCATTAGCAACACATAAGATTAATTTTAACGACAAATTTTCTTATTAACAAAATTATGTTACTAATCCATCATAACATGATGTATTTGTTATTCAAACTATATGTTGAAGAAAAAACTCGATGATAGATCGTTACATTAATGATTTGCTCCAATTTTCGGATATAATATCAACACATAAGAAGATTATTTTTAGCGACAGACATCAAGTTGATAATCCATCATAACTTAATGTATTGTAATCAAAATTATGCTATATTTATGAATATGTTGCTAGTAAGTTGCGAAATCACCTTAAGATAAAGAGAGTCAATCGTTCAATTTGCTTCTTCCTAATGAGATCTCTTTAATGGTTAATTCTATAAAATTCCTAAGTTACATTCCCAAGACCAATGCAAATACATCGCAGTTACATGAAGAATAAAAAAAAAGTAGAATACGATCTATCACACATAAGATCCTTTGAACGATGTGCTTCTGTAGCAGACTGAGGGAGATATTTATATTCTCCAAGTCCCTTGTTACTCAAATTCCGACTTGGTTCATCTTCAAATTTCCCGCATGTGTTTATTATATAATGGAGAATATAAAGCCTATGGTCCCTACCTAAGAGATTCCATTGCAAAGAGGGAAACATACCATGGAGAAGTAGATATAAATATGCATCTTAGGTTGCGACTATTTACTCATTGAGTAAGAGAAGAAGCATTAGCAAAAGACAGTGAGTATCTAGAGTCAAATGTCCTCTTGAGTTCCCTTTAACGCTTCATTGTTCCTTACATAGTTGTTTAGTATCTGCCGATAAAATCTAATGAACACTGAAGTGTTTGGGGGGACTCTAGATAGCACATTGGCACCGAAAGATCATATGATTTATCCAGGAGTTTTCCAACGATTCGAGTAAGTTATGAGCATCTTCATGTGGTTGATCTATATTACTAGCATGAATGAGTCATTTCATTTTTTTGGTTCATTGGAGCTTAGACACATTTGCCATATACATTATGCATTGTAGAACGTTTTCAGATCTATATTGCTATCATAAATGATCTAGTTTTGTCTTTGTAACATAACAATCATCATCAATTTTTGAGCAAAAGGCGTAGACAATGGTGGAGCTCTTGATGAACATGGATAAGATTCTTGAATAGTTTAAATACACACACAGCTTAGAAGCAAGATGTGTTATCACGAAAATGCATATAGGTTCATGCAGCAATTACATTACATATACATATTGAAGTGGAGGCATGAGACAACAAATTGTTTTTACCAATGTGATCGCCACCACTTCTTTAAATGTTACAAACTGGTGCACACGAGATTGAATTGCCAATTCTTTTATTAATCAGCGGTCCAACTCTGTTCGACAATCTCCTTAACACGTCTGTTGTATTCTCGCTTGTTCTCGCTGAATAAGCGAGCAGCTTCTGAGTTTGCAGGTGAGTTTGGATTGGGATCACAGAGGAGGGACTGCAAATTGTAAAAACCACAACGATGTATTTTGATCAAAGATTTATGAAAAGTTTGATAACAGAATTGGATAATCAAGAAAGACCTGGATAGATGTAAGAATCGCTGCGACATCATAGATTGGACTCCATTGGTTCTGCAAGATGTCAAGACAAATGCTTCCATCTGCGTAGACTGAACAAGACAGGAGAAGAAAGAATAGACAAGATAAAGTAACAGAAACAAAGACTAAACCATTTTAAACAGAAATTAGAAGAGAAAAAGCATGGTTTCAGCTTCCTTTTAACTTACTGTTCGGGTGAAACATCCGAGAAACAAAACGAACAGTTGGTGGTTTGTTCGGATAATCCTCTGTAAATTGAAGAGTCAACTTAAAAGTACCTGAAAACAAATCAAGTTTTTCACTGGTACTTAAACCAGAATTGCATCTACAATATCTCTCTCGTCTCTAATCACTAAAAGGTATAGACTTTATAACATTACCTCCATCCCAAGGCGTATCATCTGGACTGTGGTTTACATTGAAGCAGAGAATGACAAAAGGAAGATGAAATGATGAGAATCAAAGACAAGAAGAAAAACACAGTACTTTTCTAACATAACAGCAATAGTTTGTACCCGAATATAACTGCGTTCCAGAGCAAGATGTTGTTGTCTTGAGGAGCACCACTGATTCCAGCAGGAGGATCTTGCTGCAACCTCTTGAAATCCCTCATAAGCCTCTTCCTTGCAGGAGTTGACATCGCTTCTCGACCTCTTCCAAAAAAAAAAGTCAAGATTTGCCACAAGTCAAACAAAACCAGACTAGTCAATAAAACATTTTCAGGATGTCTTAATTGCAACATCTCACAGCAATAACTCTCTCAGATACAAAACGAAACCCTAGATTCATGTCTTGACACTAGCAGGGTGAAACCCAGAACCGGAATTACGAACCCTAGTTAAGAAGATAACTAATTAAGACAGAGCAAAAAAACACCAAATCCTAAGAAACCCTAAATCATCCATATTACAATCACTCCAGAAACTGAAAAGAAGCATTCTAAAAAGGTCATCTCGAGGGCAGAGCAACAAAATAGGATCAAAACTGGACGAACCTGAGATTCTCAAAGATGAAAAAGAGATGAACTTTCGTAAGATGAACCGAAACAGAAGACCTTGAGACAGAATTATTCAACCACCTGAAGAGAGAGAGAGAAAGATATTGTCGGAAAGACTATAGATTTAATTGTGTAATAAAGAGTAGGATTGAGTCGCGGCGGCACCTGAATGTGTCAGCCTAACCATGCATCAAGGAAACGCTCTTCTTTGGATTTATATATTTCATAAAGTTCCAAACTTTTTTTTTTCTTTTTTTTTTTTGTCAACAAAGTTTCCAAATTTTTTAATCTCCAATTGCTATCTGTTTTTAGTTTAATGATACTTTTAACACCCAACCAATTGGGTACACTCATGTCCCATCCTAATCCAGATTCATCGAATCTAAAAGTTCCAAACTTTATAACCATTTTCTAAGGTTAATAAAAGACAGAACTTTAAAACTTGAAAGTGGCTTACAAATTTGATAAAAAAACATGCTATACCTTCAGAATTCAAACCAAGAAATAACCAACAAAACAAAGATAAAAAAAAAAAAAAAAAAAAGCTGAGTAACAAGAGATCATCATCGGTTAAGCACGTCTTTAACCGAGAAGCCAAGACAGTTCTCAAAGTAGTTGGGAGGTTCTGATACGAAACAAGAGATCACATCCCTCAGCGTAATAACCCCATAAAGCTCATTCTCATCTCCAGCCGCTACATAAACCCGATGCACCGACCTTGAAGCCAAACTGTTTATAACATTCCCCAAAGTCGAGTCAGGCCTACATGTTATCGCAGGAATCGCTAAACCGTATTCCTCTCCCGCCGTTGCAATCTTTGTCGCGAAATTCCTCACCGTAAGTTGCCTTATGACAGAGACAAGGAGACAGTTTAGCTCGGTCAAAAGATAACTGTAACCAGAAGTTGTAATGAAAAAACCAAACCTGAAATTGGAGAAGACTTCAGGTTGTAGAAGCAAATATCTGATGTCTCTCATGCTTATGTTTCCAACAACCTTCTTGCTTGTCCCTTCAACGACGGGAAGACCACCAATGTTGTTGTCTCTCATCCGCTTGAATGCTTCAAGAATAAGTTCTTCGCTATCAATGCTAATCACCTGAACCAAACAAGTTGTATGTCACTTGTTTTGCAATAATCCCGAGAGTTAACAGAGTTTAGTTTCTTACCTCGTTAGGGGACATGAAAGGGAGGCCGAGATCAGAAATCGGGAGAGAGGAAATGTGATCGAACCAATCTCTTCCTTTGCACCCTTCAAGACCCTGAACAACAGCAGATTGAGTAATGTAGTTCTTGATATCTGGTTCTCCCGGTTTAATCACCGGCACATTTCTTAACCGGTACTTGGAGAGAAGCAACAAAACACTCAACATCGAACTCTCTGTAGAAACCGGAAGAAAAGGAGCATATCTAAAGGACTTAAGTATCGTTCTAACCTGAAAAGACCAAAGCCAAAACATATCATAACCAATCACTGTCACAAAAATAAGATATCTTCTGTCTTTCTAAAAACTCACTGTGGTTGACTTGAACGGCTCTTCTCGGAGAATGACTTGATAGAAATCTTTCCCCAAACTATCAGCAGCCGTTGGAGCATCTTTCCCAATCCCACGGTCAGCTACAACACCACCAGCAACCGCAGCTCCAACCGCAGCCGCAGCTAGCCCCGCCGCAGCGACAGGACCGGTTACTCCGAGGGCTGCAACACCTAAAGCTCCGACGGCTCCTGCGCCAACACCAGCAGCGGTTGCTGACGTGGCGGACAACGCGATTGCAGCGAGTTCCGCACTCTCTAACACCCATAGGATTATGGAAGAGTAGTCGATGATGCCAATGTATCTCTCTCTCCAGTCTAAGGATGTCTCGTGATCTTTGTTAATCACTGGAGCTGAGAGAATCTTGCTGTCTGATAGAATCTTTACCGCCTCTGACACAGACGTTTCCGCTGGAATCTCAATCACTGTGATCCACACACACACAAAACACTATGTTTTGAAAATTGATTCGTAAAGTTTCGAAATTTAACGAGAATGCAGCAAATTAGTGATTTTATACCAGTAAGACATGCAAAATCCACAAACAACATTCCGATTGAGAAAGAAGACAAATATACAAAGATAGAGACATATACGGATCTTATCTAGTTTTACCTCTGCCGCCGGGAACTTGAGGGAAGGAGGAGACGGGGATGCCGGCGAAGGCAGAGTTAAGGGTTTCTTGAAGAGATTTGGGAAGATTCTTCCTTGACTGAACTTTCTCGAAATACGCCTCGCAGCTAGAAACCGCCGATCTTATCTCTTTATCTTCACTCTCACTTCCCGCCATATCTTGATACCACCTTGCAAAACCCAAATCGATTCAATTTGTAAAAAATTAAGAGCAACCTACGGTTATTGCAGATTCGGAAGAAACAAAAAAAAATCGTTTAAGCTTTTTTTTTTTTCGTGCTCAAGGGAAAGAAAAAAAACAGTGGGTGTGTTTGGTTTCGTGGTCGGATATGCGACGTGTCGGATTGGTTTCGCATTTCTGGCGGTTACGCGGGATTCACTTCATTGTATTGACACGTGTCGTTCCATCAAGTGGTCGTTACGTCAAAGAGTGAACAGCGAAGCAATCGGAGCCTTTTGACTCGGATGGGCTGGATTTTAACTTTTAAGAGAGAGATATATATCACATCTGCTTGATATGGGCCTGAAAGCCTGTAATGGAGTCATGCTATATATTTTTAAAACTTAATTTAATTATCTGAGTGTTTCAAATTTTTTTTATTTAATTCCAACTTGTAAATGGATAGTCTTGTCAGAAAGACACAAACATACAATTTATGTTTTCACTAATAAAACATCCTGATGTTGGGATTGCTATTTCTCGAGTAAGTCTTATTTCCTAGTTCTTACTTAAATGAGGTGTGTCTGCTGTCATCACGATAAAGACTTTCAACTTGAATCCGATTTCTAATAAAGACTTCCAACTATTTAATTTCAAAAAATCATATAATAGTCATGTAAATATCCTATCCTAACAACTTGCATTAATTGATACAGATAATACTATTACTATTGAGTACAAAGATATAAATCGGAATATGATTGTAAAGTCACCGTGTGTAGTAGAAATCGGAATATAAATCATATAGTTTTGAATTCTTGATCAAAAACTAGACCATCGTGTGTAAAATAATTTTTGTGAAATGATAGATTTTGAAACTTTTTATATTTCAGTAGGTTTTAAATTTGGTTTTATTATTTATGTAATTTTCTTTGATTGCTTATACGAACGATGACTAATAAATATACTGACAATGATTTCATACAGACACTAAAGAAGCTGTCATAATATCTCACACAAAGATATAACATGATATAAAAATAAATATGGGTTAATTCACTCACTCTTAATTGGTTTTGAGTTGAAAATCCATAATTTCTAAAAAAAAATATATGAAAGCATAGATGACAAAGGAAACAAAAAATGTATATAGTTATTGCTTTTTTTTGTTTTAATGTATATAGTTACTGCTGTCCAGAAAGTTTGGTTTGATGTGATAAACCGGCCATTTGTGAATATGTACTCAAGGAAGCTTGTGATCTCAAGCCACTGAAGCTCAAGGTGTGACTGTTTGACGGAGATGGACGATCAGAGGAAGAGGAGGAGAAGCTGAGCGATGAGGAAGAAAGAGGGTAGTTTGGTAACTGATTGGGATCATAGTTTGGTCGTGTGAGGTCAAGTGTTACCGTGGGATGAGAGTTGGTGGTGGAGAGAGAGAAGTGGTGAAAAGGGAAGAAATAGCTTAAGCTCGCGGAGGAGGAGGAGGAGCCAGATTGTAATAAGGAGGCCGCAGCGGAAGTTCCGGCAGCCATGTGGGTTGCTTCCATCGGAAGAGGATGGTCGTGAGTTCCTTCGTACGTCGTCATATAAGCGGAGGTATCATCTTCTCCACATCTTTGCACCTTACATAAATCACATTTACAATTAACTAATATTCATCATGATGTTATCATTATCATTTTTTGTCTATAACCAGATATCCCGAGCCGAAGTCCATACTAATCTTCGGCTTCGGGACCTGTAAAAGAACCGAGTATTATTGTCATTTAAAACATTCATAGTGGCAAATCATAACTGAAATTGCATGGGAGATGACTCGAACTCTAGTCTCTAAATTACTCAGAATAAATCTTTTAACCAATTGATCACCATAACTTGGTTTTATTGATTATCATGTTATTATTTACCACTACTTTTGTAAGATTGAAAGTTTGAAACAAAGGTTCGTTGGATCTAGTGACATTACCTCATTCTTTCAATGGAGTATTCTAGATTTTACTAAGAAAATCAAGTCTGAATTTTGGATTGTGAATATTATAGAATGTTTTGTACCTGTTTTCTGACGGGACAAGTTGAGGACATGGAGCAGCGGTAATAGGCTCGTGGAAGAGGATTCGCTTTTGCAGTCTTTTGACCGTATTTCCTCCATTGGCAACCGTCGTTTATCTATACATTCATGTAACATCAATAACAATATGTTACATGTTACATCTCAGATATAAATATTTAACGTATCGTTATGTAGTTTGGTACGTACTGATGGGTCTTCACATGGAGCTTTCACACAAACCCTAGTTTTCTTTAAACCCGGTTGCTCATGTCCCTCCAAAACCTCTTGATGATGATCTTCGTTTCTAGCCGTTTTGACATCTTTCCTCGAAGACGCGTTTTTATTTTTAACATTCTTAGAAAGATAATCTAACTTCATATCTTGATCATTATCCGGATCTTCACAACTTTGAATCCGAAATCCTAAACCGAGTGCAGATCTTTTCTTATCTGACCCGTCCTTGTACTCATCAGAAATCTTGTCCAGACTAATCTTATCTATTTTATCCACATTTTTGGATGTATTCACGTCTGATCTTCCAAGCCTAAGAGATATATCTACACCAAAATCGTCGTTACCATTAATGTCTAGCTCCATAGAAGCTTCATGTTGTTGTCTGATGACATTGGAGACATGCATTTGAAGAGACTTGTAATCAGTAAGCACAGTAGAGAGTAAGAGCTTTAACTTCTCGTTTTCTTCTCTAACTTTCTCCACCTTGGCCTTCGCTGCATCAAGCTCCACTTCCTGTAAATATCCAGCGTACACATATTGCTTACATTTATCTTCACCTTCATATTACATGTGTTTACATATGTGTATATTTTTGTGTTCACCTATTTTCTAAGCATTACACATGAATTCGAATGTGAACAGTATTAATATAGAGGTGAACAAAGATGTAATACCCGAAGAAGACAAAGAATTTGTATACGACTATTCATAAAGGACCCAAGTTAATTTAAATAACTGAAAGACATGTATTTTTTTTGTGGTTTAATTTATGCGAAACATGAAAGTAGAAATGGAGAATTTATTTTTCAACAGTAAGAAGAAATCTGTGATACTCGATAAGACCAATTCCGAAACAAGTAAGTTGACTTTTATAACATGCAGTAAGTATGTTTTAATTTCAAACATAATTAACAAACGTATGAAGTTGATATATGTATACACAGATATTATATGAACATGCTATCTAAAAATCAGAAATTATCACCGAATAAACACCAGAAGAAGATTTAAAACAGCAATAACCAAAATAATTATAGAAAACCGTGGTTTGTTCCTTTTTTACCTTATCAGATTCTGCCATAACACCACCATGAGAAGGAAGAACACATGAATCGGTCTCCTCTTTGATCATGCTATGTATTTATGATTCGGATGCGATCTTGAGAAAAGTTGGATCTGCTCTTTTGGTTTTTCTTCTTTGCAAGAAAACCAAAAAGAAAGAAAGTAATATATTCTCTTTATTTATATGTAAAGTATCAGAGCTTCTTATAAAGAGCCAGGAGCCTACAGACATTGACTCTGCATCTTAATATAAACTAAAAATATTGTTTTTATATTGGTGATCATCACCATGTTACCAGCTCTGTTTGGAATAATTCTCAACTCCGTCTCGATTCTTGAAAAATCCCGAACCGACGACTCAGCATTATATAATAAGATAACGTCTATTGTCATATTATAATAGTATCCAAAACAATATTAAAAAGAATTCAAATTGTATTGCGGTCCAAATCATGAATCATGTATAATAGTTCTTTGTACTCTTTCAATATTAGTTTTCTACATTTTGCATCATCATTTTAGCAGCTATGTACACGTTATGTATAATATATAAGTAACTAAAGCGAGTGTTTACGTTTGACATGTACGGACGTACCGGATCATACTAGTTCTACCGTTTACATTATGATATAAAGCTGTATAAAATCAAGAACTGAGAAAGAAAAAACAATTTTTATTTTCTTTTTTATCTCGTCACTACTTTATACATGCAGGTTTGGACATCAGTTGATCAGATAGAAGGTTCTCAAGTTCAAACGTTCGTGGTAGTAATCTAGAAGATGGAATTATTATCCGAAATTGGAATCTATCCATCTGTTTCAAAAAATTTGGATATTAGAGACTTAGAGTTATATTTGTCTCATAATCAAATTTTCTAGAAAGCAAATTTTTTTATTGAATATATCAAATTAAAAGAAACAAGTTCGTCAATTTTCATTTTCCCTAGTAGTTGTTTTTTTCCTTTTTATTCTGAGAATTATTTTATATATAGTGTATATAATGGAAATGTAGACTTCTCTTTTTTAGTGTAAGGCTCAATATATGTCAAAACTCAAAACTGGTCCTGAACCGGTCCGTTTGAAGACCGCAAGAGTGCATATGTACCAGAAACTTGCAGCCGTTTTACGCGTGTTGAGTGCTGACAGTACTGTCCGGGACTGTGCGTGATTCAATTTCGAACGAAATAATGACACATCGAATCTTTGAGTTTATTTAACATACTAACCGAAACTGTATACAAAAATATTAATAGTTGGCGTAGTTGACTCGTTTCATGTTCTTCATGAATTACTAAGCAAAATTACAGGAAGTGTAAAATTAATGAGTACATCATACAAGAAATTTCAATTCTTGAAACTTAAAATAAGGTGTATAAGGCTGCCCTCGTTATATGATAGTACACACAACAACTGCATTTTTTTATTAGGCGAATAACGTTTTTTAAATATAAAGTATGGCGTACATGACATTAATTAATTATATAATATGTCATAGTTTATTTTGGTTCTATTAACTATTCTTTAAGCAAAATATGACATTATGAATTCCAAATCTTAAAATAGAATGTATAGATTATACGTTTTCCGAGTTTGTTTTCTTAACGCTTTTTTCCTTTACTACAACTTGAGAAATTAAAAAATTAAAAATAAATACTGGAGGTAGTAATGACTTCTCAGTGTTATAGTTGTGTTATTTATCTGAATTCAAATACGTTTACTGTATGTTGTTGACAAACAAAAACTCGCAAAGAGTTGAAATATACAAGTATCTTTTAGTCTCTCATTTATGAGCTAAAACTATTTCAGACATGTACAAACTTATTTATCCAATAATTGATCAATGGAATAATATTGTTATACTTGACTATGTCTCAGATTCATTCTCTGGAAAATGTTTACTTGTTGTTGATTGTGAATGCAATTATTTTGAAAATGCTATAACATATACAAGTTGAACAAAGATCATGTCTACTGCAAATTCGTCTTATTTGTAAACTATAAGAAAGTTAACGCAAACAATTAATGAATGTTTTTATATGCCAGTTCAAATAATTTCTTTGGATTAAAGTATATATATTTTAAGTAATGATAAGGAGAAAAATTAGCGCAGGATCCGGTAACTAGTCTATCATATACATGTCATTACAATCCAGTGGTATTATTATATCTTAGCTAGATGAAATATATATAATTAATAACAAGCAAAAAAATAATTTTATATTACACAACTATGACACTACAGTCAATGATCTATCACGTCGTGCACTAGAATCTATCGCATAATCCTTTATCATAATTATGGCGAAGTCAATTTTAATTATTTTATGTCAACTTACTTTTATAGATTAAAACATAGCAAAAAACTTACGAAAATTTTGGTTTTCAAACTCGGTTCCGGCCGGCCTATAAGATCGTGAAGTACAAAAGTCATCCTTTCTGGATTCACAAATCTCACCAACCCCATTACCTATTACTTCTGACTGAGTGGTATTGGCCATCTTAACTCATCATGTAGTTAGCTAACTCTTTCAATTCAATGAAGACATCCTTCTTTGGTGTCATGTGGAACGAACATCCCATACCTATAACCTATTCATCCTGAACGTTCTCAGCTTGTGACAGATTAACCTGAAGAGCAATAAGACCAACCAAATCTTAAGCATCGCCCTTAATTAGCCAAAGACGACTCTCCATTGATGTAAAAATAATACTATTAAATATTTTAAATGTTTAATTAATAGATAAGATTACTTTAACCTGAAAACAAAACAATAAGTCAAAACTACAATGGCAAAATATATAGTCTTTGACTATTTTATTCACGTCAAATTATCTTAACAAATACACTCTACAAGCAACAAGAATGTTGATACAACAATATGAATATGTTCTCAGCATTGTAAAAATTGGGAACAAATCTTAAACGTAGTTCTAAATCCACCTACATCACATTTCCCAGGAAAGTTTATTTCTGGCTCTTCCCTGAAACATATATATATAACATTTTCTCCAGGGAACATATTTATTTACTACACATAAAAAAACATCCTTCTTAAGATGTTTCCCACACCTTGTAATCTCTGCCTTCAACAGCTATAGACCAGTTTTCAGATCCGCTTGGTGGTTCGTAATGCCCTGGTCCGATCTTCATTGCAACTTTTTCATCTATTATAGCCGCATAGACATCTCTCTCGCTCTTCACTATATTCACCTTTAAAATTTCCAATCAAAGAAGAAAACAAAGGAGACTGAGTTTAGGACCTGACGAATCTCGTAAAATATGTGTACAAGATTGTGAGTCTTACCTCACTCCGACAGTGGAGTTTCTGTCTGTTCCTGAGAGACAGAAGAGAAGCAATCTCAGAACGGTAATCTGAGAAGATATGGTCGAAAAAAACCGCTGGTGTTCCTGGATGAGTCAAGATGTAAGCATATCCTTGCATTTCCTTCCCTTCTGGGAATCTCCAATGACCCTTTTAAAAAACAAAAAAAAAGTTATTTCGTTAAGACAGTTTAAACAAGAAGTTTGGTATTATAGTTAATATGGTAAGAAACAAAAACCTGAGTAGAGCCAGTATCATGATTCTCTATGAATGTTACAGCACGAGATGGCCACCATCCAACTACACCAGGAGGCTTCCCTTTTGGGTCTGAGAGTCTCCAGTATTCACATTTTTGAAGCGCCTACACACATAAAAAAGCTTACCAAATCTCATAAACCAAAACCATATGTTATATTTAAAACGCTCCAAGATGTTGATTAATCCTAGTACCGCATGAAGAATTCCTTTGGTAGTGACATCAAATGCACCAGCAGCGCCACTGGTTGCATTAATCCAGTCAACAATCCTTTGACGATGTGCATCTTGATTGTAGTCCATTTCTCCATATGTGTAACTTAGGGAGTCCCAATATTCACCAACCGCAAAATACGGTTTGCTAGCATCCATATAGTCTTTGACATAACCTCCCCAAAACCCTCTTACGAAATCAAGCCTCCATCCATCATACCCAACTTCTTCTCTGCAGGTGAATCAGGGAATGAAATCAGACTCCAAAACTAATCAGCAGAGATTATATTAGGGGGAAAAAAATGGGAACTTAACCTCATCCAGCATAGCCATTCCTTGATATCCTTCCTAACGAAGTCCTGTGAGTGATCTATGTTTGGAGCAGCATGGAAATTATCTCCACTGCTCTTGTTTCCTCTACCCTGAATTGTACCATCAAGAGTAATAGAGATCATAAGCACCTTATCACCCTCAAAAACATTAGCCCGAAAGTAATAATACGGCAGCATATATCAACAAGAAACTACATTTCTACGCCTTTTTGTTCCATAACTATAAGATCAAAGCTCTATTATTTTAACTCTAAAGAAAGCAAAAAGTTACCTGAAAATGAGGGTCATCAGCAACGACTGCCCTATCGTCCCAGTTCAGACGCCCTCCAAATAGGTTCCATACACCATTTTGGTTCTTGAAGTGTGCACAGCGGTGATTCAAAACAGCATCGCCCAAAACTTTGATCCCAACCTTGTGAAATTTCCTCACGGTATCTTTTAGCTCCTCAATAGTTCCGTATCTGAAAGTTCGCAACGAAAACGAAGGGGGAAGCAGGTATTTCAGATACACGTGATTTTGTTTTTCTTACTAGATGCACACTACCATTCTTAAGGAAACAACATGTACAATGCTGGCCTATTATGCTTGAAAGACAACAAAAACAGCATTCAACCAGAAGCTCATAAACCACTCGAAGATTGAGCAACCCCAGATTTAGGACGAAGTTATAAGCAACTACGCTGTAATAGACAGTCTGGTAAAATTGCAGAGCTCACCTGGAATTCAAGTTGTACAGGTCTTTAGGCATGTACCCTTCAGGTGACACAGATTCTGTTGGTGGAGGTAACCACAGAACGGTGAATCCAAGTGAGGCTAACTCATCGGCTTTTTCTTGAAGTTCCTTGTACCACCTCCCAGATTTATGGGATTCCCAGTTGAATCCCTGGCATAATATCTCAAATCCTGAGCCAGTTCCCGAGGAGATTTTAATTTCAGGCTTTTCAGCCTCTGCTTCTAAAACAGTTTCTTCGGAAAAGGCTGGAGTTGTGCTTCTAAATATGCTATATGCCTCCGCAGCAAGTTTCTCAATTTCTTGAAGAATGTTCTCATGCACTTCTTTTACGTTTGTCTTCTGATTCTTGTGATAGGAAATATCAATTGCCAAGTTCCTTATCTCAGTGATGATTTCATCAGTAAATCCACTATCGGACACTTCTTGATTTGTTTTTCGTGTCTTTCCACTCACTTTAGCAGTTTCAGTTTCAACGGGCAAGCTACTTGAAGTAAGGAAAGGGACATAGAAGTCTTCTCCCCTATTATTTAGCCAAGTATTTCCATTTAACTTTAGCACAAAACATAATCCTTCAAGGTTTCCATCCAGAGAGAATAATCCAAGAGATCCATTCCCATCGTCTTTTCGCTGCAGAAGATTCATATGCACAAAAACTAAGATAGTGTCACAGAAGAAATTGAGATGGGAAAAGAAAATATTCTAATACGAAAGGTAAAAGAAGATTTCGAGTATTTGTTGACAACATGACAATGATCTCTAAGTGCCCGCAAAATATCTGGAAGTAATAGTAAATACATGAGTAGTGGCATCATATGGGAAAACCGTAAAAGTATGCAATCCAGAGGAAATGTCTACCCTGATGCCAAGTTTAAAACTAGGCCTGTACAACCCGCCAAATGCTTAGACTGTTGTCAACATGGCCAGGTGCTAACGAAGAAATAATTTTGAATCTCACGAGCTTAAATTTGAGAGACATAACACAAGTGGTTATTGGCAGATATTCAAAGCTGAATATTCAAATCTTTGCCAAGGAACATAATTCTACACGTACCTGTAAACGAGTGCGTAATGCCTTGTTCTTAAACAAAGATGTTTCTTCTGGGTAAGGTTCAGCTGGAATTTCCCATATTTTACTGCCATTTTTGCAAACTCCCCAGTGGACAGTAACGTCACCGGGTAGATCAGTTTCAATCGATAAAATGTTCTTAGAAGTTTCAGGGCATTTCCTTGCAGTGACACTGACTGAGTTATCATCGGCAACATGTTTACTAATCGGCATCTCCTCGTAAAACTCTTCCAGACCTTTTCTTTCCTTAGTGAAACCAGGCGAGCTCTCACTCTTTTCTTGAACATCTGTACCGGGCTCATCTGATTTGACAATAATGTTTGAGAGCTGCCCAATGGCACCTAGATATCCAAGAGAAAGCAAGTCTCAATCAGATTTGAAGATTCAAGGAAGTTCTGTTGCAAGACTAACTTCCCATTAAGTCACTTGATTGCTTAAGCTTTAATTATACACCATTGAGAAAGAATGCGGAATTAGCTAAACATACGAAGGTGAAGAATGCCACTTACCGAAGCCTTTCTTTGCTCCGATCAAGTTTCCATCATCAGGAACATCGTCCAGAAGAGGAACCTTAAAATCTCTCCCTTTGTGCTGATACCATGCCCCAGTTTCTTCGTCCTGGAAAATAACATTCCTTAGATAAATGCACAACTAAGGGCAAACCAACAATCAGCTTCCTCGTAAAGTGTTAAGCAACCAGAACCTTCAAAACAAAATTGAGAGCTGCCACTGAGCTTTCCAGATTCAGATTAATAGTAACTTCACAAAACGAATCTCCTTCGGATAACTTCTCCAAAGGTGTCTCTATGGCATAGTCCTGACACAACACAAAAAAGTAAACCAAAAGTTACAAGTATTCAAAGTAACGATAACCAAAAAGGAAAAAACCAAGTCGTATACCTTGATGGCAACTGAGCCAGGAGGTCTCATGTCGTCCGGAGGTTGATCCCATTCACTGTCAAAAAATTTCAAAGGGAAAGAAAACATCAAGGGAGTAAAAACATTTCCCCCATTAATATAATGAGGAAACCTCAAGAAATTTCCATCATCAAGGGAACAAGTGGAAGGACCTGCCAGTATCACCCACATATGAAACTCCCCAATGAATGATCCATTTCCCAGGAAGACTACATCCAACACTCAGCTCCCAATTATTCTCCTTCACTTGCTTTAATCGAACATATATCTTCCCTTCCGCCTATCGTTCCCAAATAACACTCGTTAATCTAAGCAAAACCTATAAAAAATCTTAAAGCTCCAAGAACAAACTCTTCTCATCGATTAGAATCAACTCGATCCAACTTAACAACAGAACCAAATGTATATTCAATCAAATTGCGTAAATTAACTTTGCCTTTGGAATATCAATCTCAAATGTCAACCAAAATCAAGCCAGCGTTTGCGATTAAGCAGTATGAAGGATCAACAGTGAATGTGCGTGTCAAGGGATTGAGAAAACCTTTACGATTCGCTGAACGGGGAAGTTTTCCTTGAAGATGACATCATCCGATTGAGAGGTTTCGACGACAGCAGTATCCGACGAGCTAGCGCGAATCGCGAAGGACTTTCGAAGATTCAAGTTGCGAAAGCCTAAGCTCTTCCCGGAGCCGACGCTAACACCGCCGCTTCTTCCGATCGAGTTTAGCTTCTTCGAAGTGAAATGACAACGGAGATTCAACGAGCAAGGCAAGAAGCCTCTAGCTCCGCGGTAGATTCTGGAACTGTTGCGGAGAGAAGAATGGTGGAGCAGAGGCTCGATGGGAACAGTGGACATTGCAAGTTTCGTGTAGAGGAAAGGGAAGAAGATATTTTTTGAAGCGAGAGTGAAGAAGAAGAGGTTAAGAGTCGTTTGAAATAATTCTTGTTATTTGGAGAAAAAGATATATTGATAAACTTTTGGGTTTGGTGAAAGGGAAGATAGCTTTATTGATATTCGAGTAAAGCGTAGACTATTATTATATAATCACAGTTAAAAGCCACGTCAGCTCTAGGTTGGGTCCCACTTTTCCCGTCGGCAAAATTTAATAATGATACGGTTTTTTGGAAAATAATACGATTTTAATCAGATGCTAATTAGTAATTACGTTGGGTTTTTTTTTCTGTTTATAAGATCTGACGGCTGACCGATGAGTTTGGAACGTTTTGAGATGGTTGTTCCCGAAAACGTGAAGCACAGATCTCTAATGGTGGTATCGTAGAGATCTAAAAAGTAGGTAGCTTTTTTATTTAAGAAGTTAATAATTAGTTCTTTTTATTATATAAAATGCTACTTTCTCTGTTCTATTTCTATATAATAAGCTATGATTTTTATCTGTGTGCTTCTTGGTCTCTAGACTCATACAGTCATACTAATGTTTTACTAAAGATCTTGTACTACTAGGTCTGGGCATTCGGGTTTTCGATCGGGTTCGGGTCTTTCGGGTACAAGAGTTTTAGATCCAATAGGTACTTATAAAATATCGGGTCGGATTCGGTTCTTTTCGGTTCGGGTCCGAATACCCGAAAATGTATAAAAATAAAATAAAATTGATTAAATTTAAATAAAAAATAATTAAACTTGACAAATATACCTACAAAATTTTGTATATTTTACTTATTTTGAATATTTTAATTATTTTGGTCCAAAAATTATTCATATATTTAAATTTATAATTATAATTTTGGATAAATTTATTATATTAAGTCAAAATATAATTAATAATTTAGATATATAATTGTCTTTCGGTTACTTCGGGTACCCGTTCGGTTCTCGGTTTGGTTCCGATTCGGTTTTGGTTTTTCGGATATTGAAATTTAGGACCGTTCGAATATTTTATGAATTCGGGTTCGGGTTCAGTTCCTTTATTTCGGTTCGGGTTCGGTTCGATATTTCAGATCCGGTTTTTTTGTCCAGGACTATGTACTACAGTTCTAATATGGCAACTCACAACTTTGTAGTAGCAAAATAAGAGAAAAAGAAAATGTAAATGAAACGAAAAGTATGAATAGTGTAATATTTTATTGGGAATGAAAAACTCTGTTTAGAGTATCTCATTTCTACAGAAAAAAAAAATTTAACTCGCATATGGATTCATAACTTCATCATATATGTAATGTAACTAACTTATGATGTCTATGTTTTGTACTCTTTCCATTTCTTAAAAATTGATGTTTTAACTTTTAAACACGTATTAAGAAAAATTTATTACTTTAATTTTTTATATAAATTTTTTATTTAATTTATTTAATTATTTTAGAAAAATAATAGTGAATGACTTTTTATCTTTTTACACTAAATACTAACCAATAGTTAATTTTGTAAAATGAATTGTATTAAAATAAAATTTTTAATAAAAGTGAAATGCATTAATAAAATTCTAAAAAATCAATCTTTGAAGAAAGGAGGGTAGTATCAATCTTTAAAAATAAAAACTTTATTGACAATAAAAAAAAAAACAATTAAAACCCAAATTTGTGTCAAGCCCAAAACATATACCCAAAACCAGACAGAGGATGTAGTCCACAAGCCCATAAACAGACGAACGATAAAGTATAAAGAGAATCCACAAGGACTTGAAGCTAAAGATAAAAACTAAGTAGCAACACAGTTAAGTCGTGAAGAAAGCTTTGTACTTTGAGATCTCTTATTCAGCAGCGTTTCCCTGAAGTAGACCGTCCCTGATCTGTGTAGCAATGTCCCTAACAGCGCCTGGACCATGCGGTATGAACACCGAGTTCGACTTGGAAGATGCACCAATTTCCTTCAATGTGTCAAAGTACTGAGTCACCAGAACCATGTCCATCACGTCTTTGGAAGATGTCCCTGGAACAGACTCAGAGAAGGCCAACACACTGTTTCTCAGACCATCCACAATGGCTTGTCTCTGACGTGCTATACCAAGACCTGAAAGGTACTTCGACTCAGCTTCTCCTTCAGCTCTCTTGATCTGCAGTATCTTCTCTGCCTCTGCTTTCTCACTCGCTGCCTCTCTCATTCTCGAAGCTGCGTGTCACCAGAAACAGAACATAAACTTTTTTAAAGCTTTTAAGCAAACAAAAGTCCAAGACTTGTGTATATATATCAACAATTGAACATACCAGCATTGATCTCATTCATTGCCCTCTTCACGTGCACATCTGGCTCGATATCAACAATAAGCGTCTGGACTATCTCATACCCGTAATGCGACATAGCCTATTATATAACACAACAACAGATTCAGTCAAATGTTTCACGGGAGATGGCTTGAGAGTGGTTTGGTTTTTACCTTTTCAAGCTCACTCTCAACGGTTTTTGCAATGTCGTTCTTCTGCTCAAAGGTTGAGTCTAGATCCAGCTTAGGTACACTTGCTCGGATCACTAAGCAAAACCAAATCATCGGTTGATTAAGTTAAACTCTCCCGCAAACAAAACAACACAACGAAACAAAACAACAAAAGGAAAGAGATTGAAAAAAACAAACCATCAAAGACGTAAGCTTGAATCTGATTCCTCGTGTTGCTGAGCTTGTAAAAAGCATCTTGAGCACTCTCCGCTAAGGCACGGTATTGAATAGAAGCAACAACGGTGACAAACACATTATCCTAAACAAACAAAGCAACACAAAACCATTAAACAAAACCTTTCAAAGTCTCAAAACCATGGAGAACACAAAAGAGTAAAGCAACCTTAGTTTTGGTCTCGCAGCGAACATCGAGCTGTTGAACACGCAACGAAAGGTGACCAGCGACTTGACTCCCCAAGCACCATGGCAAACAGTGACAACCTGGCTCGAGAACATCGTCGAATTTCCCAAAAGTCTCTTTGATCGCTACAGTCGACTGATCAACTTGGACACATCCCAAAACTTGACCCATTTCTTTTTTTCCTTTTCCTGAATCAAATATGTAAACAGAACATCAGAAAAAGTAAAACATGACAATGCAAGGAGCTACAAGTCAAGTATAAATCTCTGTCAAAAAAATGAAGAGAACAAGAAGTAAACAACAAGGCAAAGATTCTGAACCATACACACAAAGTCAAAAGAGAAATTCAAATTTGTCTTCCCATATATCGAAGGATAAGATTGTTTGACCAAACCAAATTTAAAACCTATTTACTTTCTAGGACAAGTAGACTCAGGTTCTGTAAGATAACCTTAAAACATTTAACTATTCAACAGAATATTCCGTCTAATTAAAAACCTAGAATTGAACAAACAAAATACCCGAAACCCTTCGTCTTCTTCTAGAAAACAGAACCCTAAAATCAACAAGAATCTGTCAATGGAGTACAAAAAGGGGTCCACAGAAGAAACCCACAAAATCAAGAGTAAGCGAAAGAAAATTAGGTACCGAGAGAGAGAGCAGAGATCTATAAAATGAAGGAAATTACACAAAACTGTCGATATATGAACCAGATACGCGAAAGATATAAGCAAAGCACAAATCAAAATAAAAAGGAAGAGAAGGAGAAAGTTGGAGGAAATTACAAGGTAAGGACAAAGGAAGGTTCAGCGAAATTACTTAAGCTTATATTTTAGCAAAGGGATTTACTTTTGTGTTAATCACGACCAAACCGAGTTTTGTTTTGGTAAGTGGAAGAGTCTTGTTGCTGTTATGATTTGCACCACTGATATAAATTCCTCGGATTATAATTATCTTTTATTTCTATTTGAAAGAGATTTTAGTTGACAGATAATTTTATATATATATAGAAAAGTCCTTATCTTTTATTCTATGAGTATCAAATTATTTTTTTCTTTTGCCAAATGAAAAACATTACCAGTTTTACATTAAATAAATTTCACCAAAAAAAAAGATCAATTAGTTAATTAAAACATTAAATTATAATGGACTTGATTTCCTTATTCTCTTTTAGGCCCATGTATAACAATGGTTGGGCCTCGTTACTCATCTTATTATCAGCAAGGCTAAGGATGAAGTTTAAAAACAAACCCTAGTCCTTGTGAATATATCAAAATAAGCTTGGCTCAATTTCGTACAGCAAAAGAAACAATTTTGAAGTAAGACTACAACAAGTTAATACCATTATCACTCGCTGTACATTCTTTGTCCAACGATTAAAAACTCCAACAGCTCCACTATTTACCTGAGCACAACATCACTAATTAATTTGTCCCACCCATTCATTTCTTATGTATCAGCCGATGAAGTAAAAAAAAAAAAAAAAAACATTTTCTGCTCTTTCCCTCTAATCAAAAACCCTCAAAGGTGGATTTTAGCTTCTCGAACCTGTTGATCTGTACTTGTAACGCATTGCCCAGAAGAGATAGTGCAAGAAGTTAGCTGCACTTAAAACACACATTAGCCAGTAGAAGTAGTCTAGTTTATAACGGTTTATCTTCTCTCCTCTAAGCCAAGGAGTATTCCCTGAACTCCCTGTTATGCTGTTCACTATCGAAACGATCACTGAGCTTAGATAATACCCCATTGCCAAGGAAGCCCACGAGAGCGACGTTGCTAGAGATCTCATAGAGGCTGGTGCTTCTGTGAAGAAATACTCTAGAAGTCCAGCTAGTGTGAAAAGATCAGCTGATCCTAGGAAAAGATACTGAAGAGCTATCCATAAGAAAGTGATAGGTAAGGTTTCTTTTGAGTCAAGCAAGCCGTTGTCTTTGGCCACTCCCTTACGTTTGATCTCAACGAGAGCTGCAACCGCCATTGCTAATATCGAAAGAACTAAACCTACTCCGATTCTTTGAAGATGAGTGACTCCCATTTCGGTTTTGGTTGTTTTTCTAGCGAATGGGATGATCAGATGATCGTAGATAGGTGCGAGGACCATGATGAACACAACGGGGAAGACTGGTAATGAAGCTGGAGGAATCTTTAGGCTAGCGATCTTTGTGTTCATCGAAGCAGCTTGTTGGACGGAGAATGTAGAGAGCTGAGCTAAGCAGCAATTAAGCATAATAGTGCATGCAAATATCGGAAGCATTTTGAGCACAATCTTCACATCCTCGACTTGTTGGATCGTGCAACTTAACAACTTATGCTCCGGTTTCTCCTCCGCAGCTCTGTTTAAGAATCTCAAACTGTTGGTTAGTTGTACCAGTGGAGGCACAGCCTCTTGATGACGTGGCTTTTCAAGTTCTGCTTCTGATTCAACAACTTCTTCTTTCTTCCCCTTTGGTACGCAATGATTAGAGGGACTAATAGCCAAATTCACAACAGCATTGCTTGAACTTCCACTCGAGCAACTCTTAACAGTAGCCGCAAGAAGAACCTGAATCAAACAGGACCATATACATAACGTAGAACACACGTTTGTTCTCAATCTCAAACTTAACTAACGAGGTCATAACTCATAAACATACCTTCAAGATTGTGGTGAGAGGACTCCCACATGGGATCTTGTTCCTATAAAACCTTGAACCAGAGAGAAAGATGAGAATCGAGACGAAGATGGCGATAGTAGATACACCAAAACCCCATTCCCATCCTTTGTTGTCTTCTAACCAAACAACGAACGTCACGGCCACGAGTGCTCCGCAAGCAAGACAGAACACAAAGTAGTTGAAGAACGTTGACCTCTGTCTCCGACCTTTAGGCGTACTCTCATCGAACTGTTCTGCTCCGTGCGACGGCAATGACCCTTTTATCCCTCCCACTCCTAAAGCCACAAGATACAATCCTACAAACAGCATCACCGCTTTCGAACCACTCACCGCTTGACACGTGGGACCATCGCACGATGGAGGCATTAAGGACGGTGTTCGAGCTTGGATCGTGAGTACGATCAATCCCTGCACGCGTCCCAAGCTATATTATAATCATTTATGGCCAAATTGTGGTAGTAATTGTTTAAAATGATTAGAGACGTTGTTATTTTTGGGGAGTTACAAAAGAACATGGGAGTATGGGACCCAGGGCACGTGAAGAGCATGCGAGAGGGTTTAACCCTTGTGGTTCGTGAGAGTCAGAGCAGCGACGTGATGATACAAATAATTGAAACTGTTAGGAACGATGAAACGTCTTTAATAAATGAAGTATGGACAAAACCTAATTTTCGTGTGATCTTCTCATTGGCCAATGCAATTTTCTTGAAGAAATCACTTCGGTTACACTGACGTAACACCAGGGTTATTTATGTTTTGGACTCTTGTATATGAATTCCCATACATTTATCGGATTATCCCATGATATACTGATATGTTGATTGTAGCTGACTAAATACATATGGTCCAATGGAATATATATGAATACTTCATCATATAAGTAAATGACTCAAGTCTTAAAAGAAGCCTATATTGGAATTATAAGCTAATTCAGCTATTTATATATATGTAGGTTGCAGACTGTTAGAAATTTAATAATGAATAACACAAAGTTATTATGTATTTATGATATCTCAGTGTAGACCTAATTTTGCTAAACATGATCCATTAAGAATCTATCCATAATGGGTGATAGATAGAATAGCGTTTGCGTTGCGTCAGATTTAGAACGCCAAATGGTAGCCAGAAAATACAATAAAAGCCAAGCAATTAAGATCCCAACCATAGTTCTGAACTACAAGTTTGTTTTGTCTTTTGTAACACTATGTGGCAAAGTCACGAGGGTACGAGTGGCAGATGTTATATAAGTGGACATTATAGTTTCATACCCTATCAAATGTAAAGACAAGATAACACACAGACACACAAAATAAAGGACGCTTTAGTGAAGTTACTGAAACTGAGAAAAGAGTTTTAAAAAATTTTCTTTTCAGACACTAAGACAGTGACTGTTAAAAAAATGAATAGCTGCAAATAAAAATACGGTAGGTCCCTCTCCAACATACGATTTTTATTGATGGTATCACGTATGTCACATGTGTCGTGTTGGGAGTAGGGCGTTGCGTATTGATACGGTACCGTATCAAAGTCACGCTTCTTGCTTTGTCCTTTTTACATCCCAATGCACGCATGGTACGTTGGATTTTTGCTTACAAATGCTTTAACCATAAATTTTCATGTATTCATAATTTTCTTTTTCCTTTTGTGATTATATTATATAATTTATAGATAACTAGATAGATATGCATGTGGATCTATCAATCAAAATGAGTATTATGTAATGTGAATGGATTTATTGTTGTGGTGGCTAGCCGTTTTAAAAAAGTCAACCCTAATAACTTCAAACTTAAGCCAAGGAAAAAAAAACATGAAAAGTAAAATTTCAATCGTCTAACGGATAAATTTGATAAAATTTCTGAGGTTTAGATCACGAGGGTTAGATGTATTAAATTTTAAACCATTTTGTTGTTCTTTCTTCAACTTATAAGGATTAACAAATGTTAAAGAATTAGGGTAACACCATTAATTAAAAAGAGTGAGTGAAGTAGGTCGTACCAGAAACTCAATGGAGGCAGAGATGAGGAAGATAACAAAAGTGGAGAAGAAAGCGTCGGAGAGGAAACCACCAAGAAGAGCTAAGAGAAAAGCTGTGCCCATGAAGTTGGTGACGTCATTCGCTGATTTAGATGGAGACAAGTGCATGTACTCTCTTAAGTACAACACGAGGTTACTTGCATTCGCCAGATACGCTAGATTCTCTAGTATCTCCACAACTGGTTACAATAAATAAAGGAAAAATGAACTCTCAATTCACATGATCCATCAGAGTTTAAAAGGGAGGAAGAAAAGGAGGGGTAGATTTGGAATTTTGAGACTTACCTAAGGTAAAAGAAGCGGCCAGCATGCCGCCGTGACGGCCTTTCACGGCCGCTCTGTTTCTCCAATCGGCGTAGCCTTCCCATCTTGAGACCTCTTCTTCCACTTCCTGTAACATGGCAAGAAACAAACAAGAAAACTGAAAGTTTGAGACAAGACATATGATTCTGTAAAAGGAAACATCATCACACACACAAATGATTTCTTGAAACGATGAAGAGAGAAGAAAAGAAAATGTGAGAAGCTTCAAGAACCCACCATTCTCTCTTTTCTCTCTCTCTCTCTCTCTCAAACTTTGGGGAGGAGAAGTAAAAGAAAGGTTTTAATTATGAGGAAATATAAGAGTGAAAGTGAGAAGGGTATTAGTGGAATTTAAATAGATGGAGGAGAAGAGGGATTGAGGAAGGGTCCAATTGGGTGAGAAGAAAGGAGAATTTGGGCCCTCTTTATTATTAGAAAATGACTTCATGTTCCAATTTTTTCTTTATGCTCTCTTCTTAGGAGATAGGAAATGACATTTTTTCCCTCCTCTCTTTTTTATTATTTTGAGAAAAAAAAATGCTTTACTTCTTAGTTTTTAGGGCACTAAAGATGATATTAATTCCAAGAATTTATAAAGCTAGTAATATAGTGGTGGAATAAAGACTAATCAATCATGTTTGTTTGCCTTTACTTAATATGCAAGTTGATTTAAATGGGGTTTCCAATACCAGTGTCACATATCTAATATTGATTTTGTCTTATATTCTCCACAAGCTAATGACAACATAATTGTTTTGTGAATTGATTACTCACACCATATCATTCGGTAACATGTAAATAATGTTAACGAACAATAAATTCTCCTAGATAGTTCAGAGAATAACATGATAGTTTCACGTAAGAAAAAAAAAATACCTTTTTCACATTTGTGTGGACATAATTAAATAAATAATACACACTATATTTGGGTTTGGTTTGTTTTTAATGGAGAAGGATGCAAGTAAATCCAAAAATAAAAAAAGTTGAAGGAAAGATAAAGGTGATGGAAATTGGAAGGAATCAAACCGTCCACTTAATGGAATTAAAATAAATTTAGTGAAATTAACTTTGTTGACTAAAACAAAATGAAATAGAACATTCACTTAATCTAGACCTATACTGATCATTCCTCTTCTTTCTATTCATGGCAGTTTTGGCATTTGCAATAATAGCCAAGTAACTGTTGTTACTAATTACCTTTTGACGGTTTTTGATTCGTTTTAAACAGAATCATAAGTAAACTATGTATTTTTTGTCGGCTAATAATAAATTATATTTATATCTGACTAATAGAAACTATCTATATCTATAATGTATGCATATTCGTGGATTTTTACCACACGATTTCTCAAAATTCTTTGATACTCAAATCGAGATATAACCACATACACATGACTAAGTGCAGAATCGAAATATGAGAGGACTGAGAAAAGATTGGTTCCGAACCGGGCTTGAAGACAGTGATTAGTTGGATCTGTTGATTGAGAGCTGACGAAATATTTAACCAATAAAT
This sequence comes from Iljinskaea planisiliqua, assembly GCA_900108845.1. Taxonomy (NCBI): domain Eukaryota; kingdom Viridiplantae; phylum Streptophyta; class Magnoliopsida; order Brassicales; family Brassicaceae; genus Iljinskaea; species Iljinskaea planisiliqua. The sequence continues at coordinate 4,477,930 of FNXX01000009.1, forward strand.
CTATGACTTTAAAATATTCAGAATATAAATTAATATCGACAGAGTTCGTATATATAAACAAAAGAAAATGAAATCAACTACTTGTAAAAAAAAAAACTATCGTAAATAACCATTAACATGGCATAAAATGAAGAATATGCTGGAAATTAACTAATATTTTTCTTTGCCAGTGCTATTCTACTATTTTCAGATTTGAATATCTTTATTATTCCAGTGCCATGAATACGTATATATGGTGAAGTATACGATTCAAATTCACATCTCAAGGCTCTAATCACCACGAGGCCTTTTATAGCGACGAATCTAATACTGTTTGGGATGACTTTACGATAAAGTAATCTCATGCAACTAAAGAAACTAGTTGGATAGACAAGTGTCGTGTTTTCTTATCCTTGCAAATATTTTTCTTTTCTCTTTTTTTCTTCTTGATTTATTTCCGCGAGTTTAGGAATTTTGTGGTAACCGGGTTCGGTCTTTATAAACTTTTTTCCTCATAATTTATTGTTGTGGTTAATTGAACATTTAAACATAATCAAACAACATACATATACAAGTAATATAGCCTTAAAAATGGCAAATAATGCCAAAAACATATTTTTTCCTTGTCTGCAACTAGTTTTATGCTTGAACCAAAATTCAAACCACCATTTTTTTAACAAAACATCTACAATATATATTAGTAAAATTAAATATCTATTTGTATCAAAAAAACTAAAAAAAATAATATATATATTTGAATATATAGTTTCTATATTAACTTTGTATTTAAGTGTATAGATTTATTATTTTAGACACATGATTTAGTATGTAAATTTTATGCTAAACCATCTAAAAATTCAGATAAGTTTTATCGTAAATATTACGTTAATATATTTATTTGTCATTTTTTATGATTATGTGTATTATAAAAAATTTACTATTATAAAACTATTTTATGAACTTGTTATAGTAAAAGATTAAAAGATAATAATAGGAAATATAATTATAGATGATGCATGCTGTATATATGTTGTCGATTTTTTATATCTTATGAATATAAAATACCTAATGCCATTTTAAAAGGTACTGTGCTGAAAATAAAACAAAAAGATGTGAAACATAAGCTTTTTGAGGTTTGAAGGACACAACAAATACCAACCATTTTCCACTCCCGCTTAATTGTGGCAGTAACCGACCCTTTCTTTTCTATATATTATTTCTTTCACTTTTATTGTCATTTTTTAGAACTCTTTTCTCTCTTTTCATAAAGCATACAACAAATTGACATTAAAATACACGAAATATTCATAACCAAAGTCCTTTAAAACGCCCGTGAGATTATATCTTCTTTTTATATTTCCCTTTTATCTCGTCTGTACATGAGCTGTGATATGGTTTGACCATTGACTTCCATTTCATGGACCGGACCTGACGAAGCTGGGAAGATTTTTTTCTTTTTTAATATTATCAGTTTTAAAGTTGGGGCCAACTGTGCAGACGTCTGCACAGTGCAGTGTCCAATGATATATACTAGAAAGTTATAAAATGTTGATTATTACATATATCTAATTGCACCTGAATTATTGGACGCTCTACCGTCTAACTAAGTCAGCACTCATTGTCTATACAATTATAAAATCATAATTTTGTATAGTGAGTAATACTATGTAACTTTGGCTAGAAATCTTTTATAATTATATATGTATCTATTACTCACAATTTAATTTCATGATTAATTAATTGGGTATATTAATTAATTAAAGTTGTATTAACAAAAAGAAAGCTCACGGTTATCTAAGATTGGGATACTGAAAATGTATATGTGCATATAATATTAATATATGTAACCGTAGTGATGCACTATATATCTCAAAGTGTTTACAAATTAAAGCTAATTTAGTAGCGTTTAATATTTAAGTATTACATTCAAATCATGATGTTAAAAATATATACTTTCACATATTTCCAACATTATAATGATAAACCTGAAACGTCAGGTGACAAAACGACCAAACTAAATTTTGTTATGTTTTAGATATTGTCCCTTCGATGTTTTAAGTATTTTGGAAAATCAAATTCATATTTACCTGAAACCACATATTCATATTGGCTCCTGGCTCCAATTAGATAATGCCACGTAAAGTTGTATAGCTCACGAATATATTCATGCATGTGTGGTGTGGATAATCAAAGTTGACTCTACACACTAACATGAGGGTTGGCTGTTTGTTTCGCTGTGAAAGAGATTTCTATAGGTACGGTAAACAACATCCCCTCATATTTTATGGTGGGATATGATTGACCAAAACATTTTTATTTAAGAAAAGTAATTGCAAAACGAATTATATATTTGTATATTTCCATTGATTCCCTTAAACTTTCACACTTGTTTATACATATTTTAATCTCTAATATTCTTTTACTTACAACTTCAATCCATTTATCACACATTACACATACAATTAAAACTATGCAAGAAAACTTATAAATTATTAATAAAATTTTGTAAAAAAAATAGCAAAATATTAAATTTATTAAATAAAATCCAAATTGTTATTGAAGGTGGACTATATACATTATAATAGTTTATTTTTACTAAAAATATGGTATTAGATAAACTTTGAATAATATATCAAAATTTTAGATCAGTTTCAATGAACATTAGTTTAACAATTCTTGAATACTTTAGCTTCAATTGGTAACCACTTGATGAATTAAAAAAAAAAAAAAAAAATGAATAAAATTTTATTTGAGAAGTTAAATAAAGAAAAAAAATAAGAATTTATATTCTTTATTGTTCCTCGTCAAATTTGGAAGAGGAAAATATTTCTTAACTAATTCATCAAAACATGAAAAAATAGTGTGGGATCCATAGATTGAAAATTTGAATTTTTTTTTTATTAATTAATATAAATTTTGAAGAACAATAAATTTATCATAATTATTTTCCTAAAACATGGACACCAAAGCTTTTATCTATCCAACTACTATTTAGTTTCATTTTCATAATATTCATTCTTTTTCTTATCATTACATTGGAAATGGGGATATATATATTGAATATAATGATCTTATGCTTCCTGCGTTAACACGTATATACTGTGGAGGAAAAAATTTATGATCCAAACGAATCCAAAATATCTGAAACAGAATAAATATATATTTTTTTTGGAAAAAAAGTAACCCGAATAACAAGAAAAATATAAATAAAACCAACCACAAAATATTAAAAATTTCCCACACACCCGTAATATATGCTTCAAGATTTGGTAGAACCCGACTAAACTAAGAAAAGTCAACTATTCTATAACAAAGGTGAGACAGGTACTCGCAAGCATTCAACGGAATCCAAACGACCTCTCTTCAATATCTTATCTACCATTCTACCTCTAGATGTTAATTAACTTAATAAATATAAAATTTGATTAATCATAATTAAGCCTCATAATTAATCCTCTTCAATATATCTTCACCGTCCAGTGCTTCCGATGGATATCATTTTTCTAATGAAATGTGGGACCCATTCCCTCACAACCGAACAAAACGTATTTGTGTTGGCTAAGTGTCACGTTGACACGTTTTGCTCCCGACTTCTCCGCCGCATGCGGTGGTCTGAGCCCATCAACGCATTGTCTGAAGGTTTGCTACTACTAATCGGAGCGTTCCAAAAGATTCTAGGTTAAACCGTTTTATAAATCCAACTAATGCAGAATTTGATGTTTATATATCTTTTATTAATTGACTTTCATCAATGCATGAAACTAATATAGGATTTTATTCTTTGAAAACTTTTAGAATGGAAATTTATAAACTTTCATCGTAATTATTCGGCGAAAAGGAACGACGACAAAAAGAATAAGAGCCGATGATTTCGATGGGTCATTTTCTATCAGGCCATCAACTTGCATTACATACATTAGTGATGATTATTATAATCTAGTTTGTCAATGAGAATGAGAGATAACGAAATTTTTGTGTGTGTAAAAGTTAGTTTTTTTATTCAACTGGGTTAACTACAATTACAGTGTAATCGAGCTATTTATATTTATGGTAATCCGATTTAATAACATTTATATTACTGGTGAATAGATTAATTCCAGTAATGATATTAATAAATTATTTGCAATGCAATTTCATTATCACATGTTGGATCAAATATATTTCATTGTAAGAGTTGGATTTGTGTCCTCTAACTTTGTATGTGATTCATAATAGGATCATAATAAAAAATAATTATCAGCAAAAAAAAAATCATTATTTTTATTAAAATTAATTAAAATATAGTTAAATTCAAACTACTTATCTATTTGTTTAAGTATAAAATTCGTTAGTTTTTCTTAAACAGTTTAGTCAAATTGAAATATCCCTATAATTTTTATGGTTAGATAGATACTTATTAAAAATTAAACAAGGATTATTAGCTATGTACTATAATTTTCAAGGAGTGTATGAGAGTTAAAAAAATTTTAGTAATATATTAATTATTTGAATCAATTGGTATATAAACTACCTCAGGGATGCCACTGGCCTCAGAACATCTTGAAACCGTCTCATCGGATTTGTTTTGTCCCGACCACCTTTCATCCTTTTTTTTTGAAATAAAAAAAAAAAAAAAAAAAAAAGGATGAAAGGTGGTCGGGAATCCTTTCATCCTTCATGCAACAAATCTTATTTAGGTCTAGGCCATAAATTTTTTAATGTGTCTAAACCTAAATTTCAGTGTAAATAATGCATTCACCTTTCTCTTCTATCAAACGCTTCATAACTTTAATCCATATACAAATTTCAGTCAAGTTCTTCATCACTCGGTCTTAGTAGTCAATCTGAACATTTTTTTAATGGGTTGTGTAACAAAAATTAGTTTAATGAACATATCAATTTTTCCCTTGAAGAGAAATTAATTTTCTCATTCCTTTTAGAAATCACTTTTATTGTTTTCCTACTTTTTGTAGAAAACATTTTCACCAATCTTATTTTTTTACGGAAGCATCTTAAATGCTCAACTTTATATGCATCTAGAACTAAATGTTTTGTTCATTCGTTTGTATTGACAGAAGAATAAATCGACTTGAAACCAATCATTTTAGAAGCATTTATTTATGAAGAATCTTTCAGTTTTTATTTGTTCTTTAAATTATATAACATATTCATTTATTAGTTTGTTTATTGTTTTGTTTATTATTTTGTTTTCCGATTATATAACAAGTGTATTTTTTTTAACAAAAGAATCTATTTGTAATCCAAGGCTAAGATAATTTAAATTTGAAAAAAGGAAAGATACCGATGTTTTTTTTTCCTGCTGTCCACTGGATTTATATACTCTCGCATTTCATGGCTCTTGTTATTCTAGTGTTATCAGAAAACATTTATAAATTCAGAAAAGGGGGCAAATATACCTTTCTTTAGAGTGATTTACAATGTTTATGAATCTTGGAATAATTATACACCACTCTTGGGGGCCAATTATGATTTCGTGCTTTACCAATTTATATCTGACACTGTCTCACATATATGTTTTGTCCTGTAATGAGTTTAATGGGCAGCGTATGTCTTAAAATTGTGCATCATCAAATTCGTATATTTTATATCTTAAATGATTCTGAAAACAACTTGAATTCTTTTAATGAATTCAAAACACTTTTTGTCTTATTTTTTTTTATTTCGGGGTCAAAAGATCCCCAACATAACATTTGATAACATGAAATTTAAACAAAGACCTTTTCATTATGTGTACATTCAATATGTAAACACGAAAGGATAAATGTGTATTTTAGGTGGAAATGGATAACGGTGATAAATGATGGAGTAGCTAAAAATGTTTAAAAGATATCTGAATAAAAGTAGTAGTAACACCATTTTTATTATCGTTAATTTTTACTGTTTTAAGATTAGTAAAAAGGAAACGGTGCATTATTTTATAGGTGAGCAATTACCAAACAAAGCCCATATATAGTTTATGTATTCATGTAGTATTTGATCTTATCACTACCAAGTAATACACGATAAAGGGTAAGGAGGTGATATAACTAGTCAACATTACTATCTTGAAACACTCACACTTATCTATTTGTTTGTCACTTTCTAATAGTGTTCAAGGCCTTACAAATCGTAACAGATAAATTTGGCCAAGTCAGCAACCGACCAATTGTAATTAGGCCAAAGTTCTAGATGTAGCTTTCGGTTAAATAGATATTATAAAACAACTTTAATTCGTATATAACAAATCATCAATATTATAAAACAGTTTTAATTTGTATGTAACAAATCATCAATTTTCCAACTTCTTGGGTATTTTTTAGACTGATATATTTTTCTAACTTTTTCATATTAAAAAAAATATATATATATATATTTTAATTGATTCGATCTTAGCCAACAATTTCAAAACAGGTCTGGTTAACTAGTTCAAATTGACTGATAATTAGCTATATACCCGAATACAACCAACAACGATAACTATTAATAAACCAAAAATGCGATTTAACCTAATAAAAATGACCGAAAGAGAAACATTATTGCAATAAAAAATCCACTACAAAAAGCTTAGTCAAAACAATAAACCATTGGCGGAGAGAAACACAACAGAATAAACAGCAAGAGAAGTGTTCACTTACTCCATTAGTTAAATATTTGCACTCTTTGTGACTATGATAAGTAAAACAAAATGTTTTAGAAGTATAATTTAATATGGAAGGTGTTATTCAACTATGTATTTTAATTGATTTAAAAATCTGTATAAAATTTATAAATCAATGTAAAATTAATGTAGATTTTAATTTAGAGACATACCACTCAATCTAGTCAATCTAGTCAATCAAGTGTTTTAATATATAAAAATCTATAGTCATTTACAAGTTTATCTACTTAGTTGGTCATTAAAAAAATAGCATATTATTAAGCATATAAATATTTAGTTATGTTTTTAATCTATGTACCAGTGTTGTGGATCTAAGTTAAAAAATATATGGTATTTGTCGTTAAATCCCTTGGTCGGCTCGAGTACTAATAAAATGTATGGTTGTGCTGAGTATTTAAACCACTACTCAAATACAGCTCTGAGCTAAGCTAATCACAAGAAAATATATATGTTGGGGTAATGTATCTTCATTATACTATTCATCTACGTATATTATATACAAACTCTTGATTAAACCCTCGTAAATGTGACTGCTTAAGTTAAGTTGAAAAAAAAAAAAGGTGATTGCTCGAGTTACTGTAACTGATTACATTACTCTAAAGAGGCGAAAGAATTAATGTAATCCCCATAGATAAACTATATTCCACTCCTATTTTCAAAAAGCTGTTAATTTTTGTATTTTCAAATTTATCGTCCATCAGACAAGAACATGTATTTCGTCTATAAGTAATGTTTTCGTTTCTATTGAAGTATATTAGTTATTACCGAAGATCGCTGCCTCGTTAACTTTTATTAATGCCTTACTCATGTTTTCCCGTAGAAAAGTTGAATTGCCTTATGGCCCAAGTCTAATCAGTATGGGCTGTCTTCCCGTTCTTACTATTCGTATTGTCACGTCTTGGCCCATTACTCGATGGATAGACATTTGGTTCGACTTTGGTTCGGTTCGGTTAAAATGTCCATCCCTCTCTCTATCCAGACACAAAACTAAATACTTTATTTTATCCAAAACATACGATAACTCGTACATATATAGACCTGGAATTCTTCGTGCACTCGAATAGCGAATCCATGAAAAGGTGACATTTGCTTAGATAAAACAATCACATAGTTTTAAAAATGATTCTTGAGTTTCAAGAATTATGAATTTAGGCCTTACTTCTTGTAGCTGATACTGCATGATTCAGTGTAATCCTTATATTTATCGTCATCCTTAGTGGCAGTAGCAACTTCAACTTTCTCGGGTAAAGCAATCTCTGTTTTGATGGTTCTAGGACCAAAAATGGCTTCAACGAATCTGTGTCCCATCGCATCGGCGACCCATTCTCGAATCTGAAGGAATGATATGAGTTTTTTTTTGTGGAGATGATGGCTTTGTTTTATAGGTGTATTATGCTTCACCCCCAAGCCTTGAGGATTGGAAGAAGCTGGTTTAAACCAAATGTTCTTGTCAAGAATGGAAATAACAAAAAGGTTATATTCTTCACATTGTATATTTAAAAGCCAATATTTTCTCAACATATATTTGTTTTATTTTCTTTTAATTTGAAATGTTTTTTCATCTTAATCAGTACTTTTTTTTTAATCTGTTAAACTATTGGACAACGAAAATAGGTCGAATTCAATATCTGGTCTGCCTGGTAAATGGTAATATGAGTTAATTCATCAAGACCAAAAAAAAATCAATTTAGTTTATTTCGTGCATCAATCATATTATATAATTTACTTAAATGCATTTTTTTATCATTAAGTATTTTCTAAAAAATTTATAATTATTTACTAGATAGATCTTGTGGTACACATAGCCTAATTAATTTTACTGAGCATGTTATACATGATTGACACATATCTTATAGATATAAATTTTATGCAAACTTTATTTCTCATCAATTGTAATTATATAGAGAAGATTTTCTGCTATTAACTATTGAGATTATTTCCATTTATTGTTTGAGTTGTTCTATATAAGACTTCATTTTACTTGTTATTCTAAATAAGACTTCATTTTACTTCTCATTTATATATTGGTCAATGTTAAAATCACTCATTTACAGAATTTGTAACTTATGATAATGGTTGACCAGAAAATTAATTTTTTCCCCCAATACATTGTTTTCTCTCTTTATCTCTCCCTCTAACTTCTCTTATCTTATCTAATTTATTCATCAACCATTACCATTACCATAAATTAAAACCAATTTGCAACTTATGACAATGGTTGACCAGAAAATTAATTTTTCTCCCAAATACATTGTTTTCTCTCTCTATCTCTCTAACTTCTCTTCCCTTATATAATTTATTCGTCAACCATTACCATATAAGTTAAAATCACTCTTTACTAAAACTTAAACTCATCTGCCTCAAAACAAAATTCAGGAGACCATACTAGAGAAAAAAAAGAAAAAAAATGGATGAAGAAGGGATAGTCTCCTCGGATTCAACGACAAGACGAAGGAAGCCTCTCGGTTGGAAAGCCATGCCTTACATATTAGGTAACTATAATCACTGTCCAATTTTTTACATATTTGTTTTCTGATTTTCTGATATTCTGGTAAACTGTATAGATCAAGTTATTTTGATGATGCAGCCAATGAGACATTGGAGAGGCTTGCTTCATTTGGATTGATGTCGAACTTCATGGTGTATATGGTAAGAGAATATCATATGGACCAAGTCCAAGCTGCGACTCTAATCAACACTTGGTCTGCTCTCACCAATTTCGCTCCCATCATCGGAGCTTTCATCTCTGACTCATGCACCGGAAAGTTTGTAACCATTGTCTTTGGTTCCATCTCCGAGTTGTCGGTAAAGTTTTTTTCTTATTTTGTTCTGATATTGAATTGATGTGATCGATTATTTGCTTACATATTCGGTTCCGATTTCAATTTTTCTTGTGGATCACACACAATTAGACCTTCCTGATTGATTGGTTTACAAAAGTTGCACCCTTACATTTTGCATGTATTTGTTGAAACAAAGCCCACTTTTAAAAAATTTAAAACAAAATTTGTATGTTAGTTCTTAAAGCAAATGCCAAATGTAAACAATAGAACCTTTCCGTTTGCATGTAGCATTTGCGTTCACACTTGGAAAATTATTGTATATAAAAAAAAAAATCTTATATTTAATTTTAAATTTTAAAAATGTAACGGCAGACATAAACGTAGAAGTGATGCTTGAAAGTTGAAACAATCTCACACTTATAGTTGTGTTGTGTAAGTCTTTTTTTTATTTGGGGTCAATGTGTAAGTCTTGATGTTGGAATTGTGGAAACTAACAAGAGTTTAAACTTTCAACAGGGCATGTTCGTATTAACTTTAACTTCTCTGATCCCTAACCTACGACCACCACCTTGCGCAACCGGTCAAGTCACCGGGAACTGTATTAGCTACACCGATCTACAATTATACGTTTTACTCTCAGGGCTTTTCTTGTTATCTATGGGAACAGGAGGAATCCGCTCATGCAGTGTTCCTTTTAGTCTCGATCAGTTCGACGATTCGACTGAAGAAGGAAGAGAAGGAAGTAGAAGCTTCTTCAGCTGGTACTATACCACTCATACAATCGTCCAGTTAATTTCAGTGACTCTAGTGTTGTACATACAGAACAACATCAGTTGGGCCATTGGATTCGCTATCCCGACCGCTCTTGATTTGTTTGCGCTTCTTCTGCTTTTTGTGGGTATTCGGTTTTATGTCTTTGTCAAACCCGAAGGAAGTGTGTTTTCTGGGATCTTCAAGGTTCTTGTGGATGCTTACAAGAACCGTAATGTACATTCTCCTTCTGAGGTTGACTATTATCGACCGTTACTAGAGACAAGTTCCCAATCAGATAAACTTGTACTTACTGATCAATTCAGGTAAAACTTTATTATTCTTTGCCGTTTAATATATCCTTTTACTAACAGAATACCAACAATATACTTGTTTTATCTCAAATTAAATATCCTTTTACTAACTTTTTTTCATCTATGTTAGTAAGATTTTCAATATATACTTTGACATAAAACATATATATTAAGCTTAAATGAGAAAGAAAAAAACAGAATACCAAAAATATACTTGTTTTCACATGGGTATAACAGAACTAATGTATTAATTTTAACATGTTTCCTGATTGGTGCTAACATGTAGTTTACTTTTGTTTCTCAATCATTTTTATTTTATGTTTAATGCAATTTTTTATTTCTAAACATTGAAATTTTTTGTTTGGTTTCAGATTCTTGAACAAAGCTGTGATAGTGATGAACAACGATGAAGCTAGAAATGAGGAGTGGAGAATCTGCACCATGAGACAGATCGAAGACATCAAGTCTGTAATAAGCATAATTCCAATATTTGCTTCGAGCATTATTGGATTCTTGGCTATGAACCAACAACAAACCTTCACGGTCTCACAAGCACTAAAAATGGACCTTCGACTTCCCGGTACATCTTACCTAATCCCTCCTGCTTCAATAACCGTAGTATCCCTCTTAACCATAGGCATATGGCTTCCTTTCTATGAAACCGTTTTGGTCCGACACATTGAAAACATTACAAAACAAGAAGGAGGCATCTCATTACTCCAAAAAGTTGGGATTGGGAATGTTTTCTCCATATTGACGATGACAATATCGGCTATTTTGGAACGAGAGAGAAGAGATTCGTCCCGTAAAGGAGTTAGCACGTCGGTTTTTTGGCTAGCCCCGCAACAAGTACTAATGGGGTTTTATCAAGTCTTCACCATCGTTGGCCTTACCGAGTTCTTCAACAAACAAGTTCCAATCAACATGAGAAGCATAGGGAACTCGTTGCTTTACTTAGGTATGTCTTTAGCTAGTTATCTAAGCAGTGCGATGGTGAGCATTGTTCATAGTGTGACTGCTCGTGGAGGAAGACAGGGTTGGCTCACGGATGATATTGACACAGGCAAGTTAGATTATTTTTATTACTTTATTGCCGCTTTAAGCACTCTTAATTTCATTTTCTTCTTGTGGTGTGCTCGAAGGTATCGTTATAGAAACATGTGACAAGTCGGATTATCTGAATACTCATTTCTGTTGTACATTTGTGGCTCATGACATTTTACTGAGGAATATCATATGATCAAAAATGTTTTTTTTTTTAACCTACATAATTGAAAAAATTATTATGCACAATAATAACAACTTCTCTTCAAGAAAACGTATAGTACGCATGGACTAGCTTATCTAAATTTTTATATATCTTTTAATTAGCAGTCCATTCCTGGTTCATATTAACTAAAAACGAAATTAATACATCAAAAATTGGAGTTTCGACAGAAACAAAAGATGGTGGAATATTCAAAACATGGTGGGCAGTTAGATCAACCCTATCATTTGTGTTGTTTATCTTCACTGCAGTCCACATGTTACTAGTAGTTTCGTTAATGAATTACTAGTAATATAATTAAATACCCCATAAATCATAAAATTAACAAAGAACTTGTGAGTGAAAACAGGAAAGTATAACGACTACCATTATGAAATAGTTTACAATCTTTATCGGTTAGTTAGAAGAGAAGGAGAAAAAGAATTTTCTCAAAAGTCACATGTCTCTTGCCAGCTCGTTTGATAAAAATCAGCGTGAAAAGACCCACCCACGAAAAACAACAAAATCAAATAGTGGACGTTAAATTTTATAATAAAGGTGTTTAAATTGTTTTAAAGAATAACAGTCCAAAGCAGAACAAAATGTCATAATGAAATTAATATGATGTGATGAGTGTATTTAATGTAGAATTTGAAAATAGTAAGGATGCAAATGGGAATGCAAATACGGTGGTCGACCGATCCTTGTCATGGTCTTGTACACACTTGAAAACATAATACAAGTCAATGCAGGTATCGTACTCATTGCTCTTAGGCTTATTATTGCTATGCATCTCGAAAGTTACTGATTAGAATCTTCGTCTCTCAATTTTTTTTCTCATAATTTTTATTGGTAATGTTAAGAGAATCTTTGATTTCGTAACGTGACTCTGGCGTAAATGAATTAATCACAAACTTGAAGACATACAAATCTTGAAGTCCCACTTCCAACTCGAAATAATATATATTTGATAAATTTGTTATCTTCATTTTACCACTGAACTATCCAGAAGGATGCACAGTCCCAAGCACTAGCTAACTCTGATCGCACTCTTTGGAAAATCAACTCTGATCTTATCAATAGGAATAAATACTTTCACGATTAACCAATAATAATAGAATTTCAAAAGTTCAAAACTCTTAAAAATTACATCAACCAATAACTCTCCCTAAAACAGTGAAAGAATGAAATTTAAAGAGACACATGCTAGTTGATGAGACTATAAAGCCTATAATTATCTCAATCATTATCGATTAATAAATCTGTTGTGATCACGACTACACAAGCCTTTTCAACAAAACTTAATTAAGAAGCTTAACAAATGAAAAAAAGTTAATCAATTTCGACTATTACATCAAAATTACCAGCTTTGGTTTGACTTCATATATACCGAAAATGGACCCGTCTCTTAACCTAGCATAATATAAACAAAACCTTATATATATAATCAATCCAATAACCAGAACATAAATTTTGAATTCATCTTATCAGTACTATAAATGATAGAATATATATTTGTAGGCGCATATATTTTCCTACAACAGACGGCCGTTATATCCATATATTAAAAGAGTTTAACAATAATGTTTCTTCCAACAGGGTCAGAATTGTATTCCCACATTTAACATGCAATGTTTCCTAATTATGGTGTACTTGACTATAGAATATCATATCAAATATCTCACTCCAACCAAATGACGTCGGTAAATATATAAATATATATGATCATATCAAATACAAAATAGAAAAAAAGCGTGCTTTCTAGGAGTTGGAGTTATCTATCGACCTCCATATACATTTTTCGTTATTCGATTGTGACCCGCAACACACAGCCACGTCTTGAGATTATTCCGCCTATTGAAGCAGATATTAAAAGCGGTCCAAACCTTATGCGGCCACGGTTCATTTCATTTGACCATGGAGAATGGTGAAAGACGCGTATAAGATGAGATGATCGAACGATGTAGAACATGATAACCACAAAATCGAACGGTGATAATCGTATGGACCCACTTATATGGTCGGAAACAAAAAAATTAATAAAGAAGAAACGACAAAAGGGTTTTGCGTAGAAATCGTAAGTCTCTCGCATGCGACAGTGTTAGGCACTTGCATTTGCCTAAAAGGCGAAAAAAGCCTACCTCATCTTTTCGAACTTCTCTATCAGTTTCTGTCTCGACTCACCGATTTCATGTTTGTGTCCAATTTGAGTTCTACAAGTTTTGTCTAATTCTTGGCTAGCTCTAACATTAAGTTTCAGTAATATGTATATGTTTTATAGTACTGATTTTCTTAATTTTAGCTACGCAAAATTACTGTAAGTTAATATATATACATATATATTTATTTATATATATTAAGATTAGATAACACTTAAAATAATAAAGATGTGGAGGATTGGTCTCAAGGGCCATATGGATGGTTCTTTAAAACACGACAATATGTTCACCGCATTAGGTTGGATTTACTTTCAGGATGGTGAGATTGTGTTCTTTATGGGTGCTAATAGTTTACGAAGGAGTCTTTCCCATCTTCACTATGAGCTGGAAGTTTTAGTTTGGGCTATGATATATATTATATGGTTGAGTATCATAAGATTGTCATTGTCTTAATTATAGACTCCTGCGAACTGGTGAAAATAATGTCATCCACTTCGTTATTTTCCATACATCTAGACGAGTTCCGCATGATAAAAAGAATTGCTATTTTCTCTTTATATTTTATAACACGAACCTTAAATTGTAAAACTTACTGTTTGGCTTGTAGTGTTAGGATGAGTTATTGTGATTATGCATTTCTGAGTTTTCCGGTTCAGAATTTTAAACCATTATCTATTTTAAGTAACTTTTGATAAAAACAAAATTTGATGTGCATGTGGATTTAAGTGCGCATCAAATTTATGATGTTTTTAAGTATGATTGTTTCTTTCATTTTTTTAATTAAAAAAGCTCATGTGTTAGTTTTAGCTACTAATATTATTTTATTCCAAGAAAGTATTTCGACAAGCAAATTTTGACCGATTAACAGTAATTAAAACACACTGTCTAGTCAAACTTTTGTTTAAGGAAATGAATGAAAAAAAAAAAAAAATCCTTTTACATTATTATCTATGATATTCATATTACTTATAGGTGAAGATAAAATGTCATATATATCATACCATATATGATTGACAACATACATTAAAATGCGTGAGATGTATCATCATCCATACGGGACCATACAAATCTAATTTACCGTACGTATTATATTATCTTCGCAATGCAATGTATTGAACCGCCAACAAATGTATGAAACATGGAAGGTTCACAATACGTGGAACAATAATGTTTCGTGCGATGTAAGAAAAAAAAAACATAGCACTAAAATAACGTTCTTTTTCGCAACTTCTCACGTGGAGGCTACTAGTGGCGAACGTCATTCAAATTCACCCACACCCACCATATAATATCTACTCACTCCCTTATATATACATATGTACACACTTCCACATTACACCCAAAAAAGCTTCTAACAGAGAGAAAGTGGACGAGTGATGTGCCCATTCTCGACATTTATCAATCACTTAATGTAAATACCTTTCTATATTACAAAAAAGTGAGAATCTAATCTCACAACATTCATTCCACCCTTCAAATCGAAGTGAGAATATATATTCTGAGTGTAGTTATATATCTTAGAGATGGTTTTGAAGGATGGAGAGGACGGTGCTTCTTTGCCACTACCGTCCGGTAGTTTCTCCAAATCTTCACCGCCGCCGCCGGAGATGGATGTTGTTGATTCGTACAATCGGAAAAGTTCGTCGGATTCTTTTTCCGATGGTGAGAAGGTTGAGAAAAAGCCTGGAGGCTGGAGAGCCATCACGTTCATTTTAGGTATATGCTTTTTTTTTTTTTGGTTCGTGAACGTAATTTATGTTTTTAGTTAACCAAATCCTTGACCTTTCCTTAGATTCCATAATTGGATATATAATTCTAGAAAAAAAACAATAGATATGTTATTATATCCTTGACATATAATTAATTAGCCGGTTCAAGATCACATTTTTGCCTAAATCCCTGCATATAATAGACGGAAAAAGAAAGGAAAGTTATGTAATTGATCATGTTGTTGTTAATTAATTAAAAATAACAGAAAATCAAAGAATGGGCGTATAATATTTTCAACCGATCAAGAATTATACAAATTTTGTTTTTATGTTTTTCTCCAAAGAATTATATCATATTATATTCTTGTAACCGTCGGTTTGATCAAGTATGACCCTCGTCCATCTGCCTAGTTTATAATCGAAACGTAATGAAAACTGTAACGTATCATATTTGTTAGTTCATTATCTTTTATTATTGTCTTTTAAAAACGTATCATATTTGTGAGTTTATTTGCTGACACTTTGAAAATAAAGATAACTAATAAAGTGGGTTGAAACAGGAAATGAAACGCTTGAGAGACTGGGAACTATTGGGTTGTTGTCAAACTTCATGGTGTATCTAACTAGAGTGTTCCACTTAGAACAAGTCGACGCTTCAAATGTCATCAACATTTGGTCTGGTTTCACCAATCTCACTCCTCTCGTCGGCGCGTTTATCTCAGACGCTTACGTCGGCCGTTTCAAGACCATCGCTTTCGCCTCATTTGCAACCCTCCTCGTACGTCTTACTAAAATCTCTTCAATTTACTTGAAATTATAATCTTAATGCGTCTACAAATACACACTTACGTATGAACATTACTAGAATTAGTAACATTATTGACTCATAAACATACTAATTCTATAACTCTATATATATGTATATGCTGTTATGTGGTGAAGATACATGATACCTGGCACATAATTTCATCGCGCACGTGGACGTGATAGTAACTACAGTACGTTAGGACAAACTTTATTTAAGAAATATATTCAACAAAATTTATAATACTCCTACTAAAACTTCACAATATATAGTTCCCTAAAATCCTATATAATATTTTGTTCCAATTTATTGCTTTTGTATCGTACGAAAACGCATGAAACTATAGAGGGACCACGACGCTCTCAAGGACGATAAGGTCGGTCTATTATGTGAATCATATAAAGAAAAGCATTCCTTGGTACATAAATTGTTGTCGGTACTTAACTTGGGCTCACTTTGTATATCTATCACCCAAAATAAGTTTTTATAATAAAACTATATATATCTCATTGAAAGAACTTTTGTTGTGTTGATAAAAACAACTTTGATTAAGTGGTTACACATTTTCCATTAAAGAAGTTCCGTAGTAGAACAGAGTTTTTATCTTGGAAATAAAGAGAAGTGCGTCGAAAAGGAAGAACATGCACAAGTGGTCGATATAGTTGATAATGAGAGTGTCCAATAATTGAATTTCCAAATGGTATAGCTAACTGAAAGATGTGTAGATTTGGTCTATCACAGTGACGTAACGTAACGTAAAGTATAAAGATAGTTACTTTTCTAAAGTCTCCTTCACTCATTATTAGTTATAAAATAATGATCGCATCCACTTGTTAATATATATTTTAGGATAGATTAATTAGACTGTTCAATTTTAATTAAAAATAAAATCACACCACTTTTTATTTTCTATAAGTTTTTCATGAGTTTCTGAGTTCTAATTTGAAAATCTTTCTCCATTCTCTCTTTTAATTTTTTTTTTATATAACGAAAGATATTTCCAATGAACGTGTATCTTTTGTTTTTTTTTCTTGCCTTTTTAGTTATTTAAACAAGGAACCTAAACTGTTAGAATTAACTACTCATATCACTATATTGGGATTTGGGGTTACAACAACAAAAAATATGATATTAGGTTCTACGTCATGATCAATTTGTCACCAACTCGTACCTAATCGAAGGAATATCACCTTTTAACCATATGAAGTCAAACCTAATTAAGACTAGTGTTAACTTAAACAAATTGTTTGTCTCTGATCTCATAACTTCAATCTATATCCCACAATATTGTTTTCCTTTCCAAGTACCTAATCAAAGTAATATTATCTTTCAATCATAATGAGGTCAACCCTAATTAAAACTATTGTTTACTTTATCAATTGTTTGTTTGTATCTGATTGCATTACTTCAATCTATCCCACATTAGTTATTGTTTGCCTTTTCAAGATTAAATAATCACTATTCAATATAATTTCAAGGTATAGATAACTAATGATAATAGGTTTGGAAAACGAATGATAAGTAGATTAGTAATGTTTAATCAATCATTTTAAATCTACAGGGACTAGTGACATTAACACTCACAGCATCGCTTCCTCAACTCCACCCAGCAACATGCAACAGCAAAGATCCAGTGAGTTGTGGCGGTCCGAACAGGCTCCAATTCGGAATTTTGCTATTAGGTCTCGGTTTCCTCTCCATAGGCAGTGGAGGAATACGACCATGCAGCATCCCTTTTGGTGTTGACCAGTTCGACCAACGAACTGAGGAAGGGATCAAAGGAGTGGCCAGTTTCTTCAACTGGTATTACATGACTTTCACTGTGGTTCTGCTTATTACACAGACCGTGGTTGTGTATATCCAAGACCAAGTCAGCTGGATCATCGGCTTTAGTGTACCCACTGGACTGATGGCTTTGGCGGTTGTTATGTTTTTCGCCGGAATGAAGCTTTACGTCTACGTTAAACCAGAGGGAAGTATATTCTCTGGTATAGCTCAAGTGGTTGTGGCAGCTCGTAAGAAGCGAAAGATGAAGCTCCCAGCAGAAGATGACGGCACTGTGAACTACTATGATCCGCCCGTAAAAGATAGCGTGTTATCCAAGTTACACCATAGTAACCAATTCAGGTACTTTAGTTATTCATTTACGTTTCGACATTTATTACATGCTTTTAAAATATATATGCACTAGATAATTTGACTTCCAATTTTTTTTCCAAAACAAAAATTGCAAAAGATGATAAAGATATAAATAAATTTGTTCATCTATTGTGTGTTTAAAAAAAAATAAAAATAACATGGATTCACGTCGAATTGTTATATAAAACAGGTTGTTTATTTATTTTCCAATTGCATGTCTAACAAATAAGCACATTTTAACCTTTATAATCTAATTAAAATTGCATAAAATCAGGTTTCTAGACCACGCGGCGGTGATAGTAGAAGGCGATCTAACACCCGAAGGAGTTCCAGCGAACAAGTGGCGTTTATGCAGCATTCAAGAAGTGGAAGAAGTGAAGTGTTTGATCCGAATCGTTCCTGTTTGGTCGGCCGGAATAATATCACTTGCGGCAATGTCACAACAAGGAACTTTCACGGTCTCTCAAGCTTTGAAAATGGACCGACACATGGGTCCCAATTTCGAGATTCCCGCCGGTTCTCTCTCCGTCATCTCTCTCCTCACCATCGGCGTCTTTCTTCCCTTATACGACCGCGTTTTAGTCCCGCTCCTCCGCCGCATCACCGGCCATAAATCCGGAATCACACTCCTCCAACGTATAGGGACAGGCATCGTCTTCGCCATCCTTTCCATGATCGTTGCCGGGCTCGTGGAACGCATGAGACGCATGCGCTCCATCAACGCCGGAGATCCGGCCGGGATGACTCCGATGTCGGTGTTTTGGCTCTCGCCGCAGCTTGTTCTGATGGGACTATGCGAAGCATTCAATATTATCGGACAGATTGAGTTCTTCAACAGTCAGTTTCCAGAGCACATGAGAAGCATCGCTAACTCTCTCTTCTCTTTGTCCTTCGCCGGTTCGAACTACCTTAGCAGTTTGATAGTGACGACTGTTCATAAATTCTCCGGTGGTCGTGACCGTCCTGATTGGCTCAACAAGAATCTCAACGCGGGAAAATTGGATTACTTCTACTATCTGATCGCGGTTTTGGGTGTGTTTAACCTGGTTTATTTTTGGTATTGTGCTCGAGGATACCGGTACAAGGTCGGTTTACAGATGGGAGATTTCGAGGACAAGAGTTCCTCTGATGTTGAGATGAGTTCCAAAACACATCTGAAATGATTTAATTATCTGGTTAGGAGCAATAAGAAGATGATCGATGTTGTTGTATAATAATTATTATGATAATGTATGTATCTATTATATCATATATAAGAACTAGATTATATAATAAAAGTTTACATTTTATTATAAGAACTACTGAACTAGATTTTATTGGAAAGTTTACAGTGTAGTTTAATTTGTTGAATCTGTCACAACGTTTTGAAAACCGAACCGATAATTGATCTGGTATCGTCATTCAATTTTTCATTAAATAAAATAATATATGCGAAAAATGAACAACATAAAACCGAGAAAAGAAAACTAACAAGGCAACTAATTAAGCGTCTGTTAAAGGTTTAAACATCATTGTCAATTTGTCAAATCATGAGAGTGGATAAAAAAGTTATATTCTAAAAACATATGATACAAATTATCATCAAAGAAAAACAAAATTAAAATGAGATAATAGTCATATACTATATAAATAAACAAAATTATATACATGATCACTAACATAAAAAAAATTGAGAACAAAAGAAAGCATATAATGATAAAAAAAAAAAAACTAAAAGCAGAGGAAGATTTGGGTAAAGTATCACATGCAGATATAAATATTTAATTTGGATAAAAATAACGAAGTTAATATGGTTCAACCTAACAACACTAGATTAACCAAGGAAAATTTGGGTAATATGACGTTGAGGCTGGTCAACTTAAAAATGTAGCGGTTTGGGAAGCCGCCAAATCAAACCGCTATATAGCCTCGCCATTTAACGGTTACTCTAAACCGCCATCGTTGACTGATGTCCCTGCCAAATCTTTGTCGGTTCAGGACATCATCTAACGATTGCACCAGGTTGCTGCACGAAACCGCTGGATAGAGGAAACTTGGTCGCTTCAACATATCGATCTAGTGGTTGCTATAAGCCACTATTTATGACCGCCATACCATAATGATCGCATTTAGCCACTGCTAAATTCCAATTTTTTAACTTTTTCAACTATGACTCATTTCTTCTTTTTATACGTTTTAACTTCTTCTTGTTTCCAAGCTCAAAATCGCTCTAAATACTTCCAATTTTTTAAAATCATCATTCCAATGTTTATCATGTATAAATACACATGTATATATTTCTAATGACAAGTTAAATGATTCAAAATGTACTAAAATGAAGTGTCAAAACCATCAAAATCATAAGACACTGTAGCACATGCACAAATAACTCTTCTTCATTAATCCAAAGAATCATATTAAACAGTAATAAGATAAAAAAAAATGTTAATATTTAATTATTTATTAATTATTATAATTATATTATTACTAATTGAATATCAAATTCTAAACATATTTGAATTAAGTAAAGAGTTTATTCTTAATATTATTAACATTACTATTAAATCCAAAACATATTTAAATTAAACAAAGAATCTATTATGTTTATATTGTGTCTGCTTTTCCCCCCACATATATTCCATCATTCATTTCACCTAGGCTACATTGATTTCCGTTGCATCAGAATTTCTAAATTAATATACTTGTTTGCTTTAAAACTTTTTACTTTTCCCATTAAATAGAAAATCTTTTTCATCCATAAACAAACTAAATTAAAATCATAGGCTAATTAGGGAATCATATATTGTGAAAGATTTGGAATCCTTCTTTTGGCGCAATTTAACGGCCGTATTTGGAATCCTTCTTTTCACGCAATTTAACGACCGTAAAAAAGGTCAAGTACTTCTAATGCCTCTCTTTTTTTCTCCTTTATGAGTATGCAAAAAAAAAAGAGTATAAAACTTTATGCACTAGCAGCACCCGCAGAATCTCCCGTGTGTCATTTGATCACAACTAAAACTTGCCTTGTGTTTAATATCACGTTGAATTCAATTTTGTGCTGCTTATTTACTTAGTATAGAGTAAAAGAATGAACTGTGGAATCTCTCGTATGTTTACACAGTACATATAGAATTTTTTAAATTATATCCTAGACTTAAAACAAATAGTCTATTCAAAATATATTATACTGTTCCAAAATCTCTTAAATATATTAGTTCCAGATTTACTCGATATAGAGTGAACAACAAAATAAATGAATCAGCAAAACGGGGAAGCCTCAACCAATTCGTGATTCAGTGGTTAAAAAAAAAAATGGGTGGGAGATAAAAATTTGAATGTTTCCATTGCGTTTTCAACCTTGACTAGTTAATATGGATACTTTAAAAGACATAATAAAAATCTATTTTTCTTTAGATCTTGGAAATTAGTATAGACTTCGGTTTGAGATTCTCCGTTTATCAAAAGTATATTTTGGTACACGTTTTTAGAATTCCAATTACAAATTTAGTCTTTAAGAACTCATTTTAGACAACTTGATCTTAAACGTGCGACTTAAATAAATTTATCAAAGTGGATTCCCAAAAATACATTTGCTTGGAATAGTTTTGGGCGACGACATATATACACTTAGATCCAATAGAAACTGTAGTGTACAATTGCTGACCTTTTAAGGCCACTACGTCCACACAAGAATATCTGAGGTTATAAAAGCCAACTCTTCCTCTCACCTTATAACACTCAAAGTAAAAGAGCAACTCTACTCAAAACTATTTGTTCCTTTCTACATAAAGATAGAGCGAGACAATGGGTGCTCATGTTTCTTCGCCAGACCAGAGATTTTCAGTGACGTCCGACCTCCCTGCCAAGAGGCCATGGACACCTCGCTTCGAGTCTCAGATCTCTCCTTACGAAGTCAAAAGTCCTTTAATTGTGGAAATCAAGAACAAGAATCAGTGGAAAACTCGGTTCAACGCTCTCAAGGACACCAACAAGCTGGTAAAAATACTTTTTCTTGAGATTTCTTGTGCTACAATGGTGGAGGTTCGAACTTGGTTCTCTTGATAAGATAGGAGACACTTTTACCTGTTAAACCAATGCAACTGACCTTTTTATTAGGTTTAGTCTGAGTATATCATAATGCATATTCAATTCTCATGTTTATATATATATATAGCTGGTGATCGAGTTCACGGCCAAATGGTGTGGACCATGTAAATCCCTTGAGCCGAAGGTTGAAGAGTTGGCGGCTAAGTACACCGATGTTGAGTTCGTGAAGATTGATGTCGATGTGTTAACGGTAATTATAGTTAATCAATCCATTTGTTTTCCTCTTCTTCTTTCTCAAAGACTAAAGCTTGTGTTGGCTTTGAGTTATAAAATAACGATTACTTGAAATACAGAGTGTGTGGACGGAGTACAAGCTTCATACTTTGCCTGCGATTGTATTTATGAAGAGAGGCCAAGAATTAGACAGAGTTGTGGGTGTGAAGTTTGATGAATTAGAGAGGAAACTCCACAAATACGCACACTCCTTCCTCTGAAAATATGAAGCTTTAACTTGCATGGCAAACAAAGCTCCGCATGCATGATCACCTTATGCCAAGAATAGTTTGCTACTATATATAAAATAAATGTTTGAACGAAATAAACATAATTTGTGTGATGTAAGGAATTGGAAGTTGGATTTGCAGGTACGTACCTGTCTCTTGTAATAATTTTATAACTACTGAATCGTATTGTTTATATATATAATCTTTCTTCTTCTCCCCCCAAAACAACCTTAATTCATTTCTAGATATGCACCTTTATTTATTTTTGGCATATGGGATTAGCCGATTAGGGATGGAAACGAGCACATGACAAGAATTTCATATGAACCTATGTGTTCTATATCATTTTTAATTGAACAGAACAAACTCTTTCTTTGTTTCCGGAAACGACTGAATAAAAATCTTAGGAAACATGACGTACGAGAACAAATATATACTGCTAAAACTTAGTATATCAAATATGTCTCAAATTCAAATAAATACGCATTTTTTTTTTAATCCAGGTACATAACACAAAATACCTTTCAAATTATAAAATGGGAATACTCGCATATTCTTTCTTTCTTGAGGCTAAAGTTAAAACCTGGGAATGGCCTTTGAAGAGTATGAAGAGTCTGCATTTGGAGAATGTTAAAACATAGTATGTTAAAACATAGTATGTATGCTAAAGGATACATACCCACATTTTGGCTCAAGGGGAAGATAGTTACCGTTGTGTAATAGTATGTCCTTTTGTTTTTTTCTTTTCTGGTTTCTGCTTTGTGTTGAGCTGTTTTGTGCTCTATTGATGAATCGTTTTGTGCTTTGTTTTTATGCTTTTTGGTTGTTGCTTCTCTTGTTAATTGGACTTTTCTGGTTGAACTCTTTGGTTTTTCTGACTGAATCTTTTGGACGGAAAAGAAACTACGTTTGCATTCGCAATGTGGAGACATGCATTATTGAATAGAATGAAGTGTGGTTAAAAACTTGAACACCCCTTACTGCATTAGAACTATTAAGAGAATGATTGATGGAATCATCTCCTTTTGCTGAAATTGTTCATCTTTATCCTTTAGACCAATTAATATAACCTTATATTTACAAAGAAAATATGAAAATCTGATAACGGAACCTAGTATCAGATCATCCAATTGACTAGTCAGAAAATCGTTCAAAAGGGTCAATGTATTGAGTTTTCACAATCCAAAGATGTCCATGAGATGTGACATCAAATTTATATGAGAAATACATTCTCACATGAGACATGAGAAAAAAAGATTGTGATGTTAACTTTCGTCCAATCCTATATTATTTCGGTATATATCTACTACACGTCCATTGACGGCATGCAGATTCTACAATGGTTAGTCTTGTATAATGGGAATTACCAAACCATTTGCCTTCAATCACCTTAGTTGCAACATCGTATTTGATTTATTAATCATCTTCGATATAATGGCAACGGTCTTGTGATGATTCCGATATTGTTATATTATGCTTTGATGATGATTGGGTAAGCTTCTTTAGCAAGAACACTTTAATATAAGAACAATTTAGTAATATCAAAAAGGAAAAAGGAACAAATTAGTAGAAGAGTTGGTGAAGACTAGCGCAATTATGCTTGAGTACTTTAAAGTCTTTAACAATTGATTAAAAAAAAGTCTTCTAATAACATCATGATTTCTTGATGGCGGATGTTCACATATAAAAATGGCTAAACTTAAATGATTCGTTTACAAATGATAAAACTTATCTACAATAAAATGAAAGATTGCACCCACAATAATAATCTATCTATATATTACATAGTTAAACACTCTTATCTAATGGAACCGATGACCAATCGTTTATCCATTTGGTCAACACCATATCTCAATCCTGAGCTAATACTTCGAGTCTTCGACCACTATTGCATGACACACACAGCATGCCGTTTAAGAAGAATTTGAGGGCACTAGAACGACATGCATTGTTCCACTATTTGGCGGAAGCTGCAAACGAAGAGGAAACAGTTTGCCGTTTAAAGGATTGCGTGTACACACAACAACATCGTCCATGCTAGTCTCTTCACGCAGCGCCTGCGTCAACTGTTCCACACTGTTCCCTTTGAAGGTCAATGCGTATCCAGCGGCTGACTCGTCCTCCACGTGCCCTTCTTCGTCTGCGATGTGGTAATATATGGTCCTCCCTTCAGATTTCGGCGGCGAGTCAGTCAACTAGTTAACACAAAAATCAAGAAAATGTTAAGACGACAATCTTGAATTAAACTTTATAGAGGTATTTTCGTAATTTTGAGTACAGTAGAGAAATAATTGAACACCAAAACTTATCTGAAAAAATCCAGCCTCCCTAATAATTAAAATAAGTTTGGATATTCGAAATATTATCAATTATTGTCGGATATCTGATCAGACTCTTTTAGAAAAATAGCAAAAAAAAAACAAAACAATGTCTAATCAAAATAATGTAACACATAATTTGTCCACTCCTAAATTATAATACTAACCTCTTCCTCGGATTTTTCTGAAGAGGTCCTAGACATGGGAAGACTTGACGGTCTCCTATGTGGCGGAGGACTTGACGGCCTCCGATGTGGTGGAGGAGTCGACGGTCTCCTATGTGGCGGAGGAGTTACCGCCGGAGTTGGAGCCGGAGTCGCCGTTTCGACCAAGATCTCGACGAGATCAACATCCCACAAGAACGAGTCCGAACTGTGAGGAGAATCATGCGTGACAGAGTTACGCCAAGGAGGAAGTCCACCATTAGCTCGGAGGAAGTTTCCGTATCTAGTCTTGAGCTTCATGTTCGACCCTTCTCTCACCGGCTCCCACTCTACGGATGAGTCGAGTCGAGTCGGTTTCGACAAGACCACTTTACGCCCCGTGGCTCCGAGCAAGAACCGTTCGTTCGAAGCGGTGAGGTAGCTACCATAGCAACTCCTCAAACGGATCACTTCAAAAGAACCACGAACCGGCTCGACGGTCCATCTAGCTCTCTTGTCGGAACCATTCCTGTCTTGAGTCACCGTCTCCTCGTCCTCGTCCGCCGTAAGATACTTCTCGTGGACGTTACGCATCCTAACGGCTTTAGCGTTATGGAAAAACTCCATTTGCTGATACTATGTTATTACTATTTCTTTCTTGTCGAAGCTTAAGCAAGATTTGTTTCACAAAACGAATTGTGAAGTAAATGCAACGTTTGGTGTGTGTATTTATTGATGAAGACTAAGTCCAAAGCGGCACGCGGTGACGTGGACCTTCTTCAGTCCTTTTTTAGGATTAATTGAATAATGAATAGCCATGTGATGAAACGATTTTAACCACTAGGCATCGAAAAGTCGTGCTTAATTGACGTGTTTCACCATATCTGTAATTCCCACGTCAGCATTTTATATATTCATAATTCGATGTTATCCATTTATGTATGTTTCCTCTCCTTCCCCGTTACAACTTGTAACCGAGAGAAAAGAGTATTCATTGAGGAATTTGAATCTATTTCTTTCCTATGATGAAGCTGAATCTGTATTTTTTTTTTTTCTTATATAACTTGGTTATCCGGGTCAGATTCAAATAATTGTAAAGTGTGTAAACTTGTTAGGTAGCACACTATGTGAATCTAAATTTAAAATAGTAGAAATCAAACAGGGATTTGTAATCTACTCGAGTTTATTAATATCATAGCTGTATTATTATAATCCAAATATATGCAAAAAAAAAAATATCCAAAAATGTATAGATGATATATATGGTTGGGATATATGAGGGAGAAAATAATGTTTATTTATTACCCGTAAGATACAGCAAGAGTTGAGATTGACGAGTGTGGGACTCTCCTTAATGCTTAAGTCGTTAAGCCATTGCCCCAATGACAAATAGGTCACAAATCACAAGCAACACCAAATTTTTATATTTTTCTCGTGTTTGTGATAAGTTATTATTTACGTAAATTGTCGTTGTCATGGGCCGGAAAAACTGGTTTTGTGCCAAATCCGCTTTAAAATCTGATCTGATTTGTTTTTTGTTTTGTTTTGAATTTAAGATATACTCTACTAATTTAAAATGAATATATAAAACCAAATTTTAGTGGTGTGTTATAACACTATAAATATCATTGATGATTAATAAAATATTTTTTAAAAATAAAGGTAATTTGATAAAGCACCAATCTGATATTAATTGTGATCCAAAGACCCATGGATCGGTCCGAAATTTAACCACAAAAATACAAACGAGACTGAATAGAGTGTATTGGGACTTTTTGCTTACCTAATGCATAATACTAAAAGTATAAAACCTATCTTGTTTAGGTGGTCATTAGTGTCAATGTATGGACCTCTTAATAAATGTTGTTTGAGTGACAAGTACTTGTCATTTATTACAGCGATTGTGAAGCAGAGTACATTATTAGAATCTAATGTTTCGACTTTTAATAATCCCAAAAACAAATCAGAACAAAATTTCTTATATGCCAAGAAATCTGCTGATCTCGACGGCTGGTATTGAGCCACCGCTGCAAAAAGAAAATGCAAAACTCCCATTCCATTTAAAATCCAATCAACATATATGTTTTATCAAAGAAATTGAAAACTAAAGATGTTGCAAACAAAATGATAAATCGATTAGTGCGAAACTTCAGACGGTCTTTTTTTTTTGTTAAAAGTTCAAAAACTTTAACCGGTCTCATGGGAGCGCTCCAAAATCTCGACCACATCAACATCCCAAACCACCCAATTCTGCGTAGCAGTCCGGTTCGGTATATCATGCGTAACCGAATTTCTCCAAGGTGGCACTCCCCCATTGGCTCTCAGGAAATTCCCGCCGTTTCTACTCCTCAGCTTCACATGTGATCCATCTTTAACCGGTTCCCACTCTCCCGCCGGTTCACCGGTTCGGATCCTCCTCGACTGAAACACCTTATGCCCCGTCGCTCCCAGCAGCAACCGCTCGTTCGACGCAGTCAAATATCCACCGTGGCAGCTCTTTAACCGGATCGCATTCTGGGATCCGGGTACCATTTCAACTCTCCATCGGGCCTCTTTCGATGACCCGTTTCGGCCCATTATCACACTCTCCTCGTCATCATCTGCAATCAAATACTTCTCGTGCGCGCTGCTTCGTAACCGCACCGTTTTCGCAACGCGAAATATTTCAATCGCTGATGAATGTTCAACGACTCTCTTCGAATTTTTCTTCTGTTACAAAATAAAAATTCTTTATTAATTATCAAATTATTAATGTATTGTGCGAGTTAATAAAAATATTACCGAACCTCTGTTGGTTTTGGAGTTGATGTCCCCGACAATGACGGAGTAAACATAAGCTTCGAAGAAGAAACCGACCCAGGATCCGACCCGACAGACTCGGAAGATCCAAATGTCGGTGAATTTTTAACCGGTGACTCGTGATTTAACTCGTCGGAGACAGAAGAGTTAAAACTCGAAGCCGGCGACGAAAAACGATCGGCGAACGAAACCTTCTCTGGATTCTCAACGAGTTCCACGTTCCATAGGATCCATTTCTTCGTCGTCGACGTGTGCGGCTCGCGATCGTGCGTGACGGAGTTTTTCCACGGCGGCGATCCTCCGTTCCCGCGCAAATATTTCCCGTTCCACGACATGAGTTTGACCGACGAGTCGTCTCTGATTGGCTCCCAGTCACTCTCGTGCTCCGCCTGACGAAACGGCGGCGTTTGGACGACTCTCTCGCCGGCTATACCAAGAAGGAACGACGATTCGCTCGCCGTTAAATACTTGCCGTAGCAGCTCTTGAGACGGATGAAATTGGGTTTACGTGGCACCATCTCCACCGTCCATATTGATTGCCGGGACGTTCCGTCAGCGCTTTGACGGACGGCTTTCTCGTCGTCGACGGCGAAGAGGTATTTTTCGTGACAGCTCCGTAATCTAACGGCGGAACCTTTGGTGAATAACTCCATTTTTTTATTTTCCTCTCGTTGAAAACACGGCGAGGCTTTTTTTTTTCAGTGGTCGTATGTTTTCTCCATTTATACGCTCTTTTCTTATTAATTGTTATCCAAAAATTACCAACATTTCATCAAATTTAATGTTTAGCGCGTAGATATGTGTGGGAGATTTCGTGTTTCTTAGTTATGTTGGTTATGTCACATTCATTAAATTATTTTTCTAATATAGGATGAGATTCTCAATTGATTTTCCAGGCTGTTTATCAATAGTCTCCGTGACTCGGTCCATATGTTAACGCAGCAAGGCACATTTTGTTTCTTTTTTATGTTAGTATAGTTGTAATTTGTGATGTTTTTTATGTCATCAAAAGTCAACCATCTTATTATTTTTGTATCAATGGTTTGATACTTTGATTATATTAATAGCTCAAAGTGGTAAAACCTAATAACCAAATCTTTGGTAAAAAGGTAAAATTTCGGATTAATTTTTTTTTTTTTTTGTAATGTAGATTTTATTGTATACATTTCACAAAATGATTCAATCCACAATAAATAATTAAAAACTAATGGAAAATGCCAGTGTTTGTTAATATTTTTCTTAAAATGGTAAATAAAAGATTTGAGATTTCTTTGCATTATATAGGTTCATTTTTTAAAAGAAAAAAAATAATTTAAAAGTATCCAAGTAAAAATGACGTGACAATATGTCAATACATAAAACTCTAACATATTAAATATCTAATAGGTTTTTTATAATTTAATACATTCACAGATAAAACACTTCTTTAGTACTAGTCTTTGGGAGATCATTTCTTTAGTCCTGTGTAAGAACTAAATTATTGGGTTTACTATAAATAATCTCGTAAATATCTACTACATAAACAGCTAACTTAACCATACTTGCTTAACTACAGAATTAGGAGTCTTAGGATAAACCTTAAAACAAAGATACAAAACTGTTGCAAGTAATAAAGGAAACAAAATATATGCTAAACAATGACTTACTGAATTACAGTCAAGTCTTTTTAATGATACTTCACAAATAAATCTTAAGATCTTATAAACTCTTAAATTTGGAAACTCATAGACTTTGCTCAGCAAGTCTTGCTGCCACCTAGCTTGGGCCACTATATGTATGCAGCCCAATTAAATGGATCCAACCAAATCTATAGTAGCTCACTAAGTATGGGTCGAAATACAAGCCCAATAGTACGATTTCTTCCAAAGGTTCGATATGAAGTTTCAAATGGTTCATGATTGAATTGGAGAAATATAAATCACAAGAACATTATTAAAGAGAGAGACCCCAAAAAGGTCAGCTTTATTAGATCACATCGCATCGCATTAATTGCCCTTTTTGTATAGATCATGTCATGAATGGAAAGGCTCCAAATCAACGACTGCATCATTGTGCCTTGGATTTTTGATGCAATCTTTATGTTTTGGAGGACAAAACTAAGATGTGAACAAATTAGCCACAGTTTTTACATTAATGTATACGACTAAGAGCCGGACCGGATCAGCCGGCTCAAGCCAACGGACTCCGCAGAAAGGATCTAGCGCAACAGATTTTGACAAACCTAGTTTTTATGTGTTCTATTATATTATTTGGATTATACAATATGAACTAAATAACATAGAAACTGATTTAGAACTGTTGATTTGTTAATTTTTAACATAAAACTCGAAGATTATATACATGATTGCAACTGGTCACTAGTGCTTTCACTTGTGTTGTCATTGTTTCGCAACCAGAATTTGACTCGCAGTTTATATGTAGGTAGATAAGCAGAACAAAGATGATGTTTTCTATTATATTTGTTATTTTAGTAATTTTGGAATATTGTATTATCTATGTAAAAGTTTTACAATGTTCTAAAAGCAAATCATGATATGCTCTCTAATTCTAATTTGCTAGCAGAGAAAATTGGAACATAAAAAGATATTGACTCAATCATATCTATTCAAAAAATTGTGTGAAGAACCAAAAACCACATTGGTATGAAGTGTTATTGACATACAATAGGTTGAAAGGCAGATCAGATCGTAAAGTCAAATCTCCACGGTGAAACTTGACAAACCTATAAATTTTGCGTTTGTTTAATTGTTACATAATACATATTGTCTTATGATTTCATTCTATATTCTGAAATACAAACTAAACTAACTTATTTATAATACATACTTTTAAGTTACTTTTTCGAAGCATTGTTTATTTTTCCACATCTCAGATTATTTAGTTATTGTCGTTATATCCTTGTCTACCATTTCTGCATAAGACTGTTTTTTTTTTTTTTTTTTTTTTTTGTCAAAAGTGCATAAGACGGTTAGAAGTATAAGCTCATTACACAATTTCCAGCAATAATTCAAAGACATACATACACATTTCCACTTTATTATTGACAAAAATAAAAATAAAAAGCATACAATAGAATCTGAACTAAATTTCCATTTGTCTACAATGTCTGTCGTCGCTTTTGACTTTTTCTTTTCGCTTCTGTGCTCTCATAGTCTCATAGTCCCATTTGTTCTTTACTCTCATTTATATATATTTTCTAAATTAAAGTTCATTTGGCTAATATTCGAGAAACATTAAAGGTTATTTGCAAAATATTTTGAATTCGACTTTACTGCATAGAAAGAACCGAGCACAAAATTTAAAATAAACGAAAATTTATTGTATTAAAAAATAGAAAGTGGAACTAAAAAGTTAAGAGAGAAACTCTTCAATTTTCGAGTTCCTACACCTTCACGTGCCTCTTCTCCTTCCTACTTCTTCACAACACTGTCCACTTCGAAAACTCCAGTCACCAGATTCAGATCTCTTCTTCTTTCTCCTTTTACATGTCTCAATCACTGTCTTCGTCGCGGCGGTGCTTTTCTCTACTCATCTTTGTTTTCACCATCGTTAAAACTTCCTCTGCTTCATGCTCTTCTTCCTCCTCCTTTCATTGCCCTCCGTTTAACTCCTCTCCGCCGTTCCCATTCTCTGCTTCTCCGGGATGTGGCCACCCTAACTTCCAGATCCAGTGCTCCTCTCCACGCGCCACCATCTCAATAAAAAACCTCACTTTCTCTCTCCTCCGTTACGATTCTCTCTCCTCTTCTCTCCTCCTCTCTCCCATCTCTCCGACACAACTAGAATCTAACCGGCACAACTGCTCCTCTCTCCGGTTCTCCTCCTCCCCTAACCGGTTCATCGACTTAACCGGTTCTCCTTTCAGAGTCTCTGACTCTTCTTGCTCTCGTCTCTCTCTTCTCCGTCCTTGCTCTCCTTTGGTTCTCCCAAACTGTAGTCGTTGTCCTTGGGACTGCAAACTCCTGAAGAATCCGGGTCGGATCCTCCACGGTTGCGAATCAACCCACGGGTCGTTGTCGGAGCAAGGCTGCCAAGGAGATCTCTTAAGCTTTCTTCAAGATTTCTTGACAAGATTCGGATTTGAAGTCGAATGGGACGAATCTCAAGACCCTTACTTTGCCAAATGCAGAGATTGTCGGGTCAAGAACGGTGTTTGCGGGTTTAACTCGACCCACCCGAGTCAAGACTTCATCTGTTTCCCTCAAACCGGTAAATCTGAATCAGTAACGCAAAGAGAGAAAAGAGTCAACCACGTCGCAGTGTTGTCTCTCATCTTCGCTTTGACTTGTCTTCTGCTCGCCGTCTCCGTCGCAGTAGCGATTTTCCGATCACGTAGAGCTAGCTTTTTATCTTCCGTCAACGAAGAAGATCCCGCTGCTCTCTTCCTCCGCCATCACCGCTCCGCCGCACTCCTTCCTCCGGTCTTCACCTTCGAGGAGCTCGAATCCGCCACCAACAAGTTCGACCAAAAACGAAAAATCGGCGACGGAGGTTTCGGTTCTGTTTACTTAGGCCAGCTCACCGACGGACAACTCCTCGCCGTTAAGTTCCTCCACCATCACCACGGCGCCACCGCCGCCGACACCGAGAACTGCAAAGCCTTCTCGATGAAGTCGTTCTGCAACGAGATCTTGATCCTCTCTTCAATCAACCACCCGAACCTCGTCAAGCTCCACGGCTACTGCTCTGACCCGAGAGGGCTTCTTCTTGTTCACGATTACGTCAGTAACGGAACTCTCGCCGAACATCTCCACGGTCGGAAATCGACAATGACGTGGCGAGTCAGGCTAGATATCGCTTTACAGACAGCTTTAGCTATGGAGTATCTACACTTTTCTATTACACCACCGGTCGTTCACAGAGACATAACTTCGTCGAATATCTTTGTGGAGAAAGACATGAGAATCAAAGTGGGAGACTTTGGTCTCTCTAGGCTTTTGGTTTTTTCAGAGACTTCGGTGAATTCAGCTTCGTCGTCTGATTACGTTTGCACGGGGCCACAAGGTACGCCCGGTTATTTGGATCCGGATTATCACCGATCTTTCCGGTTAACGGAGAAGAGTGACGTGTATAGTTACGGCGTCGTTTTGATGGAGTTGATGACGGGGATGAAAGCGGTTGACCAACGTCGTGAGAAGAGAGATATGGCTTTGGCTGATCTGTTTGTTTCCAAGCTCCAAATGGGTCTTCTTGATCAGTTGGTTGATCCGGTGCTTGCGGCGGAAGACGACGGTGGTGTTGCGGCGGTTGCTGAGCTGGCGTTTCGGTGTGTTGCGGTCGATAAAGACGATCGTCCAGACGCAAAGGAGATCGTTGGAGAGCTCAGGAGGATTAAGAACCGTACACGTGCGGGTGAAGATGACGTCGCGAAAGGTTGACTGTTGGATTAGATTACGATGATGTAATGTGAAAAAGAGTTTGACTGGTCCCCACGTGTGTCCTGTCAGTGTGGAAAGGCAAACCTTCTAACCCAACAAGAAGGGGACTCACATGAGTGTGTGTGACGTAATCCTAGTACACACCACTCGAAGTTTGTATTTATGTTTATAGATTTTGTATGCGTGAGAATAGAGAGATCCGGAAACTCAAAAATAATTTTGTTGTTTCCCGTAACCGTAAGGTATCAATATTGGAAATACAAAACTTGATAGTGTTGCAGCTTGTCCGAAATCCAAACGCAACATAATTAATTTGTAAGCAACATTACAGTAACTAATAAATGTCGTCGATTTGTAATTAGAACTCACTTGTGGGCTACGAACAGCATCCCTTTCTCCTCGTAGAAACTCCCAATAATAAACCCATTTTGTAATGGAATGGAATAATAGAACACCATCAAGAAGATGCAGAAACACTAACCTAAACATAACGCCAAGGGTTATTAACAGAGGAATCATTTAAAAGCAATTAATGTAAGAGCATGTCGACGATGGAAACATGGGAAGAAGGAAGATGCGTTGCATAATTCATACGAACTCAGATCATTCCGTCAACGAAAAGCGTTTGCCAACCACACTTTGGTCATCTCTCTCGACGTTCATTGGTCTTTCTATAAATCTTTTTTGGACTTAGGCATCAGAGAGTCATCGTAAAATATCGCATCATCGTTTTGTGGAATCTAACATCATTATTGGTTTTACAGGAAATCTGCTCTTTTGAAGACAAAAAAATCCCCTAAACAAACTCTTTTTAACACCAGCATCAGCATACAAATTAAAGAAAAAAATATGTCCATTGTATATTATATATTTGCAAAGTGTAAATTAAGGTCAATATATCTTATTGTTTTGTTTCAGCTTACAAAAGAAATTTGATTAAATAATAAATATCGTGAGTTTATTTGAGAATAATATAAATTTTTTCTCTCGGCTCAAAGCTTTTTACAACTATGGTTTGAATCCGGAGACATGAACAATAGCTTTCTTTAAGCATATTTTCATTTTTTTCTCTTTAAAACATTTGTAGTTAAAATTTGTTTCTTTTCATGGTAAATATATATAGTGTTAAAAAGAAGGGAGTATCTTTTATTATTGATTCTTTTTAGATCTTATATCTTATACATATTTTAAATCTTAATGGAAAAAAATATTTTCCATACTTTACCTTTAATGTAATAGTAATTATTTAATAATTATTTATTTACAAATTATTGTTAAGAAATTGTAGATAAAGAAATAGATTTGCAATTGTAATTGTCTGTGCAATTATAGAAAAACTTTTTTTTTGTTTTTATTAAAAATATTTTTCAAAATTGTTATGAATCAATATATAAAGGGTTTGTTTCTCATTACAAAAGTACTAAATATTAAGATACAAATTGATTTCTTGGAAGCTACATTTTACTCTCTCTTCTTAATAAAAAAATAAAAATTGTATCTGAAGAAAAATGGAGAGAAAGAGAATGGTCGTGTTTATTGTGATGATATTCACGATTGAAAATCTTATAGTTGAATCAGAAGCTACATCAGACATTTTCCAAGAATGTTTCGGAATTTGTTTTGACCTATGTATTTATAGTCCATTCATAAGAAATAAAATTGTATGTGTCAGTCAATGTAATAAAGAGTGTGGGAAACAATGGGAAACCGATTGTGTTACTTCTGGTTGTGTTTCTGGTCAAGATCCGAGTAAGTTTTTGGCAATATTTATAGATTTTATTTTTCATATAAATTTATATTCTTATTTAAAATACGGAATTTATATTTATGTATCATATATTATGATTCTTTATTAACATTTATTTATATATTTGTGGTTTTTTGTTGTTGTGTGTGATGTATAGATAAAAACAATAGATCTGGGAAAGACTAAAAGCCGTGTGAATTCATGTTTGGATAATTGCGATAAATCAAACTAAGAGAAATATTAATTACTTTTATTTTGCGATAAATAAAACTAAGAGCAATATTAATTACTTTTATTTTTCAATATTTGATTATGTAATAAATATATGATGAATTATTGGATTGTGTTGATAGGCTGATGCAACGTGGTAAGGCTCTCCATCATAAAACGATTTATGTTGATTATGTTCCTTCTATTTAGATTAAGATTATTCTGATTTTTGTAACCAAATCTGTATTATATTATATATGAATTAAACTTTTTTGTTCATATTTTTACCATGGCTCTGTAGACAAAACAAAAAAAAAAAAAAAATCCAAATAACAAACAGGAGAAGAGTCGCACACAAATAAAGACAATGTACTGTAACCAAACCAAGCCTGATATGTCGTATAACGAATTATTACATTACTCACAAATAGTAAACTCTTAAAATTTTCAAACATCATTTTCTGTAAACATGAACCAGATTCTAACACAGTTTATCTCCACTGCGTATTCAATTACACATAAAACGTTTCTTTCCAAAATCATCAAGAGATGTAAATCACTGAACATTGAACTTCTTTTTAGCGAACTCGAGGAACTCGGTGACAGAAGGCAAGTAAGGTTTCACAGCTTCATGGGCCCTAAATTTCTCAGCCCACTTGAGCAAGCCTGGTGTTGTGTCCGGACGCAAAAACTTCACACCTGAGAACGCCTCGACGACAGGAAGTGGGCCCACTATGGCACCACAAGCGATGTCGAGGAACCCAATAGATTCTCCTCCGAAGAAGTCTCCGCCTTTGCTGCTCTTCTGAAACGCCTCCTCAAGCGCCACTAGACACTCTATCAGCTTCTCCGCCAGTGCAGCGTCGTCTTTGGCTCGGGCCACCGCATCGATCGTTTCAAAGCACTTTTTGTCATGTTCAAGACAATATGTTTAATGGGTGTCTTAGAAATAATTGACTAGCTGAATGTAACATGTTTTAAAAGATTCTTAAAACATGTGGTTACACTACTATAGGCCAAAAATCTACCGTCGGTGTGGACCCTAAGTAACTATGATTAAAACCTCAGTGAAAATATTTCTAATTTCTCCCAAATTTTAATTAGTTAAGAAAAGAATAGTTGACTTTTTACCTTTCCGTCGATGAAGTGAGCCCAGAAGCGAGCAAAGGCACGATCTTTGGGATGGGAAGGGAGGATGGAAGGATCGGACGGCCAGGATTCGTCTACGTACTGAACGATGTTGAGAGACTCGCAGATGGAGTCATGACCATGGATGAGGACAGGGACTTTCTTGTGGATAGGGTTGGATTCAAGAAGAAGATGGCTCTTAGAGTTGAGGATTTCTTCTATGTACTCGTACTCTACGGACTTGAGATGTAGAGCTACTTGAGCCCTTAAAGCGAATGGGCTTCCCCATGTCCCTAGTAACTTCACGGTACTGTTCAAACCGTCCTGAGCCATCTCAGATTTTTTTTTTTCTTTTTTGAGACTTTGAGTCGTATCTTGAGAGATGGAGTTGCTGAGTTTTTTTCTAGGGGAGGTTTACCTAACATCTGACGAAAGATTAATTTAATACTTATTCATAAAAGGAACAATTCTATAATAGTATTATGGCTTTTTCTTTGCTGGCGGCTGAGTATATTTCTTAATTTTACTTTAACTGTCTGCGTTAAATTCTTTATTCAACTCGTTTCCTTCAAACTATAAAGCTCATGATAAAAACCTTTAAAAACTTACAAATCCAAACTTAAAACTACTAAATTATTATCTTCTGCTTTATTCTAAATTACTAATCAAAATTTAAAAAATGTGATTAGATTATTTAAATTATGTTTAATAAAATTAAAATGATATAAAAAAGATTAACATGTTTCGTGCGAAATAATGATACAAAAAATTATCCAAAATTTTTGATAAAAAAAAGGAATGATACTAATCTGTTTTATTTTACAGTAATTATTCGTGTTGCGCATTATGTACTTAATTTCCTCTCTGATGTCCTCATATATGTACTTAATTTCCTCTACATGATTAATCATTCTATAGAAAGTATTTTATTCGTGAATTATATCAAGTATATCAACATATCTTATTGCTTAGGACTTAGTAGAGATGGGTTTTCCCAACCTTTGGGGGATTTGTCAGCGAAGGTTTGGTCTCGTCTGACTTCAATAGACTCTAAAGCAATGTGTAACGTGTTGCATAAATAGATTTCTAGATTCAACTTTGTTAGTGAACTGAGTGATCTCGAAATTGAATATACATATAGACGAGCCTAGTAAAAGACGACATTCATGGAGGTAATTGTTAATGAATCTAAACAAACAATTGATCCCCTGTTTTCGTAACCAAATCTATATTGTGTTGTATATGAATTATATTGTTATTTTCTTTCGTAACTCTACCATCAATCTATAGACAAAAGTCGCAACAACTAAAGACAAACGATCGTAAGCAACCCAAGCATAATGTTTATTATATTCGGTATAACGATTTATTATTACATCTCTCGCAAATAGTAACTCTCACAACCAGCAATGGTTTTAGCAAAACATAACTCAGACACCCACATGTTTCTCCACTGCGTATATAAATTGCACAACAGAGATTTTTCCTTTTTATAAAGTCATCTCACTAAACATTGAACTTCTGTTTGGCGAACTCGACGAACTCAGCGACGGTAGGCATGTAAGGTTTCACAGCTTCATGGGCTCTGAATCTCTCGGCCCATTGGACCAGGCCCGGTGTTGCTTCCGCACTCAAAAACTTCACACCTGAAAAAGCCTCAATGACAGAGAGTGGGCCCACTATGGCTCCACATGCAATATCGACGAAGCCAATGTTTTCTCCTCCGAAGAACTCTCCGCCTTTGCTGCTCTTCTGAAACGCCTCCTCCAACGCCGCGAGACACTCTATCAGGTTTCCCGCCGCCGCCATCCTCCCGGCGTCGTCTTTCGCTCCAGCCATCGCATCGATGGATTCAAAGCACTGTACCATGCTCATAACGTTATACACATATCTCTCAGTCTTGATTCAAAACTGTTATGTAACTTGTTTGTTACCTTTCCGTCAACGAAGTGAGCCCAGAAACGAGCAGCAGCGCGATCTTTGGGATGGGAAGGGAGGATGGATGGCTTGGACGGCCAGGCTTCGTCTACGTACTGAACGATGTTGAGAGACTCGCAGATTGAGTCATCGCCATGGATGAGGACAGGGACTTTCTTGTGGATTGGGTTGGATTTAAGAAGAAGATCGCTCTTTGACTTCAGAACGTCGGCTTCTTCTATGTACTCGTACTCCACGGACTTGAGGTGTAGAGCGACTCGACCCCTTAGGGCGAACGGGCTTGACCATGTCCCAATCAGCTTCACGGTACTTTTCGAACCATTCTGAGCCATCTCGGTCTTTTGTCTTTTCTTGATTTGAGTTGTGTCTCGAGAGATGGTGTTGTCTGTTTTCTTGTTCTTTAACATTTGACGATTTGTCTGTTTAGTCGATTGAGTTTTGTATGAGTATTTATAAAGGAACAATGCGATTATGTATGTTACTTTCTTGAACCTCTTCTTTATCCCCCATTTTGGAGGCTGGGTTCTATTTTTGACTATTTTCTTTAGAATTAATTTTTGACTTTAAACAAACAAAACAAAATATTTGGTTTTTGAAAAGTAATAATAATTAAAGATTAGTCGTTGGAAAATAAGGTGTTTCAATTTGACCGGCGCTGGACTACGAAAGTGTGACAGGATTGACTGTTGACTAATTAAGGTTTTTTTTAATCCAATCGATCCAACACGAACTTCAGATACTCCTAGGTTTGTTTAATCCAATACACCAACTTAATCAACTCTGTCACTACAAAGTCTACAATTATATTCATATAATATTTGTTTCGTGTTTTGAGAGAGCAAGATTTGTTGTTTCAAGCGTAAGATATTTACAACCAAGTCTTTTTTAAACCAGAACAAACGTACCATACTAACTACTCACAGAATAAATAGGCTAATGATGCAATTAAAAAAACTGCTCATCGTCTCATTAATTATTGATTTAGCTATTCAGATACACGTAATTTATCTTAAATTTACTTAACTTATGTTATGTTATGACAAGAGTTCGAATGCAAAATCTTAAACTTACAAATCAGAGTCAAATATCGAATAACATTGGTGTGTATCAATTGTTTGAACCCATATTTATGAAAAAGAAAAAGTTGTAAGCCTGAAAAACTTATTATTGAATAGTAACTTTGGACTCGTAAGATTATTGAATAGTGAATAGTACTCGTAAAATTATTTACTGGTGTGATTTTAATTAATAGTTAGTGTATTTTATACTGTTGCTAAACTTGCAACCTGCTGCTGAATGAAAATACCTAGTAAGTAGTACGGACATCTAAGCGCCAGTTTTTTCTTTCTTCTTGGAAGTATCTAGTCGCCACTTTTGAACATAAATCCATATATGACTCAATTTGCGACTAAAAGTCCCACAAAAAAAAAAGAAGAATGCAAACAAAAGAATAACATTAATATGATAACTTGTATTTGCGGATTAGTGTGTTAACTAAATATTTATCTGTTTACTTTTTCAATTTTGAAGTCGCAAAATATTGATTATTTTTATTTTGGCGTTTAGCGTTTTGGCATTTAGCATTTTGGCGACCATGCGTCACGGAATACAATTTGCAAGCGTAAGATGTTTTTAATGTCGCAAAAAGGAGTGCTATACATATATAAATATCACAGACGTAAAAAGAAAAGGTGGAAATAATGAGTACATAGCATAGCATGCATGTTCCTCTAATAATTTTACATTTCATCAGTCCATTATTATCTTTTATTACGAAACATTTAAATTGATTCAATTTGTGTTTCTTTCAATTCGCTGATTACATTTAAACCCTTAGTCTTTGAGTTGATAAATTTAAGATATATGGTCAATTATTGAAAAATTTGGAACTCGAAGATCCATGTATCTTTCCTACTATCCTATAGGTGCCATCTCCTTCTCCTTACCTTTTTAATGTTTTTAAAAAGGAAAAAAATGTGACTATGGTTAACATGGACCGATTTTAAGCACATGCATAAAAAGACATTTGCATGTGGCCTCCATATTTTATAAGTCCATATACAAAAATATTACTGATAATCTAGTTATAAGAGAAGAGAATACATTTCTCGTTTATAATTTTTTAAAAAATACTATGTCGATTTTATTAAAAAGACAACAAATTTTTTTGATGATTTTCATTCTTTAGTCGTATATCCACTGAAAGAAATCGATATACGAGTTGTTTAACTTCTTATTTTAAATTATTATGTAATCGGGTTTTTGGTGTTGTATATCTCGTAGCCACCCCCGACTCTTTTCTTCGTATAGAGCCCCAATTATCGTCGGACCAGTATAAGCTCGACTATTTGTGCGGCGAAATAGTTTATGAATTGAAAAGGTTCAGGTATAATTTAGTTCGTTGACTAGTTCGCCCATACGTACGTGACCAAAATGTCAATGGTGCTATATATTCCATTGTCTTCATCATGTCACCACTTATGTACGTGTTTTTATTAGGCTGATGTGTTTTTTTTTTCTCTCTAAGTGATGATTTGTGGCGAAGCTTCGCTGCTCAATCGATTTCACCTGATATTTCGATTGTAGATTCTTTACACTTGCTAATCTATATTTTGGAAAAGTGAAAATAAATATGCTTAATCTTATAGCATCATGAAATATAATACACCGGATACACTTAACGAAAATTGATTATGATTACCAAAGAACAACAGACACGTTTTTACATGTCATACCATTATCTCTGCGTACATATATAAAAAGTAAGAAGAATGAAAAAAGCTTTGTCAAAAGAAAAAAGAAAGAAAAAAAACAAAAGAACATTTTGACTATGCTTTTTAAATTAACCGAGTCTACATATCTTATTCCTCGATCTCGATTATTCATATGATATATTTCCCGTCGTCCATATCTTCTTAGGATAATTAATTTTATAACCTTTGGTCTTCATTTAAAGATTGAAGTATTGAACTTAAGCCTAGCGAACTCGACCAGCTTTTCAATATCTGGCATGACAGGCTTGACTGCTTCATGGGCGTAGAATCTGTCTGCCCAATGGAAAAGACCTGGTGTGTTCTCTGGATGTATGAACGTGACGCCAGAAAACTTCTCAAGAACCTTGAGAGGACCCAACATCGAGCCGAAACCTATATCGATGAATCCGATGTTGTCTCCTCCAAAGAAGCCTCTTCCTTTGCTGCATTCTTGAAACGTTTCTTCCAATAGAGCCATACACTGCTCTAGCTTCGCTATTGCCATCTTTCGTTCCTCCTCGTCCTTTGCTACCGCCACTCCATTGATTGACGTGAAACACTATGTAAAGATCCAGAAGATTGATTAATTACATGGTTTATGCAAGTTACTACGAAATTTCAAACAATAGTATAGTAAAGACATGCCCTCCACCAAAAGTGATTTTAGTGTTTGTGACAAAAAATAATAAAGAATTTTCTCAGACCACCAATTATCGATGTGGAATTTTCAATGTCCTCTCGAAATGATTCTCTTGATAAGTATATGCATTCAAATTTCTTTTTTGAACAAAACTATTAGACAAGAGAATATGCGATTAGACTGCATTTCGAAACAAACACCAATATTGTATGATTGGCCATGTGCTAAAACATAAGTAAAGGAAAAGTTTATTCTCAAGGACTTACGTGTTCATCGATGTAGACGTCCCAAAAACGAGCAACGGCACGATCAAATGGATCAGAAGGAAGGATGGGAGGACCGGAGAGCCAAGTTTCATCGACGTACATGACGATGTTGAGTGATTCACGGATTGGTTTGTTTCCATGGATGAGGATAGGGATCTGTTTATGGACGGGGTTGTAGTTTAACACGCTCTCGGAATTCAAATTATCTTCTTCTTCGAGGTACTCGTACGGTACACGCTTTAGGTTAAGTGCGATCCGAGTCCTCAGCACGAAAGGACTTGGCCATGCTCCTAATAGCCTTACGTACTCATCATTGTTGGAACCATTCATTAGACCCATTAGTACACTCTTTTTTTTTGTTTCTGAAAATCAGAGATTGATCAAACTCGTTCACTGTTTTCTTTCTTTTTTTTCCTCACTTTGGGTTAGAAATGAACAGCTATGGTTTGATGAGGATTCGTCTCTGCGTTAGGAGTCTATATATATACGGACGAGCTCATTTTTTCTTTTCTTTTCTTACATTTCGGCACGTATGTCGGTCAAAAAAAGCTTCGGTATGCATGTGCCTCATAATAATATTAATATAACAAATAATAAAAATACATTAAAGAAAGAAAATGGGTCGGTAGGAGATTCAAAGAGACAAGAGAGTCCAGGAAACTCTGATGAGTCCGGTTTAGTTGCCTGATTTGTACCGTTGCTACATAGTAGGAGTGTAGGACCTACAGTAGTAGCAATTCGATGTAGTTTTTAATAATCTCTCTTGTTTGTTTTTTTTTTTTTTCTTGCTAATTAGTTGGAAAATGTGTTATTTCGTCGTCTGCAAAGTTGGAAAAATGTGACGTTGAGGAAAAGAAAAATAATTCGAAAAACATGTTTTCATCATTGTCTACTTTGGGTTTAAAATTTGATTCCACCAGATACATTTCATTCATAGTATATAGTATAAACTGATAAAATATGAAAATTATTAAGCAATTTAAAAAAAAAGAAGCAATTTTAAAATTTATATATAACTAACTTAGATAAAAACATAATTTATCTAATAAATAGTAGCTTTTTGATGTTTCAACTTTACTCTAGCGTATTAGATTAATAGAAAAATAATGATATAAATGAATAATTAATAGCAGAACAAACTTAAATGAATTAAATTTCTGAAGAAAAATTCTAAAACACTGAAAATTTAGTTTTATACACTATTGTAGAATTGGTTATTGAACTAACCTGTGTTATTAAGATTCACATCAAAAGTATTTATACAATATTGTTTAAACTAGAATTTATAAATTTATCAAATAAGGATTGATATGTCTCAATCCTTTTTTTTTAGAGATATATATTTATTTTTAATAATTTCCTTTATGTTAGAGCTTATAAGTCTCGAATATCAAATTTAGAAACAAATTACAAAAACTGAACATAAGTAAGAACTTTTGTTCGTATGTCAATAATCTATTCAGTCGTTTGAATATTATGCAAAACAATAAAGTCAATACAAACGACATGACTTTTTT
This sequence comes from Iljinskaea planisiliqua, assembly GCA_900108845.1. Classification (NCBI taxonomy): domain Eukaryota; kingdom Viridiplantae; phylum Streptophyta; class Magnoliopsida; order Brassicales; family Brassicaceae; genus Iljinskaea; species Iljinskaea planisiliqua. The sequence goes on from FNXX01000009.1 coordinate 4,521,817, forward strand.
TTTAGTCTGCTTAATATGTTCATGGAAAGCTAAAGTAATAACAATGTGAATAGCAGCTTTGCTATCATAGAAGAATCAAGTAGACAATTGTTCGATACCTAATCTTTGCAACAATTTTCACAACCATTTAACTTCATAGAAAAGCAGTTGCCATCGATCGATATTCAGTTTCAGTGAAAGAATGAAAAAATGAAAAAATGTGTCCTGCGTTTTTGTCTTTCAAGAAATACAAGAATCACCAAACATCACGACAAAGGCATTAAAAGACTTACGAGTTATCGGGCAAAAAAGAGTAGTTAAAATCACAATATATTGTAAGGGACAAGTTCAGAGACAAACTAAGAAAAGTGCCTTGACCAAGAGATACTTTACAAAACGAACAACCGAAGTGCAGCTTTTCAATGAGCTTCTTTCGGAGTCTTCATGAACTAATATATTGAATAACTTCGTAAAAGTCGAGTATGTGCATAATAAATCAACCACTCCATAATCATAGAATACTTTCTTGGATGAAAAATGAGTTGTCAACAGTCGCAAGTTATTAACATTTACATCAAAAGTATTTATACAACATCGTAGAAGTCTTGTATAAACACTAAAATCGAGTTAATCCTTATCAAACTTAGATTTACAAACCTTATCAAACTAGGATTGAGACAAATCAATCCTTATTCTAAAAATTTAGTTATATATGTTTTATTTTCTTTTGTTATAAGTTTAAAGTATTAGCTATATATATTGGAATCATTTTCAAAAACCTAATAACATTACATAACCAATTAATGTTATTAGATTCTTTGGAAACAAAGTCTATAGATGTGAGATGGAAGTCTATGATAGATGATCAGAGGTTTCTGGTGATTTAATTTTGTATAATATATATATCAGAAAAAAGGGAAGTAGTTTTGATTTTGTATACACACACACTCACTTTTGCCCGGTTCGTATTCATAATAACCACGACTGGGTCAAAAGGATATATTTGCACGTCTTAGTAGAACGTTTGACAGCATTAATGACACATTCCTAAATACTCATAAATTATTATTTTTCAATGGTAAATATTGACTACCAAATTAAATGTATCATATGGATATTCCTTCATTCTCTCTCCTATATTTCCAAACCCATTTGTCTTGATTTGACTAATTTTGAGCACCAAAATGTCAGCCGATGTGGTTTTAATCTAATGAGAAATTGAATCGAACGTTCGTGTTATCCTTTTCAGTGTATATCTATAAGCGGCCAAGGGCGAATAATTACAAATCTGTAATGTTCCACGTCTTAATTTGAGCTTGGACCGTAACCTAGGAATGCTTTTTCGGAATTTCATTGGTTGTGCTATTTTCTTTATGTAAAATCAAACTTGTACGTCAAGATTCGTCGAGCAAAGAACAAAATCTTGGAAATAAAATCATGCTCAGATTCAAATCAAAGTTAACTTTTCACAATTTCCAATATGATTGACCACAATACATCCAATGGCGAAAATCAAATTGTCCACGTGGTTATTGTCTAATGCTTTTTGTTTCCAAATAATATATAATTACATATATTAAAAAACATCTTAAATTTTGATTATAAACACATGGATAATTTTAAACCAAGAATAATTTAATAATTTGTTTTTATTTTAGAAAGTTACAATTCATTAGTAATAACTCATAAAAATGTATAAAAAGTTTTAAAATCTATTTTTAAAACAATTTTTTAAAAAACTGTTTATATTTTGGAAATGGAAGAAATATGTAATTTGATACGTATGAGATATATGTACTGTATACATGATGACTAATGACTGATTTATTATTCTACTTGAAATCAAATACTTTTTGTAATATGTTATTTTGACTTTGTTGTAAAATAATATTTATAGTTCATATCATCATCGATGTGTAACCCATAAAGCCGTATGTGTAGTTTAGAAGTTGCTACAAAATATTATAGCATAAATTTGAAGGGTAATTATTAATTAATTAGTGTTTGAGGGGATGAATTAGCTCTAAATTTCTTGGTCTATAGTGTACTACTACTTTTTATTTTCCACAGAGATGGTACTACTATACTATTATTTATAAAAAAAATAAAAAATAGATATCTGGCTCTCTAAGAAAACTATAAACGATCGCCAAAACAAGAATAATGACAATTAGACAAATACATAACTTACTGAGTTTCCAAAAAAAAAAAGTAAATATATACTATAGACAAAAAGATTGATGGAACTGGTATAAGTTCGGCTTCTGTGTGCAAGTGTAGAACACATGATAAAATATAGAATACGCGTTTTGTGAGGTAACATGTTTTAAATTTTGGATTAGTTGCGTGCAGCGAAAAATGAAAGTCAACGATAAGTCTAGTGACTTAGATGGGTCTTGTGGTGCCGTTGTGGTGTCGACCTCTCTATATCTTATCCTCATCGTGTGTGTGTCGTATGGCCACAACAAGCGTACACTACAGAGACTATAGTAAAACCTCAATGTGAAAGTTGACCAAAAAAAAAAAAAAAAACACAATGTGAAAGAAGGTTTGAATCTGTATTTAATGAGTGGGGCCAAATGACACAAATTGGCCAATGGCTTTGTGGCCCAATGGCTTCGGCTGTCACAGTTATTATAAAGTGACGTCTAATGTCTTTTTACAAAGGCCACGAGGAGTCAGGACACGCAATTTCATTACATCATTTTTTGTCTTTTGTTAAAGAAATTTCATTACATCATAGTGGCGGAAATCTACACGTATTGGTGTCAGGACGAACTAAGAACGTTAGAATATTAGCAACGGTATAGGAGACGTTTGACCATATAAACACAACTAGCTAATTAAGGTGATACCAAACGTGAGGAAATAAAAGAAACTGATATCGTTATATAATCATGTACGAAGGCATAACTATTGAAATATAGAACAGAATGTGGCAAAAATAAAAATATATAGGGACGCATACATATATTAATGCGTTTGAAAGCACCATCTACTAATATGATTGACGTTGACCAATATGATTGTGGATGCAAATTCAACTTGCAGATTTATTTACATAACCATCGACTAATTATTTTTGCTCTCCCGAGTATCTACAATTGAGTCCTTGGTTTACTGATTATCTTCTTCGTTTGTATCGGTGAATTACAGAAAAACACTCTTTAATCCTTATTTCATTTCGTCTTCTTACCCTTGATCATTAGATAACTTCCCTCAGCGAGTATGTACACAACTATCTTACATTTTCCCAAATAAAGACAAAAAAAACATGGGATAAACAAACAACATCTGAAACCCAGACATAACGAGAGTAAAACTAAGGTTTTTAAGTTATAACGGGTTTGGTCCAAAAGAGTTCCCATAAGTCTGAAAGAACGAAGCTCCTACCCAAAACAAACGGATCATCAGAATCACCGTAAAGACAGTTCCTCCAAGATTGCATATTACCTGCGACAAAAAAAGTTTTAGCAAAACACACGTCCATGACATGAGTCATGACACTTAACCTAACTAAAGCCAGCCTAGTTTCACAAACTTCTTACATCTGTTTAAACTGTTTACAACAACGGTCCTAAACAAGAATTCCAAAGTACTCATAGGTTTTGTCTAAACCTATATCTTCTCACTCGTCCTAATCGTTCAACGTTTCATCCTAATTCGAAATCTTAACTAACCGAAACAAACGGTATAACGACACAGACTACACACACAACACACTTCAGATCAATCCTATTAACGAACACAATCATTCAAAGATACCTCAAGAAATGCTCTCGTTATGGAGAGTGAACCCAACAGCAATATCCCATCTACTGCAAAAGACACCTGCAAATTATTATTTTTTAGATTATTTAAACAATTTTGCAGCACAAATCTGAATAGCTTTTGAGGAGACTCACGAGTCGAGGAGACATGGCGGCTGGCAAAATCCGGCGGGAAGCCTTTTTAGCTCGCTTTGAGACCTTCTTGAACATACTTGTTAAGAATCTGATCAGAAGATCGATGCTGCTTTCCCTCTCATCATCTTCTTCGTCGTCGTCGTCGGGAACGACGTCGTACTCGTACCCGTTGAAGAATCGATCGTCTGATTCGTATCGCCTACGAGACTAAGAACAAAGAGACTGATTCATATTTTCTGATTTCGTCAACAATTCCGATTATAAAAGATGGATTGAGTACCTGAGAGCCACCACGGTACGATGCAGATGGTGGTTTCAAGCGGCAGAGGGAGATGGAGAAAGAGAAAGGAGTCGCGGAGACAAATCTGTGTGAGGCATTGATAAATTGTAGCGACGACGACGATGATAAGGTTGTAGCTGATAAAGCCATTAGCGAGGAAGCAAGCACAACAGAAGAAAACAAACTCAGGGACTGATTGTAAATAGAAATGGACCAGTTTGTTAGTAAAATAAACTTGGAGTAATTTTACAAATATGCATAAATTTAAGGTACTAGTTTGTAAATATAATTGTTGTCGCGCACAATGTGACGAAATTGCTCGCCATTTCAAAACAAAAAATATCTTTCATCAACAGAACACAGAAGAAATAGCTTTCGGCTTTTCGTCTTCGTAAAACCCTACCGCCGCGACCACCGACACCGAGAGACTTCGCCGCCGTTAGTATTTCACCTGTGACTATTTGAATCAGGAGGTGAATGCGCTCTGGAGCTCAGATTCTTGTTCCTTCCGCTTTTGGTATTCTATCTTTTATTTTCAGATAATTCGATTTTTTTCTTTTCATAAAAGCTTTCTTCTTAATCATGCAAACGGAAGCTTGTAGGTCTTTATAGGGACATTAGTGCTTCTTTTCAAGTTAAATTCTGTTGAAAGTTTACGCCTTTACGTTCTGTTGATTGTGAATTGTAAATTTAAGGTAAGTGTAGATGAAAGCCATGAACTTTGGCTTCTTTGTTTTGATTAAATTCGATTGTTTTGCTGATTGCTTTCTTCTGCTTGTTCGTTTTCTTGTGTAGAAACTGATGATAACCCATGAGATGGATTTATCAGATGCAGTGATTGTGAAATCTAGTAAACTGAAATCAGCTGTGTGGAATGATTTCGACAGGGTGAGAAAAGGTGAGACACATGTTGCAATCTGCAGGCACTGTAAGAAAAGACTTAGCGGATCGAGCGCGAGTGGGACTTCGCATTTGAGGAACCATTTGATTAGGTGTAGGAGGAGAAGTAGTTGTAACGCTGTCGTTGCTGCGCCGTATTTCGTTAGGGGAAAGAAGAAAGTTGAAACACCACTTGAGTTAGCTAATGTCGAAGATGATGAGCAGGCAAAAGATGAACATGATGTTTCTTCTGTCACGGTTGTAAATTCTGGTTTGGATCAAAGGAGGAGCCGGTTTGATCTAGCTCGGATGATAATCTTGCATGGTTATCCGTTAACCATGGTGGAAGATGTTGGATTCAGAGTGTTCCTTAGAAATCTACAGCCTTTGTTCGAACTCGTTGCGTTTGAAAGAGTTGAGTCTGATTGTATGGAGATATACGCCAAGGAGCAGCGCAAGATCTTCGAAGACTTGGATAAGTTACCTGGAAAGATCAGTATCAGTGTCGATGTGTGGAATGGTTCAGATGATTCTGATGAGTTCTTGTGTTTAGCAGCTCATTATATCGATGAAACATGGGAACTGAGGAAGAGAGTTCTAAACTTCTTCATGGTTGATCCATCTCATACGGATGAAAAGCTCGCTGAAGTTATCATAACATGTTTAATGGAATGGGATATTGACCGGAAGCTCTTCTCTATGGCGTCGAATCATCCTCCTCCGTTTGGTGAAAACGTAGCTAACAAAATCAGAGACCGTTTATCGCAGAACAAGTTTCTTTATTGTAATGGCCGATTGTTCGACGTAAGCTGTGGAGTTTGTGTCATTCACCAGATGGCTCAAGATTCTTTGCAAACTTGTTTCGAGACAATAAGCAAGATTCGAGAGAGCGTTCGGTATGTCAAAAGCTCAGAGTTTATTCAGGAGACTTTCAACCAATGGACTGGTACTAGTGAAAGGGACCTATGTATCGATGACTCAATACGATGGGACACGACATGTACCATGCTGGAGATTGCATTAGAGCAAAAGAACATATTCTCACTCATGAAACAACGTGATCCTGATTCCGTTGTCTCATGTCCATCTGATTTGGAATGGGAGAGGTTAGAAACAATTGTCGGGTTCTTGAAAGTCTTTGTCGAAGTGACAAATACATTCACAAAGAGCAGCAATTGCTTAACCGCAAATATTTACTTCCCAGAGATATGCGACATACACCTCCGGCTAATCGAATGGAGCAAGAACCCTGATGACTTCATTAGGTCTGTAGCTGTAAACATGAGGAAGAGATTCGACGAGTTCTGGGATAAAAACAAACTGGTCCTAGCCATTGCTACCATATTAGACCCTCGGTTCAAAATGAAGCTGGTGGAATATTATTACCCGCTGTTTTATGATTCTAGTGCATCAGAGTTCATAGAAGATATCTCTGAGTGTATCAAAACGCTTTACAACGAGCATTCTGTAGGATCGCTGTTAGCATCGTCAGACCAAGCCCTTGACTGTCAAGAGAATCATCATCAGCCTGAAGACAGACTCATAGAATTCGATAAGTACATTAACGATACTAGTACTTCACCAGGTCAAGACTCTAAATCAGATCTGGAGAAGTACCTAGAGGAGCCTCTTTTTCCACGGAATTCAGATTTTGACATACTCAACTGGTGGAAAGTTCACGCACCGAGATACCCTATTCTCTCTATGGTGGCACGTAATGTCTTACCGGTTCCTATATCGAATGTATCATCAGAGGAAGACGCCTTTGACAGTTCTCGAAAGAGACGGATTAGTGAAACCTGGTGCTCGCTTAGACCAAGTACTGTGCAGGCCTTGATGTGTGCACAAGATTGGATCCGCAGCGAGTTGGAAAGCTCCTGAATCTCTCTGGATTCATCTTTCTTGATCTGAGTTTTTTTTGGTTTAGATCTCAGCTCCTCCAGCTTGTTTTTGTATTATATGCAACTCTCCACAACAATTGTTTTATTCATATTTGTATTCTACTTAGGCTTCAATGGGGGTTGGTAATAGAGCGGTTTAAGTTACTTGGACCAGAATCTTTGTAACGCTCGTATCAGTTAGAAGGTGACACATTCTCAACTAAAAATCAAATAAAACAAGAAGACAATGGAAAGTTTAAGGAACATAAACTGAAATTACAGAATAAGGTGAAGAATAGAAGCAAATGAGAAAAAGAGCTAGTTTCTGTTTTCCGTTTTTGGTACTTACAAAAAATAATCTGGAGTCTTGCGTGTAGTTTCAGGTTCGATCTGACGTGGGGCTGGATCGAACTGAAGGAAGTTCTGGTCCATGTTCTCGTCGATCTCTAGAATCGCAGCCATGTTGCCGCATCGGTAGCAATAATTTGGGGCACTAAACACGGTAACAACGTTCTTTTCTTGGCACCAATTATAACCTTCCATGACAAGTTGGTGTGCTCTTGAAATCAGACTGAGTCCATTGGTGTGGTTAAACTGAGTAGCGATATCTTGTCCGAACGTGTAGCCTGCGCCACGAGGAGATATTCCCCAACCGCATCGATCATCTGGATCGGACCATAAGAGATCACACATTGGTCCTTCATGTGGAACCTAGAGTCGGGCGGGCACAACAACAACAACACACATTGGTCCTTCATCATATAACATAAAGTAGCATACAGCTTTTGTAGGTTTGGTTCTGCATCGAGATTTTGGAACTCACCTCTTGAATTCGATCTAAAGATCGGATATTGTCAAGTGTATCTAAAGAAGGTGAAAGTCCTCCATGTAAACAGAAAACCTACCCAAAAAAAAGAGAGAAGCTTTATAGTTCAGTGGAAGCAGATAATATAGGTTGTGAAGGTAAGATTAAAAAGCTCATTAGTTTCAAACCTGACTCTCAATGAGAGCTGTAAGAGGAAGATAATCAAAAAGGTCAGTGAAGTGCTTCCAAACATTAGCATTTCCATATTTCCTCAAACATTCATCATAAAATCCATATCTGAAAAAGGTTGATACAATCAAAACAAAGCAAGGACTCGTAAACAGTGTGTCGCCTGAGATATACAAAACTTACACTTGAGTGATTTGCCGGCTCTCGTGATTCCCTCTTAGGATCGTAAGCCTATCTCTGTAGCGAACTTTCAGAGCTACCAAGAGCGAGACCGTCTCCACAGAGTAATAACCTCGATCTTCACAAATCAAAACAACTATGTTAGTTACACAACTCCTGGTACAAACTCGAACATAGAAAGTTACTATTATCTCCAAAAGGTCAAAGGCTACTTCATCTTTACAGCCAAAACTCAAAAGAACGACCTTTTCGATGGCAAAAGCCTTCCAAAGTAAATGCAATGTAGCAAAAAGTCTTAAACTTTAGGATAAAATGAACAAAAGCTACAATAATCAAACACCAGCCCAAAAAAAAAAAGTCAAAAATCAAAAAGCGACTCTTACCAACATAATCGCCCATGAAGAGATAATTGGTGTCAGGAGAAGAACCACCGATCCGAAAAAGCTCAATGAGATCGTAAAACTGGCCGTGAATGTCGCCGCAGACGGTGACCGGACACTTGACCGGCTGAACATTCCACTCCTCCACCAGAATCGCCCTCGCTTGCTCGCAAAGCGTCTTCACCTCCGCCTCAGACAACGGTTTACACTCCATCAGCTGCTCGATCTGACGGTCGACGTCTCCGGTCTCCGGCATCTTCTCCTTCCTTCCTTCCCCAGATCCTCGCGGCGAAAACCGATCTATTGAACCGATGACCCGGATTCGCTTAGTCTCGGATCCGGATGCTCCCTCTTCGTATTTGGATTCCCATCACTCAAAAGCAAATGCGAATTTCGATTTCGTTGGAACTTTGCATTTGTTTTCTTGTCCCTGATGAATTTCTTTATTTTATTATTTTTAGTTATTTTTTTGTTTTGTAATAAATTGCGTCGGAATTTTTTTTGTTTGGTAATAATTTGATTTCTACTACCCGGCGGCAGCCGCACCGGGTCAAAGTCCATTGTGTGGGGCTGACACGTGGCTTTCATTTTTTGGCGCGGCAAGTAACGAACTGGCTCATTTACATATGGACTTCTTGAAGTTAGCCCATTTGGGCCCGCTAACACTCGGCCCAATAAGATGGACAGAATAACCTTTTTTTGTTTTTTTGGTCCAAATGAAAGAATAACCAATTATATTTTTAATCTAGATTATTTCTATGATTTTTTTCCGACTTTTGCATTATATCGGACAATTAATCCACTGAATTGTACAACCATCCAAAAAAATATATATAGATATATCATTCTAAAGTAGAAAATATAGATAAACTCCTAAATATGGGTGTACCAGATTATATAATTTAATGTTGTTTCAACAATTAAATTTAAAAATTTTACTATATCTTGTTTTTTCTTAATGTTTATTAGAAATATGAATATATTTTGTGTTACATACTAAATAAGCAAACACTTGTGGATACATTATTCTTTTACTTTATTTGTTGTCTTTATAATAAACTAATTATGAATGATCATAGTTTAATTAAATATTTAGAGCAAGAGTGTTGTCAAATATTAGTTTGAATCCTCCAGCTTTAAACTAGTCTTTAATTACTTTTCATTTTCTATGACTGGAAGAGGGAAAAAAGACAAACAGAGACCAACAAAAAGTTGATTGATTATTATGTCTCTCTTAAGTATGTCTAAGGGGTTTGATAACAATTCAAACTAAAGATATTCAAACTCTTACAGTTTTGTACTGAAAAGAGAATTTAATGCGCGTTTGAACCAATCGATTGAAAATGAATTTGTAAATTAGTTTTATGTTTATTTTTATATATTTAAAATTATATCATTTATTGTATTTTCTGATTTACTATTTATATGTGCTCAGAAGAAATCTATTTAAAAACCATGATATAACCGGAAACTCATCTTTCCATAGAAGAAGATAATAATATACTAATTTAAGTCCATCATTTGAAACAACAGAAAATTTTATGGAGTTGAACCAATGACAGAAACTAGAATATGTATATACAATATATTTGTAATACTTCAGAGCATATTTTGATCATTTACTTTAATCATATGTATCTAAATTACATCATAAACCATCTTACAGCCTCTATTTTTTTATTTATTTTTTTACATTCAGATTCTAGTTTTTATCTAATAATCTTAGTAATATGAGTTTGCAAATGGTTTTATATCATGAAGCTTCACATCTCATAAATAGTCATAATATTAGATAGTCATATACTGATAAAATGCTAAAATGGTTTTTTTGTTTTATGTATTTAGCTGTTTTATAACTGTTCATACTTCTTTATATATATGTTGCGTACATTGGTGACATACATTAATAAATTAAGTTACTAGTTATTTTATATGTCAAGTTTAGTGAAATAATTTTTAAATGGATGGAAAAGATATGAAAAAGAGAGTAGTAGTGGAGTTAACCCCACAAAAGAACAAAAGAATAAAAGATGGGAAAAAGCATAACACAAAGAAGCAATGTGGTCTTCTTTATTTACAAGAACCATTACACACATTCTCCTTTTAAATTTCAGCATTTTGAAGCTCATATTTAAAAATAAAGAAATGCATATGCCATTCCATTTATAAATTATAAATATATGATATATCCAATCTTTGAAGACATCTCTTTCTTTTATTTTCCTCTTTGCATGAATATATGCTTTCCGAATACATCAATAATAATGGACTCGACATATTTTTGTTAATGATTGGATAAACTCTTTTAAAGTACAATTGTTCTTTACACATACAAATTCCATCTTATTTGTTTATTTTATGGTTAAAAGTGTAAATAAGAAATTTATATTTTGTTTAAAATTGCATATAATTTTTTTAAAAAACGTGCATGTTGTTTACAGCAACAAAAAAAACACTTATTTTGTGTATGTTCAAGTAAATCATTTACCTAATTTAGTATATGCTCATCATCATTTAGTGCAATCACCCACATACAATGTGAGAAAAGAAATGAAGGATCTAAATGTAATTTAAAGATGAACAATAGAACGAAACCAATATAAGAAAACAGGATTGCATGCACCTATACTTCTTCTTCTTCTTTTGTTTGTTGACATCCTTATTTAAAATTATATAAAATATATTTTTTTTATAATTATATAGGGTTTTTTTCACTCCTCTAGCCAACTCAAGATTTCTTCCCTAGGAAAAAAAAAAAAAAATCAAAGAGAAAACAGAAGTGTAGGGTCACAAATATTTTGAGCATATTTAAGAGATTCGATCCCAAATGAAAGGAAAAGAGAATCTAGCAGCATTACAAGACCTATTTGCCAACAAATACTTCTCTCTCTCTCTCGTCTCCAAGCTTTCACCATACTATGCTCTTCCCGGTGGCCGTCTTGATTTTCCTGTTCTCCTGTATACAGAATATAGATTTAGAATTTAAAAATCAATTTATAACTTAGTTACTTAATCCAAATCTTGTATTTATTCTCTGTACTTTTATATAACCGACAACAAATATACAACCTTAATGGATTGATACTTTCGTCAATTGACTACGCTATAATACAGTTAACATGGAAGTAACTGTAAATACATTGTTTTCCAAAATAATTATTTGAAATTAAGTGGGTTTGTCTATATAAGAAGTAAATGAGGTGAAAGTGGAAAAGACAGTATTTAAAGAGCTAAAGCTTCCATAAAGGGAAAAAAGAAAGTTTTTAAAAGAAGCCATCTTATGATGAGTTATTAAAAACAAGATTGTTAACGTATAGACTGAATAAAGCTAGCAGACAGCCTTTTGCGAGCCTCTGTGATATGTCTCGCCGAATCTGAGTTAGCTAAAAAGAAACAAAGTGTTTATTTTTTTAGTAAAATTGTGCTAGAAGTATGTATATGGTTGGCCAAAAAAAAGTTCTTATGTATGTAATGTGCATATATATATACAGATATATACATCAAAGAATGAATTAGCTTGCTTGATTTCATTAAATATATTAAAGGAAGCAAGAATGGTAACGAGAGTGATCTTCTTGGATGAACTAATACGTTGTTTTTGGATTGGTATCAAGGGAACTCTAACAAAGAGGGGGGAATTAATCTATCTCAACATGGATTTATCACTAGCTATGCCATATATTAATTGCTGAAAAGAACAACATGCATAGACATGCAAAGATTTGTTGATTGCAAGTGATAAATGAAATAAGAAATTAATCGGTAAAGAACCTGTTGTGTATAGGATCGGGTCCACGAGGCACTTTTCTTTTGCTGGCAACGTAGCTAAGATCGCCATGTCTTGATTCATCTGCAAGCTCTTGTTGTATTTCCTTACCATGTGTAATGGAGTTGTTCATCCTTGTCGCGGTAGTAATCTCTTTTGATGTGTCGGCTTCGTTCTTGTTTTGTAATACAAACGCATCGATCATTAGAAGAGTGACTAAACCGATCGTAAATAGTGTACGAAAAAACAATTGGAGACGAAGGGATTGGAGATTTCGCATGGTTTCTAGTCTTGTGGGTTTGTTTTTGGGTCCTATCTTCGTTGGTTGGTGGAAATTAGGACAGAAACTAACATCGATCGAAGTAGCTAGGTTTTATTCGATTGTCTTTTTTTTTTTTTTTTGAAACTATAATAGAGAACAAAGAAGAGTGAGAACAAAAGCAAGAGAGAGATATAGTCTTATCACTTTGATGAGTTAGGATGGTTGGTGTTCTTTATAGGTTCGATGGTTTTTATTCTGTTTAATATGGTTAACTTTACTCGAAACATTAGTAGAGAGAGAAAAATAATCTTCTGCTATGAATCTTTTTATTTTTCCGTGAGATATATTTTTAATATTATCTATAAGCATGAATCCGTATTTTTATGTCGTCTCTTTTTCTCCAATAATCTAAATATATATATACAGAGATATATACCCTCTAATATCATCGAATTAATTTTTTTAAAAAATTGAGAAAGAGAGAGAATGATATCTAGAACAGCTGGTCCGAATCGTGACATGGAGGGAATATATTTAGTAGCCTTTGCTTTATGTGCATTGAGAAGGTTCGGATACGAGTTTAAGTATTTGTTTTTTTTTTCGTTCTGTGTATTTTCATGCAATTTATGTACTTTAATCACAATATTAATATACTCATATGATATTGCACGTGCCAAGGGTTCCCTCCTACTTTCCTCACGTACATTTCATCCCTTTCGTATTCAAAAGATAAAGCTAAGCACATAACAATGCCATGCATACCCTAATTAATATATTATAAATCTGTAACTATATTTTATAAGCATCTAAAAATTATAGTTAAGTATCAAGTATGTCGTCTATTCATTTCAAAAAAAATATTAGTTGATTGGATACGCGTGTGTGAATTAAATTTTGCACATATACATAATCTATTATATAGTTCTGTTTAACCTTAAATTCCTCACTATATCTCTTATGTATCTAGTACTCTGGTACTATCTACTTAACTGAAACATAATATGATATATTAAACAAATTGATTCTTTGTTGTTCCGGACTTGAAGACCAACGTAAGCTTCATTATAAGAGTTCACCTACGCAAAACATCGAATAATATTTTTTTTGAGCTGTCGTGAAATTAGCAATATTTTACATTAGCCAAACATATATGCGTTAACCACTTTTACATTAGCCAAACATATATGCGTTAACCACCTTAACTATTCTTTATGTATCTTATAAGATTTATTCATGTATTAAAGTTTGCTGAAATAAAGATGAGAATGACAAGATTGACTAGACCCATGATTAAAGATTGTTCCTTGGGAATATATTTATATCACTCTCACATAGCAGCCGTAATTTATCCCATAGTATATATATTTATTTTAGTGCCATAGTCCGTAGAGCATATGATACATAATTGATCTCATCGATCAAAATTATAACCTTATTGTACATGAATCCCACTTCAAATTTTTGTTTACCTTTCCTAAAAGAGCAACTGTATAATTGTCCAGAGAATCTTATGCCTTTGTGTTGTTCAAGAGCTTCTAGCCGAAGTAACCAAAAAATGGCACTTACATATTCATTATATATATAATATATTATCATAAACCATATAGTAGTATAAAAAAAATTGTACACAAGCTCCACTGGTAATGTGGTGACCATTTTCGTCTATAGGCTTCCTATATATCATGACGATTTTCTATTTTTCTGTGGCTTTTTCAACATTGCCCAATAACGGCCAATTCGTGCCAGAAAAGAAACATACAATTTGTTCAAGTGAATGTATTCAGTCATAAAATTACGCTATGTATAGTTTCGAAATTATCCCCAAATTAATTTCCATAAAACCAAATCAATTTGAATGCTAGAAACAGAGTGGTAGGAGAAGCTTCATAGTCTAGTATTGCACCAGAGGCAGACTCCACTTGCTATCAAAGTCGAAATGATGATATAAACTCATATGTTACTTGCTTTAACTGATCTCTTGCACTAACCTCTTCCTAGCAACATAGATCGAATCCATATAAAAGTTTTTATAAGATATTGAAAACAAATGTTGCTTGCTCGTCTCTTGCACAAACCTCTTCATAGCAAGTGCACCACAGCTCAAATGGTAATTTACTTGATGACAGACTTCTAAAGGTAAGTGATACCATCTTTTCAAATGGGAATTGATCTTCATGACAAAGATACAGCAATAGGTCTTAAAACTTTGTCATTTATATGAAACAAGTAGTCCCAATTATATCAAATACCCAAAAAGCTATTCTATACACTCAAAGCAATATCTGTGTTCTTTCGCAACAGAATGAAAAATGTTGAATCTGTTTCTGAGTGAGCAGATGAAAGCTCATGTTCTTCTAAAACCGAGAATTGCTTTGTGATCTTCCATTGGATACTCCAAGCATCGGTACTGTCTGTTTCTTCCTGTAGTATATAGCTGATCCGCTTATGAGTAACAGTCCTAGCATAAACGCCTGTCCATTTATGTTCAAATGATCTTTATGTCAGCCCATAGATCCAAAATCACTAAGGAAACGAAATCTTTTTGTTTTCTGTTACCTCAAAACCAAGAACTGATACTTTCTCCTCGTCCGCAGAAGGAACACAGCTTCTGTAAGTTTTGTAAGACTGAGACTTCTTCGCTTTCGTTGCTGGTGAAGACTCATCACGCAGATTCCTCGGTTTCGCTTCGTCATCATCGGCATTAGATTGACCATTTTGTGTCTCTTCTCCATCTTTCTTCTCCGAACTTTCTCTTCTCACCTCTTTACATTTGAAAGGAATACGATAACCCGTCTCACTGCAACGATACTTCTCTTTTCTCTACATAGAAACAAAAAAAAAACAAGAACCATACGTCAAGAACAGAGATAATAAAAAAACCAGACCAAAACAAAAAAACAAGAACAGAGATTAAAAAAAACCAGACCAAACTCTTAACAACAAATCATCGTTCTAAATCTGACCATCCAAGGCATCAAACAAACCATACATATCCGATTTCAATACAGAACAATAGAGCAGGTTCGGTTGGATTTAGAGAGATAAGAGAGAGAACCTTTTCGGAGGAGTTGCACGAAACACAAGGACCTGAAGGAGAGCATTCGAAGGTAACGTTGCTTCCTTTTGGAGTTTCTTTGTAACCTAGAAGGAATCTACGCCCAACGCTTCTGATCTCTTCGTCTCCGTTGTTTCTGTAGAGATAGATAAACACATGTGTTGATCAATTTTGCTGGATCGAAAATCGAAACGAATCAGATCTAGGAAGAAAATTTAATTACGAAACTGTTCATGTGCTCTGGCGAGGAAAGAGGATGATATTGCAACAGCGTAGATGAAGAGGATGACCCAGCAAAGTGAAGCACTTAGAGAAGCCATTTTCGCTGTTTCTTCTTCTTCTTCGTCGTCGTCGTCGCCGTCGCAGAAACTAGAAGAAAAAGAATTAAATGAATATATCAGAAATGGTCCGATATTATTCTATAATTTACACATTTACCTTTACACCTTCGATAATTAAATATTCGACCCTGATAGTTTTAAATTATCATATCGAGTCCTTTTATTCGACTTTTTCTTTCTTACCATTTCTAATCATTTATTTGTTGCAAACAAACTTATATTTGAATCCGATTACATTTTCAGTCTTTTTATTCAGAATATTCAAATAAACGTAGTATAGTTCGATCTACACAAACAACTCTTTTCATTTCATTAGATGTTACAACAACCAAAAAAACAAGGTTAAAGAAGTGAAAACATTAGAGAAGTAAGTAAGAAAAACATTTTCGATCTTTTTGTACTTACAAAGTAGTAGCATGATCAAATAATCAGCATACTCTCCAATAAGTTTAACTCAAGTGTTATTGTCTATTATAGATTAGTGGAAACTCATCACTATGCTCAGAGAAGAAACCATGTTGATCACCCAAACTCTTCAGAGATTCATAAACTTGGATCATCAATGGTCTTTCTTTAGGCCTCGACACAACACAGCTACACGCGATTCTCAAAAACTGCATGATCTCATCATCATATCCTTTACCAACAACGCTTCTATCAATGACATCTTTGCTTCTACCATTACTCAAATGCTTACTCACCCAATCCACTAAACTCCCTTTAAACCCATCTTCACCATTGTTGATCGAAAGCGGCTTTTGTCCTGTAACAATCTCAAGAAGCACAATCCCAAACGCATACACATCTCCACTCAAAGAAGCAACCATGGTGCTCGAGTACTCAGGCGCAACGTAACCCAACTCCCCGAAGTCACCGTTACTAAACGAGCTATCGTTAGAACCTCGAGAAGAACTCACTAGCTTCCCCAAACCATAATCTATAACACGAGCATCGAAGTCTTCGTCTAGAAGAATCACATTTGAGCTTATGTATTGATGCATATACGCCGTTTGGCACCCATGGTGCAACCAAGCTAGCCCTCTAGCCGCTCCGACACCGATTCTAACCCGAGCAGACCAATCTAAACCGATGGGACATTGTCTCAACCGAGAGTACAATGTCCCATTAGCCATGTGTTTATACACCAACAACCTCTCGTCTTCCACAACGCAAAAACCAAGAAGGGGAACCAAATTCGGATGTCTGATCTGACCTAACTTGTTCATCTCAGACCTGAACTGCTTCTCACTAAGCTCGTAACCACAGGTAAGCCTCTTGACCTCAAGTGCAGACCCATCAGGCAAATCAGCTCTGTAAGAAACTCCAATTCTAGACGAAAAAACGATATTGTCGGAATCAAAACTATTCGTAGCTACAATCAGATCAGCCAACTTGATCTTCACAATAGGTTTCTGAAACAGAGTTACCTGAACGAGCTTATGCGACTTCAACAAACCAATCCAATCACTATCGTCTTTAGATTTTCCGGCGCCGTAACCGTTCTTGTTCCTCCTTTGACTACCACCGTCTCTCATCAAGAACCACCAGAACACGGCGAGTCCAACACACAATGACCCAAAAGCCCCAACTACGCCGGCGATAACAATGACCGTTACGTTTTTACCGTTCAACGAGCCACAATTCGATAACGGCTTCCCGCAGAGTCCGCCATTTCCGGTAAACCCGTCTTCTCCGAAATGAGAGAGGTCAGAGGGAATCGAACCGGAGAGATCGTTGTCAGAGAGAGAAAGTCGTTGGAGACGGTCTAACCGGGATAACTGAGAAGGAACCGGACCGGTTAGCTTGTTCTCGCTAAGAGCTAAGCTGTTCAAGAATTTGCAGTCAACGATCTGAGACGGTATCGAGCCGGCGAATTTGTTCCCGGAGAGATCTAACGTGACGAGATAAGGAAGCCACGAGCATATTTCGGGAGGAATGGAGCCGGAGAAGTCGTTGTCGGAGAGATCCAGCGACTGCAAACTGCGACATAGCTTGAGAGATTCTGGAAT
Source organism: Iljinskaea planisiliqua (assembly GCA_900108845.1). NCBI lineage: Eukaryota > Viridiplantae > Streptophyta > Magnoliopsida > Brassicales > Brassicaceae > Iljinskaea > Iljinskaea planisiliqua. The sequence continues at coordinate 4,539,727 of FNXX01000009.1, forward strand.
CTGACCGGCGAGTTGCATCGACTGAAGCTGGAGAGAGATAATGCGATTCTCCTTCGCGTTCCAGCAAGAAACTCCGGTGAGTTTGCAAATCGAAGAAGATGAAGAGTTTGGGAAAGACCAGCTGCTGAGTCGACCGGAAGGATCGGTGAGCGAGTTTTTGAGGCCTTTGAGACAGAGCACGTCGTCTTCAGCATGAGAAGAAGAAGAGGAGATTAGGATGATGAAGAAGGTGAGTAAGATTATCTTCTTCATGATGGGTTTCGACTTTGTTTCTCTATGGTTTCGTAAGAGAAGAGCAGTGCTTTTCTTCTTCTTGCTTCTATGGCGGAAAGACGGCCATTGACTGTGTTTAGCTTTGTGGAAGGCAACCATTGAAAGGGAAAAAAAGAAACAAATATAAAAATTCAAACTTTGCTGACTTTTTTTTTTTATAATCAAATTGCTTTTTTTTTTACATATACGCTAATTCAATCAGTAGACGACGTCGTTAATAGCAGCTTGTGAGGGTAAGAAATAAGAATATCATATTTCAGTTGTAGCGTTCATGTCTCGATCGAAAAGGAAAGATGGCAAAGGTAAGTAGGTACCAAAGCACTTTCTGCGCAAGAATCATTTTTTTTTTATAAAAAAATTCTTGTTTTGTAAAATTATAAATTGTTGTACAAACTTTTGTATGTTAAAGTAACTATTACCTAAAAATGTCATCATTTAGAATGTTGTACCAACATTCCTCTATTTGATCAGAAAATATAAAACGTGTTTGAACTGTTGGTGTAGGACACCCATAACAGTTGTCTGTTGAAGATGTTTCTACCTTTTTTTTTTGTGTGCAAAGTTTCTTAACCTTTTAATAACACTTTTTAGCATGTATAATATTTGTTAAAACATTTTAGTGAGGACTACATAGCTTATAATGTTTTGGTTATTGGAACTAGCAATTTGGAGTTGAATTTTGTGTTTGTGTTTGAGTTTTTTTTCTTTATGTGGGCGCTTTGAGTCTTATCGGAAATAGCTTGATTTCTTGGTTAAGTCACCACCGATTTGGCCCATGCGGCTGTGCCTTAGATTGGCCCATTCTTGCTTTATTGAAGATGCCTGAGTCTGAGTCTCTGAGATGTGCGTTACGTATTCTTATACTTTGTCATCGATAGAACTGTTTTCACTTTGAGCTCTATTTACTTGATACAAATTTTGGAATTTTGTTTAAGAGAAGTTCTGTTCTAATGCCCTGGAAAAAAAGTATTTCCGAAAAAAATCATGTAGTAGGCATTTTCTCCAAAGTTTTGTGACCATGGTGGTTCAGTAGTTGAAAAATAAATCGCGTAATTTGAGAATTTGAGAAATCATGATTGAGTTTTTTTTTTTAATATTGATTATGGTTGGTCAGTTAATATGTCTTATATGGTATGAATCATTTGAATTTTCCATATATACAGAAGATCAGTCTGAGGTTTGATATGAGAACCTCCAATTACAGAAAAAAATATTAAGATTTGTAACTTTTATTGTAGTTTAAAAAATTGAATTGTATGATGTAATAATAAAGTTATTCTGAGTAAGGTTTTCAAATTAGAGTGTTTATATCGGATTTTAAAACATTATAGTTATATATAAATATAATTTTTTTTCATTATTTTCAATAACACAAAAATGCACAAGAAATCAAACAAATTCACACACGTATACAGCGGATTTGAACCAGTAGATGCATATCATGATCTAGTTTTATATGGTTATTATATTTCCAAGTTTTTACTTCAACATAGGCCATGTATAATAATAATTCAATAAAATAAAACCACGTCAAACAAAAACGTAATAAAATAAACTACATACGGTACTGTACAAAATAGTAATATAACTGTGTTCGGTTCATGAATGCGACGTTAAATCAATACATTATACACACATCCCGAAAAAGACGGCAAGAAACAGGAAAAAGTCTTAAACATGAAAAGGGATAAAAAAAAATAACATATCAGAGACAGATGCACTTAACCTTTCTTATTAGCCAATAATCCAAAATATTTAAACTTTTCAAGGAACAATAATAATTAATTAAAATTCCATACAACTAATTTAAACATGAGAAACAAAACACGCAGTTTCTTTGAAGTAGTCTTGTCACACATAGAACTAGACTTTTGATGAAAGACAAAAGTCTTGACCAAAACAACACATAAAAGACTACCTGTTGTTTTACCGCATCAAACATATAATCGTACAACAACAAAACCGACAAGTCGTTTCCTTCTCCCTTCCCCAAAAGGGCCAAAATAACCTGTACACACTACTAATTAAAACTTAGCTGAGAAAATTTGATCAAAGTTTTAAATCTAATTAGCCTAAAGTAATCTTCTCCAAATTTCACATTAATCATCAGATCGTAATAATCTTATAATAATAATAATAATAATAATCAAATGATTCTTTTCTAAAAAAGCATTTTCTTCTCCATCAAGCGACTCCCATTATACTATCCCCATTGTTCGACATCGTCTCGAAGGCCGACGCACGTGATCCACGTGACTTCTGTTCGTTGGAAGATGAAGACGATGACGACGACTGCATCGGTAGATTCATCGACAACGGAAACATCTCCGGCGCCGCCGTTGTTTTCTTGCTCAGTTTCAGATCAGCCATTTTCCGCGACGGAGGTATCGGAATCGGACGGAGTAGTTTCGACGAGGACGCGTGTAAGGATCCTAGAGTTATCCCCTCCAATGGCGTCTTCTCTTCTGTTTGATTTCCTATAAACTGTTGATAAGATAAATGGAACCACACACAAGTGAGTGAATAGAAGATTCTTGTTCTGAACTAATAGAAGATTTGAGGATGAGAGTGGTTACCGAATCGGGAGTGATGTCGAAGAGGCTGGATCTACGACGGCGACGATTCTGGTTAGTGCGGCGGAGGAAATACTTCTGAGCATGACTCGCGACCTGAGTCGGTGTTCGAGTTTTAACGAAGTTTCTGGAGATTCCTCTCCAATCTCCTTTCCCTACTTTATGCAGCCCCGTGAGGAACAGTCTGTGTTCTTCCTCCGTCCATGGAGTCCCTAAACCAAAAGCTAACAAATCAAAATCAAAATCAAAGAAAGATGATAAAAAGAGACGGTCATACCTCGCTTGCGCTCGCGGTTTCTGACGGAGGCGTGAACGACGTCGTCAGAGGCGTAACCACCTTCGTCGACGGGGTTAGAGTCATGAGCGGCGTGATCGAACTGAGAAAGATTGTTCATACTGACGCTTTTTCTGAATGAAGAAGACGAAGCTTCCGTGACGCGGACGCCGAAGAGCATGATTCCTTTCTCTCCTCCACCGTCGGATGTTTCCGTCGGACACGTGCGAGAGTTGTGGCCGTTGTTTCCACACTGCGAGCAACTGCGCGACATCTTTTTGCCGAGACAGAACCTGCTCGCGCGATAACAGATCGTTAACAAAGGAGAGAGAGAGAGAGAGGGAATAAAAAAGCTAAAGAAGAGCAACTTGGATGTGTTTAGGCTTGTTTATAACCTTAGACCGGTTCTGTCTTTTTAATCTCAAAATGACTCTGTCTGTCCGAAAATAATCTCTAATTCTAATTTTTTTTTTTAATATGTAAATTATATAAAATACTCCTTTTGTTTTTGTCCACCTTAATTTCTCTTTTCATTCGATAACAAAAGATCTCCTTTTCATTGACTTAATATAATCTTCCTTTTTCTTCAGTGCAACTGACTTAAATATATTCTTCCAACAATGTTTTTGGGTTTGATCTGCAGTAAGTAGTAGCCTTCAACAGCCTTAAAATTTAGTAATCAAGCAAACGGTTGGATAAGGCGATTGGACAAACAGAGAAGAAGAGGTGGTTGGAGAAGACAACAAGAAACAAAAAATGAAAAAGAGAAGAAGACGATATGGTTATAGATTGAGCTCGGTGAAACGGACCCATAAATTGTGGTTTGTGATAATAATATTATGTTACCCATTCGGATTAAAAAAAAAAAAAAAAAAGTACTAGTTGTCAAACCATGTTTAACCAAGCTCAATATAGGTCATAAACCAATCTATATTATATAAAATTTAATTTGATATTTCTTTGATTTTTAAATAATAGATGTTTCTTGTTTAAAATACAAATGCATTATTTTTGTAAAAAAAATATTTTTAATAAATCTAAATCAATAATAATTCAACAAATTAAATTATTTTATAAAAAATTAAATTATTCATTAATAATTAATAAATATGCATATTTTTTATAAAAATTTATGTTTTTAAAACAAATATTTTTTTAAAAAATACCTTTCAAAAACAGGAGTAACTATTTTTCTAAAAAACAAAAAAAAAATCTGAACCATAACCAAATTTGGGGTTTGAACATTCTATGGAAGACATTTATATAACTTTTCATAAACAAATTATATCTAATTAATTGGTAAATGATTCTATTGGCAATAGACTGGAGTTTCCAAAATCTCACCTTCATCGAATATGAAACATCTTACTGTAGTATCTTTCCCAATCGATACTTCCACGCTTTTACAATACTTATTTTCACCATTGAGTTGAAGCGTGGCTACTTTTCGACCGTTTGAAGAAACCAGAGCTGTTCATCTCATCGTATATGGATTCGTTGTCGTTACGCGTATAAATTAAGTATTAAAAATCTTGTGGCCAATGGTAAGGTTCGTGGACTTTTGTGAGTAGTTTATGAAATGTTAGTGCAAGTTACGAGAAACCCTAGTGGATTGAAGGTTTTTTTTTGTTTTGTCGGCGAGTATATGAAGTTTCGGTGAAGATGATTACTGTAATATCTCGATAAACAAACAATTTTTTTTGCATCAAAACAGTAAGCAAAGAAAGAGGAAAGCTGGACCGTTCGATGTATCTGTCCCTTTGCTGTTTGCGATCTCATTTTCATTTTTAATCCAATATATTGACCGTCCACGATAGCACTGAGTAGATGATAGGTTGAAGAATCTTCGGTTCCCATTAAAAATATAAAGCTACGACCATTCAGTTTTCATTCCATGTTTCTTGTTTACTACTATTATATCTGGTAAAGTGACAAATATTGATGGAGACGAGTATGGTTAAATATTCATATGCAATTAATATGCTTTCTTGGAATTACTGATTGTATAAGCAACTGCGTGTTAGTTTTCCTCACTTGATTGAACTAGTCCAAATATTTATCATTATTAATCCGAATCGTGAAAAAAGATTCGATGCTTTTACTTTTTTCGTTTAAAAGCGAACACTCAAAATTTGCAATAAAACAACGTTATTTTCAATATAAGTTACATAAGATTGAAGTGCATTTGATAGTATATGTAGTTAGGACATTATACAAATAATTATAAAATTACGTGCACGTTAAACTTCAATCTCCATAGAACATGCAATGAGCTACGTATGTTGATTACAATGGTTAGTAGAATTCAAAATCGGATATAATAAGTTAGTGCTCTACACCTAAAATGACCAAACTATCAACAAAAGTTTATCATTTGCTTTTAGCCTTAAGTAACAATAAATATTTTAAATCATCTAACGAAAAAAAATATTTGAAACCATCACTTCCAACTTTACTGATTAGACCTTTTTTGTCAACTAACACCACAGATATATATGTAAAGCTTTATTTTTTTAAAAGTGTTTCTCAAATTGTCTTATAAACTTATATATGTGCGTTTCCTAGATACACCTCCGAGTGGTAATGTAATTATACCAATAATGATAATTAAAAATAGAAGGGAAATGAGCGTCGTATGTGTAGTGTACGTGCAAGGTGATCTTCTACCAAAGTTGTTTTGTAATTGGCTGATAGTGATTTATCATGTGAAAGCCTCCTGTGACATTTAGATAATATTATTTTTTGTGATTATAAAAAAAAGGAGAGAATCTTATTTTATCATATCAATATCATAAATAGAAAAGGATGAGAAGTTTTGGTCCGTTGGCTATTTCGAGGAAGCATTACATAACTAGTGGAAAATATCTCCTTTTTCTTTTTTTAAGCAACAGTGGAAAAATAGGTAAATACTTTCCGAAATTAGCAAAAAAAATGTTATAGTAACAAATTTCTCTCGGTTTAAAGCTTCATTTATATATTTTGACATTAACCAATTTTATTTATCTACTTTCTTAGGTAAAGCCGTAAAAATTTATATAATTTGTACTTTTTACAGAATTACTAAATATTTAATTTAATTTTTTTCAAGTGTTCTAAACACAAAATCCATGGAAAATAACATTTGTTCATGGGCTACACTCTTATTTGCTCACCACAGAAAAATAATGAGTTACTATACAAAGAGCTCATAATTTGTTTTTGAGCTTTTATTTTCCAGGTACCAAATCATCTCATACAAGCCTGAGAGACATTTGATATGCTCAAATATACCCTAGAGCTACTTTCCAAATTAAAAGATCGATGTAATACTTAGGAGTCGAATTCCATAGAGACTCAAAATTCACACAATAGATTATAAGTTATCGAATTAAGCTAAACAAGAATGATTGTAATTAAAAGATAGAATGCAGTAAATCTGTTTGTAAGATCAATAGGAGAAAACGTCAAGCTCAGGGAATTCTCAGAAAATCAGGAATGCAAGCAAATCAGTAAATCATGATTCTTCTAATGTTCTAGAACTTGAAACACAATGATAAAGTAAACCAGCCGTCGCTGCGAAAACTATCTATGTCTAAAACCTAGAAAACTAAATTTCTTTTCGAGTTCTAAAGTGTAAACATGCAATAATCTCAGGTTCAATCTGTTCACAAAATCCCTAAATCAAATTCCTTTGCAGATAGGTATTTTGCTCATATAGAGTTCTTTTCTAGCTAATTAACCAATTGTCGTTGCGAGAATCAACATATGATCAATAATCTAACATTTCAGTTCAGATCAAACATTAATCACAACCTAGATGAAGAACTAGTGTTTAGAATCCTTAATTAACCAATCAACTTAGCAATCCATGAAATTCCTAATGAAAAACCCTTAACCTAACTAGCAAACTACTTAGACATAGAAATTGAACAATAAACATGATTAAATAGAATTGCATAAAAGAAATAAAAATAGAATTAATGGAGTTCTGAATCTTCTCTGAAGGAGTCTAAATTCTTCTCTCCAAAAGCTCTCTCTCTAGAATACTTGATAGGATAAAAGATAGGTCTAAACAATGACCTTAAAATAATATAAATATCCTAAAAACTCAAATAGGGACTTATTTGCAAATAAGGAAAAGTCTGGGCAAATTTCATTTTCTTCAAAAATCTTCAAAATTGGCGCAGAAAATTGTCTGTCTGATGGGTGTCGACCGACACCAAGTGTGGTGTCGACCGACATCATCTCCAAAAGTGGCTTCTGACTTGAATTCTTCTGCACAACTTCCTACTTAACTCCAGAATGATCCATAATCTCCAAGTAAGCTCCAAACGTACCTAAACCTGCAAATGACTCTAAAAGACTCCAAAAACACTAAAAAGACTCTATAAACAAGATTTACCATAAAAACCATGATATATCAACATTTCAATTCATTGGCAATCGCTTAACCCGAGTGGATAATGTAATCTCATGATTTTGTATGGACGCAACAATAGCTATCACAATAAAACAAAAGAAAAACTTAGCTTGGCTTTATACCAACTATATGAGACATATGTCTTCAGAGACGATAATGTCATGGATCATGTCCATTTTCCAATGTTTTGTATTATCATATGGTAGACGTAAAGATACAAATCATATAAATACTATTATTTTTGGCTAGACACGTCGGGAACTCGGGATTACTGGGATCCAAAGATCATATCGTATCGTCATGTTAAAATTGGATCTTATGGTCTTCTTCAATCCTGATTAGATGAAACTTTTTGCTGCCATTATGCTTTATCAAATTTGAAAATTTTCTTTACATTAGTTTCTTTAGACTGAATCCTAGCTAAAGCCAGTTGATGGTCCGAATTCAATAATTTGAGATACTTCAAAGTTGTGTGGATAAATAATGATACTATCGGTTTTTATTTTTTTGCTGGTCTATCGGCAACAATATTGGACTCGACCAAATTTGCATCTTCCTATCCAAAAATGAATTATACCGCAATTATCAATCCTAATCTTGAATGATAGAAACATTGATTAATATACACATTTTAGGTGATTGACACAATTATAAGTGATTATATATAAAATTAAAAGAATATGTTTAAGAAATTTACTCAAATAATTAGATATGTAATTATATTTATAATATATATAAATTTAGCATGCCTTTTAATAATTAATATATTTATATTAAATTATAATTTTTCTATGAATATTATTTTAAAATAATAGAAAACTAATGATATTAGTTAATGGCTCTAACAATTTTGGTATGATGACAAAACAAATAAGAAAAAAAAAATGATAATTAGATTCCACAATTTCATTTGTTATTTTTTTTGTTTAACCAAATGGTTAATTAATATTTTTACACTATTAAATTTGATGTTAGATTCTTAAATGATGCCATTCTTACAGACTAATGAAAAGAAACTAAAAGTAAATCTCCAGCATAGTATAAAAATAACTATTTCATCATGGTCCTACATATTAAATATATAAGTGTCCATCATGAATATAACACATAAATTTTGCGTATGTGGCCAATTTTTTAAAAAACACACAAATTCATCAACTGAAGAGTTGTTTTTATAATTTTTCTCATAGTTTGTAATAAAATCTCTTAAACATTATCTAGGAAGTGATTTTAAAATAATTCTTATGTGTCATCTCCATAATCATTTTCCCAAAGAAATGTGACATGGATTGAAAAACAAAATGACATGTAAATATGACATTGCATATTATTTAAGGATTCATATTAATTAAAAATTACATATTGTAGAAAGATTAAATTTGCATATATATACATATAGTTTAACTAAAAAAGAATTACATATTATAGAAAGATTAAATTTTCATATACAATTAAAATTAATTACTAAAATATTTGTAAGTAATCTATTTTCCCACAATATTTTTAATTTTTACTTATTCACATAAATAAGAAAAATATTTAACTAAAAATACGAAATCAAATTTTATACAAAAATAAATTTCTATATAATTTAACTATGCTTATATATCTATAACATCTAATCTAGTTGTACTAATATAAATCACCTAAAAATATTTTCAAACTTACCAAAATTAAAGAAGGTTATTAATACAACATAATGAACTTTAAAATCATTTAAGAATTAGTAGAATTGATCAATCAAGTAAATCATGTTTTTAATAAATTTGTTACTATGAATTTTGTTTTATGAAAGCCATTTGAAGAAAGAACAAAAATGATTTTTTACCCAAGAACAAAAACGAATTTTAATTAATTGCAATATGAGAATCTTGGTCAACCGATATGCAGTCACTTAGGTATTAAACTAATAAATAAATTATATACTTATATACAAATTGATTACATATATCTACACCAGAATAAAATTAATAAAATAAAATTTATTAAATTTTTTATAATTTTAGTTATTAATTTATAAAATATAAATACACCATAAACTATATTTTTTATCTATTATATTTTAAATTAGTTTAAGTGAAATTGGCTTAAATCCAAATTTAATATCAAATCGAAGAAAATTAAAAATTTGTTGAACAAAACTAAATTATATTTGACTTTTTATGGTTTCAGTTTTTGTAAAAATAAAAAATTAAGTAAAATAAATTGAATTGTAAATTTTATTTTAATTTTGAATAAAACTATATTTATTTTTCAAAAAAAATTATTTCTCACGTGAGTCGTGAGAAGTCATCTATTAAAAAATATTTTATATGGCAAAAAAGCATACTCTTTTTATTTAACTAGCATCAGATTTTTGAATTTTTTTAAAGCACTAACATAATCACTGAATGTGCAACTATCGACAACAAATTCTTGCAAATCTTTTCACTAATAAATCATTGGACAAAAGTTTGAGCCTGAGTGATCCGAAACAAAGTGTCTCATACACGAATGAAATTGATTCTTAAGAACTTTAAATTTATGGTGAGACCATAAAATTGTACACAGTGTCTTGTAACTACTACTAATTATATAACAACAAAAGAAGAAAAAAGAATGGTGGAGACTGGAGGAAACAAAGAGTGAATGGACGGTGAAGGAGGCATATTCGCTTGCTTCCTTTTCTTTGTTGAAAAAGATTTAGGTGTCACTTACTTCATTCATTCATTCTTGTCATGGACCCTACACTCACCCAATATTCATTTGTTCCCAACTATAATATTGAATCCCTTCATCAACATTTCATAAGTATTGTTTCTATTGTTTTTGTATGGTTTCAAATAAAAAACCTTGATGAAATATACATTTTAGTGTATTATTTACTAACTTTGTATAACATGCACCTAAATATGCATTTACAATTAAAATATAAAAATTTAAGTAAATTTTTGTTTATTTAGTTTATTTTTTGTTAAAATATACAAAAGTAATTAGAAAATGAATTTGAGTTATTTATTAGTTTAACCATTTAATCATCTAACAATCACTGACACGGTGAATAAGTTCATACTCAAATATTCAACCAATCAAACTTAATCTTTATTTAAATATATTAATAAATTTGGAAATGATTACTAACATCTAATTATTTATAATATTTTAAATTTAATAATTAGAATTTGCAAATTATAATGTACATTAAAATACATATTTTGATATTAATTAACTAACTTTTTAAAATTAGAAAATATATCCAAAAATGTAATGGATATACATATATTAATAACTAAACCCTATAGAAAAATAGAAAATATGAGAAATTTAGGACTAAATAGAATAATTTAAAATATGGCTACCATAAAAAAAAACAGTGAACTTAATTAAACATTATCAGTGTTCATCAACTTGATTTTTTTAAAAAAGTTTTTGGAATTTTTGGTATGTTTATATAAAATTTGATATGTTCATCCTGTACAAACATTGTCCATATATGTTCCTCATTTTAATTGTCAAATCTTTTGTGAAAATTAATCAAGATTAACTCTTTTGTGAGTGATCAGTTATACTCTTACACTGTTGTGGTCTAAGTTGCTTGAAGTTTGATTGGTTGCTTCGGTGGGAGATATAGACGGTGCGATTCTAAAAAATATTGTGGAAGATATTAAAAAAAGAGGTGAAATGCGGTTCGGATCGCGGTTGCTTCTTCGAGATGGCAGATATGGAACGGGCGGAAATATGAACTATGCATGTAATGAAGCCATGTTAAGGTTCCAGCTTGGCTCTTGGAGGAATGCAACTTTGTTTGGAAACCAACCTAATTGCTTCTATCATGCTTAAGTACTTTTTCATCATGCTTAATTTTTTGTTTAATTTTCCAACATTGGTGACCTTCTTGTTCAAGACAACCAAAGAAAACAAGACCTAAATCTGTTTATCAAGTAATAATAATACATTGTCTGGGTCTTACAGGAATGCAACTTTGTTTTGAAACCAACCTAATTGTTTCTATCTTTTATCTTCCTTATGGAACTTTGTATCATCAATAGTTTCTTGTTTAGTATGCCAACGTTGGTGACCTTCTTTTGCGTTTGATGTGGACTCTCCTAATCATTCTAAAACCACCAAAGAATACTGACATAATATTCACTTCCAAATAATAATAAATAACAGTAATACATCGCAAAAATGAAAGCAACTTAAAGTCACTTTATTAGTATAAAAGACGAGTACGTTTTGTTTTTCCCATTCTTTCTATGATCTCTCCAGTACAAACAAATGGTACGAGCAGCAAAACTAAAGAAAGCTTCTTTTTTGCTTCTTCAAAGGTGCCACTGGTTTTAAAGCAAAATCACTCTTCCATGGCTTCATTTTGAACAGACTTGTTTTTGCTAACATTAACTTTGATCTTCTCTGAATCTTGTTGAGGAGCCTTGATCATTATGATATCATTATTTAGCTCCTTCATATCCTCATTGTGTATTTTCTGTTTGTTTGGCTTCAACCTAAGTCCCACACAACAAAGAACAGGAGAAAAAAAACATTCATAATCAAAAACACAAGTCTAGTTTTTCATACAAGTAACGTTTTCAAGGATTTGTATGAGATTAGAAGAAAGAGGGAAGAGATAAATACGATCACATACCTCTTTTCGATATGTTTGGCTGCTCTTGCGCTTCTTATCTTATCAATCTTCTTAATGGCAGCTAGTGTATTCTCTGTTACGTTCCTGTCATATCTCTCAGGTCTGTTTCTCTTCTTCTCAAACTCAAATGTTTTATCCTTTTGAGGGAAAGGAAACAGAGAAAGACAAGCGGGAGATAGTGAGCTATCATCTACATAACCCACAAAACATACAAAGAAAAACTCAAACATGTACCTGAGTCATGTCCTTTCCGTGAGCTGCTCTGTATGCTTTAGTTCATTTCACTTTTCGTGGGTTTCTCTTCATCTTGAAGTTCTTGTGGCATTTCGACCTACAGAACCGGAATATCTACAATACACATGGCATGAGAAACAATGATTATACTCAAAACATGGACACTACAAACACAGAACATTTGTAGACCTCTAAGATACTAAACTCCTATAACCATACAAGTTACATAACAGAGTATTCAAGAAAGAAAAAAATGATTGAACAACATCATTTGAATACAGAGAAAGATTGAAATAGCCAAAAAAGCTTAAACCACAAGAGCTTATTCAAAGACTTTTAAAACATACTACCTAATATAACTCTCCAAGCAAGCTCTTTCTCGTGAATTCATGCAGATTTATGCCAAAAAAAAATATTATTACCTTTGCATCGTTGCGGACAAATTGAATACCATGTCCAGGATATATAGTGGAAGAACAAAACCAACACTTGACCAATCTCATTTTGCCTCGTCCTGCAAATCACCTACAAAGACACCCCAGGAGATTGTAAATAAACTGTTTTTTTTTTATTGGAATGTGTAAGAGAGCTTAGTGTTCTATTAGAAAATTAAGGCTCTAATTGTTTGAGGTTTTTGAAATTGTTATTTTAAATTTTGATTTGGTTGTCAAGATTTTGGTTGTTAAATAATTGTTTTGGTTTAAAAAATATTTAAAAACATCAATTAATAGCTTTAAGAAAAATAAGTCAATTTAAAAATAAAATCAGTTACTTTAGCTGAGATTTTAAAGGAAAATTTTAAGGATTTTAGTCTGACTGAAAAAAAATTAATTTTAAAGACTTTAAAATTAAACTAAAGCCACAACAAATTAAATTGCCAATCAGCTAGAATAGTCTGAAAATCAGAAAAAAAAAGTCTCAACTGATTAAGAAGTTGACAAACAATTAAGGAACTTATAACAGTGAACATTAGTATCCAGAGTACAGACCTAATCTTTTTACATGTACGGTTTTGGTTTTAGACCTTTTGTCTTTTTTTTTTAAATAACAAAGGCTTTCGTCGATAATAACGAGAAAAAAAAACAACAACCCAGCTTTCAAAATCATAATGGAATAGTTTGGTATGAAATGAGAAAAAAGAAGTGATTTGATATTTTGCGGACAGACCTGCAGGTGATTTTTAGAGTCTCCAAAAATGTTCTAAGAGAGTAGAAGATAGTGTTGGGAGTCTCTTAGGGTTTATGTAAAACTCAAACGTCGTCGTTTTGGCCTCATAAATAAAGAAGCCCCTAAGTAAATCACGATTAGATATTATTGACATTAATTTTGTTTTCTTAGAATAATAATTTGAATCAGATATGGGAAGCCGAATCGAAAAGAATTTCATAACGCGTATTATATCGCAGAGCAATATCCATATTCCGACTTTTACTTTCCGAATATTTTTTTTGAAGGATGGTTAATGAATAGTTTACTTAGTGAGAAGTCAAAGAATAAAAGGAAAATTTTCCTAAAACGTAGAGAAAATCATATTGATATGCTAACAAAAAGATCGTACTTTATCCAGTTAAACAAAAGAAATATTGTGTTTAATGTATCTAACATAAGTCTCTTTGTGTATATATATATCTAAGCGTTACGTAGTTCTTATTTTTTTGAAAAAAGCGTTAAGTAGTTCTTCTGTCTTTCTTTGTAGAAAGTGTTCAAACTTTTGCATCTGCGTATATCGTGTGAGGTAAGGAGGGAACTTGTTTGTGTCGATGACTTTGATCGATGTGATAGAAATTTGATTTAATCTGAAAATATAAGGTAGATTCCAATTTTCTGGTTGATGCATGGCTTCAAGATCTGGTAGCAATATGTTGTGATTGTTCTCCAGCTGCTATAGATCTGCTGCTTGTTTGTGTTTGTTCGTATCTAAGATGATTTTTAATTTGTTTTATTGAGATTTGTGATTGATCATTCAACGTTATTACTCATTAATGTTGGTAATCCAAAGTCTATGATGGACGGGGATTAGGTTTGGGACGGATCCGGATATCTGAATTATTTTCAGTATTCGGATCTGGATTCGCCCGAATATGTATTATCATTATCCGGATCCGGATCCGGGCTTCCGGATATCCGAATCTCAGATATTCGTATAAAATTAGGAATATCCACGGATATCCGGATCCGGAAAAATAATATTTTATATTAAAAATTTAATAATAATAAACAAATTAAATATATAAAATAGTTTTTAATATATTTGATATCTAAAAATTTCAAATGATAAATCCGAAAAACAGTGAAAAAACCTATGTAATCAAAATTAATATACTTACTTATGAAATAAAAACTTATTAATTTCTTATATATACACGGATCCAGATATCCGGGGTTACAAAAACATATTATTCGGATCTGGATCCGGGAGACCCGGATCTATAGTTTTATTATCCGGATCCGGCATCCCCAAATATCCGGATTTTCGGAGCGGAGTGGACTGGATCCTGGATAATATTTACAGGCCTAACGGGATGGCAATTTGTAGCCGTCTCACTTCTCCGGTATGTCTCGGGTACGGGGACGTGATAGAGACAGCAAAGAAACGTCCACGTGAGTCTGTGACATCTCATCACCGGACAGAGACTCGAGTAAAGAATTAAGACTTTGTATTTTTCGGATGTTAATATGTGTTACTGGATAGAAGTTCTCCTTTATATTTGGTATTTTTGGATACTCGGATTTTGAAAATGAATTTAGTCAATGATGAGTTTATTTTTGGTTGTGTTTTAAAATATTAAATGAAATTGTTCTACTTATATTCATAATTTAAGTGTATTTTCTTATATTTTTATTGAAGTACTCTACAATATCCCCGTATCTATATATATTTTACTTTCCCGTCCCCAATTCTGTATCCATTTTTTGTTTCCATACCCGTTCCAGTGCTACTTAATCCTACGTTTTGATCTATTTAATTTCTCTTTCTCTGAATGAAGGTCTTGCCAATTTCAAACCATGGTTCAAGAGATACTAAAGGAAAGTGATGCACTGCACTATTTAAAGATTGTGAAGGAAACATGTCAAGATAAACTTGAAGTATATGAGTCCTTTCTTGAGGTCATGAAGGACTTCAAAGCTAACAGGTACTTTTTTTTTCCTCCATATTAATGATTTTACTCTTTCATAATTAGATTCAACTCTTAAGGTGTGTTAGTGGGAGTGGATTTTTAATAGTTGTTAAAATTTTCAGATTTTATTGTTATTGGTTTATAAATTTTGACATTCTTACTAAATTATATTGTTACTGGTTTGATTATTTTTTTAATTCCATATAAAAACTATTATTCTTAAAAAAATCTGGTTTTTAAAGATTCTATGATTTCATTAAATCTACACTTGTTGGAATTTAGATTTTAAACAATTTAACTCATTAAGCAAAATTTTGAGAATATCATTTATATGCCTTAGGGGATTTATATGCCTTAGGGGATGTTAGTGGGAGTTGGATTTTTGAAGATTATTAAAAATTTCAGATTTTAATGTTATTGGTTTATGAATTTTGACATTCTTACTAAAATCTATTGTTATTGGTTTGATGATTATTTAATTCCATACAAAATCCATTGTAATTAAAAAAGTTAGGTTTTTAAAGATTCTATGATTTCATTAAATCTGATGTTATTGGGACTTAGATTTTAAACAATTTAACTCATTAAAAAAAAACTTTGAGAATATCATATATATGCCTTAGGGAGTGTTAATGGGAGTTGGATTTTAAATGATTGTTAAAATTTTCAGATTCTACTGTTATTGGTTTATGAACTTTGACATTCTTGTAAAATCTATTGTTATTTGTTTCATGATTTTTTTCAATTCCATACAAAATCCATTGTTATTAAAAAAATTTGGGGGTTTAAAGATTCTATGATTTTATTAAATCTAGTGTTATTGAAACTTGAATTTTTTAAACAATTTAACTCATTAAACAAAACTTTGAGAATATCATTTATATGCCTTAAATTCTTAAAATCATTATTGTAAGAATATTTCCAAATATTTCTTAAATATACAAAACTCTTAATAAATCTTTACAAATTTCTTAACTTCTAAAATCAAACAACTCTCTATAAATCCAACTCCCAGTAACACCCCTTAGATTCTTAAATCATTATTGTAAGAATATTTCCAAAGATTTTTTAAATATACAAAACTCTTTATGCCTCTTTACAAATTTAACAAATCTTTTAACTTTTAAACTCAAACAACTCTCTATAAATCCAACTCCTAACCCCTCCTTAGATTCTTAAAATAATTGTTGTTATAATATTTCCAAAGATTTTACAAATATACAAAACTCTTTAAAATTCTTTATAATTTTAATAAATTTTTTAATTTCTAAAATCAAGTAACTCTTTATAAATGCAATACCCAATAACCCTTCCTTAGTTATGATTTATGTGGAATTGAAGAATCTAATTTTATTTGCATGGTAGAATTGACACTAATGGTGTCATCTCAAAAGTGAAGAAACTCTTCAAGGGGGAAGAAGACCTGCTTTTGGGTTTCAATAAATTTTTGCCTAAAGGTTTCGAGATAACCCTCGAAGGTGACCAAACTCTACCAGATGAAGTTGCCTATGTGATGAGGCAGTTACTTTTATGAACAAGGTCTAGTAGGTGCACTAGGTCTGCAGTAGACCTGATTAGGAAATAGTTTGATTCTACTTTTTTGGACAATTGTTTTAAACTTCTTTACTAGATTTTTACCCGTGTTTTTACCGTAATCATTTCTTTTGACATAATTTTTAATTTAATTTCTAATATTGAGTTTCTTTCTTTGAAAATAACTTATTTATAGATGGTAGAGTTTAAAATGTGTTTGTAGTTTTAATTTTGATATAGATATATTATATATTTTACTAAATGTTAATCCGTTCTGAATGCGGATGACATTATCTAATTCTCTTAATTTTTTACTTTGTAGAAGTAAGAATTTAAAATTTGTTGATGGTTTATTTTGGTTAGATGATGGTATTATATCATTTGTATTAATTTTGTATTTATAATATTATTATATAACATGATTATATATTTTAATATATATATATAGTTAATAATATAATATATATTTTACTATTTAATTTTGTACAATATGTTATTTTATATAATTTGTTTTAGTTTAAATGAATGCAATTTTACATTTATGAAAATAAAAAAAAACTAACTCGTTAATTTAGTATGTTTTATATCAAATAAATATATATTATTATATATTGTACTATTTTATTTGATACAATATGTTATTTCATATAATTTTTTATTTTAAATTAATACAGTTTTACATTTATGAGAATTAAATAGAATAACCAATTAATTAAGTATGTTTCATATCAAATAAAAAAAAAATTATGTATATATATATATATAAAGATAGAAATAAGACTAAATAAAATAGTTTAAATATTGTGCATGTTTGATGGAATAATCCGCAATAGACATTAATCTTAAAAAACATTAATCACAACCTATCTATTATGTAATTGATTAATGTATATATTAAAAGAATTTGTAATATTTAAACTTTTGTTAAATTAAAAATATATCAGTAGTTTTAAATATTTTCAATTTTTATCAAAATGTATAGAAATTTTTTAAATTATAAGTTCAGTAATTTTCGACACAAATTCACATTGCTGACATTAGGAAAGACTTTAATTAATCATATCTAAGGAAAATTTTGCAATATCTTAACAAATTATACTATATATCTCATCTTTGAATTTGGTAATCCAAATTTATCGCAATAAAAAAAATCTTGTCATATTTAAATCTAACAATATCTAAGATTTGAATTATTCTATATTTATTTTTCTACCATTTATTTTATAAATGAACTGACAAAAATACTCTTAATGAAAATTTCAAAACAATTAAAAGATAATGACATTCAGAGTAAATCACACGTCAATGAAATGTTTATTTCAAAAAATAATTTTATTTTAGTATAATAGATTTATACATCAGTGTTATGAAAAATGAAACCAAATATAACCATTCGTAGTTTGATTTGTTTGATGTAAGTTTGACTTGGTTTAATTTGATTTAGTTTAGGTTTTTGTTTAAAACAATGTATATATAGACAGTATATACATAGAGGGAGGAACAATGAAAAAAGGCTCTACAAAGTTTAATACTGAAATATAGGTTGTATCTTTCAAAATTAGAAAATAAATAATTTTTATTAGATATAGATAAATTTTTTTTGAAGTTTTATCATTTAAAAATTATAGTTTAAATTTGGAGTTTTGGTTAAGGTTTAAACCTTTAGATAAAAAGCATCTAAAAAACTCCCAAATTTTCATTTTTGAGCTTTTGCTTACTAATGAACCATTACTTTATGGATTCAAAAATTATCACACATGTACATAATTTTAGATTATAAATTTATTTCAAATAATCACACTTTATTCACTTATAAATTCTTCTTTATTTTTTTATTATATTTAAATTTTAATATCCAAGTTCTTTTTTTTTATCTAGTAATGTAACTTTTCAAATTCAAAATAATTATTATACCTTCATTATGTATGAATAGTTCAAAACCAATAATCATTAAAAAAATTTATCATAAATATTATTTAAAATATATAATAAAATAATGTCATTAAACAATTTAAACTACTTTTTTTACAATAAAATATTTTTGTAATTACACATTGACATTTATAATTAACTTTATACTCCTATTCCTTTCCTTAATAGAAGAGGCCTATTAAAGAATAGTGAGACACTCTCTAACAAATTAACCATTTGTATTTATATATTGAATAAACGTAAATTTTGGTATTTATATAGAGTTTTATCTTTTAATAGAGATGATTGGGTTCAAAAAAATTAATTTTATAATTATCATTAGAAATATAACTGCTTATTATATGTATTTTATATATTAGTATACTTACTAGTTTATCGCATAAATTTAAACTGTTAAAACAAAACATATTAGAATTTGATATTTTATTTTTACTAGCTAAAATATTAGAATTGATATTTTAATTTTATTAGCTAAAGTTATAAATATTGTCTTAAATGAGAATCTTATTAAAAATTATGATATCACTAATTTTTCTTCTAGTAGTATCTATAAAATAAGAAAATAAAATTTTGCACCCAAAATATGAATTATTCTTTAGTCAAATAAAAAGAAATAAGGTCAAAAGTTGATTTTTTTTTAAAACTGTTACCTTAAAAAGAAGATTTTTCTTTTATGTACTCTACATCTCTATATAAGTGCCATGTAATATTAATGTAAAATCATAATTTCTCACTTTTATTGTTGTGGGAATTGTTCAAGTTATATCTTCCTGCTTGGTGTGAGGTAAGGAGAAACTTTTGCCTCTAGATGACTTAGGTCTCAACAAGATTTGATAATTGTATGATAAGGCTCTCTAGTTTTATCTTATCCTTCTTTTTTTTAAATTTCATTTCGAACATTTATATGTTTCTTTATCAAATAATATATAGATTAGGCTAGGTTCTAATTTTCTGGTATGTAACCTTGAAATTTGTTGCATATTTTCTATGATTTTTCTCCGGTTACTAGATCTGCTGCTGGATTGTTTTTGTTCTTATTTTGTGATATTTCAAAATTTGACTATTTTGAATATATATAATTTGAATATATTTTTATTGTGATTTGTGATTAATCTACATTAACACTTTCACTTTTATAAATAATTAATGAAAATATAGATAATTTCGAATCATGGTCACAAGGCATCTATCTACAAAAGATGCACATGACTACCTATATCTTGTGAGGGATAAATTTCAAGACAATCGTGAAATATATGATACATTTCTTAATGTCTTGAAAGACTTTCATTTTAAGAGGTATATTCGAAGTTTGTTCAATTTTTGTTCACATAATAACTAATTACTCTTATATTGTTGATTAATAGCTGAAAAGTTAAATGTTATTGTCATTGCAGAATTGGTCATAGGGATGTCAGATCAAAGGTGATCGAACTCTTTAAGGGACACCAAGACTTAATTTTAAGTTTCAATAAATTTTTACCGATGTCTTTGAAAATAATACTCGTACCCGATACTTTACTAAAACCACCTGAATTTCACGAAGCTTATGCTTTTGTTAACAAGGTCAAGGTAAGCATACTCACTCTTGATAAAAAATAGAGATAGATAATTTGATTAACGATTTGATTTATTTTATTTTATATTATCAATATTTGAAAATTTAAAACATATAACACCATTTTGTATTCTAGCCCTACTATAAAATTGTATTGTTCTTTTTATTGTTTTTATCACTTTTCTTTAAATATTTTTTATTTGTAGGCAAGGTTACAAAACGATCATGCACATAACTCTTTTTTAGAGATATTGCGAATGCACAGAGAAAAAAAGATGAATGTTATTGAAGTTTTTGATAAGGTAAATATATATATATATAACTGTTTTGTGTGTGAAATATTTAAGCTGTTTTATTTTGTTATCACTTCAGTGCATGTTCTTGTATTGGGTTTGATCATTACCTGTTTTGTTAAATAATGATTACCTATTTTTCAGGTGTATGATATCCTTCAAGACCATCACGACTTGATTATGGAATTTGCTTATTTTCTCCCTCGTTAAAATAATACTATAGAGAAGGGTGAGAGTGCAGTTGAAATAAGTTGGGATAACAAAGTCATGTATGCAATGAAGCCATGTTGTAATCACTAGTTTGTTATTGAATTGACAAAAC
This sequence comes from Iljinskaea planisiliqua, assembly GCA_900108845.1. Taxonomy (NCBI): domain Eukaryota; kingdom Viridiplantae; phylum Streptophyta; class Magnoliopsida; order Brassicales; family Brassicaceae; genus Iljinskaea; species Iljinskaea planisiliqua. The sequence continues at coordinate 4,560,861 of FNXX01000009.1, forward strand.
TGGTAACTCATTTCAGTTAGTTTTCATCGTTTCAAACAAAATTGATAACTCATTTCAGCTATCCATGGTTTAAATTGCATATCATGGACACCAACAAGTTATTTCTCAAAATTCTTATACAATTGTGCGCCACACACAAGTTGCATAACCAAGAAATGGATTCTTCTACAATATCGTTGAATAATAACTTCGCGTATATCAGATCAAATATAATAAATATAGTTCAAACAATTTGGAGGAATTTATAAATGAAACTTTTAAACCCTTATCTACTGTCTCTATAGTTTGAAATATCTGATCATTTTCTTATGATGTCAAAAGCTATTGACCAACCTTTTAAGTATCTTTTGTTGCCTTTTAATATCGATTAGTGGTGTCAACAAAAAGATTCAACTATTTCAAACTTAACAACGACGATCTTTGTGCTACTTTATTTTTCGTGTATTTAATTTAGAAGTGCTATTGTTACTACTTTATAACTGTAAATCATATCCGATATGTAGAGTAACTTTCTGTATATCATTCTAGGTAATTAAAATTATTTACTCTTGGTTTATATATGCATCTTTTTTTTTTGTTCCTTCATACTTATAATGTTGTTTACGTTGATTTGTATTACAAAGTATACATTGGTATAAAAATTTGTTCAAATTGAGTTATTTTGACCTTGATTTGTGGCTAATAGGCAATTTTTGTATAATTTATTACCTTGACCATAAATTTTTTAAGTCAATCGGTCAAATGATCATAAATGGAAAATACATTAACAATATAACCATCAAATTTAGTCATTACTTTGAATTCACGAATACCTTTACTTATGCACTGAATTTTCATCTTTTCATTCTTAAAATATTAATTTTCAGTTTTTTTTTTAATTTACAAATATTGATTTATTTATGTTTTATTTTTTTTAATTAATTAATGTTAATAAATTATAAAATTCTCAAAAAATATAAACCGAAATATTTAAATTTACTGAACTACTTTCGTTCATAGATATATAGATATGAAAAATGCTGAATGAAAAAATTATGCATTTATCATTAATCAGATAAAAATATTTCTTATATAGAGTATATAAATCTATAGTATAAATATGGAACTTTATATCCAAAAATAATTATGATAACAATAGAATTCCAAAATTAAAAATAAAATAAACAAAATATAAATTTACATAAAAATATGTTTGCCAAATTTTGTTTTATTCTGTGATAAAATTTTATAATATGCCAAAAATTTAATAAACCTAGATGGCAATTAGATAATGTGGAAACCTTTCGATACATATAATTATAGTGCATGCAATTTCTTTTTAAAAACAAACCGATTTTTATTTCAGCAGGTGAGTATTCCAGATTAGATTAGATTATATCTATATATATGCGGCCTAATGTCATAGTTCCCACTGAATTTACATGTATGCCAATTCTAAAAATTGTATTTTACCTAAAGCTCTGTTTTCTCCCAATTCTTTTTACAAACCAGATTCTGAATAAATTTTCCAAGTAAACTTTTTGTTGATAAATATGTAAATTTCACGGATATGGATAAGGAGTGGTATATATAGTCCATTGTACCCTAGTTGAAACCCGATAGTCATAAACTTGTGTAAATATATGATTGTTTGTACCTAATTAAAGTTATCTTTATCGAACGATATCTCTGAGAGAATTAGTTACGATCTCTAACATTATCAAAACTCTCTCATAATCTTCGTGCACTCCAAAAAATCTCATCGTCCTCTTTGATCACTCGTAGAGAATGGATCTCGAAGGCCTTGACAAGCAACCAACTACAGGTGCGAAGGTGCCTTTCCTCACAAGATACCAAGAGTTCTTCAAGGACAGCCTTATTGTTTTGGTCATAGCCGAAGATAGAAGTAGCTTCTATGGATTTCACTGTGCTTAATATGACAGAAACTCGTTTAAGTGCAAAGTGGGATTTGTCGATTAGGATCCCTGAAAGTCTTACTGGTTACTATATATGTCTTCAAGGAGACCTTCAAGCTTCCTTCCTTTACAAGAATGTTACTCTAGCTACCTCATCCCCACAAAGATACTACGATCTCAAATACTACCAACCTCAGCTTCTTAGGTTTCTGCGGTTGTCTCGGGAGAAGACATAGATGGTTTGATTGGTAAAGATATCTTGGAAGATATGAAAGAGAAGAAGGAAGTGCGGTTTGGTTCCCGTTTTTCTCTCACTGATTGTAGGGAAAAGACAAATGGTTCTATGAGCTATGCGTGTGATGAAGTCACCTTACGGTTCCAACCAGGTTCCGAGATGAAGGCGGCTTTGTTTGGAAAGAACCCAAGCTGCATCAACGTTTGACCAACTGCACGACATCACCAGTTCATTGGCTTTTTTTTGTTTTGTTTCTTGTTTCTTTCAGCAGTTCATTGTTAGGTTGGAAAATATTTGGGTTTTACTTAGGTTTTCTCTGGGAATAACATATTTTTAATTAAACATATTAATAAATCTTAAAAGGGAGTCGATATCCAAACTAATCAATATCAATAAATCTATCTGACTACATATACTATTTGGGGTTCCTGGATGTATCCATGCTTATTCAACTTCTCTACATCGATGCCATGTGGTAGACAACCAATGTTTTTTGTTCATTTTGAGTGCATTATTGATAAAAGTCGTGTATTGGGGTTTGTAAAGGAGTTCGGTTTCAGGCATTGCCCAAAATTTTATTGTCTTTCCTCTCAAAGGAACAGAATGAAACAAAACAGTTTCACAGGAATACACATCACTATATATATATACATCATTCATATTGATCACAATCATATAATCTTTGAAACTCTATCATTCATATTCACAATCATTTAAGGACAACAATCTTGCAACTATTTATCGTTTGTGCTAATCTATAGTTGTTTTTTGTTTGGTTTCATTTGCTTCAAAAATTCGAATTTGTTGTCTTGCATATGGATTTTCAGTTGCTGTATCGTGGTTGACTATTTGTGGCATTACTCATTGCATATATTAAAGTATATGTGCTCAGGCATGTGTGGAAGAGGAGACCAGACAAAGCGTCAGTGAAGCTGGGAACCAACAGGAAAAAAACAAACAAAGGTATATATATATAGTTACAGATTTCACAGTCCATATTCTATCATCGCTTTGTTGTTGTCCCTAGGAGTCAGAATGTAAGGGAAGCATAGCTTTATGTTTCACAGTGTATACAGTGGGATGTATCTATTTCAGTCTGATCCCAATCCAATTTCACTGCTAGATCAATACGAACCAGTTGCTGAGGGTTTAGGTGGGATTTATAAGAGTCACATCTTTTACAACCTTTTATACCAATCAAAATTTCAAAAGTTTTTGAACAAGAGTCACAGTCTTTAAAACCAAAATCTCTACCAGTCAATCTGAAAGAATGAGACAGGAAGAAGAGGCGCCCAGTGTAAAAGAGAAAGGCCGTCCTTGTGTTCATCTTTTTCATTATAATTTTTTTTTTTGGTGAATTAGTTTCGATCATACAATCATCCAGAAAAGATCCTTGCCTAAGATAGAATGTATGAATTTAAGGGTGCTCAATATCAGAGAGACTAGCCTTAGTGCAAAGTGGGATTTATCGATACGTATTCAAGGAGACCTTCAAACTTACTTTCTTTTCCTTTCTTTGGAAGAATGTTACTCTTGCTACACCATCTCCACAAAAGTAAGCATATTTTTTTGGAATTAGATTTATTTTTTATAAAAGGTTATTGCAATAAAAAAAAGGTACTTGAAAGAAGTAGTAAACATACGAGAGACTCGAGTTAAGGGAGGATTATATTAAGTCTCTAGGTTCCTAGACAGATACGTTTATGGAACTTTTATTTTTTCACCTTTAATGATAGGTTTATGGGATACATTCTCACACGGTCACACAAATGTCATAAAATATGTAGCCATGTCTTTTCTTTTGCTGTCTCAACTTGAATACTAAACTTGGATCGGGTGGGCTTCTCGGCTATTACAAGTGGTTAGAACTATCCTCTGGTACATGAAAAATAATTATAGCATGGCATGTAGTGAAAGAGAAGGCATGCTTTTCGTTTTGCTTGGCGAGGGCTAAACTTGAGGGAAATTAGTTCAGGCTCCTCTTGTAACTCCCTAAGTTTTTTTGTAAGCCATTCTCAAGGAGACCCAACTAGGGTTTGAGTGGCTTATGTTGAATGTCTAATCTGTCATGTAAGTATTTTTACTTATGGTTATAAGAACCTTTACAACTTTTTTTTTATATATGTATATTTTAGAAAATGGGGGTCATGTATAATGAGAGCTCAAAATCCTCAAAGTGGTCCTATTCTCGCTACCTTCCACACGAAAGTAAGAAATTTTATTTTCTAATAATTTTCACTTTTTATAAAAAGAATTTAAATCATTCTAATTTTTGATTAGTTGTTCATATTTTCAGAAGAACTAAGTGAATCTTTTGTATAATCAGATTCAACAATTTTAAATACAATAATCTTCAGATTCTTAAAAGTTTACAGGTTATCTATGAAAAAAATATTAAAAATTTAATTGTAAAAAACATTATGAAATAATCAAAAATATAAAATAACTGAAGAGTTTCTCTATATTTGATTTTTCTTTTCAAGTTTATTTTCGCATATTTGGAAGCAATAAAAATATGCTAGTAAAATATGCCATCTCATAAAAATTAGGTAAGTAATAACTGAATTTTTCTTATTCAATATTAGTTTTAATATAGGTCATTTTCTAGTCAAATAAGAAGAGAAAAACAGAAAAAAAAAATTAAAGTGTTACCTTAAAATCATGAATGTTCTTTTGTGTATACTATATCTCTATATAAGTGTAATGTAATATAATGTAAACCAAAAGTTTTCTTGACTACCTTTGTGAGAATTGATAAGTCTTGTCTAGGTGCTGTGTGAGGTAAGGAGAAACTTTTCCCCCTCTAGACTTAGGTCTCGGCTTATGATTCGATAGTTGTACGATATGCTTCTCTAGTTTTTATTTATTATATTGTTTTTCTTTTGATTTTCGTTTCCGACGTTTAATGTTTGTATTGTAGAATAATATCATGGCCATAACAAAGCTATCTTTGAAGAAGGCACATCAATACCTCGATACTGTAAAAGATAGGTTTCGAGATAATCGTGAAATATTCGATACATTTATTCAAGTCATGTATGACTTAAAATGTAAAAGGTATACTCTATGTGTTAATGATCAATTTTCCTTTTAAATTTGTTTAATTTCTGTTCACATAAATAAATTGCTGAAATGGTTTTTAAATTTCAGAGTTGGTGATAGATATGTCAAATCAAGTGTGCTTAACCTCTTAAAGGGACATGAAGACCTGATTTTGGGTTACAATAAGTTTATGCCAAAGTGTTACAGGATAACACTCAAGCCTGATCGAACTCCACTATTGAAGTCTAAATTTCAGAAAGCTGATGACTTTCTCGACAGGGTCCAGGTAAGCCACACTCACCCATGGTAGAAAGTAAGGATGAACAATTTGAAATATTTTTATTTTAATTTTACTTTATTCTATCAATTTTGAAATTGATTTACATAATATATTATATTGCTTTTTTCTGTGTTTACAATTTTCTGTTAAAAATCATTTATTTGTAGGCAAAATTACAAGAGGATGAATTCGAATCCTTCTCAGAGACAATGGAAATGTACAGACAAAAAAAGAAGAGTGTTACTATGGTTCTTCACGAGGTATATATATATGTGTTCTTGTATTGAGTTTGATGATTACCTGTTTTGTTTTGTTAAAGAATGATTATCTATTTTGCAGGTGTTTTATGGTCTTCTCCGAGACCACCACGACTTGCGTGTGGAATTTGCTTATTTTGCCCCTCGTATTAAATAATAATAATACTATAGAGAAGGGTGTTTGAAATCAGCTGGGATAATAAGTTATGTATGCAATGAAGCCATGTTGTAATCACTAGTTTGTTGTTTAATTGACAATAACTCATTTCAGTTTGTTTTCATCGTTTCAAATAAAATTGATACTCGTTTCAGCTATTTTTTCATCGTTTAAATTGCATATCATGGACAAGAAATGTTATTTCTTATACAATTGTAAGCAACACTAAAAGTTCCATTATCGGATATATATATATATATGTCGCGTAACTTTTTGTATATAATTTCTTCTATTTTGTATATAGATCAACTTTACTACTTTATGTAGATTTGTATTAGAGGGTACACATATTGGTGACCCTTTTTTTGTTCAAACTGAGTTATTCTGACATTAATTAATTGATTTGTGGTAGTTCAAATTGTTGTTGATAAGCATATAATTCATTAACTTGACTTTTTAGAGAAATTATGACTCAATCGGTTAAATGATGGTAAATAGAAATAACCATTAACAAAATAACCATGAAATTTTAGCTATTAGAAGTCAAGAGTTTTCTTAAAAATAGTCAAATCAATCAATTAATGTCAGAATAACTCAATTTGACTATCAAAATACCGAGTTTTCTTAAAGCTCAAAACAAGTTAATGTAATCTCTAGAAGAAGACGCCGTAAACTCATTGCTAAAATGGCATCCAAGTCATGGTTTCTTAGTTTTAAAATACTTAATCTACATCTTGTAGACAAGTCACTAGATAGTTTTCACTCATTTTCAATACAATTAATACGTGATTTGGAAGGTATCAATGGATGCTCTATATATATAGAGTAAGAATTTCAAATGCAAATAAAAGGTCATCTCTAGTTTTTTGAAGTGTCACATTTGGTGATGATTGTTGATAATGTTATGTTGCTAGTTGTAGTTGAAAAGATGATGTTGAGTCGGAACGATCCATACCTCTGTTTAATGGACATCTCTATCTCTTGTCTTTTTCTTTTCTTTTTTCTGTTTAAACTCGGTCGTTGCTCTATGATTTTTTGTCTAAGCAAATCATCAATATGATGTGTTAAATTATTCTAGTGCAAATATGTCTTGCTTGTAGACATATGCAAACTAAGCTCAATAAATTAGAGGCAACAGTTTCTTTCTGATTAGAAAAATAAAAGAAAACCTAGAAATTGGCCCGTCTCTTGTGGATTTTGGGCCCTAAAAATAAGGAAGTAACAGATAAAAAATGGTAGGGGCATTCCGAGAATTGAACTCGGGACCTCTCGCACCCTAAGCGAGAATCATACCACTAGACCAAATGCCCACTTTTGTTAGAAATCTCACTGTATTCTTATTTTAACAAAATGTATACCACCAAGTTATCTTTTTGTTTTTGGGGTCAAACCACCCAGTTATCTTGTTTACCTTTTATCCAGAGTATTAAGAATAGATAATCAGCAAATTAACAAATTTATCTTGAACCGACATAAAATTAAATGTTTGTATAATATACTCTTTTAATGTTAGTTCTTACATTGGAATATCTTGGTGTGCCTGTAAACGTAATCAGTTTTACAACTCTAGAATAATCCAATTCTTTAGAAGTTAAAACTTAACCCAAAAGTTACAAATTTTTTAAAAAAGAAAACAAATCCATATACATATCTGTATAAAATTCCTTTACATAAAAGAAATCTAATAATTCCATAATTAAGAATCCTGGCAAATTCATCCTAAATCATTAAAAATGGCCTCGAATTTACTAATTCTAGCACATGACATTGATAGTTAAACTTTTACCTGACCTTCCTAGTTTATCCTTAAAAATCTCCAAAAATCACAAAATTGCCACTCACATAACCCCAATCGCGAGGTCCCAATCCAATCCCTAGCTCTGCGCCCTAATCCGCAATTAACCTCACCGGCTATAACCGGTAACCCAACCTATAAGCAACCTAGCAACGGCTGTCTATAAGTTGTTTTTTTTTATAATTATTTTATAATTTTGTTATTCATTTTTTTTTCATTCATCGATACAAAATATGTTTCTAATTCACTAATTTTTTCTTATGTTATCTAATTAATAAAAGATGTTGAAGGTCCTGATTCCTGAAGGAAAATGTAATAATAAGTTTTTTAAAATAAATAAAAAGAAACAATAAGAGGAAAGATGTGTTTTAAAATTAATTAAAAACACGGTCTTAATTAATATAATAACTACACCACATTAAAAAAAATTACATTTAAGTAAAAAAATCCGGAGCGAGAAGTCTCTTCTCATCTTCATCATAATTTTTTTTTTTAACTCTCGTCTTATTAGTTTCTTTCTGTCTTTGTGTTCTGCAAAAAAATTGTTTAAAGTCTTGTCTCTCTGGTGTGTTTCCGTGTGCGGTAAGAAGGGGAAGCTTGTGCTTGTAGACTTGTGTCTCTACGAAATTCGGTAACTCTACGATGATCTTTCTCTTCTTTCCTTTCTTAATCCTCCTTCTTTTTCGTAGCGTTTTTATTTATTTTATAATTCCTTATCTCGAAGCGCCGTAATGTGAAAAAATAATCCGAAGATTCAAGTTAAGATCGAATTTTCAGCTTCATTGTTTCTAACTCTTTCTCGATTGTGCTTTGATTGTTCTCCAGTTGCTAGATCTACTGCTTTTTTTTTTCTTTCTTTGCTGTAAGTTGAGATTGCTTCCGAGTTCGATTTTTACGGATATGGTTTTGTTTAATTTTTAGATTTGATTTGTAGATAAAAAGATCAAGTGGATTTAGTCTTTATGCTGCTTCCTCTTGATTGAATTATATTTACATGAATCCTCAAATTTGAAGACTTTGGATGCTAAATTTTCCTTGTAATTGGTGAATTGAGTGTTTTTTATTCTCGTTGTTATGTAATCTTGCGCTGATCTATCGGCCAAGTTTCTTGTTATTGAGGAATGTGTTTTTGGAGAAGCTAATTTTTTTTTTTGCTGCTAAAAGTCCTTTGCTTTGTCTCTGTGTTTAATGAAGCTCTGGCAAATTTCAAATCATGGTTGGAGGAGGAAGTGCACAGAAGCTAACTACAAATGATGCACTTGCATACCTCAAGGCTGTCAAGGATAAATTTCAAGACAAACGCGAAAAATACGATGAGTTTCTTGAGGTCATGAAAGATTTTAAAGCTCAGAGGTATTATAGTTTTGTTTTGCTCTCTTTACTTCAGTTTTGTGTCTTGTGATTTTTGAGGAACTAAATCTGATCTTATTTTGAATTTGTAGAGTTGATACCAGTGGTGTCATCTTGAGGGTGAAAGAACTATTCAAAGGGAACCGAGAGCTGATCTTGGGTTTCAATACTTTCTTACCAAAGGGTTTCGAGATAACACTCTTACCCGAGGATGACCAACCTCCACCAAAGAAGCCTGTTGAGTTTGAGGAAGCTATTAGTTTTGTCAACAAGATTAAGGTTGAGAATTTTTTTGCGGTACACTTGTCCTTGTCTCTCTTTTTGCTACGTTGCCTCTAAAGTTATCATTTTTTAAATGCAGACAAGGTTTCAAGGCGATGATCGTGTTTACAAATCGTTTTTAGACATATTGAACATGTATAGAAAGGAAAATAAGTCCATTACTGAGGTCTACCAGGAGGTATGTTTGTAGCTTTTTACACGTTTTAATGTTTTCATTGTTTTTAGTTGCCTTTCCCTTCTTGTCTTAGTTTGATATGCTTATCTTGCAGGTGGCTATCCTTTTCCGGGACCATCACGATTTGCTTGTGGAGTTCACTCACTTTCTCCCTGATACTTCAGGAACCGCCTCAACTAATGATCCTGTAAAAATGTCAGTACGTGATCGAGGCATTAAGTCTCTTCCCACCATGCGGGACTCTGATAAGGTTCCTCTCTCTGTTTTTTTTTTCTTTGCTCTTGAAGTAATTTGTCAGCTGCGCTTGATATGCTACTGGATATTCGATACTCAGAGCTGTCACTTGTTTGCGCATTGTTGCAGAAGGACCGGATCATTGCTTCACATACTGACCGTGACCTCAAAACGGAGCATATGGACATAGACCATGAGAGATCTTTGTTGAAAGAAAGTAAAGAAGACGTTAGACGCACTGACAAAAAGAATGATTACATGGATGACAGAGACAGGAAAGGTTATGGAATAGATAGCAGAGGTCTCGAACACGAGAGCCAGAAAGAGCAGTTCCTCCACAGTAAAAAGAAGCTGACACTAAGGGATGATGATTCTCCTGAAATCTCGAATCAGGCTAGAGAAGGAGACAAGTTTTGTGGAGCCATTGCCACTTCATCTACTTATGATGAAAAAGGTGATAGGAAACGCAGATCTTTCGTTTTCCTTTGTTTTATACTTAAGATGATAATTGATTTTTGAGATAGCTAGGAGTGAGTTTCTTGATTTGATTGCATGCAGCCTTGTCTGCTATTCGTTGTGTCCTGATATTGACTTTTGTGATGACAGGTCATGTCCAAGAACTTGCTTTTGTTGATAGAGTGAAGGCAAAGCTTAACACCTCTGACTACCAGGAGTTCTTACGTTGTCTTAATCTATTTTCAAAGGAAATAATCAGCCAACCAGAATTGCAGTCTTTGGTATGTTGTAATAACCTTAAGTTTCTTTCTTCATAGTGAAATTAGAGAAAATTATGAGAAATCTTGTGGAATTTTCCTTTCAATGACTCGTGGACATATATTCTTGTATCAGGTGGGAGATTTAATCGGAATGTATCCAGACCTTATGGACGCCTTCAGAGGCTTTTTGGTTCAGTGTGAAAAGAATGGTAACTGAGCAAACTTGTGCCTTCTCTTCTTACATCCGCCAGTTAAAGGTTATGATTTGACCCTTTTTTTGTTTTTCGTTCTGCAGATGGATTACTCTCTGGTATCGTGACTAAGAGTAAGTCTAGCTATTTTTGTAATATACGTCTGATGTTTCACTTCAGCTACTTTTTATGGTCGAATGAGTTGAAAAGAAATCAAATTTAGCTTTAACTATTGGATTGCTGTGACTACAGAATCCTTGTGGAGTGATGGCAAATGTCCTCAGCCTACCAAGTCACAGGACAAAGATACAGACCGAGAACGTGAGAAGATTGAAAGGTTTAGAGAAAGAGACCGTGAGAAGGAGAGGCTCGAAAAGGCTGCAGCGAGCCAGAAATGGGCTAAACCTATCAGCGAACTAGATCTATCGAACTGTGAACAGTGTACTCCTAGTTATCGGTTACTTCCAAAGAATGTATGTGGTTAACGAATCTTCTCCTCTTGTTTTTTTATATTTTGCTTCATTAGTTAAATGTGTATATTTTGTTTTCTTGCAGTATCCGATTCCTATTGCAAGTCAAAAAATGGAGATTGGTAGCCAGGTGCTTAATGATCATTGGGTCTCTGTCACTTCAGGAAGTGAAGATTATTCATTTAAACACATGCGCAAGAACCAGTACGAAGAGAGCCTCTTCCGATGTGAAGATGACAGGTTAGTGATTTATATGGCAGAGCCTTCTGTTATTGCTTGAACCTTTTCTTGGAATAGTTTGAACTTGGTGAAAATTGTTTATATTTCTGTGCTTTAGGTTCGAGCTAGACATGCTACTAGAGTCTGTGAACTCAGCTACGAATCGAGTGGAAGAGTTATTGGCAAAGATTAATAGTAATGAATTGAAAACCGACCCTCCCATCTGTATCGACGATCACCTCACAGGTATAGTTTGAACTCTTCTCTTTGTGACTGCTGAAATTTGTGTGTCCTCGTCATGAAGCAGAGCTGATAATCTGAATTTTTTTTTTCTTGACTAATGTAAATTGTTTTGTTATCGTCGTGCGTAGCTCTAAACCTAAGGTGCATAGAACGTTTATACGGTGACCATGGCCTGGATGTGATTGATCTGCTAAAGAAGAATGCCTATCTTGCTTTACCCGTAATACTGACCCGTTTGAAACAGAAGCAAGAAGAGTGGGCAAGGTGTCGTTCTGATTTTAACAAAGTGTGGGCTGATATATATACCAAGAACTACCACAGATCACTTGATCATCGCAGTTTTTATTTCAAACAGCAGGACTCAAAGAATCTGAGCACAAAAGGTTTCTTCTCATTACCCATTACGCAAATGAACATGTAGTCAAAATACTATAAGAGCAATTGCTCCTAGTTACATTTACCTACAAAGTGTATACAATTTCTTATGTACCACTATCTTTCACTGCAGCGTTGCTGGCAGAGATAAAAGAGATCTCTGAAAAGAAGCGAGCAGAAGATGATGCACTTCTTGCTCTTGCGGCTGGAAACAGACGAACTATTTGCTCCAGCATGAGTTTTGATTATCCAGATCCTGATCTTCACGAAGATCTGTACCAGCTGATCAAGTATTCATGTGGAGAAATGTGTTCAACGGAACAGTTAGATAAGGTAATGAAGGTATGGACAGAGTTTTTGGAACCAATGTTTGGTGTTCCTTCTCGCCCTCAAGGTGCTGAAGACCGAGAAGATGCTGTCAAGTCTACTACGAACCAGAATTTAAAAAGTGGTAGTCCAAGCGAGGGCAGTCCTCAAAATGGAGTTACTGTTGCCAACTCCGTGCGGTCAAATGGCCCTCGAAAAGCCGGTGAAAGTAATCAGTTGCGGCAAGCTATTGATTCGGATAGAGATGTCACTGCCAGTAAGTCCTTAGATGACAACACTCAGAATGATAAGATGCCGAAGAATGTATCTACACCTGACGAAAGGCCCGAAACCAAACAAGCTGTTGCTATCGAACGTGTGCATAACTCAAATACACCGCCTGTAGATGGATTATTACCTCAAAGGAATGGAAAAACCACCGTTTTATCAATTGCCGGTAAGCATTTTTAGACTTTGCTTGATAACATTGCTCTTGAATTTTTCTTGTTTTAGATGATGAATGTTGATCCTTCCCTTTTTTACTCGACCAGGGCTTAGCAATAGTAATCCAAAACCTAGTGGTTTAACCAGTGGAACGGAGATGGAGTTGAAGCCGAATCACGTAAATGGGCCACGAGTGGAGGTATTTCCAAATGGTATAGTGGCGGAAACATCGAATAATCAAAGATCTAACGAAGTGTTCGCTGGGCAAACAAAAGTGGAAAGAGAGGAAGGTGAACTTTCTCCAACAGGAGATTTTGAGGAAGATAACTTTGCAGTTCATGCAGAGAATGACTTGGAGGCTCTCAGCAATGGTAAAGATGGTGCTGGAAATAACTTAAACCAGAGAAGTAGCGGAGAGAATGATGCTAATGCGATTGATGAAGGTGATGAAAGTGCACCAAGATCATCAGATGGCAGCGGAAACACATCTCAGAATGGTGATGTTTCTGCAACAGAGTCTGGTGATGGTGAAGATTGTTACCCCGAAGATGATATGGAACATAATAACAAGGCAGAAAGTGAAGGTGAGGCTGAAGAAGAAGGTATGTCTGATGCACATGATGATGCTGAGGGAGATAAGCCTGTGTTGCCCATTTCAGTGCGTAACCTGCTACATGTGAAGCCCCTAGCAAAATATGTCCCTCCAGCTTTACATGATAAGGACAAAGATGATTCTCGGAAGAATTCTAAAGTCTTTTATGGGAATGACTCGTATTACGTTCTTTTCAGGCTTCATCAGGTAAAGAGATCATTACCCAATCTGCAAATCAATGTGGCTGGTTTTTTTTTTTTTTGTGAGGCTAACGTTTTGTGGTTACTTGTAAACAGATTTTGTATGACAGAATATTATCAGCAAAAGTCAATTCATCTTCTCCAGAAAGAAAGTGGAAGACCTCAAATTCAGCAAACCCTGCGGATTCCTACGCCAGGTGATTTTTCCCTTTATGATCTTTTATCCAGTTACTACAGGATGCATCTTTGTTGCTGCTTATACATCTAGTTTTGTTGGAACAGATTCATGAATGCTCTCTACAACTTGCTTGATGGCACTTCTGATAATTCGAAGTTTGAAGATGACTGCCGAGCAATAATTGGGACACAGTCATATGTTCTCTTCACATTGGACAAACTGATCTATAAGCTCATCAAGCATGTAGGTTTTCCTTTTGGTGTTTTGTGTCTCTTCTCTACTATTATTCTACTCTTCACTTGTGATTCAACTGACCAATGTGATATTTCAGCTCCAAGTAGTAGCAGCTGATGAGATGGACAACAAACTACAGCAGCTATATTCATATGAGAAATCCAGAAAGCCTGAAAAATATCTCGATGCTGTTTATTATGAAAATGCTCGTGTTCTTCTTCCCGATGAAGATATATACCGCATTGAATGTGTAAGAATTACTTTCACAGTCTGGACCAAGCTAGCTTATGATCCAGGAACTTCATAAAGATTTGTATTTTTGTGCTTTTTGTTTCTGCAGAAACTGTCGACACCAGCCGAACTATCTATTCAGCTACTGGACTACGGACATGATAAGCCTGATGTGACATCCATATCCATGGACCCAGCTTTTGCAGCCTACCTCAACAATCAATTCCTTTCCAGCCAACCTAATTTGAAAGAGAATCCTCGAATTTATCTAAACCGGTAAGTAGAGAGCATTGACAAAGGACTATCTCATCTTTCTGAAAGATATAATGAGGAAACTAAGCAGATGGTCTCTTCTTTTTCCCCCAGGAATAAGCGTAAAAATGGTGGTGACGATGAACTCTGCACCAGGGATCATGTTAAGATTATTAACGGTTTGGAGTGTAAGATAACATGCAGTTCTTCAAAGGTACATTGACTTATTTTCTGTTAACGCTGTGGAGTTCCTATGATTAAGACTTTAAAGCTTGTCTTTATAAAGCAATTGTGCGGTATATATCCTGCAGGTCTCTTATGTATTCGACACAGAGGATGTCTTGCATCGTGCTAAGAGGAGGAAGGTTTTGAACCAAAGCAGACAGGACCCTGGTTCCAGTGGTTCTTCAATTAGGCAAAGGAGGATACAAAGTTACCAAAAACTTCTCACCGGCCAATGACATTTCTCACAGTTACCATCGGCAAAAGCTCGTGAATAGAGCAACTTCGCACGCTTTTAAAAGACACAAGGTTGCCATTCTTTGCTTATTATACTCAGCATTGAGCTTTGTCAGAAGAGAAGAAATTTAAGATGAATCTCACTTCTGGTGCTCCCTGTTGAAATCTCACTGGAAATAAATGGGAACGGGGGGAGAATTGAAAGAATACTGAAAGGGATTAGCTTCCACAATTGTGTATATAAAGCTTTTGTATGTTGTAACATTAACTCAAAATTCCTCTTTTGTTGGGTCCTATTCTTTCCGGCATTAATCATCTGAATGAAAATTTGTTCTGTATCCCCAATCCTTACATATGCAGTTCTTGCACAATCCCATACTCATGTTTTTCTTTTTTTTTGCCAATGGGCCACTAAAGACAGTAAATGTGCAGCCTCTTTAACCAGCAAGCTCGCTGATAGGTGGACGATCCATGATCTCTGCAGCAGCTGCTGCACTACGTTGCAGCGTCGGGTCGATATCAGGTAACTTAGGAATTTGTGCCAAGAGATCAATGGTACGTCGTAACAGACGAGCAAGATCACCTTCGTCCATTGCACATTCCATCATCATTTCTTTCCAACTTAATCCGGAAGCCCAAGCTTCAACCATACCAGAGAACTGAACGTCCAAACAACAAGAAATCTCAACCTCATGCTTCTCCTGAAGCTTTATAAGAGAGCTTCTTTGTTCTTCTAAGAAGTTAACCACGTCTACTACTGTATCAGATGGCTCGTATATATAGTTGTTGTCTCTCCAAGGTCGAACTTTAATGCCTTCAGAGACTAAACTTGCACATACACCAGCTAGTTGAGGAGGCTTGAGATCCACCAGGACTTTATTCCGGAGAACCATTGCAAGCCATAGCTCGTTCTCTCCTCGGATTGCAGCAGCTGTTTCACCCAGAGGAAATATCAAGTGTGTGTTAATGTCCAATGCTCTGCTTTCGTGAATCACATTGCTTATGCGCATGAAATCTTTCCAACCAGACGGTTCTATCTGCTCTAAACGGTTTATGAGGCGTCTCGATCTCGCCTTGAGCCGTTTCATCTTCTCAACCGTTAACTTAGCGTTCTCTAGAATTTTCTTATACTCTCTGAACCCTGCTGACCGAGATATCCTCTTCTTCAAACGCGACACTTTGCTCCTTTGTTCCTTGTATTGTTCCGCAGCGTTATCATACTCTTGGGACATATGTAACACCTCGTCTTCTTCGGAAAGGCTTCTTAGGACAGGTACGTTTAAACTCCACGACCATGTCTCTAGAGAGCCTTCCATTCTCCACATACTTCCAAGTTCGGACTCAGCTAGTTTATCCCACTGTATATCTGCTTTGTCAAGAAGAGCCTTCATGATTTCTCGAGGCAAAGCGTCTCCTAACGCTAGGGGAGTGTTAGGGAAACCAGTCCTGTAAACAGTCCTTATCCATTTCTCAGTAAAGAGATACCATGAGTTATCCGAGCCAAGGGCCACATAGTAAGATGGTTTAACTGTAGGCTCCTCGGGTTCATCAGAAGCCAGCTCATCCTCGATTACGTTCAATGCAAAAGACTCATCCAAGGACATCATCTTATGAAGTTTTGTACCATTAAATGAATCGATGTGTCCTAAGTAAACCGCAGGGACTGACTGCTGCATCCCTTCAGAATCCTTGAACTCCAAACATATAAATGGTAAGTTTCCGTCTTCCATCCCTTTTAACAGCGGTTTCAGAGCTGAGAACCTTTCGAGTTCCATCCTTCTTCGTAGTTCAGTACGCTTGCGTTTCTCTTCCCGCAGTTGTTCCTGAAGATGAGTGATCTCCTTGTATTCCTTCGCTGACAAAAGTTTCCTACTCTTCTTATCTATCGCTTCGTCGCTTATTTCTGATGTCAGAATCTCGATTTTCTTGTCAATTTCAGCAAGTTCCTCCTTCGCAGCAACCGTCACATTGCTGCTCACATAGTTTCCAAAACTCTTCTCAACTAGTTTCTTGGCTTCTTCCAGACTTCTCCCTGCTTGTAAGACTTTCCCGTCCTCGGTTCCACTTGACTTACGAGTAACTTTTGAACCAGCTACAAGATTCAGTACCATTCCATATGAAGCAGTAAACTGTGACACGAGAGGTTTTACACCAGCGAAGACAAGTTTGCAGCACTCTTCAGCGCCTTCAAAAGCAGTCTGAACCAGCACAGTGTAACCCTTGTCATCAATGCCTCTGCGTCCAGCACGCCCAGCCATCTGTAACAATTCGTTTGGACCCAACTGTATTCGTTCATTACCAGCCTTTTTTGTCAGAGATGAGATAACAGCCGTTCTAGCCGGCATGTTTATTCCAGCAGCAAGTGTCTCAGTGGCAAAGACAACCTTAACAAGTCCTCGCTGAAACAATTCCTCAATGAAAGATTTCCAAAGAGGTAGACATCCAGCATGATGTGCAGCAATTCCCCTTAGCAGTCCTTTCTCTGCACTCTCTCTCACTGCATCGGGATAAAGAATACGAAACTTCCTCAGGGCCAGCTCAACTTCACTCTTCTCGCAATCATCTAAAAGCTGAAAATTTTCAACATACTGTACAGCTGCATCACATCCTCTACGGTTAAAAATGAACCATATCGCTGGTAACATATCTTTTCCCTGGAGATGCCATAATGTGTCGCTAATTTGAGGCACCTAAAAGTCAAGACTCAGCTCAGTCATTAACTTATCATGAGAAGTTAAAAAGTCATAAATATATAAAGAAACAACAAGTGGCTAGTTCGTTAGGAAGTATAATGAAAGACCTGTGAACGGCGAATCTTGTTCATCTCATTCTTTGAAAGAGGATAATCCGAAATGTTCACTAGGCTGTTGTAGCTCGTATCACCTCCTCTTTTTCTTGACCTCCTTCCCCTACGCCCGTCGTCATCATCACGATATCTAGCTTCTGAGGCAGACAGTTGCAAATAATTGAGAGATAGCTTCCTGCTCCAACAAATAAAGCCTCTTCCAATTAATATCAGAGAGAAATAATTGAGAAACAGCTTCCTGCTACAATGCATGTTGTTGATGATAAAAGCAAAGAGTTGAACAAGTTACCTATTCACATGTGTCCCTCTCTCATCAAGCAGAGGTAGTAAAGAATGTTTTGTTGAGAAGTACCAAGTTAATGGAACTGGCCGTCTTGTCGATGTTACCAACTCAGTCTTACCATGTATCTGAGGACAAAACACAGCAGTGTCTAGCACATCTTACATAACATAGTAATAAAAAGCTGCAATGCATTCCCTTTAGGGGAAAGTATCTACAAACTCACCTCACCAATCCAACCAGCTAATTCATCTGGGTTTGCAACTGTAGCTGATAGACAGATAAGTTGAACCTCCTTTGGGCAATAAATAACCTGACCGTAATAAAAACAGAATTCCAGTGAGACACTCAACTAATATACCTTAAAGAGGAAAAAAGAGAAATGATGGGAGAAGAACTCACTATCTCTTCCCACACAGTCCCCCTAGATATGTCGCTTAAATAATGAACCTCATCCAAAACAATCGCATCAACATGAAAAAGTCCAGTTCCTGAAGAAGCCATTCCAACACTAAAGATTTGGACACAAAAATTCAGTGTGAAAGAAGCTCCTGAAAAGGCCAGATAAACAGTTGATATAACTCCAAATGAGAGATACCTTTGATACAACATGTTGCGGAGAATCTCTGTAGTCATGATCACAATCTGAGCATCTTTGTTGATGGCAGAGTCACCAGTGAGTAGACCAACGTTATCATCGCCAAACGTCTCCCTAAAAAAACCAACCAACATTTCAGCCGATTATAGTTTGCTTCTCACAACATACTCATTAAAACTTAAAAAGGAATCACGACTACCTAAACTCGCGAAACTTTTGATTAGAGAGAGCTTTAAGAGGTGTAGTGTAGAACAAGCGTCGACCTCGAGCCACCGTAGCAACAGCTGCTGCTTCAGCTATCAAAGTCTTCCCACTACTCGTGGGAGCAGAAACCACCACAGAAGAACCTCTCAGAAAAGCCTCAATAGCCAATCTCTGCCCAAAACGATGCAGTTTCAGACTTCAAAAAAACCTCCACTTTGCAGAGAGTAACAGAAAGAAGAAAGAAAGGAACTTTAAAGCAAAACCTGAAACTTGTCGATACGAAAGTCGTAGATGGAAACGAGTTCATCGATATCAATCATCTCAACTCCAAAATCTCGAACAAGACTACGAAGCTTATCCACTCTCTGCCATCTAAACTCCACGCGTTGCCGAGAAGATTCCGCTGGCAAATCCACCGGGAACTCTGCTTCGTCGTCGCTGTTCCGAATTTCGTCAGCAATATCGTCGTACTCCTCCGCGGCTTCGTCATCTCCGTCGTCATCATCCTCCTCTTCTTCTTCTTCTTCTTCTTCCTCTTCGTCCTCTTCCTCGAACTCCTCGGAGAGCTGAGACTGAGACGGAGACAGAGAATTCAAGGACTTGAAAGAAAGTTGCGTTGGAGTGAGGATTAGGGATTTGGTGAAGCGAAAGAGTGGGGAATGAGAGAGGGAAGAAGGATGAAGAGAAGGAAAATGGAAGAATTTGAAGGAAGAAGCTGTGAGGGAGACGACGGGAAGAGTGTTCATGTTGAGGGCATTTGAGAATGGATTTTTTTTTTCTTTTTTTTGGCCTTTTGGATATTACACCCAATAAATTAATTTTTCCCCGGTTTTAATATTTCCAATTTCCATAATATTATTACATTACGTACACGGCTATACGAGAAAATAAAAATAAATTTGTAGTAGAAAAAACAGATCTAGTTTGAGATGTAAGCTACAGTTATGAGTCTTTAGGACCTAAAAAGACTATCGTACTTCTGTCTGATTACAGTCGGGGAAAAATGAATCAGCTACAGTTGGTTTTTTTGTCAAGTTTTAAATATTGGTTTATAGTTATAAAAAATGGAAATCTGGGAGATATGGATCCCAAATATGTATGTTTCTGTATTTTTTTTTTAAAATTCCAAATAGCTACTAGATTTTGACAATACTGAGAAAAATAATAATTTATTAAGATAATGCAAAAAAATAAACAATTTATGACAAAGATATATCTACAGGTTATAATAATAAGCTACAAAATTCAGATCCTTGCATTTGGCAAGGGTTAGAATTAGAAAACGCCCTTTTGCGATACGAAAAAACGTTGACATATCTCTCTTTCTTTTTTTTAATATATTTCTTCACTTTTGATTCGCTTTTTATTTTTTCTTTCCAAAACACTCAAAAACATTCGCCTTCTTCTTCTCTACTCCGCAAAGCAAAGCTTCGAACTAAACCGACGGCGGAGATGGCACTCTCACGACTCTCTTCTCGATCCAACACTCTCCTGCAACCATTCGCCACCGCCTTACCTGCCGCTCTTCGCCGCCAGATTTCCACTGACACCTCGCCATTAACAGTCGAAACCTCAGTCCCATTCACATCTCACCTCTGCGAAGCCCCGTCACGAGCCGTCGAGACCTCATCGCAAGAACTTCTCTCGTTTTTCCATGACATGGCTCTGATGCGGCGTATGGAGATCGCCGCCGATTCCCTCTACAAAGCCAAACTCATCCGCGGATTCTGCCATCTCTACGACGGCCAAGAAGCTGTGGCGATCGGGATGGAGGCGGCCATCACCAAGAAAGACGCCATTATCACATCGTATCGAGATCACTGTACGTTTCTTGGCCGTGGAGGAGGGCTCTTCGAGGCCTTCTCGGAGCTTATGGGGAGAAAAACTGGTTGCTCTAATGGTAAAGGAGGATCTATGCATTTCTACAAGAAGGACGCGTCGTTCTACGGAGGTCATGGGATCGTTGGTGCTCAGGCTCCGTTGGGATGTGGTTTGGCTTTTGCGCAGAAGTACTCCAAGGACGAAGCTGTGACGTTTACTTTGTACGGTGATGGTGCAGCCAACCAGGGACAGCTGTTTGAGGCTTTGAATATCGCCGCGCTTTGGGACTTGCCTGCGATTCTCGTTTGCGAGAACAACCATTGTGAGTGCTTTTGACTTTTTGTCATTGTGGTTGTAATGAGTACATGTGTTTGATTGAATGCTCTGATGCAGACGGGATGGGAACGGCTGAGTGGAGGTCGGCCAAGTCTCCTGCCTATTTCAAGCGTGGAGACTATGTTCCTGGATTGAAAGTGAGATTTATGATTTTGATCTTCGTATGTTGCAATGTAGCTATGTCTCTTTTGGTTGTACTTTGTAGACTTGTGGAAACTAGAGTTCTACTCAGTTTAAGAGCTTAGGATCAGAGTTTTCTCGCAACTTGAAAGAGGAAAGACAAAACCTTTTTATGATTTCTAAATCTGTTATGTATTCTGAAGGGTTTAGGTGATGGATGAGAACTTTATGAAATGGGAGGATTTTGTTAAAATGTCTATCTTTGTAATTGACAGAATCATGTATTTTGTTTTTCTGGTTTGGAGGAGTGTGACTCTAAGCTAAATTAACTAAGTAGTGATCGTTCTTTTGCTTTGTGTACTAGGTGGATGGTATGGACGCACTGGCTGTGAAGCAAGCGTGTAAGTTTGCCAAAGAACACGCGCTCAAGAATGGACCTATTGTAAGTTTGCACTATTATCTTCCGTCAATAAGCATTGCAACTTCTTGGAAGTCTCTAGTCTTTCATTGTGATCAAAACCGTTGACGTTTTCTCTTTGTACGAAATGAGTTTAAATCAAAATGCATTTGATCCTTACATTGCATGTGGTGGCATTTCTGTTTTTGCCCGATACGTTTTGCAAGTAAGAGGCTTTCTTGATTGAATAAGGTTGTGTTTGAAATTAATTCGGGGGTGAAGAGTGTTTCTGTAGTAACACAGCATATGGACATCTTTTCTTTTGTTCCATGATCAAATTATTAGTCACAAGCTAGTGGTATATATCAACTCTCTAGAAAGTGCTACTTGTTATGTTCAGTTTCCAACTATTTTTCCTCGTTATATATCTATCACTTATGCATCTGGAGTCAGGAAGCAGGCATTTTGGTCTTGCAGTTTTGCTAGTTTTTTTTTGTAATTACATACAAAAATGTTAGGTTCTTATTATCACGTCTCCATTATTAGGGGAATAACCATCATACATTTGCTTTTGATTGAACAGATCCTTGAGATGGACACTTACCGATACCATGGTCACTCTATGTCTGACCCAGGAAGCACTTACCGTACCCGTGATGAAATCTCAGGCGTGAGGCAGGTTAGTTAATATCTTCCCTCCTAGCAAACTTGCTCAATTGTTACAGTTTTTTTTAAATTACATTTATATCTTTGTATCTTGTAACGTTTTAGGTGCGAGATCCAATTGATAGAGTGAGAAAGTTGATCATATCTCACGACATAGCTACGGAGAAAGAGCTTAAGGTACTCACTCAGAAATAATCAATTCTCTATTAGTTCCAATCCACGAAGAAGTAAGCGAATAATGCACTATTTGTCTTTACTTTAGGATATGGAGAAAGAAGTGAGTTATGTTAAGATGCATTTCCTCTTTGCCATTTGCAGTCTTTTGGAGCAGACAGAAAAGAATTGAGAGCAACACTTCCATAAATTTTTGGTCGTGGTTATGCCCATCACACATCTTGTCTCTTTGATTCATCTAACCGCGACTCCAGCA
Organism: Iljinskaea planisiliqua; assembly: GCA_900108845.1. Classification (NCBI taxonomy): domain Eukaryota; kingdom Viridiplantae; phylum Streptophyta; class Magnoliopsida; order Brassicales; family Brassicaceae; genus Iljinskaea; species Iljinskaea planisiliqua. The sequence goes on from FNXX01000009.1 coordinate 4,583,331, forward strand.
AGAGATCCCGGTTCAATAAATCCCAAGACAACTAAAATTTGCTCCAAACATTATTTGGTTTGGAACTCTATTCAAGTGTAGAGCTTTTCTTTTTCAGTTTCACAACTTCTTTTGTAGTAACTTTTCTTGATTTTTTTCGAAATGCAGTAAGTGCAACTTGAGTAAATTCATTCCCTTAATTAGAGGGACAATACTTATCTCCTAATTTTGTTTTTTAGTACAATCCATTTCTCTGAACTCCCACAGACAATCAACGGATGAATGAGAACTTTTAACTCAAGACCAAACAGAAGCATAAATGGCTTTGCCTCGGAGTTAGGATAACAGCAGAAACAAGAAGAGAAGGCAAAAAACGAGATGCATATAACTGGCTTGGTTTGTCTTTTTATAGCTGTCGTATGTTGTAAGTTGTAATATAAAAGGCAAGTGGAGAGGTGAAGAAGACAAATCTCAATGAACCCGTGTTGTACTCGCCACGCAAACCATCATTCGTCGTAATTCAAATAAATTGTCACACACCAAACACACATTTATTACACTCAATATGAAAGCATCTACTTTTCTCCGTCCCTATCGAAGACGACACATCATTGTTTCCACCACCTAATTTCAACGTCTCTTCCGAATTCCAAACTTATCCTTTTTTTTTTTACTGAGTATATATATTCATATATTTGACAGAAAAAACAATTTCTTTTTCTTTCTAATTTTTATCATATGAAAATGTTTACATGCTTGATTAAGCTCGTACTCAAGAAGTTTCCGTAATTAAATTTGGATTCCTGATTATTTTTGTTTGGTTTCTTCATGAGTACATGGCAGACAATTATAGTGCTTATAGTATAAATAAAGGACTCAAATAATCATAAGGTTGGTTCTTTATTCCATTGTTACCTACAACATTGGCCGATGGACCAGTTGAAACCTAACATTAGTTAATTCACACTAACAAACGTTTACTTTCTTATAATTAATCTGTTCTTTTTACCGACTGTATCTTAAAATTCTAAATCCTTGAGAATATTTTCCTTAGCGCACACAGAAGAAAAAACAAAAGAATATTTTTCGTATAAAAGTTTATACCAAACTAGATTTGCAACTTTTTATATTCGGAATTTAAAAGATTATACTGAACACGGGGCATCACATTCAAAATGGATATTTATTTTAGCCTGAACACAAAGGATATATAAATAAATTCGGATATGAAAAATAATATCTATTATATTCAAATGTAAGAAAACTGAGTGGCACTAGTCACACGCACACAAGATTGACATTTTTTTTTTAATTATTAAGTGGCACCACGCAACGAGAATATTCGTAGTGAGACACGCTCGCTACTCGTTGTTTAAGTTTCTTTTCTCGCCCAAACATTTTTTAGAAATTCTTTTGTGGTTACCAATCCATTTACCGTAAGAAATTATTACTGCTCAGAAAATGAGCGTGCGGAGCACGTGAGAAAGTTTTGAGTTGGGAAACGAGTGATCAGCCAATCAAAAGACTTCTCATCGTTTTAATCTCAGCCGTTCATCTCCTTATCGAGCCCATACAACTTTTAGGAGATTAATAATACTCCAGCTGGTTCCATCGCTGTTCACAGCTGGCACAAACCTATCACAAGTTCCAAAAGCCACCAATTAATTTTTTTAATCTTACGGTACACTCGCCCGCACACAATTAAAATAATTAACTCTGCTTCTCATTTTAATTACCGAGATCTTATACTTATCAATTGTTAATCCCATCAGTTGAATCGGTAATTACGTTGGGATTGATCATAAAACCTTTCTCTTAACGACTAAGCCACATCACTCTCCACGCGTTTCGAAAGAGCGTGTAAGCCAGATGTCTCTCTAAAGCCAAATAAAAGCTAATCTTCTTCGTCTTCTTCTTCTCACTCTCTCTCTCTCTCTACATTCTTGAACTCTTATCAGTAATTATTTACAGAAGCTTCACAGTTCTTGAAAATGCTAAATCAGTAGAGGAAGAAAGGGCACAGATCTTTTACTTAGCTTCGGAAGGTTCATCGGAATCGATGAGAGGGGAAGAGTCAACGCGTTTTATGATAATGCGGCTGCGTTTTCCGATGAAAACCGCGGTTTTTGCGTTTTCCGTCGTCGTTTTGGTGTTTCTTTCGCAGTTAGCAGTCGGAATACGGAATATTCCGGGGAGGATCGCCGCCGTTGGCAACGGGTTCGATATTGGACCGTTCGTGGAAGCTCCGGAGTACCGAAACGGCAAGGAGTGCGCGTCTCAATCGGCGAACAGAGAGAACTTCGTGTCGTCCTGCGACCCCTCGCTCGTTCACATCGCTATGACACTCGACTCGGAGTACCTCCGTGGCTCAATCGCAGCCGTCCATTCCATGCTCCGCCACGCGTCGTGTCCAGAGAACGTTTTCTTCCATTTCATCGCTGCCGAGTTTGACCCGGCAAGTCCACGCGTTCTGAGTCAACTCGTCCGGTCGACTTTCCCGTCGCTGAACTTCAAAGTCTACATTTTCCGGGAAGACACCGTCATCAATCTCATCTCTTCGTCGATCAGACAAGCCCTCGAGAACCCATTGAACTACGCTCGGAACTACCTCGGAGACATTCTCGATCGCTGCGTCGACCGAGTCATCTACCTCGACTCGGACATCATCGTCGTCGACGATATCACGAAGCTATGGAACACGACTTTGACCGGGTCAAGAGTCATCGGAGCTCCGGAGTATTGCCACGCTAACTTCACCAAATACTTCACCTCAGGTTTCTGGTCCGACCCGGCTTTACCCGGATTCTTCTCGGGTCGAAAGCCTTGCTATTTCAACACGGGAGTGATGGTGATGGATCTTGTTAGATGGAGAGAAGGGAATTACAGAGAAAAGATCGAAACTTGGATGCAATTACAGAAGAAACGAAGAATCTACGATTTGGGTTCGTTGCCTCCTTTCCTTCTCGTATTCGCAGGGAACGTTGAAGCGATTGATCATAGGTGGAACCAACATGGTTTAGGAGGAGACAATGTACGAGGAAGCTGTAGGTCTCTGCATAAAGGACCAGTGAGCTTATTGCATTGGAGTGGGAAAGGGAAGCCATGGGTGAGGCTTGATCAGAAGAGACCATGTCCTTTGGATCATCTATGGGAGCCGTATGATCTATATGAGCACAAGATTGAGAGAGCTAAAGATCAGGCTTTGCTTGGGTTCTCTTCTTTGTCGGAGTTGACAGAAGATTCAAGCTTTTTGTGAGAGTGTGTGTGTAAGTCAACATTCTTTTTTACTTCGTTTCTGTAGTTTTGTCATCACAATACATTGTTGTTCAGAGAAATATTTTTTTTGGATTGCTGGTTTGTGTACAAATTTGATTAGTGCAAGAGAGAGTTTGTAGAAGCCATTGATGAGGACTAGTTAGGACGATTCTAGTTGTTTATTTTCAGTATGTTGTGTTGATTTCAGATTCGTTTTGTAAACCTTTGCATAAGAAATCTCAATTTCTCTGTTGAGTTGTAAACCCATTTGTGATTTGTGTTTTAATCCTTTTAACTATAGATTTCATATTTGACTGTGCATCTCAGATGGTTACTTGAAGTTGAAAAAAAAAAACCAGACTTTTGATGTCCGTGTCTCCGTGATAATGAATTAAGAGTGAGGAAGCAAAGTGAAATAAATGAAGGAGAATGGAGAACAAGCGTTACGTTACTTTGAATCTGGTCTTTTTAGTTTTAGACATTAAAGGCTTGGTTCCTCGGAAATATAAGTTTTCAAACTGAGCACTCAATTTATAACTGTTCATACCTTTAAGTCTCCACCATAATACAGTCAACATTTGTCAAACTTCATCATTGTTGAACTTTTTGTTTTTGTTTTTAAGAACTCATCTTAAACTACATAATTTGGGCTGGGCTGGACTGGGATAGGCTTGTCGTTTCTCAGTGACTTTTGAAAATAATTTCTACTACACAAGAGCCCTTTCTACAACTCAGGAGCCCTTTGGGCCAAGCCATACCATTTTATCGGTCTATCGGTAATGGTAACGTTTGTAATTCATAAATGGAGTCAAATAAAACAGCTGAACGATATGATACTAGAATTACAAGATAATGAAAAACATTTAAGCTGAATAACTTTTTTTTCACAGAAAATCATAATACTATGTTACAAAAACTGATTACTTAATAGATGAATAAAGTTTTTTTCTTAGATTTTACAAATGTACAATTTGTAATAAATTCCTGTTTTCAAACACACAAACTGTAAAAGAAAATGATTTTATGTTCTCACAAACGAGAATTAAACTGAAGATCACAATTTGAAATGTTTGGTGTTTTGGTAATCACAGAGTAAATGAATGTAAAAACTTGATGTACTTTATAAGTACATTTGACTTCTGATCAACTCCCCTTAACTATCGAAACTAGTCAGTTAAACTCTCTTTGGTTTTGGACCTTTGGTCCCCTCAGAATAGTAAGAAGTCAGTACTATCTTCGAACCTTTTGATTCGGCCTTAACTTTTCTCACTTCGAACACTTGTTACTTTACTATTTTCCGACAAAGGTCCCACTGTCTCTTGTCTTTATTGGTCATCCTTGTGTCTGATCTAATCTCTCCTTCTTCTTCTTTTTCTTCGTCTCTCATCTCTCTTTCTCTGTCTCTCAAATCTGCATTTGGAATGTTCGACCGAAACTCCATAATTCGTTAAGAAAAAAAATTATAGGTCGTCTTCTTCTTCTCATATTTGTTTTTTTTCTTCCTTAAAGTCTCCAACTTTGAAAAGGCATTGGTGAATCTTTACTTTTGCGAGTGTTTCAACTTTTTGTTCCCATCATCACTTTTGGAACTAATACAAAACATTTGTGGGTTATCTTCACTTTTCAGGTAAGCTTATAAAATTGTCACTAGATTCTCTCTCTTTCTCTCTTTTCTTTCTTTTTGGACTTGAATAATACTTTGTTAGCTTCAATCATTGGTAACTGAGAGGATTTTTTCTTTCTTTGCTTCATCAATTATTGAGGCTAACTCAGTTATTTTCAGAAGAATCTGAGTTTGCTCACTATGAGGGGTTTTCAATGCTTTTTTTTCTTTACCTTTCTTTGCTACAATTATGCTGCTATGTGCATATTTAAGAGTGTACAGTTATCCCACAATTGGATGTTAAAATTGGTATTGTTTTAGCCCAAATCCAAGTTGATTCTCGTTTCTTCTTAGCTTATTCAAGTTTGGAAGTGATAGAGTTTCTTAAGTTTTGTTTGGATTAGGAGTCTTTGTGGTGAGCTTTAATGGGTGATATGGAAGTTGCAGTTGCCAGTGTTGAAGATAAGGTAATCTCCATTTGTCTACATCACCTGAATTCTCTGTGATTGTTTTAGATTTTTGCTGAATTTTGTGACTAAAAAGATGTATTAACAATACTGTTAATGTCCTATGATCTGTTACGTATCTGTGTAGTTCTTGATTTGCCATGGTTGATTAAGTGATCAAATGACTTGTTTGTGGATAAACAGATAATGACCGCGACTTCATCAAACAAAGATATGCAAGTGTCGGTTTCGTTTGGTAAGTTCGAGAATGATTCACTTTCATGGGAGAAGTTTTCGTCTTTCTCTCCCAACAAGTACTTGGAAGAAGTGGAGAAGTGTGCAACTCCAGGATCAGTAGCTCAGAAGAAGGCTTACTTCGAATCACATTACAAGAAGATCGCTGAGAGAAACGCCGAGATCATCTTGGAGCAGGAGAAACAATTAGAGAGGAATGCATCTTTCAGGCCAAGTCTTCAGTACAGTGGAAATACAGACAGAGAAAGTGACAGTTCGGTTATGATCGAGTCTAGTGCCTGTTATGGATCTAATGGCGAAAGTACTTCAGGAGAAGAGAAGCTTGAGGCCAGCATTGCTACTGAAGTGAATGATACATGTAACCACGAGCCTCTTGAAGAAAACATGAACTTCGGGGAATGTCAAAGCTCGGTTGATGCAGGGAAGGATCTGAATACCCTGAAGTTGGAGAAACTTGAAGAGATTGTTTGCGTTGAAGACAAAACAGAAGTGATTCTCCAAGTTGAGAATAAAGAGAAACCAGAAGAGGGTGTATGTATAGAGGAGGAAGTAAAAGAAGATATATCATCAAAAGATAAAATGCCATTAAAGGAGACGAAGAAAGAGAGAGATCAGAATCTAATCAAGAAGACGGATAAAACTGTGCGAACAAACCATACAAGAGGCTCTCTCAAGGTAAATACCATAAGCTTCATTATGTGTGTGATGTCTCATATTTCTTTCAAATGACCTGTGTCCTGGTCTTACAGCCTAATCAGGCGACCAAGAAACCTGTAGCGAGCAAGATTGTAACGAGTAGGAAAACTCAACCAAGCAAGGAGAAAAGCATGATCAACGCAACAAATAAAGCAGCATCACCTGTCTCAAAAGCCTCAGGGTTTTCAACTCCAAAGGTGTCCAAGCCAGCTTCAACAATCAGTTCAATGTCTACTTCTCGCACTTCAGTAAAGAAGGAGAATGTCTCGACTTTACCGAGAAAGAAACAAACCGCTCCAAAGACGTTACACACTTCTCTCAATCTGAATCAACCGAGTTCTGATCCTACTGCTCTTGCTACCACCAGAAAGTCCTTGATCATGGAACGAATGGGAGATAAAGAAATCGTTAGACGTGCTTTCAAGACTTTCCAGAAGAGTTTCGACCAAACGAAAGCTTCTGAAGATGCGCAAGATACAGCTCCTAAGCAGGTATCATAGTCTTTTACTTTCTCATCAAGTGTTAGAGATTCTTCTGGTTATTAACTAAACTCATTGAATGCTGCCAATGTTTTACGCCAGGTTCCTGCAAAGGCGACTAGTGTTTCGAGGTTAGCTACTTATTTTGCTTTAACCGAAATCTGCTTTGCTCATGCATCACTATCTACTGTTTGCTAAGTACTCATCATGTCTTGTTTGAGTCCTGAAGTTGTGTTCTTTTCCTGAAACAGGCTTGCGAAATCAGATGGCACGGAGAAAAAAGGGTCTAACTCTCAACGTGCTTCATCTTCTGTACCAAAAAGCAAGGGGACAGCCGAGAAACAGGAGGTAACTTCTCTGATGAGCAAATCAAATTTTCCAAATCAATGTGTCTTCGCACTAATGATTGTTCTCCAAATTCAGCTATCCAGACCTGGAGCAAGAGCTGTAGAGAGGATACGCTTACAGTCGAAACCAAAGGTATTACTCATAAGGGCTTCTTCAGTTTTTAAGCCTCACAAGAGAACCTTCCGCACTGCTTTTCATCTGTTGATATACTATCTTCACAATCACTGAGCATTGCTGTCTAATCAGGCAGAAGCAAGCAATGCGAAAACTCGGAGGCAAAGTCTTGATCCAAAAGCAAAATCCATGCAAGGACCTCTACCAAAAGGCTCTTCAGACAAAGCACTATGATGTTTTATGAAGCCTTATTCTGTAATAACTGATGAGCATTGTTTTTTTTCTCCTGATTTCCTGGAGGGCTCCGTGGACCAAAAGGCAAAGATTACCACCAGCGCTTTTTCAGGAAAAAAGAATAGAAAATCTCCTTTCTTTTAAGCAACACTCAAGAGGTAAAGAGTCAATGATGTATGTTATATAGAGAAGTCACCAAGTTTCCATTAGTTATGTGAGGAAAGTATTACACAGTCTGTTGTTAATGTATGTGTATAGAGTCTATGGAATATAACGTGAGGATGATGTTAGATTCTCAATAAAGGACAACACAGTTTAAAATCAATCTTAACTTCCAGGGGAACTGTTTTTCTTCTTTCCATTTTTCTTCTTGAAAGCTTGCAAGCATATTATAGTCAGTCAAGACTTTCATTTTCAATAGATATCAAGAACTACCTGTGTTTTAATCTTTTACCGTCCATGAGAGACAAAAGATTCAGTGAAAGTCAAGGGAGCGACAGAACTGGACTCGGGAGAAGCAGCTGTTTCACCTGAGATTTCAGTACCTCTATTGATTTCTGGAGCTGACATAATGTCAAGTAAGTTATGAGGAAGTTGAGCTACCCTGTCCAAGAATTGAATGACGCTGGACATGTTTGGTCTGATGGCTGCTACTGGATGAGAACAGAGTAAGCCGAGTTTCAGAACAAGTGCTACTTGCTCCTCAATGTACTCCTGCCTTATCTTATGATCAAGAACCTGCATTATATCTCCCTTCTCCCAACACTCTAGCACCCAATCAGTCAGTACCATCTCACTTTCCGATGCACGTGGCAATATAGGTTTTCTCCCGCAAGCAATCTCTAGCATTACCACTCCGAGTGCGAATACATCTGAGCTTGTACTTGCCTTTCCAGTTCTTGAGAGCTCAGGTGAAATATACCCAAGCGTACCTTCCAAGTAACAACATTGTGAGTGGAAAGATCTTTTTTGAGGATAATTCTTCAAAACAAATAAGCAAAATACAAGAATGTACCTGCCACATGAGAGGTCTGAAGATCAATCCCGTCATCGCAGAGCTTCGCGAGACCAAAGTCACCAAGCTTTGCATTCATACTTCCGTCAAGAAGGATATTGGCTGGCTTAATGTCCCTGTGAATAATGACCTGCACCCATTGCTCGTGCAAGTAGCAGAGTCCAGAAGCTACGTCTTTGATGATCTTGAATCTCTCTGACCAATCAAGACTTCCGTTCTGCTGGTGGTAGAGGAACTTATCAAGACTGCCTTTGGGCATAAAATCATACACCAAGTAGAGTTCACCTTTCCGTCTACAATAGCCAAGAAGCCGAACTAAGTTATGGTGTCTGAGACGGCCAATGGTTGCGATCTCAGCAATGAACTCCCTCATGCCTTGTCTTGAATCATGAGAAACCATCTTTACTGCGATCTCTATGTTGGAAACGGGTAATGTACCCTTGAAGACTTTTCCAAACCCGCCTTTACCGAGAAGCTCAGTATCCTTAAAACCTTTTGTGGCAGTGTGTAGATCTTTGTAAGCAAACCTATGAGGACCAAACTGTACCTCCCAGTCTTCAAGAACTTCTAATAACTTCTTCCTCTTCATGAAAAGCCACACGCCGAGAATCAGGACGACGAGTATCGTGATGCCAGATACGCTCAAACTTATCGCCAAAATCCCCTTTACACTCTTGTTCCATGGCTGATCAAAACGAGGAACCTTTGGAAGGCGAGAGGTGTCTATATCTGGAGCTGTCCCATTCATCTTGAATGTCCAACCCAATATATAGTGAGATGCAGTTAGTATGCCCGTGGATGAGGAGAACCCAACATACATAAACTCAAGTAAATAGGGAGAAAGATCTTTTTGCAAAGAAAGGAGTGGAATCTTTGGCTTAGGGACAAAAATAGGATGAAGTGTGACATTAAGCTGCTTCTGTTTGCTGTCATACTCAATCCAAACTTGCATAGGGTCTCCACTGGAGAGGAAGAGATTTATAAACGTAACATCATCCTTGAAGTAACCTGCTGAAGCAGCTATCTCTGAGATCACGCTGTTTATGTCAATACCAACATGGTTGGCATTTATGTCATTAAACTCAGCGCTTTGGACGGTGTCTAGCTCAACAGCCACTACATAATTTGTTGGATCTCCCATGTTGCTTGAGTTGAAGAGTCCTAGATATTGGGTGGGATCAACATTGGCCAAACCTCTCGTAGGACAAAGGACAAAGGCCAGTCCATGTCCATTAAGAGCTCCATAATGTGAAGCTATAGCAAAGATGAAAGTGGTGGAGAAGGAGTAGGCGGTACCATTTGCAGAGCCTTTGAAACGCAATGGGAAATTGTAAAAGACTTGACCAGCTGTTTGTGCTGTAGAGTTCGTAAGCCTGAAGAGGCCATTGCTTTTTAGATTGGCTGATCCACTTGTATATAGGAACCCGTTGAAGTTGAACTCTCCACCAGTAGGATCTGAAGCCGGACATACTACGTTCTTGGGGAAGAAGAGCAGCAGCAAAATCAACGACAACAATATCATATATAGCTGAAACATGATTGATTGATTTTTGATGACACAACCAAAATGTTCATGCCAAGAAACAAGAGACTTTAGGGAGAAGTCAACGAAGATAATTGATCAAAAAGAAGAATTCAAGAGTACTAAAAGCCAAATGGTATAAACCTAGTACGTGCTATTAAATTATCATTAAGTACAAAATAATTTACGTGAATTGTATAGTTTATTCTTCCACAAAAGTCAAAGTCATGCTTCATGAATTTTCATTGAATCATTTTTCAAGAATTGAGCGGCCCTGTTTAATAATTGAGAATTAAGGACATAGACTTATGACCACATGATTTAAGAATTGAGTGGTTCTGTTTCTAGACTTTTGGGTTATGTTTTTATCATTCATTACAAACTTATGACAATCAAGTAATCAACCACTACTCACAATCCCAAAGATAATCAATAAGCATGTACTGAAAGTAAATTCCCACAAAAAGAAACAAAATAGATAGAAGCCATTGTTAGGTCTTATAGTTTCCTTCCATATTCAGTCTCAAATTTTGGAACCTGAAGATGATTTCAAGTTACCATCTGGGCTTAGTTTTTACCAAAAGGCTCTTCAGACAAAGTACTATGATGTGGCAGTCCTCGTTTCAAGAACCCTTGTTCTGTAACAGATGAACATTGTTTTTTTCTGATCTCCTGGAGGGTTCCAGGGTACGTTACTAAAGCGCAAGGCAACGATCTTCACCAATGGTCATCAGAAAAAGATATCTCCAAGCTTTCAGGCAATACTAAAGAGATAAAAAAGTCAGTGATGTATGTTATATACACAAGTCACCAAGTATTATATATACAGTGATCTATGAATGTATGTATATGTACATAGAGTCTATAGACTATAAACGTGAGAATGATTTTATTTTCTCAATAAGGACAACATAACTGAAGTCCAATCCTATTATTTCCCTACAAATGTATTTTTTGGTCACCAAGACTTTAAACTTCTTTAACGCTTGCAAACTTATTACAAAGACTTTCATTTTTTTCGTTAGAATTCAAGAACCTGAGAGGGCATATGGATTTTAATCCTTTAGCGTCCACGAGAGACAAACGGTTCAGTGAAGGTCAAAGGTGCGACGGTACATGACTCAGGAGAATTAGCTGCTTCACCTGAGATTTCAGCACCATTAGTAATTTCTCGAGATTTCATAATGTCAAGTAAGTTGAGAGGAAGCTGAGCCACATTGTCCAAGAATTGAATGACACTGGACATGCTTGGTCTCATTGCTGCTACCGGATGCGAACAGAGTAAGCCGAGTTTCAGAACAAGTGCCACTTGCTCCTCAATATGCTCCTGCCCTATCTTATGATCAAGAACCTGCATTATATCTCCGTTCTCCCAACAGTCTAGCACCCAATCAGTCAGTACCATCTCGCTTTGCGATGCTCTTAGCAATATGGGTTTTCGTCCGCAAGTAATCTCTAGCATAACCACTCCGAGTGCGAATACATCTGATCTTGTACTTGCCTTTCCAGTTCTTGAGAGCTCAGGTGACATATACCCAAGCGTGCCTTCCAAGTAACAACATTGTGAGTGAAAAGGTATTTTTTTGAGGATAATTCTTCAATACATGTAAGCAAAATACAAGAAGGTACCTGCCACGTGAGAGGTCTGCGGATCCATCCCATGATCACATAGCTTCGCGAGACCAAAGTCGCCAAGTTTTGCGTTCATAGTTCCATCAAGAAGGATGTTGGCTGGTTTAATATCCCTGTGGATAATCACCTGCACCCATTGCTGGTGAAGGTAACAGAGTCCAGAAGCGATGTCTTTTATGATCTTGAATCTTTGGGACCAATCGAGACTTTCCATGAGTTGGTGGTAGAGGAACTTATCGAGGCTGCCTTTTGGCATACAATCATACACCAAGTAGAGTTCACTTTTGTGTCTGCAGTAACCTTGGAGCCGAACTAAGTTAGGGTGTCTAAGTCGGCCAATAGTTGCGATCTCAGCAATGAACTCTCGCATGCCTTGTCTTGAATCGTGAGACACACTCTTCACTGCAATCTCTGTGTTGGACACTGGTAATGTACCCTTGTAGACTTTCCCAAACCCTCCTTTACCGAGAAGCTCAGTATCCTTGAAACCCTTTGTGGCAGTGTGTAGATCTTTGTAAGCAAACCTATGTGGACCAAACTGCACCTCCCAGTCCTCAATAACTTCCAGTAGCTTCTTCCTCTTCAAGAAAAGCCATAAGCCGAGACTCAAGACGATGAGTATGATGACGCCTGATGTAGTCAAACTGATCGTCAAAACCCCCTTCGGACTCTGGATCCATGGCTGATTAAAACGAGGAACCCTTGGAAGGCGAGAAGGGTCTATATCTGGAGCCGTTCCATTCATCTTGAACGTCCAACCCAATATGTAGTGGGATGCAGTTAGTTGTCCTGTGGCTGAAGTGAAGCCAACATACATAGATTCAAGCAAGTAGGGAGAAAGATCCTTTTGAAGAGAAAGGAGCGGAATCTTTGGCTTAGAGACAAATAGAGGATGAAGTGTGACATTAAGCTGTTTCTGTTTGCTGTCGTACTCAACCCAGACTTGCATAGGATCTCCACTGACAAGCGAGAGATTTTTAAACGTACCATCATCTTTGAAATAACCTGCTGAAGCAGCTATTTCCGACACTAAGCTATTTATGTCAATACCAACATGATTATTATCTATGTCATCAAACTCAGCGCTTTGGACGGTATCTAGCTCAACCGCTACTATATGACTTTTGGGATCTCCATTGGTGCTTGTGTTGAAGAGTCCTAGATATTGGGTGGCATCAACGTTGGACAAACCTCTCGTAGGAGCAAGGAAAAATGCGAGTCCATTGCCGCTAGTAGTTCCATGGCGTGAGACTATAGCGAAAATGAAGGTGGTGGAGAAGGAGTAGACGTTACCATTGGAAGAGCCCTTGAATCGAAATGGAAAATTGTAGAAGATTTGACCAGCTGCTTGTGTTGTAGAATCCGTAAGTCTGAACAGGCCATTGTTGTTTAGATTGGCTAGTCCACCAGCATATAGTAATCCGTTGAAGTTGAACTCTCCACCAGTTGGGTCTGAACCCTGGCATATAACGTTCTTGGGGAAGACCAACATCAGCAAAAACAACAATAACGTCATAATTAGTTGAAACATGATTGATTGATTTTGAATCTTTGATCATACAACCAAATGTTCAGGCGGAGAAAGAAGAGACTTTAGGTGGAGTCTAAGCAGAGAATTGATCAATAACAAGAGCTCAAGAGTGCAAAAGCGGAATAATCAAATCCTATTGAGTGAACTATTCAACTATTTTTTTTTTTCTTCTACTACGCAAAAGTCAGAAGTTATAAATCAAAATAAATTACGCAACTCCACAACAAAGATGTGGACAACCTGGGAATTTCCAGGTATGTTCTTTATTGATTCTCGGTCATAAGCTTTATGTAAGAGAAGAAAAGTGTATTATTTTTGCTTATGACAAAGACTTACCAATGCGATAAGATCTGAGCGACTGTGTTTCTAGACAAAGATAGTTTTGGTTGTGTTCTTTCTCTCAGTTAGAATAGTAAATTCTGATTCTTCCTTCTCCTAACAACCACATGATTGGATTAAATAAACCCTTTAAAGGCTCCTAAAGATTTTTGTTTTAATCTGCTTCAACTATTTCCTTCTTGTTACCAAGCTTACAACCAACAGTCACAATCACAAAGATAATCAATAAGCATTTACTGAAAGTAAATTCCACAAAATAAAACTATCATTGAAAGCATTGTGTTAGGTTTTATAGTTTCTTTCCCAATCCAGTCTCAACTTTTGGAACTAGAAGATGATTTCAAGTTACCGTGTGATTTTAGTTTTCACCGCCCATGAGAGACAAACGATTCTGTGAAGGTCAACGGAGCAACGGAGCTGGATGCAGGAGAATCGTGTGCTTCACCACAAGCTTCAGTACCTCCTTTAGTTTCTCGATCTTTCATAATGTCAAGTAAGTTATGAGGAAGCTGAGCCACACTATCCAAGAATTGAATGACGCTGGACATGCTTGGTCTAATGGCTGCTACCGGATGCGAACAGAGTAAACCGAGTTTCAGAACAAGTGCTGCTTGCTCCTTAACATACTCGTGCCCAAGCCTATGATCAAGAGCCTGTATTATATCTCCCTTCTCCCAACACTCTAGCACCCAATCAGTCAGAACCATCTTGCTTTGCGATGCTCGTGACAATATGGGTTTACGACCGCAAACAATCTCTAGCATTACCACTCCTAATGCAAATACATCTGAGCTTGTACTTGCCTTTCCTGTTCTTGAAAGCTCAGGTGAGATATACCCAAATGTACCTTGATAAGAAGTAAAAACCATTGTGAGTGCAAGATTCTTTCAAGTCTTTAAACACAAATAAGCAATAACCTAAAAAGGTTACAGCTCATGCATTACCTGCCACATGAGAGGTCTGAGGATCAATGTCGTGATCATAAAGCTTCGCAAGACCAAAGTCACCAAGTTTAGCATTCATACTTCCGTCAAGGAGGATATTTGCTGGCTTGATGTCCCTGTGAATAATGACCTGCACCCATTGCTCGTGCAAATAGCAGAGCCCTGAAGCGACGTCTTCAATGATCTTGTATCTTTGTGACCAATCAAGACCTTCCATCGAGTTATGGTAGAGGAACTTATCAAGGCTGCCTTTTTGCATACAATCATACACCAAGTATAGTTCACCTTTGTGTCTGCAGTATCCCTGGAGCCTAACTAAGTTCGGGTGTCTGAGACGCCCAATGGTTGCGATCTCAGCAATGAACTCTACCATGCCTTGTCTTGAATCATGAGAAACTCTCTTAACTGCGATCTCTATGTTGGAAACTTGTAACGTACCCTTGTAGACTTTCCCAAACCCTCCTTTACCGAGAAGCTCAGTATCCTTGAAACCCTTTGTGGCAGTGTGTAGATCTTTGTAAGCAAACCTATGTGGACCAAACTGCACCTCCCAATCTTCAAGAACTTCCATCAACTTCTTCCTCTTCAGGAAGAGCCATAAACCAAGAACCAAGACCATGAGAACTGTTGCGCCTGATACACTCAAACAGATTGCTAAAAGTCTCTTTAGGCTCTGGCTCTCTCGCTTATCGCCCGAGGAAATTTTTGGAAGACGAGAGTGGTCTATATCTGAAACCGTCCCATTCATCTTGAACTTCCAATCAAATTTATGATGAGATGCAGTTAGCTGCCCCGTGGCTGATGTGAAGCCAATGTACATATATTCAAGCAAATACTGAGAAAGATCCGTTTGCAGAGAAAGGAGGGGAATCTTTGGCTTAGGGACAAAAAGAGGATGAAGTGTTACATTAAGCTGGTTCTGTTTGCTGTCATACTCAACCCACAGTTGCATAGGATCTCCACTTGAAAGGGAGAGGTTTCTAGGTGTACCATCATCCTTGAAATAACGTGCTGAATCAGCTTTGTCTGAAACTAAGCTATTGATGTCAATGCCCACATGGTTGGCGTCTATGTCTTCTAACTGTTGGTCAAAGGTAGTATCAAGCTCAACCGCTACTATATGATTTTCTGGATCTCTCATGTTGCTTATATTGAAAATGCCAAGATAGTTGCGAGGAAAAGTAAGAGGAAAACCTCTCGTAGGACAGATAACAAAGGCAAGTCCATATCCTCCAAACGATCCATTATGAAACTCAATAGCGAAAACAAAAGTGGTGGAGAAGGTGTAGACTGTACCATTAACATAGTCCTTGAATCGAAGTGGGTGATTATAGAAAACCTGACCAGTTGTTCGTGGTGTAGAATTCGTGAGTGTGAACAAACCATTCTTGTTTAGACTCGCTGATCCTCTGGTATACAGAGTTTCTCCATTGAAGTTTAACTCTCCACCGTTTGGGTTTGTTCCTTGACAAAGTACCTTCTTGGGGAAGAACAGCAATATCATAATTATCTGAAACATGGTTGATTGATCTTGATAACACAACCAAATGTTCATGTCAAGATAAAATCTCTTGGAGGAGTCAACGCAGAGAAAAAGTCAATAAAAGTTCTAAACAATGAATGATCAAATCCTTATTATTTTAAGTTTTTATTTAAGATCGTCGAGCCAGCAAACGATAGGCACTAGGGAGTAGAATATATATAGTTGATTCTATCATCTACTCTGCAACAGTCAAAGATAGGTTTTCTAAAATATTAATTCGATTTGAAATTGTGATTATTTCATCTTATAACAGGTATCCACTTAAGCTCTCTAAGTATGTATATGTCTTTCTTTTCTTTATAACTTAATTGATTCTTGTGTGTGTTCCTAGGCTTTTATAAAAGAGAAAGAACGTTTTCGAAAGATTTTGAGACTTATCAATGCTTTGAGAACCAAGAGACTCTGCTTGTAGACAAGAGAGCGTTTTTCATCTCTCTCTCTCTTCAATCAATCGTGAATAATGGCACTCAGGAGAAATACACGAAGAGAAGAAGAAGATCACCGACTAAGTGTCTTTCTTTTGTGTGTCATGGCCCTCTTGTATACTATTTGTGTTACTTGTTCACCGAAACCGAAAGAAGCTCACGTGCCGAATATAGAAGTAGCGTCTATGGATCTCACGATACAAAATATTACACAAACTCATCTCAGTGCCAATTGGGATTTATTGATAAGGATTCCCAAAAAGCTTCCTGATAACTATATATGTCTTCAAGGAGACCTTCAAGCTTCCTTGTCTTACAAGAATATTACCCTTGTTACCTCGTCTAGACAAAGGTTATAATTTCTGTAATAACTATTTATTGTTTTATTCAGGCATTGATGAGAAGAAGACAAAAAGAACTGATTTATAATCGTTCTTGCATAATGATCATGTACAACAATCTCAAACTCAACTCGCCTCAACAACTTAGGTTTCTGCTTCTATCTCTGAAGAAGATATCGGCGGTTTGATTGGAAAAAAACATTATCAAAGATATTAAATGTTGGATACGGACTGCACACCTCCCTTAAAGGCCCAACATAAATTCACCTCGGCCTACTAATAATAATTGTCAATCAATTATTATTCAATGTCAATTAAATATTACCATTTATTTGTTTCGGATAAATGTTATTTAAAAGATAATTCTTTTTTCACGTAGAAGAAGATTATTTACTTATTTTTAAAGGAAGATAATCATCTTTCCTTGAAAATAATCATCTTTCCTTGAAAATAATCATCTTTCCTCGAAGATAATCACATCACCGCGGTAAATAAGGAAAATATAATTCTGTCGAATTATCTTTTTCCTAATTCAAAGGGATTGAGGTCGGCCAGCATCTATTATAAATAGAGAGGAGTTTCCAGCCAGAATGAACATGAAAAATCCAAAAAAAGACATTCACAACATCCACAAAAAGAGAGAGAGCTAACTCAGATCTAGATTCCTAAACTAGTTTTCTTTAAGCTTTATTATTTTCCTTGTAATTCATCACCCATCTTTTATACATCAATAAAATTTCCTTTGATTTTCCTCAAAAAACCCACAAACTTTACTTGAAATTTATTAAATACCAAGTAATAGTTCAACATTTGGCGCCGTCTGTGGGGATTATTGGGGATAAATCAAGGAAACAGAATCCTAAAAAGATGGTCCACACACCTCATCTCGAAATTAGAAACAACAACGAGGTGCTTCCAGAGGATCAACAACAACAGCCAACGGCTCCTCTGTTTGATCCAGTCGCCCTCATGCAGACCACGATGGAGAACCTCACCAAAAAGCTTGACGAACGCCTCAACGCCTTCGAAGCTAATCAAGCTCTCTACCAAGCCGAGCTGAAGAGATTACAAACACTTCATGAAGAGACCGAAGGGTCCTACACTCCAAATCGACGTAGAACCATCATCAACAACCTCTTTGGAATCACCCCGGCGACGGAACACACAAGTTCGGGCACTGCAGCAAATACAACAAACATGTGGACCAACCAGGTCGTCGAAGCGACGACCCAACCCCAAAACGCTGCTCAGGATAAAAACGCCGAGCTCGAACTCATCCACAAACGACTCGACGACATCGGCTCTCAGATCCACCGCGCAACCAGTTCGGCCCCCGAACTCGACCGTCTTCTGGAGCTAACTAGGCAAACCCTGTTCACCTCGAAAATTACAAGCGTACCTTTATGCAACCACGACAAAATAAAAGTCACATCTACCTTCTGCGGCAACAACGACCCGCAACGGCACCTTCTAGCGTTCGAGATCGCTATGGCTCGAGCCCGCTTCTCAGAGGCCGAGCACGATGCAGCATATTGTCAGTATTTCGTCGAATCCCTCAGCGGAGCGGCACTCAATTGGTTCTCTCGGCTCACATCCAACTCGATCAACAGTTTCAACGAGCTATCTGTTGCCTTCCTAAAGCACTACTCGTTGTTCATCACTCAAAGAGCCACCAGCGCAGACTTATGGTCATGCATCCAAGAAGAGAACGAAACCCTGCGTTCGTACATAGATCGCTTTCGATCTGTTGTCTCTCGCATCGACGTCCCGGACAACATCTCCCTAGTTGCCTTGCGACATGGGATGAAACCCGAACAAGAGCTGTGGAAAGACCTCAAACTCAACGAGCCTCGCTCGTTAGAAGACGCACTCCACCGTGCTATCTTGTACGTGGAGCTCGAAGAAGAAAAAGTAGCTCGTAACCTCAAGCGGTTATATTACTAAGTCTATCGCTTTCGACGCAAAAAAAAAAAAAAAAAAAAACTCATACTAAGTACATGAACTATGGATGGCTTGATCCCCTTTCGGGGTACGTAGGCAGCCTGTAAAATGCTTCAGCTATACATCAATAAAATCTTTTTAAGTGGAAAAGACTTTTATCTCCAAAAGCTCTTCGCTTCAAAGCTCTTTGCTATCTCTTACATCGGCGTCCTGGCCAGACTGATATAGCGTTCTTCGCGAATGCAGTGGTGAAATAATCCACAACTTTTAAGTCGGGTTCGTCCAGCAAACCTCAAAGTTATATTCGATCCCCGAACCTAGTTCGCATCGGTATTCAACTTAGAGCGTAGAACTTATCGTCTGAGACGCTCCGTGCCGAACTAATCTCGCGGACTATCTTTTGATTGTAAGCCGAGCCGACGTAAGCCTTCACGGCAAGCAGACGTAAGCCTCGCACCTCGGACGCTTGACCTACCTTGTAGTGTTAAGGAATTGGTTACTCCGATCGGACTGACTCGCTACCAAGTACTTTACTTGGTTCGAAGAATCCTACCGTTTGAAGAAAAAGCACAAGTAAAAGCGACTATTACTTGTGCACAAAAGACAAGACGTCGAAGTCCACAAACAGCCGGACTCCGATGGAACAGAGAAAGAAGGCTTACTACTGCCTCGGTACTCCCATCAGCACGGCTATGATCCCCAGCAGGATCAACTCAAGCCTTTCACCGTGTAGAGCTCCCAGCTCATCGATCGCTTTCATTAAGTTCATTTCTCTTCGACATCAAAACAAGCATCTCAAACCTTCATTCAAAGGGATGGGATCAAAACGATTCACTTCGTTCTTGATTTTCTGCCTATCTCCATTTGACACGCCGAGCTCAATTCACGCCGAACCAACTCTCTTTAAATTCGCCGAGCTCGATTCACATCACTCGACGAACTGGGGGGAGGGCTAATTGTTGGATACGGGCTGCGCACCTCCCTTAAAGGCCCAACATGAATTCACCTCGGCCTACTAATAATAATTGTCAATCAATTATTATTCAACGTCAATTAAATATTATCATTTATTTGCTTCGGATAAATGTTATTTAAAAGATAATTCCTTTTTCACCTAGAAGAAGATTATTTACTTATTTTTAAAGGAAGATAATCATTTTTCCTTGAAGATAATCACTTTTCCTCGAAGATAATCACATCGCCGCGGTAAATAAAGAAAAGATAATTCTGTCGAATTATCCTTTTCCTAATTCAAAGGGATTGAGGTCGGCCAGCATCTATTATAAATAGAGAGGAGTTTCCAGCCAGAAGGAACATGAAAAATCCAAAAAAAGACATTCACAACATCCACAAAAAGAGAGAGAGCTAACTCAAAAAGATCTAGATTCCTAAACTAGTTTTCTTTAAACTTTATTATTTTCCTTGTAATTCACGACCCATCTTTTATACATTAATAAAATCTCCTTTGATTTTCCTCAAAAAACCCATAAACTTTACTTGAAATTTATTAAATACCAAGTAATAGTTCAACATTAAAGAGAAGAAGGAAGTGAAGTTCGGATCAGAGATGTTTCTTACGGACTGTAGAGAAAAGTCAAGAGGAGTTATGAGGTTTGTGTGCGATGAAACCACGTTACGGTTCGAGCCTGGTTCTGATACGAAAGCGACTGCGTTTGGGAACAACCCTACCTGCGTCAATATTTGACTAGTTTCTTTATCAGCTCTTATGATACTTAACAATTAATATTGCTAGAGCTTACTATTAGTGGAAACAAAGAAACAACCTTATTTCATTCTCATTCTACAATCTCGACTATGCAACATAAAAAAGATCATTAGTTAGCGTCCACCAGAGACAAACGATTCCATCATGATCGAAGAAAAAGTGTTACTACTGGCCCCTGGAGACTCAGTTGCTTCACCCAAAGCATCAAATCCTCCATCGATTTTTCGAGCATTCACTAGGTCAAGCAAGTTATGAGGAAGAGTAGCTACACCGTCTAAGAATTGCATTACGCTTGACATGCTTGGTCTAGTGGCTGCCACTGGATGCGCGCAAAGCAACCCTAGTTTCAAAACAAGAATTACTTGCTCTGCAAGATACTTGTGCCCTAGCTTTTCATCAACCACCTGCAGTATATCTCCATTATCCCAACGGTCTAGTACCCAATCAGTCAAAACCATCTCGCTCGGTGATCCTCGTGGCTCAATGGGTTTTCTTCCGCAAGTTATCTCCAGCATGAACACTCCGAATGCAAAAACATCAGACCTTGTGCTTGATTTTCCTGTTCTCGAAAGCTCCGGTGATATATACCCAAATGTACCTTGCGTCCAAAGTAACAGCAAAAAGCCTTCCATAAGTCCAAGATCTTGACTGATTGATTTATTGATTATAATATGCACAAAAACGCAAACTTACCTGCGACATTGGAGGATTGAGAATCAATCCCGTGGTCACATAGCTTTGCAAGTCCAAAATCACCGAGCTTGGCGTTCATATTTTCATCAAGAAGAATGTTTGCTGGCTTAATATCTCTGTGGATTATTACTTGCACCCATTGCTGATGCAAATAGCAAAGCCCCGAGGCAACGTCTTTGATGATCTTAAATCTCTGTGACCAATCAAGAATCTGATTTGGTTGATGATACAGAAACTTATCAAGGCTTCCTTTGGGCATAAAGTCATAGACCAAGTAGAGTTCTCCTTTGCGTCTGCAGTAGCCAAGAAGACGAACTAAATATGGATGTCTGAGTCTTCCAATGGTGGCAATCTCAGCCAAGAACTCTCTCATGCCTTGTTTTGAATCATGAGAAATCTTCTTCACTGCGATTGGTATGCTAGACAACGGTAAGATCCCTTTGAAGACTTTTCCAAAACCTCCTTTCCCAAGAAGCTCACTGTTTTTGAAACCTTTAGTGGCGACGAAGAGATCTTTGTAAGTGAATCTATGAGGACCAAACTGCACCTCCCAGTCCTCAAAAACTTCCAAGAACTTCTTCCTCTTCAAGTAAAAGACAACTCCAAAAACCAAAACGACAATGAGTGTAAATCCTGATATACTCAAACTAATCACCAAGATCTTGCGACTCAAATCTTCATCTTCTTTGGGGAGTTTGGGAAGACGAGAGAGAGCTATAGGTGAAACTGACCCGCTGCTGTTGAAATTCCAGCCAAGAATATAGTGAGAAGAAGTTGGACTCCCTACTGAAGTGAAGCCAACGTACATAAACTCAAGTAGATAAGGAGAAAGATCTTTTCGCAGTGAAAGTAGAGGAATCTTAGGCTTGCATGTATAAATAGAATGCATTGTAACATCAAGCTGTTTAGTTATGTTGCTATACTCAACCCATACTTGTATTGGCTCTCCACTTGCAATTTCTATATCCACGAAACTACCATCATCTTTGAAATAACCAGCCGAGTGGTTTCTATACGAACCTGAGCCATTGACGTTGATAGCAACCTCGTTTACATCTTTACCGTCCGGTTTATCGCTTTTGGCGGTATGGAACTCAACTGAAACAGACCGGTTAGTGGAGTTGTTGTTTGGAGAAGAGTTCAAGCCTTTTGCAGAGGAGATGTTGAAGGAAAGTCCACAACCGGCGACTGTTTTACGGGCTGCGACGATGGCGAAGACGAAAGTGGTGGAGAAGGATGAAACGGTACGTTTTCGTGAGTCTTTGAACTTTTGTGGGAACTGGTAGAGAACTTGACCAGCTCCTCCTTGTGTCTTTGAAGTAATGAGTTTGAACAGTCCGTCCGGGTTAAGATCTGCAACTCCGTCAGTGTATAAGTAGCCGTTGAAGCTAAACTGTCCACCGGTTGGGTCTGAGCTTTGAGAAACTACATCCATGGGGAACAAGAAGAGGAAGAAGAAGGAGAACATCAACA